>OY723408.1:61637668-63064918 GCA_963210345.1 Inga oerstediana
GAGGACTCAAGATTATCAAACAAGATGGATGTTATAACGAAACTCTTTCTAGAAGGGGAAGTGCAGTGTGGATAATAGGTTCAAGCTCAATATACTCAGATTGAGGAGTTGTCAAATGCAATTAGCAATTTGCAAAATGAAGAATTAGAACTTCAGAGTGAATTTTCATGTGGTAATATACTTTTTCCTTCTAACGATTTATTCCCTTTTTCCACTACTACTTCAATTGATGGGATGATTGGTACATTAGCTGAGTATGCATGTATTGGAAATTATGCCCTAAGGGCCAATCATTGTACTTTGAACATTATTAATTTAACGAAATTTCTCCATTCTGTTATCATATTTTTTGCATGTTAACAGTGATAATTGTATCATTGGATAAATCATAAAGATTGTCTTAAAATGTCTATGGTCGGTCATCTATATAGGAGCATGAATGAAACAAGACCATTATGACTTTGATAAGATATGAAGATATGAATCAAAGTCTTAGGCACTTGTAAGAGTATAAGGTGCTGGACTGACCCACTACGAGAAAGCAATATTGAAATATGTTTCAGTTTTGAGAAAGTCAAACCTATGTGATTTGTTATTGTGTTGTGATTTTTGTTTTGGATTGGATTCAAAATTGGAATTCTCATCATTCTTGGTTTCGAATTGGTTAAAGATCATGACGTATGGACACGTTAGGGTCTCTAATCAGATTTAGGGATCCGAAATCTTGGAGAAGAACTGAGTCTAAGTTTGGATCTCTATTTGAGTTATAGGGATTCAAAACTATGGGGAAGATAATTGGGATCAGAAGTTGATCTCTAGTGAGACCTCCGTGACTACCTGTTCTAGCGTGTTATAACCTAATCTCGACATTTATTGCTTTTCATATTATATGAACTCTTACTTGTTGTGGTTTATTCTTCATACTTATTTGGGTATGGTGAACAACATGGCTTTAGATTTTTACAAATTGTTGTAATATTTAACTACGGCCTGCGTGCTGTGCCTTCCTCTAAATACTCTCAATGTACATTCTCTTCTCATCTCACTCCCCTCGAATATTTAAATGAGGTTTCTCTCAATATATTTCTTTTCTTATTTAGAGAAGTCCTCTCATTAGCTTTAGAGGATTTTAGGTTAGGTAAGTCATGCTAGGTCACGTTTAAATTATGCTTTTAATTAGATCATTGCATGAATACTTTTGCATTTATATGTATTTATTTATATGAGATACAACCACGATTGCATTCATATAAACAAAACTAATTAATTGAGCCCTCTGAATCAAATCTTACGTCATAATGCCATCAATTAATGAATACCTGTCAAAACCTAGATCGCTTAATTGTAGAAACCACCAAAGTGGATGCATTTGAGTTATCTTGATGAGACAAGCATGAGTAATGGTGCTACTCATAATATTCATTATTGTTTTGACTTAATTGAGATTAACAAAATGGTTTTGAATCTCAAGGTGTTAGATGAGATTAAACATGTCGGACCATATGATGATCGAATCCCATAAAGATATAAGAGTTACATGTGATATAATTGGTAAATAGGTTATCTACCTAAATAACTTGAATTTAAACGTCTTGCCAAAGCAGACTTAAGTTTAAGCCAAATATGGATCTTAGCCCACTAATTATTATATTGAGGGTTGTTAATTTAGTGTGATATTATTAACTAACTTTGCATATTTTAATTGTAGAATCATGTCAACTAGTAATACTACTACACTATCGTTGCGATCGGTCCTTGAGAAGGACAAACTCAATGGGATAAACTTTCTTGACTGGTTCAAGAACTTGAGGATTGTTCTCAAGGAAGAAAGAAAGGCTTATGTCATAGATCAACCTATTCCTGAGGAGCCTGCAGCCAATGCTCTAAGAGCTCAAAGAGATACTTACACGAAGTGTAACACCCCAAATTTTGATTTAAGGGCTAATGATAATTATTAAGAATAATTATTGAATTAAAGTGGAATAATTATGAGTTATGTGGCAATTTTTAACTAATATGCCATAATTAGTGAAAAATTGGAAAGAATGGAATTATTGGGCAAATAGTTAGTGATTAAGGGAGAAATTAATTACTAACTAAGAGA
This sequence comes from Inga oerstediana, assembly GCA_963210345.1. Classification (NCBI taxonomy): domain Eukaryota; kingdom Viridiplantae; phylum Streptophyta; class Magnoliopsida; order Fabales; family Fabaceae; genus Inga; species Inga oerstediana. Next base: position 61,639,773 of record OY723408.1, read on the forward strand.
AAAACGAGATGTGTAATTAAAATGGCTAATGGAGGGATTAAAGTGACTAAGTGGGTGTTTACTTTATGAGAGCCAATGAGAGAGGGACATATGGCAAAATTGGAATGAAGAGAGAGGAGTATGAGAAAAGTCAAATACCCCCAATATTTTAGTGTTTCTCTTTCTTTCCCTCCATCCTTTTCATTGGCCAAGTATGGCTAGAAGGAGTATAATGATTTCATCTTCTTCCTCCACAGTCATCTCTCTCTCTTTCTCTCTTGCACCATTGTTAAAGGAAAAGGGAAGAAGAAAAGCTTGTGATTGAGGTATGATAATGACTTTTAATGAAAAATCTTCCTTCTTTAATGTTGTTCCTTAGGTTGAGAGCTTCATTTTGATGGTTCTAGATTGCCTATTGTTGTTAATTTGAGCTCTCAAGGAATTTTGAAGTTTTGAGAATCAAGAAGTGTCTTTGAGAAAGTTGAAAAGGTAAGTAAAACCAATCCTTCTATCTATGTTTTGTGCCAAATGGTTTGGTTTGGAATTTCTGGGATTTTTTGCCTCATTTTCAAAATTGAGGATCATGGTGTTTTTGGTAGGTCATTGGCATGAAAATGGTATCTTGTAGTGATTTTGGGATAGATAGAATGTAATATCCTAAATTGTAATTAAGGGCTAATAACTTCAAAGTGATGTAATTAATCTTACTTAAGCACTTTTGAAGTATATGATGTGAATTGTGATGAGAAATGTGCTTGATGATAGTACCGTATATGTTATGACAATCAGGGGCAAAATGGTAAATTCACCAACTGATTGGACAGTTACCGAAGACGAAACTCATTGGTAATTGATATCAATGGCTAAGATTGAATAAGTAAGGGAGTAGGATTATGGGTGCATGTACTTTTGTAAGTGCTTAGAAGGAGGAACAAGATGTTGACATATGTCAACACAAGAACCATGGATTGAGGTCAAAAAGTCAACAATTGCAACTCTCTCTTCCCTCCTCCATTTCAAGTTGGTCAAGGGCCTTATTGCACCCTAAAAATCTGATTTCTCCATCATCTTCTCACCTCTCTCCTCCCCTCCATTGTCGCCAAGATCAAGCAAGAAAGAGAAAGAAGTTTGAGTTTTAGGCAAGGTTTTGGCCTTAAGTGCTCAACTCATCTTTATTAATATTAATCATGAGGTTGAGGGCTCCATTCCTATGGTTTCAGATTCTCGGATAGTGGTGTTTAAGGATTTGAGAAAATTTAGAAGTAGTGGAAATTAAGAACAAGTCTTGGGAAGAAGTTAAGGTGAGTATTTGAAACCTTTTAGTATATTGATTGTGGTCATTAGCTTGGTCTTGAAATTTTGTGATTTTTCCATGATTTTTGGTGAATTTCGAATGGTATGTAATGGTTGGTATGTGATGTTAAATTTAGTGTTAAATGGTGTCTTTGTGCCTTTGGGTTTGATTTGGAATTGTGGATTGGAAAGAGTTGCAATGTGTGAGATGTTTGGGGATGTTGTGGTGACATGTTGTAATTGTGGTAAAACATGCCAATAGACATTGAATATGGTCATTTTGATGGTTCAAATGGATTCCTTGTGCAAAATTGTGTGAGAATGATATTTGGTTTGAAATTAGGAAAAGCCAATTGGCAAAATCTGGAATTTTTGGAAAAACTAGAAAATTTGCTAAGTCTGGAATGCTATGCAAGAGGCCAACTTTGCATGGTATTTTGACCTAGCAAATGCTATTGAAATATTGTGAAATTTTCTAGGATTATAGTTCACATTTCAAGCTTTCCATCCATATAAAGTTTAAGTTATTATGAGTTTTGTGCATAAAGTTATGAGTGTTTGAAATTAGCCAGGAGTCAGTGCCACAAGTTGGCCGTGGCCCAAAACCTTCTGGCCATAGGTTGTCCGCGGCCCACGAGGGGCTGGCCGAGGCCCAAGACTTTCTGACCTAACTTTGGCCGCGGACCAAGGTTGCTGGCAGCGGCCCACGGTCAGGCTGGCCGCAGCCAACCATTGGAAATTTGCACCTTGAGCTTCCAAGGAGTGTCTTTCGTGCAGTTTTTCCCCAACCCTTTAGGTATATGTCTAGGCCTATAATAGCCACCTAAAGTTTTTAAATGATAACCAACTTAAAGTACTACGGAACTAAGAACTTGGAAAAGAAATTGATGGGTTGTCCCTGATTTGGTTTATAGGATTTGATATTTATCGCCCTCGAGATCCTACGGTGCTGAAGAACGTCAGGAAAGGATAAGGTAGTGACTCTTTCTCTTATACTGTGTGTGAAACATTGTATGTATATTTTTCATGCATTGTGAATACTTTGTGATACATTATGATGCTTTGAGACCACAGCGAAAGTTGACGCATAGTGATACTTTATGAATACATAGAGATTGCAGTGAAAGCTGATACATAGAGTTTACAGCCATGAGTGCTGTTGTTTGTAGTGTGAGCAATGATACATCGTGATACTGCTTAACATAATCATATATGCTATGTGTTTATGCACTGTGTGAGTGATTTGTTACTACTAGAATTGTAACCACCTGCCATAATTAATATTCGGATTACACAATTAAAGTGAAATAGAGACCAATAAGAAACAAATAACATTTTACAAACCCATCTACCCAACGGGGTTTTCATACATACCTTTCGAAATCATTCATAACCTGGTCTCACATTCACATTTTGAATACAATTACTACACAAAGATAAATCACATTTAAATATATCAGAGTACGTAATATAATAATCCCGGTAAACCCAGTTTCCATATATTAACTCAAGCTTTATAGGGCATATTCGCCCATACAAGCCCTCATATGGGGATCACGCAATTCTCTTCAAATACATTTACAAATCCAAATCATCCCAATTATGATAACCAACTACCAACTCAAATATCCCAAAGGAAGCCTCGTCGCCCTTGGTTGCTTGCCTCCCCATCGAGCCTCTTGCCTTGTCTACATGGTTAGTAGGGGAGGGTGAGATTCGAAAGAATCTCAGTAGGAAAACAATATCAATATGCATGTACGATAAATGTTTAATGCATGACATTCTTGCATCACATAGCTCATGCTAACACAATGACAATTTGTAAACTCAATGCTTCGAACAACATACAAATGGTCATAGCATTAATTGAAACATAGCTTCAAATAACACATAATCATGCAAAGCAAAGACATGCACCAACACACTAACACAAATATCAAATACATGCAGAAGAGATATGTTCCCTACACTCTTTCCATGTATGCTCCAGCTCTGCTTACTCGTGATCAGAACGAATACCAAACCACGATCAAGGCGAATATCAATCCCTATATCCAAAGCAAGGACATAGGGTTATTCTCTATTCCAAAACCTTACTTTCATATCACTTAAAGTTGGTTACCATTAATAACCTTTAGGTGACTAATCAAAGCCCAAACATATGCCTAAAGGCTTGGGAAACACTTGACCAAAGATCACCTTTTAAAATTCCAAAATGCTGATTTTTGGGGGTTGGCTGCGGCCCACAAATCCACTGGCAGTGGCCAAAAACAGTTCAGAAACATTTGGGCCGCGGCCCAAGAATTCACTGGCCGCGGCCAAGAAAATCATGTTTCTTGGCTGAACTTCCAAAAATTATAACTAATTCCACAAAAATCAAAATGAGGTGATCCCAAAGCCAAATGAAATCTATTTAAGTCCTCTTCATAGTACAAATATGTATCATTACTGGAAATCACTACACAAATACAGAATTCCCAAAAATTCAAAACTGTCCCAAAACAGAGTTCATTTTCGACCTCAAACTTTGGACAGCCATATCTTCAAGTTCCCAAAACAAAATGGCACAAATTATATGTCCATTTTGAATCTTGGAATGTGAAATTTAAGTCTGAAAATTTTAATAATTTTCTGACATCATTTTCTCATCAAAACATCCACACAAACAAACTTCTCAGACAGAATTCACACTGGACATAATTTCCAAACTTTGCACACAATGTATCCAATCCAATCCAAACCAATTCCAATAACTAAATACCACAACATGACACCATTTTCAACAAAAATCACCATCCAATTTATGTCCTGGTACACCTGATCAGTGAGATTGCATGAGTAAGGTTCTATATGCCTCATCCATTGGATCCATCATGTATGCCATGTTATGTACTCGACTGGACGTCTCATTTGCCTTAAGTATGACTAGCAAATATCAATAAGATCCTGGCAAGGGTCATTGTACTGCCGTCAAGACTATCCTAAAGTACTTAAGAAGGATTAAATACTTATTTTTGGTCTATGGTGGATTGGATGATGAGCTCTGTGTAACCAGTTACACATATGCAAGTTTTCAAACTGACCAGGATGACCTTAAATCGCAATCTGGATACATATTCCTCCTAAATGGTGGAGCAGTAAGCTGAAAGAGCTCCAAGCAAACCACTGTAGTAGATTTTGCAATAGAAACTGAGTATATAACAGCCTCGGATGCAGCTAAAGAAGTCATTTGGATCTAAAAGTTCATTACTGAACTAGGGGTGGTGCCTACCATCTCAAATCCAATAGATTTTTTCTGTGACAATAGCGGTGCTATTGTACAGGCTAAGGAGCCTAGGTCACAACAAAGGACCAAGCATATACTCAGGCGATTTCATCTTATTAGAGAAATTAATGATAAAGGTGATATAAAGATATGCAAAGTAGCAGGAGAAGACAATGTTGCTGATCCTCTTACTAAGCTGCTTGGACAGGCAAAGCATGAGCGTCATGTTAGGACAATGTGAATTAGGCAAATTAGTGATTGTACTTAGGGAAAATGGGAGGATGTTGGAAATTGTGCCATAAGGGCCAACCATTGTACTTTGAACATTATTAATTTAATGAAATTTCTCCATTCTGTTATCATATTATTTGCATGTTAACTATGATAATTGTATCCTTGGATATATCATAAAGATTGTCCTAAAATGTCCCTGGTTGGTCATCTATGTAGGAGTAGAGATGAAACAAGACCAGTATAACTTTGATAAGATATAGAGATACAAATCAAAGTCTTAGGCAGTTGTAAGAGTACAAGGTGCTGGATCGACCCACTAGAAGAAAGCTACATGGATCAAGTCATAAGCTTTTATCATGTATAACCACGTCACAAATGCCCATTAACCTGAGGTCATCATGTATTCCTACATGAGAGTTGCTAAGCTTTGAATTAGTCAAAAGTCACTTTTGACCGGATGATAGTAAAGGCCACGATAAGGCTTGGTGGTTTTTCATGCAGAGGAATATGGATAATCAAGATGGAATTTGTCCCTCACATTATTAGAGAGATATTACTGGGCCCCTTGATGAGTGAGTCTGAGAAATGTATGGTCATACTATGATGGAAAGGAGTTTCCATTTCTATTGTCAGACTACTCAGGAATCGAGAAAGTAATAGTCAGGAACAATATAATGACATTATCCATGCCTTATCTTTGACCGATATATCGTGTGACAAAAGGGACGTGACATGGTTGTATGATAGGTTGCATTGTGTTAACAATCCTCATATGAATTGGGCAGTCGCAGTGTCTTGCTAGAGGCTGTTTGCGACTTGTGGGTTAGTACAATTATTGGCCTACTGCCAACTTCATATGAGCCTATAGGGTCGCATACAAGAATGGCTCAACACGAGATAATGTTTAATCTATGATGGATGAATTTTATATATATATATATATATATAATATAAAATTTGTTAATTATATTATATATACATATGTATTTTTGAAATACATATTTTATATATATGTGTATATATATATATTATGATATTATATATATATTGTGTTAGTTTTAAATTTAATATTATTAAGATAAATTTGATTTAATAACTAACACGATAGAGATATAGTATCTTAGATTTAATTTATGAAGATAAATTGAATTTAATAGCTCTTTATTTGGATTAAATAAATAGGTTAAATTTAAACTGTTGGACAGATTTAATTTAAACTGAATTTATTTAATTAGCTCATTAAGATAATTAATTGTTAATTAATTTTGAAATTAATAGAGATTAATTTTGAAATTTGAATATAGCCCTCATTGGTTATTAACTAGATAGAGCATATATACTTATACACGAATGAGAATTTAGAGCTGCAAGGGAAACCCTAGCAGCATACACTGATGTTGTTTCTGAATTGACTAGTTCTATTGACTTACATTATTTTGAATCTTTTAATACATGCATTCATACTTCTTTTAATGCCTCTAATCTTATGAATTCTATTGATTCTGATGATGAAGTTGATGAAAAATTATTGTTGAATCCCCAGACAATATTGATTTTAAAGATACCTCACTCAACATTAATCATGATTATGCTTTGAATGATGAAAATAATATCTCTATTGATGCTATTGATAGCAATAATGGTCTTGACATGACCATTGTTAGTGGGGATACTATTGAGGATAAGTGTAGGGGAAGTCTTAATTTGGGTATGCATTTAGATGGTAAAAGCATATTGCATCATGATGTTTCACATGCGAATTTTCTCTTGAATGATGATTTGAGTAATCATTGTGAAACCATTTTGAGTGATCACTTGATTCATTTTTTAGAAAATTTGACTCTTACTGAGGAGAGTCATATTGATTTTGTGGATTGTTCAAAATATCTAGAAGTTCCAACACTTTCTATTGATCAATTTCTTTTGGGATCTTCCTTAATTGTTGATAAATCCAATTTCATTGGTTATATTTATGTGGGACGAGATACTGCTTGGTGCTATGATTTTATGCTAGTACATAGATTGATTCCTCCCATCCAAACACCCTCTATACTTGAATTAAAGTGTTATTTACAGATCTTAAAGAGGGAAATGTTTTCTGAGTATCACAAGAGGATACCAATAGTGCTTTCATGTGACTTACAACCAGACAAAGGAGAGATGCCAATTATGCTACTTAATTTAGGTCTTCAAACTTTTGATAGTCTGGTCATATTCCTTTCGTACTCTTTTACTTGCACTACTTGCTGTTATTGGTTAGATATATATTTTTCATTAAGGACAATACATGATTTAAGTGTGGGCGAGGAATTATGTTCTTACTGTTGGTTTTTGTCTTTTTGTTTTTAAAATGAGAAAAAGAAAAGTATTTTGTTTTTTGTTCCTTATTTTCAAGAAAAGAAAGAAAATTTTTTGAAAAAAAAAATTGCAAGTTTTAAGGAACTTTAGTATTATGCATTATTCTTAATTTGAAAAGTGATTGATCATGTTTTGAGTTGGTGAATAGTGGCAATGAATTTGACTTAGATGGATTTAGGCTAGTAATCATATAGTCCTAGTGAGATTTTTAGCCTAATGAATTTTTTTTTAGTGTGTACACCTAGGGGTGTTCAAAACCGGGACCGGGACCGGATCCACCACTCCCGGTCCCGGTCCCGGTTTTTGGCCGGGATGCAAATTGCATCCCGGTCCCGGTTTGGTCCCGGTCCCGGTAATCCCGGGCGGGACCGGGATCAAACCGGGAAATCCCGGTTTTTTTTTAAAACAATAAATTTAAAAAATATTATTATTTTAGTTAAATTTTCTATAATCTAGTGTTTAAAGTAATTATTTAACATCTAATAAGGCCATAATAATCACACAAATTGATCTAGAATTGAAGAATAACATTTTATTATTATTATTATGATCACCTTCATCATTTTTATTATTATTTTTATACATTATATAGGAGGATTAGTATCACAATATATATAGTTTAACTCCAACTAAATATGTGATACACATTTTATCAAATGATAACTTAAATTATGGGATAAAAAATACAAAAATAAAACAATAACTTAGTTTTTAAGAAAAAAATTTAAAAAAAATAAAAAAAACTGGGACCGGGACCGGGATCACAAGGTATGTGACCGGCCCCGGTCCCGGTCCCGGGTCCCTTAGATCCCGGTCCCGGTCCCGGCCGGGACGGGAAATTTCCGGGATCAAAATTCCAGGACCGGGATATTTTGGACACCCCTATGTACACCCAATCTCTTTACTTGATCTAGAATTTGACTTGAATCTTATTTGAGGCCACATTTAATGTATGTGTATTCATAAAGATGATAAAGGCATTCATTTTATTTTAGCCAGATAAGACAACAAGCCTACCCTTTTCATACATATATCCTTTGTTTAGCTCCTTTAAGCCTATATTTTTGTCATTTTATCTACACCCATAGTCGTACAAAAAACAATCCTGCCCTTTTGAATGTCCTAAGAGTTGAAGAGCATTGCATTATATCTATTTTGGACGCAAGTGTAACACCCCAAATTTTATTCACCAAAAATATATTATATTTATTTGAATAATTCAATAAAATAGTGAATATTCATGAATTTGGATCTTGTGAATTGTGAAATGTTCATATTCATAAGGAAATGGGCAAATTAATTCAAAAATTGAATTAAATTATAAAGGGGATAGCAAAATCATAATTTTGCCAATTTAGCACAAGATTAATTATTTTCCAATTAATTGGAGTTAATTTCAATTAATCAAGAAAAATACAAGAAAATACATAAATGGGATTATTCTTGGTAGAATAAATCAAGAATTTAGGGAATTAGGGGGAATTATACATTGTTCAATTATATAAATTATGGAATATATGAAAAAAAAATTTCTCCTCTACCTTCCCTAAAATTCGTCCAATACATAGAAAAATAAGGGAAAAAGTTAGTCAAACCAATTGGACCTAAATGATGACAAGGGATGGCATAAGGTTGAGTGAGTTGGAAGATTAATGTTGAGTGTAAGAATGGGAAGAGAAGCTTGAGTGGAGGAATGAAAAAGCATGATTGCATGAAGAGTGTGAACGTAGGAAAAGAAGCATGGACTAGTGGAGAAAAGAAAGGGAGAGGGACGGATTTCTTGGAGCAAGAAAGGGAAGACATTGACTCAACTTAATGGAAATAAAGTGGAGAAATTATGAGGAATAGAAGAGTGTGACAAGTGTCACATTAGAAGCCCTTGACCAAATCAATGGATAGGAAGATGGAAGACCAAAATAATAAAACATACTCCTTCCTCTTTTCAAGTCACCATTCGGCCAAGACCGAGAGAAAAGAGAGAGAGAATGAGTTTGTGAAGTTCTTGGAAGCTAGAGAGAAGAAAGAGCAAGAAGATTAAGGTAAGTGTTGTCTCTTAAGCATTTTCCTTATGATCTTTAATGAAATCCTTCTCTAAACTCTTGTTTCTCATGAATCCTTGGTGGTGAAGTCACACTTTGAGATCAAGAAGAGAGGGAGGAGGAGCCTAGAGTGTAATATCCTAAATCATGATTTAGGGCTAATTACTTCAAAGTGATGTAACTAATATTGATTAAACACTTTTGAAGTAAATAATGTGAACTGTGATGAAAAATGTGTATTGATGATTAAGGGCAAAATGGTAAAACTGAAAAGTTACCGACCAATTGGTCAGTTACCAAAGAAGAAACTCATTGGTCACTTAAAGATCAATGGTTAGGATTGATTATTATGAGATTAAGAAGGTGGAATTGTGTGTGTCCATGTTCAAGTAAGTCCAAGGAAGATGACTTAAGATGTTGACATTTGGCATCATCTCATACCCCTTTGACAAGTCAACAATAGCAACTCATTTTTTTCTCTCTCTTCCCTCTCATTCTTTTAGGTCGGTAAATGGGCTAAAGTAGAGACCAAAAATCTGATTATTTCCCATTCATCATCATCATCATCATCTCATCTCTCCTCTCATCTCCATTTTCGCCCAAGCTTGGTAGCAAAGAGAAAGTGAAAGGTGAGGATTTAGCTTGTTTAGAGTCCTCTTTAGCTCAAATGCTCTTCTTTAACTTTGATCAAGTTGATAAGAGCTTTATATTGATGGTTTTAGAATTTTGAAAGAAGGTGATTGCACACTTGAAGAAATTTGAAAGAAGAGAAACCAAGAAACTAGTCTTGGAAAGAGGAAGAGGTAAGAATTTGGAACCTTTTGACATATTTATTGTGGTCATTGGTTTAGCTTTGAGGATTTTGGATTTTTACCTTGATTTTGGCTTAATTTCAAAATGTGTGAATTGGTTAGTGTTTAGTGTGAAATTGGTGTCATAATGTGTCTTGGAGCATTTGAAATTGATTTGGAATGTTGGTTTGGATTGGTTTGCAATATGGTGGTTTGATTGAGTTCTTGGTAAGACATGTGGTGGTCATTGTGTAACATGTAAATGGAGGTTGAATTGGGTTGTTTTGATGATTTCAATGGATTCCTTGTGCAAATTTATGTGGGAATGGTATTTGATATGAATTTGGGAACCATTGGAAGCATTGGTGCAAAATTGAAATGTTGTCCACTGAAAGTTTATTCTAGGCAGTCAGGTTGTCTGGATGTTTTGAATAGGCAAATGGTGTCTACAAATTCTGAAACTTTCCATATTTAAAGTTCACATTCCAAGCTTCAAAATGAACATAAATTTTGTGTCATTTCGTTTTTTGAGCTAAGAGCAATGACTGTCCAACGTTTGGGATTAAAACTGGAATCTGTTTTGGAGTGGTGGTGAATTTCGTGTAATTCTGTACTTCTGTGGTGATTTCCAGTAATGGCCAATATTTTTTCTAGGAATAGGACTTAAATAGCTTTCATTTGGATTTGGAATCACCTCATTTTGATTTTTCTAGAATTATTTATGATTTTTCAAAGTTCCCTTGGCTGCAGCCAAAAATTCTTGACTGCAGCGCAAAACTTTTTGTGTACGTTTTGGCCACAGCCAGAAATTCTTGGCTGCAGCGCAAAACTTTCTGTGCACGTTTTGGCCGCAGCTAGAGAATTCCTGGCTGCAGCCAAAATACTTCTGTGCTATTTTTGGCTGCAGCCAGAGAATTCCTGGCTGCAGCCAAAACCCTATTTTCAGTATTTTGTGATTTTGCAAAGTAATTTCCAACCTAGTACTTTCCAATCCTTTTAGGTTCTCTTTGAGCTTGTTATAACCATTTAAGGGACTCATATGGAACCTATTTTAAGTGTTTGAAAGTAAGAATTTGGGGGTAGGAAATTAATCCACCATTCTTGATTTTGTTTATAGGCTTTGACATTTGTCATACCCGCGAGCCCACTGTGCCAAAGGACGTCAGGAAAGAACAAGGTAGTGACTCTTTCTCTTATACCATATGTGATGCATTATATGTGTGTTATATCATTGATTTTAGATGAATTCGAATACTACAATATCTGTGGAATTGTGTAAGCACTGCTATACCAATAGTCCCTGAGTCGCTAACAACGGTTCGGGTAAGAGCTGTGAACCTTCCCAGTGGTAAAAGGGGATGAGGTTAGAATGTGATATTGTGATTATGTGAGCCGTAAGACTATTCGTATACACTGCCATACCAACAGTCCCTGAGTCACTAATAACGGTTCGGGTTTGAGCGGTATGCCTTCCCGGCGGTAAAAGGGGATGAGGGTGGAGTGTAATTTATGCTGTTGTTCCTGTGTAATAATTTGCTTGCATGCTATGTGATTATGTGTGGTATGAATGATTGTTACTACTGGGATTCTCTTGAATCTCATTCTTTCCGATGACTGACATTTCAGACAGGGCAAGTGGCTCCAAGGGGAAGCAGACTACTAGAAGCGGTTAGAACCCTATAGGGATTTTTGTTTTTAGATATGTTGGTTACTCATTTTGGGCAGGGTTTCTGTAAATTATTTTTGGGTTGTAAATATTAGTTGGATACAGTTGTGTAATCCCCTAAATGGGAATTATAACCCTTTAGTGACTGAATAGAACCCGGGGGTTGCCAGGATTTTTGTTATATACTCTGATATGTATGAATGTGAATTAACTGCACAGGTAATTATATTCGAATATTCGAAATTGAGACCAGGATGGGGAAAAGTTTTGAAGGATTTTGTGAAAAACCCTACGGTAAAGTAGGAAGTTGAAAAGAGTTTAAATTATCCAACGGTCTCTAAACCATCTTATTTATGTGTTATCGAATTATAGTTACGTGTTTAAAGGTAGGGGTTACATAGAGTAAGAGGAAACCAAGTTGCCAAAGAGGGTAACTTCATGAACTTGCCTTCTTGAGTTGTTGATAATTGTTGTTTGGTTTTTATAATTTTTGGTTTGAGTTGTAAAATTAGAAAAACCATAACCCTAAGGGGTTATAATGCCCAAAATCCTTTAAATCATGGTTAAGAAGTGTTTAAGTAAGTTGATGCGTGCTTTTGTCGCTAAAGCAATCAATTAATAACTAGGACAACCTACTAATGCAATATAGTGGCAACCTAGGTCATTCTCCCAAGAAGCAATATGTGGGTTTTCTCTAGAATTGAATTTAGGTGATAAAAAAATGCAATAGAATGAACCTAAACTAAAATGCAAGACTCTACTACCTAAATGCAAAATGTAAAAGACTCTAAAACCTATATGAGAATGAAACTAGCCTAAATAATGAACATGCAATTTTTGGGGTTTTTCTTATGAGAGGGAAATTAAAATCCTAAGGAAAAGAAATAAACTAATATCTAAGAAAATCAACAAAGGTTTAATTCAATTATGATGGTGAAGGGGACAACTCAGGATTCACATGGATTTAGCTTTCTTAGCCATTTAATTTATTAGACCAAAGGGATGTTCATGAAAAATTGGAATTAATAAATTTAATCACCTAATCAAGACATGGGAAACCCTCATGCTCAATAACACCTAATCCACTAGAAAACTCAATGGAAAAAATGGTGGTTAATTAAATCCATTGAAAACCAATCACAATTGCTTAAGATATTTTGGAAATTATGTTTACAATTGCCTAATTAAACAATTCGACAATTAATCACCTAATTAAACAATCAAGATATTAAACCCAAATTGACAATTAAATTAATAATGAAAACTCGATTAATAATCTAATTGACAATCAAAGGTTTGCAAACAAAAATCCCAATAATCAATTAAGAAGAAAGCAAATCCGAAACATCAATTCAATCCAAATAGAAAAATAAGTCTACAATCTAAAACTAGATTGTTCTCACTTAATACAACTCAAAATCATTTAAAACTAAATAATCTTAAGTCTTGAATCAAAAAGATAAAAGAAAGACACTCCCTTGTAATCTTCAAGTGTAAGCTCCTAGGCTCTAGCTTCCTCCATGTTCCTCCCAAATTGCCTCCCAAATAACTCACGCTGCCATGATTTTCTCCTCTTCAACCCCGAAACACGTCACAGCCATCAAAGGAATTTGTGGAATATTAGTTGATGATTGATCAATGCCGTGGGACCCGCGGCTGTGTGTGAATGAGGGAAAGCACAGATGGTGATAATGAATTAAGGGATGAGTGGTGGGTTTGCGTGGTAACAATTGAAGGAGATATAGAAGAGGGATTGAGAGCGTGATGGATGATTTTGCGCCGAACCGAACTCCTGTTTCAGCGTCTCTATGTTCGTTGGTCCCTCTCCAGCAGCGTCACGCGTATCCCGTTCAACGTGATGGTTCTCAACAATGGCTCCTCCCTCAGCGGCAGCAGCTAGGTTAATTTTTTAAGACAGGAGGGGAGAGTTTTGGGTATTAATTTGGGCCTATTGAAATTCCAGAAACCCAATAAAATTCCACCATTGGATTCTTTTTGAGTTTTTAAGAAAAGTTCTGCACCGTAGGATCTTTCAATCTGCTTCTCCTTGCCCTGCAAGAATTAAATAAAATCGTGATTTATCATATAATTAGAAATATTTTTCAATCACAAGATATCAATCAAGATATTAACAATTTAAGCCCAATAATCTCATAATTGATTCAGATTTATATTATTTCCTAAAATTGGCTAGTTTTCCAAATATTATCTAATAAATCCAATTTAGCCTAAAATAATCTCCAAAATAAATGAATAAGGTGGGATAAAATATATTAAATTTGGGATTTATCACGATTTTATAGTATAGTGGTGAGTATACCCGCCTGTCACGCGGGTGACCCGGGTTCGATCCCCGGCAACGGTGCCAAAATTGATGCGTGCTTTTGTCGCTAAAGCAATCAATTAATAACTAGGACAACCTACTAATGCAATATAGTGGCAACCTAGGTCATTCTCCTAAGGAGCAATATGTGGGTTTTCTCTAGAATTGAATCTTGGTGATAAAAAATGCAATAGAATGAACCTAAACTAAAATGCAAGACTCTACTACCTAAATGCAAAATGTAAAAGACTCTAAAACCTATATGAGAATGAAACTAGCCTAAATAATGAACATGCAATTTTTGGGGTTTTTCTTATGAGAGGGAAATTAAAATCCTAAGGAAAAGAAATAAACTAATATCTAAGAAAATCAACAAAGGTTTAATTCAATTATGATGGTGAAGGGGACAACTCAGGATTCACATGGATTTAGCTTTCTTAGCCATTTAATTTATTAGACCAAAGGGATGTTCATGAAAAATTGGAATTAATAAATTTAATCACCTAATCAAGACATGGGAAACCCTCATGCTCAATAACACCTAATCCACTAGAAAACTCATAATGGAAAAAATGGTGGTTAATTAAATCCATTGAAAACCAATCACAATTGCTTAAGATATTTTGGAAATTATGTTTACAATTGCCTAATTAAACAATTCGACAATTAATCACCTAATTAAACAATCAAGAGATTAAACCCAAATTGACAATTAAATTAATAATGAAAACTCGATTAATAATCTAATTGACAATCAAAGGTTTGCAAACAAAAATCCCAATAATCAATTAAGAAGAAAGCAAATCCGAAACATCAATTCAATCCAAATAGAAAAATAAGTCTACAATCTAAAACTAGATTGTTCTCACTTAATACAACTCAAAATCATTTAAAACTAAATAATCTTAAGTCTTGAATCAAAAAGATAAAAGAAAGACACTCCCTTGTAATCTTCAAGTGTAAGCTCCTAGGCTCTAGCTTCCTCCATGTTCCTCCCAAATTGCCTCCCAAATAACTCACGCTGCCATGATTTTCTCCTCTTCAACCCCGAAACACGTCACAGCCATCAAAGGAATTTGTGGAATATTAGTTGATGATTGATCAATGCCGTGGGACCCGCGGCTGTGTGTGAATGAGGGAAAGCACAGATGGTGATAATGAATTAAGGGATGAGTGGTGGGTTTGCGTGGTAACAATTGAAGGAGATATAGAAGAGGGATTGAGAGCGTGATGGATGATTTTGCGCCGAACCGAACTCCTGTTTCAGCGTCTCTATGTTCGTTGGTCCCTCTCCAGCAACGTCACGCGTATCCCGTTCAGCGTGATGGTTCTCAACAATGGCTCCTCCCTCAGCGGCAGCAGCTAGGTTAATTTTTTAAGACAGGAGGGGAGAGTTTTGGGTATTAATTTGGGCCTATTGAAATTCCAGAAACCCAATAAAATTCCACCATTGGATTCTTTTTGAGTTTCTAAGAAAAGTTCTGCACCGTAGGATCTTTCAATCTGCTTCTCCTTGCCCTGCAAGAATTAAATAAAATCGTGATTTATCATATAATTGGAAATATTTTTCAATCACAAGATATCAATCAAGATATTAACAATTTAAGCCCAATAATCTCATAATTGATTCAGATTTATATTATTTCCTAAAATTGGCTAGCTTTCCAAATATTATCTAATAAATCCAATTTAGCCTAAAATAATCTCCAAAATAAATGAATAAGGTGGGATAAAATATATTAAATTTGGGATTTATCATAAGTTAATCAAGGATTAGAAGTGGAAAAGTACAAGTTTTGGGAGCTAAAACCCAAAACCTCATTTTTTTCCATTTTCCCTAATATTTTGGCCAGGACCAGAAATGGTAGTAGGAGTTTGATTTCCATGAAATAAATGGTTCCATTTGACTCATTGGGCAAAAATAGGTGGGGTTACAGTTGGGCACTTTTTCGGTAGAGGCCGAAAAAACATAATTACGAAAACGCCACTGAAATCACTAAATAGGGGCTGTCAAGGGTATTTTCATAATTTGACGGTGAATTTGGTAATTTCGAGCCAGGAAATAGATTCCTTGGGCGAAAATAACTCAGAATAGTGTTAGTCAAATTTTTGGGAAAACGTGCCATCAGGTCGAGTACGGCGATGCCGGGCCGGGTTCCCGGGGGCATTTTTGTAAATTTTCACCATAGACTAATATAACCACATTAAAAATTATGAAAGAGTCTAAAATGATACTTGGATAGGTTATGACCTATTTCTGGTACATTTAATATTTTAGGAACGATTTGGAGGTCGGATTACGACACGTTCTTCGAGGCACATTTAAAAAGGGGATATTAAAGCTTTGAGGTAGGGATATTATCCTTCATACACTATGCCATAAGTTATGTGATTGTATGGATGTCATTGTTTTATAAATGCGCTTTATTAATCAACACGATTTGCCCAAAGAGGGGCAAGAAGTGTCAAGAGCACTTACACCGGAGTTGGTGAAAATTCAACCAGTGCAGAATAGTGGGGTTGGGCCCTACTCATATATACATGCAGATGATATGTTTATAATGTTCATTAATTGGTGCATACATGGCATATATCATATTTACTTTACGCATTTTCTATGAACGATAGAATATTTCTACTGGGGTTCTCTGAAATCTCACCCTATTTTTAAATAAACACCTCAGCGGGTACCAGTGGGGCAAAGGGAAAACACATAGATGTCGGAAAGTGAACAGCACGTGTTTTGAGGCAAGAGCAAGAACATGGTCATAATTAGTCTATTTTGTGATATTTTGGTGAAATTTGTAAATATTAAAACTTCTACTATATTTTCTGTTTTTGTCTACGAACGATATCAGAATTGTAAACGAATATTTTTTATCAGTATAATTATACTTTTCTGTATGCCCATTAAATGTCGTATATATTACTCTTTGATTATCGAAATGGAAACGGGTGTTGACAGTAAGAACATGTATAAAATTTGGAATTGGGCTATTGTGAAAAGTATGCTAGGTTATCTAACAAAAGAAAAAAAGAGAAAAGCAATAAGATTCTATTCTGCTGGTCTGAGTTGTGTTTAGTAACCGGGGGTCTTCATCACCAATATTGATCTTTGTGTCAAATGGCCAGTAAGAGCTATGAGCGTGCTAGTAGCATCTTGGTGCTATTAAGTTATAAAAGCTTGAGTAACCAGGCCTTTGTATCACCAATATAAAGGTTCGCTTCAAAAAAGCATATATATAACAACCCAAGAAAGTTGGAAAAAAAAGGGAAAAATAGGGGGGGAAAGAATAATGACTCAGTTCAATTTTGGTTTGATTTCTTGCATCCCATATTCTCTATTGCATCATTCTCTTCATCCTTTAAGACATTCAATTTTGTTTTTTCCAAACACAATACCTTTTCTTCCTTAACTTTAGCCCAATTACAACCTAATAAAAGTCCTTTGGATTTATGTTTGCATTTGCTTTAGTAGTGGTGGAGAAGTTAGATCATTGTCAAGCCTATGGAAAGAGTACTAGATAGGGTGGTTTTGAGTGTAAACACAAGCCTATACACTTTTGAGTGATGAGTGACGTACACATTATCCTTAGTGAGGGATTTCTAGCTTAAATTTCCGTTTGTCAAATAAATTGCCATGATGTTTGTTTTCTTGATTCTTGCGAAGATCACTTGGATAAGAGAGGTGTTGAAATGCTTTTGTTCACTTATTGCTTCTGATTGGAACATTCACTTTTGAAGCTTTTGTTTTGTTATTCTCCCTTGGTCTTGATTTGTTTTGCCCAGGAGTGCAAATTATAAGTATAGTGGAGTTGATAAATCCCAAATTTTATATATTTTATCCCACCTTATTCATTTAATTTGAGGACTATTTTAGGCTAATTTGGATTTAATAGATAATATTTGGATTGTTAGCCAATTTTAGGAAATAATATAAATCTGAATTGATTATGAGATTATTAAGCTTAAATTGTTAATATTTTGATTGCTATCTTGTGATTGGATAATATTTTCAAATATATGATGGATCACGATTTTATTTGATTCTTGCATAGCAAAGAAAAGCATATTAGAAGATCATACGGTGTAGAATTTTTTTTTAAAGCTAAAAGAGAATCCAATAATTGGATTTTATTGGGCTACTTAAATTTTATTGGGCTCAAGTTTTGACCCCAAAGCTCTCTCTTCCTTCCTTTTAATTAACCAAACCACAATAACATAAAAAGGCATGCTGAAATGAGGCACGGATGGACATGCCCGCACAAGGATTATCTCCATTCCAATTCTTTCTCTAAGCGGCAGACACACACATACACAACAAAAGTGGTTGTGCCATTCATCATCTTCAATCACCACGTGCCCACCTATCATTCATCTTCCCTCTTTCTTCACATTCACATCATAAAACTCCCTCCACTATTTCCAATGTCTGTGGCAAGAGAATTGGGACCAGTAGAGATCGGTATGGCAGTGTAAGCTCCTTTGGGAGGCAACTTGGGAGGAGCATAGAGGAAACTATAGCCTAGAAGCTTACACTTGAAGACCACAGGAAGTGTTTTTCCTTTTATCTTTTTAATTCAAGACATGAGATTATTTAGTTTTAAATAATTTTGAGTTGTATTTCTTGAAAACAATCTATTTTTATATTGTAAACAAATCTCTTTCGGATTGGATTGATATTGTAGAATGTTTTGTGCTTGAGATATTTGTTGGAATTTTTGTTTACAAACCTTTGAATTGTCAATTGAATTATTAATTGAGTTTTCATTATTAATTTAATTGTCAATTTGGTTTTTCCTCTTGATTATTTAATTGGGTTGGTTAATTGTCTAGTTGTTTAATTAGACAATTGTGACATGATTTCCAGAATTTATTTGAAATTAATTGAGATTGGTTTTAATGGGTTTAATTAACTAGCTCTTATTTCATTATGAGTTTTCTAGTGGAGTAAGTGTATTGAGCTTGAGGGCTTCTCATGCTTCAATTATGTGGTTAAATTTATTAATTTCTCTCTTTTACCAATCTCCCTTTGATCTAATTAATTAATTGGGCTAAGAAAGCTAACTCCATGTAAATCCTAAGTTGTTCACTTCACCGTATTTGAAGAAAACCTTTGTTATCTTTTGTTATTTGATTTTTTTATATATTAGTTTATTTCCTTTCCTTAGTATTTTAATTCCTCTTTTCATAAAAACCCCCCAAAAAATTGCATTAGCATTCATTTAAGTTAGTTTCGTTCTTATATAGGTTTTAAAGTCATTTGCATCGTAGTAGTGTCCTGCATTTTAGTTAGGTTCATTTCATTGCATTTTTCATCACCTAAATTCAACCTAAAGAAAAACCCATAGATTGCTCCTTCGGAGAATGACCTAGGTTGCCACTATATTGCATTTGTAGTTGGCCCTAGTTTAATTGATTGCTTTAGTGATAGAAGCACACATCAACTCTCCATTCCTTTCTTAATGAAACCTAATGGTTGTTTAATATAGATTTCTTCATCTAGATCACCGTTTAGAAATTCGGTTTTTGTCACATCCCCCGTCGGTGCTCTCGAGGACGCCTACTCCAGTACAACTGGCTACGGCACCGACCGTAGTGCCAACCGTACTACCATTCGGGCGTGGCAAGTAGCTGGGCACCAACCCAGGAATCACAAGAGTCCCTCGCTCCCCTAGTGAGATTTTTCGCCTCTGTGGGGATCGAAGCCACTACCTAGGGGTAAGTAGCGCCTCAATGCATCCCCACTACCACTTGAGCTAGTAGCGAGGGACTCTTATGAGTCCTGGGTTGGTGCCCATCTACTTGCCACACCCAAATGGTAGTACGGGTGGCACTACGGTCGGTGCCGTAGCCGGTTGTGCTGGAGTAGGTGTCCCTGCAAGCACCAGCGGGGATGTGACAATAAAAAGGCGCCTTTTTATACTAATGGTAATTAGGTCAAGCTAGGAAGTTTTATCAATAGAAAATACAAAAAAAAAATCAAAAAACAACAATTAAAAAATGAAGAAGAAGAAGTATTTATAAAGAAAACCCTACCTTGAAACTATAAATAGGAGAGTAAGGGTTGACACAAGACACACAAGAATTTTGGGAGAGCAAGGAGATAAGGACTGTGGCTGAGTTTTCATCCTTTTATTTTATTTCTAATGATACATGGGATCTTATTATTTTTACCGCGTAACTTGATTCACTATGATTACATCTTCATACTTTCATTACCCCTTCTTTATTCTTACCTCATCGTTATTCACATGTGTGCTTTTGATCACTATATGTTTATGCTTTCATCACCACCTCTTTATGCTTACCTCATCATAATTCACATGTGCGTGAACCATACACCATGACTTTGATATATGTTGAGCTTGCCAAATATAATGGATCAAGTAGCTTATAAATGTCAGGATGAATCATATGTGTTGGCCTCTTTCATATTCTAGGTATTATTGTTGACATGGAGGTTCTAATAATATGTTGACATTTCACCTTTTTGTGTGTATAGCTTGTAAGGATAAAAGGTATGTATAAATCTCTTCATCCTTGGCTTCCCATTCTTTTAACTTGTGATGTTTTCCTTCTTATTCTCTTTATCCCTTTCTTAGGTTCTCTTTCAAAAAAGAAGAAAAAATATTTTAACACATTTTTATAAATGAAAATAAAATGGAAAAGCTCTCTTTGATGAAAATAAAAGAAGTTCTTTCATAAATAAAAAAAACATTTTTTAAAAAAATAATAAAAAATACAAACCAAATAAAAAAATTATTTTTCTCAAATAAATGAAATAAACATTTTTTCTAAAAAACACCAACAAAGTGACACGCCTTTTTACCCCCGAACTACGTGGGCTTTGATCCTCTAAAGGGTACGTAGGCCCTAGGTTTTCATCCTAGGTCAAGTCCAATTTTATAAATAAATATATATATTTTTTCTTATTTTCTTTTTGTAAATAAATGTTCCTTTTTGTTTCTTTTTCTTTAGTTTTTTCATTTCATTTTTGTAAATGTTCTTTTTTTGGTAATTATAATAAAATTAAAGGCCATAATCTTTTTAAATAATTAACTTAGGGTAACCATTCTTGTGAATGGGTGTTGTGGGGTGCCTAACACCTTCCCCATACATAATCGACTCCTGAACCCTAAATGGTTTTTTTAGACCAGTTTCCATTTTTGAAAAAAAAAGGTTTCCAAAATTATCCTTTTTCAAAATTTTGGTGGCGGCTCCATATTTTCCAAATTCCGAGCGCTACAAATTGGCGACTCCACTGGGGACAGTTTGAGAGTCAAGCCCATTTAAGTTAAAGTATTTAAAAATAATTTGGCCTTAATTTTATTTTAATTACCTTTTTTCCTTGTGAATAGTTGTTTTATTTGTTAAATTCCTTTTTTTTCTTTTCTATCTATCTTGTGATATGCTTAGCAGATGAGGGTTGGGTAGAACCTAGGCCCATAGGTTGGTATGCTCTCCACACACACTGAACACATACACTATTCTCCGAACACACATTTTGGGCCCTATACTCGAGTCTGTGAGTTCCTTATGTGAGTGGAAGTTTCTAGCGGTTTCCCTGTGGGGTTTTCAGAACCCCTTGAAGTTACTGTGAACACTTCATCCTAGCTGTTACTCATTTGGCGAGGTTGATCCCTGTGGGGTTTTTTAGAACCCCCTGAAAGTCAATTTCGTTAAATGGGGTCTTCATCTTTATGATGGGGGCAGTTATGAGGCCTTTATCTATGAGAATTAGAACCACCTTAAAACCATTGCACCTATTAGTGGAAATTATCAACCTACCCAATTAATTAGTACCTGCCTTTCTTAGGGTGGACATCCCCCAACCTAGGGTCATTCCTAAAATAGGACACTGGAGGGCATATATTTATTTATTGTTGATAATCATTATTGTCATCCATGCATAATCAATGAAACCCCTATGATCAAGTAACTAACTGTCGCTCCACTTGAGTATGTATCTAGCATCACTTTACATAAAGATACATCATAAGGACGGTGTATGCATTAGATAGCCAACCATAATATAAGGGTCCGTGACCCTAAAAGACCATCAATCATGTTAGAAAACATCTTAATGAGAGATGATCCTTAGGACTCATGAGGTATCATTATATCATACATTAGTATTTTAGCTTCATTTGATATGGGCCTTGGACATAATCATCATTTTTAAAACCCTTAGCCACGTGATGGCTTAGGCCATTCGCAATTTAATGGGTACTTCATTCTCCCTATGAGATAATAGATCTCTTGAGAAGGTAAAGTTCTTTTTCTTAATGTCCATCACTCATATCAAAACTTGAAGTATAAGTCATCACTCATTCATGTCTCATGAAGTATCCTTGTATCATCCATTAGCATTTAGCTTCATTTGAATGGGCCTTGGACATAATCATCAATTTTAAAACCCTTAGCCGCGTGATGGCTTGGGCCATTCATAGATTAATAGGTACTTCATTCTCCCTTTGAGGTAATAGATCTCTTGAGGGGGTGAAGTTCTTTTTCTTAATGTCCATCACCCATATAAAAACTTGAAGTATAAGTCATCACTCTTTCATGTCTCATGAGATATCCTTGCATCATCTATTGGTATTTAGCTTCATTTGATATGGGCCTTGAACATAATAAATATTGAACAAAACCCTTAGCCTCATAATAGCTTGGGCCGTTCGTAGGTTAATGGGCACTTCATCCTCCCTATGGGGTATTGGATCTCTTGAAGAGGTAAAGTTCTTCTTAATGTCCATCACCCATATCAAAACTTAGAGTATAAGTCATCACTCTTTCATGTCTCATAAGGTATTCTTGCATCATCTATTGGCATTTAGCTTCATTTGATATAGGCCTTGGACATAATAAACATTTAACAAAACCCTTAGCCACATAATAGCTTGGGATATTCACAGGTTAATGGGCACTTCATCCTCCCTATGGGGTATTGGATCTCTTAAAGAGGTGAAGTTCTTTTTCTCAATGTTCATCACCTATATCAAAGCTAGAAAGCACATGTAATCATCTGCATAGCATGTATTCGGAAATACTTTCTGACTCTTCCTTCTATTTTCTTTAATAGAGGACAAGCAAGTTATTCAACAACTAAAAATTTGGCATAAAGGTTAAATGGCACAAGAACCAGGTTTAAATCAAGTTCCTATAGGAAAGGTGTATTGCGTGCTTATCACTATGGTCAATGACAAGATCTTGGCTAGGACAGGACTCAAGGTCCCTCCTATCTAATGATCAACTCTAGTTCTCCCTGTGGAATAATAGATTCCCTAAGGAAGCTAGAGGATGCTTGGGCCATAATACCTTTATGCCAATACACCATGGATAACTCGCTATGCTCGCTTGACATTGTGAGTTCAAATAAACTAATAATATTTTGTTCCTTTATAAGCAGGTGATACAATATTGCTCCATCTAAATGTCCTAACCAGCTACCCCCTACGCATTCATACATCACGCACTCATGTAGTCATCACATGGCAGCCAGCAATGCAAATGAAGCCAGATCTAATATGAATCATTGGATAGGGAGGGAAGATTAGCACTCTGAAATCTCCATATAAGGAAGAAATTCCTGATGTCCTCTGAAGTGCTAAACAAGTCGACTGTTGTAATGGTTTCAACAATAAGCAAAAAGACCTACATGTGGATTTCAGCTGATGATTCTGGAAGAGCTTTGGAAAATTGGGAGTTTGAGGACACCTTCAATTCTATTATTTTAGAGTAACATACCTAGTTAAAAGTTGCCCTTTTATGTGTTGTATATGCCTTTAGGCGAGCTCTTATATGAACCATGAATAAAGAATGATGTGCGAATAAAATTCACTTATTTATATCCATTCTTCCTTTTTTCTTTTCCTTCTATTCATTCTTGTTCATTTTTTGCCCTCCAGGAAATCGATTTCCTCGGAACTCTTGTCCAACGCAGAGGTTTCTGAGTTCCTAAATGATGATTCGCTTGTTGCCATTGATATGCATGATTAAGAGTGTGGTGATAATGAGATCATTCAAGTATACAAAAAATCCTCGAATCTGATGACAATAGAATGTGCACACATGAAGATGTAATTGAAGTAATAAATATAGGCACAGAGGAAGAAAAGAGAGAACTAAAGATAGTAGATAACCCCGAAAGAGAACAAATGGTTGAACTCTTCAAAGAATTCATAGATGTGTTCGCATGGTCTTATCAAGACATGCCAGGCCTTGATCCAGGGATTGCTTCTCACAAGATTCCCTTATTCCCAAACACTAAGGCTAAAAAACATAAATTGAGAAGGCTTACTTCCGATATGTCCTTAGTGGTTCAAGATGAGGTGATGAAGCAATTAGAAGCGGGTTTCCTGGAAGTAGCTAAATACCCACAATGGATAGCAAATGTCATTTTTGTCCCAAAGAAGGACGGCAAAATTTGAATGTGTGGATTATCGACATCTGAACAAAGCTAGCCCAAATGATGATTTTCCATTGCCTCATATTGATGTCCTGGTTGATAATACAGCTTATAGCTATAGGTACTCGTTCATGGATGGGTACTCAGGGTATAACCAAATCCCTATGGATGGAGAGGATAAAGAAAAATCCACATTTATTACACAATTGGGGACTTATTGTTACCATGTCATGCCATTCAGGCTAAAGAATGTTGGGGCAACTTATCAGCGTGCCATGGTGGCACTCTTCCATGATATGATGTATAAAGAACTTGAAGTATATGTGAATGATATGGTAGCTAAATCATTTGAGGGAGAAAGCCATGTTGTGGTGTTAAGAAAGCTGTTTGAAAGGCTACGCAAGTACAAGCTATGGCTAAATCCTAACAAATGCGTCTTTGGGGCTTTTTTTGGGAAATTGTTGGGCTTCATTGTAAGCCAAAACGGGATTACAGTAGATCCGAACAAAGTAAAAGCAATACGGGAAATGCCCCCTCCTCAAACAGGAAAGGAAGTTCGAAGCTTTTTGGGACGGTTGAATTACATTGCATGATTCATTGCCAACCTGACTGCAACTTGTGAGCCGATATTCAAGCTTTTAAAGAAGAATTGCACAAGGAAGTGGGATGAAGATTGCTAGACGCCATTTGATAGGATCAAGGATTTTTTGCTAAATCCCCCAATTTTGGTTCCTCCTGTACCAGGACAACCTTTAATTTTGTATTTGACAATACGACTAAACTCCATAGGAGCCATGCTGGGGCAACAAGAAGCATCAAAGCGAAGAGAACAAGCGATCTATTAATTGAGCAAGAAGTTTAATGATTGTGAGTCACGATACCATATGATCGAGCAAACTTGTTGTGGTTTAGTCTGGGCTACAAGGAGGTTGAGGCAATACATGCTTTACTATACCACTTAGTTAATTTCTAGAGTGGACCCACTCAAGTACATCTTTGAAAGCCCGTATGTAGCTGGAAGAGTCTCTAAGTGGCAGGTAATATTGTCTAAATATGATATAAGATACATCACTCAAAACTCCGTCAAGGCTAGTACGATAACATATCACTTAGCGGAAAACCCCATAAATGAATGCCAGCCACTAGATTTCAAATTCCCAGATGAAGACATATGTGCTATAGAGGATCCGATTGAGGAAAGCAAATCGAAGGAGTGGGAAATGTATTTTGATGGGGTAGCAAACTTGCATGGTAATGGTGTAGGGGCAGTAATCATATTCCTAGATGGAAAGTAATTTTCGATTGCTATAAAGTTAGTATTTGACTGCACCAACAACATGATAGAATTTGAAGCTTGTATTAATGGTCTCCAAGCTGCCATAGATCTTGGAATAAAAAACCTAAAAGTCTATGGTGACTTAACTCTCATAATTTATCAGGTGACTTGTGAATGGCATACTAAAGACCCAAAGTTGATTCCTTATCAAGAGTATTTGATAGAATTGATAAAAAATTTTGAAGTAATCAATTTCCATAACATGGCCAGAGAAAAGAATCGCTTTGCTAATACGTTAGCTACTTTAGTAGCTATGATCCAACTCGATTGTGGGGCCCAAGTTCAGCCAACACAGATTGAGACTAGAAAATCGCCAGCATTTTACTTCAATATTGGAAGAGAGCACGATGAGCAACCTTAGTACCATAGTATTAAGATGTATATGGAACATGGTACTTACCCTCCAGATGCAACACACAATGAAAAGAAGACCATCCAGCGAATGACCATGGGCTTTTTTATTATTAGTAACATCCTGTACAAGAGAAGCTTTGATAGGACATTGCTTCACTATGTAGACATGAAGGAGGCACATAAGATTATGGCAGAGATCCATGAAGGCATATGTGGTACACATGCAAACGGCCACTCGTTAACTAAACAAGCTCAAAGATCCGGTTACTACTGGATAACCATGGAGAAGGATTGTATCAATTATGTTAGAAAGTGTCATAAGTGCTAAATATATGCCAACAAAGCTAATGCTCCTCTGACTATGATGCATAGTCTTATATCTCCATAGCCCTTTTCCATGTGGGGAATTGACGTCATCGGGCCGATTAACCCAAAAGCTTCAAATGGTCATCGTTTCATCCTCGTTGCTATCGACTACTTTACTAAGTGGGTGGAAGCCAATTCCTTTACTAGTATTACTCAGAAGGCCTTTACCAAATTCTTAAAGGCTAATATCATCTATAGATATAGGTTACCGAAGAGGATCATAACTGACAATACACCAAACCTCAACGGGGCAGCAGTTAAAGAATTATGCGATCAGTTCAAGACAAACATCATAATTCTGCACCATACAGGCCACAAATGAATGATGCAGTTGAGGCAGCCAATAAAAATATTAAGAAGATCATCAGCAAAATGATAGTGACCTATAAGGATTGGGATGAAATGCTTCCATATGCATTACACGGATACCGTACCACAATGCGTACTTCAACTAGGTCAACCCCTTACTCTTTAGTTTATGGCATGGAGGCTGTCACTCCAATTGAAGTAGAAATACCATCCCTGAGAATCTTGACTGAATCAGACCTAGATGAAAGTAAATGGATACGCTTTCAATTTGAACAACTAAATATGATTGAAGAAAAGAGGCTCACAGCAATATGTCATAGGCAATTATATCAGTCACGAGTTGGTTTCCTAGTTTCCATTTGATCCCTCTAAAGAGTACGTAGGCCCTAGGTTTTCATCCTAGGTCAAGTCCAATTTTGTAAATAAATATATATTTTTCTCTTATTTTCTTTTTGTAAATAAATGTTCCTTTTTTTCTTTTTCTTTAGGTTTTTCATTTCATTTTTGTAATTGTTCTTTTTTTGGGTAATTATAATAAAATTAAAGGCCATAATATTTTTAAATAATTAACTTAGGATAACCATTCTTGTGAATGGGTGTTGTAGGATGTCTAACACCTTCCCCATACACAATCGACTCCCGAACCCTAAATGGTTTTTTTAGACTAGTTTCCATTTTTAAAAAAAGGTTTCCAAAGTTATCCCTTTTCAAAATTTTGGTGACGGCTCCATGTTTTCCAAATTCTGGGCACTACACCAATCAATAAGCAATGCTTTAATTTTACAATCTAGTTGATTCTCTACTTCAGTCAAGTATCGTCTAAAGCATTTAAGAGCTTCAGACTTATGGGAGATCAAATAGACGTGACCATATTGAGAATAGTTGTCAATGAAGGTAATGAAATACCAGGCTCCGTGTCTCGACCTCACACTCATTGGACCGCATATTTCAGAATGGATTAATCGGAATGGAATCTCAGCTCTAGTTCCCTTACCGAAAGATTTCCTAGTTGTCTTACCAACTAAACAATTCTCGCATAAGGACATTTTCATATTTAAAATTTCACCTAGTAAATCTTCTCTAGCTAGTTTAATCATTCTATTTTGGTTAATGTGTCCTAGTCTAGCGTGCCAGATATTCATATCAATAGTTATATTAGAGGAAGTAACAAAACAATCATGTATATAAAAATCACCAACAATATCCATAACAAAGAACTTTCTAGAAACGAAAGCTAAACCATAAAAATTTTTGTTGTTAAAAATGTTTGCAACTTTACCATGAAAGTTTACATCAAACCCATAATCTAAAAGACAAAGTACTGAAACTAAATTCCGTCGGATATCAGGTGCATGAAGAACATAATGTAGAATCAAAGTCTTCCCACCATGTAAAGCAAGCTTGCAGGTGCCAATTCCTTTAACTTCTGTAACCCCTTTCCGTAATTATATCCAAAATACGCGATTAAAATGAAATAGAGACCAATAAGAAATAAAACTATTTCAAAATCCCTTTTTCAAGATAGGGTTTTCACAAATACATTTCGAAATCATTTACAACCTGGTCTCATATTCAATTTCAAATACAATTACTGTGTGAAGATAAATCACATTTATACCAATATTAGAGTGCACAACATAATCATCCTGGTAATCCCGGGTCTCATATCTTTGCTAAACAATCATGGGGCACATTAGCCCACACAACTCCTCAAATAGGGATTACATAACCCATTCAAATACATATCAAATTCTCATCCAAATATACAAATACCCATCCCAACTATGATGATAACCAACTACCGAATCTTTAACCAGAAGGAAGCCCTCATCGCCTTTGGTTGCTTACTCCATCATCGATCTACTACCCTGTCTGAAAGGTTAGTAGGGGAGGGTGAGATTCTAGAGAATCCCAGTAGGATAACAATTTCAATATGCATGTACGATAAATGTCTAATGCATGACATGCTTGCATCACACAACTCATGCTCATACACAATGACATATTTATAAGCTCAATGCTTCGAACAATATACATATGGCCATAGCATAAATTGAAACACAGCTTCAAATTACACAAAATCATGCAAAGCAAAGACATGCACCAACACATACTAAAACAGATATCAAATACATGCAGGAGATATATGTTCCCTACCCTCTTTCCACGTAAGCTCCAGCTCCGATTGCTCACGATCAGGGCGATCATCAAACTCTATAACCAAAATCAAAGACATAGGGTTAATCCCTTTTTCCAATTTCTTAACCTTTAAACACTTAAGTTGGTTATCATTCATAACCTTTAGGTGGCTACTTAAAGCCTAAACACACGTCTAAAAGGGTTGGGAGAAACTTAACCAAAGTTCTCTTTTGAAACCTCACAAACCCATTTTTAGCTTCATCACTCGTGTGAGGGATGGCGCACTCGAGTGATGGATGGCTCGTACCCGAGAAAGGAAGGCTCACTCATGCGAGTGCTTGCCTGAAAGCACAACCAGAGATAGAAAATGATCACTTCACTCGAGCACTCACCAAGCACTCGAGTGATGGACTTATGCTCACCCGAGTCCCATCGAGTGAAGCCCATAAGTGAACACCTGACAGCAACAAAAATCCCAAATGCACTCGAGCACAAAGACTCCTACTCGAGTGATAGCCCAACACTCACGAGTGCTAGCTCACACTCTTGCCAAACAAATTACGAGTGAAAACCCAAGAAACGGCCTCTTAGCACACAATACACATTCACTCGAGTGATCACTAACCTTACTCGCGGTGAAAGAAGTACACTCGAGCCCTCATCATGAGAACTCAGGCAAAATACAAAGCAGAAAGGGAAAATGCATGGCAGCACTTGAGTGATTTCCTCCCTCACTTGAGTGAGGCTATCAGATTGCCAGATCACAGCAATTGATAGAAAATTCCCACATTTACCAAACTTAACCCAATGGTTCCCAAACTCCACACAAAGCTTATTACCACTTAAACTTGCCTAAGGAACACATTGGTAACCTCAAAATACCCAAAATCCTACCACAATGACATTTTCCCCTTATGGTCATACTAATTTCACACTTAACCCAAGTTCATTAACTTTACTTCCAAAGTTCCAAATCAAACCCAATGGCATCCAAACATCATTTGACACCATTTTTACCATAAAACACTATCATTCCACAATTGTACCAAATTAGGGCAAAAACTACAAATCACAAATCTCAACCAAATATCATAAATAATAGATCAAAAGAGAGCTCTTACTCACCTCTTCCTCTTCCCAATCCAAATCCTTGATTCTACATCTTTCCAAATTCCACTAGCTCTCAAAACACCTTCTTTCCCAAATCTAAACCATAGTAATAAAGCTCTCATTACTATGAACACTCTTAATGAAGATGATTTAAGCCAAAGGAGACAAGAACAAGGCTAAAACTCACCTTTCCATTTTCTCTTTCTTCCCTTAAGCATGGCGACTATGGAGGCTTGGAGGAGAGAGAGAAAGAGTTCAGAATTTGGTTCCCCACACACACACAACCGACTTGAGAAGAAAGGAGAGAGGAATGAGTTGAAATCTGCCAAGTGTCACTATCTTAACCAACCTCCCATGAGCTCACATGTACACACATACACATGATTCCACCCTTTGATCTCTCACAAATCAATCTCAACCATTTATCTTGAAGTTACCACTGAGTTTCCTCTTCGGCAATCAATCAATTGGTCGATAACTTTACCCTTTTTCCCCTGATTATGGCAATCCCCTTGGAATCACCACCAAACACATCTTCATATTTCTTAATCTAATTCGAGATCTTGCTAAACCAGGGCTTAGCAATCCATTAATCTCAGGCTTATTTTCTAAGCTCAAGTCTCAGAATTCGGGGTATTACAACTTTGATCTTTATATTGTTGCCCACGTAAAGACATTAGCTTAGATGTACAACCGACGGTATTGCACGAAGGATCCCTGATCCCTCGTCACATGGTCTGTTGAGCTTAAGTCAAAAATCAAGAAGAACAATAAAACAAAAGAAATATGTGAATTCACATAATTCACTAGTACCTTTTCACGGTCTTTTCGCTTGGTACAGTCCCGTGTGAAGTAACCCATTTTCAGGTAGGTGTAACACTTGACCTTATTCAGGTCAACTTTCTTCTTACCGCCCTTCTTTCCTTTCTTCTTGAAGTACCTTCTGCCCCTTTTGAACTTAGAGTCGTCCTTCTTGCCTTTCTTCTAAAATTTCTTTCCTTTCTTGGAATCAGGTTTTGCATTAGAAGAACTAGCATTCTCAGTGTAGTAGGCATGTCTAGAAGCCTTATATGCCTCTAGGCGTTCATCCTCAAGCTCAAGATGTTTCACTACATCATCAAAAGTGACGATATTTTCATCATGAGTCAACTTTACTTTAATATGCTCCCAGTGAGAAGGGAGTGATATGATCACAGCCTGAACTTGCTGTTCATCAGTCAAGGTGTGTCTAGCTTTCTGAAGTTCTCTGACATGTTAGACATCTCTCTCAGATACTGCTTCATAGGAGTGTTCCCTTTACGCTTGTAGGTGTCAAATTTAATTGTTAGTCTCCTAAGATTAGTAGTTAATATGCCACCAAACTTATCCTTAAGTTCAACCCATACAGCCTGATTTGGTATTTCTCATATTGGCACATTAAGTCGTTCTCCATAGTGCTCAACAAGGTGATTCTCGCAATATTGTTCTTCTTTTTCCATGCTTGGTAAGATTCTAAGTTTCTCCTGTGCTGAGTAGTCGTCCCAGAGTTCTACCGAAATAGTGGTTAATGGCTCAATAGCCTCTTATTCCTCCAAAAAGTACTGAACCTTGTGATGCTAGATGTCCCAATTATCATCATTCATTTTCTCTCCCTCATTCAGTTCAGTAATGATGCCTTTCATGGCCATTTGTCAATTCTCGAGCAACATTTTTCACATTTAGAAACGGTGTTCTCTTTAAGAGAACTTAACCAACTGATTATATAGCATAGTGCAGTTTACAATGTCTATACTTATATGATTCTTGACCAATAAATAATTTTATTACTAGATCTATGATCAGGAGAATACGTTTGTACCTCCTATCACAAAAATACTAGCAACTTTATTATTTTCTATCAAAAACTTCATATTAGTACTTTAAATAAGTCATCAGCTTTTAGAAGTTTTGGCTTCTAAAAGCTCCCACTTATCAAAGATTCATGGTATTATAATCCACAATTAAAAGTAGCATTAACTAAAAACATAATTCATTACATGAAAAATAATGTGTCAATACATAAAACATACTAACAACAACACGTAGAGTCATATTCTCAATACAACCAACAAAAAGAAATAGGAACATTATACACCATTTAAATGTCAAAACAACAATAGTCAATAATGGCTTTCCTTAGTTTCCTAAAAAATCTTCTCTTTTTCTTCATGAATCTTGTAGTTTTTCTTATAGCATCAACCCAAGAAACAGTCAAAGAAAATGTGCCCCTATCTCTTATAGCTGTGCAGTATTTCTACATAGTTCGCAATGATTGAGTATATATTTTTATATTCTTTATTCTAGCTATTTTATCTTCATTAAGTTTCGTTATCTTCTCAGCCATAGCAGCAAAGTAGGGTTGGTCGACCTCTTCTTCTAAATTTTGAGGTTCATTAGGACAGGAGGGTTCAGACTTTAGTCCATAATCATATTTGACCACTTGAGGTTCCTCTAGAATAGGCTCCAGAAAATCTTCTTCAGGGATAATAAAGAGATTGTCATCGGGATCTTCCTCAAAAAACTCATTTTCTTCAGGAGCTTCTTTAGGATCATCTATATGAGCTTGATCATCCATAAACTCAATACTCATTGACCCATACTCACGTGTTTCAGTGCTGTTAGAAGCCTCTTGCTTCATTTTCACCTAAATAAATAAATGTGAGTTATTATTTTAATTTTAGGGATTTTTAAATGATATAAACACTTAAATAAGCACAAAAACCTTATAAATAGATCCTGAACTGCCTCCAAAATAGGAAAATAGCATATCATTATGAAGACCTCAAATTTAGAAATTTTTAGAAACAAACCATATCTCAAACAGGTTGCCACGTGCCTACACGCGCTCCAAGAAGAATAATCATGGAAAAATAGAAAATAAGGTTGAATCTCACTCTCGTTGAAGGCGAGTGTAGGCCATGCACCGCCTTGGAGGTCTCCGATTGTAACACACCTCGCTGATATGGACTCCATGTACTATCTACAGTCTTGCCATACCTACCATATGTCAAACGGTCTACCACATGGCATCACGCGCCACGTGGCATTTTCTGTCCTCTTTTTTAAAAAAATTTTTTGTTTTGGTTTAGATCGAGTTGGGCCTATGACCTGATTCAGAACCCAAATTTTTTTGTTTGAATTTGTTTGGGTATATTTTGGCCTGATCCAAGTTTTTAAAATTTCATGGATCCGGGTCAAATCCAATATCCGACCCGGGACCAACCCTTATATATATATATATATATATATTAATCAAAGCCTAAAACGATGCCATTTTAATTTTTTTTTAACTTCATCTTCAACCTCCAACTGGATCAATCCGAGCCAACCAAATAAATGGGACGGGTCCATTAGACCCGATTCTTCTCTCATCAATATCTTCACCGTCTGATGTAATTTTTGCACATTCTTGGCATCATTTTCTTCTTTTTTTTAGCTCTACACAATGGGATCATTTTCAAAGCCTAAATCACTTGTTTTCAGATGACCTAAATTAAATTAGTGTCATTTTTTAGTTTGTTTCTCCGAGATTGTGTTCAACCTTTAGATTCCTTCATTCCATAGTCTAGTTATATGTATTATGAGGGTTTTAAATACACTAATACTCATAGAATGAAGGCATAAACGTAAAGGAAGAGAATTGACAGAAACTGGAAAACACAGAAAAACACCAAAAACGCATACAAAAAAAAAATCCTCCGTAAATACAATAAACAAGAACTAATCTCATACAGGATAACATATACTTGAGTGAGAATCATATGTTTTGATATATTCATGAAGTGACAGAAGGTATGCTTCAATATATTTATATGTTGTCATATATTTATGAACACAAAGAAGACGTTTTTACTTATAAAACATGTTCAGCAGAAGCAATTCAGCCTCAAAACATATTAAAATACATGTTATGATACCGATGTAGATTTTCAGACAAACTTGGGTGTCATTTTGTACTTTCAAGATACCCACACAAAATCGATCACGTCGAAGTCCGGCTATAATACACAGTAAAATGCACTAGTGGGAAGGAGAGGATAAGAGAAAAAAGTACAGAGAGATTTTCTGTGTTTTCAGTTATGTGTATATTACTCATACATAAAACTCACGTATATGTAAAACTATTCCCACCAATTCTTACAGGAAAAACCGTTCCCACCATTTTGTTTCAATTATTTAGGGAATATTGCCAACAAAAGCCCCATAAAATTAGGTATTTTATTTTGGCCCCAAGGCCAATAGGTTTGGGCCTAATCCACCAAGAGTGGATCAAGCCCATTTCCCAACAGTTAGGAATATGGATAAAACGTTATCTCTACTAACAATTGAAGAATTTTTACACAGACACACTTTTGTATCTCACAAAGTTTACATTTTTTGTCACTAATTTCTGTCTCAAACTGATTTGTGACAGAACACTTGCTTGTTTCTTCATACAGAATTATTGTTCTTCAAGGAAGTCAAAACTTCCTTACAAGCTAAGTTTTTTTGCTATTTTCTTATAGTCAGCTGTGCAGGTTTTCTTATAAACATTTTCATTAGCTAGAACCTTAATCATCACAAAACCTAAGCCATTGTTTTTAAACTATGCTTGAACCTCATGCAGTAGCTTTTTTTTTAATATCATTTGGCTCTATATCTATTGTAATTTATTATATATGTAAAAAAAAATTATATAAATATAAAAAAATTATAAAAACACATAATTTTAATCCATTTAAAGGAATTGATATGATTTATTTTTATTTTAGAACAAATTTATGTGGTTTTACAAATGAAATTATAATGATTAGATTTATTGGGACATAAAATTATCCATGATAAGGTTTTTTGTTAGCTTTAATTTTCCACTGAAATAACACAATCATATGATCAATAACTAATAAACATCAAACAGTTAGTGGCTTATAGTAGGTGCAATCGAAAATTCATTAAAAGTAAGGTTTTTAAAAAAAACCTACAGTTATCAGTAGGCTTTTCAACAAAAACCTTGTAATCTATCATTTAAATACCAATGCTTGAGTTTTCTCCACCTTGTGTGCTCAGGAGACATTATGGCCCTCTTTGGTACTAAGCATTAGGAGGTAGGGACTGGGATTGGATCAGGGATTGGACTAGAATATATCGTTTGGTTTGAGGGACAATAGATAACTAGGAATTGGGAGTACCATGAAAGTTGGATTGTTATAAAGCCAACTCTCCCCTAGTATTACGTTGTCAATCCTGGGATTGCAAATTTTAGAGACAAAAATATCCCTGTTTATAATATTTTCTTGACAAAAACACCCTCTATCAAATTTTCCCTAAATTATAACTCATCATTTTATTTCATCGCTCATCATCGATCTCATAGGTGTTCATCACTCTCACAAGGTTTTTTTCTGACCCTCAAAATTACCACCATCACTGGTGGAGAATAGTCATCGCAGCCGCCAATATTGTTGTGTCATTTTTTATCTAATGCACACCGTAATGATAAGAAATAAAAAGGTTTGGCACCAATTATTAGTAAGCCTAATTTTGCAGGGTAGGGATCTCTATTTTACATGGTTGGATTAGCATAGAGTTGCATATATGTACTATTTTCAGATAAAACATATTTTTAATCCAAGAATTTCAATAAGAGGATTATTTATGCCCATGTGTCCATGTAGAGACGAGAGGGGAGATTAGCATAGAGTTGCATATATGTACTATTTTCAGATAAAACATATTTTTAATCCAAGAATTTCAATAAGAGGATTATTTATGCCCATGTGTCTATGTAGAGACGAGAGGGGAGAGGTGAAGTAAATAAATGTAGAAACATGCTGGTAAGGGTGGATTAAATGTTATAAGGTCGCTCTAGAGAATGCCGATACTGACAGACAAAATTAGGTTATACTGTAGACTAAGTTTGGAATCTAGGGCATGGGTATTTAGGTCTTTTCATAATTAGTAGCTATTTATTAAATAAGATTAATGAAATTATTCCCTCCAACTATTACTTCGTACCAAACATATTTTTAAAGCATCAATCCTAATCCCAACGCAAATCCTAATCCCAATCCCAGTCCATTGAAATTCAATGCCACGTACCAAACAGGGCCTAAAGTATTCGAGAAATTATCAAATATGAGTGATGTGATGCAATAATAGAAGAATAAAATGAAGGTAATAATGTTTAGCTGGAAGAGATTCCCTAGCAGAAGCCAACAATAAAAACTATATACCACAACAACAAAAAATGTCAAATATACATATAAAGAAAAGCATTTCAAGATACACTTACTAATTTACAAATGAAGTTATCAAAATGTTTTGGCGATGAGCCCAATTTACAAAATCTTCAGTAGAAGAAACAAAAATAAATTTGCAGGCTTTGTGAACATGTGATTAAAATAGTTGTATTATCGACAAAAAGCATTTCAAGACTAGGGAATGTTTATGAGAAAACTTGCACAGCTAACCTTAAGAAAATAGCAAAAAATTTAGCTTGTAAGGAAGTTTTGACTTCCTTGAAGAACAACAAATATGTTCAGTAACATCGACTAGGAAGAGTAACTTACAAGGTGGAATAACAAGAAACAAGGTGGAAGACCAATAATGGAAGGCTTTTACTTACCTTAATGAGCAGGTGGTGGCCACAAAAACGTTGGAGGAGGACTAGAGAGAAGAGCGAAGAAGATAGTGAGAAGGAGCACGATTGAAGCTTCTTCAAAGCATAAAAGGGCTTTTTAAGTTAAAGAATTATCTATAGAAAATCAAGAATGAAAGCTTTCACTGAACTTAATGAGCAGGTGGCGGCGGCAACAACAACGCTAGAGGAGGACTAGAGGAGAGGAGAGAAGAAGGCAGTGAGAAGGAGCACGATTAAAGCTACTTCAGAGAATAACAAGGGGTTTTTAGTTAGAAGGTTATCTATAAGGTAAGGTGTCTACTTGTAAATACTAATATTCTTACTATTGATAGGTACTTGGAGACATCATAGAGTCTCTGGTAGGAGCAATTATGGTTGATTCTGGATTCAACAAAGATATTGTGTTCAGAAGAATCATGCCTTTCTTGGAACCTTTAATCACACCGAACACCATACAGATTCATCCTATTCGGGAATTACAAGAATATTGCAGCAAATAACATTTTATAATGGAAAAGCCATAGTTTTTCTTGTGCCACGATTAGGGTTCTACCTGATTGGAATGTTTTAGAAGAATCATGTTCTTCTTATTGCAACCTTTTGACTTCCTTGAAGAACAACAATTCTATATGAAAAACTATATAATTATATAATTATATTTCATCACTAATTCCATTACAAACTGTTCCATCACTAACCTATCACTAATCCCTCACAAATTCCATTGCTAAAATTAACAAAGGAATTTAGTGACGAAATTTTTTCGTCACTTCCACTAACTTTTGTGATAGAATTTAGTGACATAATTTTTTCCGTCCTTAATTTCCATTACTAATTAGTTTGTGGCGAAAATTAGTGATGGAAATTAATCAATTAAAATAAAAAAAGGCGGTCACAGTTCAAAATCTCTTTCACTTAATGAGAGAAGGCAACGAGATTTTGAGCAACGGGATTGTGATCGGAAACTAAGCATTTCATTGTTGTCCTCTGGGTTTGTCGTCCTCTAAGCAATGGGATTGTGATCGTAAACTCGCATTTCATTGTCGTCCTCTGCCCAAGGATCAAATATGTTGGTAGATGAATGAAGTTAATAATGATTAAGCCCTACAAAGCAAATTTACCAAAATAATAATTTAAAATACTAAATTACCCCTACTAAATTTCATCCCATATTTTACCTTAATGACCAACAAAAAAAATTCATGCAATCATCATTACATTACATTCCATTATAGGACCAATATTCTAATTTGTTATTGTAAACTCCATTTATATATTCTTTTTCCCCCTAAACCCTAAAACTCTCGCAAGTAGCAACTCAACAATATTTTGATGGAGAGCTTGAATTAGATGAGGAATGGTTGTAACAACTTCATGACATCCCACTTAATCGCAAAAAGGCCAGCAAAGAGGCTTTAATTTGTAAAACAGTATAAATTTGATCTAAAATGAAAATAAATTATAATGAATACATTATTGGGACATCAAATTATCCTAATTATTATTTAAATAAAATTCAACCTATCTATTACCGCATGTGGTAGCCTATTCCCTAATCATTATTTAAATATTAATTATCACTATCTTTTAGTGCGTAAGGTAGCCTTTTACCTAATTATTATTTAAATAATAATTCTCGTAATTTGAAAAAATTCCGTCGCTAAATTCTGTATCTAATACGTTGCTAATTTTCTTTTCAATAACCCTTCTTGTTTTGGATGATGTAGAGATATCGAAGCCTTCGTTGATCATTGATCTAATCATAAACAAACAATTTAAAATCAATTCAAACTTCCCAACTAACAGGGAGTTCCTTATTATCAACATGAATTGCTAAGTACAATGAAATATGTTTATATGTGTTGGCTTTACTATGTCCATGAAGATAAACATACATATTCCTAAAGAACACAAGTATTAGGACACACACACACACACACACACACACATTATGGTGCAAATTAAAGTGAAGAGAGTTAGTGACATTATTTACCAGTTGGTCCACTAGCTTAAAGTACACCAGATGCAATACGTCCTTAAAGCTTACAAGCAGCCAATGCATAATATGACTTTATTTGAAATAAGTGTTGAGATTGTGGAAGTTTCATGTGATATCATAATATTCCTGCATAACAAAAAACAAATTTTATTTCATTCACACTTTTACATCTCACAAAGTTTACATCTTTCTAAGTTTATCACGGGAACAACAACAACAAAAATTAAAGCATTCTTACATGACAGGTCAACCCATTTTGAGTTTGATGGCCATTTAAATAGAGATAAAGTTGTAGAGAAGCAAGTTTAAATTTTACACATACCTGATTCGAACAAAGATCCGATGTACTAACAAAACCCTCCTCTTGTAAATCGCTTTTGGGAACTCAAGAGACAAGTTGAGAAATGTCCAACTCTTGTGTTTAAACATTAAGGGGGTGTGTTTCCTAAATTAGTACAGTTGTCATTAGTCACCATTTAGGTAGGCAATGATAATGATGCTAACAGAAGCTAACGTTGTTAGGATTTAGCCAATTGTACAATAGTCAGCCATATTGTTAAAGGATTAAATTTTAAGAGTGAAAAGAAAACTATTATCACCATTAACAATTGAAGAATTCTTACACAGACACACTTTTGTATCTCCCAAAGTTTACATTTTTCCAAGTTTATCGTGGGGTTTGATTACTAGAGGGGCCTTTGTCTTTGACAGTAAAGGGGATTTTAGTAAACTTTGCAACTTTTTGAAGGATATGATATTAGTTGAGAATCTGGATAAAATGTTATCTCCACTAACAATTGAAGAATTCTTATAGAGACACACTTTTGTATCTCGCAAAGTTTACATTTTTTCAAAT
The DNA here is from genome assembly GCA_963210345.1 of Inga oerstediana. NCBI lineage: Eukaryota > Viridiplantae > Streptophyta > Magnoliopsida > Fabales > Fabaceae > Inga > Inga oerstediana. The sequence goes on from OY723408.1 coordinate 61,679,238, forward strand.
TTATCGCAAGAACAACAACTACAAAAAACTGAAGAATTCTTACACAGAAACTAAAACAAAAAGGGATATTAAAAGAAAAATTTTAGGGCCCGTTTAGTTTGACCCCATTACAGGTATGCAATAGTAATCTACATTGCATTACCATAAATGGCCCATTTGGTTGGGCTTAATAATGGTAAAAGAGATTGCACTTGCAAAATTGATTACACATTTTTTGATAATCCCCATTCATAAGGGGACTCTATGAATCTTCATTGTAGACCTGCAATCTATTTTAAAATATCAATTTTGCCCTCAATATTACATGTGAAAAGACAACACTTACCCCCCAAAAATAATATCAACAATATCACAAACCCTCAACCTAAAACTGCAAAAACACATCGATAGTAGCAGGTTTTCTGACAACGACAAGAGCTTTCAATACAACAAGAAGAATAACCGATTATCTAGTGCCGGCAAGGTTAGACTCCCCTTGTTTATGATTTTCACTCTATTAATTTGTTGAATAACTGATGAAATATAAATAATTTTTCCATCTGAATCAACTATATTCATCAAAATAATTAAGCTGATATGCTACTTAACACTATTTCGATGAACATTTTTTTAGGTGTAATGTTTATGTATAAACAATTAATCTCATACAATCATATTTTTGAATTTTAGCTTTGAAGATTTCAAGCTATCAGCTCACTTTTAGGGTTCCTTTGATTTTGATTTGGCCGATGGCGCAGTTTTGTTCCTGAAATTAATTGATTGCGCTTTTTTATGGTAAGAACTATTAACATATGATTCTGATCTAGGCTTGCTTGCGCTATGCTTTTTTTTAAATGGCTTATTTATAGGAAATGGTAAATACTAGGGTGAGACAAGTGAGAAATAAAGTAATTGCAATAGGAGAAATTATTCTTCTTCAAAAGAAATGTTTAGATGGGGATTCATGCCTTTATAATTGATCAAAATGCTAGCCTGGTGTTAACTTTTGGAATCTCTTTCTTTTGTTATCACAATAGAACATTAACCCTGACAATACTTGTCATGTCTCATATTGTTCTTGTGCTTTTAAGGCTTTTAAATGTATGCCTTTCTAAGCATCAAATCTTGTGAATGTTGTTGGCAAAGATTACTCAAATAGTTTATACAAAGATTACTGGAACTTCTAACCTGACTAGGCAACTGGAGCCATAGAAGAGTGAGGGATAAGGTTGGTCAGATAACCTTTGTCTCTTCATTTTTAATGGGGCTTAACATAATGGAAATTTTTGAAAGAGAATTATTAATGTTGATTTCTGGAATAAACATCACCTTAGAAAATGGAGAGTTTTTTTTTGGATATGCTGCTTGTAGACTTATTTATTGGTTGAAAATTACTTGGTCATGTTTTAACCTCTCATCATTGGATTTTTTTCTTTTCTTTTCTTTCTTTCTTCTTCTTTTTGAGTATCACTACCTTCCTGGAATTTAGGTATGCTAAGTCACTTTCTTTGTTATCGTATTAACCTCTCAGCTCTGGCTTTTTTTTCTTTTCCAGTTATCTCTATCTATGGTTTCTATTATTTATTAGGAGAGTGATGAATGTGTTTGGATCATTTATGTTGGTTTAGTACTTCAAATGAGTAAGTTGTGTTTGGAACTATTTGGGATTTCTGGTGTCAATTAACTATACATCTGATCTATTAAAAGTAACAAAATTATAGAAAAGTATGTGATATTTGTATTTTTTATTTAACATATATGGATGGTTACCAGAAGCAAAAAATATGAACCAAGAAAATAAGGAAGCATATCTCCATCTAATGCTTGGCTTGTTGATGGTTTTCTATACTTTTCAAATAATGTTGTTGAATATGATGTCTGTTGTAACTATTTTTAGCAATAAGATCATACAAGACCATTCATATGCCCTTGATTTTCATACGAAGAAAAGGCATCTTAGGGAATTGATTTATTATGCCAGTGACAATACTTGTCACAACCAAATTAGGATGTATATATCTACATTTGATAAACTTTGGGGCCTCTTAGATACAATAGGTGGCCTCAAACCAACTAGACACATGTTAGTTGATAAGCAAGTGGCTATGTTCTTGCATATACTTGCTCATCACATGAAAAATATGGTAATCCAATTTGAGTTTGGGCGGTCTGGGGAGACAATTAGTCGTTATTTCAATATAGTGTTAAGAGCCATGATGCTAATTCAACAAGAGCTTTTCAAAACTCCTGAAACAATTCCTAAAGATTCAAATGACGAGAGGTGGAAATGGTTTATGGTACAAATGTTTCTTTTGCTTTGAAATTAGCTTAGGAGGTTATTTCACTATAGTGACTTTTAATGACTTTGGATGCAGGGCTGCTTGGGCACATTGGATGGCACACACATAAGGGTTCAAGTGCCAATTTTGGTCAAGGCTAGGTACCAAAATAGAAAAGGAGAAGTAACTACTAATGTGCTTGGTGTGTGCCAGAAGGCAAATTTATATATGTATATCCAGGTTGGGAAGGCTCTGTGGCATATGGAAGAGTGTTAAGAGATGTTATTAGTAGACCTAATGGGTTCAAGGTGCCACAAGGTACATACACAACAATAATATCTTTATGATTTTTAGTGTAATATTGATTTTCTGTCTTAAACCTTGGTTATTGACAATTATGAATTGGGAGTAGGAAATTTTTACTTGGTTGATGCGGGCTATACTAATTGTTAAGGGTTTCTTGCCCCATATAGAGGTCAACGGTATCATCTAAGTGAGTAGAGAGATGGTCGACATCTACAAACTCCCCAATAGTGTTTTAACATGAGACATTCATCAGCACGAAATATTATTAAAAGGTGGTTTGGGATGTTGAAATTAATTTAGGCAATATTACAAAGTCCATCATTTTACCCTACTCGCATACAGAATCGATATATCAATGCTTGTTGTTTACTTCATAATCTCATTATGCAAGACAACTTGAATGATCCATTAGCGGATGAATATGAGGCACAAGAGGAGCCAAACATCCCTATGGAGTTCAATCACATTCTAACTATGGACCCCTCAGATACATGGAGTGCATTTCAGGATAATTTGGCTAATTAAATGGTCAATGCATTTAGAGCTCATAAGGGGAATAGATACTCTGTTTGTAATAAATTTGTGACTTTATATCATTAGTAATAATGCTTTGGGATCAAAACTTTTACTTTATAAGTAATTTAATTATATTTGTTGCAATTTTATCATAGATTTGGTTTTTTTATATATAATTCAAATTTATTTGAATGTGTTTAAAATGTGCTTCATATTGCGTTTATATGTTTCACAGTATACCTTATTGAAATGTATATATGGTTCTTTTAGAATGGACAATCAAGAGTAGGACAATGCTTCAAAGGGATACAAGCATTTGTGGTCTGACACTTAGGATGACATGCTTGTTGATTGTTTGGTCCAATTAAAGGTGAAAGGCAAGTTTGTTGCTGACACTGGATTGGTGGGGGCTATGTGGGCAAGTTGGAGGAAGTGATGAAAGAAAATATTCTAGGGACTCAAATCAAAGCACATCCTAATATATGGTCTAGATTGAGGACCTTGAAGCAACAATGGCAAGCTATCCACAACCTAATTTATGGCACCAATGCTTCAGGGTTTGGCTGGGATTAATTGAATAAATGCATAGAAGCTGAGGACACAGTGTGGGAACGCTATATGAAGGTTTGTTGTTCATTCTAAATATATAATACTGGCTAATATTTCTGTTATTTCACAATTTATGTTATGTTGTTAGGTGAACAAGAATGCAGACAAATTCCACAATAGGAATTTTGACACTTTGAAAAGATGACATTTGTATAGGGTAAGGATCATGCAACTGAAAACAATACGTTCAGGCCTAATCAAGCTCAAGAGGAAGTTGAACAAGAGGCAAGAGAAAATGAAGAGGCAACTGAAAACAACCAAGCTAACCTAATAATTGAATAATATGTTGAGATAGATCAAAGTGAAGTATAGTCAACATCTAGAAAGCGGGGTAGACCAAGTGGTGATGCTATAGAATTTTTGTCAGAAGCAATGAAAGAATCATCTAAAACTATGGTCCAAGTTACCGAAACTATGTGCAAATCTTTTGTTGAGGCCTGTCGAGATTCTTCTAATAAGCAAGTTGCTCAAGAACTGTATACTGAGCTGCTGAAAGTTGAGGGGTTGACACTTAATGAGATCGACGTAGCTCATCTTAAAATTGCTGTGTCTCCAAACCTAATTAATGGGTTCCCACTCATTCCAAATGAACAAAATGCTCGTTAGATTTGTCGTCTCATCAACTAGCTAGTTTAACTATTTAACTTAAAGTTGGTTTATTTCATTGTTTGGATTCTATTTTGCAAGGGTATGAACTTGATGGTTGCAAGTTGGGTCTTTTCATTATTTGCATTATATTTTTCAATGGTATGAACTGGAAAGTTGCAACTTGGTTTTTTTCATTAAGGGAACACCAAGTTTGATCTTTTGTTCAAGTATAGTAACTTCATATATTAATCTCTTTTTGGCCAATATTTTATTATATATACAGCCTATATGCTTTTATTTTCCGAACTACTAAAATAGCCTACTTCTCAAAGTGTAAATATAAATACATTTTTTTGTATGAGGATATTTTTTACTTCAAGAACATAACTTTCTACTTCACGGGAGAGATTAAAGTTTTTTGTTGTATAGCGGCCTACTGTTGTTAATTCTTGGCTTTCAATGTGGATCATATAATTTATTATTCCTTAGCTGCACAGCGAGTATGTTGGCCATTTATAATGATACTCCAAAAACTTGACTCAATACAAGTTGATAGCTACTGTGGTTAGAATTAGCAGTTATAGCTTTTTTTTTTGGTGATATAGCTGTTGTGGATTTTACACATTGGAAACTTTGGCCATTGTCATTCATACAACATGTTCAACCTTTACAAATACAAGTCAAAAGACTTGCTAACAAAAAATAAATACATAAAATCAAATGTCATTTTCTTTTTATGATATAAGTTACAAATGTTGTGTTCCCCCTCGCGTAGCAAACTCCAACTCTTTGCAAACAACCTATATAAATATGGCAAAATGTCCACTATACTCCATGCAGGTCTTTTGCAAAAAGTTAATGGGAGTGTCTATTATTGCTTATAATCCTACATAAAAAGAGACTATGTAGTAAATAGTTTTTAGGTTCATAAAGCATGAATGAAAATGAGGATTTGATATTAAGCCAAAAAACAATACTCTAACAAGACTATAATAACATGTCAGAAGCTTATTGTAAGCTAATCAATTTGTAAATCTTATCTGCATCACTACAATGTAACAAGAATAGTGCATACTTACTATTAGTCTTGTTTAACTCTACTGCCTCAAGTATATTGGAACTCAATTAAAAGACATGGTAATTATGGATCTTATGGCTACACAAGTATATATAGCTATTACCTAGCAATAATAGGCCAAAAACAAACTAACTTGGAAAACAATTACATCAATATCATTTATTTGAGATCCTTCTAATTCTGTAAATTTACAAATCAGTTAAAACCACCCAAAAAACTATGAGAAACAATCATAGATTACTACTTTAATTTAAGAGCATGCAAAAGAAACATGATTATTGACAACAAGGGACTACTTGGATAACAGATAGAGACCAGGGACTAATCATTAATCCCTATCTTCAATTAAAGAATTTAATAAGCATGTCTAACACAGCAATAGCAAAAAAGAAGACAGCTCATTTCCCATTAACTATCTTAGAGATGCTATGTAAGTCAACCACCAGAGTTATTTCTATGCTGAAAGAGGCAAGCTTCACCCAAGAGGGGGGTGAATTGGATGACATGATAAATTTTTTGCTTGATGTGGTGATATGAAAATAGAGTAGACAGAGTAGAGTTGAGAAGATTAGAACATACAGAGTTATACTGGTTCGGCCTAACAACCAGGCCTACGTCCAGTCCTCAGAGATCAAGACCTACTGAGATTTTCACTATTCTTTCAAGATTCAATGGGCTCTCAGAATGCCACAAAACAACAATTGTCCTCGAACGAACTACGAGCAGAAATATTCTCTCACTAAGAAATTTCTCTCCCCCTTACGACAAGTCTTATGTGCAAAAAAACAACCTATGGCCTTCCCACTTGCTTACGTATACAAGTCTTATGAGCAGTAACGTTCTCTCCTGCTTACACCACTATAAGTCTTACGAGCAGCAACGTTTTCTACTGCTTGTATCTTATAAGTCTTATGAGTGGAAGGTTTAACAAGGAATTCTCTCAACTGCTTCTCTCGTAAGGATATCTACCCTCTCAAGGTCTCAATACCTTGAGATCAAGTGAAAATAGAATTTGAATTGTATAAAGACTCTCTTACAGAGTAATTAGATGAACACTGAAGATCAATATGTATACAGAGAAAATATGAATAACAGAGATTCGTGTATATGCTTGTGAATTCTTGTACTTCGTTATTGTTGACGATCTCTGGATCTCTGTATTTATAGATGTTCAGTTTTTGCCCGTTTGAGTAATGATCATTAAGGAGCGGGGCTTGTTACTGTGTAATGACACGCGCATGTTTTGAAAACTTTGAATGCAGTAGGTACGTGCTTGTAATGATGTTGTCTGCCGTTGTTTGACTTTCTTTGTGTCTGTTTATTTCAAACGTTCATCCTCCTGTATCACACTTATAATACATTCAAAATGATGTTAAATAATGATAATGAGTGATGATAAGATAAATAAATAACATTAAACCATATTCGGATTGAACGCTGTGAGACTTGGTGTATTTAGTCTTCTGGCAGAGTATCACTCGAGCATGGATGGGCTCACTCGAGTGATATTGCTATTTTTCTCCTTGTTCTTCAATTTTGTATTTGCACTCGTATAGGATTTCAGAGAGATAATTTTCTCACTCGCGAGTGATGTGGGGCCTCACTCGAGCACAACTCCTTCTGCTCGAGTGGCCTTGCATTTTACACTGAAAGACTCTTCTCTGGACAGCACTCGCACACCATTTCAGCAAGAGTGAGATTTTACACTCGCAGGTGATGTGGGCCCTCACTCGAGCACATATACTCCTCCTCGAGTGAGAAGAATATTCTCAAGTAATATACCCTTGTTATCAGCACTTGCATCAAAATTAGAGAGAGTTAGATTTCTCACTCGCGAATGCTCGAGTACAAGGTAGCTTCATGCTCGAGTATTGATCTTACTGCTCGAGTACATCAAAGAAGAATAACAGGAATTGCTCTCTGCCAAACACTCGCAGTCTCTCACTCGTATGTGCTCGAGTAAGAAAGACTCTTCTGCTTGAGTGCTATCTCCAGTGCTCGAGTGAATCAGTAAAAATGACAGTAGCATGCTCTCGGGCAAACATCACATACTCGAGCAGAACTTTGCTATATGCATTTGGTAACTTTGTAAACATTCCTTAAACTTATAAAACTATGATTTACACACAATTGTCTTTTGTTATCATCAAAACTTGGGATCTAACATTATCCCCCTTTTTAATAATGACAAAGCCTTTGTGATGGAATTTAAGAAAAAGATTGATTAAGATGAAGGATTTTTGAAATACAACATCAATGTTTCCAAATGCATATTTACACCAAAGTTTAGATTCAAATTCAGATTTTTTTTGCACTTATCTACATATGTTCCCTGCAATACTTCCACTGGACACTTAACAACCAAGATAAGCATAGTATCACAAAAACAATCAAAAACTTAAACAGAAAATCTTGAATCATGAAAATAATCATTAATGATAAACTTGATAGCATAATAACATGAAAATAACCATAAATCATTAACTACCCATAAACCCCGTATACAACCATAATATCATCAAAAACCTACCCCATTACATAAAGACTACCCAAACATCCAATACATCCCATGATAGCTCAGAAAACCATCACACATGCTTCTCCCCTGTTTTGTCAACATCAGAAAGGGGCTGAGGAAAAGTGATATCAGATGATGGGACAAAGGGTACCATGACAGTGGAAGGGTCAATTTGCACAAAGGGTGGAGATGATGGCTATGGTACAGAGGCTAAGGGCAGTAGAGAAGGTGACCGATCATAGGTGATATCAACATTAGAATCTAGATTGGTGAAGAGAACATGTGTCTGTAGATGAGGAGGTGAGGTTGAGGCAGGAGTGGTCTCAGGAGGCACTTTTGAAGATGCAGGCGGAAAGTGAGAACGTAAGAAGATCTCCATATCAGTTATCCTCTGTGACATCTCATCCTGAGTTTTGAACATCAAGTCAAAGTTGGTATTAGCCTTTTCTACCAACTTGATGACCTGTAACTCCATCTTTTCTACCAGTTTCTCATACTCAGTCACTAATTCCTTCTTCAAGATAGACACAGCTTGATTGATTGCTTCAGACAAATGGTTGGAGAGTGATGCATTAAGGAAAGAAGGAGGAGGAATATGACCTTGAGTAGATGACTGAGCCTCATCTCCTCTTGATGGAGTGCTTTCCCTCTGGGATGTAGCTTTGGTTCGACTCACAGGAAGATTAATACTCATATGAGTTAGCTGAGTCTTACCAAACCTTGAGATGAGCACCCTCTCATTTCCTTCCAAATACCATATCTTGTTTTTCATTAGGATGAAGGATACAAGCTGAGGATATGGTATGGTTGCAGATTTTGATGAAGAAAATCGAAATCTTCTCATCTCATTGAAAATAATCTCCCCCACATTACTTTGTTGTCCGGCTAGGAAGGAGGCTAACATGTAATAATCCTTTTGAGCAAAATGTGTAAAGTGTTTGGACTTATTAACTATGCTCTGGGAATATATAGTGAAGGGCTCTGTGAGAATCAGGCATGTCAATAGGTTTAAAATTAAGGGGGCCTATAGGGTCTTTTGGTCTCAAAATCCGGAAGGCTTCATTGGCTGAGAAAGTGGGTGGATCTGGAGGTGATGCAACATACCCAAGTAAGTCATTTATGATCTTAGTAGATATCATAATAAATTTGCCTCTAACAGTGGTAGACACTGCTTCCTCAATCAATTCTCCAGTTCTAGACTTAATGTTATGGAGTTTCATGTTGCAGTAAAAGGTTTTCACAACAGAGGGTGAATGTGGAATGTGGATATTCAGCCAAGGAGCATAGTATTTAAGATAAGGATATAAATCCAAATTGCAATTCTTCTTCAAGTAATCTAAATCCAATCCTTCAGGAGGACTTGTAATATGATCATCCTCTGGAGCTTGTGAGGCAGAAGGTACTCCAGAAGCAGCCGTACTGGATTGCCCAACGTGGTGTGAACTTGAAACACCGGCTTGAGAAGCAATCTTTCCAACTATCTTGTCAAGTTTTGACTTCTCCATTGCTTCCCGGAGTTGCCTGTTGAATGAGCCATCAGAGGAAGAAGAGGATTGTTGTGGTTGCTCAGTTTCCTTTTTCTTCCCTCTTCCTTGGACCTCTTTGGATTGAGACCGGGTAACTATAGGTTCTTTGAACACCACACCCTTTGGTTTCTTTTGAGGAGGTTGAACCTTCTTTGCTATTTGAGGCTTAGGATAAGGTTTCTTAGCCAGAGTTCTTTTTTTGGTTTTGGGTTTAGGAGGAGGTGAAGGTGAGGAAGACATTCTAGGAGATGGAGGAGTTGGTTCCGGGGTTGCAGAAGCACTAGCAGCAGAATGAGTGGGAGAGGGAGAGGGAGATCTTTGGGGAATGGAAGGCATTTTAGTTCTAGCCATTTAGAAACAAGAAAGGAAAAAGCAAGACTCACAGATTTTTTAGAATAGAGAAGAGGAATGCAATATATTAGGGCACTGAATGAAGGATACAGAGGATAAATCTCACCTTTTAAAGAAGATTGGAGAGTTGTAACGGTGATTTGAAGCAAATGGACACGTTTGATTGAAGAGAAACGGTTGGAGATGAAAAGTTGTGACCTTTGAGTGACGAGAACCCTCGAGTAAAAGCAGGAAGTGCGACGGTCTGAGCTATCGCGTAACTGATATAAGTGACAGTGCTCGAGCAGAAACCCTAGTGCTCGAGTGATGTTCATACTATGCTCGAGTGTGCTCATTATGTGCTCGAGTGATATACAGAAGATTTTGATAAAACATTTAAAAGCGTACCTGGTTTATGGATTTCTTGCTATATTTTTCATCTTTATACTCAAATCCTCCAAAATCATTTGAGTAACCATTCATTGGGTAGCTTCTGGAAAGAAATTCTTTCTTTCTACTCGAGTACACATTCTTCACTTCAAGCATGTTCATATCATGCTCGAGTGAGGGTCCTTCATACCCGAGTGAGCTCAATTTTCACTGTTGCATTTTAGATAGTCTCTTGGTATTTTTATCCCCTCTGTTAACCTCTGTTTTACATCTCAAGAAACAGAGTATGTTTAATGGTGCTGTGCTCGAGTGAGCATAGCTTGTCACTCGAGTAACACCTTCTGTGCTCGAGTGACAGACCTACAAAATAATTTTTAATGCTCCGATGCCAAAGTCAGTATGGTTATCATCAAAAATACATTTAATTAAGATATTTAACAAGAAAACTTACAACTCATTGGGATTAACCATTCCCAATTCTCTTCGAATATATAGGAATTGATCTTTAGCTATTGGCTTTGTGAAAATATCAGCAAGTTGAAGATGAGTTGGTATGAATTCTACTTTGACATCCTTCTTTTGAACATGATCTCGAATGAAGTGATGTCGGATGTCTATGTGTTTAGTCCTTGAATGTTGTACAGGATTCTTGGCTAAGCTTATGGTGCTAGTATTATCACAATAAATTGGAATCTCATTTAAGTATATCCCCAAATCTTGAAGTTGTTGTTTCAACCATAATACTTGAGAACAGCAACTTGCTACAGCTATATATTCAACTTCAGTCGAGGATAATGAAACTGTGTTCTACTTCTTGCTAAACCATGATACTAGAGAGCCTCCAAAGAATTGACATTGACCACTAGTACTCTTTCTGTCAGTTTTATATCCTCCATGATCTGAATATGAATATGCCATCAAATACTCGTTCCCTCTTTTCGGTTACCATAAACCAAGTTCTGAAGTGTCTCCTAGATATTTGAAGATTCTTTTTACTGTCTCTGCATGTGATACCTTAGGAGCGGATTGATATCTTGCACACATTCCCACGCTGAACTGAATATCTGGCCTGCTTGCTGTAAGATAGAGTAATGAACCAATCATTCCTCTATACTTAGTGATGTTGAAGCTAGGACCTTTTACATCAGCATCTAACAAGGTTGTAGAACTCATTGGAGTATCAGCTCCATTAGCATTATCTAATCCATACTTCTTCAACAACTCTTTCAAATACTTTGCTTGAGATACGAATATACCATTCTTCTTTTGTTTGATTTGAAGTCCAAGAAAGAAGTTCAATTCTCCCATCATGGACATTTCAAACTCTCCCTGCATAATCTTAGAAAATTCTTGACACATAGATTCGTTAGTAGCACCAAAAATAATATCATCAACATAAATTTGAACAATTAAAATATCATTTTTGTTATGTTTGATGAAGAGAGTTGTATCTACTTTTCCTCTGACAAAATTTTGATCAAGAAGAAACTTGCTTAGTCTTTCATACCAAGCTCTAGGTGCTTGTTTCAAGCCATATAAAGCTTTCTTAAGTTTGAAAAGATGATCAGGCTTTGTTTCATCTTTAAAACCAGGAGGTTGTTCTACATATACTTCCTCCATAATATAACCATTTAAAAAAGCACTTTTTACATCCATTTGATAAAATTTAAAACCTTTAATGCAAGCGAAGGCTAAGAGTACTCGTATTGCTTCCAATCTTGCCACTGGAGCATATGTTTCCTCATAATCAATACATTCTTCTTGATTATAGCCTTTGACCACCAATCTTACTTTGTTTCTCACAATGATTGCTGATTCATCAAGTTTGTTTTTGAAAACCCATTTGGTCCCTATAACCGTATGATCTTTAGATCAAGGAACCAAATCCCAAACTTGATTTCTTTGAAATTGATTTAGGTCTTCTTGTATAGCAATCACCCAATCATTGTCAGATAAGGCTTCTTCCATATTAGAAGGTTCAATTTCAAAAATAAAAGTAGAGAAAGTTACCTCATTGAGGATTCTATTTCTGGTTTTGACACCTTCGTGAATATCTCCTATAACTTGATCAATTGGATTATCTTTAATATGTCTCCATGATTTTGGTTGAGCATGATCATCAACATCTTCTATATTTTGAAAATCATTTGTTTCAAAATCATTTTGTTTTGAAATAGTTTTATTTTTCTTTATTGAATCCATTTCTTCTTCATCAAAATGTTTTGTTTGAGAATCGAGTTCATCAAACACAACATGAATAGATTTTTCAACTGGACATGTTCTTTTATTGAAAACTCTATAAGCTTTACTTCTATTAGAATATCCTAGAAATAAACCTTCATCAGACTTTGAATCAAATTTACCTAAGTTATCTTTACCGTTGTTGTGAATAAAGCACTTGCATCCGAAGATATGTAGATGAGCAAGATTTGGCTTTCATCCCTTGTAGAGTTCATATGGCGTCTTTCCAAGTGATTTGCGAATATATGCTCGATTTGAAATGTAGCATGCAGTACTCATTGCATCTGCCCAGAATACTTGTGACATTTCTTTTTCATTAAGTATTGATCTTGCCATTTCTGTAAGGACTCTGTTCTTTCTTTGTACTACTCCATTTTTGTTGGGGTGTTCTAGGTGCGGAGAAGTTATGATCTATTCCTTCGTTGTTGCAGTAGTCTTCAAATAATTGATTATCAAATTCTCCTCCATGATCTGTCCTAATAGAAACAATAGAAATACCTTTCTCATTTTGGACCTTTTTAGCAAACATAATAAATTCAACAAATGTTTCATCTTTTGAAGCAATAAATATAGTCCATGCAAATCTTGTAAAATCATCAACAATTACTAAAGTATATAAATTTCCTCTAAAACTTTTTACTCTTGCTGATCCTACCAAATCCATATGAAGTAATTGTAAAGGTTTAGAAGTAGAAATCTCATACTTTGTTTTGAATGAGGATTTAGTTTGTTTGCCTTTTTGACACGCTTCACAAATCATATTATCTTTGAATTTAAGTTTGGGAAGACCAACAACTAAATCTTTTCTAATCAGTTTGTCAAGTTGATTCATATTGACATGAGCCAAACGCTTATGCCATAACCAACTCTCCTCTGATCGACTAAGAAAACAATTTTTAGAAGAATTTGAATTTAAATCAATAGTATAACAGTTACCGTCCCTTTGAGCTCGGATCTTTGCCTTGATAGATTCTTTGTTTAGTGGCAGATCTTTCTTGTTTACTATCAAGCATTCTTTTGAGTCAAAAATCACCCAATTATCTTTGTCAGTGCTTTGACTTACACTCAAGAGGTTGTGATATAATCCTTCTACATAGTATACTTCGTTTATTTGAACACCATCGGATTTTCCCACTTCACCAATTCCAGCAATTTGTCCAGATTGATTACCTCTAAGTGTTACCTTTCCTCCTTCTCTGGTTTCCAGCATGGTGAACTTATTTTTGTTACCTGTCATGTGTCTCGAACATCCACTATCAATATACCATTTGTTTACTCGAGATGCTTTGAGACATACCTAGAATAAGGTGATCAAGTTTTAGGTACCCACACTTTCTTGGGTCCTTTGTGGTTAGTATGTGATGTATGTGTCCCTTTCGGAACCCATTTATATGTTCCAATAACTTGTCCCTTTTTAAAATAACATGATGAAGTATAATGTCCTTTCCTATTACAATAGCTACATGATGCAAAGGGATTTGATGTATGCACAGAATTCCTGAAATATTTAAGATACGTTCTACTACTATTCTTCTTATATCCTCTATTCTTATCATGATCAAACTTATATCCAATTCCAGACTTATCAAATGAAACTTTCTGAGAATTTAGAATAACCTTAAGAGTTTCACTTCCCTTAGTAAATTTTTCAACAATTTTTGTTAAATCACTTATTTTCTTATCTTTCTCCTCACATATTTCACACGATGATATGACAGTATTTTCTAATTCTTTTACTTTCTTCTTATAACTAACTATTTCTTTAGCTACTTTGATGAATTCTGTATGCAATGCATTATATTCAGATAACAATTCATCATAAGTAGGTTCAGAATCACTTACCTCAGAATCTGATTCTTCTTCCTTGGCTACCAAGCATAGATTTACTACTTCGTCATTGTCACTTTCTTCATCTGACGAACTATCACCCCAGATAAATGATATATATGCTTTCTTTTTCTGCTTCTTTTTGTCTTTGTTTCTGAAGCATTCGGATTTGATGTGTCCAGGTTTCCCACATTCATAGCATACTATCTGTTGTTCTTTGTTTTCTTTCTTACTTGGTCCACCTTGATAATTTTTGAAGTTCTTTTGACCTCTTCTATAGAATCTCTTGAATTTTCTCACGATCATTCCCATTTCATCATCATTAGGGACATCTTCATTCTCGGAAGATTCTTCTTCTTCCTTAATATCTTTAAGTGCAACTCCCTTTTTCTTTTTATCATCGAACACTTCAAGTTCCTTTTTGAATCTCAACTTTCTTTCATACTCGGAAAGACTACCAAAGAGAGCAGCTACGGATCTCATAGATTCTCCTTTAGCTTCTTCGATAGCTATCACCTTTGCTTCCCATTCTTTCGTAAGAATATTAAGAATCTTTCTCACCTGGGAATTTTGATCAAAAGATTTTCCAAGTGCAGATAATTGATTAACAAGATGAGTATACCTGATTTCAAATTCTGATATACCTTCTCCAGGTTTCATACGAAATATATCATCTTCTGTAATTAGAGTATTGACTTTATTTTCTTTGATTCCGGATGTACCTTCGTGAGCAATTTCAAGAGCATCCCACATATCTTTGGCAGTTGGTAGAGTACATATTCAAAAATATTCTTTTTGACTGAGAGCACTCTGTATCATTAAAATGGCTTTACTATTTAATGTTACTAACCTTTTATCATCTTCGTCAAACTCCTCTGGGCTTTTCTTAACAACTCTATCTTCGATTTTCTTCATTGGAACATAGTCACCATCTTGTATTACATTCTACAAACTGTACTCGTTAGCCATCACGAACACTCTGAACTTGGCATTCCAGAACAAAAAATGTTCTCCAACAAAATCAGGGGGTCTAGTGATTGAAGCTCCGTATGGAAGAATGTTATCACCCATTATTGCCATTTATTGGATCCTTCTCAAGCTGTTAGGCTCTTCGGAGAAGACCTTGCTCTGATACCAAATAAAAGAGGTAAGCTTCACCCAAGAGGGGGGTGAATTGGGTGACGTGATAAATTTTTTGCTTGATGTGGTGATATGAAAATAGAGTAGACAGAGTAGAGTTGAGAAGATTAGAACACACAGAGTTATACTGGTTCGGCCTAACAACCAGGCCTACGTCCAATCCTCAGAGATCAAGACCTACTGAGATTTTCACTATTCTTTCAAGATTCAATGGGCTCTCAGAATGCCACAAAACAACAATTGTCCTCGAACGGACTACGAGCAGAAATATTCTCTCACTAAGAAATTTCTCTCCCCCTTACGACAAGTCTTATGTGCAAAAAAACAACCTATGGCCTTCCCACTTGCTTACGTATACAAGTCTTATGAGCAGTAACGTTCTCTCCTACTTACACCACTATAAGTCTTACGAGCAGCAACGTTCTCTACTGCTTGTATCTTATAAGTCTTATGAGTGGAAGGTTTAACAAGGAATTCTCTCAATTGCTTCTCTCATAAGGATATCTACCCTCTCAAGGTCCCAATACCTTGAGATCAAATGAAAATAGAATTTGAATTGTATAAAGACTCTCTTACAGAGTAATTAGATGAACACTGAAGATCAATATGTATACAGAGAAAATATGAATAACAGAGATTCGTGTATATGCTTGTGAATTCTTATGCTTCGTTATTGTTGACGATCTCTGGATCTCTGTATTTATAGATGTTCAGTTTTTGCCTGTTTGAGTAATGATCATTGAGGAGTGGGGCTTGTTACTGTGTAATGACACGCGCATGTTTTGAAAACTTTGAATGCGGTAGGTACGTGCTTGTAATGATGTTGTCTGCCGTTGTTTGACTTTCTTTGTGTCTGTTTATTTCAAACGTTCATCCTCCTGTATCACACTTATAATACATTCAAAATGATGTTAAATAATGATAATGAGTGATGATAAGATAGATAAATAACATTAAAATATATTCGGATTGAACGCTGTGAGACTTGGTGTATTTAGTCTTCTGGCAGAGTATCACTCGAGCATGGATGGGCTCACTCGAGTGATATTGCTATTTTTCTCCTTGTTCTTCAGTTTTGTATTTGCACTCACATAGGATTTTAGAGAGATAATTTTCTCACTCGCGAGTAATGTGGGGCCTCACTCGAGCACAACTCCTTCTGCTCGAGTGGCCTTGCATTTTACACTGAAAGACTTTTCTCTGGACAGCACTTGCATACCATTTCAGCAAGAGTGAGATTTTACACTCGCAGGTGATGTGGGCCCTCACTCGAGCACATATACTCCTGCTCAAGTGAGAAGAATATTCTCAAGTAATATACCCTTGTTATCAACACTTGCATTAGAATTAGAGAGAGCTAGATTTCTCACTCGTGAATGCTCGAGTACAAGGCAGCTTCATGCTCGAGTATTGATCTTACTGCTAGAGTGCATCAAAGAAGAATAACAGGAATTGCTCTCGGCCAAACACTCGCAGTCTCTCACTCGCATGTGCTCGAGTGAGAAAGACTCTTCTGCTCAAGTGCTATCTCCAGTGCTCGAGTGAATCAGTAAAAATGACAGTAGCATGCTCTCGGGCAAACACTTTCTGGCTATCACTCGTACCTGCTCGAGCATAGAAGGGTTCTATGCTCGAGTGCTAGACTCATGCTCGAGTACACCAGTTAATTTTGACAGCAGGCACCACAGAACTTTGCTATATGCATTTGGTAACTTTGTAAACATTCCTTAAACTTATAAAACTATGATTTACACACAATTGTCTTTTGTTATCATCAAAACTTGGGATCTAACATATGCATCACTAGCCTTTGCTGAAAATTTCCAGCTATGTACCCCACATACACACACCACTTGCATCAACTACCAAAAACATCAGAACGTCTAACCTTGGAAGCACTTTTTTTAGACAATGTGTTGCTCTTTGAAGTTTACTGGATTCATGATTGACTGCATCCCATAGGAAACCATTTTCATGATTAAGAGCTTGTCAAATTCTTGGCCAACACCTCCACATTGAGGCTCCATATGCGCCACCTATTTTTTTACAAGTCCAAGCACGTAGACCTTTTGTATAGCTTAAATGAATATTGCATCCAAAATTCATAATCATATAGGAGCAAAAAATTGGAATTAAGAGAATGAGAAGTTAAATTCAGCACATTAGATTTGTTAATGCTTGGCATAAACCAAATTTATGCATGAACTACCGTTCACATGGCCATCTGTGCCACAGGTAAAAACCTTCATGCCCCACATTACAGGAAAATAATGTTTAACTCTTGAACCGAGAATTTTTTTTTTACCAATAAGTTATACTATATACCCAAGAACACAGAGTTCACTAGATACCAATAGATTTGTTAATGCTTGGCACAAACCAAATTTATGAATGAACTACCATTCACATGGCCATCTATGCCACAAGCAAAAACCTTCATGCCCCACATTATAGGAAAATAATATTTAACTCTTGAACCCAGAATTTTTTTCTTTACCAATAAGTTCTACTATATACCTAAGAACACAGAGTTCACCATATGCATGATTAAAACCGGACATAGAGCAACCTTCAATAATTAATAAACTTTCACTCAATTACCAACAGATATTCTCAACTTGAACATACTCCACATAGTGGTAAGTGCCTCAATAGTTGCTATGTCACAAGTTACCAAGGTAAAGAATATTCATAACTATTCTCCAGATATATCTGGTAGGAAATTGGCATTTTCTGATTTCTCCTTAAATAACCAAGAAATGCTCCTCAGATGTCCTATCAACCACTATAACAAACTATATCCCACCGGAGGCACAACAAGAATATCTCACCCATCAATATTGAAATCAGTAAAATAAAAACAGGAAAAAGAAAAAAACTAGAGGAATGAGACTCTTATACCTGTATAAGAAAAGCCTCCTTCCTCGTACTCCACCATGCTCGCCCTCCGCCGTCATTTTCCCGTCCATCGTCATCGTCCCCTCAGCCGTCGTCGTCCCCTTCCCCTTGCTCGTCTACTCCACCGTCATTGTCCCCTTCGCAGTGCTCATCCTCCACCTAAGTAAGAGGAAAGGTTGCTATTAATAGGGCTTAGGGCGATTGTTGAAGAAGCAAGCATCTAAGAGGCTGCCAATTATTTTTAAATGTAAAGTGTTCTTTTTAATAAATATAAATATAAATTTCAAATCATTATTATAAAATACTCCCTCCGATCCTAAATATAGGACAAAGTTTGTAGTGTAAATTGCACTACAAACTTTGTCCTATATTTAGGACCGGAGGTAGTAACTCATTGCACCCCTTTTAAAAAACATACCAAACATCATCCCTATAATTAATATTGCACTGCACTGCACTGCTTGTAGCAATGGGATTGAACCAAACGAACCCTTAATAAAGATGATGGGATGTTGCATCTTCCAAACCCAATGATAGGTTTTGTAGTTCCTATGGACGAGTCACTCTCTGTAACACGGAGAACACTTCTGAGGCTGCCATTGGGCCTCCTTACTTTTACTATGGTAATGTTGCACTTGCACCTAAAGGTGTTTGGCAATAATATCTAGATTCTTGTATGACATTGAACCTGAGTTTGTGAATTCGAAGTGTAACACCCCAAAATTTTATTCACAAAAAATATTGTAAATATTTGGGAAATTCAATAAAATGGTGAATATTCATAAATTTGGAATTTATGAATTTTATAAATGTTCATTTTCGTGAGACATTGGGAAAAAATAATTATGGAATTAATGTGGGTAATTTAAAAAGCCCAATCTTAAGGTCCAAAGTAGAGGAATACAAGAAAATAATATTTGGCCAATACTAATGTTAATTTTGGTCATATGATATTAGAAATTAAAGGTAAACAATGTTTCCAGTGAAGTCGCCTATACGGGAATGAGTTGGTCATGTGATTTTGGAAGACCAAATGATGAGCAAAAATTATGAACTTTTATAGGATGGAAGTAGACATCCCAAGCTTTAATTTGATATGTCATATGAATCATTTAAAGCTATATGTAAAAAGATATGAAATTTTGAAGTTAGCCTAGAAAAATTGGAAAGTTTCTGGAGCAGCATCCAAAGATGGAATTTCTGGGAATTGTGTGCTTCCAAATGGCTAAAGTCTATATTTTTGCTTGAAACTAGACTCAATAAGGGTTTCATAGCCTTTGGAATCACTCCAATTCAATTTTTCTAGAATTAGTTATGATTTTCCAAAGTTTGAGCAGAAAATCTACTAGAAATTTTTGAAATCCGAAATTGTTTGAAATTAAATTAATAATTAAATATAATATAATATATGATATTAAATATCATCTCCTTCCTTCCTCCAGCCCATTTTCGTGCCATTTCAAATCTGAACTAGAGAGTATGTGTGAAATTCTAGAGAGAGAAAGAGAAGAAAAACTTGCAAAGGTAAGTAATTTCTTTAGTAAATCGGTTCTTAACGAGTATAACTCTGACCCTAAGCTACTTCTCTTTGTTCTTTAAGATTTGGAGGCTCAAAAATCTATGGTTGAAGGGTTAGGGTTTCAGCCATATTGAAGAAAAGCTAGTAGGAGCTTGAGGTAACTTCCAAACATTCATATATTAACTATTCTGGTTGCTGTGGGCAATTTAATAGGTGAAATTTCGCCGGATTGCCATTGGTTTTAAATTTTGGAAATGTGTGTGCATAAGGGTTATGCTACCCAATTTTAGTTCAAATGGTTGTTATAACTGAATTACATGGTTAATTAAGTGGTTTGGAGTAGAAAAAGATGCGTTTACGGAGCCGAAATCGCAAAACCCCGATTTTTCCTGAAGAATACCATAATTTCGGCTAGGGATGTTAAAGGCCTTAGAGTTGGATTTTCAATGATTTGATGGTTCCATTGGATTTAGGAGGGAAAATTAGGTGGGGTTACAGTTGGGCACTTTTTCAGAAAAGGTCGATAAAGTATAGTACAAAAACGCCCCTGAAACCCTAAAAATTGGGGCTGTCAAGGGTATTTTTGTAATTTGATATTGAATTTGGTATTTTCAAATCCAGAAATGGATTCCTTGGGTGGAAATATGTCAGAATAGCCTTAGTCAAAATTTCAGAAAAAATGCAGCCAGGCCGGGTTGGGGTCTCGGGGGCATTTTGGTAAATTTTCACCCTAGGCTAATATAACCACAATAAACACTATGGAAGTGTCTAAAATGTTACATGGATAGGTTATAACATATTTCTTGTATATTTGGTATTTTAGGACTGAGTTAGGAACCTGGAGTTGGCACGTTCCATGAGGAGAGCATCTCGAGGTTAAAAAGGGTTGAGGTAGGGACTACTATCTCTCATTTACTATGTGGCTATTGTATGTTATGTGTTACTAAATTTTGTGATATGAATGCGTGCTAGAGGCACAGTACCTGTTGTGGTTCGGTGCCCAGCCAAGGTATATCGAAAATCCTAGCTATAGCCGGTGACTCGGCTAAGGTACATGTGGGGGTTCTAACTCAATGTTTGGCCCTAAAATTTGTGTGCACATATGAATCGAATCGAACTTTCATTTTGCTTAATATGGTGCATTGCATATTTAATTTTCACATTTTATATATCAATAGTATGTTTCTACTGGGATTCTTCAGAATCTCACCCCTTTTTCTAAATCAAAATGTATCAACGGGTGCCAGCGGTTCAAAAGGCAAGGACACAGTTAAGGAAAATTGACAGGCACATTTCCCGAGTCACAGCCGGTGGTTATACTTAGCCTGTACTTGGAATATGTTGGGATATTCGGTACATATTTGTAATTATTAGTGAATTTTGCTCTGTTAATGTCTGTCTGTAAATAAATACTTTTATCAGTATATATGTACTTTTCTGTATGCCTATGGAATTTGGTCTCTATTACTTTATGAATATCGAAATGAAAACAGATGTTGACACGAAGTATAACCCAGCTTTGGAGTAATAGAATGCATAGAACCTAGAAAAAAACTACTTCAAATTCACAAACTCGGGTTCAATGTCATACAAGAATCTAGATATTGTTCGCCAAACACCTTTAAGTGCAAGTGCAACATTATGGTTGTGATGTAGGAACTACACTACATGTGAGAGTTTTTAGACCTCATTTTTCTTCAAGAAAACAGCAAAAAAGTTAGCTTGTAAGAAAGTTTTGATTGAATTCCTTGAAGAACAACAATTCTATATGAAGAAACAATATCTAGATTCTTGTGGGACATTAAATTATTATTTAAATAATAATTACCAAGTGACGTAGCCTATTCCCTAATTATTATTTAAATAATAATTCTCACTATCTTTTACCGCGCGTGTGGTAGCCTTTTGCTTAATTATTATTTAAATAAAATTCAATCTATCTATTACAATGAGGTAGTTAATTTTATTTAATAATAGTTATCTACTTTACTAATTTCCACGTGAACTCCCATTAATTTTCACACTGAAAATAATCAGTTTTTATTTTTGATTTTAATGAATTTTATTTACAATTTTTCCATTTTATTTTTTATTTTTTAATAAATATTTATTTATATATTTAGCATTAAAAATAAATTAAATTTTTTTATTACATAATTATTATTTAAATTATTTTCACCTTATGGTTTTCACGTAAGGTGATTTATTTTCTTTTCTCATATTGTTTTTGGTTTTTTTGCACAATAAGCTATGGAATATACATGATATCATCTAAGTTTTCACCACATTAGTCTGACACCTTCAATTAGTGACGGACAAATTCCATCACTAATTTCTATCTCTAATCAGTCACTACAAAACCCTTCTCTTGCAAATTGCTTTTGGCAACTCAAGAGACAAGTTTGAGAATAGTCCAACTCTTGTGTTTACACTTGGGGATGTGTTTCCTAAATTAGTATAGTTGCCATTAGTCACCGTTTAGCCAGGCAATGGTAATGGCACTGACGGAAGCTAACAATGTTAGGATTTAGCCAATTATACAACAGTCAACCTATTGTCCAAGGATCAAATTTCAAGACTAAAAAGAAAATTGTTATCTTCAGTAACTTTTTTGGCTAAATTAGCGACCGAAATTTTTCATCACTAATTTCGGTCGCTAATCAGTTCCTAATTTTAGTCACTAAACATTTTGTGACAGCATTAGCGATTTTGTAACTGATTTGTGACAAAAATTTGCTACGGAAAAAATATCGTTTCTAAATTCTATCGTTTATTTATTATTAATTTCTATCATAAAATAGTTTGTGACGGAATTAATAATAAAAATTAGGGACAAAAAAATAAATAAGGAAGGGATAGTAAATATCCAAGTGAATAAAATAATAATTTCAGAAAGAGCGTCCTCTTGCATGATATGGTAAAAAAAATAGGCATGACGCCGAACCAAGTGCCATAAAGGAACAGACCCTCTCACGCGCCTTTGCCTCAGTCCCTCTCTCTGCCACATGCATAACATGACCCAATTGCGCTCGCTTCTGAACCCACAACCTGCCATTTAATTCTCTCGCTACACTTCCCATTACATATACACATTCATATACATATATATATATATATATATAATAACGGGCTTCGTTGCTTCCCCTTAGCCACAAGAGAGAAGAGAGACCCTGATTCTCTAAACCCTGATAGCCACTTGCGCGCCGTGTCATAGAAGAGGCTGCCTTTAATATGCAGAGAGAGACTGTAAAATTCCCAGAAAAATTTATCGAGGGATAGGCTTTGTTATCTCGAATTTCTCCATTCAATTCTCCTTTACTTTGGATTTGCTATATTTTGTGTGCTAGATATTTTGTTTCACATCGCTTTTCCAATTTAATTTCTGTCTTTTTCTCGTCAATTTTCATTTTCTTTCGCTAACCGTGAACCTTCCCTCTTTTTTCTCCCTGCCTATCTTCTTCCTCGAGCCCAGGAAACCAACCTTCCTGGTCTCCAAAGCTCCATCTGGTTCTTCCATGGCAGGTTGGGTTCTATCAGAATGTAGCTTAAAGCCTCTTCCTCTAAAATGTCCCAGACCTAGAATCGGAACTTCTCCGTACAATTCTTCATCGAAGTTTCGAATCATCAACGCAAACAAATCCAAGGGTAATATAGATCTGAAATTTTCCGCTTCCTGTTTTTCTAGTCCGAGAAGTTGGGAGCTGAAGGTAAGCGCTCCTTCAAGTGTTTTCCCTGTGGAAGAAGTGATAGTCAATGAGGGGAATGAGTTCAATCCTGGTGCTCCACCACCGTTCAAGTTATCTGATATCAGAGAAGCCATTCCTAAGCATTGTTGGGTGAAGGATCCATGGAGGTCAATGAGCTATGTGGTGAGGGACGTTATTGTCGTTTTCGGATTGGCGGCGGCGGCAGCTTATTTGAACAACTGGTTCGTTTGGCCTCTTTATTGGGCTGCTCAGGGAACTATGTTCTGGGCTCTGTTTGTTCTTGGCCATGATTGGTAACAATCTCATCCTTTATTCTTTCTGACTTCATATGGATTCTGAAATTGATGGTTGATTAATTTTTGTTATTGTTGTTCTTATCTGCTTGGATGTTTTAGTGGCCATGGAAGCTTTTCAAACAATCATAAGCTGAACAGTGTGGTTGGGCATCTTTTGCATTCTTCCATTCTAGTACCTTATCATGGATGGTATGCTTTTGAAGGAATAATAGCCTTTAATGTCCTCTTTTTTTTCTATTTTACCTTCTGATTCTGAAACTGATATTTTGCTGATAATATATGTACACACAGGAGAATCAGTCATAGGACCCATCATCAAAACCATGGCCACGTAGAAAATGATGAATCTTGGCACCCGGTGAGTCAATAGTTCTGCTTGTAGTTCTTATTTGAACTTGTTATCATCAGTTACTGTATCTAACCTAAAGGTCATATGTCAATTTTGCAGTTGCCTGAGAAGATTTACAAGAACTTGGATGTTGGCACTCGGATTTTGAGATTTACAGCGCCATTTCCAATGCTTGCATACCCTATCTACCTTGTGAGTATCCTCTGCCTAAAAGCTTTTGGTTCTGGTTTGTCCCTTTTGATGTGTAGTCTTAAAGCAACTTTTTTCCAAAGAAGATTGAAATTGGAACTCTTGTTGCCATTAACAAAGGAATTGACCTGGGTTTTCATCTTTGAATTTAGTGGAGTAGGAGCCCTGGGAAGACTGGTTCTCACTTTCACCCAGACAGCGATTTGTTCGTCCCAAGTGAAAGAAAAGATGTTATTACTTCTACAGTTTGTTGGACAACAATGGCTGCTTTGCTAGTATCATTAGGCTTTGTAATGGGTCCAATTCAATTGCTTAAGCTTTATGGCATTCCATATGGGGTAATTTATTTCCATCTCTTTATTGCTAACCATAATTCAATTTTCCTTAGTGGGTTCATTCCATCTCTCTCTTCTTGAACATAACAAATGGCCTAATTTGATTATGCTTGGAATTTTGAAGATCTTCGTCATGTGGTTGGATTTTGTAACTTACTTGCATCACCATGGCCATGAAGACAAATTACCCTGGTATCGAGGAAAGGTACCAAACATAAACATCTCTATCCCTTCGTCTTCTTCCTGGTTTTGTCATTTTTCTGGGAAAATTCTGTTCTACTTGTTCTTTCCATCTTATTTGATTCAGCCAAAAGGAAGTTCTTTACAATTATTGATTTGTTAAAAACAGGAATGGAGTTACCTGAGAGGTGGACTCACAACACTGGACCGTGACTATGGATGGATTAATAACATCCACCATGACATTGGAACTCATGTCATTCATCATCTCTTTCCTCAAATCCCTCATTATCACTTAATTGAAGCAGTGAGTACATGAACTTGTGTTTGCTTTAGTGTTCCAGAGTCATGAACTCATCAAGTCGTAAAATTATATTGGGAAAACCATTTTGCAAGTACCTATACTTTTTCTCAATTTTTAATTTGGTGCATGTGCTTTTCTCTTAATTAAGTTCTTCAACCTTGCTTTGGTAGCAGCTAATGGTGATAACAAAGACAAATTTAAAGAATTTAAGAGGGAGAAATGCATAGATACCAAATTAAAAATTGAAGGAAAGTATGGATACTTGCAAAATAGTTTTCTCAGTTATATTCATTGGTCAGGTTTTTATGGCTTTTTTTCTTTTTCTGGTTATCTGTAGACTGAGGCAGCGAAGCCGATGCTTGGAAAATACTACAGAGAGCCAAAGAAATCCAGTCCTCTACCGTTCCACCTTATAGGAGATTTGATAAGGAGTTTGAAGAAGGACCATTATGTTAGTGATCTTGGGGATGTGGTGTACTACCAAACAGACCCTAAACTCAGTGACTCTTCGTCTAAATCAAATTGAAACCACAAAAAAACTATCTCTGATTGATTCAATAGAGGCCATACAACTCTCTGTCATGAGTTACAACTCTGAAGATTGTCTTGGGCTGTGCTTGAGCTTGTGCTCTCATGGAGTTTCTGCAACACCTGATTTGGAGTTCTTCGTGACATGAGGTGAATTCAGGTGGCTCACCATTTTTATTGTAAATGCTGATATTGAACAAGTGAACTCTTTTGGAAGGTGCAGGAGTTCATACATTTGATTATTTGCCCCAAAAAAAGTGGTAGTATGGTTTAGGAATATGGTGTAATTTATCAAATTTGTGGGATGCAAGTGTCAATATTTTCAGCTGGGACTAAATTGTCATTTCCCGGCTGATCAATTTAATTTCATAAGTTATCACATTAGAACTTCTTCAATATCCTTGGATGGGATGAGTTAGATTTGGCATCAAATCATGTCTAGGTGATAACATAAAATATTTGTCAAGCATTTAAAAAATGAGATAATCTCGTTGCTTTGTTTAAGTAGATGACGCAATAAATCTTAATTAAGAGTAAAATCTTGATCTAAATAAAATGATGGGATAGAGATTCCTCAAATATACCGTTTAGTCGGTCTTACAGGTAATTTAGTTTTTTAATACATTGAAATATTTTTTAAAAAATCATTTTATTTGTATCCACTCATCATCATAATCTGTTAGTGACCCGAAAACGATAGTACATGAGAGGAATTGATGTGACCTTAATAAGGGGTAACTTTCATTAGGGACACGATTTGATGTTGATATCCCTTTCCAACAGGGAATCAACGGCTGTGAAATGAAAAGTAAGGGCATTGTTTAGATTTCGGCCTTTTTTGGAGGGGCCCCGCTTTGGTATATATTGCTATCAAAATTCATGAGTTATGGTCAATGATTCAACATGTTTCATGTATTAATTCATTTTCCACGTTTCCGTATCCCTGGAAATAATCCTGAAGCCTGCGTTTAATCCTGCTCCAATATAGAAATTGGTCCTTGTTGGATATCCCTTATGTCTGTCCCGCCGTTTAAGGATGCACCATGAATATAGAGACTTTTTTTTTTTTTTTTTTGCGTTAGCATCCGGTATCCTAAGTCAGATCATCTTTTAAGTACATCAATGGCCGCAGACTAATCCGGATTAGGACCCTTGCAGGCAAAACTCCTACCACCTATGTTGCTGCGTTCCCAGGGCTCGAACTCAAAAGTCAAAACTCTTGGTTAAGCTGAAACAACTCCCTTACCACTTGATCCAAACGGTCGGTGGTAATATACAAACTTTTTAATACACACTTTCTATTAGGTAAAAAAAGAAAAAAAAAATTTGGGAAAATGACACCAAGTTTCCAATCAAGGAAAATAATAGCAGAGAAGCCACATAACTTGTCAATGACAAGTGAAAGAGCAACCACTGACAAGTGGAAGAGCTATCATTAATAAGTATTAGAACTTTTCTGATATTATTTTTCTTAATTAAGACCTTAATGTCATTTTTTCAAAAAATTTTTGTTTGATTAAAAGTATCCTCAAACCATTTTAAGCGTGTGTTCGGCAGATGATAAAAAAAGTGATTATTAGCTGAAACCAAGGTTTTAGGACAAAGGTAGCCGAACACACCAAAAAAACAAATAATCCCGTTTTTAGTCAAAATCCCGTTTTTAAGGGAAAAAAGCTATTATCATCAGAAGTTGTTTTCCTTCACTTTTAAAGTTAGATTATTACCGTTGGGAGTAATTATTATCTACTGACCATGTACTTTTCTCTTCTCTCTTTTCCTGTTCTCTTTCCATTTCGCATCGAAGATCTTCATTCTCGTCTTCTCCATTTTCTCGATCGCCATTCTCCGTTTCCCTTTCCTGTTCTCTTTCCGTTTTGCGTCGAAGATCTTCATTCTTGTCTTGTTCTCCATTTTCTCGATCGCCATTCTCCGTTTCCTTCTCCATTTTCCTTTCCTGTTCTCTTTCCGTTTCGTGTCAAAGTCTCTCAATCGCCATTCTCCATTTCCTTCTCCGTTTCCCTTACCGGTCGGCATTCTCGCCTTTAAATTTTGGCCGTCAACAGATCCCAGTTGCACCTTGTCGTTCCTATTCTCTTGCAGATCGGAAAAGCTTCGCTTCGCGGCTTCGATCTGAAACCCATTCCCTTTTCTCGCGATGAACGGAAGCGGTGAACATATTTTCGGTGGCTATATCTGTGTTGACGGAAAATCGCTTGCGAAATCGACGGAAAATCACTTGAGAAATCTTGCCTACGGCTTTGTGAGGTTCGGCGATCCAGATCTAGCCAGCAACTTCGGTGCAGATTCCTCTGTCTGTGGTGGTTCTGAGGTTCGGTGACTTACTCCAGGTACGCATGTGTCGTGTCTGATTTGTGGTGGTAGCTTATAGTTCCGTTTGTGTGACATTTTCCTCTGTGGTGGGCTTCTGTTCTGTGCTTATGGTGCTGTGGTTATGGTGTTGTTTTGTGCTTATGGTGCTGTGGTTATGGTGTTGTGGTCATAGTTGTAACACCCCGATTTTCAATTAAGGGCTAATTGCATTGAGATTGATTATAAAATTGTGTAATTATACACTTTTGGAATTAATATGATGTAAATTTGAGATGAATGTGTGTGGTATTTGAGATCCAGGGTTGAGATTCATTATTGATGGGTCGGAATCCTATACATTGTGTCTATGTGAGCTCATAGTGGAAGTGGATGAGATGGTGACATGTGGCATAGTGGAGGCCTTTGGATGAGACACTAGAGGACAAAATACTACTTTTCCTCTCTTTTCTCTCTCTCTTGATCGGTAGAGTGTGTATGTGTACAAGGGAAGGAAAGTCTCATTTCATCATCATCCCTTCCATCTCACCATTTTCTCTCTCTTCTTCCTTCATTTTTCTGGCGCACAAGCTTGGGAAAGAGAAAAGGAAAGCTTGATCTTTGAGTAGGAAAATTATCTCTATTGCTCAAACTCCCTTCATCAAAGTTGATCCTTGAGTTAAGAGCTACATTTCTATGGTTGTAGCTTGTCCATTGGTTGTGGTTTGTGATCACTCGAAATTCTGGACTTGGGTGAATCAAGAACTCTCTTTGGAGAAGTTGATAAGGTGAGTGAGACCTATCTATCTATCTATCTATGTTTCATGCCATTTGAAATAGTTTGAATTTTCTGGAATTTTGGGCTTATTTTCGAAAATGAGGGCCATTGAGAGTTTGGTATATGTTTGGTATGGAAATTGTATGTTGTAATGCATTTTGGATAGATAGATTTGATTGGGTTTGAAATGGCTAAGTTTGGAGATTTTGGGAAGTTGGTGTTTAATGTTACCCCAAAACCAAAGCATGATAATGGAATAGGATTTTGGTGATTTTGACATTTTCATTGGATTCCTTGAGTGATTTTGTGTGGGAATAAGCTTGGTTATTGATTTTGGATTCATTGGGATCACTTGGGAAAAGTTGGAAATCTATCTTGTTTAAGCTCTGTTTTGCACAGTCTGTTTGCACGAGCGTTTTGAGTGACCAAATGCTATTGGAAAATTATGAAACTTTCCAGTCTTAAATTCTACATCCCAAGCTTCACAATGGATATATATTTTGTGTCATTTCGTTGAGTATTCTATGAGATATGGTTGCCCAAAATTTGGGATTGAAACAGAACTCTGTTTTGGAGTAGTGTGTAGTTTTTGGTAATTCTGTATTTTTGTAGTGATTTCCAGTGAGGGGCTATATTTTTCCTTGAAATAGGACTTATATACCTTTCATTTTGCTTTGGAATCACTCCGTTTCGATTTTTCTACAATTAGTTATAAATTTTGGAAGTTCAGCCCAAAGTCAGGAAATTTCTGGGCCGCGGCCCAAACCTTTCTGACCTGTTTCGGGCCACGGCCCATGAGTGGCGGGCCACAGCCCACGGCCTTCTGACCATATTTGGGCCGCAGCCCAAGGAAGGGCGGGCCGCAGCCCACCCCTGTGTTCCAGCACTTAGTGTTTTCAAAAAGTGACCTTCAACCTATTGTTTTCCAACCTTTTAGGGCTTTCATTAGAGATATTTGTGGCCTCTTAAGAGTCCTAAATGATAACCAACTTAGTGTATTATGGATATAAGTAAATGGAAGAGAGATTGATCAATTGTCCCTATTTGGTATAGGATTTGATATCTGCCGAACGCGTGAGCCCACTGTGCCAAAGATTGTCAGGAAAGATACAGGTAGCGACTCCTCTCTTATACTTTGTGTAAATGTATTGTATGTTTGTCCGTCATGCATTGAGTCGATGTTGCTGCTGCTGTTGCCTTGTGATTCCTTGTGCATTGAGATGACTTGAGATGCTTTGTGGTGCTTTGTACTTCGTGTTGCTGCTACATAGTGTTCATCGCGAAAGCGGGCGTAGTGCATTGTGATTACAGCCCTGAGTGCTGTCGTATGTGGCGTGAGCCAGAGATCATTGTGAAGCTGCTGAACATGATGAACATACATGCTTTGTGTTTATATATTGTATGAGTGTCTTGTTGCTATTGGGATTCTTTAGAATCTTACTCTTTCCATATGACTAACCTTTTCAGACAGGGCAAGTGGCTCGAAGGAGAAGCGACCTACCCGGAATGGTTAGGATCTCTTAGGGACATTCAGGATTTTGGGATTGTTGATTATCTATTGTAGAATTGGGATTACTGTATATAAATTGTTCATAGTGAATTTTTGACTTGTAATCCCCATTTGGGAAATGGTAAACCCATTTGATATATATATATATAGTAACCCGGGGGTTTGCCGGGATTTTAGTTTCCGCACTCTGATATTTCTTATGTGATTTGATTTCTCAAGTAGTTATTTCCGCACGTGAATGTGAGACCCGGAATTATTATGTTTTGAATTGATTTTGAAATACCTCACCCAGAGTTGAGGGATTATAAATTGTTGATTTCATTTTATTGGTCTCTATTTCATTTAAATTTTGAAATCCGGATGTGATTACCATGAGGGGTTACAATAGTGCTCTGGTTTTGGTTTTGGTGGTCTGGTTATGGTGCTCTGGTTTTGGTGGTATGCATTCATTGTTGAAGTTCTAGACCCCCCCCCCCTCTCTGTCTCTCGATCTCTCGCACACACACACGCACACATACACAGAGCACATATCTTAACACAGTTTTGGAACATATGAAAGTTAAGAAACATATGATAATACCTCTTG
Organism: Inga oerstediana; assembly: GCA_963210345.1. Lineage (NCBI taxonomy): Eukaryota > Viridiplantae > Streptophyta > Magnoliopsida > Fabales > Fabaceae > Inga > Inga oerstediana. The sequence goes on from OY723408.1 coordinate 61,710,051, forward strand.
AATGCATACAAATGGGCATCCATAAGATCAGCTCTTATCTCCATCTACATAAAGGATAAATACCACCCAAAAAGGTAGAAAAAAAAATAATAAGTGCAGAAGAAAATAGCATAAAATACTTGATCATTCAACACAGTATTAGCTAAAGGAAGGAAACTGCAATGTTAGTTCTTGAAATGACTTGTATCTCAATATATCCCCCAACCTTCAATTTTTATTGACTCCTTGAACGTTTTAATTTGCCTCTATTTGCTTCTTGTGTAAACCTTTCACACAATGACTGAACTGAAGAAAATTAAATGCATTTGATGATTCCATGTAGAAGAGGGTTCAATTCGAGAGAACATGAATCTTTTAAGAACCTAAATCATTGTTTCCTCCAACTGGGCAAGGGCAATATGATTTTAATCTCTAGGCAGACAAAAAGGAAAAACAATGCCAACATGCAGAATTATAAATGTCAAGACAGTTGAAAAAAAGTGCGTGGAAGTAACTTTAATTAAGCATAAACAAATGATTTTCACAATTGAAAAAGGATGTTTATTTAACACTACATAATTCACAGCAAAATGTAAGATATAGAAACAAAACAATGAATAACTGGTTATTTCTGTTGCTTCTGTTTTTTCACTGTACATGGGACAATGTTGATTGATATGGTGTTTTTGATCTATAATGAAGTGCCTAAAAGATACTTGACTCTTGGTCTACCTTCCTGATTGAGTCTTTAAGCAATCAGCCCTTTAGTATTTTGCTTTACTATTTCTGCTTCCTTGTCCATTTCATGTATCAGTTGGCAACTTAGCAGCATAATGAGTAAGGTGAAAGCATCGTGGGATGTAAAAAGCACGAAAATTTTCATTGACTTGTGCATAGAACAAGTTAAGAAAGGAACAAGAAAATGTACTAGCTTCGAAAAGAAGGGGTGGAAAGAGATATCTGAAGGCTTCATTGCAAGGACAGGCAGATTATACGAGAAGGGGCAGTTCAAAAATAAATACGATGCCCTTCGAAAAGAGTGGCAACTGTGGGATCGGTTGTTAAATGAAACTGGAGTTGGATGGGACAATCAGAAGAAGACTATTGTTGCTGACGATGATTGGTGGGAGAAGAAGCTATTGGTTAGTGATTCACTTATGCGAACGGCCATTTTTTTCCATAACATCGTGCTTTTATGAACTTATGTAATGAATTTGGTGATTCACGTACAGGAAGTTCCCGGTTACGATAAATTCAGAAATAATGGCCTCTAATTACAAGAAGAATTAACCCACCTGTTTTCAAGTGTGGAGGCCACGGGAACAAATAATTGGGCACCTTCCTCTATGTCTCTCCCAAACCCTACCGAGACCACCCCTGATGTCAAAATGCAAGAAGGGTCAGGAGACAGTGATGAGGTGTTAGGGACAGCGACTGGATTGAGTGGGGAGTTCAATTCAATCAATTTCAATAACACCAGTGGAGGCAGTGGAGGGAATAATGACAGAGGAAAGGGAATAAGTGGTGGAGAGAAAACAAGTAGTGGTGGTAGACCGACAAGCTCACTGGGGGTGAGGAAGAGGGGTGCCCCAATGAAAAAGAAAGGGCATGTATCGAGTAAAATTGCCGACGCCCTGACTAGGATAGCTGATGCCACTGACATTGATGTGGAACTTGTAGGAAGGATGGAAGCAGAGGCCCGTGCAGCAAGGATGGCTGCAGAAGCACGGGCGAATGAGTTTTCAATATCGGGAGTCATGAATCATCTTAATCAAGTCACTGAAATAACCAATGATGAAGACTTCTATATGCGCTGTGCACACCTCCTTATGAGGGATTCAGCTGCAAGGGAAATGTACGTGGCAATGAAGGAAATGAAGGATACACTTATTAAGTTTCTTAGGCATGAATGCTATGGACACTATTGATGTGTATTAAGAACGTTGTTGCTATGTACTTAATGACTGTTATATTTACGTTTCTATTGATCAAGTCACTTTATACCTAATGTAATGTTATTTCTTTATCAATGATATGTGTGTGCATGTTATTAATGTATACTTGTGGTCTTTTTTGTTTTATATAAGTTAATGTATGTGTCTACAGGTAAAGGCAGATATGGAGAATACTATGAAATTTATTGCAAAGAATAGAAAACGGCGATTACAGAGAATCCAAAAAGTGGCCGCATATGTTGGTGCATATGCTCAGCAATTTTTATGTAAACAACCGCAGCACACCAGTGAGTTTACAGGTGCTGTATAGGTGCGTGATGTGTTACGTGGCAATTCTGCTTGTTGTTATGACATGTTTAGAATGGAACTGAATGTCTTTCATGAATTCTGCTTTGAAATGCAACGACATGGTTTGAGGGAAACTCGAAATGTGGGTATATATGAAATGGTGGCAATTGTTTTGCACACAGTTGGACATATGGCATCAAGTAGACTGGTACAAGAAAGATTTATGCGCTATGGAGATACAATTCATAGGGCGATGTATGCTGTCTTACAGGCATGTTGTAGTCTTGCAATGTCTAACATCAAACCGTTGGATCCTACATTTCAGAGCATTCACAGTAAGATAAGCCAAAGTAATAGATATTGGCCTTTTTTAAAAAATGCTATTGGTGCAATTGATGGCACGCACATTCCATGTAAAGTTAGAGCAAGGGACAAAACAAAATATATTGGAAGAAAAGGATTTCCATCGCAAAATGCGATGGCGGTTTGTGATTGAGACATGTGTTTTATCTTTGTACTGGCTGGATGGGAAGGTACGGCACATGATTCTCGAATATTTCATCATGCCCTGACAACTTCGTCAATGAATTTTCCACATCCGCCTACAGGTATTCTTATATTTTTGTACAATGTAATTATTTTAAATCACACAAAATGTATTGGCATTAAACTTATTCTTTCATGCAGATAAATATTATTTGGTGGATGCCGGCTACCCTACCCTAACTGGATATCTAGGTCCATACAGACGCGAGCGTTACCATCTCCCTGACTTTCGGAGGTCATCTAGGCTTGAAAATGACAATGAAAGCTTCAATTACTTGCATTCAAGTCTCAGGTGCACAATAGAAAGAACATTTGGGGTTTTGAAGAACAAGTTCGCAATCTTACAGACCATGCATAGCTATAGCTTTCCCACACAGATTAAAATTGTTTGTGCGACGATGGCCATACACAATTTCATCAGAAGAACTTCTATTTCTGATCCTGACTTCCGCCACCATGAACGAGAGGATAGTTTGTTTGATGTCGATGGCCCTGACGCTATAGACTCTTCAACAATACTTTCATTACTTGCATCTTCATCTGACATGGCTTCTCTTCGTGATTCGATAAGAGATCAGATCATTTATTATACGCAAGAGCATTAGTCATGTGAATGTTTTCGTACTCTCTTTTTGACAATATGTTAAATGGTATTTTATCCATATTTTGACTTACTCTCTTATTGACATTTACGCGGAATTTGTACTCTGGTGTTTTGTAGAAAAGATTTCTTATTTTAGCAATTTTTTAATATACTTTTATAATAATATATATATATATATATATATATCTTTATAGACTAGGCAGGAGTGGTAAAAAAACAGAAATTAAAGACACGGACACACTTGCAAAAATCAAAACCATTCCAAAGAATTTAATGAAGAATAATATATATATATATCTTTAGAGACTAGGCAGGAGTGATAAAAAACAGAAATTAAAGACACAGACACACTTGCAAAAATCAAAACCATTCCAAAGAATTTAATGAAGAATAATAATAATAATAATAATATATATATATATATATATATCTTTAGAGACTAGGCAGGAGTGGTAAAAAAACAGAAATTAAAGACACGGACACACTTGCAAAAATCAAAACCATTCCAAAGAATTTAATGAAGAATAATAATATATATATATATATATATATCTTTAGAGACTAGGCAGGGGTGATAAAAAAAACAGAAATTAAAGATACGGACACACTTGCAAAAATCAAAACCATTCCAAAGAATTTAATGAAGAATAATATAGTGTGTTTGGCAAGAGATAACTCAGGTTGTGAAAGGAAATGAAAATTAATATAGTGTACGCCTTCAATATGTACATTTGATCTAATTTGTAATTTACTACATAATTGACTAATGTTATAATTTTTGCATCTATTTTTTTTATATTACATAATTGACAAATGTTATAATTTAAAAATTTTTGGACAAATTTATTTCATTTATTGTAATTATTATGCAATTTAATGTCAAATAATACTTAAAATATAATCTTATCCTTTATATGTAATTATCATAAAAGTTAATGTCTTTTTTAGTCATTTGACCATGAAAAAAACTATTCTGATAAAATCATCCAAACACTCTCATTTTATCAAAATCATTTTTTCCCATAATCTATTTTCCTATAATCTATTCTCCAAAAATTATTCTCTCCAAAATCTATTCTCTAAAAACTAATAAGAACCCACCGTAAATATAACACTATTGATTTTCACATCTCCCCCGACAAATACACTTCCCCAGACAAAGTTTGCTTCTTTTTTAAATTGTTCATGATTAACACTCCCATGATTTATTATATTTTTAATACAATTTAAAAACCAAAGTTGAGTTTGACTTTATGACCTTATCTAAAAATGGCAGGTGGTGGTGTTATTACGTAAGCTTATCGTTAAATGTTGGTAAAAAGCATATTAGATGGGTAAAGTTATATGTTATAAAGGGTAAAATTTATTCAGAATAAATTTGTGAAATTAAGGCAAGAAATAAGTGAATAAAATCAAATGGGGGATGTCAACGTCAGTGAGTGTCCTTAGGGGAGTGGTGGGGTGCTAGTGGCCAAACAGCAATATGCAGTAAATGAGGTTTGGTACAGTTGGTTAAGCTCTTGCCACCCCGATTATAAGGGAATGTGTTCGAACCCTCTGACCGATGGGGAGACCTCATTGGTAAGCGATCTCGTAAGTCCCTTGTAAGTGCTCGAAGAACCCTGGAGCCGTGCCCTAACCTTAGTAGAGGACTGGTGCCGAACCTACCTAAACTTTTTATTATAAAAAAAAAAAAAAAAAAAAAAGAGCAATATGCAGAGTTGAAGGAGAAGCATGTGTGCGTCTTAATAGTGTTGTGACGGCAAATGAAATAGACAGCACCACGTGGTTGTGAGTGTTGAATAGTGTTGTGGCGCATAACTCCTTTGCTTGCCCTACCACCACAGAAGCAATCCAAGCCAACACTAGGTTTGGTGTTCCAAGTCTTAAAGCCATTCATTTCATGCGACCTCATCCTCTTCCCTTATCCTCTCTTTATCTTTTAAAAATGATTTGGTTTCAAAGTTTTCGCTAAAGATTAATGATGCTTTGAAAGTTTTTTTAAATTCAATGTCAACCCGAAAATTTTAAAATATAACAATATTGACCTATTCCATTAAAACACTAACATTGATAGTTAAAAATTTGATGTTGATTATTAATTTTTTAATAAAAATGGTAATATTGCTTCATTTTAATACTTCCAAAACAACATTGAATTTAAAAAATCTTCCAAGGTAACATTGCTTCCCAGCAAAACCTTTTGAGATAAATTTATACCTTAGCCCTTGAAAAATTATGGTTTCATTTATTCTCATCCTCCTCTGGATTATATATTTGGGAAATTAGGTTTTAAAAAAATCCTACCTTAAAAATTGTATCAATGAGAAGAACCATGGGCAACTCTTCTTGGTTTTTTTTTTTTTTGAACAAAGGTTTTTTTTAAGCTTAAAGCTTAAAAGGTTTTACCCTCTCCTAATAAATACACTTCTCATAATTTAAATTTGTATTATCCTCCTTACAATATGATGTTGCTTACCACTTCAACTAACATCTTATTAGTTGAGCAACTTTTCTTTAAATATGTGCAATTTTATCTTTAATTATGTACAAAATTATTCAAAACAAAAGTAATTTTATGCAAAGCTAAAAATATTGCACACACAGTTCAAAAAAAGTTGCACCCATTCAAATTTAGGTCTTTTTGGTCAATCAAATTTTCAAACAGATACTTTTAAGGAAAAACTGGAGAAAGTCTCCAATTGAAAATTTTATTGGAGAGAAACTCTATGTATACAAAATTTTTAAGAGCCTTTTTGTAATATCCTGAATTTTGGGATTGGAGGCCAGAGAATAAGCCTGAATTAAGTAGACTGCTAAGTCCTGGTTTAGTAGATGTCCCAAATATATTCTCTAATATTTCTTATATCTTTGGGGTATTAAAGAAAATAAAATGGTGAATATTCATGAGAAAATGGGCAAATTAATTCAAGAAAAGAATAAAATTACAAAAGTGATAGCAAAATCATAATTTTTCCAATTTAGGCCAAGATTAATTATTTTCTAATTAATTGAAGTTAAATTCAATTAATCAAGGAAAATAAAGGAAAATGTATAATTGGAATATTCTTGGAGGAATAAATCAAGAATTGTGAAATTAAAAGGAATTATACATAATTCATTTAATTGAATTATGGAAATGTTGAAAACAATTTTAGTTCCCTTTTCTTCCAAATTTCCGCCTAACACATGAAAATGAGAGGGAAAAATTGATGAATGAAATTAAATAAGTCAAGTGCTATTATCATATGAAGAAGAGATTAACTTATAATTGATTTCCAAGAGCACATGTCTAATTGCTACAAGAACATAGTCATGATGACAATGGTACACCACTTGAATGCAAGGTTGAGTGTACACTAAATGAAGGCATGGTTGAATGCATGATGGGAATTAGATGGAGAAAACTCAATACACTACTTGAGTTCGTAGTTGAGTGCAAGTTTGGATTTAGTTGGAGGAAGGTAACTTGGTTAGTGAGCAAGAGAGGGGGATGGTTTTGTGAGGCCAACCAAGGGGAGGAAAAATTAGTTCAAACCTAATGGGAAGCTAAATGGAGGCATTATGGGATAAACTTGAAGGAAGGGAGGATTATAACAAGTGTCACATTATGGTTCCTTGATGAAATCAAATGGTGTAGGATGAAGGGAGAAAGTTTATGAAGAACTTCCTTCCTCTTCCCTTTATTCATTTTCGGCCAAGGCAAGAAAGAAAGGAGAGAGAGAGAGAGAGAGCTTGAAGAAGACTTGGAGAGCTAGAGAAGAGAGAAAGCTTAAGGTAAATCATGATCTCTTAAGCTTTTCTTTGAATCTTTACATGAAAAAACTTCTCTAAACATTTCTCTTCATGGAATCTATGATCTTGAAGACACATTTCTAGCTCAAGGAGAGAGAGGATTCAAGATTTCAAGAGGTAACCTCATAAACCTTAGATATATTCTAGCATAATGTTGTTGTTGAGGTTTGTGGTTAGTTTTGGTGATTTTTGTAAAGTTTGTAAATTTGGAAAGTCCTAATCCTAAGGGGTTATGCTATCCAAATTTCTTTGAATCATGGTTAGAATGTGTTTAAATAACTTAATAAGGGATTAGAAGTGGAAAAATATAATCTTTGGAAGCTAAAACACAAAAGAGCAATTTTATCTTTTTCTTGGCCAATGTTTTGGCTGAGACCAGATCTGGGGGAAGGATATGGATTTTCATGAAATAGATGGTTCCAATGGATTTAGTAGGCAAAAATAGGTGGGGTTACAGTTGGTCACTTTTTTGGAAAAAGTCGAAAAAGCGTAATTACGAAAACGCCCATAAAACCCTAAATCGGGGCTGTCAAGGGTATTTTCATAATTTGACACTGAATTTGGCAATTTTGAGCCAGAAAATGGATTCCTTAAGTGAAAATAAGTTAGGATAGCCCTTGTCAAAATTTCAGAAAAAGTACAGTTGGACCGGGTACGGCAGGGCCAGGTCAGGTTCCCAGGGGCATTATGGTCATTTTCAATATAGACTTATATAACCCTCAGAAACACTATGGAAGTGCGTAAACTGTACATTTGATGTTTTAGGACCGAGTTGAGAGCTCGATAGATTGGCACGCAAATTGAGGCACATTATTCAATGATCAGGGAAAGTCGATTAAGGTCGGCGGGAACTTACCTTTCCTGCATGTATTTGATATTTGTCCTGGTGTATTGATACATGTTATTGCTTTACTTGATTATGTGAAACGTATATAAATAATTGAAGCTCTATTTCTGTTTATGCTATGGCCATACTTATGTTGTTTGAAACATTGAGCACGCAGATATGTCATTGTGTGAACATAAGTTATGTAATGTAAATATGTCATGCATTAAGCACTTATCTTGTATGCATATTGGTATTATTTTCCTACTGAGATTCTCTCGAATCTCACCATCCCTTATCAACAATTTAAACAGGTGAAGACAGAAGCTATGCTAAGAGCAACGAAGAGAACCGTATGAAGAGAATGTCATGGTGGAACAAAGACTGGAAGATGTCTCCATTTTTCCTAGGACGGGTTTAGACACCCACGTAGCGTTGCGAGGCTATATTAATTGTAATTATCAAGTACGAACCCCTACGGGGAATTTCCGTAATCGTGCACATAATATCAGTATATTTATGCTATTCATGTGTTGCCCATCGAACTGCTTATCGTTTTCCTCAAATACTCTAAAATAAATGAAAATAAGATAAGGGTGTGACACTTTTCACCAATATAATTTTCAACAAAGACTTTTCCCCAATTGTCCATTCTTTTTAACCAATTTTCCCTATATATTTTCAATTTACATTCTTATTTTAAATTTTGGTTTTCTTTCCATGCATGTCAAAGACAAACTCAACCTTATAAAGTTGTGTTCATATTTTTTAACTTGCTCATAATTGATAAGCCTTCAGCCATATGCCCATGTTTAGTCTTTTTTTTTTTTTTTTGATCAATTTTTATTGTATTATTTGAAATGTTTTTAATATTCTGGATAAATAAGATTGAAATACTATACTAATTGAGTATGACGCCAAATTTGCCTTTCTGGTTTTGAAATTTAGAGAGCACAAAATATTTAAAGGAAAAAAAAAAGGTAAAAATACCTTCTTTTTTTTTTTTTTTTACCAAAGTTTAAAATGCATATTCAAAGAGCGTGGAAATTTAAAGAAACGTGCCCATATTAAAAGTTTTCTTTCCTCTTCTTCATCTCTCTCTTGTTTGCTACTTGCCTATGGAAATGGATAAGGGATGAGAAAGAAATATGAGATTAAGGTAAAAAATTGAAGTACATTTAATAGATTTGTTTTTACCAATCACAATTTTCGTAATAGCTAATTATATTGGTTGACAAAAAAGAGGTAATTATATTCATTATTTTTACTTTTCAAGAATAAATCTTTGCTATAATTTTAATCCTTCAATCTTCCCTTTGAACAAGTTTAAACCTCCCCTTTTGCCTTCGAATATGTCACAAATTTCAAATTTAGCCATTGGGTCTTATTGGATCTTATATTTCCATTGGCCCATTGGACATTCTCATTTTTATAAATATCTCCAAGCCTCGAATAAATAATTTTTTTTATTATAAAGGCACGAATCGAACCCATGAAGGAGGAGGGGAGAGTGACCTAAGGGTCACTGAATGACCATCGTGCCACCAGGCGCTGGTCCTCGAATAAATATTTTCATGTCCTGAATAAACTTTCTTCCAAGTACTTCTTTTCCTTATTTACTTTTAGTCAAATTCTACTTTTATTTTCACCTTTTTTATTTTCATTAGTTCCCTCATAATCCTTCAATTAATATTAAATAAACATTTAATCTCTCTCTTTTTTATTCTATATATCGCGCCATTTATAAAAGAATTTGGTTTCTCTCTTTTTCTTTTTTCATTCGCTCTCATCCTTTTTCCCCAAACCTATGGAGTTTTTGGGTAAATAAAGTAATGGTAGCACTTTTTTAAAAGAAAGAGAGCATATAGTAGTCTGAAATATTTTTTTTAATAGCATTTAATATTTTAAATTAATTTTTAGTACACTCAGCATCGTAAAATATTTTTTTACTGATACCCAGTATCTATTGAAAAATATTTCATAGTGATGAGCGTTAGACATTGGATGCCACCAAAACAATATTTTAGAGGGCTGAATTTACTAAAAATTAATTTAGGATCTACTAAAAAATATTTCAAGGTAAGGCGATGAAGTTTAAAAAAAAAAAAGTGCTCCCCTTACTTTGTTTATCTCCAAAAATACATAGTTTTGAGCAAAAAGATATGAGTGAAAGGAAAAATCAAAGTTGAGAAGCAAATCCAACTTTTTACCCAGTTCTCTTGTGCTTTAGTGCTCCACATCAAAACGATTTGCCCAATTTAATTTGTACTTTTCTGGGTAAATAATCATGGGCAACTCTTCTTCTTCTTTTTTATTTTATTTTAACAAAGGTTTTCTTTAAAGATTAAAGCTTAAAGGGTTTCACTTCTCTTAATAAGTCTAATAGTATTTATCAGAATTTGAATTTGTGTTATCCTCCTTACGAAATGATGTTGCTTATCACTTTAACTAACATCATATTAATTGTGCAACTTTTCTTTAAATATGTGCAATTTTATATTTAATTATGTACAAAAGTTTTCAAAGCCAAAGTAATTTTACACAAAGCTAAAGATATGTCACACGTAATTCAAGAAAAGTTGCACCCACTTTAGCAAATCAAATTTCCAAACAAATACTTTTATGGGGAAATTCTCCGATTGAAAATTTTATTGGAGAGAAACGCCGTGTATACAAAATTTTTAAGGGCCTTTTCACCAATATAATTTTCAATAAGGATTTTTCTCCAATTTTCCATTCTTTTAAACCCATTTTCCCTAGGGAAAATGACTCAAAAAGAACTTGGAATATGCTAAAAGACAAAAAGGTGTTAGAAGATTTGAAAATCCCTTAGAGGTGCTAGCACTTATCAGGGTTTTACAATTTCAGGGGCAAATTACCATTTTACCCTTATATATATTTTTTATTAAAATAATAAAAATACCTCCGCCGGCCGGCCACCGCCGGTGGCGACCCGCGGGCGCCGCCGGCAGGGCCCCGGCCAGGGAATATTCCCCCAAGCTTTAGGAAAAAATTCCCAAAGTTTGGTGGGGGTAGGGGATCGAACCCCCCACCTTGGTGCATGACCACTGGGCTAAGCTTACCCTTTAGTATTTATAGTGCAGAAAAAATATATATAGTAAACTTTTATTTTTAACTAAACCAACTAACAAATTCCGATAAGAAATTGGCAGATTGATAAAAGAAATTAACAACTTCATATAAGAATTTCACAATTTTCGTTTTTTAAGCAAAAAATCCACGTACTCTCTCAGACCATTCACTAGTTTAGATAAGGAATTCCCAAGTTCATATGACGAATTAACAAATTGGGAATTCCTTATCTAAACTAGTGAAATTCTTTTATAAAGTTGTTAAAAAACAAAAATTGTGAAATTATTATATGAAGTTGTTAATTTCTTTTATCAATCTGCCAATTCCTTATCGGAATTTATTAGTTGGTTTAGTTAAAAATAAAAGTTTACTATATATATTTTTTCTGCACTATAAATACTAAAGGGCAAGTTTAGCCCAGTGGTCCCAGGTGGGGGGTTCGATCCCCCACCCCCACCAAACTTTGGGAATTTTTTCCCAAAGCTTGGGGGAATATTCCGTCAGGATGGAATATTCCCTGGCCGGGGCCCTGCCAACGGCGCCGCTTGCCGCCGAGGCCGTGTGGCCGGCCGGCAGAGGTATTTTAATTATTTTAATAAAAATATAGGTAAGGGTAAAATGGTAATTTGCCCCTGAAATTGTAAAACCCTGATAAGTGCTAGCACCTCTGAGGGATTTCCAAATCTTCTAACACCTTTTTGTCTTTTAGCATATTCCAAGTTCTTTTTGAGTCATTTTCCCATTTCCCTATATATTTTCAATTTACATTCTTATTTTAAATTTTGGTTTTCTTGCCATGCATGTCAAAGACAAACTCAACCTTATAAAATTGTGTTTGTAACCCCCTGCCTTGATTAACGTAATTATGATTCGATAACGCATAATTAAAATGGATTAGAGACTGTCGGATAATTTAAATTCATTTCAACTTCCTACCTTATAGTAGGATTTTCACAAAATCTTTCAAAAACTTTTCCCCCTCCTGGTCTCAATTTCAAATTTCGAATATAATTACCTATGCAGTTAATTTACATTCATACATATCAAATTGTATAACCAGATCCCCGGCAACTCCCAGGTTCTATACATATATAAACTAAGGATTTGTAAGTCTCAACTAGGGGATTACATAACCAAAATCAAATGTAATATTTACATATCAAAATATACAGTAATCTCAAGTTCAAAAGTAGATAACCAACATCCCAACATCAAATATACCCCAGAGGGGTCCTAATCGCTCTGGGTTGCCCGTTTCTCTTTAGAGCCACTCGCCCTGTCTGAAATGTTAGTCATTGGAAAGAATGAGATTCAAGAGAATCCCAATAGTAACAAATCACTTACACAATGCATAAACACATAGCATATATGATCATGTTAAGTAGCATCATAATGTATCATGACTCACGCCACAAACGACAACACTCATGGCTGTAAACTCTATGCGTCAGCTTTCGCTGCGATCTCTATGTATCATAAAGTATCACAATGTATCACTAAGCATCAGCTTTCACTGCGAACTCAAAGCATCACAATGTATTCACAAAGTATTCTCAATGCATGACAAATATACATACAATGTTTCACACATAGTATAAGAAAAAGAGTCACTACCTTGTTCTTTTCTGACGTTCTTCAGCACAATAGGCTCACGCGTACGGAAAATATCAAATCCTATAAACCAAATCAAGAACAACCCGTCAATCTCTTTTCCAAGTTCTTAATTTCATAATACTTTAAGTTGGTTATCATTTAAACTCTTTAGGTGGCTATTATAGGCCTAAACATATCCCTAAAGGGTTGGGAGAAACTACCCCGAAGATACCTTTTTAGGAAGCAAAACTCTAATTTTGGGTTGACTCACTCGAGTGAATAAGGTCTCCCTCGAGTGTTGCCCCCAATCGCACTCGAGTCCCAACGAGTGAGACACAGAAAGTGTGTACCCGAGAACACCAACACCTCCCGGATGGCCAGTGCACTCGAGAACTCACCCGAGCACTCGGGTGATGACACCTAGTCACCCGAGTCCCATCAAGTGGGGTGCAGGAAGTGACAACCTGAGACGCACACCCATAGTGCTACATGCACATGCACTCGAGTGATACCATATGCACTCGAGTGATAACGTATGTCACTCGATCATAAAGAAGTTCACTCGCGATCTCAACATGAGGACTTAACCAAAACACCGAGAATTTCATACTGCACTCGAGTAAGACCCTACCTCACTCGAGTGAGGCTTATCAAAAGCCAAATCGCAGCAAATGATATGGTTTTCCAAATTTACCAAAACTAGCTCCAATGGTTCCAGAACTTATACTAAAACTTATTTCTATCTAAAATTCCCTAAGGAACCAATTGGTGACCTCAAAACAACCAAAATTCCTTCCCAATCAACACATACCCTATTTTTTACCCAAAATGCAACCCAAAACCACCAATAACCAATCTCACTCCCACAATTGCCCAATCACTTCTAATGGTTCAAGGTCATAGTTTGGTACCAATTCTATCACCAAACACTAACCAATTCATATCTTTCAACATCACAAGAAATCAGGGCAAAAATCCAGAATTTCCAAAACTCAATCAATAGCTACATAATTTATATCAAAATGCATCAAATGTTTACCTCTTCACTTTGCTAAGATCAAAACCTTGATTCTCCAACTTTTAAATTTTATTCAAATACCAAAACACCCTTTCTCAAAATTCTGAAACCATGGCAAGGAAGCTCTTAACACCATGAACAACTTTAATGAAGAGCATTTAAGCATTTGAGAACTAGAATATCATCCAAATCCTACCTTTGTGTTTCCTCTTTCCTTCCTTGATCAACGAAAAATGGAGAAATGGAGAGAGAAAATGAGAGAATGATGAAGAAGATCATATTTCCCCCTTCCCCATGCATGTCTAGCCGAATAGGAGGAAGAGAGGAGAGAGAAAAATGAAGGTTGAACATTTGACCATCATCTATGGTCCAAAGCATGTCATTTGTCAAAATCTTAGATCTTATCACATGGGAACACATGAATTCAAAGTACATGATTCCACCCTATTAATTACTCAATCCTAGCCATTGATTCTTAAATTACCAAGGAGTTTCCTCTTCGGTAACTGACCAATCGGTCGGTAAATTACCATTTTGCCCCTGATTATCATAATGCTTACTAAACTATCACCAAACACATTTTACGTCACAATTCATATCATATACTTCAAAAGTGCTTAATTAACATTATTTACATCACTTTGAAGTTATTAGCCCTTAATTACAATTTAGGATATTACAATGTTCATATTTTTTAACTTGCTCATAATTGATAAGACTTCAGCCATGTGTAGCATTTGTTTTTTTTAGGTCAATTTTTATTGTACTATTTGAATTTTTTTTAATATTCAGGATGAATAAGATTGAAATACTATACTAATTGAGTATGACGCCAAATTTGCCTTTCTGGTTTTGAAATTTAGAGAGGACCAAAGGTGTAAAGGAAAAAAAAGGTAAAAATATTTTTTTTTTTGCCAAAATTTAAAATGCATATTTAAAGATAATGGAAATCTAAAGAAACGTGCCCATATTAAAAATTTTCTTTCCTCTTCTTCATCTCTCTCTTGTTTTCTACATGCCTATGGAAATGGATAAGGGATATGAAAGAAATATGAGTTTAAGGTAAAAAATTGAACTACATTTAATAAATTTGTTTTACCAACCACAATTTGTGTAATAGCTAATTATATTGGTTGACAAAAAAGGTAATTATATTTATTAATTTTACTCTTCAAGAATAAATCTTTGCTATAATTTTAATCCTTCAATCTTCCCTTTGACAAGTTTAAACCTCCCCTTTTGCCTCTGAATATGTCACAAATTTCAAATTTTGCCATTGGGTCTTATATTTCCATTGGCCCATTGGACATTCTCATTTTGATAAATTTCTCCAAGCCTCGAATAAATATTTTCATGTCCTGAATAAAATTTCTTCCAAATACTTCTACTCCTTGTTTACTTTGAGTCAAAATTCTACTTTTATTTGCAGCTTTTTCATTTTCATTAGTTTCCTCATAATCGTTCTCTTTAAATATTAAATAAATATTTAATCTCTCTCCATTTTTTTTCTATACATGGCGCCATTTATAAGGGGATTTGGCTTCTCTCTTTTTCTTTTTTCATTTGCTCCCATAATTTTCCCTAAAACTACAGAGCTTTTGGGTAAACAGAGCAATGGCAGCACTTTTTTGTTAAAAAAAAAACAGAGAGAGAGAGAGAGAGCATATAGTATTTTGAAAATTTTTTTCAATAACATTTAATATTTGAAATTAATTTTTAATATACTCAGCATCCTAAAATATTTTTTACTGATACCCAGTGTCTATTGAAAAATACTTCATAGTGATTAGTGCTAGATATTGGGTGCCACTAAAACAATATTTTAGAGTGCTGAGTTTACTAAAAATTAATTTAAGATCTATTCAAATATAGGTAAGGTGATGGATGTTTCTTTAAAAAAAAATAAAGTGCTCCCCTTACTTTATTTACCTCCTAAACTACGTAATTTTGGGGGAAAAGGATGTGAATGGAAGGGGGAAAAAAAGGAGAGAAGTCAGATCCAACTTTTTAGCCAGTGCTTTAGTGCTCCACATCAATTACGATTTACCCAATTTAATGTGTACCTTTCTTGGTAAATAATCTTCTAATGTTTTATTTTTCTTTACTTTTGACTTGTTTAAATTAAATAACATTCCGAGTAATGTTTAATCCCGAAACCAATTATGAATTTTTGGGCTTCACTTATGACTTATCAATTAGATTACCGAAGAAAGTAAATGTGGTCAATATTAGTTTTCATATTAATAATAGAATCAAACATCTATAAAATGGTGACCACATACAAAGGGAACATAACCATTTGACTCAATGCAAGAGAGTATGAAAAGTTTCAGTGAAAGAGAAAATCAAATTCTTCCTATGAATTTTTCATGAGAGATTACTCAAAAACTCAGTTAGAGTTAAAAATTGGATAACTACTCGTGAGGATTAAGTAGTGTCATTTTGAGTGTCAAAAAGAGGAGAACATTCTTGTTATTTTTTATGATTGTAAAATAATAGGAAATGCGTGGAAAAATACCACTAAATCCTAATTATTATTATTTTTTAATTTCTTGTGCTCAAATTTACAGGCTTGGCTGAGAGAATATGTAGAAGGAGATAGAAAATGCAAGGTTGAACACATGGCCATGGATAAAAACCTTAAGCCTCATATGCTGGCTACTTTGAAATAACACATGGAAAGGCATTAAGGAAGGCATTAGAGTTCAAGTGCCTGAAATCGTCACATGTGAGTCTTTAGCCAACTTGTGGAATCAACACATGGAGGCCAATTTAGAGGTAAAACCTTCAGTCCACATGGACAGTCAAAGAAATGGGCGTCACAAAAAGAGGACTAGTTCGTCTAGTTTTTGACCGTTGATTAATAGATAGGGACATGTGTCGGTGGAGGATAGATAGAGGCCCTAAATGGGAATGGATTTTAGGGTTGTAGATATACAATTGGGTCGTGTTCAAAGTATCCTGCTTGAGGTCGTCTGGTCCGATCCCAGATAATTTAATCCCAGGAATTTTTGGACCCAGGCAAGACCAGGACAGGGATTACCAGGACCGGGACGAGATCCAAGATCATCCTTTAGATCCTGATCCAGGTCCCAGTTTTGTTTTTTGTTTTTTGTTTTTTATTTTTTACCTTATAAATTAAGTTATCCTTTTATTTTTATATTTTTTACCTCATAAATTAAGTTATCATTTAATAAGATGTGTATCTTTAGTTGAAGTTAAACCATATATATCGTGATACTAATCCTACTATATAATGTATAAAGATAATAATGAAAATGATGATGATGATGATAAAATACTATTCAATTCTAGATCAATTTGTGTAGTTATTATGGCCTTATTAGTTGTTAAATAATCACTTTAAACAATAAAATATAGAGAATTTAACTAATATAATGATATTTTTTAAAATTATTTTTTTAAAAAAAGTTGCGATGGCTGAGACGAGATTGGGACCAAACTAGGACCGGGAATTGGGATTGGGGTATCCTGGTCCCATCCCAAGTTTTGAACACCCCTACCTGTCGTCAGCTACAATAGAATTGCTTAGTCTTCCGGCTGGTCTTCAAACTTGCTCATAATAGATAGCAGCATTGATCTTCCATTGAGATTGAGATGAGATATCTTTAAAATAAGATACTACATCTGCTCTTTAATATAAGAGCTAATTGATTTCTTTTTAGAGATTAAGAAAATTAAATAAGTTATTTAATCATAGTATATATTATATATCGTTAAATCATACATAAGTTGATAAGTCAAATAAATTAATTCGAAGAAAAGCAATAAAGCTGCATAGTCTTCCAGCTTGTCTTCAAACTTGCTCATAATAGATAGCAGCATTGATCTTCCATTGAGATTAGATATCTTTAAAATAAGATACTACATCTGCTCCTTAATATAAGAGTTAGTTGATTTCTTTTTAGATATTAAGAAAATTAAACAAGTTACTTACTTATAATATATGTTATATATCGTAAAATCATACATCAGTTGATAAGTCAAATAAATTAATTTGAAGAAAAATAATAATATAAGTATTTTAATATAACTTACTTAATTTTCTTAATCTCTCTAAAAATATTTAATTGGATTTTATGTTAAAGATTTGGGGGACTATATTCCAATTAAAATATTGAAATTAAATTACACACGAATGCGCACATTTCTTGGCCACTCAATATATGGCGATTCTACAACCACCTCACCCTGAATGCACCGTCTTCTTGCAGATAGACTGCTCTAGTTTTTTATTTTTTATTTTTACAATGCTCTAGTTGCTCCTCCTGTCTTTAATATAAGATATATTTTATGAGTTGATCTTGATTTTAAAAATAAGACAAATTTTTCACATTTGTCAATATTTTTCATATTTATCCCTATTGATGCTTCTTCAAAAATAATCAAGGGGAGAAGAAAGGAGGGAATTAAGAAATGTGACTAAGGTGTTTTAGAAAATATATGTCATAACTTAACCAGCTTCTTCAATCTAATCAAATTAGGTAAATATGTCTTATATTAAAGACTAAAGGAGCATTTATTATTACCTCATGTTCTTAATATAAGATATAGTTACAAGTTATATCTTATACTTCCTCCGGTCCTAATTATAAGACAAAATTGACTTTTTTTGGAGAAATTAAGAAAGCCAATTAAATTACTTTAGAGTATTTATATTTATATTTTTTTCTCCAAACTAATTAATTTGACTAATAAACTAATATATAATCTAAATATACTAAAAATATAAACACTCTAAAGTAATTTAATTGGCTTCCTTAATTTCTCCAAAAAAGTCAACTTTATCTTATAATTAGGACCGGATGGAGTATTAAGGATAAGAGGTAGCATCTGTTTTGTAGTTTCTTTCTTTGTTTTTTTTTTTTTGATACGAAAAATTTAGGTGAGTTGAATCCCAGAGACTCAATAAGATTATCACATCAATGAGATTTAAACCTATAAATTTATGATTACGAGTCAACCCTTTTATCAATTGTGCTGTTTTGTAGTTTCAAGCTGTAGCTGTGTGACTTACCTTTATATTTCTAGAACAAATGACTGGTATAGGTAATGGATTTGAGAAAGAGTGTTTTTTGGGTGTGGAGTAATGGGCCAAGGCCCAAATGGAAGAAAGTCAAGAAAGTCGGTGGGAGAAGAGGGAGGCCGTGGGGGCACACATGCAATTAAATATCGAAAGCCGAAGTCAGCAACGTCGGCCGGTCTCTGTTCTAAAATAGCAAGACAGGTTTCACACGCCCCATCCCTCTCAAGTCTCACCTTTCCCTCCACATTCTCATTTCCTCACCTTTGTTTAGTAAGTAATTAGCCTCCACCCCCATTAAATAAGTTTTTTCATTATTAATAGTAATATTTGTCATTTTGTGCAATTAAGTATGGTGATTAGTGTAAATTATGCCAAGAGATGAGAGTCAAGTGTACTGTGACTGTGTAAAAGTTTCAACAAATCCGTACACACTATTGGCTGGCCAATTCCATCTGTTCATAGTGTTAACCCAACCTTTTTCCATTTTCTAAGGGAACAATCCCTTGTTTGCATTACATCTTTTTTTTTTTTTCCTTACCAACTTTGTTTGAATTAGCTCATCACAACACTCCTTGAGATGAAAGCTTAAAATTTAAATTGTCTTAATCTTTTTTACAAGAGTTTGATAAGAATTGTTTGAACATTTAATGAGGATTTTTTTTTTTCATTTTTACCTCTCATTAATTATATATTGCATGAATTAAAATGTTGGTGATACTTATATTTATTTTATTTCTCTCTCTTACTCATACCTAAAAAATAAAATTTATTTCAGACATATTTATTATTTATTATTTATTTTAACCGCCTTCTTAAACCGTATACTTTAGTTATTGAACTCTTATAAATAGAACTAGAATGAGTACTTTCATATAACTCAAAATAAATCTTTTCTCACATGCTTATGCATTACATTATAAATTACTTCCAAAAAACTAATCCAAATACCCTAATAATCAGTGAGTGGCAAGCAGCAATAAGTTTTGATAAAAAAAAATTGTAACATGTTCATCTTACTCACTTGTTATTCAAATTTTGAGGTGATTACATTTTTCAGATCTCCTAATTTTTCTCTTTTGTCTATTAGCTCTGTGATAAGTGTGTATAAAGTTCTTGTAACTATTTTTGGCTCATAAAAAAAATAATGTGGTTTATTAAAATTTTGTATTATACTATAAAGTATAGCAGACCAAATTGGAATTGTTTTTCTTCAATAGATTGGTACTTTACTAGATTCCAAATGAAAATTCAGTTTGCCAAATTTTATTTTATAACTAATATATACATTAATAAAAAAAATTATGTAGAACTGTATTATTTTCATATCATAAATTATATAACTCGTTTTAAATTTCATGTAAATGCACAACGTAATTTATAGAACTATATTATTTACATCTCACATATTAAATTTTAAATTTTTAGTAAATAATATTTTTCATGATACTGAACCGTTGAACTTGTTCAAATTAGATCGCCAACCTAATTTTACACAAAAAGTGTTTTTTTTAAAAAAAAATATATTATCCAGTCATTATATAGTATTCTGGGAAAATACCAGTTAGGTCCCAAGGAACAGAATTAATACCAAAAAAGTCCCTTTGCAAATTCCAATGTCAGAAAAGTCCCTAGGGACTTTTCTGACATGGATTCCCAATGACCATTTACCAAAATACCCCCACTTGTATTTACAACTTCATAAGCGGCGTTTACAACTTGGGAGAAAGAAAATCTAAATGGTTTATGTTACAACACTTGTTGCTACGTTTACAACACTTTTAGCTCTTTTTACAAGTTTTTAAGCTACATTTACAACCACTCCCACCCAAGTTGTAAACGCCGCTTATGAAGTTGTAAATACAAGTGGGGGTATTTTGGTAAATGGTCATTGGGAATCCATGTCAGAAAAGTCCCTAGGGACTTTTCTGACATTGGAATTTGTAAAGGGACTTTTTTGGTATTAATTCTATTCCTTGGGACCTAACTGGTATTTTCCCTAGTATTCTCTTATTTTCTTTTGGGCTCCACCTATTAAATATAGTATTCAATTGTGATACATAATCCTTTGAAATTTGGGGGGGAAGTAAGATCCTATTAAATTCAAATGAATTTGTTTGACCCCAAAAAAGCAAATGTGTCAAGATTTTAGTGATTTGTGTAAACATATACTAGTTGTACCTCGGTTTATTATCTTTCTTTTTTTGTTTACAATTTTATCCATTTCATTTAAAACTAAAATCCAAAATATGAGGCTTTGGCTTTGATCCAACCCTTTCTCATAAAAAGTCCAAAAGAAAATAGACTCTCATAAAAATACAGCAATGAACACTTTATTATAAGAGTTATGCAATTACCAAACCCCCACCCCAAAAAAAATCCAGATTTAATATCCCATTAATATAATTCTAACCCCAAAGGTAACTCAACACTCTTGAAGTTTTTCATGCTCTCTATATCTCTATTATAAAACATTTTTAATGAATGAGAGATAATTAAATCATTACATTTATATAAAAATAAATCTAACTTTAAATAGGGACAATTTTAGAGAAATTTAATTAATACTTTACTTTAAAGATCCCTTATTCTTTCTTTGACGTACTCTTTCTTATTATTTTTATAAGAAATATTCTCTTTCATAGGAATAGTCCTTAATATAAAGAACAAATCCTATTTTTTGTGAAATTTTAAACTCATTTTTTCATTTATACCCTTATTAAATATATATCACTCATTATCTCTGCAATAAATTTACACCCATTATCCCTTACGTACACTCTTTCTAACCAAGCTAAAGCTAAGGGTATTATTTTTTTTTATAATCAAAGTGGCCAATTACAAATTGGAGTTTACAAAAGACTTAGGCCGGTAGACTAAGGTCTTGAGCCATATAAATATTACACCCGGGGGGTGTTGCTGATAATACCACCGAATCCGCTCGCAACTGATGAGCTTCTCTAGCTAAGAAATCAGCACACCTGATGATATCACGAGGCACATAATGAAGCTCAATGTCCCATTGGGAGTATAGTAAGTCCCTCACAGCATTTATCTCTGATCTCACTGGGTGACTATGACCCCCGTGTCTCATAATCAAATGATAGGCCTCCAGAGAATCCGTATAAGCGAAAACCTTACTGAAGTTTTGTTGCTTACATAATTGGAGTCCTGATAAAATAGCAGTCAATTCAGCCGTGGTGGATGGAACAAAACCTAATCGTTGCTGAAATCCGAGGACCCAATTGCCCCATTCGTCATGTACCACGCCCGCACAAACTGCCTGTCCCTGAGAGTTGACAGATGCGTCCGTGTCTAAACGAACAGCCCCTTCCGGGGGTGGATGCCATGTCACGTCCTCATCTCCCGTAGACTGAAAAATCTGATGCTTGAAGATGTCATACGATGTGGACTCCATCATCAAGTACATAGCCCCGTGGATGATCTCCTTAGAAAAGCTCCGAGCTCCATCCATGATCCCGCGACATCTATTCTTCCATAGTAGCCAGCAAATGAGACTAAAGGCCTTAGGCCATAGCCAATTTTGATAACGACCCATGCCTCTAGATCTGGACAAATTCTCCTTAAGCCAAACCTGCAAATCAGACTGGAAAAATCTAAAACGAGAGTCAGTCGGAATAAAATAAAGCCATACCTCTCTAGCAATCTCACAGTCACGAAGGATATGAAGGGTGCTCTCAACTCTCTGACATCGAAAAGGACACTCGTCAGTAATCGATAGTCCTCTCATCGCTCTAAGTGAGTTGGTAGGCAGTCTCTCATGAATAACTTGCCATAGGAACATCTTGACTTTCTCTGGTATCGGTGCCTTCCACACTTTTTTCCACAGAGACGAACCATTCCATTCCTGCCGGGCAAACACAAATTTATAGGCAGCTTGAACACTAAAATTGCCGTCAGAAGAATTTCTCCAGCAAAACATATCCTCTCCGTTCTCACATGGTGGTTTTACCTTGCAAATGATAGCAACCACCCACTGTGGCAGGAAATGCCTCCATTTCAGAACATTCCACACCCCATTCGGGAGAACAAAGTCGCAAACTTTCGCACATGGATTCCGACTGTGAAAATTTTTATCCACTAAATGGATTAATGGTTCATTAATCGGCAGCCAAAGATCCCACTATGCATTACATGTACTCCCGCTTTTCAATCTTCTCCCTACACCCTTGTAAAAATTCCCCCACACAGTGGTAATGCTACGCCATACATTGGAGGAATTAGTCTTCTTGTATACCCCAGGGTAATCACCTTCCCCGCAGCCATACTTTCCTTTGAGACATTTAACCCAAAGAGCGTCAGGTCTGGTGAGAATACCCCAACACAGTTTCATGATAAAAGCAGTGTTCTGGCTTTGCAAGTCTTTGATGCCTAGTCCCCCATAGTCCTTATCCTGTTTAATATAATCCCAAGCAATGAGATGCATTTTCCTACCCTCTGGTCCTTGATTCCATAGGAACCTGTGACTCAACTTTTCCAATTCCTTCAAAATTCCCTTCGTGGTTTTAGTAGTTATTGAAAAGAAAGGTACATAGGTTTTACATTTATTGATGTTAACTAAAATTTTGAACTTCGTGGTTTTAGTAGTTATTCCTTATGAAAAAAAGGGTAAAGGTACATTCAACACCTATTTTTGAATGTGCAATCAGCATCTTAAAGTATTTTTAGAGGTGTAATCAGCACCCTAATGGATTTTTGAAGGTACAATCAGCAACCTAATATATTAAAAATAGAGCAATTACACCCATTCACTAATAGAATATTAACTTTGTTTGCTGACACATTCTTTCCTTTCCTCTTTCATCAATTTTCAAACACATTCTTTCCTTTCCTCTTTCATCAATTTTCAACATGTTCATCCCTTCTTTTAACATTTAAGGGTGCATTTTTTTCCCATAATGTAGTAAAAATAGAGTAATTACATCCCTTCACTAACAGAATATTAACTCAAGCTTTGAGGTTTATCTTTCTCATCATAGTCCCCCTATCATTGTGATAAAAGTGTTTGGTTTTGGTCTTCTTGAATCTCGAGACCCAAATAAAAGAAGAAGCTAAGTTGAAATCAAATGAGATTTTTATTCATACTAAATTATTATTTTTAATCACATATATAAAAATATATTAAATTGTATTAAATTTCCTAAGTGAAGGGCCTTAATTACTTCATTTTTAATACATTAGGATACTGATTGCACTTCCAAAAATAGTTTAGCACCCTAAAATATTTTAGGGTGCTGAATGCACATCCAAACATAGATCGGGATGCTAAATGCACCTTTACCCTAAAATGAATCAGAGAGGGTGCACAAAAGCAAGTTTTTATTGAATAAGGGTTCTTAGATGCAATTTGCCCGGAGAGAAATGATCTTTCTCTCTTAAGGAGTTCAAGTTTTAAGTCTTCACTTTCATTCTCAAAGTCTCAACTTAATTCCTCCTCTGTGCTTTCACCGAGGACCAATCTTCTTGGTTCCTCCGAAGCTTCATCTTAAGGCCACGTTTGGAAGATTGGAAATATGGCTGAACAACCACAAGACGAAGTAGCAAAATCAGGATGCTTCTCTCGCCTCTCTCGCCTCCTTCTTTGTGCTCATTCCACCAATGCTCCGCCTATCCACCCCTCCGACCACCTCCCTCCTCCCCAAACACGACCTTCCCTCCCAAACAAGCCCAATCCCGTTCCCACTACCCCTACTCTAGTCGCCAGACTGATGGGCTTAGACTCTCTACCAAACACCTCCCGGGTCTCAAACCGGGTCGTACCCGATTCGGTTCCACGAAGCAAGTCCGTTAACTTCATCGATTACTTGCTCCAGCTTGATCCCACCCACCAAGAGCGGCAAGAAGCCAGCCATCGCCGCGTCAGAACGTCGTCGTTTCGTGAGGTCCCTGTTTTGTCCTCGTCGTTTCAGCCGGAGAAGAATAACGGCGATGTCGTCGTCTTCTTGTGGGACGATGTCGACGCGGCGCGTGAATCGAGGCCCGGTGACGTTGTTCGACGGAGCTTGAAGAAACAGGAGGAAGCGGGTAGTTTGAAAGAATTGAAGAAACAGAGGAAGGAGAAGAAGAAGAAGATTTCGAAGCTGAAGAATGAGCCTAGAACAAGAGTCTCTGTTTCGACAAGTACAAGGAATTATGGGGGTGGTAGTTTGATGAGTCCGAGAATGAGGAAGGAAGAGTTTGTTGAACCCAGATTCAGAAAGAAGGTCAGAAGCAACAGGTCGTCGTTGAAGAACATGAAGAATGAGACTTGCTCTGAAAATCTGAGTCCTGTTTCAGTTTTAGACGTAGGTGAAGACCAAGGCTTTCCATTGAAGAACAAAACTAACTTCACAGGTTTGATCTCTGAATTCAGAACCCAAATTATTGTTAATTAATTTCATATGTTAAAGGTTAAATAATTTATTATGAGTTTTAATTTATATTAAAAAATATATGAGATTTTTTTTTTAAATTTTTATCTTATTTTTTATAATATATTTTAAATTTATGAGTCTTCATTAAGCGTTAGAAATGAAAACTATAATACTAAAAACACATTTCTTATCAAATTTGCACATGCTATCCTTTCAACTAAAAAATTAGAGTTAAATTTGCCAAAAAAATTTAGAATTAAAATGATTTTGAATAGTGAAGTTATTATCACATTTTTGTAAAATTTGACATCCATTTCAATAAAAAAAAATGAATTTTAAAAAAAATTCAATTTTATTTCTGTATACTGAAAGAAGTCAATAGAATTGCGTCCAAACATTTGTTATCTGTATAAATTAAAAGTTCACAAGATAATCAGTTGTTATTAATTTATCTCTTTGTGTATGCTTAAATCAGACTTATCAGTCCCTGTGTATAACTAATCAAATATCGTCTATGATGTCCCTAAAGAGGTTATTCACATTACAATCCCTATAACAAAAATTAGTAGTTTCTATATAATCCCTTGAACCAACACAAATTAGCTGCATTAATAATTCCAATCAGTTTTGCTATATAATGTGGGCGTGTGATGTGGCAACTTCTGCCATCGCTTGCTGTATTAATAATAAAATATAAATCATGCTTAATTTTTAACAAAATTCGTCTTTATAAAGAAAAACTATTTTGCATAAGAAAAGGAAAAGTTCTATAATTAAATAGTAATAATAGTGTAATTTAATAGTAGTAGTGTAATGCAGTTAAAAAACAACATAATGTGGGATGTTCGTGGCTAATTTGGAGGCTTATAAAACTTTTTGCAGATGAAACAAAGGGCATGGCCTCAAAGTCAAAGAGAGAATCTTCAGCTGATGAAAGAGGAAGCAAAAGCAATATTCATCATAAAAGCAAAACAACAGAGGAATGCTCAGAATTAATGGCCAACCTACGCAAATTAACAGAAAACGATATGCAACAAACGTTTGATGGTGTTGGGCGTAAGGGCGTGTTTGGAAGTGATCATTGTTTTGAGGAAATTCCTTTTGTTCTTGAGCATAAAATCTTTGACCTCTTGCTGCGTGAGGTCGTTCATGAACTCTTAACACTCTGATCTAAGGAGAATTTTGGGTCTTCGTCATGACCTTGTGTGTATGTTATATAAATAGGTCCCTCAACTATTTTTTTCATTTCCACTTATATGTACATGTTCTTTTTTACAAGGAGGTTGGATCTAATAGAAACCTCAATTTCTATGGTCAACCAGTGATTCAATTTTTGCTGTGAAATGTGCTCACAACTGACATATCTCTACTCATTCCGGTCTAAAATATATTCCCTCCAGTCTTTTTTACAAAGAATCATTAATATTAAAAGCAAACTAGTTTAGGACCCGCACATAGCTTGAGATAAAAAGATGTAGTGTTCTAGTAATTTAGTATTTTGTATACAAATTAACAAATTCAAACACAACATCTATTTATATAGTTTAGGGTAAAAGGTTGTAGAAAACCTCCTTATAAACTATATTAGAAGTTTGACTTGTCGATTTTCCTTCTGCATCTAAAATAAGAATCTTCAACCCCTCTTTTCATCTCACACGTGAGATTGCAACATATAATTGGCTATATGTGAAGACTGGACGTGATAAATACAATCCAACATTAAGCAAGCTCTGACCTTAGCTCTTATTAATTATCACAGCAAATGCAAGCATAACTGGAAACTGTCGCCTGCACAAGGTGAATGGCAAAGTTGAATTTGAAGGTGTGATGGTGATTCGTGGGATGAACACATTGGTTAAGGGATTGTCCCTAGATATAATGTTAGCTTTAATGACATGTTTTTCTAATCTTGTGACAATCAATCGAGTTCCATTGCATAGTCCAATGGATTTATCAATGGTCCTCATTAATATAATTGGGGCACCTACCTTCAGTCGGAGCTCATGATTTGGAAGACATGACATACATATTGAATTCAAAAACTCAACTGAGTGCATATCTGCAATAGAGCTAAGGGCACCATCCTGTTTAAATATGCTATCAGCACTTAAATAAATCTTTTCTTCACCAGGAAGCATCTGAAGCACTGCATTATTGACTTCATCTACTACATATAATGTAAATATCAAAATGGCTCTATCACGGAAGTACGACTTATCATTTAAGTGAAGTAGCAAATCTGGATAAGTTGAATGTATAATACACTCCAATGCATTTGTGGTGGGTTGCAACAGGAATTCACTCAGGATAGTGATAAAATCATCGATATCATCTTCTGTTGGTACACTACCATCACCAACCGCAAGAATCCACTTTGCAAATTCAGTAAGCTCTTTAGTAGTACTCATAGATTCAACTGTCAACAAATGCATGTTCTGTGTCAATGTAAAGACTTTGCAATATTTCCTCAAATATGAGGCATTAATAGCTGCGAACACAATATCTTCACATGTACTGTAATCCCCCTCCGTAATTATTATTCGAAATATGTGATTAGAATGAATTAGAGACCAAGGATAATCAAAACCCATTTCCAATCCCATCCTTAAGATAGGGTTTTCAAAAATATCTTTCAAAATCTAATTCTCCTGGTCTCATATTCATATTTCGAATACAATTACCTTGCGCAGATAAATCACATTCATATATATCATAGTACACAACAAAATTCCCGGCAACCCCGGGTTTCTTATCTTCACTAATGGCACGTTTGGTTCAATTACATGGGAGGCGATTACATGTAATCCTGTTGCAATAGGCTGATTATAATGTTTGGTTGGGCTTATTATGATGTAAAGAGGATTACATTTGTAATCCTGATTACATCATTTGATGTAATCAAGATTACACTGCTAGAGTTAATGAATGAGGATGCAGGCATCCTGTAATCCAATGGAAAAAACAATATTACCATTATAACTTTTTAAATTGACCATATTACCGACAAAAAAACCCTACTTATCTATTCTCTTTGGTGAAAAAAAACAGAACACTGCTTATTGGTTCTTATGCATGGATTTATATATTGAGTTATTGGCTCAGTTTTGATTTACATAGAAATTATACTTCTTGTTATATAATACATAAAAATAAAATAATAATAATAAACATACATTATACTTTAATTTATTATTATATACGTGAGGAGGATTCAACTTATACGAGTTGTTGAGTTAATAAAATTGTTGTTATACATATGGACAATGGGTAATGTTGTCTATTAATTGATTATTATAGATGTGGATAGGGTTATTATCCATACATGTAAAATAATAGAAAATTTCAAGTCATTATACATATATATGTAGACAGGGGTACTTTTGTCTTTTCATGTGTTATTATCATGTATTCCCTTATTTAATGTAATCCAACCAAACATTTTCATGCTTATGCATCATCTTTTCTTAATAATGAACCAAACGAATTCATGTAATCATCATTGCATTACATTCCTTCCGATTTCGTGAACCAAACGGGCACTAAAGGGTATATATAAGGCACATTAGTTCATTACAATTTCCCAAACAGGGGATTACACAATATCCTTTTCAAATACATATCCAATTACTCAGTCTAACATATACACATCCAGATAACCAAATATACATCCAAAACATATACAGTTATCCCAGCCCACAACTGATAACCAACTATCAAATCTACATCCTAAAGGAGTCCTCGCCGCCCTTGGTTGTTTACTCCCTCCTCGAGCCGCTTGTCTTGTCTAAATTGTTGGTAGGGGAGGGTGCGATTCAAGAGAATTTCAGCAGAAAAACAGTACCAATATGCATGCAAGATAAATATTTAATGCATGACATGCTTGCCTTACATAACTTATACTCACACAATGACAAATCTGCAAGCTCAACATTTCGAACAACATACTTATAGCCATAGCATAAATTGAAACAGAGCTTCAATCATTCATATATGTTTCACATAATTAAGCAAAGCAATAACATGCATCAATACACCAACACAAAAGTAAGTTCCCTACACTTGTTCTTTCCACGTATGCTCCGGCACAGGCTACTCACAATCAGGGCAAATATCAAACCCTACAACCAAAGCAAGGACATAGGGTTAATCCCTTTTCCAACTCCTTAACTTTTAAATACTTAAGTTGATTATCATTCACGACCTTTATGTGGTTACTCAAGGCCTAAACACATGCCTAAAGGGTTGGGAAAGACTATACCAAAAACCACCTTTTAGAAGTGCAAAATAGTGATTTTTGGGGGTTGACTGCAGCCCACAAATCTACTGACCGCAGCCAAAAATAGGTCAAAAACATTTGGGCCGTTCTTGGCAGAACTCCCAAAAATCATAACTAATTCCAGAAAAATCGAAATGAGGTGATATGAAAGCCAAATAAAAGATATTTAAGTCCTCTACACAGGAAAAATATGAATCAAGGCTGTCCATCACCACACGAATACACACTTGCACAAAATCCAACACTGCTCCAAAATAGATTCTAGTTTTGATCCCAAACTTTGGAAAATCATAACTCCCAGCTCACAAAACGAAATGACACACATTATGTATTCATTTTGAAGCTTGGCATGTGAACTTTAAGACTGCAAAGTTTCAAAAAATTTTGATACCAATTGCCCATTCAAAACTTCCACACAAACAAATTGCCCAGCACAGAATTTCAATGGACAGATTTTCAGATTTTGCACCAATGGTTCCAATTTTACAACAAAAACCATTCTCACACAAATTTTCACAAGGAATCTATTGGAAACACCAAATCAAACAAATTCACATCATATTGACATGTTACACAATAATCACAACATGTCAACAACATTCACAACACAAACATCAACATTGCAAATTCTTTCCATTCAAGGTTTCAAACTAATTCCAATAACCATATCACAAAACATAACACATATTGCACCACAATACACAATGCAATTCCTCCATTTCAAAATTACACCAAAATCAGGGCAAAATTCATAATTCACAAAACTCAACCAATGATCACAATACTTAGGTCAAAAGGCATCAAATACTCACCTCTTCCTCTTCCTCAAGCTTGTTTCTTGATTTACCAACTTTCAAATTTTCACAAGCTCTCAAACACCTTCTTTCACAATTCTAAAATCATATAGATGAAGCTCTCATCACTATGAACAAGATTAATGAAGATCATTTGAGCTAAAGAAGGTATTAAGCAAGCCAAATCTCACCTTTTTCCTTTCTCTTTGCTCCTTCCTTTTGGATGAAAATAGAGGCTTGGAAGAGAGAGATGACATGATGATGAAGATGAAGGGAAATCATATTTTAATTTCCCTCCCCATGCTTGACTGACCTAAGAAAGAGAGAAAAAGAGTTTGAACCTTTGACCAAAATCAAGGGCTCACAAAGTGTCAAGTGTTACACTCTTGCTCCATCTTCCATGAGCTCACATAGGCACACACACACATGATTCCACCCTTTAATCTCCTACACAAATCAATCCTAACCATGGATCTTTAAGTTACCAATGAGTTCCCTCTTCAGCAATTGACCGGTAACTTTCACATTTTGCCCCTGATTATGGCAATTCTTACTGAATCACCACCAAACACATCTATTCTTCACATTTCACCACAATATGCACCCTCCTATTTTAAGTCAATTTAGATATTAATCCACAATTGAACTTAAATACAGGGTTTAGGCACTGCTCATAACACATTTAAATCATATTTCACATTGTATTCTCCACAAGTGTTTATTTATCAATAATCAAATCCACTTTTGGAATCATTAACCCTTAATCAAAAATTGGGATATTACATGTACCCCTCAAAAAAACTAATAGTATTTGTCTAAAATCTCCTCTAAGAACTACAACTTCACCACCAAACGGCTTATCTCCTACACCATTCACATATCGACCAGTTATATCTCACAATGTCTTGTCAAGTGCTTCAAAACAATACTTATTAGCCATTAGTGCCTCATCCCATATAATCAAAGAGGTATGTAGTAGTAGTTCTTCTAGATGTGTCCCCTGCTTAATATTGCAAACACAATCTTCGTTAATAGAAAGAGGAATAGAAAATTGAGAGTGAGCTGTTTTGCCCTTTGGTAAGAGAAGGGATGCTATACCACTGCTGGCAATATTAAGGATGATTTTACCCTCAACCCTTAATGAAGTTGATAGTGTTTTCCATAAATATGTTTTCCCAGTACCACCGTATCCATAAACAAAGAAAAAACCTCCTTTAGTGTGCGTTCCGATTAGCCTTTGGAGAATAGCTTTTATAGTTTACGAGGTAAGTATATAATGGGTGTTTTGTCTCAATTTGCGGAAAAGTGCTTCTGAAACCATGGTTTTGGGGGTAGCCGAACACACAGAATAATTAACAGCAGTAGTTATATTGTCAAAAATGGCCATTTTCTCTAGTGTGAGGTTACATAGTAATTCATGTAACTCATCCAATAGAGCATTCCTGTCAAAATTCATTTCCTTTAGTATAAATCTATTCCCAACCAAAGTAGAGGCTGAAGCGACAAAAGAAGGCATTGTTGGGTAGTCACACAAACTTCTCCCTTTTGAGGAAACATGATTGACATAAGTAATGAGATATTGTGTAAGCATGATAAGAAAATAAAGACAAACGGATTACTACGTATGGAAACTATTTCTCTAATAAAAATCATATGCATGTAGGTACTTATTTGATCGAATATTATCAAACTGAAAGGAATACACAATTGATGTCTTTGAAACAAATAAGAAAAAATCCAAGTTGAACTGTTGTGGGTCTTAGAGTAATAGATACTTAGGTATTTTAAAAAAACTTAGCTTTTACTGTAAATCGTATAATTTTTATGGGAAGGAGTACATTATAATAATTTGTTGTAAATAATTGAATTAATATCTTTTCCCAACTTTCAATATGATGAAAACATGATATTATCATGGATAAAAGTTATTGATTTCATTAAAGTACCTATTAATTCAAGTAGGAAAACAATGTATGTTTTAAATATAAATACTCACCTAGATGACCGGTCAGTTGTTGTTGTCTATAGAATATGTCATCTGCCATTAAGTGCCATGATTGTTTCCATACTACCTCAGGGTGACGAAGGCAATTACGAAATAGCAAGGTTCCAAAAATACGCCGCAAGTAATATGGTAATGCCTACTGGCTAGCCTCTCTAATTGCATATATATATATATATATATTCCTTATCATCTTTAAGCAAACCCTTAGCATAGCAGGCATCACGAAAAAGTGTTGTGCACAACACCATCAACTGTTCTTATATCCAAAAAAATATTTAAGGCCCCTGATTGATGTTAATAATAGTCTCAAGTAAAAGGCCTCACCAGATCCTGGGGAACATAATACAATCTCCCAATTGAGAATCCGGATTTTCGTAAATCCTACTCCTGAGTATCTCTCTTGAATACAAATTTTGTGGGGAATTCAGAGTATGTCAATTGTTTAGCTTGCTTGTATTTTTTGTTTGCAGACATCCATGCCTGAAACATAGTTTGCTTGTAGGTATTTTGGTTCAACACATTAGCCAAGTCATCTGTATCTTCATATATTACTGTTTATTAGTCGGGTAAATGGAAGGAAAGCCTTTCTATGAAAGGTTTTCTATAGTTAATGTCGAAACCAAAAATCATCCATACAACCTTACACGGTGACAAATATCTTATATCATAATACATCTTTATCTCATCATGAACAACATTACCGTTTGATGAAGAAAATGTTGCATAGAAAGCTGCGGTAGCTCGATCAAGTCCCTTGCTAACATACTTAAACAAATACTTGATGGACTCCCCTTGGTTGCACCTCTCAATGTTTATATGTGTTTGATACTTCAAGAGCAAGTATGGATTATATGGTATGACAAATCTATTATCTAATGGTATTTCATTCTTTAAAACTTCTCTACCACTATCCGATCTTTTATAACGCAGGAAACTATCTTCATGAATGACTGTGGTTGAATTAAAAGACTTGGGAAAATGCTTAGTACACCTACCATTATTCATACAAGTTGATCTAGGGTTTGGTACTCTACATGGCCCATGCATCATGAAGTTGCTTACTGCTTTATAAAGTTTTAGATGCTCCTCTTTGTCTAGTATCTCAGCACAAATCACATGATCAATATCACGAGGTGTCCTGAGCTTGCTATCATTGGCCAAAAATAGTAGAATATGTGCATAGGGAAGACCTCATCTCTGGAATTCAATCGTATATAGTGCTACAAGAAATATGAGCAAACATGTTATTACAATAAACTTTATCACAATGGCAAATAGAAGAATTAAAATTATTTATGACTTATATGCAATGAGAGGAAGAAGTTTGCATAGTGTCTCAATGAAAAAGTACATAAACCTGCTTTAACAGGACTAAACAACTGCCCCTTGGTCAAATCAAACATCAACAAATCTAGCTTTACCTTGAAAACCTGAGAAATAACATCAGCACAATCCTCCAACTTCAAATCATTTGTTTCCAAATATCTAATAATTCTGGCCACTTTGGGATGCAAGTAAATATGATGAAGAGGTCCGATAGCCAGCCCAACAACATATGGTCATTGCATCTTGATACATCTGATGGGTATAACGTGCCCCCCAATAAACGATGATGGAAGAATAATGCGCTTACCCCTAGTTGAAGCCTCTGTCTCTCCAACCAACATGGCATCAGTCAACCCTTTATATATCTCTGCCCTAAGTTGCTTTTGATTGTTTCGTATAAATCTAAGCCTGTATGACTCAATCATTATATATCCATCTACAAGAAATTGTTGAAATAACTTGCCTTCATGCTTAATAGTAGAAAAATAGTTGTTCCTATCTTGAATTAAGTAGGCAAAATACTCCCGCATTGAAACATAAGTTTGATTTCCCAAACGGTGTTTTGTTTGCTTCACATACGGTATTTTTTCTTTGTAACGACCTGATCTGTAAGGAAATAATAGTGGATATTGCAGAGGCAAAAAATCCGGATGAGTCTCACAAATTCTCTCAAGCAAACCTGTCTTATATTGCACTACTATATCTTTGCCTTCATCAGAGTCACTAATATCACCTACAATTAATGCAGCTACTTCATTATGATTCGTAGGCATGTTGTATCTTCGGGCATCTGATCCCCATCGATGTACAAGCTTAATTTTGATTTCTTGCCAGCATGAGAGTTTATGAAGTCATGAGCTGTGCAGAATGTTTGAACTAAAGTATTATGCTCATCAAGCATACGTTGAAGGATACGTAGAACATCATTGTTCACCAGAGGCATATCACTATTTGAACCCTGACTTAATCATTAGATAAGCATTGTCATGGGCTAACATTTTAAACTAAAAGAAATATAATGTGAACCTAGATTATTAAGGCATGACATTCAAAAGAACATAATATTAACCTTATAGCTGAAACTCTATTAGCTATTTCATTATTTGTATCATAAATGTATAATTGGGCGAATGTAGGTGGTGCCCCATCAACAGGTAGGACACTACCAATCATATGAACATTCTGCCCACTCATCCGATAAACATATGATCCACGTCCACTGTTCACTTCCCTATCAATTCTTTCCCCCATTGAAGTGAACGCAAACATCATGTTGTAAGTACATATGCTGTTGCAAAAATGCTTGTTCTGAGGAGAAACCCTTAAAAGCAAGGCTTTTAATTCAAGAGGAGGATCTGGTGTGTGACTTAGCTTCACTTTACCCTAAAAACAACACATACCAAATTTAGGTATGCGATCGTTTTGTTTTTGTTTTTAAACCTTTCACCATACCACATTTTTGCGCCACATTCTTGGCACACATAGTTCTGATATCCAATATCCTCATATTTTGGGAATCCTACAAAATCAACATTCCACAAGCAGCAACAATGGTGAGAATAAATTAAGCAATCCTCTCCTGAATTAGTTGAAAGTACATGTACTAGTAAGCAATGTATCATAATGAATAAAACTTATGGTCATTTACCTTGAAAACACATGCGAGATGTAGTGGCAACATCATTATTAGAAGCACAATCATGATCACAAGTGGTGGCTACACATAAGGGGAATAAGTGTCCAAATTATATACGTATGTAGGCAACATTGTAATAGAACAAAACTGGATGACTTATATGAATATGAATAGAAACACACCATATGTGGAAGAATTAAATTTAGTCTGAGCTACAACAGCAATTACTCGAATTAAATTCCATCAAAATTAAATTAAACAGCAATTATGTAACTTAGTAATATCAAATTTCGTTTCATAACTACATAATTCATTGATTAATTTATGAGCTTCAAATTAATGAAACAATTTGTAAAATTTGCATATTGGGTTAACGATTTTCCTTTGGTTACATAGTAAGGCATATAAAATTGTGGCACTCAAATAAATTGGGAACAAGTTTCAGAAGTTTTATTCTATGAAATTGTTTTAAATATTTATTCTAATTCTTTATTGTAAATCAAAGACAAAAAATTTAAAGAAAGAATCTAAACAATTAAAATCAAAATTCCTGAGGTCATTGACAAGAGAGAATCAAAGTGAGAATTAATAACATATAAAAAAGATAAATGACCAAATGAAAGAATTAATTTTATCTATTTCATATTTTAAAAAATTTTGCGCCGTTGACCTAATATTGAGCTTTGATCATGGTTACTAAAATTATTCTTTTATTATTTGATTGTCTATATATGATAGATAACAAGAGATTATTATATATGATAGATAACAAAACTATTAAACACATAAATTTCATTAAACTCGATTGTTATACTTTAAAAAAATATAGAAATTGAAATTAAATTTAAATGCAAAAATAGCCTTTAGGGATTAACCAACAAAAATAGTAGGAGATTTTTAGGAGACAATACTGGAACTTGGGTATTGATATTATTGTAGTTATTTTCTGGAGGAAATTTTTTAAATTTGCGTAATTGAATTAGAGAAAATTGATGGGCTGATGTGGCACACTATGGTGCCTGCTTTCAACCCTGATTATTATATATGATAAATACCAAAACTAATAAACACATATATTTCATTAAACTTGATTGTTATACTTTAAAAAAAAGAAATTGAAAATCTTTAAATTTACTTAGAGTATCTCAAATTCGAACACATGACACGTGGGAGGCCTCTCAACTTTAACACAAACCTGACACTTAATATTGTCGAACCCATCCAACTTGGAAGGTAGCTACTAAAATTAATTGTATTATATGTTTTATAACTATATATTAAACTGCATACTCCTACATCCCACAAGTATACTCATCATACATACACCAATTGTAACCCATCTATTTTTTTTATTTAAATATGTTCAATATGAGACACTTAAATCAAATAGGAAGAAGGGGCGACATCAAATCATATAGTTATTTCAAAAAATTTGACATTAAATAATCTTACGAATATGAAAAAAGAGAGAATCCAAAAATACTTTGAGTGTGGTGTTTTTTTGGATGTAAAATTTGTAAGCCTGGTGACTGAATCTTAAGGTTATGAAAAAAAGAGAAAGTAAGATATTTGAATGACAATATTAAGCATGTTTGGTTGAGCTTTTTTTTGCTTATAAGTTGCTTTTTACGTAAATCGAGACACAACTCCTCTCACATACTTACTTCGTATACCGTAAATCACTATTAAAAAGCAACTTATAAGCAATCGAATCGCTGAAACAAACATACCTATTATTATTAGTGCATTTAACTTATTTTATAACAACCTAATTGGGAATATTGACGACATCAGTAAGTTTTTAGGTTGAAGTTTAAGGAAGAAAATAATGTCAAATTATATCATATTTGTTACGAGTTTAGATGATCAATTAAATAGTGCAAGTGTACACTGTCGTAATCAAGTAATATAGAAGTTAGTAGAGTATTGTTCCCACGAGGATTGATCACTAAGTACCAAAATGGGTAATTTTAATTCTATTTAGTCGATCGGTAAATTGGTGATTGAGAGTACAAATAAAAGAAAAATAATTAAATATGAGTGCAGATGATATGAAAATAAATATGAGAAAAAGTCCTAGGGATTAAATTTCACTTAACAAATTCCGGATTGAATCACTTATCTATTCTAGCCCAATTTATTCCACATGATTGATAGTCGAGTTTCCCTAATTTAATTACTAGCCTCTTCCAAGGTCAAGCAATTCTATAATTAATTGCTAATCCAATATATTCCTATATGAATTTAAGCAATTAATTATGCATTAAGATTTATGAAACTCAATAAGACTACACAACTCATATGAATATATTCTTATTTTATATGCAAGTCATGGTTTTAATTATAGGATCTACACACATGCATCTCCTTCCGGTCTCAACATGCATATTGTAATCATTCAAAAGGTGGCCAATCAAATGAAAGCATTAAGAACAATAATTAAAACTCAATCATGAAGGAGAAATTAAAACTAGATTTAATAAGTTAAGATTCAATCCGGCATTAGTAAGCTACATCATCACTCTAGGAAAATGAAAATTTAGCACATGATGAAATTAAAAACAAAACCAAAATAAATTGACATTATATAAAGCTAGAATGAAAGCCTCAGAAATACTGCATAAACTTGAATATTAAATTCTCAAACATAAATATACAACTAAAAGATGAATGAAAGATGAAGAAATCTAGCCGTCCCTTTAGGAGGTAAAACCTTTCATGTAGGCGGCATGAAAAATGTAATACAATACTAAGCCTTCCATGTAGGAGGCATGCAAAAAGTAATATAATACTAAGCCTTCCATATAGGAGGCATGAAAAAAATAATACAATACATAAAATTAAAAATAAAAAATAACACAATTTATTTAGAACTGTCAGAGAAAATATCTCTCCCTGTCAGAGAAGGGTCTCTGACTGTCAGAGAAAATTCTCCACCTCCACACCTTCGAATCTGCGCCTGACGCATTGAATTTATAGGCAGCGTCGAGTCACTTTTTTCCACGGTGCTACAGTGATTTCGTCTTCTTTTCACGCATTGCTACAGTAGTAAACAGTAACCTGTCAGTTGGTTTACGCGTTTTTTCCGTGTTGCTACAGTGCTACAGTAATTCCATCCGCTACAGTAACGTTCTGCTACAGTGATTCCATCATGAATAGTGACCGACGCTACAGTACTAATCTTTTTTATATTTTTCTTTATTTTTTAAAATACTATTTATTTTACACCCAAATATATTATATTAAACTCAAATATCATCCATAAAATCATCATATAAGGGAAAATAAATATATAAATATTTCACTTATCAATATTTTTCTTCCATCATCAAATGATTCTTAGCCTTCCAAAAAAAATGACATTGAGTTTTATTTGGGCTTATAACATTCATGTTTTCAATTCATATTTATAATAATACTAAAACACTTATTCAGTTCTATTTGATAATAATATAGTACTTCTGAATTGAAAAAAAATAGAACAATGGAAGAAGA
This sequence comes from Inga oerstediana, assembly GCA_963210345.1. Lineage (NCBI taxonomy): Eukaryota > Viridiplantae > Streptophyta > Magnoliopsida > Fabales > Fabaceae > Inga > Inga oerstediana. The sequence continues at coordinate 61,748,698 of OY723408.1, forward strand.
TTATAAAGTAGGTCTGTAGAATAAGGCGGCAGACATATAATTATTATTGTTGAAGAAGATGATAATTTATGAAAATAGGCTTACTGTTAATACGTGAACTTAGTGGTTGTCGATTAACTGCAACACCCTTTGATTTCACACGGCATCCAATTGCATGTTCATTTTCTGTAAGACATGTAATACTTGGTGAGGTCATAGAATGACAATCAATCATAATGCTTCAATAGTGTACCAAGGAGTATCTGCTTTGAACAAAACCCTTATCTAAAGGATGTTCATGCTTTCTAATTTTGTAGTGACTCTTTCCTTTGTTGGCAGCGTATCTCTAACCTCCGAGCCCTTGCTAGTATGGGATTTGAACCTCTAGAGTAGACAAAACAGAACATAACATCAGATTTTATCATCATCTCTTAACTAATCAGAATCTTAAGCACAATTCATGAATCATAAATGGATTCACATAGAATAGAGTATGGTTGTACTGGGTCATGAAGGTAGGAAAAATAAATGAATACACAGCCTCACACCTGATATGGCACATATTCTCTCTCCACTCTCCTCTCTTTATCTCCCTTCCATTACTATTTATATATTATACTCCATGTTATGATCATGATCCGAGCTTTTTGTTATTTTATTCTGAGTATCCTCTTGCGTCATAGTGGTTCTACGTGCACTTTTCACATTGATCTCAGTTCAATTTTCATATAGTTTTGAAATTTCCACTTATTTTTCTTGTGTTCTTTTACAAGGAAATTTTCATTTTTCGTTTTGTTTTCTTCTTCATTTGAGTGTGGAAATTCAGAAGGACAAATTTATACATGTTTGTGAATGCCGGTTTCTGGATACTTTGTTCCGTTGCATAATTCCTGGACCTGCTAGCGTTATTATAAGACTAGAACTTCGACAAAAATTCCAAAATCAAGAGAAAATTATCATTCTAATTGGAAACTTTCATTCTGGACATTGATTATTCGATTACCATTCAAGTCTTTGAAGACAACAATTTCTTTGAAGGGTGTCGTGAATTGCAATAGCTTGCCTTTTGGATTCTTATTTAATATACTATTTGAGGGCAATCATATCCTGAAGTTGTATAAATATGTGTAATAAGACACTTAAATCAAAAATGAAGACGGGGTGACATCAAGTCATTTAGTTATTTCAAAAAATCTGACATCAAATAATCTTATGAATATGAAAATAGAGAGAAGCATGTGAACGTATATGTTGTATAATGATTAAGTCATACATGCTTATATTGTATTGGGTCATGTAGGTAGGAAAAATAAATGAATACACAACCTTGCACCTGATATGGCAGACTGATGTGGATACTGAGGCGAGATTTCAAGAAATGCCAAAAAAGTTAGAGCCTCTGCTCCAATGTTGTCAGCACTCACACTAATATCCCAAACAAACTACTCTTTTCTATTGCTCCATGCATCAATATATCAAAAAGTAATGGATAGGTAGGTGATATTCTAAAGTGTAATCAAACTCATTTGCAAATTCATTGCAGGAACCAAATATTGCGATGTCCAGACACAGTTGCGAAGATTGCTTTTAGGAGGAGATAAACATGCACGTATAGACCCACGTTTCTTCTTGATGACAATTTTTAGTATGCAATCAAACTAATAGCGTGAATTATGGAATTTCGGTTTTTAGATATTGTTAAAATGAAAAATCTGAATACAACAATGTGACCAGAAATAACGATAGATCTAGGGGAGGTAGTTGCAAAATTATCCAAAAAGGTTAAATTAAGTGGGCGAAAAAAAAGTGGTACAAAAACATTTTTCAAATAAAGTCAATTAGAAAGAAGGAGAGGTAATGGAGATGTAATTTAATTTTAATCTAATTTTTATTCTTAAGTGAGGGAATATCTTAATTTAATTTATTTTGTATGTAACACTCCAAATTTTATTCACCAAATATACATTGTAATTATTTGAGTAATTCAATAAAATGGTGAATATTGATGAATTTGGATCTTGTGAATTTTAAAGTATTCATATTTATAAGGAAATGGGAAAATTAATTCAAGAATTGAATTAATTTACAAAGGTGATAGCAAAATCAAAATTTTGCCAATTTAACCCAAGTTTAATTATTTTTCTAATTAATTGAAGTTAGTTTCAATCAATCAAGGAAAATAATAAAAAGGTATGAATGGATTATTCTTCATGGAATAAATCAAGAATTGTGAAATTAGGGGGAATTATACATAATTCAATTATATGGAGTATGGAATGTATGAAAAAACATTTTTTTTCCTCTTCTTTCCCCTAAATTTTGCCAATACATGGAAAATAAGGGAAAAATCTAGTACAAACCCAATTAAAAATAAGTAATGAGAAGGTATGGCATAAAGTTAAGGGAATATGGCATAAAGGAGAGGGTATGGTGGGAGGTATGGTTGGATGGATGGTGCATGCAAAGTGGAGCAATCACAACCATTGATTGAAACAAGGGCTAGGAAGAAAGATGACTAAGTTAATAAAATATTTTCCCTTCCCCTTCATACACACATCTCATCCAACCACAAGGAAAAGAGAGAGAGAGTGAGCTTGTGAAGTTCTTGGGAGATTTAGAGAGCAAGAGGAAGTAAAGTCTAAGATAAGAGTTTGAGTTTCAAGTGATTAAGCTTCTTATCTTGTATAGTTCATCCTCTAATCTCTTATTCTTTATGGAAATCATGATTTAGCAAGATATTCTTCAAGGTTGAGGAAGAGAGAGAGGACATCCTAGAGTGAGAAACACCAAGAATCAAGAGGTAATTATACCAATCTCAACTTTATGTTAGTATGAAGTTGTTGTTGGTAATTATTGGTTGGTTTATGTGATTTTTGGTTGAGTTATGAAATTTGAAAAGCTATAGCCTTAAGGGGTTATGCTGCCCAAAATCCTTTAAATCATGATTATGAAGTGTTTAAATGAGTTAACCAAGGATTAGAAGTGGAAAAGTACAAGTTTTAGAAACTAAAACACAGCTTCATTTTTCTATTTTCCCTTCAATATTTCGACCAGGACCAGAATTGGTAGTAGGATTTGGATTTTCATGAAATAAATGGTTCCATTGAACTCAGTGAGCAAAAATAGGTGGGGTTACAGTTGGGCACTTTTTCGGCATTGAAATCATAATTACGAAAACGCCATTGAAATCCCTAAATAGGGGTTGTTAAGGGTATTTTTGTAATTTCACAGTGAATTTGAAATTTTTGAGCCCTGAAATGGATTCCTTGAGAGAAAATAGGTCAGAATAGCCTTAGTCAAAATTTTGGGAAAATGTGCCATCGGGCCGGGTACGGCAAGGCCGGCTGGGGTCCCAGAGGAATTTTGATAAAATTTCACCATAGACTAATATAACCACAAGAAACGCTATATACGAGTCTAAAATGATACTTGGATAGGTTATGACCTATTTTTGGTACATTTAATATTTTAGAACCCAGTCGGATGCCGAAACGACACGTTTTTTGAGGCACACTGAAAAAGGGATTTAACAAACTTCAAGGTAGGGACTACCATCTTTCATATACTGTGTGAATAACTATATGTATTTGTTACTGTATTTCGTGATATAATTATGTGCTAGAGGCACAATACCTAGTTGTGGTCACTACCCAACGATGGTATATCGGAAAATCCTAACTGTGGTCAATGACTCAGTTGAGGTATATTATTGGAAATCCTAGCTATAGTCGGTGACTCGTCTAAGGTAAATATATATAAATCTAACTGAACTTTCATTTTTTCCTCATATAGTGCATTGCATATTTAATTTTCACATTTTATATGTCGATCATATGTCTCTACAGGGATTCTTCGGAATCTCACCCTTTTTCAAAAACAAATATCTCAGCAGGTACCAGTGGACAAAAGGGCAAGGACATAGACACCGGAAAGTGAGCGGCATGTGTCACAAGACGAGGACAAGATAGGGGTTATATTTAGTGTATGTTTTTTATATTCTGATGAAAATTGTAAATATTAAGTTTCCGCTGTATTTTCTGTATTTCGTCGATGAACGATATCGGTATTGTAAATGAATATTTTTATCAGTATAATTGTACTTTTCTGTATGCCCATTGAATTCCGTCATTATTACTCTTCGAATATCGAAATGAAAATGGGTGTTGACATTTTATTCCTAAGTGAGTAATATGTTGGTTCCACAATATTCTAGTTAGTTTAAATTCAAAATCGAAAATTAAATTTTATTAATTCAAAAATTAATAATTAAATAATAATAAAGGTATATGAAGAATAACTTGTTTTGCCTAGATTGGTGGAACGTGATTATGTTTAGAATTGATGTTGGGATTATGTTTAGAATGCCAAAATGTCAAAAAATCTTAAATTTAGAATAAGAAGCTAAACAAATGTATTAAATAGATTATGTTTTAATTAGGAATATTGAAAATAAAATATAGGTGGTTCAAGTAGTTGTTGGTAGGAAATCTTATACCGTATCTTAAACTAAGCTTTTATGAATTTATACATATATAGAGTCATCAATTATTGCATTATTATACAATAAAACCAGCAGACATAAATCAATGTTAATTTAATCTAATTTTTATTTTTAAGTAAGGAAATATCTTAATGTAATTTAATTTTTATTCCTAAGTGAGTAACATCTTAGTTCCACAATATTCTAGTTAGTTTAAATTCAAAATAGAAAATTAAATTTTATTAATTCAAAAATTAATAATTAAATAATAATAAAGGTATATGAAGAATAACTTGTTTTGCCTAGATTGGTGGAACGTGATTATGTTTAGAATTGATGTTGGGATTATATTTAGAATGCCAAAACGTCAAAAAATCTTAAATTTAGAATAAGAGCTAAACAGATGTATTAAATAGATTATGTTTTAATTAGGAATAGTGAAAATAAAATATAGGTGGTTCAAGTAGTTGTTGGTAGGAATTCTTATACCGTACCTTAGGGTGTGTTCTTATTAGCTTTTGGAGAATAGCTTCTGGAGAAAAAATGGAGAATAGATTATGGGAAAAAGTGATTTTGATAAAATGAGAGTGTTTGGATGATTTGTTCATAATAGCTTTTTTCATGATCAAATAACTAAAAAGGACATTAACTTTTATGATAACTAGCCTAGGCCCGCGCGATGCGCGGGTGAGAGACCGGGTAAATTTTTAATGTGTTGTTATGTAAAAAAATCACTTAGATTGAAAACAATATTTTGTGGTATGGAATACACTTTGACCCATATAGAGATATATATGGGTGGACAGGTAATATAGCAATTTTGACTTTCATTTCCCATCATGTACATAAAATACTCAAAACCACTCTATATAAAAAATTATAATTAATTTATTAGAATCCCTATATTTTCTATTGAGTAGATACCCTAAATTTGAACATTTGCACATATTTATATTTTGTAGTATGGAATACACTTTGACCCATATAGAGATATATATGGGTGGAGAGGTAATATAGCAATTTTGACTTTCATTTTCCATTATGTACGTACAATACTCAAACCCACTCTATATAAACAGTCATAATTAATAGAATGATATTTTATATTGAGTAGATACCCTAAATTTGAACATTTGCACATATTTATATTTATAATTATAGTATCATATTCCTTCCTTTTAAAGATCTCAAAGGGAATAATCTAAATATTAAATTAACTATTTAGTTAATATTTTCTATCTACCTTCTCCATTATTAATTTATAAAATATTATGTAACTACCTTCGCCATTATTTATCTGTCATAACCACCTCGCATTATTATTATTATTTATATTAAATTAATTATTTACTTAATATTTTGTATCTACCTTCCCTATTATTAATTTATAAAATATTGTATAACTACCTGCCCCATTATCTATATTTCATAACCGCCACACATCATCATCATCATCATCATCATTATTATTATTATTATTATTATTATTATTTTATTTAAGTATTTTGAGCCTACCATTTTGCTGATGTGTCGGCCAGAGAGATGCTTACTGCTCTACTTTTATATAGTTAAGATTACAAATAAAGGATAAAATTATATTTTAAGTATTATTTCACATTAAATTGCATAATAATTACAATAAATGAAATAAATTTGTCAAAAAATTTTTAAATTATAACATTTGTCAATTATGTAATATAAAAAAATAGATGCAAAAATTTTAAAATTATAACATTAGTCAATTATGTAGTAAATTATAAAATTAGAATAAACGTACATATTGAAGGTGTACACTATATTAATTTTCATCTCCTTTCACAACCTGGGTTATCTCTTGCCAAACCCACTGTATTATTCTTCATTAAATTCTTTGGAATGGTTTTGATTTTTGCAAGTGTGTCCGTGTCTTTAATTTCTATTTTTTTACCACTCCTGCCTAGTCTCTAAAGAGATATATATATATATATATATAAGTATATTAAAAAATTGCTAAAATAAGAAATCTTTTCTACAAAACACTAAAGTACAAATTCCGAGTAAATGTCAATAACAGAGTAAGTCAAAATATGGATAAAATACCATTTAACATATTGTCAAAAAGAGAGTACGAAAACATTCACATGACTAATGCTCTTGCGTATAATAAATGATCTGATCTCTTATAGAATCATGAAGAGAAGCCATGTCAGATGAAGATGCAAGTAATGAAGGTATTGTTGAAGAGTCTATAGTGTCAGGGCCATCGACATCAAACAAACTATCCTCTCGTTCATGGTGGCGGAAGTCAGGATCAGAAATAGAAGTTCTTCTGATGAAATTGTGTATGGCCATCGTCGCACAAACAATTTTAACCTGTGTGGGAAAGCTATAGCTACGCATTGTCTGTAAGATTGCGAACTTGTTCTTCCAAACCCCAAATGTTCTTTCTATTGTGCACCTGAGACTTGAATGCAAGTAATTGAAGCTTTCATTGTCATTTTCAAGCCTAGATGACCTCCGAAAGTCAGGGAGATGGTAACGCTCGTGTCTGTATGGACCCAGATATCCAGTTAGGGTAGGGTAGCCGGCATCCACCAAATACTATTTATCTACATGAAAGAATAAGTTTAATGCCAATACATTCTGTGTGATTTAAAATAATTACATTGTACAAAAATATAAGAATACCTGTAAGCGGATGTGGAAAATTCATTGACGGAGTTGTCAGGGCATGATGAAATATGCAAGAATCATGTGCCGTACCTTCCCATCTAGCCAGTACAAAGATAAAAACACATTTCCCAATCACAAACCGCCATCACATTTTGCAATGGAAATCCTTTTCTTCTAATATATTTTGTTTTGTCCCTTGCTCTGACCTTACATGGAATGTGTGTGCCATCAATTGCACCAATAGCATTTTTAAAAAAAGGCCAGTATCTATTACTTTGGCGTATCTTACTATGAATGCTCTGAAATATAGGATCCAGCGGTTTGATGTTAGACATTGCAAGACTACAACATGCCTGTAAGACAACATGCAGCGCCCTATGAATTGTATCTCCAAAGCGCATAAATCTTTCTTGTACCAGTCTACTCGATATCGCATGTCCAACTATGTGCAAAAAAATCGCCATCATTTCATGTATACCCACATTTCGAGTTTCCCTCAAACCATGTCGTTGCATTTCAAAGCAGAATTCATGAAAGACATTCAGTTCCATTCTAAACATGTCATAACAACGGGGCAGAATTACCGCGTAACACATCACGCACCCATACAGCACCTGTAAACTCACTGGTGTGCCACAGTTCTTTACATAAAAATTGCTGAGCATATGCACCAACATATGCTGCCACTTTTCGGATTCTCTGTAATCGCCGTTTTCTATTCTTTGCAATAAATTTCATAGTATTCTCCATATCTACCTTTACCTATAGACACATACATTAACTTTTATAAAACAAAAACGACCACAAGTATACATTAATAAGATGCACACACATATCATTGATAAAGAAATAACATTACATTACGTATAAAGTGACTTGATCAATAGAAACGTAAATATAACAGTCATTAAGTACATAGCAACAACGTTCTTAATACACATCAAAAGTCTCCATAGCATTCATGCCTAAGAAACTTAATAAGTCTATTCTTCATTTCCTTCATTGCCACGTACATTTCCCTTGCAGTTGAATCCCTTATAAGGAGGTGTGCACAGCGCATATAGAAGTCTTCATCATTGGTTATTTCAGTGACTTGACTAAGATGACTCATGACTCCCGATATTGAAAATTCATTCGCCCGTGCTTCTGCAGCCATCCTTGCTGCACGGGCCTCTGCTTCCATCCTTCCTGCAAGTTCCACATCAATGTCAGTGGCATCAGCTATCCTAGTCAGGGCGTCAGCAATTTTACTCGATGCAGGCCCTTTCTTTTTCATTGGGGCACCCCTCTTCCTCACCCCCAGTAAGCTTGTCGTTCTACCACCACTACCTGTTTTCTCTCCACCACTTATTCCCTTTCCTCTGTCATTATTCCCTCCACTGCCTCCACTGGTGTTATTGAAATTGATTGAATTGAACTCCCTACTCAATCTAGTCGCTGTCCCTAACACCTCATTACTGTCTCCTGACCCTTCTTGCATTTCGACATCAGGGGTGGTCTCGGTAAGGTTTAGGAGAGACATGGAGGAAGGTGCCCAATTATTTGTTCCCGTGGCCGCCACACTTGAAAACAGGCGAGTTAATTCTTCTTGGAATTGGAGGCCATTATTTCTGAATTTATCGTAACTGGGAACTTCCTGTACGTGAATCACCAAATTCATTACACAAGTTCATAAAAGCACGATGTTATGGAAATAAAAATGGCCGTTCGCATAAGTGAATCACTAACCAATAGCTTCTTCTCCCACCAATCATTGTCAGCAATAATAGTCTTCTTCTGATCATCCCATCCAACTCCAGTTTCATTTAACAACCGATCCCACAGTTGCCACTCCTTTCGAAGGGCATCGTATTTGTTTTTGAACTGCCCCTTCTCGTACAATCTGCCTATCCTTGCAATAAAGCCTTCAGATATCTCTTTCTACCCATTCTTTTGGAAGCTAATGCATTTTCTTGTTCCTTTCTCAACTTGTTCTATGCACAAGTCAATGAAATTTTTCGTACTTTTTACATCCCACGATGCTTTCACCTTACTTATTATGCTGCTAAGTTGACAACTAATACATAAAATGGACAAGGAAGCAGAAATAGTAAAGCAAAATACTAAAGGGCTGATTGCTTAAAGACTCAATCAGGAAGGTAGACCAAGAGTCAAGTATCTTTTAGGCACTTCATTATAGATCAAAAACACCATATCAATCAACATTGTCACATGTACAGTGAAAAAATAGAAGCAAGAGAAATAACACCAATACATAGACATGCAAACAGAGATTAAATTGTGACAAAGAAATCATGAATCAGATTTAATGCTCTTGTCGTAAAACCCAAAAGCAGCTAACACAAAGTTCTATATGTTCAGATATATAGATCGAGGTGCTTCCAAACACTCTAGATAATGAAAAATACATAAAATCAACTTTTATGCACATAACAAAATTACCCTCTCGGGACTTACACATGCATTTAATCAAGGATTTTTTAACATACAATACATTTTACATTTTATAGCCATAGCTTTCTAATTGAAGCTAATTAGTCCATACACAAATAATCCCATAGAAGCTATTATGAAACTCCACACTCTCTCATACATAAATTTCATCTCTGTTTAAGCAAAAGTCCATAGCAATGTTATCTGTTACACAGAAAACCAACCCACACAAAGAAGCAAAATCTAACTCTTATTACACAGGGAAAAGAGAAAAACTATGATATAATCAGAGCACCGAAAATAACCAGAGCACCGAAACCAGAAACCATAGCACCATAACCAGAGCACTGAAACCAGAGCACCAATACCAGAGAACATAAGGCTAACGTAAAAGGAAAATGACACCATAAACGCAAAAGGAAAATGACACCAAAAACACAAGGCCAACGCAAGGCCACCAGACAACACACACGCAGAGGAAAATGGCACACCAACCTGTAGGAAGTCCACAACCTTCACGAAGTCGCTAGCAAGATCTGGGTTGCCGAACCTCACAAAGTCATCGGCAAGATTTCGTAGGCGATTTTCCGTCAACCCAATTAAAACAAGCTCACAAGACAGAGGAATGGCCGCCGAAAATAGCACCACCGTCCGTTCACCTCCTCCGTTCACCGCTAGAAAATGGAGAAAGGCACGATCGAAGCCACGCACAGCCAAAATTTTCAAATCCACGAGACAATGGGAACGAGAAGGGGAAGAGGGAATCTATTGAGGGCCGAAAAGGCGAAGACGGAATGCCAACCGAGAAGGGAGACGGAGAAGGGAAGCGAGAAGACGGCAGAGACGAGAAGGAACGAGAAGGAAAGGACGGTAGAGACGCAGGAGACGAGAAGGAAGAAAAATGGAGAGCACGGGAATGAAGGAAGAAGACAGGAAAGGGGAAAGAGAAAAGGGAAACAGAAAAGGACAGGGGCGCAATAATTACTCCCAACGATATGAAATTTCTGAGCCAAAAGCAATTGAAAAATAGCTTTAACCCAGAATAGCTTTTTTCGCCCAAAACCATGGTTTGGGTCAAAAACGGGATTCTTAGGATTTATATGGTGTTCGGCAAATTTCACCCCAAAACCAAGGTTTGGGTAAAAAAGCGCTTTCTTTTTAACCTGTTACCCAAACACACGCTTAAACTAAGCTCTTATGAATATATATATATATATATATATAGGGTCATCAGTTATTGCATTATTATACAATAAAAATAGCAGATATAAAGTAATGTTATATTTAATAGAAAAGTAATCTCCTTTAAATAAAAAACCCATCGGTAATATGTTAAGCCCGTACAAACTGGGCAGTGTTCAATGGCAGGCTTGAATATTGACTCCTACAACCTAGGATGAAATTAATTATGAACAAAATATTTAAAATATAAAGCTGGTAGATTATAGATTGTTAGTTTAAAAATATTTGAAATCTTAAATTCAGATCATGAAACAAAGAACAAAATATTGTCAAATAAATATACCAAGGCAGAGATACAAGGAAGGTAGGTAAAGAATATATTCAAATCTTAAATTCAAAATGTGAAAATTGATATGGAGTTTAAAACTTAAACATTCATAATAGAAGTTAAATTATAAAATAAGCGAAGATAATGGACAAGTAGTTACAATATATTTCTAATTCTTTAACTTGGAATGAGCAACAAAAAATGTATAATATAAACAATTTTAATATAGGAATATGAGAAACTTCATTTAGGCGATGCAACAATAATTACTGATTGGCAATAGTTGGTTTCATATAAAAATATAAGCTCCCCATTTTATATATATGCGTGTAATATAACCTATCAGCCTTTTTGTAATAAAGGCCATTTTGGATGGCTCTGGATTTCCAGGTATTGTTACTACTCATTTTGTGCCCATGGAAGGTCAACAATGACCACACACTACTATCTTGATAAAGATTGCTGACGAGGGACAATCCCACTGATTTTGCTTTGTGTATCCTTTTGCTATGAATATTTAATTGTTAAACTCTATATCAATTTTAAATCCAATCACTATTCTTATACAATATCTTAAACATTCCTACTAGAAGGATACACAAACGACCAAAAAAAAGAGGGCAAATGAAGGAATATGATACTTGAAGTCATTAGCAACATTGACTAAATCTGTCTACCAAAATGAATAATAAAGAATGGAGCAGACAAGCATGTGAATGTATATGCTGTAACATCACCTGAGTTTGTATTAATAGTTCAAACCAAAATATTACCGTTACTAATTCACTCAGCAGAAGGGAAGAGGAAAAAAATGTAGAAAAACAATGCCCCAATGTCCCTTCATCCCTCTTAGTATGAACATCGTACATCTAGTCAGGGCTGAAACCTGTAAGTCTTTGGTCGATGTGCTTTATTCACAGAACTTCACACATATGAATGGCCCTTGTCTCACTTCGGCAAACCTCCCTGCAGCCACAAGACACAATATGCGAGAAAAGCATGCAACTAAAAATGAATAATAATTGTGAACAATTGGATGCAGAAAAAGGAGTTATAAAGGAGGTTCCTAATAAAGTCAGGTTACAATCAACTTTTAAAATAGACACACAAGTAGAAAACATAGCTAAAACATAAGGAAGTCCAATGAAGGTCAATACCAATACAAATATTTAAATCTATCCAACATAAACTTAAAGTCTAGATCAACAATAACAAAGTCCATGAAACATCTAACTAAGAGATATCTAAAGTAAGGCCCATTGCAAAGATTCAATCTTCAGCTGCTTCATTGCACGCATGTCAATTTGGTCACCCTCCTCCTCTGTAGTAGCAGTGGCATCATCCTCAAACCGTTCAATGGCAGCCGCCACAGAAGAGCTTGCACCCTTCGAGTCCATTAGTGAAACCTCAATGCCCTAAAACACACAATACAACTCAGACATAAACAAATATATTCATATAATAAATTAAATAGCATAAATAGATTTGGGCTCAAATGCATATAAATGAATAAAGTTCAGACATGGTACCTACTCCTCATGGTCAGCATCCAATCCTTAGTCATCTGATCCTGAGTCATCATTAAGAGCTGAAAAGTAAGCATTGATGATATCCTCATCATTAGTCATTCATAAAATAACACAAGCATTAGAATGACGTTTGACATAATCTTTAGGGACCTTTATCTTCATAAGGTACCTCTTACCAACAATCTTTTCCACAATATCCGGTAGAAGCCCATCACCAATATCGTCCTAAGCAACAACACCGTAAAAGTGAATAAAAATAGTCACCAAAGGAATACTGTGAAAAATGAAGAGGTAAAAAACTATTATGACAAACAAATTGGGAAGTAGGCAGGGCCAAAATTTTATCCTTCGGCTCGATTGTAAAGCAGCCAACCAGCTTAGAAAACTCACGATCAAATATGACAAGGTTACATGTAGCAGTGTCATCATTAGCTTCAACTCTGACCATGAATCTTACACGTCATGGGTTCAAAGACCATCAACCACAAGACATAAAATATAACAATTATCATAACATGGAACAACTAAGATATTACCTGGGCACAATAGACTTAACCAAGTGCATTTATCGCAGAAAAATAATTCACCATCTGGTGAACTTTTTTGCCACACCGCTTACAGGATGTATAAGATCAACTATAATCAGACAAATACTCATCAAGTCGGCAAGCACAACTGTCACCACATCCTACATAAATAATAAATTTTAAATTTTGAGTAGTAATAGAAAGATAAGGAAAACGGAATAACTTGAGAAGGGTTCTAAAACAATGCAAAATATAGGTAGGAAACTAACCGCAGGGCTAGAATAAAGGTCTCACAGCTGGTGACAGTCAGTAATGCCTAACAGATCATCTGCTAAGGTTAGTGTTGCATGAGGAGCAATTCGATCTGGTTCCTGGTTCACATCAACCCCAACAACACACAACCTATGAATTGGCAACCCAAAAACAACATTTAGAAGGGGGAGATACACAGAGTATAAGCACAACACATAATCACGAATTACACAGATGTCGTACTTATAAATGAAATTATCCACCTCCGGCACTGACGGGTGCAACAACAATCTAGAGGTAAACATGGAATTTGAAATCTTTTTATGGCCTGCAAATAAAAAGGGAAAGAGTAACAAACGAATAGAAGCCGATGAAAGGCTGCGTAAGGAAATATCAACTCAAACATTACCAGAGAACTCTCTAACTTTGCACCACTGAATAATGATAATGATAGGGTTGTTAGTGGGATGGCTCATGAACTGTAGCACTTGATCAGTAAAGGCACCCTAGAGCGTACACTCTAAGCGCTCCATCCTAAACATGAAGGGGAAATTAAAGGTTGCCGATGAAAATAAGTAGATAGTGTTAAGAGTGACAAAGCTTACTCCTCATCCATCAATTCAACATCAACACGGTGCTACCTCCTGCCATTAACGATACATCCATCTAAGGAACCAACTACAATCAGCTTGTCAATGACATCTACAGAAGAAAGAAGCCAACCATGTAAAGAAAAAAGAAAGGAGGAATAATCAAAACATGGAGAAACATGAAAGCAATTTACCAAGTAAGTATCGGTCATCAAACTGAGGGGCTAAGATCTGAGAAAATGAACGGAACGAAAAACCATATCTATGAATATGGCCATCATCCACGCATGGACAAACTGAGGTTGAAAATTAGAAATTCACCCTACAAGGATGTTCCGTAGTTCAGTAAGTACCGGTGTTGGGCACAATAATGAAGTGAGAAACCAAGTAGGTCTTTCCTTCATGCAAACTGGTGCGATGACGGGCAATATAGCCACTTCGAATAGATGCATGAATGCGATCGCTCTGGATTGAAAGAACAAAAGTTCACTTAAGGCAAGCAAAGAAAACCAAATTGCAAACTAAATAAAATGACAAGAGGACATGAAGTTAGGAATGTAGAACTAAAACCTCCTCATCCTGAAAGACTATCTCTATTGAGGAAGTTTGCTCATGAGAAAACCGGCCAAGCATTATCCATAGTCGTAGCACAAGAACCCTAATACGCCAGTTAGTTCATACAGGATTGATTGCTCGAATTGCATCATACAATATCACAGAAGGAGTGGGAGCCATCGTCAAAGGTTGGGAAGTGAAAATGTGGATATAGAATGAATAACAACATCAGTAGTGGAAATAATTTATAGGAGATGGAGAACAAATGCACAATACCTATGATAGCGAAATTTCCGACTAGTGCACAGAGGCACAAGATAACCAACTGTCCAAATTTTGAAATTAGGCATGGAGAAGGCACCAAAATGAAAGGCTTACTAACCGTCAGTGTTAATTGTTGGGATGTCACCAGCGTAGTGGAGAATACAATCTATCAGAGAGAAATAACCTCTAATATCAAAGCGAAAGGCAACGACCGATGTAGCTGATCACCATATCTATAGCATACTGGAAGATAACCATCGTAGGCATGGCATCTAGAATCCAGAATCAAGCTAAGGCGGTAACTGATCTATGCATGGAGATGGTTGAAGAGAGTTATGCAACCTTGTACGAACTAACTAGAGAAATTTGCAATTGCTCTGTAATCTTCACAATGGCATGAAAACAGAAGGCTTGCTTTAGGGTTAGTAAAAAAAATAGAAAAAAAAATTATAAACTTCTTTCTAAATGGCATCAGAAGAGTGAAACCACATGTCAGGATTACATAGTTACAGAGTCAACCGTATTTTAATTTAATTTTTATTCTTAACTTTAAAAATATGTCAGTTTCACATTATTCTCGCTGGTCTAAATTCAAATTCAAAAAGTAAATTAAATTTAAATATTTCAAAAATTAAGAATTAAGAATTTTTTAAAATTGTGCAGTTGTTAGAGAGAATTGCAAGGCTGACGTGGCACGCTGTGGTGCTTGCTTTCAATCTTGATTTTAAAAATAAGATAAATTTTATTTGTTTGAAATTTTAAACTGATCTTTCCATTTTTTATCCTCATTAAATATATGTCACTTGCTCACCTATTATCTCTCCGTAAGAAATGTCCACCACTTATATATGATGTACACTCTTTCTAAATGATGGTATAATTAGATAGAAATGTACACAAGTTACACATTTATTGCTTTTAACTACTCTATTCGATCCTTTTTATAAGTAACTTTCTCTCTCTTGGGGCTGGTCATTAATATAAGCAACTTTTTTCTTATGTCTCAAAATATAAACTACCCCTTCCTTTTGTATCTTGATTAAATACATATCTTTATATTAATTATCCCACACTCACTACTAATTCTCTTTCATTCAGTCATTTATTACTTATTCTCTCTACTATATTCTTTTTATAAATAGAGACATATTTAGAAAAAAAATGACATTTTTGGCATATTTATTATTTATAATTAATTTTAATCGCTAGTTCATTTTGCGCAAAAAAAAATAATTTCTTATAAAAAGGACCGGAAGAAAGAATATTTTAAATTGCATGATTTTAGTAGGTAATTTTTTATAAAAAGGACGAAGGAAGTAACACACGTTAACTAATTCACGTGAATTGATATAGTGTTCATTTGTGATAGCTTATTTTTTATCAATTAGTGCTTATAAATTGTGATTTACAGTATACGAGATAAGTATGTGAGAGGAGTTTTATCTCGACTTACGTAATAATCGTTATTCTTGAAAAATAAGCTAATCCAAACATGTCTATATATTAGTTAAGTCATTTAATGTGTCTTAAATTGATAAAATTTACATAATTTATCTTTATTAAAGAATATGATTTTTAAATATGTAGTTATTGTCTGTTGAGCAACAATCATTAATTAGTCTGTCAAAACCTTAAAGTATTTTATACCAAAATTTTCTTTTAAAAGACTTTTTATTTTATTTTATTTTGGACTGGAGGAAGTATTTGGACAAATTACAGTCAACTTTGAGTAGGGTTTCATACATAGGGTCAAAGTTTAGTTTCAAGTTCCAACATATTCTTAGTATCTGGGGCTCACGAAGATCAATTGAGGAGAGGTTGTCAAAAACAGAAAACGAAAGGTGATCGATGAGTAGCAAATATGAATGCTTCTAGTTTTAATTTCAGAGAATTGCCACAAAAGGACTTCATGAAATTAAGTCGGCGCAAGGAAGGTGATGTTCACACACTCCAAAAAAACACCCTATTAGTTTTATACTATAAATAGCCATGTCCCTTGCTCGCATCATCTATGACATGTACAGTGATATAATTAATAATGTAAGTACGACTCTAGTTTTGTGAGCTGGCTTGCGTGCGTGTGTGTGGGGTCACACTAATTTGAAAATAATCTCAAACACTCTCATCCTTATTCTGATGAATTCTAATCTTTTTTTTCCATTCGTAGATCCGAGGGAAAATGTGACCAGACGGAAGAGGAGGAGTTTGAGATTTACTTCTCTTGTTATCTTTTTATGTGCTCCTTCCTTTGTTTCACATTACGAATCTTTTAAAATTATTGCACATGTATTAAAAAATGAAATAAATACGTAAAAGTATGGATAATACTATTCAAAGTGATGTGTTGTATAAGTTCAATATAAGCTCTCCTGTTGTACGTGCTAAGCTTTTAGGATTGAGCAGCTCTTCCTTTCTACATGTTTTCATAATATTAATGTTTTCGTTGAGTGGTTGAAATTCGCAAAGACACCCATGAAGAATTCTAACCGATAACAAGTTGAGTAAGTGTCATGGAGTGAGTTTGTCAAGGATGTCGGCTATCAAACAAGGGTGTATTGTTATTACTAGTCCCATGTTAGAAGCCTCATAAGTGAATTAGTATAGTTTATAAGTATTAAGGCTCTGTTTGGTATGAGGCATTGAATTTTGATGGATTAAGATTGGGATTGGGACTGTGATTGATGCTTAAAAAATATGTTTGGTAGGGGGTAATAGTTGGAGGGAATAATTATATTTATCTTATTTAATAAATAGTCACTGATAATAAAAAGACCAAAATACCCATAGGGAGAGATTCTGTTTTGACTTTCGGTCGTCTCCTCCACTCCATCGAGACAGTCTCGTCGTCTCACCGTCTCGAGCCCTAACCCTCACCTCCTCCTCCTCCTCCTTTCTTCGCCTTCGGCGAGTTGGCCACCGGCGTGATCTCTGATTCTCTTTCTTAGCTTCGTCCTTCGCCCTCTGCGAGGAAGACGATGGGCGACCAGTCGACGACCATGATGTGGCCGATGCAAGACTCTCGAGCGTGAAGCTTAAAGTGCCATTTTCACCTATCCATTTTCCCTCTCAATCGACAACGAAGACTAACATGATAAAAAAGAAACAGAGGACAGCATCCGGAATCGCAAGAGGGCACAATCTTCCGGATAAATCATGGTCTTCATCGCAGAGATCACGCACTGTCTTCGCCATCGTCTGTGAGGAGTGACACGAACCAGAGGGCTGGTCCATGTTGGAAAGTGATGGCATTGATGATGTCACCCTTCTTGTGAATTCATCTCCTAGCAAGACCATAGGACTAAATATTGGTTATAACAATGGGTTTCTTTCGATGAGCAGTTCCATGCTATGTGCAAAAGCATCCATGTTGTTACAAGTATATATGCACACCGCTTAACTGTGTTGTTACTTCATTTTGATTTGAGACCAAAAGTTCAACACTGACCATAACCATCTGTGAAGCAACAAAAAACTTGCTATAAATTAAAAATTCCATGATATCTAATTTAACTTAGGGGCATGAAAAGTGCCTTTATCATCATTTAATTTCCTATCACTAGAGAGCTATAATGGAATAAGTCCATTAGTGGTGAATCTTATGAATGGCTTGCATAAATCTCAAGAAGTGATCTCATACTTTACTTTTGTTCTTGTAGAATGTCCCTCCTGCAATTCTTCTTAGATTCTTGCGGGAGCATCGATCAGAGTGGGCAGATAGCAATATTGATGCTTACTCAGCCACTGCCATCAAAGCTGGAGCTAGGAGCATTACTCCAACCCCAATCATATGACTGACAACTCATCTGTCGTTGCACTTATCCCAGCTTTGTAGTGGAGTACATGAGCGTGCTGTTGGCACCTGTGCAGAACTCATCTTTGCTCCCATTGATGCATCTTTCTCTGATGATGCTCCCATTTTACCTTCCGGTTTTCGCATCATACCTCTTGATTCAGGCATGGTAAGTCTTTAATTTAACACGTTGCTTGATTGCATCCCCCCCGACACACCTCTGTCAGCTTCTATGATCAAGGCTTTTGACCTCTTATAACAAAATGCACTGTAGGATGCTGCTACTCCGAACTGAACACTTGATCTTGCTTCTGCTCTTGAAGTTGGAACCTCTGGAAACAAATCAACTGGTGATAATGTTGGTCAATCTGGGAGCACAAAATCTGTTATGACAATAGCATTTCAGTTTGCATTTGAAGTCCATCTTTAAGATAGTGTAGCAGTTATGGCTAGGCAGTATGTTAGGAGTATTATTGCATCTGTTCAAAGGGAAGCATTGGCACTATCCCCTTCCCACTTTACTCACTGCCTTCGTATTGCTTAGCAGTTGTAATGAATAGCTGCTTTAGTTTAACTGTTATTTTTTTGTTGAAATTTTAAAAGGAGTGCCAAATGGAGTATAAACGTTGAAATTTTTTGCAGGAGCTATCTAGGGGTAGAACTACTAAAATGTGAAGGCAGTGAGTAACTACTTTTGTATTCCCATAAAATCTCCTAACTACATAATATTTTCACGAACTCATGAACACATCAGCATCAATTGGGTAAAAGGTAAATATGTGAAGGATGTCTTCATAATTCATACCAGCCATCCCAGTCCTCTGTCCAAAATATTGGTTTGTCCCAGGAGTTTGGTTTGAAAACGTCACAATAATATGCATTGCATGAATTGATCTGTAGAGGAAATATGTAATATATGGATGACAATGCAAATAGTAAGTGAAACCTGAACATATACTAGTTCAACTAGGTAATAGTATTCTGTACTCAAATGCCAATTCCAGTTCATTTTTTGATTGAAGAAGGTTATAGAATATTACAATATTATACAGAGCATTAGTTTGCCTGTACATGACCCATGGAATGCCAGCATCAAGACTTAAAGCCATTCTAGCTGCCCATTTAACATACTCTTTCTCTCCCTTACCAAAGGAGCGTTCTACGTTCCCATATTCATTCTCAATCGGATCAAATTCAATCAAGAAATGCATTATTAGGCACCAAAAATTACAAAGGGAATTATTTCCAATTTATACTTGCATCTGGTAATTCCAAGATAACAGAACCAATCATCTGCAGCAGAATAGTTAGGTCAACTCATAAGCTAGGCAATAAATTTCTGAAATGGATTTTTTTGTTAAAAATAAAAGGTGAAGCAATTAACTAGAATTAATATCATTAAACCAAAGTAAATGATTGATATTTAACAGATGAAGCAAGAGGAAGGGCACTTGTACTGAAGTCTGTCAGCCATGATATATGTCATGCATGTAATATAGCAATAACATATGTGCTCAGTTCAGGTAGATCCTAAATTAACCAACAAAATGATAATAGCTATCACACCTGAAATGACCCAGTTTCACCTGAAGGTGTATTAAGTCATATAAAGCAAAAGTGCAACAAGGAAATACAAGAATTAAAAGAAAGCTTTAAATTTTACTGCCAATTCCGATAATTCAACAGGTTCATGAATCTCATCCAAGTTAAGGAAATAAAATCCACTACTTTACATATATCCAAACTCCATAGTTTTCAGACCTGCAACATAATAATTGGACCCCCTGCCATGAAAACAGCTTTTCCTCCCTCATCAGATTCACTACCTTGGAAACAAACCGCTCCATCTCCTCCTGAGGGAAAAATGAATTAATCAAGATGGTGATCCTTTAAAGTCCAATGACACAAATACATACAAAATTAGAATCTTAAACAGCACTGTCGTATCAAAATATTGAGCATATGGACAATTTTATTTTGATGCATGTATGAGATTTCAGTTTGTATAAAGGAAAATGAAACTAATTGAAATTTTGAAATTACGTACATAATGACTCTGTAGAGGGAAAATAATAAATTACTTAGCTGACTTGGTTCAAAAATAAAGAACCTTTTCATGGAAATGAACTTTTAGAAAGAATAATACAGTTAAGGCTAAGATAACCTCCTAGAAGGCTAGAACAGAGCCAACATGAAAGCTTATAAATGATTCTACTAGTGCTTTAAAACACTTCCCTACACAAATGTGCTTTGGCTTTTAAGTACCACGTCTAGTATTGAAACTTAATCTTCATCAAGAGATGAGAGGTAGAAAAGGTTGAAATTTAAGCTACTGAATTGTAAATGATCTGGCATCAGATCAACTACCACTTCATTTCAACATCATAAGCTATCAAGTGAAGGCTTATAATCTATTTTTCAAGGACTTAGACATTGGCTTATTTTCATTCTTCTTTTGGAGAAAGAGGTTCTCATAAGATAAAAAATTCCTAGATGCAAGCATAGGGCTACCTCAATACATAGATTGTAAAAATGTTGTTTGATCCTGTGTTAATAGTCTCCTCCATTTGCATTGTAAAATATTGCTCTTGCATTGTAAAATATTGCGCGAGAATCATTTCATAAAAATTACTTCCTCATGTCCCGAATATAATGAATAATCAACGAAAGTAAAGCAACATCTCTAATTTAGGAAATTCATACAAAATGGATAGACAAAAGCAACTAACCAGAAGTCCAATATTAGAGTCTTCTGTGCATAATGAACAAACAATGAAAAAATATTCAATACTGAAATAATAATATCTACTTAGCAATCAATGAAAAATATTTACCATAAAGTTAAATAAATAAATCTTAGAAATTAGATTAATTATGCTATCATCCGGCGTTGTACACGAGCCTTTCCCTCTTCTGGCGTGCTATAAAATGCAATCAACAATTTCTCATTGGACATCAACTTGATATAAGCTGAATCTCGTTGTTGGTCTGAAAGTTCTTCAACCTGCATAATATCAGTGTAAAGAGCGTCCTTCATGTCATCCAAACGCTTCTCGTGTTCTTCTATACGTTTCTCGCGTTCATTTTTGTTCATATACATGGCTAATCTCTCACTTGCCTCTTTGAAGCCTTCAACCAAAGTATGAGCAATTTTCTCCATTCCTTGCAGTAGAAAGTCTTCACGATCAGAACTATTTCGCTTTCGCTTTTTTGACCCTGCGCTTGCAGCAGATGGAGTTTGCTCGTCAGGAGTCTGCTCAAATGATGGGTGTTCATTTGGAGTTTGCTCAGGTTGTAAATTGTTTTCATGGGATATATGTATGTCCCCATTATTATGTTCATCCAAACCAGGTTGATTATTTATCTCTTCAACGGCATCATCATATTGTTCAGACTCCTTGCCTTGTGCATGATCTTTATTAAATATAAGGCTGAACTCCTCATAAAAAGGGAAAGACATATGCCTGAACTTTGCAGCTTTCTTGTGAGCCTATAAGGACATTACATAAATTTGACATCAGGACTAATTAAATTTGATTAACAATAAACGTTATATATATATATATATATATATATAAAATTAATCATATTTACCTTTATATATTCATCCCAAACTGTCTTAGGAGCTGTCACACATTTTGTTTCAGAGTTCCAACCAAACCCAGATAAGTTGAGAAGGTCAGTCACCACACTATAGTGAGCCTTTAAAATTTTATATCTGGATTGCATATGAGGATGTGCCTGAATTTGGCATCCAGGTATAGTCTCATGAAATTTGTCCTTTAATGTGTTCAAGACACCAGGCCTAAGACCATTTTCACTAATAAGATCACCTTTCTCATGCAATTCTAGCATAAAACGGATTAACAACTCGTCCTCTACACTTGTCCATTTGTGAATATCCGACTTTCCAGATTTTTCTGACATGTTGGTCAACTGTAAGACATGTTAGAACCTAACATAAATTATGCATAAAAGAATAACAGATATAGCTTAAATAAAAAAAGGAGCATTTATAGCACAAATAAAAATTGTACGAAATACACATCTCTTTCAATTCATTGTTTTATTAGAAGTAAAAGCAGTAAACATTTCATTAGCAAGATTATTCCGAAAAGTAGCCCATTGATTAAAGCTGTCCATGTTTTGGATTGGAGGGTTGTACATCCTATCCACACCAACTTCCAGGTCATCTACTTCATTTTCAAGTGGATCTACACCGTCTTGATGAATTAAGTTGTGCAAGAGGCAGCAAGCAATTATGATTCGGTTGTATGTCTTAATGGGATAAAACGCTAGGCTCCTTAGAATAGCCCATCATAACTTCAAAATGCCAAAACACCTCTCAATGACATTTCGTGCCGATGAATGTCTCATATTAAAGCACTCTTGTGCATTTCTAGGATATCGCCCTTCTCTCCATTCATTTAAGTGGTATCTTTGTCCTCGATATGGTGCAAGAAATCCCTCACAATTGACATACCCAGCATCAACCAAGTAATATTGACCTTGTGGAACTCTTAAGCCATTCCTCCTACTAATAGCATCACGAAGAACCCTTCCATCTGCTGCAGACCCTTCCCAACCAGGCAACACATATATGAAGTAGTCATCTTGTGAGTAAACACCTAGCACATTTGTAGTTATGTCTCCTTTCCTATTTCGGTATCTTGCCTTGTCCAAAGCAGAAACTCTCACTTTAATATGAGTTCCATCCAACACTCCTAAACAATGCTATCAAAAAGCAAAAAATATATTACCAATTATCCATATGTTTGTACAATATTTAATGAATATAAAGTTTATATATCTACCTTGAACCATTTCCACCTATCATCATTGGAGTCTTCTGCCACAGGCTCTGCTTTTTTGAATAAAAGATGTCCAACCCTCATCATACTATGTAAAACGGAATTGAAATACCTACTAATAGTTTCTCCAGATCTATTAAAGTTATATTGTATTACTCTATTCTTCACATGATGTGCTAGTATATGAAGAAAAATGGCAACTTGCTCATCTATAAGCATATTCTTACTAGGTTGGAGACCTCCTACATCTGTTAGCATGGAGCATAGCTTATCAAATGTTGACCTATGCATTCTAAGTAAGTTGTATCATGCTACATCACTGCTACACACTAATCTCTTTAGATAAGATCTCTTTGCGAAAAAGTCCATTTTGTAAGGTAAATGAATGATCCGTCGCCTCCTTAATATGATCATCATACACACACATAGATAAAACCAATGTATTGTCTCAGCCATGCTCTACCACCAGAGTAACAAGCATAGCTGGGCTCTCTTTTCTTCAGATATTGTCATAACTGTCAACAACCATATAAGAGTTAACAATGAAATATGTCATACCCGTTACACCAGCGAGTTTTGGTTCAGTCATCACAAAAACAGAACCAAATATAACATCAAGCTAGCTTATAAAATGACATTCAGTTGATGATTCATATGTTTACTTCCCGTAAGACACGAGAGACCAAGGCCAGGAACTAGTGGTGTAGCCAAGCTATAAGAGTCAGCAAACTTATAAATCTTAAGGTCATATCAATGAAAATGAAACTAGAAAATTAATAAAAATAAAGGAACTAAGAATTTTATGTTTCAAGAAGTGGAAAAGATTCCTTAAATTCATGCTATCTGTGCAGGAAGGGGAGCACGGGGAAGAGAGGGAAAACAAATTACAAAATCTTCATCAATACATAATACATCCCCAGTTATGCCATAATAATCAGTCAAGTCATCAAAACAAATCTGGCCATAGCATGGAAGTGAATAATTGCCGAGGATCTAATGAAGGATGTTGCTGGACAGAGGGAAAAAATTAGTTGGAACTCATGGACCCAACAAAGTGCTCGTGAAACATAATAGGAAAAAATGGAGAATTTCCTTTTTTTCCCCTTCATAACAATTTCACTACCTGTTTAATCTTATTATAGTTGAGCAAATGGATGAACACAAATTCCCAAGAAAAATTCAAGCTGCAAAGACCATAAATTAAAAAAATGCAAAAAAACTGAAAGGTTCAAAATAACTGGAAATGACAGCACAAAAACTTTTCATGAGCTTGTTGATCAACAGACCCTACTAAATTATACAGATCGAAGATGTTCACTAAAGGAAATGCTTAAGTGGCAATATTGAATGGGTTACAATTAAGCGAAACCAAACCTATTAACTGCATTGCTTGGGAGTAAACTGAACTATAGACAGATATTTGTTACCAACAACCTAAACAAGATTTAGGCCTCATTGCGGGTATCATCTGAAACTCCTATGGATACCAAAACAAACGGTTTTATAATGAGGATGAGCCCCTAGTTAGAATTAAAAATTCGAGTAAGAAAAGAAAACCTATTGACTTAGCAACAAGAATGCAGATCCTTTAACAGACAAAGATCACAAGTTGAATAACACAGACACACCATAACAGGGGAAGATGGGATTCGAAACTCACTATTTCAGAAACAATAATAACTGATTACAATTTTAGATAGAAGACTTGATCATAGCACAATGAAAGAAGAAATTAAAATAAGAGTCACAATACCTCAAATCGGCGATTTTTCGTCAGGAAAAAATTCTGGGAAAGGTGATCGGTGGTGAGGCCGACTGAGTGAGCGACGGTGAGTTCAACGGAGAGAAAGGGGAAAGTCGATCAGTGGTGAGGCGACGGTGTGAGCGGGGTTGAGGGCGACGGAGATAAAGGGGAAAGGTGAAGGTGATTGGTTGTGGGCGACAGAGTAAGCGGCAGTGAAGGGCGACAATGAAGAAGGAGCTGTCGATGGTGAAGGGAGGAAAAAAGAAGGAGGAGGGAGTGATTATGTGAGAGGGTATCTAGATTAAACTCAGGTTATTTTTGTCTCAAATATTTTAATTAGGGATATTTTTGTCTTCATAATTTTGTAATCCTGGGATTCAAAACACAATACCAGGGGGGAGATGGCTTTGCAGCAATCCCATATTTGTGGTACTCACAATCCCTGATTACTCATAATCCCTCTTACCAAACGATGTATTTTTACTCAATCCCTTATCCAATCCCTCTCCCTGCTCTCAAATACCATGTACCAAACAAGGCCTAAGTGTCTCTCCTATTTAACATGCTAGTCTTTTAAAACTGGACTCACTATTTAAACATAAACATGTCAAGCTTTAGATTTGAAATTTGATGGGTGGCTATTTATAAACTAGGCTTGACACCTTAACTTGGTGTTTGACTTGAATAAATGATTGGGTTGCATTCTATATAGTTAATGAGTTTGTTCGGCTTGAAAAGATCTAGTGCTTGATTAAGCCTAACCGAAACAACATTATAATTGGATTAGGTAATTTGGCCCAATATTAAAAATTTTGAGCAAAAAAAAAACTACAACAACAACAAGATTTACCCCATTAAGTAGAATCAGCTACATGAAACACATAACGTTATTATGTTTGTCAACAATCAAATCTTTAATATATTGTTAACCAAAATGTCATGTTCAACGATTTCATTAAACACTCTCTTTCGTCCCCTACCCCTTTTCAGAAGACTACATATTTTCCGGTCTACTTCCCTCACCGTACCTCTAATAACCTTTGTATATGTTCAAACGATTTTCCACAATTTTCTCTTAAATAGGTGCGTCTCCTACTCTTCCTCCAATATCATCATGTTAAATTTTATCTTTTTTTATTTGACCACATATTTATCTCAACATCCTCATCTTTACGATAGATGACCAACAATTTTAGGTACTTTGTTTTCCATATAACTCCAGAAGCTTTAGAACATTAATATTCTCTATCACTTTGTTTTCATTAATTTCTAATTCTCCCTCATGTCCTTAATGCAATAAGACTTATTTATTTAATTTAATTAGATTTGAAAGTTAGTTTATCTAGTTAATATGATATATTTTTTTTAAAACATCATAATCATCTTTTTTAATTTTTTTCGTATCTCTATTATTTAATTATTGTTGAGAAAATATTTATAAGAGTAAGTTATGAAAAAATTAATAAATATTTCTTACATTTAATTAGGATAAGATCAACCCTCTGACAAAGGTTGGAGGAGCAACAACTAACAAAGCTTAGTCACCAAATTCACTTAACAAACATCATCACCGGCAAGCAAATCCACACACAAAAAGTAAAATATCAATTATTGCTATTATCCATCATCAACAGTGTTGGTTCGCTTATTATCCTCGTCGGCACGAATTTCATTGTGGCCCAAATCAAAATGTTTCGGGTCGGACCCAGGCAGACAGGAAAAACCGGTCAATGATGTATGAAATTGGATTTGATCAGGTCATTTAACTTGATTGATCATTAATCATGACCCTTAGAGCCGGGAATACAGGTAGATCCGGCCCTATAAGGTCGGCTCTTTACAGGTTTGAGCTTAAACGGACCGGCCTGTTTAGACTTGCTTCCTAAAAAAACCCTAATTTTTAACCCTTCACAGGCTCAAGCTTAAACGAGCTTAAATTCATTTTAATTAAATTTTTTTTTTCAAATTTTACAATTTATTTATTACTTTACCTTAAATTGAGATACATTATTTTTAAAACTCATAAATTTTTAGTTAAAATAATCATTTAAAGTCCAAATTAGCCTCTTTTTTAAAATTTAAATGAATAAACTATTGAAAAAAATAAAATAAATCAAACCATTTAATAAATGTTTACCTGTTATTAATACTTTATTTGGTACCTAGGTATCTCTTATATTGTTAATTTGATATAATGATATTATATATATTAATTTATTTTTAAAAAATATTAAACGGGCCTACTTCCTGTTTAATAAGCCCACTTCCTTTTTTAGGCCCACTTTAATTTATATATATTAATTTAACCCCATTTCCTGTTTTAGCCTCTAAATCATAAACCCATCCCTTGAAAAACTCGGGCCTAAATTGGCCTGTTCGACAGGCTCGGCCCAAATTCCCAGTTCTATGAGGACTAACATAGTTGGCACTTAGCTTGATTTTTTAAACATCTAGTCTGAGGTTTAATCACTGGTAATGTATATGAAAAGGGTCTCGTGGTCAATGTTAAAGCCCTTCGAAAAGTTTTCGGTATGAGGAGATTAATCATCACTACCGGCAGTGGATACCCATGACCTAAAAAAAACTTAATTGATAATTAGTCCGGTCCAAAATTTGCTCACCCAAATTATTTTACTTTTAAATTCTCATAACAACAACAAATTATGATTGTTTTATCACTTTTTATATTCCATTGAAATATGTCGTAGATTTTTTTTGGCCAAAATATATGTCGTAGATTCAAAAATCAAAAGATAGAGACTAAAATCCAAAACAATTTATGCTGGGAGCTAAAATAATATACGCATTTAAGAAAATGTATACAGTCAGAAGTTAAACACGAGAAAGTCAAAATTAAAAACACATAAAGTTTAATTTATAGATTTTAAAAGAAGATTGAATGTATTATTAGAATACTATATTTGATCTTTTAATTTTGCCCTTATTTTAGTTTTAATCCCTTAAATTTCAAATCATTGGTTTTGATCTCTACAGAGACAAAATGATATTTTTATTGAGTTATAGGAAGCAATGTTTTAAATAAACAAAAACTTGAGGGACCTAAAACTAAACTGAGTACAAATTTGAAGGACCAAAAATAATATTAATCCTGACATATGGTTATATCTAAAATGTAAAGGTAGATAATTTAAAATGAGTCCTACCAACTAATTTAAGCTAGTTTGATAGAAAGACAACAATTAACTTCTAGTTATACCTAAAGTTTTGTAGCCGCTCTTACGTACCAGCACAAACGTCTATTTGAAACTCGAACTCAAAACTTAAAGGGATTTAATGGGACCTTACACTACTAGACTAATTCTCAATGTTGTAAAAACCGGACTGGACCGGATGGTCGGACCGGTGCCAGGAAGGGCTTTCGGCTCGTTCAGCATGGTTCAACCGTTTCACCATTTGGACCGTTTCAGGCCGCTTCAAACCAGCTGTTGGGCCGGGAACTGAAGTGATTGAACCGAGAACCATTTATTGGTATTATTGACATGTTATTGTGTTATTTTTAATGATTTCAATGTATTAGAACTTGAAATTTAGGAAAGATGATACATATAAGTTTTTGTATGTATTTATTTTTAAGTAATGTTAAAATTTCATTTTTTTTTATATTTATATAATTATATATATGTATAATATTATTTTTATTTAATTATTATGTTATCGGTCCGACCACCGGTCTGACTATGCGACCCATGACCCGATAGACTCTCCGGTTCGACGTCTAATCCGACTTTTAAAACATTACTAATTCTATGATGGTATTAGTGATCTCCCTCCTTTCACGCTAGATATGATTATTATCATATTATTAATTTAAACAATAAAATAGATATAAGGATTCATACATGATGATGACTTATAAAAATACTTATGATCATACACGAACCCGGTTAACTAATTCTCACAACATTAACAAGACATAAAGTTATAAATTATCATAAGATATAGCGTTAACACACACACACACACCTTTTTGTCATTAATATAAGGCATATTCATCTAATTTAATTATATTAGTTAAGTTAGTTAACATAAGATGTAATTTTTAAAATACTATAGTCATCTCCCTTAATTTCCTCTCATCTTTAATTATTATGATGGGTGCATCAACATGGGTAAATTAGGAAAAGATTGACAAATATGAAAACTATGTCTTATATTTAGGGGAAAAAAACTAATTCCCCAAATATATCTTATATTAAAGACTGGAAGGAGTATAAATTAATGTTCATATTAGCATGCTAGGAATAAATCAATACTATCATATTGGTTATATTAAACATTCTTACCATACTTGTTTAAATCCCTGAATATTATGGTTATAAATAATAATTAATGAATTAATTAAGAGTTGTAGGTCGTTGATCAACTTTGTCACTTTAACGTACTGTAAGCTATCCTTTTTAACTTAATTTCATCTTTAATAAAGGGAAACGTAATGGTCCACATGATTGTCTTCACTCAAAACTATTATTTATTGTCATCATTTTAGCCCAATCGTGTATTCTTTTTACGAGGCAAAGAAAGGAAAAGAAAATTGTCAACTATTATTTGTCTTTTTGACCAAAAAAAAAAACTATTATTTGTCTGAGCTCATATAATATCAAATCATATACTTAATCATACAATAAATCAATAATGATGTTCAAAATAATAACGCCTTCTCTCAACTTGCTCACTACTGGCCATTTTTTAAAAAAAAGAAATAATTAAAAAAAGAAAAAAGGAAAAACTTGCTTGCTATATATGTTTTGGACCATATATATTCGTCCTGTGTGATAATTGAATTTGGTGCTAGTGTATGCTTACCCACAAAATTTGTCGTTTAATTTAAAGAACAAATTATTATGAAATAATCATCTCATCAGCAAATTATTTTTCTTTTTAAGCTTGATCATATTATTGTTGACAAATTTGAGTCCTTATTATTAAAAATATATAATTCGCAGCCATAACCCATAAATATAATGTTCCTATAAAAGTTAGAGTTCACACTTCGTTGTAATGTGAACAAAAGTAATAAAATATTAATGTTTTACACATTTTTTCATGAAATGACTCCACATCTAATGGATACACATAACCAGACTTTTAATTGAATCCATGTCAAATCTGAATCCAAGCATCAGATTATTTATGAAAGACTGATTATTCTTAATTAATTGAATGATTAATTTACTTCTCTCTCTCTCTCTCTTTTTTTTTTTTTTTTTTACTTTTTTGCATGTAATTATAATCTTTCCCGAGATCCACTTGAATTTAGAGGACGCAGATTCAAGGCTTGATGTAAACGGGTTTGGGATTTTTTAGAATCATTTATCTCTTTTTTTTTTAAATATCATCTCGACTTTCATATTTAAAAAAAAATATAGTTCAGATTTCATATTTTATAAATATATTATTTTAAACATAAATAAATAAATTTAAATTGTAAAAATATGATCTACGCAATTCATAACTGTAATATAAATAAAATTTTAAAAAATTAAATTATAAAATACTTTAATAATAGCTTTAGAAAATATTAAATCTGAACAATTTATTTTTTATTTGAAGATGGGGATGAGATTCTAAGAAGAAACAGAAAAAAAGGATTCTGAGAGTATCATTTTCTAATACAAACTCCTTATGCTTTTTTTTTTTTGATAAAAAAAAAAAAGTTTAGGTAGGTTCGGCACCAGTCCCCTACCAAGGCCAGGGCACGGCCCTAGGGCTCTTTGAGCGCTTACAAGGGACTTATGAGATCGCCTACCAACGAGATCTCCCCATCGGTCAGAGGGTTCGAACACACTCCCTTGTGATCGGGGTGGCAAAACCTTAACCAACTGTGCCAAACCTCGTTGGTAAACTCCTTATGCTTTAAGCTAGTTTAATCTCACCTGTTCTTAAAATGATTAGCAAAATTTTAATTATGTTTTACGAGTAACTTTCTCCTCATAATATTTAATAGGTTAAATTTTATAATTTTGGATCAGTTACATATATATAACCTCATGATATTTCATATCTTAAATCTAACCCCCTTTTAAATTTTAGGTCAATTACATATAACATTGTTACATATGTTAAATTTAACCCATCAATCTCTTATTTTTTATCGTGGATTTCTTCCCGTTTATTTACCTGTTATATTTTTGTATCCAAATTGTCATATCATATCAATAGCAGACGTTTGGTATATTGCATGACATCACATGTAAGTCAATAATTTTATAAAATTGTTTGAACTTTAATTTAATTGCATATAATCCTCTAATATTTTAAAATATAAATTTAATTTTCTTTAAATTTTAGTTTTTAATGTTAAATCCCATGTCATATTTAAAATTTAATGATAAGGGGTAAGGATAAAGATTAAAAAAAAAAGATTGGGAGTTAAATTTAAACTCTAAAATTTCATGAAGTTATCGACTTGAAAGTTTTGTATATATGATTTTGGGAATTAAAAATATTGTTTGATATACAGATTTACCGACCCCACTGGGCACTGGCCTGTTCAACCCTTTTTTCTTAATTTTTAAGGTTGAATCCAATTTTTGAAACACTAGTAAAAAGCCATATCTAAGAAATATATATATAATTATTTTTTTTCTTTAATTAGTATTAAAAAGTGAAAGCAGAAGAAGCACTTTCGGTAAAGCGATCATTGAAGCAAATGCTCCATCAGCCTCAAAACGTTGCGTCTGAATGGAATGGACATTATGATGATGATGAGCATTATCTTCTTATGAGTTAGGTAATTAGTATTAATTATTAAATTAAACTTAATTAATTCTGCTCTTTTCGACCAATTATGTACATATATTATCTACACCTACTTCCAGAAGCAACTCTTTGTCTGTACCATCCCTCCATGAACAAATCAAAGAGTTGCATGATAAAAATTCATAATTGTGATTTGATAGTGCCAGATAATAAAATAATAAATAATGAGAACAAATTTCAAACTTCATCTGACTTTTCTAAATAAATTGCCCAGCTGTACGCGGGCAACGCAGATAAAGTTGGGAATGTGGGTCAACCCGCGGGTTGCGGATTAGCCCGCACCAACCCGCATCCAGCGCGATGCGGGCCTGTGCAGCTCTCACTTCTGCAAGCTAGCAAAATGCCAACTCTAACTCACAGTGTGTGGGTTGCGGGCCAGCCCACGGATCCGCTTTTTTTTTTTTTGAAAAATAAAATTACTATTTTTTAAAGAGGATTGAAAATATGGGACACACATATATGAGTTATTAAATTTACCTTCATAGCATTAATCATTTCTCTTATAAAAATTTAAAAACATAATCTACCATTCAAGAGATAAAGTTATCAAATTTGTCAAAGTTTATAAACAAAACATAAACTCATCTTCAAGCAACCAAGATATAATAATTTTGTTTAAAGAAAAAGGGAAGAGGCTAAGATTTTTCTTCTTTGAATTGGGAAGTACCAAGATAGGAGTACAAAATTTGTAAGTTTTGTAAAATTATTATATGTAAAAAAAATAAAAAATTTTGCGGGCCAACCCGTCAACCTGCAGGCTATGCGGCCCGCATTTTTGTTGGTTGGGAAAACCGTCAAAACCCGCGGGCTCGCGGGTTGAGCCTGCGGGTTGGACCCATATTGCCGGCTCTAAGCAGATATATTTATTTTCCACCAAAATTTGAAAAAAAAAAAAAACCTAAATGTCAATGTCATATATATTTTAATAAATATCTATATGAAAAGCAAATTGCTAAAAAAATTAACTTAGGTCTTTAAGCGAATGATATAAGTTATCTTTAGTGGATGCAACTTGTTGTTCACCCCCGCGTAACAATTCTTTATCTCTATATAAATATCTTCAGTTCTACATATATTTGAACAATACATTTTTTTTTTTTTACAATGGAATATTTTCTAGCGAATTTTCCATATATAAATTACACTATCATACACACACAATTTAATATTAAGGTTAATTCATTATATCTTTCTTTTTAATTTGTTACATATTAAATTGATATATATTATTTTAACTAAAAACCTAATTCACAGTAAAAATTATAAAATATACATGTAAATCTAATGAGATTGCCTCTCTTTTTAAAAAAAAAAAAAAAATTTCAATGAGAGCGCTGACCGCTTGAAGTTACGTACTTACATTACATGAAGATGAATGCCGTTTATTCATATGATATACTGTTGTGGGCCTGTGGCCAAGAAAATCATATATTTACAGTATTAACTTGTTATATTTTTTTTATCGAGAAAATATTTATTATTTCAAATTTGGACTCTTGTGAGAAAAATCACGGAAAAATATCACGTGAAATGAAAAAATATATATATATATATATATATATATATATATAACATATATGACCCACGCACTTCACACACACACATTTATTTCTCTGGTAGAAACACTTCATATAGTATTTACAAATTGCAATATAATCAAATATGTTTCACTACTCTTTCACACACAAACACGTTATATACATATATATGTGTGTGTGTGTATTATTTTTTTCGCAATAACCTGCCATGTGAGTGATTCCTTCAATATAGTAATGATGTAAGTCTGCTCATATATCCCACATATCTTCCGTATCAGATCTTTGAAATTTTTTTTTTTTTTTTTTTTGCCGACTTATCAGATCTTTGAATTGAATCATTGATTCCACCATAAAATTATAACCCCATGTGGTTCCATACAAATGGAATTGAATTCAACTGAACAAAACAAAACCTAAGTGAATTAAAAAAATATGGAAAAGCGTTTTTGCTATTATGTTAAAATAAATTATAAGAAAGAATAACAGTTAATATTTATCAATAATTTTATGCTTTCAAACAAGGTTTTATTTTAGGGCCTGTTTGAGTTTACATTATAGAAGTACATTATAGAAGTACGTTCATAAAAATCGAAATAAAACTTCTCTCACATGCTTACTTTGTATACCGTAAATTACTAAGGTATTAAAACCCGGATCGAGTATTGAACCGGTCGGGGTACTGGGTTAAGGCCTAAGGGTCAGTGGGTCAGACCTGGGCCAAATCGAAGTTAAACCAGTGAGAAATTGAAGATTTTAGGCTTATAGTATAAAATTCTACAGGAAAAATTTTCTTAAAAAAATTTAAATTGGAACCCGGACAGGACCGGGAACCGGACCGGTCTACCGGTTGGTTCGCCAATTTTTGGGCCAAACCGACCAGTCCAGTCTGGGTTCCACAACCCTATAAATTACGTTGAAAAAGCAGTTTCTACCACTAATTCAAACAGACACTTAATCATTAATTTATAAAGGGTCTGTTCAAACCTTTAATCCTAGCACAATTGCAAGAAAAATGATGATATTAATTAAAATTTTAAATGTTGACATGTACAAAATATTATCAAACTCTAACATATTAAGTATTAATATAGAGTTGATCTAATGATGTAAGGCCTCATTAAATCCTTCTAGGTCTTGAGTTAGTCCCTCAGATAAGACACCCCATATTGGGAGTGGAGGCCACAAAACCCGAATTAGATACGGGATAATAATAGGAAAAAAACATATTAAGTTTAATTTTTAAAATAGTAATAATTTTTCTCATATAAAACTAGATGATCAGAGGTGCGCTTTTGTTTAAAAATAAGGTAAATGTTGCCTAACAATTTTTTTATAGTTGTTTTCTGTCCTACAAATTAAAAATGAAAAAGGGGGGAAATTAAAGCTTATATAACTCTATTCTTTTTTTCTGGTGGAAAAATTGAAGCTTATCTCTAAATTTGCGTGTGCTAATAAAATTGCCACACTTCAGCAAGACAGAATAATAATAAAGCAACATTAGAAAACAAATAGATTACCTATTTGAAGAATAAAGGAGGGTTCTGGAATTAACCGACTAATTAATTAATCCTGCAAAAAAAATATATACAAATTAAATATAATAAATCAATTAACTAAATTTCAGGTCTCGAGATGATCTTGTTAAGGAGAGCAGTGATTAAAGTGTCTCTTCTCTCAGCCCGAGCTTCTTCTCTAACCCTTCTCTCTTCTTCCCTCTCTCTCCATCTCTGCTCCATCATCATCCTCTCATTCTCCAGAGCTTCCATGGCTTCCCTCCACTCCATCTCTCTCAACCTTCTCTCTTTCTCTCTCTCTTTAAACGCTTCCATCCACTGTGTCTCTATCTCTATCTGTTGTTTCATGAACTCTTCTAGTATCTCCTTCAGCTTCTTGCTGCTGCTGTGACTTTTGCTTGGTCTCTTCATCTTCTTCCTCGTCTTCATCTCTCCCTGATGATTATCCGTGCTTATCTCTTCGTTGTTGTTGTTGTCGTCGTCTTCTTCTTCGTCTTCCGACGACACGTTTCCGGCCGTGGCTGCCGTGGCCGTCTTCTTCTTCGCTCCTCCTTCGGACTCAGCCCACATCATTCTCTGCATCCTCGCCGTGAAAATCGCTTCGAGCTCCTTGTAAAATGGGAATTGTTGCCTTACACTTTCTGGCTCTGCTGTTTCACATCCCTTCCATTTCATAGCAAAAAAAATCAATCCAACACGTAAGAGACAAAGAACAAATCTAGCTAGCACCACCATGCACTACAAAAGCAAGTTATGTGGTAGCACTTGTTTTCTTTAATCAACAGTTCAGTAAGCTTTTCTGTTATTAGTGGTTTTTGGATTGGATAGACGTAGTTCTGATGAGCTATAATATACTTATACTTATATAGCTAATGTCAGTCAGAAATCTTCATGATGATAGTTATTATGAAATGTCGGTAAAATTTGAGAAAATATATGTAAATCTCCAAGTCACACAATAACAACTTTACCGCCATCTCAAGGCTCACTCTCTAGTTATGGCTTCAAATCTTAGAAACAGTCTCTCTATTATGGGGGTAAAGTTGTGAACATTTATCTTTCTTCAAACCCTACCCGGTGAGAGCCTTGTGCATTAGGCCGCCCTTATAATTATGTCTTATACCCTTTATTTTTTTACTTTGTGCCATTAAACTATGGGACAACTTTTCAATAAAGGTTAAAGTTGTGACTAGATCAACTAAGAAATGTTTTAATAGCAGATATAGTGGGTCATGTCTAACTTAAGAATCACAAGAATGTGTGTGTGTGTGTGTGTGTGAGAGAGAGAGAGAGAGAGAGATTTTGATTTCAAAACATCGATCAATGAATCCTAGCTTCATATATGGCAAGTCCTTAATGTGCAATGATTAATTACTACAAGCTATACTAAAACTTAAATACACATTGATAACTTGCAATTTGAAATACTACCTCTAATCCTGAATATAAGATCTAGAAATTTACACAGCAAACAAAATCTTACATTAAGAACCATTTACATTATAAATGAGATCTTATATGAAGGATTGAGTGTAGTATTAAATAGCTTTAATACAGAGAATTCTAGCGTGCACACACACACATGTATATACCATCTGGGTTATGAATGATTACATTTCAATCTATAGGAAGTATATATGTGTGTGGGCCTGCGCGTGCCGAGAATTTAGTTGGGATATAAAACTTTACATCATATGTATTTAGTGTATATATATCAGTGTTACCCAAGTACCAAACAAGTTAGTTAGAGGAAATTAAAAGGCATGAAAGATATATATATACGAGCTAGAACTTTTCACAAACACATCTCCTTCAAGAAGCACCAAGCATGTTTATATATATATATATATATATATATAAACACACAAGACAACATCATGCCGACATCACACAAACATATCGGACACAGTATGATTCTGTTTTGTAAAGTGCTATCATGGAAATCTCAGCTTTGTAAAAGCGAAAAAAAAATACAGAGATTTCATTGGGATTTGATGTTAGAGAGACAGATATGAATATAAAGTAGGGATAAGGAGGAGGAGGTATACCTTGTACCTCGTGACGAGGTTTTTCCACTTGCACTTGCACTGTTCAGGGCTACGAAAGTAACCCTTATCGGCCATAGCGTTAGATATGAGTTGCCATAGCTGCTTGTTCCTCTTTGTCTTCATGAAATTCTGATCTAGTTCGGCTCTAATCCCCAGAAACTCCTTTGTCTCTTGCACGCTCCACTGCGGCAACCTGTCCACGGCGGAGGCGGCGGCCACAGCCACACCGACACCGCCGCTACTCACATCCACGTTCATGGTAATACCACCAAGAGGCTGAGGCTGAGGCTGAGGCTGAGGAAGATTATGATGCTGCTGGGGAAGAAGATGGTGGTGGTGATGAAGATGAATCTGATCCATTGGATATTGATTGATTTCGAGAGGGGAAAGTATAGAGGAAGTGATTTATGATTCCAATATGAGAAGCGAGCGAAAGAATGTTTTGGATTTGTGAGGGTTTTAGAGAGAGAGAGAGATGAATACGGAAGGAAATTGAAGGGAGGTGTGTGAGAGAGAGAGAGAGAGGTGTGAACCGGCAGGGGTGGATGGTGTAAACAAGAAACAACCCAAGGACGACATGATATTATTTTCTTTCCTTTTTTCCTTAGGGGTCAAATTCAATATACTTTTGGCCAAAAAAAAATTCAATATACTTATTTCTCTACTACTACTACTATTATTATTATTTCATTTCATTTCCTCTGATTTCCAAAAGAATATGCAAATTTTTTTCTTTTTATGACAATATAATTAATATCAAAGGACTTCGTGACATCATTTTTGGTTTATTATTTAGAGTATAATTAATTCTTAGAACAATTCACCTAGATTTCATTGTCCAACAAAAGACTGATCAGATTCATTATTCATCCTTATTTAATTAGATAGAATACTATAATTATATATTCACTCTATAGTAATACTAATTAAGATTCTTTGCTATCAAAGAGTTATATAAATATTATGATATTTCTTAAACTAAATTTTATAACCATGCATAGCATTTTCACTGATGTAGATGTTGGCGTGTGTTGTATACTACATATAATATGGGACCAATGAACGCAATAAAATAATTTACTAATAAAATAAATATTTTGAAAAAATACATAGTCCAAGGCAATATACATGCATATATATTTGATTCGATAAATCATATCACATGACATGATGATGACTCGTATTAGTTTCACATAGAAGTCACGGTGAATTCATATCTCCCTTTGGGTTCTGAATTGTCACTTATGTAATTTTGATTAATTTGATGTTAAGAGAATAAAAATTTGGTCACGTCTGGAATTTACATGAAAAATCATATACACACCCTATTTTTTATGAGAATTCTAAAATAATTAATATTTTTATCAAATTCATCCATTTAGTGGATAACTGATTGTATGTAATAACTATATATAAATTGGATTAAATTTTATGAGTAGGCTTAGTGGTGAAAAGGAGGTGTAACAATAATAATAATAAATATAAATATCGGGAAAAAAGAGGGGAAGGGCAATATCCCATCCCACCTGTCGAGGCGGAAACTTTTTTGGGCGATGGGGCTGTCTCTTAACTTTTGGAGCCATTCCCATTGCGTCTACGTGTCGTCACGCTGATGACAACATTTATTATTGGATCATAATCTCACCCCCTCACTTTTCTAAGGGTCATGTAATCGGACCGGACTGGCTGATTCGGTCCGGAAATCGATGAATTGGTCGGTAAATTGATCCGATCCGGGTTATTATTTTTAAAAAAATTAATTTTTTTTTAGAATTTCATACCATAAGTCTAAAATTTTTAATTTTTTATCAGTTTGGTCCTGGTTTGGCCTCGATCTGACCTACTGACCTTTAACCCAGTACCTCGACCGGTTTAATACCCGGTTCGGGTTTTAATACCTTGCTTTTCTTCCTATTTTTATTATATTCTTTTATCCAAATCAAATAATTACTTCTCCCACTAATTTATAAATGTTAAGAATGTTATGTGTTACAAATATGTGTTAATTAATTTAAAATATTTATGTTATACTCATCAAGTAAAAACAAACCCTTAACTAGCTCTTATATTTATAATGGAAAGGAATTTTTTTAAAAAATTTCTTAACATGATGAGTACATATAATTTTTGTTACATATTTTGTGATTATCAAATGGGGAAATTTGAATAATGCGAAGCAACATATACTCTAATCCATTATGAGTACAATAATTTCTCCTTTTTTTAATTATGGTTTTCATACACTAATCATCCGTCTCATATATATCATCATATTTTAGGGGATAACCTATGCTGTTTATTATATATCAATATAACTACGATTTAATAAAAAGATTACAAAATATGAGAATTGAGACATGTTATTCACAATTTTATTAATAAAAGAACTTGCTTTTACACGTTAATATTGATATACTAAAAATAGTTAATTATACACTTTTTTATATCATGAAGTACTAGTAAGAAAAATGTATGATTTTATTTATGATTTATGAGCAATGTAATTACAATTTTTTTTTACATTTATTGATCGATGAGGGATCAAATTTAATTTATTTTGCATAAATTTCAAAATGATTTGTATATCTCAAAGCTGCTAGACAACAATGAAAGTTTTGAAATAATTAAATATAAATTTTTGTGAATATAATTTATGATAACTAATATAAGAACATGTATCATTCATTTGTTTTTGTAGACATATTCAATGATAATTATTTGAATTTACATGCATTTTTTAATTAAATAATGTTTCTCCATTCCATTCCATATGCTCTCAAGCACCTAGCTAGAGCCTCCTCAAATCCGTTGAACATGCTGGTTTTGATCAAAATCAAATAATGTGAAACTAGTTTTATCTTAAAAATTATACAAATCCTTTTTCAATTTATGAATTTAGACATAATTATAATCCCAATTGTTCTGGAGCCTCAAACAAGGAGATTTAGCGGTAAAATTACATGTAATACTCTCTTTGATTTTATATATACTACTTCCGGTCTTAAATATAAGACCTAGTTAATTTTTTATAGAGAAATTAAGGAAGGTAAATAAGTTATTTAATCATATCATATGTTGTGTATCATTAAATTATATATCAGTGTATAAGTAAGACAAATAAGTTTGAAAAAAACAATAAATATAAATATTTTAAAGTAACTTAATTGGTTTTCTTAATTTTTCCAAAAAAGATCAATTAAGTC
This sequence comes from Inga oerstediana, assembly GCA_963210345.1. Taxonomy (NCBI): domain Eukaryota; kingdom Viridiplantae; phylum Streptophyta; class Magnoliopsida; order Fabales; family Fabaceae; genus Inga; species Inga oerstediana. The sequence goes on from OY723408.1 coordinate 61,788,897, forward strand.
TTATATTTAATATTGGAGGTAGTATCATCTTAAATAATACCCTTATTAAAGACATTAAATCTCAACATCATATTAATTTGCTTTCTTTCTCACTATCCTTTTTTTCCTAAATACATGTATTTCCTATTGAAGGAAATTATATTCGAGATACTGTTGAATACTAAATGTAGTAACATTTCTCAACAGGATTCAAACCATGTTATAAATTGTGATGGACTAGACTATTCTGCTAGATCCACCGGTTACGCATCTCACCACCCTTATTAACTATAAGAATATACCAAAAAAAAAAAAGAAAAAAGAGTGTCTCTGTGCTCACTGAAGCCTCGGGGTATTAAAAATTAAAAAAAAAAAAGAGTATGGCGTGTAAACTCTAGTAAAAATTAAGGGATTGGTTCATAATTTAAAAAATTGTGAGTTTAAACCTCTATGTAAACGCTGTTTAAATTTAGAGATATGTTCTAATTATATTAAGCTAAACTTTGTATTAAGGACATGAGAGAGTATAAAAAATGAAACGGGAAAGAACAATAGTGCTGTAGTATTGCTTTCTTCCATCAACTTACCATGGGTTTTTAGCCGCGTGAGCTGACACAGGAATGGGACTTAGCTGCCAAACTCTGTTTGTATTTGAAAGTCTAATAAGAGTGGATTTAAAATTTTAAAAGGGTTAATATAACTTTTAATCCCTGAAATTTGATTTAATTCTGGTTTTGGTTTCTTAAGTTTGAAATAAGTGGTTTTGGTTCTTAAAGTTTTACCCGATTTTGGTTTTGATCCCTCAAGTTTGAAAAGGACTTGGTAACCCGGTTATAAAATCCAACCCGAACCCAGAAAATAAAACCAAATCCTTTTCAAATTTGAGGGACTAAAACTAAAATCGAGTGAAATTTTAGGGACCAAAAGTACCGATTTCAAATTTGAGAGACCAAAACCAAAATCAGGTAAAACTTTAGGGACCAAAATCACCGATTTCAAATTTAATAGATCAAAACCAAAATTGGATCAAATTTCAAAGACAAAAAATTATATTAACCCAATTTAAAATTAAGTAAACCAATTGTGTTTTTTTCTTCCATTTTTGACCAACAAAACAATTGTGATTCGGAAAGTAATTCTGTCATTTCATATATTTTCGGATCCTAGCAGGTAGGGGTGTTGAAAAATCGGGACGGGATCGGGATACTCCAATCCCGGTTCCTGTCCTGATTTGGTCCCGTCCCGGTAATTCTGTCATTTCAGATATTTTCGGATCCTAGCAGCCAGCAGGTGGGGAGTGGACCCACAGACGCGGTATTCTGCCATGTCCCACGGGGTGGACGCCTACATTATCCTTCCACGTGGCAACAGGGGGTCCACAGGAATATATCACAGCCACCGACTCCGTGGTGACGGAACTGAGCCTGAAAGTGCATCCTCTTCTATCCAATCAGAACGAAGCTCGAAGATGGAAACGTGGCCGGATATAGTGTGGACGACCGCACCGAAACATAACTCTCAACGTGAAGCTGGACTGGGCATTCTAAAACCGGCGAAGAAATTTTCCAGTGTTGACTGTGGCCCATTATATTAATTATCTTAATGGTATTAGAATTTAACTTATTTTTATTGATTGAATTTGTTACTCACGTTTTTCAAACTATTAATTATTAATTTCTAAAAAAATTATAACATGGATCGGAATTTACATGCAGTGTGTGAAAATGTTGGTGCTAACAACCTAAAACGGCCAAAAAGTATATAATAAAGGGTTAATATAATATTTAGTTTCATAAATTTATTTTTATTTTAATTTTGTACCTTTAAGTTCCAATTCTTTCAAATCATAAGTTTTGATTTTTTAGGGACAAAATGATAAAAAATTTTATTGAACTATAAAGATTAAAATTTTAAATTAAATAAAATGAAACTTGAAAAAGGAATTAAAACGTATAGTTTGAAATTTATATTTAATAAAAAAATTAAAATGTCTATTGAAGTGTGTATGATCGAGCTATATCACTACGATTATATTACGTTACTTTTAAGAATAACTATAGACATGTTTGTTTGGGCGTTATGATTGCTTATAAGTTATTTTTTACGTAAATCGAGATACAACTCCTCTCACATACTTACTTCGTATACCGTAAATTACTATTAAAAAGCAACTTATAAGCAATCGAATCGCTAAAACAAACATGCCCTATGTAACATATGAGCATATTGTTTTTCGTTTAATGTTTTAAAAAACAGAAAACGACTTTGTCCAAAAAAAAAAACAGAAAACGACAATTCAAACTTCAAAGGGCATGAACTAAAAGACAGCCGGTGGCATTTCATTACCAAACTCATAACTTTTTTTTTTTTTTTTTTTGCCAACAACCAAACTCATAATATAATTGATTAGCTCACTGCCCAATTGTGAGGTTACGTAACTTATATTTGATGTTATTTTTATATACAAATCTTTTTTAATATACAAATATTTTGTAAAGTGAACCAACGCGGTGCATGTGATTACTGATTAATTAGCATATATTTGAATATTAAGAAGAGTTCAGAAGTTTTTCTTATATTGCACAGGTTTTTATCCGATTATATCGTGCAAGTTTGAACTAGTCGATATATTGCAAATAATAAAATTAAAGGTAAAGATGTATCCATCACCTCGATCTATTTTTGGAAGTTTAATCAGCACCTTAAAGTATTGATTGCACCCTAAACTATTTTTGGAGGTGCAATCATCACCCTAAAGTATTTAAGAGAGCAATCAGTACCCTAAACTATTTTTGGAGGTGTAATCAGTACCTTAATATATTAAAAATGGAGCAATTACATCATTTCACTAATAGAATACTAACTCCATTTGTTGACATACTCTTTCCTTTCCTCTTTCATCAATCTTCAACATGTTCATCCCTTCTTTTAGTATTTAAGGATGCAATTTTGCCCTTAATGTATTAAAAATGAAGTAATTACACTCATTCATTGACAGAATATCAACTCAAGATTTGGGGTTTATCTTTCCCATCATAGTTCCTTTATCATTTTTGCAATGTAGTGAAGAAGATGAAGTCAAAATAGCTGTGATAAGGAGTTCTCACGAGGAAAGGGGAATTTGTTGAAATAATGAAAAGGGGAAAGAAGTGATGAATATGTTGAAGATCAATGAAATAGGAGAGGAAATAGTGTGTCAGCAAACGGAATTAGTATTTTGTTAGTGAAGGAGTGTAATTGCTCCATTTTTAATATATTAGGATGCTGATTGCACCTCCAAAAATACTTTACCGTAAAATTAAATCCGTTTTGTCTTAATAATTTCGTTCACATCATAAAAACATCGATCTTCAAAATTTTCAATGAATTCTTTGAAGTAGATTAATTAAGTTGGATATTTCATGCGCGAAAGAACAAAATTTAACTGAAGAATCCATGCGATGCACACTTAAGAAATAAATTAATGCTTTTGTGGCCGCCACCGCTAGAGAATTATGTTCGAGCGTCTAAATACAGAGGGTTTGGTCAATAGTCAACGACAGGCTCCCATGAAAGACTCATATGTAGAAATTCTAAGGGAAAATTGCACTGAAGATCTAAGCTTAAAAAAAAATGATTAAAAGGCCTTTTGAAATCTCTAACTTGCAGTCAAGTCCCCTAAGACATTTAGGTAAAATAATCCAATTATTACTACAAAAAAAGGATTAAGTGGCACCCCCTCTTGTAGCATTTCTTTAAAGAATAGCTGAAGATAGTTTTTTGTAAAAAAAAAAACATATTTAGATGCTATGGTTCTTACAACTATAAGCGCCATATTTCGTATTACGCTTATATGCCGCTTTCCTAAACAAGCGCAAAAAAAAAAAAAAAACCATAATTTTTTTGGGGGGGAAAAATAAAACGACAGCTATAATGTTTACTTAAGAAAGTACCATAGCTGGCATTATTCTTTTAGAAAAAGTAACTTGTATAGCGTTTCCCGGTTGAGTGCCATGGAAGGTTAGGTAAGCTTTACTTCCTTTACATTTAAAAATAAAAAGTTCCAAACTTAAAAAAAAAATTAATGAAAGGAAGCTTTGGCGCTTCCTAAAATAGCGTCATTGCTTCCCATTTAAAAAAAATTAAAAAAAACAATTGAGAAGCTTTGGTGCTTCGGCGCTTCCTTAATTAAAAAAAGGATTAATATAATTTTTTATTCTTGAAGTTTGATTCAATTTTGGTTTTGGTCCCTTAAGTTTAAAATCGGTGGTTTTGTTCCCTGAAGTTTGACCCTTGATCCCTCAAGTTTGAAATTTTTCATTTTGGTCTCTCAAGTTTACTTCGTTTATAACTGTTGGTTTCCTAAGTTTAAGAAGGACTTGGTGGAAAAACGAACCGAATAGGAAAAAAACTGAACCGAACCGGAAAAAACCAAGTCATTTTCAAATTTAAGGGACCAAAACCAAAAATTTCAAACTTGAAGGACCAAGGGTCAAACTTCAGGGATTAGAACTATCGATTTTAAACTTGAGAAACCAAAACCAAAACCAAAATTGGATCAAACTTCAGAAACCAAAGGTTATATTAACCTTTAAAAAAAATAAAGAAAAAATAAGCAATGCTGCCAAGACCAATGGCCTTGGCACGCTACCAAGGCCACAAAGTGGCCTTGATTATAAGTAAAAACTGAATTTTTTTCCAGAGATAAAGTATAATGGGGGAAAATGCACGCCATGGCACTCAATCTACCTTGCAAAGTAAATAGTAGATAATGTATAGATCAAAAAGCATATAATAATGCATAATTACCTCATGACTCATCTTGACCATTACTCTCTTTTTGTGTAATGCCAAAACAGCCAGAAGAGCCTCAGGCTCTGCAAGTTCTTTCTTCTTCCTTTCTTTTTTGGAGAGTTGGCGTTCGGCTTCCTTTGGTGCCACAAAAACTTCAGTAGTCTTCTTAACCTCATGCTTAGGGTTTAAAGAGAGCACAGGTTCATGATCATGCTCTTCCTCAACATCATCATCTCCTTCATCTAAAATATCTTCCTCACTCTCGCTATCCTATAATCAGCAAAATTATCAATTATGGACTAGAGTCTTTGAAAGGAAGAAGGAAAAGCTTTCGTGTGTAGTCAGTCAAATTCTCTTTCTATTGTTTTTTAATATTGGAAAGAAATGGCGCTTATGTATGAAGTACCAAAGCTTCCCATACCTTCTTTGGTTTTTTTAAAATAATGGAAAGCAATGGCACTTATGTACGAAGAGTGAAAGCTTCCCATATATTTCCTATACTATGCTCTTGTCGGTTGATGCATTGGTTTTTTTTTTTTAATAATGGAAAGCAATGGTACTTATATATGAAGCACTAAAGCTTCCCATACAAGATCCCATTGAAATTCCTACATTATGCTCTTGTCGCTGAGGCATTGGTTTTTTTTTTTTTTTAATAATGAAAGCTTTGGCTCTTCTTTAGGAAGCGCCAAAGCTTTCTAATTTTTTAATTTTTTTTAAATGAGAAGCAATGGCGTTTTTATATGAAGTGTCAAAGCTTCACATACCTTCTTTAACACTTTCAACATAAGAGCCATATAAGGTGCTACAAAATTTTATTCCTTACTATTGTCATCTTGCCATTATTGCCATCCTGCTTTCCTTATCCATTGTCTCCACTCCTTCCTCTCTTTCACAACAACAAGTAGAAGCTTCCTTGGTCCCCACTTTCTGTTTTTTCTTGTCTCCTCCTCGTGCACATTTTTTCAACATTTGGTCACCTTCCATTATAGTACAAAGCTTCCTCACCCACGTGTTCTTTTTCTTCTTGTCTAGTTATAGTACAAAGCTTCCTCTCCCACATGTTTTTTTTTCTTCTTGTCTCAGTCTCCTACGGAAGCTCCCTAGCTTGTAAGTGTGTTTTTAACATTTGATCCGCATTTTCTTTTCTTTTCTTTTTTGTTGAAATCTGTCATAACTTTATATGTTTGCTTATAATTTTTGTTTTTCAGGTATTTATTTGAAGTTTCAACTCTATTTGCTTAAACTTTCTATACATTGTAAGTGTTTTTTTGAGATTACAAATATAATAATACTGGTTTAATCGTGCATAGAAGTAATGCATATGACTCAAGTTTAAGTAACTTAAATGCTGGGGTTCTTTTATGCTTAATAAATGAAGACGTAATATTGCAAAGGATACCTGCAAGTTTGGTGATAGATCATTGTACAAATTTAATGATACCAGTTTAATCCTCTGTAGAAGTACATGCTGACAATAGTAAAAAAGTTGTTGTGGAAGTGTTATAAATGCCGTTGGTAGTTTAATAAATGATTGTTTTGGAACCAATTAATTATATAAATGCATTTGGTATTATTTTTGTTGGCTTGTTAGGGAACCAATTACTTTAATTATGATATGTAGGGTTGGCAAATATGATTTATTTTGTTGAAAGTTGTGAAAAATTATTATGATGTTGTGGGATTAATTGGTTGATTATTTGTGACTTAAAGAGAGTGTTTAATATTTGGAAAACATCAAATTTTAGGATGTTATGCTATTGAGTTTTTTTAAAATAAATAATAAAAGATAAAAGTAATTAGTAACTGCAAAAGGCAACCAACTGACCACTTTTAAAAATATGTTTAAGGTATAGATATATGGATAAAAAATGGATATCATACGATCGATGCTCGAGGGAATATATAGATGGGGTGAAAGAGTTTATTAGATTTGTAAGCGAGTATATAAATGATCCTAACAAAATCTTGTGTCCTTACTTATCTTGTTATTATAGAAAGCGGATTAGTTCACTTGATTTGCTAAATCATTTAGTGAGTTATGGAATTGATCAATCATATACACAATGGACAAGGCACGATGAGACGGACAATGCACGTATTGACCAAGTGCATACCACGATCGGTGCTTTAAATAAGTTTGACCCAAGCATGTGTGATGAGGACGATAGTCTTCAAGAAATGCTAAATGCGGTCGAATGTGTGCTTTATAATTGTCCTCAAGAATTTGAGAAGTTGAAAGGTGATGCAGAGAAACTATTACATGCCGGTAATACTAAATACACAAGATTGCTAGTAGTGTTAAAATTGTACAACTTTAAAGCACGTTATGGATTGAGTGATTGAGTGATTCGGGTTTCACCGCACTACTTCAACTTGTGCAAGATATACTCTCAGAAGAAAGTGTACTTCCTAAATTAGTTGTATATTTTGTAGTAATTTTATTAATTAGTTATTTATTTTGAGTTATTTCATTTTGCTATCGTATTATATAAATTGTCCATGTATTTAAACTGTAAACCCTATTGGGAAAAGTAAATAATTACAAAAAATTATTTTTAAAAAAAAATTACCTAGACCTCCTTTGGGCCTTCCAAATGAATTGCCTTTGGCGCTTCTAAGTGAAGGGCCAAAGGAGGTGTAGCACCTCCTTTGGCACTTCCTCAGGAGGTCTAACTCCTCCTTTGTCACGTTCAATGTAAATGTCATAGGTTGCTATTTTGAAAAACATTTTTAGAAAAAAAGCTATGGCACTTCCATAGGTTTAAGAGGCGTCATAGTTAGTTTTAATGGTATTGAAAGTTTTGGCGCTTTTGAAACGCTATAATATTCTTTAAAATAAGTGTCACTTATTGTGTTTTTTGTAGTAGTAAATTGTGAAAATACTAAAATACCCTTAGTGAATTTGTTTATATTACAGGTCTTCTCAAATTTGTTAAGGGTATTTTGGTCTTTTTACAATTGAATTATATTACTCAAATGTCCGACGAGGACTTAACTATAAATTGGAAATTTCAAAGGACCTTTTAGTCGTATTTTCTTTAGTTTGGGGCTTCAGTTAAATTTTCCCAAATTCTAATGGCTTTTGGCCAGTGTTCAGGGACCCGGACCGGACCGGCCGGTCCGGGCCGGAACCCGCTGGACCGGTCCGGTTCCCGGTCTGGTCCGGTCCGGTCCGGGTCCCAAATTAAAAAAAAAATTTTTTTTAACTTTTTCCTTTAGAATTTCATACTATAAGTCTAAAATTTTCAATTACTCACCGGTTTGGTCCCGGTTTAGCTCCGGTTTGACCCACTGACCCTTAACCAGTACCCCGACCGGTTCAATACCCGATCCGAATTTTAATACCTTGCTTTTGGCTGATATAGGAAAGAACCGTACAGAGATTTCGTAAAGGAGCTTTAGCGTTGGCCACACTCCCTCTCTATACACATTGTCAATGATCGTACCCATGACTAGATGATTAAAAAACATAGATAAATGCCAACCGTGCTAAGCCACATAGTTGTAAGAACCTAATTTATGCCAACGTACAAGACAGGTTCAATAAGGTTTTTGCCTGTACCAATTCGTTGGAAATTCTTCAATCACTTATCATAGACGATGTAGCGAATTATCCATTGAGATTCAAGATCAATGAAGTTAGGAATATAATATATTCATATTGAGATTTTAAAACTCGATATATCCCAGGTGAAGTTATTCAATGTGCAAATCATTTCGGCTAAAGAGGCCACTTGAGTATATGGCGATTCTACAGGGACCACAGCCTAATTACAACATCTATCATATTGCAGAATTGTTGTAGTTTATCTTTGTTGTTGGTTCTTGTATCATTTGTAAATTTCATGTTCTAAACTAGTCTTTTAATTAAAAAAAAAAAAAAGTAGGGCTGTACTACACTTAATACATATACTAAAAAATCATAAAAGTTAAATAGTACTTAGCTTGTAATTGGGATCTATGAGCATACGCATGTACTTAGAGGAATACTTTCTTGCACTAATTGGTTAACTCAAAATAATGATTATACATGGACGAAGATGTTCTATTTGCTCAGTTCCCAGTTACAGGCACTAGTGCCATGTTTGATATTATGGAAGAGTTTTTCATGGAAGTGGAACTAGAACTAGAAGTGGAATTAGAACTGGAATTGAAAGTGGAAATGAGGATAAAAGTGTGTTTGGTATAATCACGGAAGTATGATTTTTTTTAATTAATAAGTTAATTTTAAATATAAAATGACCAAAATACCCTTTTATAATAAAAACCCTAGCCTCCACCTAGGACAAATTCAACCACCCTAAAGCAGCCAACGACCACCGTCAACAATCAAATTTCACGGCAAAAAGAAGAAATCGAACCCCCCCAAAACAAGCAAGAACCATATTTCATTTGAAAAAAAAAATTCATTAGGTTTTTTTAAAAAACGTAAAATCGGAAGAAGAAATTGAACTAGGGACAGAGGTTGAGGATGGGTGTATGAAGATCGAAGCTTGAAATCTCCTCTATCCTCTTCTAGATCGAAGGGAAGTGAGATTAAAGAGAAGTGAGATCGAAAAGATCAAAGAGAAGTGAGATGGGTATGAAAATCGAAGCTCACAACCATCCTTATCATTGCATGCTCTTCTAGATCTGTCAAGTGCAAGCGGGGAGGGGGTGATAGATGTGAACAACGAAGAGGGAGGGAGGGGTGATGGATGTGGATGATGAAGAGGGAGTGAGGGCACAACAAAGGTTGAAGAAGATGGGATGGGGGCAACGAAAGGCGGTGATGGCTGAGGACAATGAAGGCAGTGAAGGAGGGAAGGCAAGTGTGGAGACTAAGGCATGGAATTAGAGTTGGAAGTCAATTCCTAGAGATGAGTGATGGAAATGACTTCCATTGATTTTGATGGAAGTGGGCTCTCATACACCAAACAGTCCAAAATTGGATTCTACTTCCATTTCTCTAACCCCTAATTTCTTTGTACCAGATGGGGCATGAGACTATTTTAGCTTTTAATGGTGGTAACTTGTCTCCAACAAGTTAATAACTTCCCTCTTTTGTATAATCTGCTACATAGCTTTGTTTATTAATTTTAAAAAAAGTTTTATGAGAAAAAATTATTTGGTGAAGAGATATATAATTGGGTCTTTATTTGTCTCTAATGAAAAAGTTGAACTTAATTAGCTTTGACAAAGGAATCTTGAAAGAGAGAGATCAACGTTTGAAGTCATTTTCTAAGAGGGGATTTTGAAGTCAAAGGCCATCATTGTGTAATATGACATGACTTAATTATTAGCTTTGCCTTTATTTATATTAGGTTCGCGAATCACATTAATTTAAAATCTAGCCCAAAAGTAATCTTAGCCTTAATTATTTTCCCCCACGATGGGATTAAAAAACAAACTTGGCACATAATTAAATATTGCATAACTAATAAATTGCGATACAAACCAATGAATGACTACAAATTGACAAAACCTTAGGTCACATTAGAAAATGGGAAATATTAAGCAACACGAAGTTTTAAGGGGTGTTTGAGAACACTCCTAAAAATTACTTTTGTATTTTATGAGACAATTTTTTTTTTCACATATTTATTTTATGCAGTGCATAAATGACTAAAATAAGCTGCACAAACACCCCCTTAATCCAACATCTTTACATAGTGCTGATAATTACTTTGTATGTCAATTAAAAACAATAATACTGCATCCAATCCTTAATATAAGATCTCATTTATAGTGTACTTCTAAATTACACAACAAACGAGGTCTTATATATATATTTGCCTACAAAACAAGGTCTTATCTTAAGTACTAGAGTGTAGATAGAGTTGCAAGATTGAACGGTAACGACGCTACCCAAAAAAATCAATTATATTGACTAATTTTTTTAACTATTGAATCAAGTCATCAAATTAAAAAATCTACAAAAAGGAAACTATGGTTTTTAGGATAGCTGAATAAGAAGATGATATATTTCTCAATAACTTTTAAAAATATTACTTGTACATTACAGTTAAAAAGCTAGATTTATTTTTTTTACACATCTTAAATACTATTTTTATACAATACTAAATATAACGCATGTACTACATATCTGAGGGTTCAAATATGAAATCTAAAATTCCGGTAAAAAATAAAAAAGAAATCTACAATGAAAATAAAATTAATGGAAAATGGCAGAAAAGACAAGCTGAGCCTCTAGTTGTGACTGTTTTGGGCCAATAATGAATCATTATATATATTGGGCTTGAAATGGACCACTATAAAAAACATTTCCAAAGTCCTCATTTTATGGGCCTTCTTCTCGGTCACAGTTTGCACGCTGGCAATAAAAACAATAATAATAATAATTGACTTCGTTATGGATTAAATAATTTGTTCGGGGTACATCTAATTAAAAAATGGAAAAATCCCAAATAAATACAGTGTGAACTTGGAAAACCTCAAAAAGTGTGTTAATACATGGAAGTAACAAATAGGTCTCAAGGCCTTGGCAAAAAAAAAAAAAACAAATAGGTCTCAAGGGACTAATATGAGATTTTGAAATGTTGTGCTTTTACCAAAATGTCTCTCAAGTTTTTTTTTTTTTAAAAAAAGAAAAACCCTGGACAGTGCCAGAGCTCGGGCGTCGGCAGCTAGAGCTTCGGTGATAAGTTGAGTAATGCAATTGACAAGTTGAGCTATTTAAGCCCTATTAAGCATCATTGACAAGTTGCATAAAGGTAATAAAAATTTTAGTTTTGATAATAACAACTTTAGTGTAGTTATTAATAACCTTGGGAGCACAATTTTTCAATTGCTATATTCAAGTTGCTATTGTCTTTATTCAACTTCTTAACAATGCCGGATAGGGTTTATGGAGCTCAAGTAGTCAATTTCATTACTCAACTTGTCACTAGAGCTCAGCCGCTAGTGAGGGTTCTTTCTTTTGAAAAAAAAAAATGTCTTTATTCAACTTCTTAACAATGCTGGATAGGGTTTATGGAGCTCAAGTAGTCAATTCCATTACTCAACTTGTCACTAGAGCTCAGCCGCCAGCGAGGGTTCTTTCTTTTGAAAAAAAAAAAACTCGAGGGGTATTTTGGTAAAATCATAACATTTCAAAATTTTAGAATAGTTTCTTAAGACTTATTTGTCATTTCCATGTGTTAACAAACTTTTTGAAATTTTTCAAGTTTAAATAGTATTTATTTAGAATTTTTCCTTTAAAAATTGCATGAAAAAGCTGGGCTTGAGCTTCTTTATTTAAAAAAAAAAAAAATCATTGGGAAAATAATTTTAATGAGGATGTGTTATCATGAGGGATATTTAGGGTCTCCTTGGCAAAGTGGCAGGCAAGGAAAAATGCATGGTCATGCTAAGAAAATTATGGTACAACAAATTGTTGTGTTTGGGTAAGTAGTTGGCCGAACTGGGCTTCTGAATTTAAAACAGCTTTTTATAGATGCTCATTGGAGTTGCTTTTTTCCCTTCCCTCGTGCGGTGAAGCTATCTCAGAGAGAGAAAGAGGCTAGAAGTATAAAAAGAGACATCAGATATATATCAGGCATTAGAACCTCTTCATTTTCTCCCATCACTCCCGACTTGTGCACTGCATTTGTTTACACAACTATACTCCTAGACAAACCTTTAATAGATTTATAACAAAAGAGATCTCTTGATTTTTGATAGGAGCAATTTCAAATTAATCTGTTTTGTTTTGATAGTAGAATGATTGATAGATTTCTTTATTTATTATATGAGCATTTTAAAACTCATAGCAATTGAAAAAAGAATAAGGGTTAAGGTGCAAAAATACCCATGAACTTTTTTCAAAAGTGCATCCAACACCATAAACTTTTTTTAGGTGCAAAAATACCTATGAACTTCTCAAAATGGGGCAAAAATGTCAAACCGTTAATTGGTACAAACGTCCGTTTTGTGGGACCCACAATTTTATTTTTTGAGGTGTAAAAATACCCATGAACTTTTCTAAAAAGTGCACCCAACACCATAAACTTTTGAAAAGTTCATGGGCATTTTTGCACCCAGAAAAAATTTTATGGTGTTGGGTGCACTTTTTAGAAAAGTTCATGGGTATTGTTGCACCTCAAAAAATAAAATTGTGGGTCCCACAAAATGGACATTTGTACCAATTAACGGTTTGACATTTTTGCCCCATTTTGAGAAGTTCATGGGTATTTTTGCACCTAAAAAAAGTTTATGGTGTTGGATGCACTTTTGAGAAAAGTTCATGGGTATTTTTGCACCTTAACCCAAAGAATAATATATGATATACTTTAGTGTTTTTTTCCTTTATTTTTCAATAATGATTGAATTTTTTTTACTTAATCAAATTTTATTTATATTTTTTCACTTCAATTATCGTAACATATTTCAAATAATATATATTTGTTGTATTTAATAAGATTCATGTCATTTTCAGTCATTTTTCATCTAAACGGGCTTTTCAAACACTAATCGAAACATATTTAAGGTTAGAAAAAAAACTACTTTTGCCACCGCCAATCCAAACACAAATTACATCTACAATCTGACTTTTTTTTATCTGACTTTTTTAAAAGCCCATTTTAAAAAAAAAAAAAAACTCATTTTCTACTGGTAATCGCACCTAGAAGAATGTTCCACGCATTCAAAGCTAAATATTTGGGTTTGTTCTCTCACACACAAAAATTCATTTTCCCATCACCTGTGCATGGTTAGTTCTGGGGTTTGTTTATGATCGAAAAAAAAAGACTTCATAGTAATGTTCATGGCTGAGAAGTAGAGTCGGAAAATTGGGCCGAACCCGTTTAGGCCGAGCCCATCAAAGGTCGGGTATATGATTTAGAGGCTCCAAATAAAAGCGGATCTAAAAGAGCTGGCCCTGTAGGCCTGTTTAATTTTTTTAAAAATAAATTAATATATGTAATATCATTATATCAAATTATTAATATGAGAGATACATAAATACCTAATAGAGTATTAGTAATAGGCAAACACTTATTCAATGGTTTGATTTATTTTGTTTTCTACAATAGTATATTCATTTAAACTTTAAAAAAAAGACTAATTTGGACATTAGATAATTATTTTAACTAAAAATTTATGAGTTTTAAAAATATTGTATCTTAATTTAAAGCAAAATAATAAAATAAATTGTAAAACTTGAAAAAAAAAATTGAATTAAAATGAGTTTAGGCTTGTTTAAGCTCAAGCCCGTGAAAGGTCAGGCCTGTAAGGCCGCGGGCTTCAAAAATTGAGGGTTTTACAGGAAGTAGGCCTAAACAAGCCTACCTCTTCGTATGATTTTAATTAGCTATTTCTCACATTTATTAAGCATATCTATCATTAAATTTAAATTTGGTGCATTTGATTAAAGGGTTTTTTGAGTTTGAATTCGTGTGAATGTTAAAAACACTTTTGAAAAACCTAACTTTAATCAAAGATGATAATCCTTAAATCTAACTGAGTCGGATAGTTATATAAAAAATAAAAAAGAAATACGTACGGCCAAAAAGCTGTATAATGTAGGAGCGCTCATATTTTTTGCTTCCTCTTCTACTTGAATTTCAAAATTTGGCTTGCTCCCAACAATCTATCCTTTGGACCAAAAGCCCTCTTGGAAGTGGATTCGAACCACTAACACATGGAGTTTCAAAAGTTTGTTTGGATGAGTTTTTGAAAAACTTACAAGTGTTTATGAATATAAGTCGAGACAACATTCATTGAATAACGCTTTACCTTACTACTTTACTAGTAAGGTTGAAAAACTGTTTTTATAGGTTCTAATCACTATTCCAAACTTACTCCAACCAGCTAAGATACCTGAACGACTTTCATAAAGTCTGTTTCCTTCCTCGAATATCGCCCTACCTTACTACTTCACTAGTAAGGAAAAAGCCCTTTACTAATAACAAGAAAGAAAGATTTGAAAACACACGACCTAATAAGCAACAGATTGGGTGCTCTTAGTAATAAAGTGGTGCTATTCTGTCCTTCAGGGAACTTCACCAAGACGTTCTTTCTCTCATGTAATTTCACCCACTTGTTCCACTTCTGTGCCGAAGGAAATGGGATTCAAACCCATGATACAATCTTCTTGTATGTCAATTTAGCAAACCAATGCCTTAAGCTACTCAGCCATGCCTCCAAGTTGTTGATAGGAATTTGATGTACGATTGGTTGCCGAAGGGCTATCTGATCCGATCAATTGCGTAAGCCGTAGTGCGTTAGCGCTTGTACTCTTCCTCTATTTATGAGCTAGAGCCCATCAAAATCTGCTAACTTTAACTCTATATTTGGATGGAGAGAAAATTGGGGGGAGAAAATTAGGAGAGAAAATTGGGGGGAGAAAATTAGGAGAGAAAATTCTAAAAAATAGTACATTTTTTTTTACCATTTTTAGAAGTTTTCCTTCATATTATTCCCTCACCCTATTTTTCCCTCAATTTCCTCTACATTCAAACCTAGTGTTAAAAGCAAAAATGAAGAATTTTAAAGCTTGGTTGGTCATAGACTTTGAAGGCCTTTTATTTCCTCATTTTACGTGGCAGATTTGGTAGAGAACAAGGAAAAGGCCTCACTCAATTCACATGCCATAAATATAGGAGCCTATATTTTTTTTCTTCTGTGATTCTGTCTCTGATTCATCAAATTTGATCAACAATCCACTATCTATATTTTTTGGTCGGTCATATTTATAAGATGCTCGAAGAAAGAATTTGTGTTGCTTTTTCTAAGGCACTATATTAATTGATTATTATATTATTTTTATTTTACCCTTATTTAAGTTGATTTAAAAAAGTAGATTTTTTTTAAGGAGGTACTCTATTTGATATGAGTAAAGCAGACACTAAGAAATCTTAAGATTTTTCTTAAAATGAAATATGCTAAAAATAAATCATAAATAGGATTAGAAAAGGGAAAATCTCATATAAAGACGGTTGAATTACCCAAATTCTAATTTAGGTTACTAAACTTAACATATTATTAATTAGGTTATATGACATAATTAGTAGGGGTGTTCGGGATCGGGACGGGATCGGGAAATGCCATTCCCGATTCCGATCCCGAGAAGGGTTCGGGAATGATTTTCTTTCCCGATCCCGAAAATTTCCTGATCCCGAAAATCGGGAAATTTCAGGATCGGGATCGAGAATTTCCCGATCATGAATTTGCTTTTTTTTAAAAAAAATCTCTACATTGAATTTTTTGTTATGTTTCCTTTAGTCTAGTATAAATATATAATTTGTCTAATATCATATTGTACCAAATAAGTCTAATATAAATATATAATTAGTCCAATACATGCTTAAAGTTGTTGATTCAGCTGCAAAAAGAATAAAGACAAGAACAAAAAATTAGAATTATTTAATAAATAATAAATAAAATTAACTAAATAAACTAAAAGAATAGATATTACCTTAAGGATATTAGGGATTTTCACATTTTATTTTACATTTGGTCTTATTTTCTTAAATATTTTTTAAAAATATACATATGTATATATATATTTTCGGGATCGGGAAGTCCCATTCCCGATCCCGATCCCAACTTTTTCCCGATCCCAAAATTTTCGGGATGGGAAGATTTGCTCGGGGTAGGGACGGGAAGGTCGGGACGGGAAATTTGTGGACAGCCCTAATAATTAGGGATTTAGAAATTGGGACAAATTACCTCTATATCCCTAAGTTATTAAAAAAAAGAAAGAAAGCAAAATTAGAGACAGAACTATATTGTTTATGTACTACGTAAGAACCCTAATGGCAGAAAATTTATTGTAGACCTCAACACAGTCAGAAAATCCGCAAAGAATGAAGGATATGGTAAGTTGGTTCTAATGTTAAATCCTCATTCCTTAATCCCAAAGAAGGGTAATTATCTGTCGCCATGCTATTGTTTTGTTGCTCAGTGGGTCCTTTGCTTGCTTCCGATGAGAATTTTTCTCACATTCTATGCCAAGAATCCTATACTCATATATATCTCTATTTGCCTTGGTGGGAAGAAATCTGGACGCTGACACAAATAGATGCACTTAGTTTATGAGTTAGAAAAGATTGAAGGAACGCCCAAATCAGTAAGCCACGAGTCTGCATTTAGCTTATGAAATAAAGATATTGTGTCCAATAATTGCAATATGATATTGGTTGATACTGTTTGTTTTCCTCTTGTTTTTGGGTTGCTAAGCATAGTATGTAAACTGTGAGAAACCTCTAACAAGATTGAATCTTGTCTTTTTTATTCAAAAAAAAAAAGGAAAAGAATGAAGGAAATGTTAGAAGTAATGCAGAAATTAGTAGTATGGTTTTAGGAACTACAAATTTCATGAGTCAATGGCATGTTGTTCTGCAATAATTAATATTATAGAAATCTATGTTGAATCGGACATGTGATTAAATTGTGGGTCTGCATTGATAAAGGGTGCTTAGGTTTTGAGTTACTTAAAAAGTTCCTATCACATGTTTGATTAAGCTTCATCACTTTCTTGTTATCAATTTTGGAAGCTTATTTATGTTATGTACATTTTATAAAGTGACGATGATAGCAAACAATATACATGATAATGAAAGTTGTCTTGTTTGATGTAGGTTGGCACAAAAAATGGCTTTTTCAGGATCAACATCTGAAGAATGTTGAAGGGAGATTTCAATATAATGGGGGTAGTGTAAGGGTAAAAACTATAAGACAACAAATGACACTTGAAGAATTGAGAGTAATGATATCATTATGAATTGGCATTAATTGTTATAGTAGTCAGATAAAATACACTGTGACATTTGATGAGAAGACTTTAGTAGATCTTGTTGATGATGTTGAACTTGCAAACCTTTTTCACTATAATGAAATGTTATCATTTGTTATAGTATTGTTGTTTACGTGGTAACAAGAGTTGGGTTATATAATGTAGCATTGAGACAACTGTTGGTCGCCTCGAACAAAACTCTCAAGCTCCAAGCAATTTGGATAATGAATTTGAACATGTGTCTTATGAAAATGGTCTCGACTGCCTAACTTATGAAGGAGGTGTAGGGCCTAGCAGCCTACTGTGTGGAGTACAAAGTGCACCCACACCTGTGCTTGAGTTGAACTCATTGAAATCGAAACGAAAGTTGTTGAGAGTATGGAAAACCTTTACAAATGCTAATGCTTTCAAGCAAGCGCTGCACAAGTATAGTATGACTTGTGAGATATTTTAATTATTAATATAATATATTTATTAGTTATTAATTAGGTTAATTAAAATATCCTGAGTGTGGCCCGTTAGTCAGATCTAGGCCCAACTACAGGATTAGGGTAAACAGAATTGGCTATTTGATTTATTTCTGATGGTGAAATAAATAATTAAGGAATATAGCCGTCTAAACTGAGCGTACGGTAGAAAACCCTAGCAGCTCTTTGAGGTTCCCTGACTGGTGACGACTCTCACACCAGTTGCCATCACTGTGCCTTACGGTCAGTCAGAACAGTTACCTGTCACTTCTTTCTTCTGACTCTTTCTATTTTGCAGTCTCATTTTCCCAGTATTCGTGATCTCGTTCCGTTCGAAGAAAAGCTATGGCGAGAGGTATTTATGAAGTCTTCCGCTGTAATCTTGTAGAATATGTTGTGCTATGTTTATTGAGATGTAATTGATGATTAGCATGATGTATTCCAACATGTGGTATCAGAGCCAGGTTCTCTGATTCTCTGCCTCTTTTCTTTGATCGGGGATGATTTATCTATGGAATTTAATGATTTTACCGTAATAGTTTTTTATACGGGTTCCATATTTTAAATCAGAGATCACACTTATTAATATTGCCTTCATTTCGTTGTCGAGGCATCCGATTCTGGTTTTTTGTTTAAATTCGATGTATATGGAATATTGTTCATCGATTGTCTCTGCTTCATGTTCATCTGGCTTTGAATATATCTGTGTTATTTAAGAGCTGTCTTTAGGAATCATGTTTTCTGTTTGTCTTAGAATTTCCTTTTGATTGTAAAAAATGATTTGCGATGTATTTTGGCTTTCTGTTATTATTCCGATAAGCATCGTCATCTGGGTTGTTTTCTTGAGAGAGTTTCGCCGTCGGAATCTCTGATTTTGGTTTTCAAATCTGAAAACGTTTTGAACCAAATTTCTGTGTTTAATCCATGATTCTGTTATTGTTTTGATGTGCATCGCCATGTCTTACCGTCGGACCTGTTTTTTTTGGATTTTGGGTTTTCAAATCTGAGAATTTTGTTTCGAAATCTTGCTTTTAATCACTGTTTTATGGGATGGATTGTGTTTTGTATGCATTTTCTATGAAAACCGCCGTGAAAAGGACGCCGTTCTGAGCCTCCGATCGCTGGGAAAGAACCGCCTGAAATCGCAGGTCGCGGCGGCCCAACCGGGTCGAAATCGGGCGGCGGGTCGGGTAGGGTTACAGGGAAACGGGTGGGGGAGACGAACGAAACGACGCCGTTTTGACTTGCACAAAACGTCGTCGTTTCGTGTCTTTCGGAAGATCCTCCCTCCACGCGCGAAACGACGTCGTCTCGGCCCTTAGTGAAACGGCGCGTTTCACTCTTCTAGACCGAAGGGCTGAGGCGTTTTTGGGCTGTGTATTGCACTACTGGGCCGACGCATTTTTGGGCTTTTAAAATTTTTTTTTTGGCATGCTGAAGCGTTCTGGGCCGACACAAAAAAAAAACATTTTTTTAATTGAACAGTGACGGTTTTTTGGTTTTTCTGGGCCTTATATTTTTTTTCTGGACTATGCTATAATGATGAACCTTCCAGAAACAAACATTGGGCCTATTCGTTTTTTTTTGTTCTTCTGGGCTATGGTTTTTGAAATTCCAGAAAACATTTTGGGTCTTTTCTCAACCATTTCTTCACTGTTTAATTAAATTCTTTTCTGTTTTATGTATTTTTGTGATTAATGACTTTAAATTGTTTAAATTAGTGACAGTAGTTAATTTTGGCATTTTCACATACTGAAAAATTTGTAAAATTGTTTTCATAGTTAATTAATTGTCTAACATTTTGAAAATAGCTTTAGACAATTATTTAACAATTTAAAAATTTTGCAAAAATTGAGATTTGAGTTGAATGGTGCCAAAATTAATTATCTCAACAATTTTGAATACATAAAACAGTGGGAGCGATTTAATTAATTATTTACTGGATTTATTAAATTGATTAATCTCTCCATTATGATGTGCATATTTTGATTTAAATGCGCTTATATGATATTTGTGACTAGCATGCTACTTTTTCAAGGAATAGCCACAGCATCCTTTAGTTTTGCATGCAACTTGATCACATATGGAACTTATAAAATATCTAATTGTAATTAAATATAGAATTGTAATTGTTCTTTACCCACAGGTAGACGGTTATGATTATATATTTAATTAGGGTGGGATAGTTTGGTCTTATATTTTCTAAGTTGCCCACAGGTATTAGGAAATGTAAATTATACACTCTAGGCCCACCAATTTGAGATAAATGCATGCAATGCTAGGTTCTTTGCCCACAGGTAGAATTTAGTGATACGCATTTATACATATTGCATGTTTACATTGGTGCATAACATGCATACAAAAGGCACAGAATTCGTGATTGTCTCAAATACTTGTCTTGTGAGCTAATTTAAGTTTTTAAATTGCAGTACCTACTACTTTCCCTAATCTTTTTGCTGACACTACTGGCAAAATTGTGCTGGATGGTACCAATTACCCTGAATGGAGAGAGGATATAACTTTGTCGATTGATATGCTGCACATGCATTTTGTTATGGAGAAACCTAGACCTCCCAAACCAACTGATAGGTCAACTAAATATGAAATTGACTATCAGGAGCGCTGGGAGCACTACAATCGCATGTGCATGTCATATATTAAGACAAGGATCCATAGAAGCATTAGGGGAGCAATTCCCAAATGTGAAACTGCTAAGGAGTTTCTGGAAGCTGTGGACAAACAGTTTAAGCCAACTGACAAACAAATGGGTGGTTCCATAATGTCAGAGTTGTGTGCCATGAAGCTTACAGGTACTAATGGAGTCAGACAACATATCATGAAGATGAGAGACTTGTCCTCTCAGCTGAGGGCCTTTGACATAGAACCAACAGAGCAGTTTCTAGTGCATCTGGTACTGAACTCCCTTCCTTTTCATTATGAGGCCTTTAAGGTCTCCTATAACACACATAGGGAAAAATGGACAATTGATGAACTGATGTCCATGTGTGTTCAGGAGGAAACTAGGCTTCAAATGAGTGGTAGGGAGGCACCTAGGGCAGCTCATTTGGCTGAAAGTTCCAGCAGGAATGGCGCCAGGGGCAACAAGGACAAGCAGAAAAAGAAGAAAAAGATTCCTGCTGTGCCATCCATTAAGAAAGCTGAAGCTATTTGCTTCTTCTGCAAGAAGAAAGGGCACATGAAGGATGAGTGCCTGAAGAGGAAGGCATGGTTGGAGCCTAAAGGTATGTATATTTCAAGTTTAGCTTTAGAAGCTCATCATATTGGCACTAGTAATGATACTTGGTGGATCGATACAGGTTTAATGATCCATATTTCTACTACCATGCAGGGGTTTCTAACCACCAGGCCTCCACTTCCCAATGAAGCACGAGTCCTTTCAGGAAGTGGGAAAGGAGATCCGGTCGAAGCAATTGGAACTTTTAGAATTGTTTTCCCAAATAAAACCGTGCTGGATCTTTTGAATTGTTTTTACATTCATAGTTATATGAGAAACTTGATTTCTATGTCAAAACTCATTCCTTTGAATTATGGTATTTATTTGGACTTGATGTATTTCAGTAAGGACTATTTTCCAATTGCAAGGGTTGTTATGATTGATGATTTGTTTAAAATAATTCCTGAACCGCCTGAGGTTTTTTCTGTCATGCATGGTATTAGACAAAGTGTCATTGATGAGAATTCTATTAGCTTGTGGCATAGGAGATTAGGACATATCTCTGTTGACAGGATCAAAAGGTTAACTAAAGATGGAATCCTTCCATCTTTAGACCATTCAGAATTTGATACTTGTGTGGACTGCATAAGGGGAAAGCAGACCAATAAGTCACAAAAGGGAGCTAAAAGAAGTTCTGATTTACTTGAAATTATACATACTGATATTTGTTGTCCTGACTTATCCGCAAACAGTCAAAAGTACTTTATCACTTTTATTGACGATTACTCGCGATATACTTATATCTACTTGCTTGATAATAAAAGCGAGGCACTAGATGCCTTTAAGGAATATAAAGCTGAAGTAGAAAAATAAGTTGGGAAACCAATAAAGATCGTGAGATCCGATAGAGGTGGTGAGTATTACGGTAGGTACACTAGTGAAGGACAAGCGCCAGGTCCCTTTGCTGATTTTCTTCGGGAGCATGGTATAGTTGCTCAATATACCATGCCTGGCTCACCAGATATGAATGGTGTAGCAGAAAGAAGAAATAAGACCTTGCTAAACATGGTTAGGAGCATGATGAATGGCTCCAAACTACCAACATCCTTGTGGAAGGAGGCACTTAAGACAGCTGTGTACTTATTAAACAGGGTTCCAATAAAGGTAGTTCCAAAAACACCCTTTGAAATCTGGAAAGGATGGAAACCCAACTTAAGACACCTTAGGGTATGGGGCTATCCTGTGGAAGTAAGAGTGTACAATCCACAAGAGAAGAAACTAGATCCTAAAACCATTAGAGCTTACTTTGTAGGCTATCCATATATGACTAAGGATTATAGGTTCTATTGTCCTTCACCTTCTGCACGTCTTATAGAATCTAGGAATGCTGTTTTTCTTGAGAATGACGTGATTAGTGGGAGTGATCAAACAAACAATGATCATATGGAATTGACCCCTGATTTACGTCGTGAAGGTTTTGTTCAGATTTATCCACCTCCCACACATGGAGATCCAAGACAAGTTGTGGTGGAGGATGTCCCGAATGAACAATCTGAACCAACCCAAGAGGTTGAATTAAGAAGATCAACTAGAGAAAGAAGGCCAGCATTGCCTAGTGACTACGTGGTGTACTCTG
Source organism: Inga oerstediana (assembly GCA_963210345.1). Lineage (NCBI taxonomy): Eukaryota > Viridiplantae > Streptophyta > Magnoliopsida > Fabales > Fabaceae > Inga > Inga oerstediana. The sequence continues at coordinate 61,811,645 of OY723408.1, forward strand.
TTCAGACTGATTGTGATATTAGCATTGAAGATGATCCATTAACATTTACTCAGGCTGTTAAGGGTGAGAACTCTAAGTTGTGGCATGATGCTATGACTGAAGAAATGAACTCCATGGCAAACAATAATGTATGGGATCTTGTGGAGTTACCAAGTGGGTCTAAAGCCATTGGCTATAAATGGGTTTATAAAACCAAAAGAGACTCACAAGGTAACATTGATCGATACAAGGCTAGGTTGGTTGCCAAGGGTTTCACACAAGTGGAAGGTGTCGACTACAGGGAAACCTTTTCTCCTGTATCAACGAAAGACTCTTTCCGCATAATCATGGCATTGGTTGCACATTTTGATTTGGAGTTGCACCAAATGGATGTTAAGACTACATTCCTCAATGGGGTTCTTGAGGAAGAAGTCTACATGAAACAACCTGAGGAATTTATTACAAAGGATAAGGAACATCTGGTATGCAAGTTGAAGAAATCGATCTATGGCTTGAAGCAAGCCTCACGACAGTGGTACTTGAAGTTCCATGAGGTAATCACATCATTTGGATTCGATGAGAACATCATGGATAAATGCATATACCACAAGGTTAGTGGGAGCAAGATCATTTTTCTGGTTTTATATGTCGATGACATACTACTTGCAACTAGCGACCTAGGACTATTACGTGAGGTGAAACAGTTTTTGTGCAAGAACTTTGATATGAAGGATATGGGTGAGGCATCTTATGTCATTGGCATCAAGATCCACAGGGATAAAGCTCAAGGCATTTTAGGCTTGTCTCAACAAACATATATCAACAAAGTTCTTGAACGATTCAGGATGCAAAACTGTTCAGCTAACGTAACTCCTCTTGAGAAAGGGGACAAGTTTAGTCTAGGTCAATGTCCTCAAAATGAGCTCTAAAGAAAGCAAATGGAAAGGGTCCCATATGCATCAGCAGTGGGAAGCTTGATGTATGCACAGGTTTGCACAAGACCTGATATAGCTTTCGCTGTTGGCATGTTGGGAAGGTACCAAAGCGATCCAGGGGAAGCACATTGGACAGCTGCAAAGAAAGTGTTTAGATACCTACAAGGTACTAAGCACTATATGCTCACATATAGAAGAACAGATGACCTGGAAGTGGTTGGTTACTCAGACTCTGATATAGGAGAATGTTTAGACACAAACAAGTCTACTACTGGTTACATCTTCCTACTAGAAGATGGAGCTATATCATGGAAAAGTACAAAACAAACACTTACAGCTCCCTCTACTTGTGATGCTGAGTACATAGCGTGTTTTGAGGCAAGTTCACAAGCGATCTGGATAAGGAATTTCATTGCTGGTCTTAAGATTGTGGACTCAATCTCTAGGCCAATCAGGATGTACTGTGATAACACAGCCGCAGTAGCCATTGCAAATAACAAAAGGAGTGGAAGTCGAAGCCGGTGGGTCGAACTGAAATTCCTAAGTTTAAAAGAGAGAATTGCAGATGGTGAAATTTCGGTTGATCATATCAATACAAAGGACATGCTAGCTGATCCTTTGACTAAGGGAATGAAACCAAATGCTTTTGTGTTACACGTCCCTCAAATAGGGGTTAAGCCTTCATTTATATAGAAGAGGTATGCAATGAAATTGACCTTATAGTTTATTATCTCTATCATTATCTGTATACATTTTGTTGATGAGACTAATAAACACTAAGTTTGGAACCGAATAAACATTTGGCGTTTATTCATAAGGTTATACCCATTAAGTAAGGGTGTTGCATGTAATGCATGGAAGGTAATACTCAGCCTAGAGGACTTATCGCCATGATTCTTGCAGCATAGCCTTAGTTTAATCTGGAAAGGGCGACTGACATTCAGATACGGGCCAAGTGGGAGAATGTGAGATATTTTAATTATTAATATAATATATTTATTTGTTATTAATTAGGTTAATTAAAATATCCTGAGTGTGGCCCGTTAGTCAGATCTAGGCCCAACTACAGGATTAGGGTAAACAGAATTGGCTATTTGATTTATTTCTGATGGTGAAATAAATAATTAAGGAATATAGCCGTCTAAACTGAGCGTACGGTAGAAAACCCTAGCAGCTCTTTGAGGTTCCCTGACTGGCGACGGCTCTCACACCAGTTGCCATCACTGTGCCTTACGATCAGTCAGAAGAGTTACCTGTCACTTCTTTCTTCTGACTCTTTCTATTTTGCAGTCTCATTTTCCCAGTGTTCGTGATCTCGTTCCGTTCGAAGAAAAGCTATGGCGAGAGGTATTTATGAAGTCTTCCGCTGTAATCTTGTAGAATATGTTGTGCTATGTTTATTGAGATGTAATTGATGATTAGCATGATGTATTCCAACATGACTCACAATTTTGAGTACACATTTTTAAGGAACAACAAGGAAAGGATGTTTGTGAAATGTAAGATTGAAGGGTGTCCTTGGAAGATAACAGAAATGCGATGGGGAAGACCACTCCTTTCCTTCTTTTTATCATATGTGATTTGCGTGTGTACGGTAGAAATTTTTAATAGTTACTGAGACATGGAATCTCATCCCTATATATTAACACTTTTCAGGTGATTGTTCTAGTAGGTAGCAAGGGAAGGCACCTATGGAGTGAGCCTTGAAGGCTCTTTTGTGCTCGTAGAGCTTATGTTATATCTTTTTTTATTGCCATGACCCTAAGACTTCCGCATTTTATTTTGTTTTATTGAAATGTTTTGAGGATTCGATTTAACATTGAGACTGAGCTTTATTTGAACTAATTTTGTATTTTAATTGATTCCTTATTGGCGATATTTGAAACATTCTAGTTAAGTATTTGGTTGTTTTAATTTGAGGTGTTACACCAAACATTAATGACTGTAGGATGGAAAATATATTAGATCAAACTTTGCTTGGACCACCTCAGACCAGTCAACCCCCTAGAAAACCAAAAATTAGAAGACGTGAATCACAATTCCAAAACAAGAAATTTTACCACTGTGCAAGATACCATGAAGCTTGCCATACTAGAAAGACTTGCAAAAATCCAAATCAATGTTAATTTTGTGGTGATTAGAGTTCGGGCCTCAAGAATTTCCAACTTGAACTTGTTGCTTTTTAGTGATTTGAATTTTGAATGATTTGAACTATTTTACTTTATCATTTTGTTCTTAAGATGTTGACTTTTTATTGATCCACAGGTACCTTTACTTGACCCTTATTAAGATGAACCGTCAATGTTGTAACCAATGTCAAGAAAAAACTTCATAATTAGCCCGTATGTTCCTTCTTTCATGGGATAAGAAACCGTTAACAAATTGTCACATTGAAAGTTTCATGGAATAAGAAACCATTACCAAATGTTAACCATTAACAAATTGTAACAAACTACACATAATTGCAACATTGCTTCATTTTTATACTTCCAAAGCAATATTAAATCTAAAAAACTTCTAAAATAACATTGCTCCTCCACGAAAACTTCCGAAGTAAATATGAACTTTAGTCTTTATTTATTTAGTCACAGTAATGGCAACATAACAAGGTAAAGAATAAAATGAATCACATTAGGTGCTGATTATTGTTCTACAATATAAAGATTTAATTCAAGTAATATGGTTCAATTAAATCTCTGCCCTCTAATGGGGGTAAAAAAATATGGTAAGATATATATAAAAAAGAATATAGCTAATCTAATAATATACTGTAATAAATAACATCATATCACCATCTTCTCCCTTGATCAACATCTTCTGCAGAATAATGCAACCTCTCTTATTTAATTTAAAGCTTCTAGTAAATCCTCCATAAACGAAACTCAGCTGAATTCTTCTCCACTTCACAACACCCACTCAACAAATCAGTGAACTAAATACTTACCTGATCCTCAAACCTTGGGCTTGCTAAATTGATAGACAGGTTTCTCATCAATAGTAGTACCTGGATAGACCCAAAAGGATAGAAAGGAAAACTTTTGTCAGTATTTATGAAACGTGGGTTCTAATTTATATAGTTGTAGTTTTTTCAGCAAGATAAATATAAAAAATTCAAAGCCAAAGTAAGCCTTTTAAGCCTCATCCCACTAACAATGGAGAAACAATTTAATTTCCAAAAGTTGGTGAAACAACAATTTTCCTCCCAGGATAAGTGACAGAACAAACTTTTCCACTTAACTACAGAAGAATCTAGGCCAACAAAATATCAAAGGTTCTACTGAAAAAAATAATAACAAATATACCGTCTCAACGTCTATAGGATCCATATTTTTTAGTTTCTACAAATGCTCAGTGGCTTTTGGGTCAAATACACTGCCAATAAACTTGTAAACTTGTGCAAAGTCTGGCAGAACTGCATCAGAAAAATGTTAATATGTCAATATAAATATTGATGCAACGCTAAACAAAACAGTTGACACATCATACAGAGAAGCTTCGTTAACAAAAAAGAAAAGTAAAAAATTTCCAGCATATGTACACAGAATGTTAAATAAGTATATCTGGTAAGAGGTAGATATTTGGATATGATCAAAAAAATGGTTGTAGAAGCTAGGAGCTAATCAAAGTCTTGCCTCTCAATGGACGGCTATTATTCCCTTGACCAGTAGATACACCAATTGGCTGTGCTCTCTGAGTGCTTTCACTGCTACTGTAACTATTATTCATTCTGGGCCCTGAAAAACACATTAGAAACACAAAACTATTGGCATACAGCATTTTCCTCTTCAAACCCAAGCCCTTCGGCCTCTAGAACATCTCAGGCCACCACCAAGGAAGACGGCGTCGCCGGAACCCCAAAAGAGAGAGACGAGACGGGAATAGCAAGCCTTACGGCCTCTTCCTCTTCAAAACGGAAACGTTAGGCGAGGTGGAGAAGGAGGAAGGAGCCGAGGAAGGTGAAGAAGTCGAAGAGAGAGCGACGATGGTAATCAAGGTTGACATCCGATTCTGGCTTTTCCTTTCCTCTGTTCTTTAGATCATGAGTTAGGGGTATTATTGAGAAATAACCAACATTTACATATTCTAAATTTATTGATTTTACCAACCTTATATAAAGTTTTCTTATTTTAAGTGTCTTTATATAAGATTTTCCCATTGAAAAAAGATAGAAAAAGAATTTTAAAATTACAAAATGCCAAATAAGAGATTTCTCAAAAAATGAGTTGTAAATTACTTATTAAGTTTTGTTATTCCTTTATCGACTCTTGGTAATAAACTTGATTTGGAATTTTACAAATTCAAAATTCTTTTTCTATCTTTTTTCCTTAGAAAAAAATACCAATTATTAGGAAATAATGAAGAAGAACGCAATAGAAGCAATTTAATGTTTCAATTTTCAAATAATCCTATAAATAATGTGACTTGCTTTCTAATTAACCAGAGATGCATGTGTGTTTATATCAAGTTTAAGTTCATGAGATTCATAATCAATGAATAATATAAATTTTAATATTAGATATTAATTGATATATTAATGCCCAAAGAAATCATATATATTATTTCAGTTGAACAATATTAATACATACATAAATGTTAATATGTGTGTATATATACGAGCACTCCTACTTTTTTTTTTTTGACCAATACGTGTACTCCTACTTAGCATTGGTTTTTTCTTTAAAAAAAAACTCGTGCCTAACAGAATTTTTCATGTGCTATAGTATTTTATAAGGAAGCATTTAAGAATAAGAATTGTTCTGTATGATACTAGCTTCTTAGTTTGTTAATAGATTAATTAATACTGAAAAACATTTAAATATTGTTGCATTTATGGCCGAAAAAATAAAATAATGAAATAACTGAATAAAAAATTATCCATTAAAAAAAGGCGGCTTCTTCTCTGAGTTCGCACGCCATTTCTCGTCCGTCCCGTTCCGAGCAGCCCAGCCGACAAGCGCCCCATGGGCCGTAAAGGAAGAAGACGATTTAAAATATTTATATATATTCAAAAAAATAAAAAATAAAAGGAAAAAAAAGACAAAAAAAAACTTTTAAAATTAAAAAATCTTAAATTTTGATATCAAAAATTAAAAAATAACAAAATTTGATAAACAATTGATAATTCAATTTTTAGAAATACTTAATTTAAAATTTTAAAAATATTTCAGACAACTCAACAAGAACTGAAAAGTGCAATAATAATAATAATTACCCAAAAGACGAGCTCTTTGCTAAAAAAGCATCCCAGCCGTTACCGTACACTCTTACTGATTTCACTGTCACCCCTCTTCTCCTTCCTTTCTCTCTCTAGCTTCGATATCACAGTGCTCACAAGGACCTATCTGCCTATTTCCCTCTCTTACTTAGGGTTAGGGTTTCTGCATTATCATGTGAAATCCTAGATGCAGTGTGTAATTTCTGACTGTTTTGGAAGATCAGTGTAACAAGATCGAGCTCTTGGTGGCCGTGGTCTTGTCGGGATGGGGAATTGTTGCAGATCTCCGGCTGCTGTTGCCAGGGAGGATGTCAAATCCAACTTCTCCGGCCACGATCACGGCAAGAGGGACTCCAATGCCGCCAAGAAGAATCGGGTTACGGTTCTTTCGGACGTGCCCAAGGAGAACATAGAGGAGAAGTACTTGGTGGATCGGGAGCTTGGTCGAGGTGAGTTTGGTGTGACTTATCTGTGTATTGAGCGGGAAACTAGGGAGCTACTGGCTTGTAAGAGTATTTCCAAGCGCAAACTGAGGACTGCGGTGGACATTGACGATGTTAGGCGTGAGGTGGCCATTATGAAGCACTTGCCCAAGAGTTCCAGCATTGTAAGCTTGAAGGAAGCTTGTGAGGACGACAATGCCGTGCATTTGGTCATGGAATTGTGCGAGGGTGGTGAGCTGTTCGATCGCATTGTGGCACGTGGCCATTATACTGAACGAGCTGCTGCTGCGGTCACAAGGACGATTGTGGAAGTTGTCCAACTCTGTCACAAACATGGGGTTATTCATAGGGACTTGAAGCCGGAGAATTTTTTGTTTGCAAATAAGAAAGAGAATTCACCTTTGAAGGCTATCGATTTCGGCCTGTCTATATTCTTCAAGCCAGGTAATAATTTTATTGCGGGAATGTCGTTGCTTATCGTACCTTGTGGAAACTTAATCTCAGGTGTGGGAGGCTAGGATTATAAAATTTTTTCATATCATGGTGCTACCAGTTGTTATTATGGCTTAATTTTTAATTTAGCTAAATAAGACACGCTTGTTTGCCCTTGTCTTGGACAAGGAGTTGGAGGTTTGGTGGAGAGGATTAGTTAATATTAATGAGCTGCGCTGATAGTTCCTGAAAATGCGCCATGCCATTGTTTTATTACTGATATTGTTATGTAATTTTTGTTCTTTTAGACAACTCTGTTAGTAGATTGCTACTCTTTGGGATGCTTATGATCCCCAGCTAGGTTGTCAACGCAGTGAATTTCTTTATCATCCATCACCCCCCATATACGTGCAGAAAAGTAGAGTTACAATATGCCCCTTATACGAAGGAAAAAAAGTATACTGAAGTGGACGATGCCTGTCAAAAGTAGACAGTTGAACACTTGGACCGAAATAGACAATCTATTCTTCATAAGCTATCTGCCCATGATCATGAGCTTCCATGTATAACATATCATTGGCTGCCCAAGTCAATGGAATCAGTTGCAGGGGAATCACGCTATTTCTGTCTGTCCAAGTCATGACCGTCTAATGTATGAATATTTTATAATTGACAACGTTAATAAGCAGTTATAGAATAATTGGCTTTTGTAGTGTTATATGTAGTAAGTAGTTACAGAATGTTGGCGTTGCAAGTATGAAATAATCTAGAAAAACCTAGTTAGTGTCCATAGGATGTGCAGGACTTCCGAAGTTTGACTAAAATCTTTTGAACTCTTCTAATTCAAGCCCTTAGCGGACAGACTCAATGGCCATACGGATGAAGCTTGGCTCTGGGAAGGCTAATTTGATATACTCTTAAGTTATAATCAGCCAACAAGAATCAAATTCTTCATTCTTCAAAGCACTGCCTAAACTTTTGAGCTCCTTCATTTTATATTTCCAAAAATAAAAGACTGTGCTAATGGAGTCCTTACATAGGTCCTTTGTAAAATCAAAATTAGAAACGTAAAGTCAACCTGAGATCTGGATTAATACTGATGGTGGAAGATCAGCAAACCCTTAGCTTGTTGATTACATACTGTGGGCAAGTATGATCATTGGTACTGGGGTACTGGGTTACTGTGTATAATTTAAAACAGCAATATGAACTGTCAAGAATTCTGAAAACTTGGTTGCAAAGTATTTCATACCATGTCAATGAAAAGCTTCTACTAGAATTCAAACTTTTGGGAGAAGGGCTATGAATATGTGTATATCATAACTCTGACAAGATCTATATAGCAATAATGTGATAAAGACTTGTTCCCAATCGCAAGCGCATGGAGATGCTCAGACAACATAAACTGCTTGCTTGTTTTTTGATAACTTGGAAGTACTCAATATGAAAGCAGATCCTTTTTTAGTTTCATTTTCTGATTTGACTGTTAATTTATATAACTATAATTGTGATCGGAATTCTTAAGATGCTGCAATAACAATTCTATTTTCTTGACAAATTATTGGTTTTTGTTCTGCTCCGGCTTATTGATTGTCTTCTTACGCCAAGCCCATAGTATTAGATTGCATACTTATATTTTCAGTTGCCCTTGCTTGAAGAATCCACACATGATTTCTATGATGTTATTGTATGGGTGTTATTTGAATTTTCAGGCGAGAAATTCTCAGAAATTGTTGGAAGTCCATATTATATGGCTCCAGAGGTGCTCAAGCGGAGCTATGGGCCGGAAATAGATATCTGGAGTGCGGGAGTAATTCTATATATCTTGCTCTGTGGTGTTCCCCCATTTTGGGCAGGTAATTGCATTCCCTCTGGCATTGCTATCTGCATTGTCATACATGAATCACCAATTCTGGAATAGGGACATTCATGCATGCCCCTGCTCTTTTTATTAATGGTCATGCCCTTATATATCAAAGTTCTAATATGTAATGAGAGGGGTTGACATGAGTAAATCTTGTATATTTTAGTTGAGAAGCTTTTTATGCTTCTGTTTGGTCCATATATTTATATGTGTGTGTGTGTATGTATCTATATCTCATATTTGGTTCGTGTGCAGTTGTTTCTACTTCTGAACTTAGGTCCCGTATCGCAACTCATAGGAAAACATTTTATTTTACCATGAGGTTAATTATAATGCAGAATCCGAGCAAGGGGTTGCACAGGCAATTCTTCGAGGTCTCATAGATTTCAAACGGGAACCTTGGCCCAGTATTTCAGAGAGCGCCAAAAGTCTTGTAGGGCAAATGTTAGAACCAGATCCTAAGCTTCGACTAACCGCCAAGCAGGTGCTTGGTATGTTCCATTTATTTTATGCTGAATTTCTTAATCAGAGGGATGCCATTTTTTTATTTTTCCCGTTTTGCACCCTACATTGTTAGTAGGTGCTAACTTCTACACCCTCATAATGTTTGCTATATTTTGGGTTCTTCAATTCAATTTGCTCTCCTTGTTCGTTGTGCAATGTTCCAATTCTGTAATGCCCGTCAATCAACATAAGTTATTGGAATTGATGTTCATATAGTAATTAAATGAGAATGCATTTGCAACGCAAGTCATTCAGTTTGAAGTTGCACCCATGTCTGTTTGCTTTCTAAGTTAGATGATGTTTAGATTAGTTAATCCAACGTGAAGTGCTTTCTCATTCATACATGTTACTCATTATGTGCTATTTTTCTGTGTTTGCAGAGCATCCTTGGCTTCAAAATGCTAAGAAGGCTCCTAACGTTCCCCTTGGTGATGTAGTCAAGTCTAGGCTTAAGCAGTTTTCAATGATGAACAGATTCAAAAGAAAAGCTCTGAGGGTTGGTTGCATCTGTTAATAGTTAATCTGTGATTTTATTGTATATTCCCTGCGAGATAGAGCTAAATTCATACATTTGAAAATAGGTCATTGCTGATTTCTTATCCACTGAAGAAGTTGGAGACATCAAAGAAATGTTCAAGAAGATGGACAGCGACAATGATGGCATCGTTTCTGTTGAAGAACTAAAAGCTGGATTTCAAAATTTTGGATCTCAACTTGCTGAGTCTGAAGTTCAGAGTCTGATTGAAGCTGTACGGTTACCTTTCTCTTTTTACTGTACTATCTTGCCTGAATTACGATATCACAAGTCCATCTTATCTTCCTGAGAACTTTGTTATTTGATAGTGCACCATTCATCAAGTAAAAACAGGTTTAAATGATTTTCGATACAGTATTCTCCACAGCTGAAATTTTAGATTTAGCATTTATCAAATTGAACGCTTCCATATTGCCAACAGGTAAATACCAACGGGAAGGGAACACTTGACTACGGAGAATTTGTTGCTGTTTCCCTGCATTTAAAACGGATGGCTAATGATGAGCATCTTCGCAAAGCCTTCTCCTATTTTGACAAAGACGGGAATGGCTATATTGAACCAGATGAGCTGCGGGAGGCATTGACAGAAGATGGTGCAGATGATTGTACAGATGTAGCAAATGATATATTCCAGGAAGTAGACACAGACAAGGTACATAATTCATATAGTTCTCATTTCCCACCTTCTTTTGATATGGATATGAATCTTACCCTCTGATATGATTACACAATCACAGGATGGCCGTATCAGCTATGATGAATTTGTGGCTATGATGAAAACTGGAACAGATTGGAGAAAAGCCTCTAGGCATTATTCACGAGGGAGATTCAACAGCTTGAGCTTAAAGTTGATGAAAGATGGTTCTGTAAACTTAGGGACTGAGTAGTGGTCTAGTGTGGGTGTGCCCCCCCTTTTTAAATCTTCCATTACAAAGTAGTGTAATATTCGTCTTACATTCTGGATGACCTCTTTGTGATTATTATTTGAGCCCCTTGTTAGATGTTTGCCTATTGACCAGGTGCTGTGCAAGTCAGGGAAGGAGCTGCATGCACCTACATACAAGCCCTAGTTGCTTCCATAAAACAAGCTGCCTTGGAGCCATTGGTGTGTGACATGTACGATTCCTGTCTTTTAACCTCTCTCACCCTCTGTTCTGTTTAACAATGTTGAATCAAACTGCTTAGTGCTGCCAGAATATCTTTACCAAAGTAATGCGAATGCCTTGTTTTTGTATTCTAGACTCTTGTGTAAAATTTGTTCTTTCCTTCCTGAGATCTCATAGCTGCAATTTTTTAGGTGCTTGTTAACTAGTTTCTTAAATGCTGAGATAAATTCTTATAATTCACAACATGAGATGAGTCTGATTAAAAAATATGCTTTATTTGGTCATCCGTACGATGGTTGCTGGCACCAAAAAAACAAATCCATACCCGTGTGTTTGCGGGGTTTGAAACGTGGCTGCTGGTTTGGGGGCAAAAGGAATGAAATATGCGCACACGCGTGTGCGGAGTTTGACATTGTCTATGTGCTCGTTTGAAATAGCTTATTTTTGGGCAATAAGTGCTTATAAATCGTGATTCACGGTATACGAGGAAAGTACGTGAGAGGAGTTTTATCTCGACTTGCGTAATAAGGACTTATTATCCAAATATAAGCCCAACCAAACACACACTATGTTTGACTGGTACTGATTAGTAAAGGAGAAAACTGTTTGTGCTTTGTTGAAGCTTTTTAATATTTACTAGTTAAATCCTTAATATAAAATATATTTATCTAATTTAATTAGATTAAAGAAATTTGTTAAGTTAATTAATTTAAAATGTATTTTCTAAAATACCTTAGTCATATTCCTTAATTCCCTTCTTTCTCGTCTCTCTTGATTATTGTTAATAGGGCATCAATAAGAATAAATTAAAAAAAATATTTGTAAATATGAAAAATATATATTATATTTACGATAAATATTAACTTTTCAAATATATTCTATATTAAGCAAGATTATTAAATTAGAACAGGCAATTAAACCGATCTGAATAGTGGGTCAAGGGTCAATGGATCAGATTAGAATCAAAGGATAGTGAGTCAAGGGTCAATAGATCAGATTGGAGTCAAACTGTAGTTAACCCTGAGTTAAACTAATGAAGAAGTGAATTTAAACGAAAATAATTTTTGGAATAGTTTTGACATTTGATAATTTTTGAGGGTTAAATAATATTTTTTAATGAATCTTTTTATATTAGAAAGTAGACATTTCAAGCTTTTCATAAAGTCTTAATTTATAATTTTTGAAAATATGCATAATGAGATCTGAATTATTGAAGTCAAGAAATGCTGTATAAACAGTGACCCGGTCGGACCGAATCGGTTAGCTGACTGGTAAGCCGGTTTTATGATCGAACTGGCCTGTACGATTCGGTCATGGATTGGAGGGATTTTTTTTCGCTAGAGCCAACAAGAAGATTAACTCAGGAGGGAATACACGCCATTTTATAAGAGCCTTGGGGTTTGGGCCAAAATGCTCCAATTACTAGCCTCTTGGCATCGGGAGTTTGAAACTAGGCCCATAAAAGTGTACTAATACGTAATATCGTGAATATTGATTATTCAGGTTTGTGATTGTTGGCCATTTTCTTGTGCACTACCCCCAAAAAAAGAAGGAAAAATAAAAGATAAAAATGAAAACGACAATACTCTTTGTATAGGTATTTTGTTGTCTAGCATTAAGGACATCAAAATTTAGCTCAACGTGTATGGAAAAAAAATTTATCTCAACAATTAAATTACATCAACCAGATTAAGATATGGGGGTGATAACTTACTTATTTAGTCAAGTAAAAGGAATGGGTTCTTGTCTGCTAAACAAATAGTTTGAGATTTGATTCCCAATTCTTATGCATGCATAGAGTCAGTTTAGTTGGAAGGAGTTAGGGCTTTTATTGTGGATGAAATATATTCTTGATTCCTCACCTGAAAAAGAAAAGAAAGACAAGGTTGAGAGGCAAAGAATTAAAATAGTGTTGTGCACTAATTTGTAAAGGCTGCTGCTATCAAAGAATTCTTTTGGTGGTATCCACATGTTGGGAGGAGATATTATTATTATTGTTATTATTATTATGGTTCCTTTTGACTCAAATTCATGCTAATCCTAATGTGCACCAATAGGCTTCTTATGTACATCTCACACTTGTAACTTTGAAGCTGATGATAATCATGAACCCAACATCTCAATTTTTGTGACTAATCAGCTTCAATCAAGGTTCCTTTGTCCTCAACAGCATTAATCCACTTCTCCATTACATTGTATCTGACTCTTAATTCTCCCTCTTTACACTTTGACTTCCCAACACATCACATGCTTCAACAGTGTTAGAGGCTCTGAATTACTTACCTAATTATATGATGAATAAAAAAGTTGTGTACAATATCTTTAAAAGCCTGTTTAGTATGAGAAGATGGGAGGGAAAATTTTTGTGAATTAAATTTAAAAAAAAAATTAGAGAAGTGGGGTTAAAACTTTTTAATTAAGTTTTCTTATTCTTGAGAAAATTATTGAAAAATAACTAATAACAAAAGTTATTGCTAATTTCATTTAAGGACCTAGGTATTTGAGCGGGCACAACTCTTTTTCAACTGTATGCTCTACTCATAGTTGAAGATAGGTTGCATATAATGGAAAAAAAGTTGCATTTATTGAAAATATATTACACTCGCTGAAGATAGATTGCGTACAACTCTTCTTCAAGTATCTTTGAGCAATAAATTTTGGAAAGACGGATTTGTCGGCAATGTTTTCTTCAAATTTCATCATTTTATACTAGGGTTAATAACAGAGATTATTAGATGTTTACACGTAGGCATGGTATATTAAGAGTAATATATTAAATGATATTGATATATAGAAATTAGAAAGACTAGCATGATAGACTAAATATATGGCCATGAATACATATTTGAAAAAACAAAATTGTGGTGCCACCTGGCTTGCCTGTTAAGTTCTCATTGCTTTAGATGTTGAGTTCCAATCATAATTCACTCTTCTTATTGGATGTATTAATTTATTCTTAACTAATATTCCTAGTAGTGAGATTTTAGGATAGTTCAAGTGATCGAATAAGACATAAAAATAGTTTATATTCTCTATGCTCATACAAGTGCATGCATTTATACGGTGAATCCAGCTAAAACATACACTTTTAATAAAACGTTGGTGTCATGTTTACGTGGCGATCACATTGGACGGAAAATAGAAAATATATATAAAAAAAAGAATGAAATATGTTGCAAAAATCAATTTTGCTAGGAATCTAAAATCTTGAGGAACATTCGATACTATTATGGGCAAAGATATTTTTTTTTTTCATATTATAAGCACATGGCTCACATGTAATCCGACATCCTTCGAGAATTGTTGATATGTATTGGGGAGAAACAAATAATGATGATTTGATTTGGCTTGTGTTTGTGTTTGTGTCAAAAATATAAATCTCAATGTGACTAGCAAGTCAAAGAATTTGGTTCACAAGAAAATTAAATGAATAAAATAAAGGAAAAGAATATGTCAATGGTGATTAAATTCAATGAAGGCACTACGTGCTTCGGTCCTTCATGTCCTCCACCATCTTGTGCTTTCTTCATTGGTCCTTCCTTCACCTCTCAAAGTGAATCTAGGGTTTTCTAGTGTGATTCAATATTATATTTGAGGCTGTGAATATAAGTCAAAAAGAAAATATCACTTCAAGCTTGTTGGATAATTTGATCAACATCATCATTAGATAATTTATTGTAAGGCTTTGGAATATCATTTTAATCATGATTACCAATCGTGGAATTAGTACATACTCCCTCCGATCCTAATTATAAGATAAAGTTGATTTTTTTGGAGAAATTAAGGAAGCCAATTTAATCACTTTATAATATTTATATTTATATTTTTTCTTCAAACTAAGTAATTTGATTAATAAACTAATATATAATCCAAAGATACTAAAAATATAAATACTCTAAAGTGATTTAATTGGCTTCCTTAATTTCTCCAAAAAAGTCAACTTTATCTTATAATTAGGACCGGAGGGAATATTAATTATTAAGAATCGATCTATATTATTTATTGATTCTTATTTACTCCCAATAAGACTATTGATCGAGACTTTGTTATTAATAATCTGTAAGATTCTACTCAAAAAAATAATCTGTAAGATTTTGTTATTGATAGAAAGGCGATGAATCTCTCCTCTTTCCTTCTCATCCCCTTCCCTCCTCTTCTTTTTAAAACTATAAGATCAATATTTAAATAATTTAAATTTAGTTTTCAACAAAATATTTTTCATTTTTATTGCAGTATTAAATTATTCATATCAAAGTCTAACTATATGAATTCAATTAATTATTTTTATTTTTATAGTTTAACGTTTTAATAATAATTTTATAAAAGATTAAATTTAAACCATTCAAAAATATTACAATAGTAATAAAAAGCAAGAGGAGAGGTAATTTCTCCTTTGTTGATTGAGAACAACAATATTGTGTGATTCATATAGCTAACCAATATAATAGGATATGACGTGTCATTGTTATATTGATTATTATTTTCCACAAAGAGGGAGAATTCAGATAAATGAAATATTTAGTACGTGCTTGGCTTTGTTTTAAAAATATCAACTATAAGTATGACTTTCTTAATGAAAGAAAACATGTAGTTACGGTGTGTTATCTTCTCTTAAGTTTTATATATTTCATGAAGAGCTGATTTTATGTATGTATTGTGAGATATTTCACAAATCAATCTTGAAATAAATGGGCCGTGACATAACTTCACAATCCTTTTAGACACAAAATAATCATAATTTTTTTTTTACAAGAATGCTATCATATATAATGCATATTTATGGTCTTTACCAAGCAATTTGCTGTGTTAGTGTCATCAAAATTTGGATGATTAACCAACAAGTTGTTAGTTAAGATGGTAAGTAGTCACATCCAATAAGAAGGAGAATATAAGTCTGAATTTTACACTTGTTGGAAAAAACAAAAACCTTTTTTTACTATTTGAGTCTCGAAAGAGGAGACTCTCTTTTTTTTTTTTTATAATAAAAGAAATTCTACAAACACATCAGAAGTTATCCTCCTGAGTCAAAATGAAATCTCATCTTGTTTATATCATTAATTAAAAAGATAGTAATAGTATCAGGGGGCGAATCTGTGATATAAAGATCAATCACCATCTTCCAAGCTTCTTTTGCCATAGCGTCTGCAACTGTGTTAACATCCCGATTGCAATGTGAAATTTCCACTTCCCAATTTCTATCCAGCAGCACTTGCACCTCCACAATAAGCTAAAAATCAGGATGTTCCTGAGCTACCTTTCCCTGAAAGAGGAGACTCTCTTGATCAAATAAAAAATGGATGATTATGTTTTAAGTTTTGGAAAATGATAGTTAGCTAGGTAAAAATTTCTGTGATAAGATGGATTGCAAGTATATCTTTTGTGAATAGAATAGTTTATTATAATATTTATAAATATGTAGATATAGATTAAAAAAATTTGCAATTTTTAAATGAAATTAGAAACCTTTTCCCATGCAGTACACATAATTTAATTTGATGCAAGATGCATAGTCATTATGAATCTTTTAGTTTGTTATGAATTCAATCTATATTATAGTGATTGCATGCATAACAGCATAAGTTATATATGGACTAATATGTGTGATTAACATATAATTCATTTTCAAAAGAATATTTTATTTTAATTTTCAATCATTAGACTTTTTATGTCATAGCGTTAAAATCATTAGACTTTTTGGCTATTTGCACTAATCTAACTAAATTTTTAATGCATAAAAAACATGATTGTTCATTAATATTCCTTAGACAAAATTTTAAGTATGCATTTTATAGATGGATAAAATTATATATGTTAAGCAATCTCCCCCACCCCAAACCCCCATTTGGGATCTAATTCAACTCAAATATTAAGATTAGAAGTAGTACTAAATATATATTATTAGACTTCAGATCTGCTCTTGATGGGATAAGTTATTTAATTAGGGTTTCAAACCTAATTAAATATATAATTTAATTCATTAACTGATATCCAATTTACTAAGAGATTATTAATTGAGGGGCAAGAAAGAAATATATCAATTTTCTAAGATATGGAATAGGAAGATTTTCCTAGAATATGAGAGATTTCACATTCAATAGGGGTGTTTTCCTCAGTTAATTTTCATTCAATTGTTGATATTTCCGATCAATAATCTCTCTCTCTCTCTCTCTCTCTCTGTTTTTTTTTGGAGAATTATACTTAGGTCCCATGGAAGAAGAAAAAATGAAAAAATGATCCATATAGATTACAAAATGAAAAAATGGTCCCATTAACAACTCCATGAGCCTGTATTGACAACTCGTTAACAACTCCAGGAGCCTGTATTGACAACTCCATGGGACCATTTTTTCATTTTACAATCTATAGGGACATTTTTTCATTTCTCCTCTTCCTTAGGACCTGAATGTAATTCTCCTCTCTTTTTTTTCTGTGTGATGCATCTGTTGTGTCACTTGGTTCAGACTAAGTACTCTCTCTGTTTTTTTTGGGAGAATTACAATGAGGTCCCAAAGAAAGAAAAAAATGAAGAAATGGTCATTATAGATTGAAAAATGAAAAAATGGTCCCATTAACAACTCTAGGAGCCTATATTAACAACTCTATGAGACCATTTTTTCATTTTACAATCTTCCTTAGGACCTTAATATAATTCTACCTTTTTTTTTCTGTGTGATGCGTCTGTCTGTTGTGTCACTTGGTTCAGACTAAGTACCTGGCCCCCTACTTTATTTTTCTGACACACACAGAGTGGCACAAGTTTTACATTTGATTTCTCTTTTGAAAAAAATAATTCGAATGCAATTAATCTTTCTAACAAATGGACATTAAAATCAAATTTCAGGTCCATTTATATATGTTGAGTGTTTTTTTGTCCATCCGATTTATTGGAGGTTTACTTTGATTATATCCGGATCCGACCCACATCGTGCATCTGGTTATGATGGAAGAGTCTCCCAATGGGACTTTTCTGCATACATAAGACTCGAACTCGAAACCTTACTTAAACGAAACCAAACCGCTTACCACTTAAACCAACTCCCGTTAATATTTATATATGTTGAGTTGTCCATTCGATATAATTCATATAATGTGATTTCCACTTGGGTTTCATAGCCCCTTTATAACTTGTACGTTGCTGTCTTGTTTAAAAGAGTGAGATGTGACCACAATTAAATCTTATTGTATAGCCACACAGAGTTTACCATAATTATATGGGTGCACCCACAAACCTATTGAACCAAAAATAAAGGTTGATCACTAGAGGGTCTATATTTATATATATTGGCATGTTTTTTGTGAAAAACATTGTTTCTGAGAAAAGATGCTTTTATTTATGACCTGTGGTCCCTTTTATTCCCACTTTCATCTCCAATTTCTTCAAATAATTTCTATGAAATTATTTATTTGAAAAGGATTCTCGTTTGAGCCATAGTTTAAGAATATGAGTGAAAATTAAGAAAGAAGGTCAAGTATCAAAAGTGCACGCACAACATAAACATAAACATATGAACATATGTGGAATATGGAAGAATTAAGATTAGAAAGGAAACTAGCAAAAGGCAAAAGAAAAATGAAGAGGTGGGTAAATGATGATGTTACTACAAAAGGAAAAAACATCAGTTAATTAGCAACGGAATTTAGCTACCGAATTAATTAGTGACAGTCTATTTAACAACAGAATTATACAATTTTGTTGCTAATCCATTGTTTTGTTAAGCAATGATGATAATTAAAGGATGCCACAAAAGGAAAAAGTATTATTGTGGTGTTGTGAGTGTTTGCATGTGTTTGGCACAATGATTGTGAGGATAAAAGCCACAATTGAGGGCTAAAAAGCACGGTTAAGCCAATATTGAAGAATTGCAAATGTTTGAAATAGTTTTTTATCAGTTGGATTTTTGAAGAAAAAACTATTTTAAGTTATAAATCAAAATTTTTTACTTTGGGCTTTTCCACCATAGAGAGAGAAGAAGTTTTTATTATGGAGAGAAAAAATTAATTGGTGTAAAGTATTTTGATTGATGCCATTTTAATCCATTAAATTTTTAAAGGGGCACTTTTCTCTAATTTTCACTAAAATTTAAGTTGTTTGATATTTTCAAGTTTTTTTTTTCCAAAAATACATTAATTATTTTTATTTTTATTAAATTCATGTTCTTTTGAGTCATTTTGTATCTAAACTTACTTTTAAATTAATTACCCAAAAAAATTCTAGTTTATCAAATTGACTTTTTCAAAAGTGAAGAGTGAATGTATATATGGTTGGCAAAAATAAAAAAAGAGAGAATGTAAATATGGCATAAGGATCCTGATTATTTCCTTTTATATTATATGATATTATTTTTTTGCTATAAAAAATATGAGAAATTTAATTGGAGAGAAAGACTTGATAAATCTTTATACACAAACTACCTAGAAATTTAGCGTGCACACAGAGTACTCTGATTTAGGTTCTTATCATTTAAATTTTTAATTATAATTATAATATATATTTATTATTTAATAAGATCTATGTTCTTTTAAGTTATTCTTCATATAAACTTGTTTTTCAATATAATCATCCGAACAAGTGAAAAGTCAAACAAAAAAAAAAAAAATCATTTCTTTTATTGCCAATTCTAAAATACTTACATTACATAATCTAATTTTTATCCGATATTAAATTTTCCAATGTCATTTTGAAGAAAAGCCCAAACACACCCTTTGTACTTGTTTGGGTAACTCACTTCGCACTTATTTTGGGTCCCTTGCCACGTGACATGCACGTGAAGAGGCTCCCCATTTTCCCTTTATACTTATTTTGGGTCTCATTTTCCTTCTTTTTTGTGTCCTTTCAACTTTTTACTTTTTGCATGATAGATATGGATCAGAAGAAATGAATGCCACATTAATGTCCTAAGAGAAAGTTCAGGGATTTGTTTTTGTCTAACTTTTAAAATCTTAATCTACTTTATCATTTAAATTCATAAATCTTTGCTGAAGGATAGGTTTGTTTTTCTAAGTTTATATCAAGTTTTAGATTAATCCCTTGAAGTTTAGTGTCTCTAATTAACAAAAAATGTTGATTCATCAAATTTAAGTGGTGATTATGCAATCAAATGTTGATAACTTAATTTTTAACTAATTTAACATTTTTAAAATATTTAAAATAGAATCTTTATAAAGATGCCACCTGGTCTAGACTCTAGACTTATTAATACCTCATTTTTCAAAATATTAAATTATATTAAAGGATTAAGTTTAAGCATGCTTTGTTAGCTAGCATTTAATTGCTTAGTCACAATCCAAGTTTGTGAGTGTTTTAAGCATGTTTTGTTAGTATTTAAGAACTAAAAATACTTCACTTCATAAATTTAAGGGACTAATTAACTGAAATTTGATATAAATTTAGGTGACCAAACATATATTCTAGCTTAATTTTTTCAAGTTATACTTATTAATTAAATACTCCATCTTTTCCTTATTATAAAGCACTAACTAAAATCAATTTTTAGTTCAAAACATAAAGCACCGACCTCCTCGTTGCAAATAAAGCAGTGGTATGAGTAAAGCAAAGCTAAAGATCCATGCATAAGTGCAAATATGAGAATGGGAGTGAAAGAAAAAGAAATAGAAATAGGGTCATTCAAAACCGGGACAGGACCAAGATACTCCAATCCTAATTTTCGGTTTCGGTTTTTAGCCAGGATGCAAATTGTATCCCAGTCTCAATCCTAGTTTGGTCTTGGTCCCCGGAATTAGGAAATCCTGGCTTTTTTAAAAAATATATAAAAATTTTTAAAATATCATTATAGTAGTTAAATTCTCCATATTCTATTGTTTAGAGGAATCATTTAACAATTAATAAGGCCATAATAATTACAAAAATTGATCTATAATTAAAGAATAACATTTTATCATCATCTTCATTATTATCTTTATACATGATACAGTTAGAATTAGTATTATGATATGTACGGTGTAATATCCCGAATTTTGAAATTGGAGACTTGGGAATAAGCCTAAATTAAGTGGACTGCTAAGCCCCAATTTAGCAAGAGCCCAAATTTATCCCCTAATGATTCTAATATCTTTGGGGTATTAAGAAAGTAAAATGATGAATTTTGGAAAAAGTAATTATGTTTTTGGTGAAATCGCCTATAAGATAGTGAGTTTGTCATGTGATTTTGAATAATCAAATAAAGAGAAAAAATTGTGAAATTTTACAGCATGAAAGTAGACATCCTAAGCCTTAATTTGATAGGTCGTATGAATCAATTAGAGTTATATACAAAAAGATATAAATTTTTGAAGTTAGCCCAAAAAAACTGGAAATTTTTTGAAACAACATGCAAAGATTGAAATTCTGGGAATTGTTTGATTCCATCTAGCAAAATTCTATATTTTTCCTTGAAACTAGACTCAATAAAGGTTCTATAGGCTTTGAAATCACTCTAATTCAATTTTTATAGAATTAGTTATGATTTTTCAAAGTTTGGGCAGAAATCTGCCAAAATTTTGTAAAATCCGAATTTTGGAAAAATGGTGTAATAAAGTAAATATCATATAATAAATATCATTCTTCTCCTTCCTTCAGCCAAAACCGTGCAGCACATGTCTGAAATAGAGAGAGAAGAGTTGAGATTTTTAGAGAGAGAAGGAGAGGAAAAAGCTTATAAAGGTAAGTGATTTCTTTGGTAAATAGGTTCCTAATGCGTATAACTCCGCTCCTAAGCTATTCTTCTATATGATTCAAGGTTTGGAAGCTCATCTTTTGGTGTTTCAAGGGTTAGGGTTCAGCCATCTTGAGAAAAGCTAGTGGGAGCTTGAAGTAACTTCCAAACCTTTGTATATTGACTATTCTGGCTGTTGTGGACAATTTAATCGGTGAAATTTCGCCGGATTGTCCTTGGTTGTAAAAATGGAAAATGGGTTTCCCTAGGGTTATTCTGCCCAAATTGGTACTAAATGGTAGTTGTAACCTAATAGAATAGTCAATAAGATGGTTAGGAGTAGAAGCGTTTACGAAGCTGAAATCGTAAAACCCCAATTTTCCCCGAAAAATTCATATAATTCAACCAGGGTTGTAAATGGGTTTTAGAGTTGGATTTTCAATGATTTGATGGTTCCATTGAGTTCAGGTGGGAAAATTAGGTGGGGTTACAGTTGGACACTTTTTCAGAAAAGGCTGAGAAAGTATAATTACAAAAACGCCCCTGAAACACTGAAATAAGAGCTACCAAGGGCAATTTCATCTTTTGGCAGTGAATTTGATAATTCTGAGTCCGAAAATGGATTACGGAAAAGGCTGAGAAAGTATAATTACGAAAACGCCCCTGAAACACTGAAATAAGAGCTACCAAGGGCAATTTCATCTTTTGGCAGTGAATTTGATAATTCAGAGTCCGGAAATGGATTCCTTGAGGTAAAAATAGGTCAGGATAGCCCAGGTTAGAATTTCGAGAAAAGTACAGCGGACTGGGTACGATGGGGCCGGGTCTCCAGGGGTATTTTAATAATTTTTCAAGATAGACTCGTATAACCCCCAGAAACACTGTGGAAGTGTCTGAACGGTACCTTTGGCATTGTAGGATCGAATATGGAACCTGAGCTGTTGTCACGCTTTACGAGGCACACGTTTGGAGGCGAAAAAAGGTTAAGGCAGGGAACTTACCTCTCATGCATGTGTATGATATTTGTGTTAGTGTATTGATGCATGTTATTGCTTTTCTTGATTATGTTAAACATGTATGAATTATTTGAAGCTATGTTTCAATTTATGCTATGGCTATAAGTATATTGTTCGAAGCATTGAGCTTATAGAATTGTCATTGTGTGAGCATGAGTTATGTGATGCAAGCATGTCATACATTAAACATTTATCATACATGCATATTGGTATTTTTTTCCTACTGAGATTCTCTCGAATCTCACTCTTCCCTACCAACGATTTAGACAGGAGAAGAACGAAGATATGCTGAGAACAATGCAGAGAACCATATGAGGGGATTGTAGTGGTAGAACGAAGACGAGAAGATGTTTCTGTTTCACTAGGACGGGTTTAGATACCCAAGTAGCCCTGTGTGGCTACATTGATGGTAATGATCATGTACGAACCCCTATGAGAAATTTATGTAATCATGCACATATTATCAGTATAGTTATGCTATTCCTGTGTTGCCTACCGAATCGCATATCGTTTTCCGCGAATACTCTGGTAAAGGTGAAAATGAGATAAGGGCGTGACATACGGTTTAACTCCAACTAAAGATACACATCTTATCAAATGATAACGTAATTTTTTGGTTAAAAAATACAATGATAACTTAATTTACAAGGTAAACAAAAAAACGGGGATTGGGATTGGGACTGGGATCTCAAGGGTGATCCCAATTCCTGTCCTAGTCCCGGTCTCGATTGTCTGGGCCGGGACAGGAAATTCCTAAAATCAAAATGTCTGGGATCGGGTCGGGATGGTTGAGACCATGATACTTTGAACACCCCTAAATAAAAATACAGAATTCTATCATGGTTTACCCAACTACTTGCCCTATATACAATTTCTAAGATCAATCCTAATATTTTCTATTAACTCTTTTATAAGGTAAAAAAACGGGCTTTTATTTTAATACTCCTCCGATCCTTAATATAAGATATATTTAGGAAAGAGATTCCGATTCTAAATATGATACATAGTTTTTATATTTATCAATCTTTTCTTAACTTATTTTTATTAATGTTACCTCAACAATAATAAATGAGAAGATGGAATGGGGGAATTAATGAAGAAGATGACTAGAGTGTTTTAAAAAATACATGTCATACTCTTTCCGGTTCTAAATATAAGAAAGAGTTGATTTTTTTAAGAGATTAAGGAAGTTAAATAAATTACTTAATCATATCATATGTTATGTATTCTTAGATTATATATTAGTTTATTAGTCAAACTAATTAGTTTGGAGGAAAAAATTAAACTATAAATACTCTAAAATAATTTAATTAACTTCCTTAATCTCTCCAAAAAAATCAACTTTGTCTTATATTTGATACTAGAGGGAGTATTAATTAACTCAACTAACTTCATTAATTTAATCAAATTAGATAAATATGTTTTATATTTAGAGCTAGAAGAGTATCTCATTAAAAAAAAGTAACTCCTCCTGAGTTTAAATCCTAATTACACTTTCCTTAATTATAAGGTGTAATCCAATTGCTGTCAAGAGTCAAGAGACCCCGTCATAACTCATAATTGAGTGTTTAGTCTCTTTTAGAGAATGAAAGTTTTCTGAGTAAACTCTCCAGCTATGAGTTAATAAAATAAAGAATTTATTCAAATAATTTGTTCATCAAACAAGCAAACCCAGAGTTCCAATTGAATATATATATATATATATATATTAGGGGAATTATATACAGCTGCCAAGGAAGAGAAAAAAACACATGCATATCTCTTGAAATCATCAAATTGCATCGAAGTTCTATAAGACTTGGTCTAAATTAATTTGAATTGAGAAAAGACTAATTTGCCCTTGTTAATATGAGCAACTAAATGACAAGTTAGGGTACAAACAATGACAAATCAGAGTGCCAATGACTAGTCATTAGTCATTAGTCATAAACCATAAACCCTGACTTGTCATTAGTTGCTTAATAACTTGTCTTTATTAGTTGCTCAAATTAGTAAGGGCAAAGTGAGTTTTTCTCAATTCAAATTAATCTAACTTAAATCCTATGAGGCTTCATTACAAATTGATGATTTTAAGAAACTTGTTTATAATTTTTTTTCCTTCCTTTGTACTTGCATGTGATTCCCTCTATATATTATAGGGTTAAGGGGTAAAAATACCTATAAACTTTTCTAAAAAATGCATTCACTATCATAAACTTTTTTTGGCACAAAAGTAACCATAAACTTTTAAAGGGGAGCAAAAGTGACACTTCCATTAAAACTAATGAACGATTGTTAACTCCAATTCAAAAGTATCAAAATACCCCTATCTAAAAAAAAGATTATGATGGTAGACACATTTTTAAAAAAAAGTTTATAGGTATTTTTGCCTTTTAATCTTTTTAGATAGGGGTATTTGGTATTTTTGCACTGGAGTTAATGGCCGTTAGTTAGTTTTAACGGAAGTATAATTTTTGCCCTCTTTTTAAAAATTCATGGTTAGTTTTACACTAAAAAAAAATTTATGATAGTATATGCACTTTTGAAAAAGTATTTTTATCCATTATTCCTATATTATAAAAGGGCCACTTAATTCAAATGAAAGTTGAGTAAAGATCAGTACGGTAGGTAGGCCTTTATAAAGTTATCCAAATATAAGATGTACTCATGTTCTAATTAAATCTACTAGATATGCATTGTGCATAATTCTCAGCTTTTTGACTGCAAAATTATTGGATTAAGAGTACAATTTATTAAATAATACTGTATAATAAAACAATATATATATATATATATATATATATATATATATTGGAGGGTTCATAAACTGCAAATAACACAGACATGTTGAGAATGTGCATCAGTGCATGGTACAATCTAATTAAGTAATAATAATGAGGCAGGAACCGGAGTGTCCCCATCATATATTATTTTTAATAATATGTCCCCATTATATATTATTATGAGATGTGGATGCTCTAAACCGATGGACCGACCAAACAATACACAAATGTTTCCCACGTGACAACAAATCTCTTACTCTACTTTGTTGTCTATATGCATCTTCTATTATAAGTAGGGTTATTAAATCAGAATCGGTAAGTGAATTGATTGGGATATTGGTTAAGAATAAGTGGGTCAAACCAGAGTTAACCCGGAATTAAACTGGTGAGAGAGTGAAGATTTTAGGTTTATTAATATAAAATTATAAAGAAATTAATTTTTTTTAGAAAAAAAATTACTGAACTGGACCAGTTCTCTGACTGAGTCACCGGTTTTCTGGCCGAACCGGCCGATCCAGTCCGAATTTAATAACACTGATTTTGAGAAATATATATATATATCTTCTATTTGTTGTCCTTTTTTCTTGATAATATCTTTAATTTTTGGGAAAAAGACAGAAAAAAACTTTGAATTTACAAAATTTCAAATAAGGTATTGATTAAAAAATGGATTATAAATTATTTATCAAGTTTCATCATTCCTTTATCAACTCTTGATAACAAATCAGATTTAAAATTTTACAATTTCAATAGTCTTTTTCTATTTTTTTCCCTCTATTTTTTTTTTTTTTTTTGTCCACAGCGCTATTTGACTCCCAATATGGTTGGTTGGTTGGTAACGGAAGGTTGGGGTAATTTTTTTTTCCAACAAAAAATTAGGGTGACAATTAGGATTAAAATAGAATGATGTGTTATTTTTTTTATTAATCTATAACTATTTCTTTTTAGAAAATTTAAATTTGCTTTATGAACATTTGTACACTTATATCTTGATTTTGCTTTGTTCGTATTTTCTATTAGTAATATTAACGGCGTTATATTTTCAAAACTAAAAGCGCACTTTACAAAAATAAGGGAGATAAACTTCACGTATACTTAAAGGATTAAAAATATACTTTAACCTATATTTAATTGTGCTAACTTAATTAAAGCATAACAAAATTTAATAAATGCAAGGGGTAATTGGTAATTATACTTTTTTTTTTTTTCAAAAAAGGACTCGTTTATTTTTTATAAAGAAGGTTGAAGAAAGTATCATTAGATGGTGTATTTTTTTTTCTTAAACGGGGAGATTCACCATCCGGTATCTGACGCTTTTTCTGAACTTTGACCTTTTCAACTGGGTCAAGTATCCTAGCAACCGATTAGTCCATGCTCGAGGAGTAAGGGTGATTCGTTTAACATGTTATCTCCTCCCTCGACCAGTGTCCTCCTTCAACAATTGTGTTTTCTGGGATTCGAATTTGTATTCTCATCCTTGTGGGCGCGAGACCACTTACCATATCGACAAATCACTTATTAGTTTAGATGGTGTATTTTATCTACTACATTCGATCCTAAATATAAAATCCAATTGACTTTTTCAGAGAGATTAAGAAAATTAAATACATTATTTTAAAGTATTTATATCTATCATTTTATTCTAAGCTAATTAGTCTAACTTATAAATTGATATATAATCTAATTACACATAACATATACCATAATTAAATAATATATTTAGCTTTGTATATTTAGTACCAGATTGAAATAGCTTGTTTTTGGATGAAGGAGAGGCAATCCAAATCCCATTAATTGGGCACTAACTAAGGGCATGTTTGGAATTCGAGCAAATGCCCAACCTAGAGAGCCATTTTATAGAACCAACTATCATAGCTGGCCAACAGTTATTTGGGGACCCCATTTGGCTGCCCAATATCAAAGCAATAAGCATCATGATATTCATGAGATGTGCACCATTTAAATACAATTTTAATAGTATATAATTAAAATTTTTAGCTGATATTTTTAAATGAAAAATTATTTTTTTGACAAACTCATTGTTAAAATATTATTTTATTTTATTTTAATAAACATCAAAATATTTTTTAAAGACATAAAAGTACAAAAAAGACCTGAATTGTCTGGATTAGAATCTGGACAGTTCATAAAACACCCAAATCATTTTAGGTATACGGGTCCTTAGGGATGGGCACATACTCATTGTTAAGATGATATTTAATTTATTTTGTGTAAATTTAGCTTCAGCGGTTAAGAATTAAATTTTTGTATTGATAATTTTTAATAATAAATTTATTTTTTTTTAAAATGACAATTATAATATTTTTTTTAGATTATGCATTTATTTAGAAGTTTGGACAACTATTTAAAACTATAAAGATAAAATTAAATTGGGATAATTAATTTGCAATTATTTATATTTTTAATTAATTTTCATCAAGTCCCTATAATTTTTTTTATTTTTATCACGTCCTTATAATTTTTTTGTCATGTCTTTATAGTTTTACTTGATTTTTAATCATGTCCAATCCCTTTAATTTCAGGTGATTGATAAAAGGAAAAAACTATGGGGTCTTGATTAAAAAAATATGTGAAACCATAATAACAAAATAAAAACGAAAATATTATTACATGGACCTAGTTAATAATAGGTGAAACTATAAGGACATGATAAAAAAGGAAAAAACTATGGGGATCCAATTAAAATCAAATGAAATTATAGACACTTGCAAATTAATTATCCCAACTAAATTAAACCGAAACTATTTAAGTTTAATTTGGACGGTTGAACTTTTAATGAGCCTATAAGGCAATTAAGCTAGTTTTGATGCTAATTCTTCACAGAAGAATGCCTAACAAACAAGCTGTGGATAACTTTGGAAAGATTCAAATACATAGCTAACGTTAATAGACTTATTAAGGTTACCGCAGGTTGCTTAGTTTAAGGACTTTTATTTATTTGTACGTACCTCATCTTTATACAAAAAGATGGAATCAAATTATCTCTATATTTCTGCTTAATATTTCTCTTGATATACGATTTAGGATGTGGATTCAATCTAAAAGTTGAGAAAAAATCAAGGTATTAAAACCCGGATCGGGTATTGAACCGGTCGGGGTATTAGGTTAAGGGTCAGTGGGTCAGACCGGACCTAAACCGGGACCAAACCGATGAGAAATTGAAAATTTTAGGCTTATTGGTATGAAATTCTAAAGAAAATATTAAAAAAAAAATTTTTAAAAATGGAAACCGGACCGGCCAACCGGCCGGTTCGCCGGTTACCGGGCCCGGCCCGGTCCGGTTTCCAGAACACTGGAAAAAATTAAATGATGTTTCATTCAAAGATTTCTTACTTAGCATGAATATGAGACTCAATATACTGCTTATTTGGAACTGTTTATTATAAGCACATTGACACAAGTCAGACAAAATTTCTCTAATTAAAGTTTACTTTTGAAGGCTCCACCATCCCAAACATGCACGTAATTTTCTCAAAGCTTTCTTGCCATTTACGTTTGTCATGATGATAATTAAGTTTCAATTGTCCATAAATGGCACAGACAAATATCATCACTTGAATAAATATAAAACCAACGCTCATAAATAGAAAATGATTCATATAACATCGCCACTAGCTATATAATTCTTCCTTCTGCTTTTTTTTTTTTTGATGTATTGAATACTTTTTTTTTTGGTAAAAATGTAATGAATAATTTCTATTTAGATTGATTTGATGCTTCAAATCACATTTAGGCAGAAAAGTATTAAGATAGTACGTGTATGAACTGTGAAGAGGACTAAATTTGATGTTTTTTTTTTCATGCACTGAAGGAATATAAAAACTATATATTGAGTACAAATGCGTACCGAGTTGAGTCGGATCCAGGTTTAAGAGCTCACGCAAGTATTAGATTACAAGAGCCTAATATGGATTTGTACAGCAGTGCACCAGAACAAGCAAGATGGCAGGAGAAAAGAGAATTGCTACAGAGTTCAATAGCAGGGGTGGTTTGCAATTGAAGAGGCACACCCTATTTATAGTGGTTTAGAGTGGCCACTAATTAGGAAATGTGTGCACCCTTTCTTGTCCTCCAAGATGGTAATTAAATTACTTGATTCTCAATTAATTTCCTAATTATGGTGACTTGTTCCTTAATTCACAATCCCATAATTAATTACCGACTTATTTACCAAGCCATAATTAATGTTAATTGATTTCTTATTTGATAAGGCTACTTGTATCCTTAATCAAATAGTCCGGCCCATCAAGGGCGGACTTGGATCTAAAGTCCAACATCTCACACTCGCACTTGATGGGCCACCCATCGTGCGACTACTTCTTCTTGTTTCATACTTAATGTCTGTTGTGATCGCGTGGGCACAACATCTTCAGAACCTTTGGTGCTTGTGATACAAGAAATCCTTGATATCGAATCATCATCCAAGGACACCCTTTATGAACCTGTAAATTGTTGCCTCATATGCCTTAGGTCTGTCCATACACTCAACTCATGGCATATCTGATCCCTCTCGAGTCTTAGTTTCTCTTATTTTTTATCTTGACCCAGATTGCCTACTATGCGCATGGTATCCACACTTACTGGTTTTTCCTATAACCTTTAAGGGACATGTCACAGATGCCACCGCAAAAAGTGTACTTCAAGATAGACCTTCCTTTTTAACTAAAAAACATTGATCTATCCCGACTTGGTCTCTTTCCTAGATTTTAGTTGTCTGATCGAATCATGTGTGATCATGAAGCTTCGGCTAAAGTAGCTAGCCCCAAGTCAGGCTTTCATGATGCCTGCCTAAGTCCTGAGGGCATCATAGAAGGATTTTTCCTTCCTAGGATTCACACCGTAGTGAACCAGGGATCTTTCACCTACGTCCCATATTGCAGTCATTCTCTCAAGCACATGCAGTATAAATTGCATGCTACGGTGATTTTGTAATGGTGTACATCGATTTTACCTTTATCTTTCATCGTACAGACTTTAGTTCAAAAGCACTCAGCATTGGAACCAGAACTTCCTTTTTACAATCATTCCCTTTTGGAACCTCATTTGTAAAAGATAGTCCTTTGCCTAGCTACAGGTCTGATGATACATCCTTTGTAATCATGCTTCGATCCATGACATATGTATATACATGCGGATCTCATATCAGTTCAACTGAGGTAACTCAAGCGTAAAGATCTTCCTTACTCATCTCATGGTAATTATTTGCTCGTCTTACCATTCCACGCCCCTACAAATCGTGGGAAGACAGTTGTTCGTGTGAGTGAACCAACCTTTTTGACATGTACGACATACGAAATTGCATACCTCGCGCCTATGCACCAATATATACATTATATTTGGAAAAACTGAAAATGCATCATTTTATTACTTTGAAGAATAACGTTCAATGCATTACATTCTACGCATTCCCAAAGCATTTACATGCTTAACAAAAGGGTTTCTGGCAATGGGCTTCGTAAAGGGATCAACTAACATCTTATGAGTGGAAAGGTATTGAACAGTCACTTGTTTCTTAGTGATCATGTCTCTTACAAAATGATATTTAATGTCTATGTGCTTTGTCCTACTGTGGTCCTTAGCATAGGCTATTGCTGCTTGACTATCGCAATGTATCAGAATAGGACCCTCCTTTTTGCCTTTTATTCCAAAATGTTCTGGAAATTTCTTAAGCCATACAGCCTCTTGAACAGTGGCAGAACAAGCTATGTATTCAGATTCTATGGATGACAGAGCCACATAGGTTTGTTTCTTGCTGATCCAAGAAATTACTCCATTGTTTAAGAGGTACGCGTACCCTAAGGTGGAGTGTCGTTTATCTATATCTCCCGCCCAGTCGACGTCAGAGTATCCTACTAGATGCATATCTCTACCTTTGTAACATAGCTCGTAATCCATGGTTCCCTTCAAGTACCTCATGATTCTCTTCAAAGCTTCCCAATGCTTGATTCTAGTGTTGGATTGAAAATGGCTCATAAGTCCAACCGCGAAGCATATGTCTGATCTAGTATAGAGCATAGCGTACATCAAGCTTCTAACTGCACTCGAGTATGGGACTCTTTTCATGTGCTTTATTTTGGATTCTTCCATATGACACATGTCCGTGCTGAGGTGGTGTCCTTTAACCACAGGGGTATCTATAGGCTTGCAGTCTCACATATTGAATCGTTCTAAGATCTTTGCTATGTATATCTTTTATGACAAGGATAACAATCTTTTTGAATGGTTCCTCTTTATCTTGACTCCTAAGATATATTCTTCTTCGCCCATGTCTTTCATTTCGAAGTTCAAGGATAACCAATCCTTGATTGTTTTAACTGCCTTAACACTCATTCCAACCAGAAGTATATCATCTACATAAAGAGACGATCACAAAATCATCTCTAAAATGATTTATGTAGACACAGTGGTCTTCTTTGATCATCTCGAAGTTGAATGAGGTCACTGCCTCCTGAAATCTTAGATTCCACTGTCTAGATGATTGTTTTAGTCCGTAGATAAACTTTAGGAGTTTGTAAACCTTCTATTTACTTCCCTTTTCTATGAAGCCTTCAAGCTGCTCCTTATATATCTCTTTATCTAGTTTTCCATTAAGGAATGCGGTTTTTACATCCATTTGATGTAACTCCAAGACCATGCTTGCCATTATGGCAAGTATAAGTCTTATTGAGTTAAAACACACCACTGGTAAGAAGATATCTTCATAATCTATCCCTTTTCGCTAGGTGTACCCCTTAGCCACCAAGTGTACTTTGGGTTTATCAATTGATCCATCTACCTTTCGTTTATATTTGAGAACCCATTGGTTCCCAATTGTCTTTCAGCCTGGTGGCAAGTCAACCAATTCCCAAACTTGATTAGCTTTCATGGAATTCATCTCTTCTTCTAAGGCCTTGTGCCATTTTTCCTTAACAAGTCCAATCATCGCTTCTTTAACGCTTTTTGGATCTTCCTCATTATCTTCTGGATTGACAATGAGTACTTCCCCTTCAATGGAGAAGCGTCTTCTAGGGATCTTATCCCTTTGGCTTCTCCGAGGTGGTAGCTCTTCAGGATTCTCTTTCTGTGATTGATCATCATTTCCATATTATGAAAATAACTCATTTCTCCCACTCGGGTTAGTGATCTGAGGAGTTCCTTCAACTTCCTCACTCTTATATAGAGTTTCAGTTTGGTTAAGGCTTCCTCTACTAGGAAAAACTACATCTAGAAACACTGCATCTCTTGACTCTACCTCAATCATTGAGCCGTCCTCATTTTCACCAATGAAGACATATCCTTTTGATTGCTCGGAGTATCTTATAAAGATACATTTCTTGCCTCTAGGTCCCAACTTTCCATGTTTGTGATATGGGTTGTGTATATAGGCCGTCGATCCCCATGGTTGTAAGACACTTAGATCCGGCTTATGTCCTGTCCACAGCTCATAAGGTGTAGAAGTGACTGATTTGGAAGGCACTCGGTTAAGTATGAATGTCGCAGTCAACAATGCGTCGCCCCAATATGAAATTGGTAGTTCAACTTGTAACATCATTGACCTAACCATATCAAGAAGAGTTTTATTCCTTCTCTCGGCCACCCCATTTTGTTGAGGAGTACCAGGGATAGTCAGCTGTCTGAAAATTTCCTTTCCATCACAGAGTGTTTTGAACTGTTCTAAGAGATACTCTCGACCTTTATCAGTTCTTAAGGCTTTAACCTTGCAGTTTAGTTTATTTTCAACTAGATTAAGGTACTTCCTAAAGCATTCTAAAGCTTCAAACTTGTGAGAGATCAAGTATACATGTCCATATCATGAAAAATTGTCGATAAATGTAATGAAGTACCACGCTTCATGTTATGCCCTCATACTCATAGGTCCACAGATATCCGAGTGTACTAGTTTAAGAGGATGTTCTGCTCTAGTTGCCTTTTCGAAGGGTTTCCTTGTGCTTTTTCTAGTAAGGCAATGCTCACATAGAGACATTTCCTTTTTCGACACTTCTCCTAACAATCCTTCATTTGCTAGTTTGGTCATGCGTTCTTGACCAATGTATCCTAATATGGCGTGCCATGTATCGTAATTATCATTAGATGAAATCGCATAGTAATGACTAGAATTAAAATCATAATTCATTAAAACAAAGAAACCATCCAAAATACAACCAAATCTGAAATAATCGGTCCCATTTGAAATGTCAACAACTTGATTATGAAAGTTAACATTAAAATTGAATTTCACTAAAGAAATAACAAACATAAGGTTTTGTCGGATCTCCAAAGCGTAGAGGACATCTTGCAAAATTAGGGTTCGCCCGCTTTGTAAAGTCAGTTTACAGGTGCCGATCCCTTTGATTCTTACCATTGTATTATTCCCAACGTAAAGCCATCTGCTTCTAGCTGGTAGCCTACGAAAATCTGTGAAGTTCCCACGATCTCTGCTCACATGGTTTGTAGCCCCTTAGTCTACAACCCATACAGGATTAGCCTCAGCTATAAAGGCAGTACCAGAAACAAGAAAAATGAGAATAGTTATCATATAGTACCTTGTTCTTCTTAAGGCAATCTTTTACAAAATGGCCTTTATTTTCGCAAGAGTGGTACTTGACCTTGGAAAGGTCTCGCTTCTTTGCAGGTTTCTTGTTCTTCTTAAAGGCATTTTTATCCTTCTTTGCCCCTGGGTTCCCCTTCTTCTTTTAGGGTCCCTTACCTTTATTGGGCTTCCGCTTCTAGGATGAATCTCCTTTTTTCTTCAATTAAGATTGCTTGACCATTGGTCTTTGCACCATACATACGGCCATCCTCTAATTGGATGTGACGAGCAACGTCAGCAAAAGTCTTGATGGTATTATTGTGAGTTATGGTATGTTTCATGTGATCCCAACTTGCAGGGAGTGAACTCATAAAGTTTGCACTTGATGTGCTTCAGAAAGGGTTCCTCTTGCCTCGATAAATTCCCTTATCATATTCTATATTTTCCTTAAATGTTGTCTTATGGTAGTGTTTGGACCCAGCTTATAATTGTCAAATTTGATGGTAATTCTCTTGAGCCTCACATCAGAAGTACCGTCAAACTCCTCTTTCAGTGCTGTCCATATAGTAGAGGCAGTAACATGTCCTTCAAATTGACATATCACATCATCGGTCATTACCTCAAGCATTGTTATCCGAGAAATGGTATCCTTTCTTTTTCAGGTTGCAAAAGCTTCCTGTTCCCTTCGTGATGCATTAGCATCGGGTTGCGGAAGCACAGCAGTCAAGACGTCTATGACATCTTGTTCCTCCAAGACATATGAGATCTTACAGCACCACATGCCGAAGTTCTCACCATGCAGCTTGTCTCCTCTAACGAAATTAGCAATAAAAGTCTAACTTGTCATTTGAGCCATTTTTTTGTCACATAGACATGCATTTTCATTAGGCATGCAATTTTGTTGGAGATACAATCTCTTGTTTAAG
Organism: Inga oerstediana; assembly: GCA_963210345.1. NCBI lineage: Eukaryota > Viridiplantae > Streptophyta > Magnoliopsida > Fabales > Fabaceae > Inga > Inga oerstediana. The sequence continues at coordinate 61,846,544 of OY723408.1, forward strand.
TAAGAAGAGGAATTAATAAAATGAGAATTTGCTAGCTTCGTGTTCAGGAATCAACTAGGTTGACCCCCATCCCACTCATTCTAGTTTACCGATCATTTTTCTTAATTTCTATTCTTATTCAAACATATCCCCATAATTGAATTTTCAAGAAAACACAATTTCAAAAAAAAAAATGCTCCCACTCAAACAAAGCATTATAAGCAAGTAGAATAAATAACTAAAAAATCATTTATTTATTAAGCAATAATCCATGAGAGGTCTATATAAGTTGCAATGAAAAAATAAATTCAAAACAAGCAAACTATAACATGGATAATCAAGTTTCAATAACGAGGTACATCAATGCCAAAATCTAGAAAGGTTCTCCTAGCCTTGGCTCTATAAGCTCCTACATCTATATTGTTTAAGCATCTCTTCTTTCCAAAATCCTAGGCCATGGAGATGACCCCTCTTTGTCACTTGTTTAAGGTATTCCACCATAATTCTTGCATAGAACTCAGCGTTACTGGCATTAGTGACTTGTCTACCATATCTACAAATGACCCCATAGACACTCTTGATTTGAACATATTCATCAGCATCTTTTTCAGCAAGAGATTTGATTAGAATACTAGTTCTTGGTCTATCGACCTCTTCCTCTTCGAACTCATCGAATATGAACTTTGCTTTCTCTTCTTATTTCACCTCGTCAGGTATGTTGGAGTCTTGTAATGACAAAGGGGGACCCTTCTTGTTAGTGCTTCCAACTCCAGTTGAGGTCTTTACCTCCTTTTCATCATCAGAAGCCGGAGAATATTCAAGGGGAGTCCCATCAAAGGAATGGTTAGTCTGTATACTTGTCATATCTGACCAATAATTGTTATCACAAAGAAAAACAATTTTCAGAATTTATTTTAAATAGTTTAGGTTCAAAAACACTCAAAAACGTATGTAAAATGTTCTGAATAATTTCCAAAAATAGACAAATAACATACCCATTTGAAGATCATGAATTTACAAATTTTTAGGGCAAAAAACATCCTAAAAATACCTCTGCATGTGCCTCCACACACTCCCAGAAGGTTTCCGGGGGGAAATTCATGAAAAAAATAAGAAAATGGGAAGCTTCACTCTCGGGAGGTAGCGTGTGAAGGCCACGCGCTGCCTTGGGGACCTGTTTTGGACACGGTGTCAAAATATTTAGACTTGTCTCAGCGCACTGAGTCCGATGATGTCCTAAATTGGCCCATATGGCCCAAGGGTGGATCCCACACGCCACAAAGGAAAACTGCCTCAAAAAATAAAAATTTTAATAATATATATATATATATATTTTTTGAAATCGGGCTGGGTCGGTTGGGTCGGGTAAACCGGCTCACTAATCCTTTGACTGGGTTTCGGGTCATCTGACTCGAAACACTACGTTTCACTTGGTTGAAACACAACGCTCCCACTGGCCAAAAAGACGTCATTTTAGCCAGCGCCAAATGTCATTGTTTCACTTGGTGAAACGACGTGTTTCAGGGGTTATGGCCAAAACGACGCCGTTTTAGCCCCCCGCCACCTTCTTTAACCTCCAACTGGGTCAATGTGACCCAGCCAGAGCTCAGGCAGTTCCCTTATTTCTAACTCATCTGACCTTCGTTTCAAGCGATTCTGATGTTGTTGGAACCGTCTCCTCAAGTGCTTCACGTTCGTCACCTCTTTTCACACAGAGACTAGCGTTTTCAAAAACCCAATTCTTGAAGCTCATCGGTGACAGTCAGACACAGAAAACATGGTCTGGCTCTTTCTTCTTACGTTTTATGATCTCATGCACTTAGTTATATGTTCAAGTTGTAGTTTTTAAACTCACATAGATTCCTAAACCAATTCACAGAGAAAATGAGAAAAAAGAGAGCATATACAATCTTGATCTTTTTAAAAAAACAAAATAAAAGAGCATGCTTCAAGGAATAGCCTCATGCTCATGAACATGAAAGAAAACGCAATGCTTGATCATGTGAGTATATGTGAACTAGAGACGTGAAACAAAAAAAAATTGTTGCAGAGGAGAGAGAGACAAAGAGAGTTTGGCACAGGTTCATATATTTATATGCATGCTTCATGGATAGAACAACAATAGAACATGGAGATTCAGAGTAGCAGCGGAAGAAGAAAAAATATGAACGTGTGCAGTGAGGGGAAAATGAAACAAGATACGCAGGTGTGAATATATATATATATATATATATATATGCGTATAAAAAAAATGGCAGAACACACATAGCATACAGCCACAAGATCAGGCAGGCTCTGATACTAATGAAGGAATAAAAAGACTAGATATAGAGTAGAAACGTGTACTGAGTTGAGTCGAATCCAGGTTTGAGAGCCCACACACGTATTAGACTACAAGAGCCTAATATGGATTTGCACAACAGTGCACCAGAACAAGCAAGATGGTAAGAGAGAAGAGAATTGCTAGAGAGTTTAATAGCAGGGGTGGTTTGCAATTGAAGAGGCACACCCTATTTATAGTGGTTTAGAGTGGCCACTAATTAGGAAACATGCGCACTCTTTCTTGCCCTCCAAGACTGTAATTAAATTAATTGATTCTCAATTAATTTCCAAATTATGGTGACTTATTCCTTAATTCACAATCCCATAATTAATTACCGACTTATTTACCAAGCCATTCTTAATGCTAATTGATTTCTTATTTGATAAGGCTATTTGTATCCTTAATCAAATAGTCTGGCCCATCAAGGGCGGACTTAGACCCAAAGTCCAACATGAAAGGAAAGAGCTAGCAAGGTTGACAAATGATTGGGTCTATATTATAAGATTATTAGACGAGTCTTTTGCTTCATTAAAATGGATTAAGGTGCTTAAATAACCATGAACTATTTTCAAAAGTGCTAAAATAACCATGAATTATTTTTTAGAGCAAAAGTAACCATGAACTATGTAAAATGGAATAAAACCGTTAAAACCCTTAAAATAAGAAACATTGACCGTTAATTATGATGTTGAAATGTGTGTTGACCGTTAACTGGTAGTTGTAACCTAATGGAATAGCCAATAAAATGGTTAAGAATATAAAGGAACATGTCTTCGGAGTCGGATTTCAAAAACTCCAATTTTCTCTAGAGTTCCTATAAGTTTTAGCCAGCCCTAGAAATGGGCCTTAGAATTGGATTTTCAATGATTTGATGATTCTATTGAGTTCAGAAAGGAAATTAGGTAGGATTACCGTTGGTCACTTTTTCAGAAAAGACCGAAAAAGCATAATTACGAAAATGCCCTTTGGCAAAAATATGTTAGAATAGCCCATGTCAAAATTTCGGGAAAAGTACCTCGGACCGGGTACAGCGGGGCCAGGCCGTGTCCCCGGGGGAATTTTAGTAAATTTTCATAATAGGCTCATATAACCCCTTGAAACACTATGGAAGTGTTTGAACGGTACCTTTGGCATTGTATGATCGAATATAGGGCCCGAGTTGTTGGCATGCGTTACGAGGCACACGTTTCGAGGCGGAAAAGGGTTAAGGTAGGGAACTTACTTCTCCTGCATGTATTTGATATTTGTGTTAGTGTGTTAATGCATGTTATTGCTTTGCTTGGTTATATGAAACATGTATGAATGATTTGAAGCTATGTTTCAATTTATACTATAGCCATAAATATATTGTTCGAAGCATTGAGCTTATAGATTTGTCATTGTGTGAGCATGAGTTATGTGACGCAAGCATATCATGCATTAAACATTTATCGTACATGCATATTTGTATTATTTTCCTACTGAGATTCTCTCGAATCTCACCCTCCCCTACCAACAATTTAGATAGGCGAATACAGAAGGTACTCGGAAATCAGAGAAGAGAATCATATGAGGGGATTGCAGTGGTGGAATGAAGATAAGAAGATATCTCCGTTTCACTTTGACGAGTTTAGATACCCAAGAAGCCCTGTGTGGCTACATTGATGGTAATGATCATGTACGAACCCCTACGGGGAATTTATGTAATCATGCACTTATTATCAGTATATTCATGTTATTCCTGTGTTGCCTACTGAACTGCGTATCGTTTTCCGCAAATACTTTGAAATAAGTGAAAATAAAAACAGGGTGTGACATGTAGAGCATATTTGTATAGATGAAGCTCTGTTTCTGTTTATACTATAACCATAGTTTGTTACATGAAACATTGAGTATGCAAAAAGTTCATTATGAGGCATGTATCTATTTAAAGCTAATATGTCATGTATATAGCATATATTTTGCTTGCATTAAGGTAACTGTTTCCTATTGAGATTCTCTCTAATCTCACCCTTCCCTACCAACAATTTAGATAAGTGAATACAGAAGGTAAATATAGATCAGAGAAGAGAACTATACAAGAGGATTGCAGTGGTGGAAAGAAGACAAGAAGATGTCTCCGTTTCACTGGGACGAGTTTAGACACCCAAGTAGCCATGTGCGGCTACATTGATGGTAATTAGCATGTACGAACCCCTATGGGGAATTTCTGTAATCATGTACATACTATCAGTATAATTATGTTATTCTTGTGTTGTCTGTAACCCCCCTTCGATAATCAGGCCGGGATTAGGGTTTAAGCACATTTAATTATCGAATGAGAAATCCGGAACAATTAAAAACTTTTTTAAAACACCTGTACAAATGGATCTCCATTCATTTCATTCATTAAAACAAATGGCCTGTTTGGTCTGTTACATACACAATATCAGAGTAAGCACAATTCCCGACGTTCGCCTGGGATAATAACATTAATCCAAAGGTTTATACAGGGCATCATTGCCCATCTCAGTATCCATACCGGGGATTACACAAAACTATAGTACTATGATCTATACAATATATTTACAATGATCCAAAATGATAACCAATTCGATTTAAAACCAAAATATATATAACTAAGACTACCGCTGGCAATCCTAATCGTCCTTTGCCACTTGTTTGCCTTTCGATCCACTTGCCCTGTCTAAAAATGTTATTTGGAAAGAATGAGATTCTAGAGAATCCCAGTAGCAACAGTTTATTTATATGATGCATATATACAAAGCAAGTAAACATATATCACAATGCAGCAATCAATATTCGAGACCGGGTTTTCGCCACGTTCCCTTCACTTTATACAAGGTCGGGCTTATGCCACGCCCCATCACTTTATCAATATTCGAGTCCGGGCTTTCGCCCCGTCCCTTTCACTTTCACTGTAATCGAGTCCGGGCTTACGCCACGTCCCCTTCACTTTCACTACAATCGATGACTAATGCAAACAAGCAATGCAATACACATAATATAGGATAAAGTGTCACTACCTTTGTCTTTCCTTCCTTGAGCAGGCACAGGCCTTCTATGCTCCGGGCAGATATCAAATCCTAAAGTCATAATTAAGGACGAAGCATTATTCTCTATTCCAATACTCAATTAACTCTTCAACACTTAGATTTGGTTATCAATAATGACCCTTAAGAAGCCACAAATGCCTCTAATAAAACCCCTAAAAGGTTGGGAAACAATAGGGTGAAGATCTCTTTTCAAAAACTTAAAGTGCTGGAACACAGGGGTGGGCCGCGGCCCACCATTCCTTGGGCTGCGGCCTAAATATGGTCAGAAGGCCTTGGGCTGCGGCCCACCACTCATGGGCCGCGGCCCCAAAACAGGCCAGAAAGGTTTGGGCTGCGGCCAGCCACTCTTGGGCCGCGGCCCAGAAATTTCCTGACTCTGGGCTGAACTTCGAAAAACCATAACTAATTGTAGAAAAATCGAAACGGAGTGATTTCAAAGCCAAATGAAAGGTATATAAGTCCTCTTTCAAGGAAAAATATAGCCCCTCACTGGAAATCACTACACAAATACAGAATCACCAAAAACTAACCACTACTCCAAAATAGAGTTCTGTTTTTGTACCAAACTTTGGCAAAGCATAACTCTCAGAATACTAAACGAAATGACACCAAATATATGCCCATTTTGAAGCTTGGGATGTGAAATTTAAGACTGAAAAGTTTCACAATTTTCTGAAATCATTTGGTCATTCAAAACGTCCACACAAATAAACTGTCCAGACAGCGTTCACATTGACAGCATTTTCCAACTTTTCTACCAAAGTGTTCAATGACTCCAAAATCATTAACTAAACATATTCTCATACAAAATCACTCAAGGAACACAATGGTAACCTCAAAATGACCAAAATCACCATCTAACCACATGCCCTGTTTTGACCAATACACCAAAACTATCATAAAGATCCCAAACTTCACTTTTAATGATTCAAACCAATCCATTTGTCCAAAAGACATCACAATATACCATTTCTATGATCACAACATGCCAAACTCACTAAGATCCTAATTTTCGAAAATAGGGCAGAAATTTCCAGAAAAATCAAGGCTCACCAACAACCACAATATATATATCAAAAGGGAGATAACACTCACCTCTTTCACTTTGCTAAAGAGATTTCTTGATTCTTCAACTTCCACAACCTCTTGAGGTCATAAACTACCACCAATAAACACATTTCAACCATCACAATGAAGCTCTTCATTCAAGGATCAACATTAAAGAAGGAAGTTTGAGCAATAGGAGCCATTTTCCTTACCTTTTTGCAAGCTTTTCCTCTTCCTCTTTGCTGCAAAAATGTCAACAGAAAATGGAGGGAGAAGAGAGAGAGGATGAGAGAGAGAGATGGAGGTGGAGTGGAGAAATGAAGAATGATGATTATTTCCCTCTTACCATGCTTCATCCATCGAAAATGAGGGAGGGAGGAGAGAGAAAGAATGTTTAAAATATCACATTTTGACTTTTCTCCTATACTCTCACATCCTTACATCTCAACACATGTCACTTTTCCATTGGTTCTCACATACTTAGTCACTGATTAATCTCTCTAATCCTTCCATTAGCCATTTGATCACACTTCTCATTATTCTCTTGATTAGTAATTAATTTCCCCATTAATTACCAACTTATGCCAATAATTCCATTCTTTCAATTTTCTAACAATTATGACATATTAAATAATATTGTCACCAATATACATTAATTCATCTTTAATCCGATAATTATCCTCAATAATTATCATTAGGCCTTAATCGAAAATTGGGGCGTTACATTGTCTATCGAACCACACATTAATATTCCGCTGTAAATCAAAATAAGATAAGGGTGTGACACATCCCATAATCTCATCCAAAATGTGGAAAATAGTACAATAATTACTCCTCCCATTTTATAAAAAAGTGTCACAAAAACATATTTTTAAGGAAATTACTAAAAATTCTCAGTTTGTGTAAAATCAATCTAATATTGATCTAAAATCACCCTAGTACGTACTCTTTAATTACTTTTTTCATCCCTTTTTGGATATATATATTTGTTGTCCTCACAAAAACAAAGATTAAGGAGAAAGCAAAATCTATAATAAGAATGATTTTTCTTTTTCTAGTTTTACCTTCCTTTTATTGTCGCACTATATTTGTGGAAAAGTCACACTACTTTGATTTTTATTACCTCCATCTAAAAATATTATTGGAAATAAATAATAATTATTACCTTAAAATTTGGTATAGAACATATATTTAGGGACAAAATGGAAATTCAAGTCACAATAAGTAGTAAATAAGAATGGAGTATGCTCCATGTAGTTCTAAATATAACAATTATATAACTAATTTACAAAAATAAATAAAATTAGTTAAATTAGTTATATTTGTAAAAATTGTGTGTTAATTAGTTTTCCTAAATATCATTTTAATCATTTATCTTTGATTAAGTACTAATGGATGCATTTATGGGAGTGAGGCTCCTTAACATCTCAACCAACAATTTATTGATAAAATAACACTTATTTTAAAGCATAATAAATATGTTTCTTGTGATACTTGTTCGTGAGGAGTCTATTTATTTATTTTGAATGAAGAAATAAGATCTTATTGTATTTAATACAACATCCCATTGTAAATATAAGTTTTAAATCTTTTTTTATAAGCTATGGTTTAGATTTGTTAGACCATTTATTACGCTTTTTTTAATTTTATTCCTAATTATATCACATACATTCTCTATCATTATTTTTTACTTCTTGTGTCTATCCAACTATTACTCATTCTCTTTATAAACAATGGCGTATAAGTCTTATATATTTATTCTTTTTAACTAATTTTAAATAATTTTTAAATTTTTGAAGCTTAATTTTTGAATAGGAGGGAGTATGTACTTTGAAACAAAGAAGAGAATGTCCGCATTTCCGGCTCATAAGTGTGATGAGAAAAAAACTTCTCATCATCAAAACGACACGGTTTTGTTTAAGGGAGAGATCTGAGCTGTTGATATAAAAATAATTAGGGTCGTCTATGATGTATCTAATATCTTAAAATATTTTTTAAGTCTCTCTTCTCATCCTAAAATAATTTTTACTACACTTAACCCCTTAAAATATTTTTTCAGTTGTACTTAGTGTATTAGCAGACTGACTGCAATTTTACACTTAATGTATTTTTTCAGATCCAAAAATTACTTTAAAATATTATATGCTACTAAAAAATATTTTAGAGTAGGTGGAAATCAATAAATCAGTATCCTAAGTTTTGGGTATTCGTTACTACTAAGAAAAATACATTAACGGTATAATTGTAGTCAATATCCTAAATCACTAGGTATAACTGAAAAAATATTTTAAAAGGTTAAAAGAACTTTTTAGAGCTGAAAAAATACATTAAGAGTAAAATTGCAGTCAGTCTGTTCACATATTGGGTACAACTAAAAAAATATTTTAAGGGGTTAAATGTAGTAAAAATTATTTTAGGATGAGAAGAGAAACTTAAAAAATATTTTAAGATACTAGATACGTCATAGAAAGTCCTGATTATTTTTGTATCAACTGCTCATATCTCTCCCTTAAACAAAACCGTGTCGTTTTGATGATGAGAAGTTTTTTTCTCATCACACTGATGAGCCGGAAATGCGGACGCGTGTGAGAGTGGCAAGCTAAAATAATAAATGGTTGATAACGCAGATATTTTGTTTGGTGAGACTTGCCATAGCTTGAAACGTGGCACCCCAATATTGGACTTTTTCATAATTTTTGACTTTCTTTAATTTCTCCCTTCTTAATTATCTTTAAAATCCTACCAGTACAGGTCCAGGACCATGATAATTAATAACTTCCATTTTCCTACTGATTTACCGGGGCACCGTACAAATAAATTATAGTATTAACATTTAATATATAAATTGACCTTTGATAATGATTTATGCTTTATATTACTACTCATTTCCATTATAATTGGTTATAAATTTTATATTTATAGGTTCAGTCACAGGTTTAGAGATTACCACGCACACGGCATAACAGCAAGTGGGGCCCACCAGCTCATTGTTTTATTATGAAGCATTGAATCTCTCCATTCCTCCTTGTGTGAGTTGTGTCCAAAATCTAATTTACTAAAATAAATACATACACATATGTGTGCATATATATAAGCTTAAAAAATACATAAAATAAAATAACAATTCAAAAATAAAAATAATAAAACCTTATACGCGCTCCTGCCTTGTTGCTTTTCAGCCCATCTGTCTATTCTCACTCCGAATAACTAAGCAAAATTTGTTATTAAGAAAGTCATAAAAATAATAATACTAACTAGAAAAGAGCAATTTGTAGGTCCTGTATCCTTTTTCTTTCTTTTTTTTATTTGGCCTTTTTCTTATAACCACTTTAAGTCATCGATCAGTACCTATCTCTCCTAAGCATTGTGGTTTCCATACCTAAAAACTTTACCTTTTTCACTGTTCCTTTGGGAAAGCATTCCAAACACACGAAAATCGTTCTCCCTTCACTTCACTTCTCCTCTCCCAAAATTCCAATCTTTAGTGTACCTTTAGATACCACATTTGCATTTGCCCTTTTACATTAATTTGATACAAAAGTTGAAATAGCTTTTGTGTTAAAAGGAGAAATTGGTAGTTTTTAGTAAACGCACGTTTGAAATGTAAGCATGCTGCTAATTTTCATGGTGTATATATATATATATATATATATATTTTGGTATGACTATATGAAAATGGGTAAAATTCAAATATTGTTAGGTCAAATTAAGATATTGGGGTAGGTTTTCTAAAGATGTATTTTTGCATTCACATAGAATCGAACTTGAGACTTTATGTTTAAGTGGTTAAAATCCTTTTCACAAGAATTAATATATGTTATTAGGTATTTTTTTGTCATATTAAACATGGCACAAAAATCACGAAAGAAATAGTAATAGTATATCATTTGATTCAAAATATAAGCCACTTTTAACTATCTGAACTAAGGATGAGTGATTTATTTGTTAAATTCGTTTTAAATTAAAAAATTTTCTAACTTCAACCCTGTTCAAATCTATTTCATCTTTCTCTTCCTTCTCAATGTCCGATGTATAACACCGATAAATAGGGATAAAATTAAAAAAAAAAGCAATTAATAACTCTCTAGATGACTCATATTATAGATCAAGAATTTCTTCTAGAAATTATCGTGTATATATATATTTGTGTGCATCTGGTACCTTAGGCCAGCCTCTATGTCATGGGAACTCAACGGGCTCAAACTAATCCGGATTCGGGTACTACAGGCCCATAACGAGGGAGACCCTTCCAAACCAGCAGCTCCATACACAATCCAAGAATCAAACCTTAGACACCTAGCTCCTTATTGCACCAGACCAACTGGACATTGGTAAGTTATCCTATATTTTGAACAAGAGGACATACTAAAAAAAATTAATAATTACTCCCTCCGGTCCTAATTATAAGACATATTTACCTAACTTTGGAGAAATTAAGAATAGTAGTTAAATTATTTAATCTTATTTATTTTCCTAAAATGCCCTTATTTAATACATTCAAAAAATCATGTTCTGTTCATGTTGATCACTTGCCTTGATGTAAAGCAAGTGATCTTGCCTGTCATTAAAATGGAGTTATGCCGGCTTGGTTCGAGTGGAATTAAAGAAAAATAAAATTACAATTTTTAAAAATAGAGATGATAACGTTAATAGTGTTAAATTGATTTTCTTATCCTTTATTCTTATAAAATAAAAGAAACAGTAGAATTGAGGTATATGTGACATTAATGAATTGTAAGTATTACTTATTTTATAGAATACATAGGTGTATTATAAAATTATTATTATGTTTCATTATTATTGAGAAAGTATCAATGGGGGTATTTTGGGAAAAATTGACAAAAATTAAAATTTTATCATATAATTAGGACCGGAGGGAGTATAAACAAAATAAGCCAAACTGAGTAGTAGCTGTAGTGTAGGGTGTGTTTGGTTTGAGGGGAGGGGAGGGAGGAGATGGGGGTTAAATTACATTTTTGGGTTGAAGGTATTTAAATTTTGGGCGGGAACCTAAAATTTAAAAGAAATGAGAAGGTAAATTTTGGACGGGAATCCAAAATTTAAAAGAATGAGAAGGTAAATTTTGGGTTTCTACTATCCAAAATTATAATTTGTCATCCCTCCCCTCCCCTCCCCTCCCCTCAAACCATTGGTTACAGGGGAGGGGATGGAAGGGGATGAAAAATGAGCCCCTCCCCTTATTTGATTTGAAAAATTGAAGAGAGGGGTTCTAAAGGAAGAGCTCACAATCCCTCCCATCCCCTCATTTTTATTCCCCCCAAATTGAAAGGTTTTGGGGGATGGAAAATGAGCCCCTCCCATTCCATCCCCTCCCTTTAAACCAAACAGGCCCTAAGTGTTGTGAGTGGACAAGTGTGATTGAAAAAGAAAAGAAAAACATTAATGCCACGAGCAACTCAATTCCCTCACGGCGCCGAAACTTAAAATTCCTCCTTCTCTCATATACCCTACTTTCTATGCTTTGTACTTACTTGTATAGTTTTTATGGCTCCGCGTGTGTGTGTATATATATCCCTCTCTCTCACCCAATCCCACACAACTCAGAAACACAAACACAAAGTAGCCAGCTAAGCAGACTTGTTCTTGGTCGCCTGAAGAAACCATGGAGTGCCAGCAGTGGCCGGAGCCGGTGATTCGAGTGCAAGCTTTAGCTCAAAGTGGCTTAGACAAGATACCAGAACGCTTCGTGAAGCCGGAATCTGTTAGAGCTATGGTTAATCAGAAGAAATCAGTTACTGATGATGATGACATTAATATCCCGTTGATTGACCTGAAGGGTTTGGCGGAGGAGGAGGCAGCCCGGCGGGTGGGAGAGGCGTGCCGGGAATGGGGATTCTTTCAGGTGGTGGACCACGGCGTGAGGGAGGAGCTGATGATAAAGGCGAGGGAGGTTTGGAGAGAGTTCTTCATGCAGCCATTGGAGGAGAAAGAGAAGTATGCGAATTCTCCAACAACTTATGAAGGATATGGAAGCCGTTTGGGTGTTAAGAAAGGAGCCATACTTGATTGGAGTGACTACTTCTTTCTTCATTACATGCCTCTCTCTCTTCGTAACCATTCTAAGTGGCCTTCTCTCCCACCTTCCTTGAGGTATATTTCTTCTTCTTCTTTTTGTTGATATTATCATCCTATCCGGTTTGGGATTTCTGATTGCCCTTCCTACTACAAGTGTTTCCTCTAGGATCTTTTTCGGCTTCTTTTTTAGCTGGTTAGGTTCAACTCCATAACATTCTTGTTGTCACTCATTTTTAAGAGCCTTCTCTATTGATTCTTCCAAGACTAATGATAATAATATATTGCAAGTTGGTCACGTAAACTGTGGGATAAATTATATTAATGCCTGTGGACTTGTTTTTTTTTTTTTTTCGGGTTAAAGAAGATGATATAGGTACAAAGATCTTCTTTTGTTTCATAAGAAAACAAAATAATATGTTGTTGGATGGTTGAAAAGTTGGGAAATTCAAAGGTAGTGGAACCTAACTGTGAGGTGGTGTGCTTAATTTGCTGGGCAACATTAAATATAGAGGAAGGGATTAATGATGTGAAATCTATTAGGAAATTGTAAATAAAAACGATTACACAAGTTTAATGATATTTAAGTATAAATTAGTAACAATTTGTTGATATGAGATGAGAATAGTGTGTGTATATGACTTTACGCGTGTGGAATGAAAAGTAAAAGGCAAAATGAGAGTAAAAAGTGGTTTGTCGAATGACAATATATATATATATATATATATATATTTAAAAGATGAAACTTTTTGAAATATTGGAATGTTATGTGCGTCAGTTCCTTGATGGGTCCAAGCGTGAGGTACCAAATACATGCAAAAACGTCTCCTCCACCTTGCGTTTTTCTGTGCTGTGGCCACCACCATATGCTTGAAGTATCATTATTTGTGTTTACCTTTATATCCCAACTTGTTTTTCCTCCAAATTCCATGGTTAAGGATCCTTGTTTTTCATCCTAATAAGAGTAAAAATAAATAATAATCAATGTAAGATAAATTTTGAAGAATATCATAAAAATTGATATGTAAATTTGATTATTTTGGAATGTTGTAGGAAAGTGATAAGTGAATATGGAGAGGAAGTGGTGAAGCTGGGAGGAAGAATTTTGAAGCTATTGTCAATGAATTTAGGGCTACAAGAGGATTTTCTACTGAAATCATTTGGTGGAGAAGAAGGACTTGGAGCATGCCTTAGGGTTAATTACTATCCAAGTTGCCCTCAACCAGACCTCACACTTGGCCTCTCACCTCACTCAGACCCAGGTGGCATGACCATTCTTCTACCGGATGACCACGTTTCCGGTCTTCAAGTCCGTCGAGCCGACGATTGGATCACCGTTAAGCCTGTCCCTAATGCCTTCATCATCAACATGGGTGACCAAATCCAGGTCCTCTCTGATCTCTTCTTCTCTTTCTAACTTTCTTTTACCAATAGCATTGATTTTGTACTATTGAGGGGTCCCATTTTCTTTGAGAAGCTAAGTAGGGTCTCATGTTGATGTTACACACCAAAGAGTTATATATTTGAGTTTTTTTTTTTTCAAGTAGTACAAATCTCCTAAAGTGTGGGAATTCATATTATGGTTTTCTAAATAATTAAAAAAAATGGGCACAGAATAGCAAGCCTCACTCCCAACATGCCGGTCGGTTTTAAAAACCAAGGTATTAAAACTCGAACCGGGCATTGAACCAGTCAGGGTACTGGGTTAAGGGTCAGTGGGTCAGACCGGAGCCAAACCGGAGCCAAACCGGGACCAAACCGATGAAAAATTGAAAATTTTAGATTTATAATATGAAATTCTAAAGGAAAATTTTTTTTAAATATGAACCCGAACCGGACCGGTTTACCAGCCGGTCCAGTCAGGGTTCAAGAACCTGGTTAAAAACACTTGACTCGTGACCGAGAAGCAGGGCTTCATGTTAGCTATATAGTATGTATGAGTTTTTATGTAGTACAAATCTTTGTTGGAATTTAAATTAGGGTTTTCTAAAGAGTTAAGACAAGATAGACACATAATAGTAGGCCTCATTCCCGACATGTCGGTCGCTCTAAAAAAATTTGACTACTCGTGATTATGTATATTTATCTGATATATCTTCTCACTTGAGCGATACTACTTTCAATTCTTAATATAAGATCTCGTTGGTAGGTAGCATCAAATTGAGTATATAAATTTGAAATTCATGGAGTGATTATTATATGTGTAGGTGCTGAGCAATGCAATATTCAAGAGCATAGAGCACAGAGTGATAGTGAACTCAAATAAAGATAGGGTTTCATTGGCATTCTTCTACAATCCAAAGAGTGATTTGCTGATTCAACCTGCCAAAGAGCTTGTCACTGAGGACAGACCAAGTCTCTACTCTCCTATGACTTTTGATGAGTACAGACTTTACATTAGGACCAAGGGACCTTCTGGCAAATCTCAAGTTGACTCTTTGAATTCTCCTTCTTCTTCCAATAAATCTTCATCATAATAATCACTAGCCAAAGAAGTTGCAGCTCAAGATCCAGATCATATCCCAATGATGTATTAATTAAGTTCAACTATCTTAAAAATCATGATTATTTCAAGGACTAATTGAAGTTATTATCAAGTTTTTAAGGATTTCATTCTACTCGGGTAGTTTTTTTTACTTGATAATAACTTTGATTTTTACAAATAATTATGATTTTTAAAACTTTGTAACCTAATTCTTCTTAAATTCTGTCTCTTGGATGATGTGACTTTTTTTTTAAAAAAAAGTTTAAAAAAAAATTTCAATGTGTGATTGATTAATCAGTATTAGATTAAGTGTTGACGATCTTATAGATATGTATATGAATTTGATATTGATCCTTCAATTTGGCTTTTTCCCATTTTGTTTCTTGTACTCTACTTGGCAGACCCCACGGTTAATGTGTATGGCTATAAATTATCTTCTCTCAGTGAAAGGCATGTGCAATTATTGGAGGTTGAAAGCGAAAGAAAAGAGTAAATATATAATAAAATTGAGAATCACATGTCAAATTTCAGTTTCTGGGTGTTTCTTATCTCCAAGCCTTGAGCCGTTGGTTTGGCCAATTGAAGAAACAATCAATGAATATAATAATGAAATGCGATGAGGTTGTTGTATTATTTGTACTTTCCTTTTGGCTTCCCCAACCCCAAGTGGCCATTGATGATAAGTTGATACTTTAATTAGCATTTTGCCTTCATCAGCAAAAAATAATTAAGGGAAAATAAAATGGTCGTTAGTTTCCATAAATGCATGCTTCATTATTGACACTGTACCTGAATATTTTTTTTTAATAACGCGTGTTCATATTTTGTATAGAGTTTAAAATTGTTTAAATACCTAGAGTTTTTAATACATAAAAGTTTAGGTGTGTTGGGTATGGTGGTTCCCCAAGATCAGAGCATATATGCCTTTGGACTCTAAAAACGCTTACAATGATACTTATAGATCTCTTACCAACAAACTCTTTACATTGGTAGTGCAATTTAAACTCATAACCTACGTGGATTATGAGCAAACTTCTTATCAGCTAAATCAACCTTTTGTTGAGGTTTAAATGCGTTGAAGTTTACGTGAATGGTATATTAGTACTCCATCTGATTCTTAATGTAGGATCTAATTTGAGAATTGATCTTAGTTCTTAATGTAAGACTTATTTTCCATATTTGTTAACTTTTTTTTTTAATTTACCTTATTAAGGGAATTAAGGAAGATTATTAGGGTGTTTGATAAAAAAAATATATCATATTAACTAACATTACTAACTTCTTTAATTTAATCAGTTAGGTAAATAGGTCATACATTAAGAATCGGAAAGAATAGTCCAGTTTGATATCGACAAAATTCTTTTAATTTCATTCTCTTATGATAGTGAAAAAAATCCCATTTTCTTACACATTGGATTCCATTCTGCATGTCAAAGGGATCGTATAAGGCACAAGTCTTACAATTTTGAGTTAATTTGGTGAAAATCAATTTATTGGATATACTATACCCATTTCTAAGATTAGCTCTCAGTCACAAAAGATTTATGAACCTATTTACCGATTATATATTTTATTCATAATTACTTTTGTAGCTTTAGCTATGAACATGCATGCATGTGAATGGCATAAATTGAACCTGTAGTTGCGGCCACCTTTGAGTGGTTGCTTTGGGTCAGTCAATGGTTGTTGAGTCTAAATAAAAAAAGGTATTTATGTTACACACTTTTAATGCGTGAAAAAATGTAGTACTCAATAAATTTTAAATTAATCTTGTTGGTTTTAATTCTTATAATATGTGGGAATAATGCTATAGACTTAAATTTTGGGTGCAAATCCACCAATGAAATATTTCTCCACGAGCACCTGACACTATATATATGTATAAAGTTTTCTTGGAAGGAAAATATGCACATGATGGTTCCAAAATTACGTAAAAATGTCCCGGTCGTTAACTTAACCAACATTGACCGTGTAACAAACATAAAGAAAATAGTGCAAAATGTCATGGCAGCTAAATCAACCAATATTGATCGTTTAACAAACAATCTTCACATGCATTGCTTAGTGTTTTCCCTCCCCCAACCACCATCCTTTTCGGTGTTAGGTGTGTATTGGAGAATACTTCATAGATAGATTCGCATCGTAACCCTTAATTTTGTGATAAAAATAATAATAAACATGTGTAAATTTGAAAGGAAATATGAGTAATTATGATGCGTGTGAGGCCTAAGGAGATTTGGGGTGCTCCATCTGCATCTGTGTGTTGTAATTGTAATCCAACTACTTTCTTCTTATAATCAAAAGCATCACTAATTGGTGGACCTACTTCTATCAACTTGACTTTTTTTCTTTCTCTCTTTCTATTTTTTTTAAGCCTTTAATTACCTGCCGGGTGTGTAAGACTATAATTAAAGCTATATAGACACAAGCACATGGAAATTGAGGAGTTAAATTTAATCCTAAATATAAGATACATATAGTTTTCATATTTACCAGCGTTTTCTTAATTTACCCTATTGATGCTCACTCAATCATAATTAAAGATAAGAGAGTATGAGGGAATTAAGAAAGATAGCTATAGTGTTTTAAAAAGGGAGAATCCCTAAAAAAGAACTTGGAATTTAGGAAATGACATATGAGTTTTTTTACTAAGAGTTGATTAGAAAATGTCGAAGCATGATAAGAAATTTACAACTTTTTTTTTTAGGAAATGACTGATTTGTTATTTCCTAATTTTCAGGTTCTTTTTCAGGGATTCTCCCTTTTAAAAAATACACATGCCATATTAACTAACTTAATCAATTTTTTAAATATAATTAAATTAAGTAAATATATCTTATATCAAGTATGAGAGAAAATATGTAAGTGAATCTTTCTAACTAATTGTGGTAGAAGTGTTTTGATGTGAAGTTAAATAAAATTTGGCATTTTGAATAGGTAGGTAGGTAGGAGTGTGGTAGTAGTAGAGATAGTTTTGGAAGTATATATTAAATACAAGTATGTAATAAAGTTGAAAAAGAGAGTGCCCATGTTGTTGGTTTGTGTGATGATATTTTATGAAAGTGAAATAATAAGCACGTTTATATAATGGAGCAATAATGCCAACATGGTTGTGAAAGATAAAGTTAGAGTTGCACTTCAATGGCACATCACGTCAACCACCATTTGCACTACTAGTGCATTACACTTTATATATATATATATATATATATATCCCTTCCACTTTCACATCTATTTCTCTCATTTTCTTTTTAAAAAAAGAAAGAAAGAAAGAAAAATAATTAAGCATTATATGGGTGATTTTTAAAAATTACATATAATTTTACTTATTAATACAGATATCGCCTGAGAATGATTTTTCGTTCGTACGTCCCAGGACTTTTTTCTCTCCCTGTTTTTTCCATATCAGAAAACATACTCTCTCTCTCTCTCTCTCTCAATCAGCAACATTATCATATTTTATTATATCGTGGGAACAGGGCAGAGTTTATGTCGGCCATGGAAATGAATCTTTTAAAAAAGCATTTTTGGTAATTATTAATTTTTGTTCTAAATTTCAAAGAACAAATTACTCACGTATTTGTCACCAAGTTCACCACTTATTCATCACCTCCCTTTAATTTCAATGAGCCACATTTTCTATGTTTTTAATTGTATATCAATATCTTTTTTTTTCGTTTTACTGAAATTGTATATCAATCAATCAATATTAATTCATATAAAAAATATAATCATATATCCTATTCTTTACAAATTAGTAATGGCACAATTCATTAATGAAACCTGAATTAATTCTATACAAACTAATAATTTTTTTATCCTGGATTGGATTTTTTTTATTTACCTTAATTCTAACTTATAACCATTAATGGATTCATCTGAATTTTATATAATCTCGTTGTCTTTTCTATTTTGTTCATTTTAAAAATGAGTTAATATGATGTTTAGTCCTTATAGTTTACTCTCATTTTAGTTTTGATTCCTATAATTTTAAATTATAGATTTTGGTCCTATAAATTTTATTATGTTTACAATGTTTAGTCTATATATTTTCAAATTAAAAGGACTTGGCTCGAGGCCTTAACACCGTTAATTTTGATTATGTGGCAGTAACACTATTAACATGGCTTACGTGGCATGTTGAGTGGGGAAGCTGAGTAATTTGATCTAATATGGAAAAAGAAATTATAAATTTACATTTTTTAAATGTTATATAATAAAAGTTAAAAAATCTGCATCTGTGTTTTCATGACTATGATTGGATGTTTGAACTTAGCAGCGTCCGTACAACACAATTCATACTTGAAAAATCCCTCTTATAGACTTAAACTCTCTTATCTATATGAAGGTTGAAGAAGAAGAAGAACAGTGGAGTCGTTATCTTCGTGGAACCGGAATGGGTTTTTGTTTTTCTTACTTTAATTATATAAGATTTTAAAAAAAAATATTTTATAATTTCTTTTAACACATCATATCAAATTCCTCATCCTACGTAGTCAGCATGACACATAAGCCAAATTCACAGTGTTATAAATGGTATTAACCTCAATCCTTAGTCCTTTTAGATTCAACGTTGTAATTTGAATAAAATTTGAAGGACTAAAATCAATGGTTTAAAATTATAAGGGCCAAAAATAAAAATTAAAGCAATCTATAAGGATCGAACATTATATTACTCCTATTAAAAATCTATACAAAAAATATCAATCTGGCTAAACCATTTGATTGATCTAATATTAAGACAAATTGAGAGAATGTAAGTTTGAGATTATCCAGATTCTATACCTTAAATAATATAAATTTTACAGTAAATCACATTATTATATTTATGGATAATGAATAATGCTAATAATATAGACCCCTAAGTTATGTTATGTTTGAAATAAGGTTGAATCATTAGTGAGTATGGATGGTCTAGCTAGCCAAATTTAAATGCTGTGGATAGCTTGGAATCAATGGTAGCATAGTTTAAGAGATAATGTTTTTCTTTTTTTTATTTGATGAGATGACCTTAATATATGTAATGTTTGTCAATTCTGACAACAATGAAACATATGCTAAATTTATAATTCTCATACCCTATGGATAAAAAAATATGCTACCCAATATACAAGGCCTCCACTAAGTGATCTAAGGATAATCAAATGTACACAACCTTACCTTTCAAGGAGAAAGATTACTTCCAAGATTTAAATACGTGGCCTTTGAATCACATGCATGGCAACAACATTTACTGTTACTTCAAAACTCACCCTGGTTATACCTTATGGATAACTCATAATATATGGTTGTGCTGTACTCAGATGAAGATAGCCCTTTCTTCATAATTAGGAAATGTTCTGAAATTTTTTTTTTTTTTTTTTTTGGAGAAAAAGGCAAATGCATTCCACATAAAAAAGATAATTTGTATAAAAAAGCTCTAAACTTCACATGGACAGTGATGCAAGAGTCAAGAAAAGTTTTAAAATGTATAAATAAATCCTATTGAAAATAAAATGAGAAAGAAAAGAATTTATATCCCCATAGATGCAGTGAGACAAACGATGGGACTGAAAATTTTCTTTTATATTGTATTTAGACAAGAGAAATGATTTCTAATCAAGTATAATTGAGAGAGAGAGAGAGAATGGAGATTAAAAAAGGTGAAAGACCATTTTACTATTACGATAGAAGGAAAGTGTTGTTGATTGAAGGGAGAATTATATTCAGGTCTTAAAAAATAAAAGAAATAAAAAAATAATCTCTTAAAATTGTAAAATGAAAAAATGATCTTATTAAAAATTTCAGGAATAAATTATTGACAACTCAAAGAGTTTGTATTGACAACTTTATGGGATTATTTTTTCATTTTATAATTTTAAGAGATCATTTCTTTATTTCTCTTTTTTCTTGGGACCTCAACGTAATTCTCCCTAAATTAAATCATAAACCAGGGGCATTTTTGACTTTTCAGGTTTGATTCTAAGATCTATCGTATCGTCCCTTTCAATCATTTCAACTCTGGAATTGTGATAAATGTCTCTAGACTTCCCAAACTTTCTATTCTTAGCCAATAGGAGTAGGACCAATAAAGTCCAAATTATGGAAATATTAGCATTTACTTTTTTTTTTTTTTTGATTGACATACACTTTAAAGAAATAGCATGAAAAGAAAAACCAAACACAAAAAACAAGGAAAGAAAGAAAAAAAAACACACAAACAACAAAAAGAAAACTATGAGACACCTATATCTGAACGTAACGTAGACCGAATGCATTCTGGTGGTTCCCGAAACCAGACAAGCCCTGTAGTTATACCCAGTGACTCCTTAGCTAAAATATCCGCAACATGATTAGATTGTCGTCCACACCACTCCATTGATACATCCCAACTTCTATCTAACATACCATGAATCTCCCCGAGTAACTGAGCTTCCATGTGATCTTCCTCCCAGCCACCCATTATCAGCTCCAAAGCCTCCAAGCAGTCCGACTCTATCACTATTCGCCGCTTCCCCGAATCCCAAGCCATTTTAAGCCCTATCATTACTGCCCACATTTCAGCATTAAGACTAGATCCTCTACCCAAGCCATACATGAACCCAGTCAGCAAATTACCCTCATGATCCCTCACGATCCCTCCACACCCCGCACGATCCCCTCCCGAACTACATGCGCCGTCGACATTAACTTTAACCCAACCAACATATGGAGGTTTCCATGATGTATTAACTCTTGTCTCAAAAGAAGGCTTACATAGCGTCACATCAGCCCATCTTGTCTGAGCTCGGACTTGAGCTATCAACTGATGAGGCCCCGAGGTCTTACCTTGAAATACTCCAGAGTTTCTATTTAGCCAAAGCTGCCTACAAAAAATTGCAAACCATACCTGCCAGCTCACCCCTTCATATTCTTTTCTCTGTAGTAAATTCCATCTTATCCAAGAGGTTATATCCATAGACTCAAAGAACTTTGTACTCTGAGCGGGAGAATCTGAAATCCTCGCCCAACAAACTCTCGCTATACGACAATCTCGAAGTACATGTAACACACTCTCAGACACCCCTGCACACAAAAAACAATCCTGCTGTACTTGCATTCCACACACTGCTCTCCATGAATTCGTCATCAATCTCCCACGGGCTGCCATCCACAGAAAAGTTTTACATCTTTGTGGAGTGCGCAGTTTCCATATTCTTCGCCATAACCCACGATTTGTTGAATTCTGCTCCTCGACTACTAGTCCATATGCTGACTTGATAGTAAACTCCCCACTATTCGAGAGCCGCCATATGGGTATATCCTCCTCAGTTCCTCGAGCAGACGGAATGACCCTCCGTATGGCATCAAGCACCGAGTAAGGTAAGAATGAATCAAACTTCGCCCAGTCCCACCCTCCTGATGCAGTTACATATGTACACACAGGTTCAGCTAACATGTCATCCGGAATATCTCTGACACAGTAACTCACAAGACTATCATAATGTGGAAGCCATGTGTCTGTCCAAAAGAGCACTCTGTCACCCTTTCCTATCCGCCATCCTACTCCTTGCTGTACCTTTTCCCAAACATGCCTTATCCCCTTCCATGCCTGAGAACCACCCCTCGCATTATTTATGACGGGCAAAATATCTTCCCCACATTTATATTTTTCCCGTATAAACTTCACCCATAATGTATCCCGTCGTTTCACCAGACCCCACCCTAGCTTCATCATAAAGGCTTCGTTCTGTTTTCGAGCATGACGTAAACCCAGGCCTCCTACATCCTTTGGTTTACATACTTCATCCCATTTAACCATTGAAGGCTTCTTACTCATACCAGAACTTCCCCACAGAAAACCCCTACACTTCTTATCAATCTCTTCACAGGTAGCTGCTGGTAACCATGCTGATTGCATGGCATAACTGGGAATTGCTGAAACTACTGAAGATACAAGTGTATGACGGGCAGCCATTGACAAGGTATTCGCCTTCCAACCCTTCAAACGGTCTTCCATCTTATTTACTAGGTACTGGTAGGTATGCTTCGACACCCTGTCGTGATGTACAGGAATACCCAAATATTTACCAAGGTCCGCAGTCGGTGTAAATTCAAGAAACTCGCTGATCTCCGTTCTCCTGTTATGGCTAACGTTCCTTGAAAAGAAAATCCTGGACTTTGCTCCATTGACTCTTTCTCCTGATGCAGCACAGAAATCATCTAGGCAGGCTTTAATAATTGCTGCTTGCTCAAGAGAAGCCTCAGCAAACAGAAAAAGATCATCAGCAAAGAACAAGTGTGAAATTGCCACCCCATGCTTCTTTAACCTAAATGGAATCCAATTCATCGCGTTCACCTCCGCTTGAATAAGATGAGCCAATTTTTCCATAACAAGTACAAACAAGTATGGAGATATAGGATCACCTTGCCTAACACCTCGGGACGGGTTGAAAGTTGGTCCAGGCTTGCCATTCCACATAACCTGCATTTCAGGGGTAGTAAGGCATGCAATTATTAGATCAATAATTTGGGATGGGAAGTGTAATTCATGTAACCGTGCCACCACAAAATCCCAACGCACACGATCATACGCTTTCTCAAGATCTATTTTCAAAGCCATAAATCCCTGTTTCTTCTTCGTTTTCTTCATCGAGTGCACAATTTCCTGGGCAAGGACAATATTATCAGAGCTCTGTCTTCCAGGCACAAAACTACACTGATTTGGTGAAATGATTTGTGGCATAACCCTCTTCATCCTGGTGGCTAGAATTTTTGTAACAACTTTATAGATAACATTACACAAACTTATCGGACGAAAATCCCGAATGCATTGGGGAATCTCAATCTTGGGGATCAAAACGATATAAGTCCCATTAACCCTTCTAACCTCATTAGGCCTACCAAAGATATCCTGAACCATTTTCACCACTGACTCCCGTACAGTATTCCATTGGTTTTGAAAGAATAGCGGATTCAAGCCATCTGGACCAGGGGCTTTGAGAGGTCCCATACTAAACATTGCTTGTTTCACTTCTTGTTCCGTAACCATTGCACCCATCATTTGTAACAAGTTTTCAGAGATCAATGGATAGGTACCACCAAAATTAACTTCTCCACTCTGGTTCTGTTCTTCAGTGTAGAGATTCTGGAAAAAAGTAGTTCCTTCTCGTTTAAGATCTTCCTCACTATAAATCCATATCCCATCATCCTTTCTAAGCGCTTCCACTTGCTTTCTCCTTTGACGACTATTCGTAACTGTATGAAAATACTTCGTATTTTTATCCCCCTGAGTATACCAGTTACATCTGGAACGCTGTAACCACATTAATTCCTCCTGAACCAAACACTTTTCTAACTCTTCCCACACCACCTTCCATTTGTTATCCCCTTCTTGACCTTCATTTAACTTTTCCTTTATACCATAGGCACGCAAAATTTCAATGTGATTTTTATGAAGGTTCTGAAATCCGAATTAGTCACTGAATTGATTGGGGTATTGAGTTAAGGGTTAATGGGTCAGATCGGGATCAAACCGAAGCTAAACCGAGGTTAGACCGGTGAAAAAGGGAAGATTTTAGAATTATTTAGATGAAAATTTGAATAAAATATTAAAAAAAATTAAAAAAAACTAGTCAAACCGTGAGAAAACCTATAAAATCGCATGAAACCCGGTCGAACCGGGGTCAGCAGCCAACCGAACTAGTCCGACCACCGGTCCGACGGTTTCATGGTCGCATCGTCGATCCGGTTTTGAAAACACTGATTTTTATGTTACAAGTCATTTTCTTTCTATCCAAAAAAAAAAAACAAAGAAAGAAACACAAATCAATTTTCAAGGACTATGCCTAGATTAGATCTAGATTTTTATATTTTTTAAAAAGAGTATCATAAAAATAAAATTCTCCATATTTAATTTCAACGGTTTAAATCATATATATAAATGAGTTAAGGTTTATTTTTATTACGGAAGTTGTCAAAAAATCTCAATTTTTTACCCCAGAAGTTTCTTCGTTTGAGCAATATCACCCAGGAAGTTTTCAAATCGTAACAATTTCGCCTCAACCTTTATCCAAACTAAGTTTAACCGTTAGTTGACTAAATATGCTGAGTTATAGGTCCACATGTCATCTACATCATTTTTTTTAAGGTTCAAATTTGCCCTAGAAGTTTTTACTAAGGAGAAATGTTACCCTAGAAAATTTTTTTGTTCAATATTGCCTCAGAAGTTTCAAATCATAGCACTGTTAATTGACCAAATATACTATATTGGTAGTGTGAATGACATTGAAGAAAAAGCCGTAGATGGAGGAGTTCACATTTGCTAGAGATCAATGAAGAAAAAGATTACCTAATTAAAGGCACGCTAGGCAAGATTGTCGAGAACAAAGCCCCTGGTAACCCTCCATCGCCGTACCTCAGCAACGTCGAGATAAATAGGCACCTCTTTGATTTTCTCTCATTGCATAAAATGCATTCGCCTGTTTAATTTTCTCCAATCATTCATATGGGAAGCTTTTTTTTTAAAAAAAAAAAACACTCCTTATTTATAAACATAACTTTATAAAAATGAAGTAGATAACAAATAAACTTATCAAATAAGTATATTTAGTCAACTAATGAGTAAACTTAATTTGGATAATGATTGAGATAAAATTCCTACGATTTGGAAACTTTCGAGGCAATATAGCTCAAGTGTAAACTTCTGGAGCAACTATGAATCTAAACCCAAACAAAAATGATGTGGATGCCGTATAGATTGTGAGTTTAGCATATTTGGTCAACTAACAGTCAAGTTTAACCTAGAAAATGATCAGGTCAAAATTATAATGATTTAGAAACTTTTGAAACGATATTGCTCTAAAAAACAAACTTCAGATACAAAATTGACCTTTTATCCCCCACACACACACCAAAAACCACACACACACTCACAATTGTATGCCACGTTAATGTCTGAGCGAGGATTTGGATTTACAGGATCGCTGAAGTGCAAAGTAAATGAGTTTAATTATGGTATGCGTTTAACTAACAAAAAAATTATAAACATAATTTGTATCCTGTCGTCTTGGCCCGCATTATTTCGGATATTATAATTATTATTGTTATTTATTTTGGAATTGCGGTCAATTTTATCTGCATTCTCCCACTTCGGGTAAAGTTGTCCAGTGTTTTGGGTTGGGAGGAAAAAAAAAGTTGTCTTGTGGTTTGGGCTAAACAGCAATTTTATAATGTAGTGTCCCTGATTTAAGGAATGGATCGGCCCAATTTGTGGGCCCAAATTTGTTTCACAGCGCTTGAAATGATTTTGACTATCATGCTTCATGATTTCAATAAAGAAAATTCTACTTGGAAATAAAATTTCATATCTGAGTGACCACTATAATCATAAGCTAAAATGTTTTTTCTCAAATGTTGATATAAAATCATGAAAAAGAAAGCTGAGAAAAATAATCACAATTGAAAGTATTGGATTGTGCCTGAGGGAAATTGTGGGGTATTTGCAATTGTATTTTGCTTTTGTTTGATATTATAAGTAGATGCCCATTTTTACTCTTTTGAAAGTGAGGTTCGTGCAGGCAAAAAAAAAGAAAGTGAGGTTAGTGGCCTAAGACGTCTCATCAACTTCTTGTTGATGGTTTTTCCTCGGACAAAACTGCAATACAAAGATTTCTTAGAAGGTGTCCGACTTGTTCATATCTTGCCGATAGATTTTTAAATTTGTGGTTATGGTTCAACCTTTTTGTTATCAAGTGCAGGTTAATTTGATCGCTGGTTGAAGTGGTTGTAATAGTTATTTCTAATGCTTCTATGTTCTATCCTGTTTACCTTCCTGTAAGTTGTGGTTTGATGTGTGCTTTGTCATTGATTTTATACTGTTTTCCTTGATGGCTTGTATTTTGCTTGTTTGATATTAAGTAGGATAGAATTAAAAAAATAAATAAATACAGCATAAAAATTAAGATTTAGCTCCACTGCATCTAATCTAATAAACTCAGTTTCAAAGCAGAGTAAGAGGCTAAGTTTTCTTACCATTTATAATGCACCTCAAGGTTCAAAAGTTTCACATTTCAACAGTAAATTCATAATCTAACCATCACAAGAATCAAGATGCATTTAAAGATTAGGAAGTTTAACCTCTCCATAGAATCATCCTATCTTGCCCATGGACACAGCCCTCGCATTAGCTGATTAAGAAACATAATAAATATCATGTGTGATAAGAAGAAAATGAGGGAAATTAAGTAACCATACAGTCTGTACATTCAAGCAAATTTCAACTGATTAACAAATTAGAATACAACATATTCTAATCTATATATATCATACACTAAACATCATACGGGTGAAATTAAACATAATCCCTCAGACATAATCCTTTAAACATAGGTACCATATGCAGGACCTGGTTTGAGTAAGAAGCCAATATGTGAGCTGTTATTTTATGGGGCTATAGCATATTTAGGGCTTGCCCCGCCTCATGCAAGATGGACATTTGTATTGCTTTATGCTCTCAGCCTTGGCAGGGGTGATCTTCACACATTTCCCATGAAACCACCTCTCGCAGACATCGCAGCCAATCCAAAATTCATCGGCACTGTAGTTTCCACCACAGCTCCCACAAAGGGTTTCGCTATGCTCATCTTCATCCTCTTCATAACCCTCATCTGCAAACTTGGGGTTGCCTTTAACTTGCCCATCAATTGATCTCTGCAGTTAAATTTATTGTGCATCAAATAAGGAATACACATAGCTGCATGACATTGAGTTGTTTCAAGAAAGATTTTAAACCTTGACTATACCACAGTAATTTTATTCTTGTGGCACAAACAATAACATAAAGCCAACATGGATGAGGATAAAGCTTTGTACAATACGGTCCAATGAAATACTCTCCGAGGCTGAATCTAAAATTTGGTGACAAAAATTACAACAGATAGATGCAAACTCTTTCAGAATGATGCAAACATAATCCAACCCATGACCTACAAAGTGAAGCCAACATGCAGATAAATGTGAACGGCGTTTTATTTTGAATTTTTTCTTAAAAAAATATTTGTTTTCAATAGTAGACAAAGAAAAGGTACAGATAACTTTTTAAACATGCAACAAACAATACATTAAGAAGTTACTAGTGGTTTTCTTTCCCAAACACCATCTAAACGATTTTAAAAAAATTAACAATGAAGTGCCATTGACATAACTGATTCCATTGTTTTAAGGCAGTTCACAAGAAATACCATACTGAGGCAACCCATCCCAAAGAAACAGACGCAGTCATCAACTAATAAGAAACTACTGACCTTGGAGCTTCCCCTGGACTTGCTTCCACTGTCCACAGTTGGCTTGTCCTTTATAGCCTTTCTCTCAGTCACAACTTCAAAGACAGTGGGAAGATCATTGATCAAGCTAAATAAACGCTTCCTGCCATAAAGAATCAAATTCATCATCAATAAAAAGAGCCATGTGATTAGTAGCAACTCATATGAGGGGCAACAGTTAAAACAAAAAAAGAAATCAGAGATATAGCATCTCCTAATATCCCTTCCTATTCTGATAGTTTCTAATTTTCTATATAAATTACAAGTAATTCAATTTGTTTCCCTCATAATCTGTATATCAAACATTTCAAATAATTTCTGCCTGCCAAAAATTGCAAACAATTACTTTAATTAAAAAACTGAGGATCATATATTAAAACAAATCCACCAAGTCATACTCATAACCTTCAACAAAAGGAAAATGTCAACGTCGATATCATTGTGTTTCTTAAAATTAGACAGTACACTCCAAACTCTTCTCAACAAACTCAACTTAACATTTCATGTTTTATTTCTTTTCGTTCAAGTTGTTGTTTCCAGAGCTTTTATTGCTGCACTTTATTTGGTTCAGTCTGTTAAAGCTTGAATGCACAAACTAATCACACTTCAGATTAAACCATAAAGCAAATAAGGCGAGACCTGCTTCATTAATAAACATTAACTGTTTATTCATTGTGATATTAATGCAACTTGATCAACAACTCATATTATTAACCATTGTTTTTAGCCTCAATATTTTATATGCTTAAGCATGTCCCTAACAGATATAGAGCACAATGAATTGGAATTATCACCACATGCACGAACCTTCACAAGATCTAGATGGTACCTTTCATTGCGGTTGAGACGGGCCCCAAGATAAAATGCCACAGAAAGAAGCCATGAATCACTGTGAACAGCGACAAGAGAAAGCCAGTCCCTGCGCATCATGCCATCCCTAGCAAAATTGATTCCTAGAGCTGGCTCAGGAAGCTCCGGGGGAACTTCCTCTGCTGGCAGAGTTACTTCCCAGGTTTCATTTGGATGTCCATAAAGGCACAGATTCTCCTTTTCTTAAACAGGCATACAGGGAACTTTAAACTCAATGGGATGAACATAAAGGATAGCAATGATTAGAAACATTTGGAATCGAGAATATGGAGGAAATTAAAGTAACAGTAAACTTCAATAAGTTGAGTTGATATGCATTCAGACATCCATTATAACAGAACTTTAATTCAAACAGTAACAGAACATTCAAAATTCTGGTTTAAATCCAGCAAGGTAATCAAACAAAGAATCTTGTCTCAATTCCAGAGTCCAGCATAGTTTAGAGTTTTCACAAGAACTAAACTGCACAAGAGTCATGCAAAGCTTTGACTTTTGTTTTCCCCGATATCTATGGGAAAAAAGAAAGTCAACATGAGCTACTCTAACGAGCACTCATAATTCACACACAAACAGGACCAAGAATCATGAAATTCGACCACAAATGATGGAAGCAACAAAAAACAAAGTGACAAAGAAAGCCTAATTTTACGTAAATGTCAAATGAAAACCGGATCGAAGACTTCGCGTTACCTGGATCACAGAGTCCGTAAAATTCATCCACATCTGAGAAGGAAAAAACCACCAAAAAAAAAATAAAGTCAGATGCAACGGGTAAATTAAGAAAAAGTCACATTTAGGAAATGAATTAGAAACAAATAAAGTAATTAACTAATTGATCCGAGCAGAACCTTGAGTCAAAGCACGAACAACACCGGCTCTTCGAGCACTATAATCCTTGAAGATCTCCTCCACGGTGCGCGGACTAGAAGCCATTTCCATGAACAACAACTGAGATCTGAGCGAAAGGGTTCGAATTCAAAACACTAGGAAGATGAAGAAGAGGAAGTGAAGAGAAAAGAAGAAGAGGGCCTGAGAAGAAGGGATCGACGAGATCGAAGGTGACAGAGATGCATGTGATCTGTGAGAAGCGGTACAAAGAAACAACGAGAGGTTAAAAAAAAAAACCGATACAGAGAAGAGAAAAGAAAGGAGAAAGTGGTGTGTAAATAACGCTATTGGTTTCTCTTATCGTTTTTACGGTTTTACCCCCATTCATTTTTACTCCATAAATATTTATCCTTTTTTAATTTAAAAATTATTTTGATTTCTTTATTACCATATCAATAAAAATACTAATAAAATGTGATTAAAATTCACACACGCATACACAATTTTATTATTTATATATTTCATTCCATTTTGAAATTTCTTCTAAAGGATTGAAATTTCTATCTTCAGTAGAGAGTATAAGTGACAATTAATCTTTTTCCTAGTGAGGTATGATATATTGTTATTTTTCTTGTTGTCTTTTTTGGCATCATTACTTTTTTTAGTCTAAGTTAAATCCTAATGAGTTAAATTTCAGTTATTGAAAATGAATTCTTTTTATTTCCTTACAATGTTAAAATGAAGGATGAGCAAAGAATTTAGTTGGGTGCTTGAATCACGTAAATTGACCAAGTAAAAAAGTTTCTCTTTTTGATTTTAGTCGATCCCCAAGTCAACGTTTGACCAACATTCTCTTTTTGTAAGCATAGGTTAAGAAAGTCAACGACGGCTGGATCCGTTTCTCAAATGGAACTTTGGCGTATTCATGAAATTTAAAATGAATCTTTTTTTTTTTTTTTTGCCAGTGTTAAAATGAATCATTATGACTTATAAATAAAACAAATTTATATACATTAAAATATATTAATGTTTATGTTTCACTAATTATTAACTTTTTTAATTAAAATATTACATAAATAACTTATTATATAACTTTTTCCTCTTAACATTTATAATTTGTCTTCTCTTGTCTCAACATAAAATGGAAGATCATCAGTCATCACGGGCACGTTTGGATGAGAGAAAAAGGGGGAAATATGAAGAAATGATAGCATTTTATTTTTATACAATAGTGCTGAGAGCAAAGCAATTGTTTTCCTTTTTTTTTTTTTCTTCTTCCCCTTTAACTTTTTTTAAATTAGGGTACTGGCACGAAGTTACAAATAAGATCACACTCGCGACATCCTACTTATAAACAATTTTTATATCACTAGATTACAAGATTATTGACTTTCCACTTTTAACTTAATTTCAAAATCTTGACTCTTCAATTATTCAAAATTTTCACATGAAAGAAATTTAAGAAAACAATCAAGTTCTTCCAATGAAGAAAAAGATAATCCTCCTTTAACCATACCGTTCCTTTTGTCTCCCATTTACTTACTCTCTTTAGTTTTCTACTCACATTTGCTGCATTGTGCATATGAACGGCAGACAATATGTGATTCCTAATAGTATATTCAAATAGAAGTTAAGAAAACAAAAAGAGAAATTGGATGTTTGAAGATTTGACTTCCATACACAATCATACTGTTTGTCTTCAAAAACAGTTTTGTAGAAGGTTCAATTTATATTGTAACTTAGTGAGTATTTGAGAAACCACAAAACCGTAGTTTCAAAAACCCTTTTTCATAAGCCGAGATAAAACTCATCTTACAAATTGACCTCGTAAATCATAAAAATTATTCTCAAAAGCTAATCCAAACGTCCACTTGAAATAGTTTAAGTCAATTGCTAAGAGGAGCTATTATCAAAAAAGAAAAAAGAAAAAAGCTCACTCATACTTTTGAGGATAAAGCTCAAATAAAAGATGAAATTGAACAAATTTCAGCAATACTCCAAACCATTGATAATACCAAAATTAAAACCAAAACTCACTTAAATTGAAGCTGGCTGGAAACTAATGAAACAAAGGGGGGAAATTAAGAGGACAGCAAGAAATGTCCTAATCTGGAAGTACAAAGGAATTCAATTCTCGCCAACACTTTCATAGAAACCAAGTGGCTGAACAAAATTCACAAAGCTCAAAGAAGACCAGAAACCAAATGATATATGAGAACAAAATAGCAGCAAAACAAATAACAAACTCCTAATAAACTGTTCTAAGAGATATTCAGTTCACCAAATCAGGAATTTCCATTTATAATCGAAAAGCAGCAAAGCAGCACAATTGCAATCTTACACGATTTGGTTAAAATGGTGGTAGGGAGAGCTACCTCCAGTATTTATGGAGATGTCAATAATCTCTTAATGCCACTTTTCTGCTCTGATGTAAGCCTGGAGGGGAATTTGATGTTAAACTTGATTCTCAAATTCCCCTTCTTGGATGGTTCTTTGGGAATAGGCATCCCCTCTCCTTTAACAACTTCTTCGTATGTGGGACTAATGATGGAGCTGACCGGTACGGTAAGATTCCGCCCATCCAAGGTTGTCAGCTGAACCGTGTAACCTGTCAGCGCTTCTACCAGAGATACCTTCTGGGTGACAACAAGATCATTGCCATCCCGCTTGAAGACACTATGAGGCTTCTCATCAATGATAAATACAAGGTCTGCAGGTATAACTCCTCTTTGTTCATTTCCCTTCTCAGGAAATGTTATCTTGGTACCTTTCTTCCAACCTGGCTTGATCTCAATTGTAAGAATTTCCTCCACTGTGGTGGGCCTCCTGCACAAGAAGAAAAGATATGGTAGATTAAGTAGTAGAGACACAATTTGAGATGCTTTGGTTCACAGTGGGTCTCTAATTTACTATTCTAATCTTCAAATGACACAGCAGATTTCATATTTTGACATATAGAAACCAATGAAACACCAGACTTAAACCTAAAGCTTTGTCTTAATGTATATCGGACACTCATCAAATATGACCCTTCAAATTGTATTCAGAGGAGCTAAAGAAATGATTTCAATAGATAGTGTACGTATTAGCGAGTAAACTATTTAGCCAATGTATTAGTGGGTAAACTATTTAGCCAATAACCTATCAGTTACGTAGCTAACTTGTATATAAAGTGAATACTAAACAGCACCATCAAGTTGTACCTAGTTGACACAGCTTTACATGATTTAGGATCTAGGTGAGATAAAAATCCTCGTTTTCCCACTGAGTGAGCAT
Organism: Inga oerstediana; assembly: GCA_963210345.1. Lineage (NCBI taxonomy): Eukaryota > Viridiplantae > Streptophyta > Magnoliopsida > Fabales > Fabaceae > Inga > Inga oerstediana. The sequence continues at coordinate 61,879,700 of OY723408.1, forward strand.
AAGGTTGAAGTAAACGGCGACAAAATGCACTAAACATATGCAGTCCCCATTCAACTGCAAGCATCTCATCCAGTTTTAAGACACTAGCAATACCAATGTCAATACTAAGAGTAGAAACTGCCAGTAACTTTAATTTAAGCACCTCAGCCGCTATATTTGTGAAAAGTTTAGTCAATTGTTATCGCCTGAGATCTCAATAGGTAACAGGGTTGAGCCCCATCAAAACTAAAATACATGTGCACTTCAAAAGCATTTTAGCAACATTACAAACGTATAAATAAAAATCTTCCCAAAACAAAGCCTGGAAGTAAAACAATGGTCTCTCTCAAAAGAGAAAATAAACCAAACCACATTCCTTAATCTGTCACATAACAGGTTTTGTGCTACAGAGACTAGTTTTCAAAGAGGGAACAGAACGTATACAAGATCAGGAATGCTTAAAACCATTAAATCATCTAGATATGCATGCCACTCGTTAAGACCTTTTAATTATAATGTAGATATGCAGAATTTACATGGGAAAAAATTCCTTTCATAATTTTGATGCCAATAAAGTATAAACAAATCATTCATCCTTAATCCAGCTTTGCAACTTTTGCAATGTCCACATCTAGCATCCCGCTTCATCTTTATTCCAGTTGTGCAAGTTGGTAACCTCAGCATCTTACATACTCATTATGAAATTACAGAAGACACATCAATTTGGCTCAATACTTCATTTCTAGTCTATACAACAACAGATCCATAAAAGACAGAGAATTCAATCATAGCAATTCAGTTTTTTTCCACATCAAAATAGAGTTCTGGATTAACATAGATTAATTTTATTCAATAACTTTTTTTGTCACTCGGTAGACACTGGGTCCATAGAAGACAAAGACAATGCAGCATTAACAACAACATGCCTTATCCCACAATGCAGTATTGACACTCCAGTTTTTCCACCCGCGGTGAACAGAGCACTAAAGTAAATATACAAAAATTAGGTTGAATGATATGATGACAAACTAGCCCATGCACAAATAAACTTTAGATTCAACCGGGGTGCAATGCTTTCCATACAACACAGAAGAACCAAATTCATAAGTGTTAGAAGTCAGAAATATCTGCACCGCATAGCCTACCATTATTGACACTCACACACCTCCGTTTACACCTCCGTCAATCACGCACCTACCATTGTTTCTGTCTCTCTGTTTTTTCGTTTCCTCTTTGTATTTCATTTCCTATATATATTGTACTCCCTTAGCATTACAAATCAATGAAATGAATGAGCTCTTAAGCTCATATGGTATCAGAGCGGGTCCTAGAATGCCTGGCGACCAGCGACGGTGAGACACGAGAGAGACACGGCGGCGAGACAGAAAAACAGAGAGACAGAAACAATGGTAGGTGCGTGATTGACGGAGGTGTAAACGGAGGTGTGTGAGTGTCAATAATGGTAGGCTATGCGGTGCAGATATTTCTGACTTCTAACACTCCCCCTCAAGCTGGAGAATATATATCGATCATTCCCAGCTTGAGGGGGAGTGTTAGAAGTCAGAAATATCTGCACCGCATAGCCTACCATTATTGACACTCACACACCTCCGTTTACACCTCCGTCAATCACGCACCTACCATTGTTTCTGTCTCTCTGTTTTTTCGTTTCCTCTTTGTATTTCATTTCCTATATATATTGTACTCCCTTAGCATTACAAAATACAAATCAATGAAATGAATGAGCTCTTAAGCTCATAATAAGGAACAGTTAGAAGTCAGCATCTGTACTCAGAACTTCCTCCATCTAGATTCCTATTAGCCGTCAAAAACATTTCATTCTAGATCACATTCCACTGTAAGTTCGAATTGCCACCAGAAGACCAAGAGGAAGATTTGAGACATTTACCAATCACAGGACCAAGATAAAAACAGCACAAAGATGTGATTCAGGACTGAGGGTAATTTTTTTCTCCCTGGACTTTTGCACTCATCCAACTCAAATGGCATTGTATTATGCTAATAAATGTGGAGAGGAAAGGTCTGTAAACCTATGTCTGGATTCAAAAGACCAACCCAGAGCCTCTAAAGGCACTTAAAGTCCAACATCTCAACCCTACACAGAATCCACTTTACCATTGGTAAGCTTATTGCTCTGAGCATGCAAGACTACAAATTTTTACTTGAATTTCAATTTCAAATAAATGAATGAATCTTCCTTTTCAAGCTCCAAATAAACCAATGAGACAAATAAACACAAAAGATTCACTTGCACAATGCATCAAACTGTACTTGATTTTTGGATTCCAATCAACAAACAATAAAGTTAAGTAAAAATCTCGTGGTACAGTATATATCTCCCTTTGTTTTGAAAATAATAATAATAATAATGAGCAAGGGGACTATTAAGTTAAAGCAGACAGCTCACCCACTAGAATCGTTAACATCCCTCGAAATCTTCATTTTCTTCGTCGTTCCTTTGTACAAATCCTCCAAACTGCATGGCAGGTTTCGTTCGATGGGTGCACCTTTCCTTGGCATATATCCAGAGCCCTCACCAGCACCACTCCTAAATGAAGTGAAAATATCTTCGCCGAACATACCACGGGGAAACCCAGAAGTACCAGCACGGCTACCCATATCACCCATTCCACCAAAGGGACTGGAAAACCCAAAGAACTCTGAAAATATATCGTCTGCGCTCCTGGGGTTGAACCTGAACGTAGTTGGACCGCCATCAGAACTACCTGAAAAACTGGAACCTGGGGGTGGAACCTGTCCCTTCAATCCCTCCTCACCGTATTGGTCATATACTGCTCGCTTTTGTGGATCACTCAGAACCTATTTAAAATTCAAAACCCAAGAATTCATAAAGACTCAACGGTTTCAATTTCCTGTCAAGATAGGGGAACGTTGAGGGATCAAATTTGATATACTTGAGGGGTAATCGAAATTTCCTATTTCAACCGAATTCCCAATACATTGAGATTGAATTGAGAAAGAGAAGAATCAAATGATAGAAACATACATCGTAAGCCTCGGAGATTTGCTTGAATTTAGCTTCAGCCTCTTTCTTGTTGTTAGGGTTTTTATCAGGGTGCCACTTCATGGCAAGCTTTCGATACGCTTTCTTGAGATCATCGTCTTTGGCATTACGGTCCACCTGAAGAATCTTGTAGTAGTCGACGCCCATGCCTTCTCTCTCTCTCACTCTCACTCTCCGTGTCGCTGCTTGTCGTGGCCGGAGTGTGTGCCTAGTCACCGGTCCCAGGAATAGCAAGGAAGGACCTCATCGACAGGAAGGTATCAAAAGCTGGGCTCAACTGATAGGGCCCGTTTGGTTCGATCCCATTACACCTGTGGTGTAATGCAATGCGATGCAATGGTAATGTAATGCAATATTAATTATAAGGGTAGTGTTTGGTTTGATTTTTAAGCAACATACAATGAGTTAATATTTTAACAATTTTTTAAAATTAATATATTACATAAAGTCTATTTTAGCCCTTAATATAATCTTTGTAGAAAAAATAGTTACAAGCCGGCGACGGCGGAGATGGAGGAGAAGGAGGTGGTGGCGGCGGCGGTAGGCAGCAGGGGTGGAGGATGAGGTGGTGGAGGCGGTGGCTGAAGAGGTGGTGGTGGGTGGGGGCGGCGGCGGAGGAAGAGGTAGTGGTGGTGGAAGTGGGCGGCGGGGGTGGAGGTGGGAGGTGGGCGGTGGGCTGGTGGCGGCAGCGGGGGTGAGGGTGGTGGTGGAGGAGGAGGTAGTGGCGACAGCGGGCGGCGGGGTGGAAGAGGTGGTGGTAGGCGGTAGGCGGTGGGCTGGTGGCGGAGGAGGAGGAGGAGGTGGCGGTGGTGGTGGGCGGTGGGCCTGTGGCAACGGCGGCGGGTGGAGGAGACAGCGGTGGAAGAAGAAGAGGTTGTGGCGGTGGCAGTTGTGACGTGATGCGGCAAGTGAAACTAAAGGGTAAATTAGACTTTTTAGACCATGAAATATGATGGTAATCATCATTACCATGATAAACCCTATTACCATGCTAAAGAGCAACCAAACACTCTTCTTTTGCTAATGCAATCATGATTACCATTGCAGGCATGCAATGTGGTTGAACCAAACGGGCTCTAAGACTTTCCCATTACTGGGCCCATCTTTAAAAATTATATAAATGTCTTTTTCTTCATGCATAAATGTGTTGTTACTTGTTTGATTATTAATATTAGTGTTGGTTTGGGATAACTTATTTTTTATTTATCAGTGTTGGTTTGGGTTGTGGGTTGGCCCGCACCAACCCGCGGGCCATGCGGATCGGGCCCGTGCAGCCTGCACTTTTGCGGGTTGGCATTTTGCCAACCCTAACCCGCAATGTGCGGGTTGCGGGCCAGCCAACGGGCCCACATTTTTTTCCAAAAAAAAAAAGATCATATTTTTTAAAAGTAGTCGAAAATACAAGATACACATATATGAATTATTAAATTTACTTTTCTAGCATTAATCATTCCTCTTATAAAAATTTAAAAACATAATTCACAATTTAAGAGATAAAGTTATTAAATTTGTCAAAGTTTATAAGCAAAATATAAACTCATCCTCAAACAACCAAAATATAATAATTTTGTTTAAAAAATAAGGGAAGAGGCTAAGATTTTTTCTCTTTAAATTGGGAAGTATTAAGATAGGAGTGGATAACTTATTAACCCGCGAGCTAGCCCGCATCAGCCCGCGGGGCACGCGGGTCGGGCCCGTGCGGCCCGCACTTTCACGGGTTGGCATTTTGCCAACCCTAACCCTGTCCCAACCCGCGGGTTGAGCCCACGGGTTGGACCCGTTTTGCCGGCTCTACTTATTACTAGGCTTTTATTATTATTATTATTATTTTTATTGCCGTCTGTGCTTTTCCATGTTATTATTCTTTAATTTTTAATTAGGATGTCATGCTTCATAAAATTATATCGCAATAGTTGGATTTGGAACCAAAGCTGCCCTTAGTTGTATTTTGAGGAGAATTAGTTTTTTTAATGAAAAGCTGAAGTTTTAATTGGAACCAAAGTTCACCGGGCAAAGATTGCTTGCAAAAGCATATGGGATTTGAACTTTTGAACTCACGACTGCTTGAGTTATAAATTAACTCATTATCAATTGCACAAACTTTTGGTTGGCTAATTGATTATAGGAATTTTAAACAAGTTAAATGCACCTTTAATAAAAGAATTGGTGAAAGTTATGAATCAGTTATTAAATATTTTTTTTGTTACAATCAGTTATTAAATTTCAAAAGTAAAATTAATTATCAATAAGTTTTTTGTGATTTTTGGTGAAAGTTATGTTTTGCATTGATATTTATATGATCTTCGCTTTTATCTTCTTCCTTGTTCATCCCATTTAATAAATCTTATGGTAAACACATTATCCCTTTCTTGGCCCTTAAGCGCTACCATAGGGTCCCTCCACGCATATTATTCTCTTGATTGTGTTGTTTTGATTGGAATTTGGTACTATTCCACCTTGACATCAACAGTCAGCACACATTTCTTGTCAATGAATTTTGATTTTTATTCAATTAAACAAATTTATTTTAATCTTAACACATACTAATTTAGCATTGACCAGCATAGGCGTTGCTATTAGTGGAAGAACATCCTGCCGCTTATACATGAGGTCTCGAATTTAAGTATATATGAATGCATCAAACGTATTAAAATTAAAGAGAGTTACCTTCAGTTAAATCCAACAATGTTCAAATATGACTCAGTCAGATAGCCATATTATTTAAAAAAAAAAAACTAAGCATTGAATTAAAGACAATAAAATTGTAAATCATATATAAATGGAAGACATTTCAATCAGATTAATTTTAATCTAACTTTCAATTACTAAATTTATAATTGTGATAATTTTTTTTAATCAAAAAACAAAGGATAACAGGTAATAATTAGTTCTTTTGGACCTAACTGTTATTCTCCCCATATTTTTCATGGGCCAGATTGTATATTTACTCCCAAAGAGAAAACTTATACAAGCAAACATGTTTCCTCAACAAACGGTCATTACCATTAACTCCCGTGAGGCTGAAAAATAAAACAGATGAACAATGATGTACATGGCCACACACTAATTGATCTGTGTGGCTCTGCTCTGCACATTCATTTAGCCTCACACTCATAATTCTTAGACATTAAAAATCTTCCTTACTTTCTTGATGTTCCTACCACAAACAGGGCAAGTCCCATCTGCTTCCGCTATCCTGTAAACATAGATTGGTCATTTCATTTAGGACCCACAAGATTCTCCACCAGCTATTTTTGTGTACCTTAGTTTCCCATACCCAAATGACTTGTATTTATAACTAATTTTAAGCAAGACAATGAGAGGAGACAATTAAATCATCATCATTCATAGGTCACAAATCAAAAGCTGAGATTAATATTAAAGCCATCTTCAATGAGTCATAAAACGCTTATTTTAACTTATGTAGCAATATCAACTATTGATTTGCGACGAAGATGATTATCTCTTCATCTCACTTCTTACTTAAAATCCCACCTCACACTTGAGTGGTACATAAAGAAAAAACAAACCATCTAATGTTATATCTGGAACATATATTGAATGTGCATGAATAGAAGATAGTCTACTCAAGAATATTGTTCATACATAAATTACTATCAAAGTGTTTGTTTTGATCTTAAAAACTTGTTTTTTTGCAAATTTTACGGAGCGTGAATTTGTGACTCTTCGAAAACAAACACACTATACTTGAGAGAAAAAAGTTAACGCAAATTTCTATGCATGTTTAAAGCCATTTTTCTAAGGAAAACGAAACCCCATTTATGAGAAAATATGTTTATCCTTAGCTCAGGTGGTTGTTGGATGGTGGGGATTTAAAGTAAGGACATCCCAATAAATCAGGAAGGGAAAAACCCTTCACTGGTCCCCCCACTATCTTTTACTACTTTTAGCAAACTTGCTCTAGAGACGACTTGATGGTTTTAGCTGGGAAGGAGTTCCCTAAACATCTTTGATTCTTGAAAGAGCAGTAATTTAACCCCTTTTCCCTTTTTTAACCTTACTTACGGTTCCAAGAAAAATATGAACATTATATGACGTAACTCAAGTGAGGAAGTGGAAATTAGTTACCTGTTTCCACATTCAGAACAAGCAACACAGTGTCCGCATGGAAGGAAGAAGCAGTCCCTTGGAGCATCAAAGCAAATAGCACAAAGACGCCGCGTATTATTACTGGTTTCACCCTCACCTAAAGACTTTCCCTCAATGGAACCCACTGTAAGAAAGTCAAGATCCTCCTCCTCACGTGACATGGAATCAAAAGATGAACCCCAACTTGAAAGATCGTCATCTTTGTGAGAAAGCAAAGGGGCTCTCTGAGTTGCTATTCCCCCAAGTTGAACTCCTGCTCTGGCTTGCTGGAACTTCTCTATTAAGGTGAAGCACAAATACATCAGCAAAGTCATTCCGCCTGTGGTGAAAAAGAAAGAACTAGTAACACATAAAATTGGTTGTCTTCAAGCAGCGAATAGGAGACTGAATATTTGAATGAAGCGTATACCAATGCCAAGAATATATGAGATCCATCTTGGTCCAAAGGACAATCTGACACGCCACTCATCCCTTGAAGTATTCTAAACAAAAGAAAAGAAAACATGAAACGGTCTGATACAGGGTGAGAAGATGAAGCTATAAGTTTTTTATTATCGTACAGTTCAATTCCCCTTGGGGTAATTTAGGTTTAGGGGCTGCCACAAGTAGATAGGGATATCTATAAGATACTTGGGCCTAGCGATATCTTATCCCACAGTAGTAGGATTAGATTTCTAGAATTTGTATGCGACTTTCATAAAGATTTCTGGTTTGAATTATCTGTTTATCCATAATCAATCTGAAGAAGTCGCCTCTCATGATATTAACGAAATTGAATTTTATAATCAACTTGACTTGATAACTTGAACTAGTTAACCCTTGGCAATACTCTGAAGAAATAAACTTCCCAAACATGATTACTAGCTTCCCAAACATGCTTAATACAAGAGAATGGCTATGTGTTTATTCTACTTGCAGTGAGGATATATTAATAGTAATCATACCTCTTGTGAATCAGAAGTTAAAATAGCTGCATTCCCATCAGGAAAGAAGATATTAAGACGACAGGAATTATTCGTCAAAGCACATTTATAGTAAGCTTTGGTTGTATTGTACAAGTAGGCTCTTACTTTGATGCTCAATTTGACCTATCCAATGAGAAGAATGATCAAGTAAACAGTGGTGACTAGAAATGAGGACAGAAGTACCATTATAAGTCGGTTAAAATCACAATCAATAAAACTTTATCCAACTATTTTAAGTAGAGAAGTTCCTAGATATTTTTGTGGTGAGTTTTATCGTTTATACTCTCCTCAATTTGAAAAAAGAAACTAAATTAAACAAAATGAGACTCACCTATTACTAATAAAATAGTATCAACTTGTATATACATATATTTAGGTCTCACATTCCCTTACCTGCTTCCCCATTATCACGTAAATGTTATACGGGTCTACATTCTATTAATCATTGTTGCACTACTACATAAGTGAAATGTTGTGAGATTTTTTTTACATGATTTGGCTCTATTTTACCAGTTGGTGTGTCCATGAATGACATGGTAAGTATGAGCGTATGTAAGAATTTCTGATGTAAAAGGATATTATACCATGATTTGAAATGTCAGAGAAAAAGTAGCACTTTTATAGACTCATTATCAATGAAGCTAATCCTTTAAATCATTCATCAGATTCTATCAAGTCAACATGAAGAGAAAATCAGAGCTTTGCAGAAATACCTCAACTTCCTCATTCAAATTTCTTGCTATCACATAATAGCTTGATGAAAGATATATGTCTTGTGTAAACACGCCAGTTCCTGTAATGAAACAGTAATTGATATAAATATAGGATATACGTGAATAAAGATACAAATTCCCGTCACTGTCATACCATGGACTACATTCCACGAGAGAGTGCTATTAGCATATGTTAGGTCTTCAAGCCACTGGGTAAGGCCACCATCCCCTGCAAGAAAACGCATTGGAATAGCATGGTCATTGAATTTGTGCTTTCAATTATTTGGTACAAACGAAATAATATTAACAGGTGAGTATGCGATTGTAGATTAAAGTCAAACAAGAGAGAGTAATGTCTTAAATGTAAAGGTCTTGATGAAAACAGGGTGATGTCATAATTCATATATGAATTTGTCTTGAGAAGTGAAGGCTGGCAGAACTAGAAAGATTTCAGCTAACAAAGTTCAAAAGGAAAGTCTATCAGCAAATGCTCATTTGGTTTGTTTTAAGCAATGCTCATTCAGATGGAATAGCTGTTTATCAATTTATGATAAAATTTTTAGTGATGCAAATTGGTCCTTGGGAAAGGTACAATGTTTTTACCAATCATCCGGTTAGTTGTGTTCAGAAAGCAGTTCTATTATTGATGAGCATTGTCATGATAAAGCAAAGAAAAACCACACAACTATCTCTCATCAAAAGCCTACCTTCAACGATCAATAGATAAAGAGAGGATCTCTCAGAGCTCAGGTGATATGAAATATTCACTTGAGATCCTCTATTCAAGTAATATTTCCATTCCTGGAGAAAATAAATTAAGCGACTATTAGCTCAACCACAAATATACGAGCCACCAGTAATAAACTCCAGCATTTAACACTTACTTCACTGTTTTCTGACAACTAAAATCAGAACCTTAGTATCATGTCGTGAGAGTGAGAGGGTGAGAGAGACAACAAACGAGATCACAAAAGGATGAAAACATACTTGCCTTGCTTGTAAAAGATGAAATGGATGCACTATAATTTTCTTCCCAGTTGGTAACAACATCAAGAGATGGAGACCCGTGTGTACCATAGAGCATAAGTCCTGGCTCTGATCCAACCAAGTTTTCTACCTAACGCAAACAAATCCAAATTACTTGCCAAGATACTACTAGAAATAAAATAAGAGTAATTTGATCTCAGAAGCTATGGTTTGGTACAAAATCAATCTGCTTCTATATTTAAATGTGGCATTCAATCCCACAGTGGTACGTCCAATCACCCCTCAACCCTCTAGCTGTTTCTTACATCCATATTTTTTGAAAGTAATCACGTGAATATTAAAACAATGAACAACATAATCGTTAAATATCTGTTTCCCTTGTATCTAGAATATATCCAGTGTATTCTAATGCTATTGCAGGGATGAAGCAAATAATTTCAATTCCAAAATGATCAATCGTCGTCAAACTTTAACCCAAATTATTATTAAGGGTGGTGAAGTAGTCAGGGGGCAAACCACTGGGGAAGAACTATCAAATTCCCATAGAATAGAAAGCAAAGAAAGGAAATATTGGTAAGTAATAACTATTAACTGACCTTGATAGATTGGATGAATAAAGGGCTGGGTTCGAGAAGAATAGACGAATTGGGGCTAAGAAATAGAGTTGTAGGCCCAAAAACTCCCAGAATCATAGTCATGGAAACTGTAACAATAAAACGTAAATTCAGCATTAAGCTAACAAGCGCACAAAGAATACATGAAAATTGTCAAATCTTCAGGCATAATTGAAAACAATTACAAAATTTGGAATGCTCAATACCGAATAACCAAAAGGTCAAGAGTACCACAACACAAGACCAGGCATCATCCCTAGCAAGCCAAGGCAAATGGGCGAAATCCCAATCGATTGCACCAAAGTTGAGGAGCATATGCCAGGGTTGTGCGTCGTCGGACTCAGGTGAATGAAATGGAGGGTGGCCGATTCCGTGTTCCTCTTGGCGGACCTGTGAAGTGCTCGGAGACGACGAAGCAATAGCGGAAGAAGAAGGAATCGCAGTGGCAGAATGCTGTGGGTCTTGCATTCTGGAAATGTACAGCGAAGAACGGTGAGGAGGAGGAGGTGGTGGTGGTGGGGTGAGCGGTGGCTGGAAAGAAGGTCCATAGTGAATAGGGATGGGAGTGGGAATAGGGTTGAGCTGTGAGTCGTCTTGTTGGTGAGAATGGTAGTTGGGAAGAGCGAGGGACAGTTATTTGCAGGGACGATGACAAGAAACACTAGCCAGCGGTCAGCAGCCAGCAGGGTCTGACTCTGAAGAATCAACTTCCAGTATGAATTTCATATGTTTCTTCATTTTGTTGAGATTCCACCGTATCTATGCGTTGTTTAAGTTAGCGTTTAAGAACGCACATCTATTAAATAAAACTTATCTCATATATTTATCTTATATATTATAAATTACATCAAAAAAACAGTTTTCACTACTAACCCAAACATGTACTATTCCTCCACTTGTGTAAGCTGCTTATGTAAAACTTCATTAATTCTCCCATAAAATTTAGGGAAAATGATAGAAAAATACCATTTGAACTTTAAAATCCTGCTGACAAAAAGAGTAATGAGATTGACAACGTAAATATTTGTCAAAGGACTAATTTAAGATTTTAAAGTTCAAGTGGCATTTTTCTTTCATTCTCCCTAAAATTTAATACTTGTCTAATTTTATCCATATTTAACATAATTTATATTCCATCAAAACAAAATTAATACAATAATACATAAAGAGTAAAATTGTATATTTATATAAAATTTTTTTCTCTTTATCCTATAAAAAGAATAAAAAAATTTCTTCTCTTTTATACCTGATAACAAATCAAATACCGAATGTTGCACTTGCTAGTGCTTACTATTGCATTATCATTAAAGTGTTAACCTAATACATTAATATATTATATGTCCAATGATACCGACGAATATAATACCTAACTAATCCTAATTGGGCCTCACAAACACTGGAGCCCAACACTAGCCCAATATAATACAAACATATTATTCCTATTTCTTACACTCCCCCTTAAGCTGGGACCTGAAGATATCCACTGCTCCTACTTGCTAAGAATCCAGTCTTGGCTCTCTTTTCTCATTGCTTTCGTCAGTATATCTGCTTGTTGGTTTGTTAATATGATGTGTTCTAACCTGACCAACCTACTTTGCAACTTTTCCCGGACAAAGTGACAATCTATTTCTATGTGCTTTGTCTACTCATGAAATACAGGATTTGAGGTGAAGTGAATTGCTGCATTGCTATCACAATATACACTCACTGGCAGAAAATGAGAAATTCTTAATTCATCCAATAAATCTACAGCCCAAACAATCTCTAAAACTGCATATCCTAAGGCCCTATATTCGACCTCAGCTGAAGATCGAGAGACTATGGTTTGCTTCTTGGTCTTCCACATGATAAGCGAACCTCCAAGCTTTAAAAGGTAACCTGTGACAGATCTCCAAGTTGTTCCGCATGCACCCCAATCTGAATCACAAAAGCATTCTAAGGCAATATGTCCGATTGAGCTCAATAACACACCACGCCATGGATTTCCTTTCAAATACCGGACCACATTAAGCACTGCTCCCATGTGCACTTTCAAAGGATTTTACATGAATTGACTTAGAGTTTGCACAGAAAAGCTAATGTCAAGTCGTGTTACAATAAGATAAATCAACCGACCTACAAGGTTCGATATCATTGTGGATTTGGGAGCAAATCCTGCACTTTGTCTCTACCTTCTTCATATGCCAACAGCTTTACATTTTCTCCCATTGGCACATCTAATGGTCTACATCCACTCAACCTTGTATCACATAGCAAATCAAGTATATATTTCCTTTGACTTAACATTATACCTTTATTGGACCTAGCTAATTCAATACCAAGGAAATACTTCATGAGTCCTAAGTCTTTAATTCTGAAAGTGATATGCAAAAATTGTTTTACCTCTTTAATTCTCTGCTCATTGCTCCCTGTAACAAGAAGATCATCAACATGGACAAGAATATACACTAGACCATCAACATAATATCTAAAGAAAAGCGAATAATCACTTTTACTTTGATTGAAACCTCCTTGTATGAGGGTAGTGGTTAACTTATTATTCCATTATCTAGATGCTTGTTTGAGCCCATACAAGGATTTCTTTAGCTTACACACCATATTCTCCCCCTTACTATTAAAACCTTGGGGTACATGCATGTAAACTTCTTCATTTAAATCCTCTTGTAGGAAAGCATTATGCACATCCATTTTTATATAAGTCCCATTGGTTTGATGCAGCAAGTTTGAGTATGATTCTGATAGTGACCATTTTAATAACAGGAGAAAAAGTATCATGATAGTCTACCCCTTCTTTTTGAGTGTATCCCTTTGCAATTAACCTTGCCTTATACTTATCTATCTCTCCATTACTCTTGTACTTAGACTCTGTATACCCATTTACTGCTGGAAATTGTGCCCTAAGGGCCAATCATTGTACTTTAAACATTATTATTTTAATGAAATTTCTCCATTCTGTTATCATATTATTTGCATGTTAACTGTGATAATTGTATCCTTGGATAATTCATAAAGATTGTCCTAAAATGTCCCTGTTCGGTCATCTATGCGGGAGCAGAGATGAAACAAGACCAGTATGACTTTGATAATATATGGAGATACGAATCAAAGTCTTAGGCACTTGTAAGAGTACAAGGTGCTGGACCGACCCACTATGAGAAAGCTACATGGATCAAGTCATAAGCTTTTCTCATGTATAACCACGTCACAATGCCCTTAGACCTAAGGTCATCATGGATTCCTACATGAGAGTTGCTAAGCTTTGAACTAGTCAAGAGTCACTTTTGACCGGATGATGATAAAGGCTACGATCGGGCTTGGTGGTTTTTCATGTAGAGGAATATGAATGATCAAGATGGAATTTGTCCCTCACATTAGTAGAGAGATATTACTGGGCCCCTCGATGAGTGAGTCCGAGAAATGTATGGCCATACTATGATGAAAGGAGTTTCTGTCTCTGTTATCAGGCTACTCAGGAATCGAGAAAGTAATGGTCAGGAACAAGAGGATGACATTTTCCATGCCTTATCCTTGATCGATATATCGTGTGACAAAAGGGACGTGACATGGTTGTATGACAGGTTGCATCGTGATAACGATCCTCATATGAATTGGGTAGTCGTAATGTCTTGCTAGAGGCCGCTTGCGACTTTTGGGTTAGTGTAGTTATTGGCCCACTGCCAACTTCATATGGGCCTACAGGGTCGCACACAAGAATGGCCCAACACGAGATAATGTTTGATTTAGGGTGGATGAATTTTATATTTATATATATATATATATATAATATAAAATTCATTAATAATATTATATAGATATATATATATATTTTCGAAATATATATCTTATATATATATATATATTATATTATTATATTTAATAATATTATATAGATATATATTTTTTTGAAATATTATATATTTATATATATATATATATATGTATATATATTATATGATATTATTATATTGTGTTGGTTTTAAATTTAATTTATTAAGATATATTAAATTTAATAACTAACATGATAGAGATATAGTATCTCAGATTTAATTTATGAAGATAAATTAAATCTAATGGCTCTTTATTTAGATTAAATAAATAGGTTAAATTAAAACTGTTGGACATATTTAATTTAAACTGAATTTATTTAATTAGCTCATTAAGATAATTAATTGTTAATTAATTTCGAAATTAATGATGATTAATTTTGAAATTTGAAAATAACCCTCATGGGTTATAAACTTGATAGAGCTGATAGACTCAGGGTACATCAGAATTGAGAGCCGCAAGTTAAACCCTTGGAGACATTAGAGGAGCTAGCACGCAGTCTCGGTTGGAGAGCATTCGTGTGGATACCGGTAGAGGGAGCGGACCTGACGTGTTGGCTCCTAGAGATCGTGAAAACTCTGAATCATCAAAAAGGTATGAATCCTTCCAACTTGGTTTAAACGCCGTTGATAGATCCTCGATTAGGATCGGTAAAAAATTTTTTTAAATTCTTCCGCTGTGCTTACCGATCCTACATTTACACCCAATGGGTTTCTTACCTTTTGGAAGGGATACAATGTCCCAAGTTTGATTATGTTCTAGTGCTTCTATTTCTAGATTCAATGCCTTAAGCCACTCCTTATTTTGGATAGCTTCCTCATATGAACTAGATTCATGAACACTATCAACATTGCTCAATAAGCATAAATGGGATGCTGAAACATTTTTGTAAGTGATATAGTATTCAATAGGGTAGAGACATTTATTCATACCTTTACCTTTATTTGAATTGGTGGCAGCCAGATTACATATGTAATCTTGTGACAATACGGGTGCTCTCTTGTCTCTCATTGGTCGTGTGGTGTGTGTGATGACCATGGAATGATCCCTTAGATGGTTCTCATCCTCAATGTTTGTGGAATCATCCTCAACTATATCATGCAGCTGTCTATGTTTGGTATTGACACCTAAATCAGGTTCTGTGTCTCTATTATTAGGCGTAGGCAATCTGTCTATATTCACAGCAGGCATACTTTGGTCATCATCATCAAGAAAAAGTAGATCCCTAAATCCTTTATCTACCCCTCCTTGGGCAGTAGGCAGTCTATCTTTAAAAGGAAACCGAGTTTCTTGAAAAACAACATGACTACTGACTAAGATGTGTTTTCCTTGTAGGTCAAACAGTAAAAATCCCTTTTGATTATGGGGATATCCCAGAAAAACACAAGGAAATGATTTAGCTTTAAATTTGTCAGTACCAAGTAAATTAGTGGCATAAGATAAACAACCAAACACCTTTAGATCATCATAAATGGGTTTCTTGCCATAAACACGTTCAAAGGGAGTTTGGTAGCCTAGGATTTTAGAGGGAAAACGATTCACCAAGTATGCTGCCATTTGAACACATTCCCCCCAAAAACGAATAGGAATGTAAGATTGAAGAATAAGAGCTCTAGAGATTTGTATAAGTGTTCTATGACTCCTCTCAACAATCCCATTTTGTTCAGGGGTATAAGGGCATAAAGTTTCATGAACTACACCTTTAGTGAGAAAATAACTTTTAAGATCAAGGTTAATAAACTCACTACCATTGTCTGTTCTAACTCGCTAAATTCTAGAATCAAATTGATTGGAAGCATATACAAAGAAATGCTTAACATGAGAAACAACTTCAAATTTATGTTTCATAAGGAAAATCCAAGTTTCTCGTGAAAAATCATCCACAACAGTTAAAAAAATAATTGCATCTAGAATGTGTAGGGTTTTTATAGGGTCCCCACACATCCATGTGTATTAGTTCAAAGCACCTCTTGGTTTTGATAAAGCTAGAAGGAAAGGGAAGTTTGGTTTGCTTGGCTTGAAAGCAAATATCATAAGTTTTATTCAGGCTATATCAGTACGGTTTACAAAGCTTAAATGCTGCTACACAGAGAAGGGCGCATGCGCAAGTCTACAATAAAGTAAAGACATGTCTAGGTATTTTGAAACATTTGAAACAGTACTAGGAGCTTTCACAGCATGTACAACATCATCATTAGAAGCTTTTACAACATTCACAGAATTATGCAGATGTTTATATTGCAGTATATAAAGTCCATAAAGCAGTCGACCAGTCACCTTCAAGTTCCCACCACGAAGGCCCTGTAAAAGACAATGCTCAAGAAAAAATACAACATCATATTTTTGTTCCTTGGTTAATCGTGAAATAGATATTAAGTTGAACTGAAATCCAGGTGCATATAAAACAGCTGTGAGGTGAAAACCATTGTGAAAATCCACTATTCCTATGTGTGTTACCTTTACCCTATCTCCATTTGGGATTTTTATAGCCTTAATGGGTCCATTTTATTCAGAATAGTGATTCAAAAGTGACAAGCTACTAACTAAATGAGTGGTTACACCTGAATCTATAACCCAATGAGTGTGTGTCACATTAGGAGATAAGGAAGTGGACAAACCTGAACCTGTCAATGCGTGTACTGTAGAGTTTCCTTCTTCCTCCTTATTTAGAAATTCAATTAGCTTCTAATATTGATCCTAGGTAAAAGTAGGTGCAATCACATTATTGCCATCTTGTTGTCCATTACTTGATCGACCAAATTGAGGACCATTTTGAGCATTTTTTTAATTTGTTCCCTTGCAATTGGATGGAAACCTAATGATATGCCAGCAACCATCTTTTATATGACCTTTCTGGCCATAATGTGAGCATTCGAGAGAGAGATTTCCTCTTCCTCTAACTCTCCCCCTTCTTCTAGTAACAATTGCTATTTTGTCTATGTGGAGTTCTTTATATGAGTCAACTATGTTCCTCTGGCCTTCATCTTCCAGCAGCATGGTGAAGGCCTGATTGACATAAGGCAATGGTGTTATAAAGAGAATTTGGCTCCTTGTAGCGGCATAACCCTCACTGAGTCCCATGAGAAATTGAAGCAACTTCTATTGTTGTATCACCTAACTGTACACTCTTGATGTTTTACATTGACAGGAAGGGATTGGGATGAAGGCAGATTGTTCTTCGCATAATTCTTTCAATTTCATAAAGTAACTAGAAATTGACAATGATCCTTGGTGTAAGGAATTGATCTCTTGATGGAGGCAAAAAATTCGAGAATCAGTAATCTTATCATATCTCTCTTTCAAATCACTCCATACCTCATATGCGTCCTAATGGTATATAATGTTGTTTGCAATCTCTCGAGATATCAAATTGAGCAACCAAGATAGGACTATAGTATTACATCGCTCCCATTGATCTTGGAGCCCAGCTTCTTGAGAGTCTTTTCAGCACGTACCGTCTATGAGCCCCAACTTCTGTTTTCCTCTAAGGGCAATCTTCATAGCCCTACTCCACACCATATAGTTATCATTTCCGGTGAGCGTTTGAGAAATAATGGTAACGCCTTGAGTATTGTTAACTCTCAGAAATTGATAATATTCCAGCATATTTTCTTTTATTTTTAACTATTTTTTGGATTCAAATTGAGTATAGAAAGAGTTAATAGAAGAAAATGTGCATATCAGAGTAACAAGCTAAAGTTGAAGTAGAACAATATATTTGTGGGCTTTAGTTTAAAGGAAAAGTTAAAATTTATGCATCCTCTCTTTTGTAGGAGGATAGAGACAAGTTTGGAAGCTTTTAAAGGATTGAATATCAAGAGAGTGGAAGATGACAAGTCAAAAGCTAGCTCATGGGCCAAGAAGAAGTTGTTGTGTTGTTGGCTTCAGCTAACAATACATGTGCTGAAGCCAATGGACTTTCTGGACTTTCTGTGCTATATGCTTCAGCACTTGGCGCTGTGCTGAAGACAACGAGGACCAGAACTTACTGTGTCATATGCTTCAGCACACACATATGTGCCAAAGCATACGACAGACTATGCAACCATGCGTTTTACTTACTGAAATGCATGTGGAGGGTATTTAAGCAAGGGATAGGCCGAAATTAGGTCATGCTTCAGTTTTCAAGTGTTCCTAGGAGTTGGGTGTGCTAGGGTTTTGCCCCCTTGAAGAGTATTGAGCTTGGGTTGGAGTCTAGAAGCAATTTGGGGCTCAAATCCTTGGTTTTTCTCATTCCTCTTCTCTTTCTTTGTTAAGTTTCTGTAATGGCTGTAATTATTCTGCATAATTGTAGCTTTTTCATGACTTTGTGTAACTAAACACCTCATTTTAGGGTTGTTTTGAACCCTTGTATGGATTAAGCACTCATTTCCCCTTTATATTTGTGATTAATGATGAGATTATGCTGATTTTACTCTTTTCTTAATGCTTTTTATTAATTGGCCACCAATAAGATTGTTGGGTTCACTTGATTAATGCTTGAGAAGTATCCAATAGATGCAGATACAATGGGTGATGAAACGGAAGGTTATTAGCGGTGGAGCCTTCATCAGAAATTTTACTCGCGATGTCTGCCATAGAAGGTTCTTCTGAGGTCAAGAATCTTCTCAGATGCGATAAGGTTCAGAGAGTCGCTTGCTTAGACAATTGTTTCCAATCAAGATCGCTGAAGTTAACTGAGCGTTCTTCAGTCACAAGATGATTTCTGGAAATTTCTTGCGAAGATGATCGCAGTGTTTGAAAATTTTGGTCTTTCCTTTTGTTCACCCTAACGCTGACATTTTGCCCTGATCTTGATTAGTCTATGGGTCAAGTCTTTCAGGTTGAATTTTGTTGTCGCCTGGATCTTGAATTGCTGCCAATGCTCCACGTGAATTAGGCCTCTTTCTTGAATTTTGGGCCGGTGGAACTAGATCAACCATGTACTTGTTGGACCTAGCGCTCTGATACCATGATAACAAATCAAATACTAAATGTTGCATTTGCTAGTGCATACTATTGCATTATCATTAAAGTGTTAACTTGATACATATATATTGTATGTCTAATGATACCGACAAATATAATACCTAACTAATCCTAATTGAGCCTCACAAACACTAGGGCCCAACACCAGCCCAATTCAATACAAACATATCACTCCTATTTCTTACAATATATACCCTCTAAATAGAATCGTAGGAGTATAATAAAACACATCAACTAACTTGTGTTTTCCTTCATACAGGTCAAACCACTTACCATCTTAACTAATAGCTTGTTGATTTGGTTTTTTTAATACACCGAAATAAAAGCAAAACCTAAATACAAGAAAATTAGGAAACAATACCATAGGCTAAAATCTCCATCAAAAAATCTAAATTAAGAATTGTTAGTCCAATGACTTCATCCAAAACCCTTTTTTGTGGAAGAATCCGCCGTGACATTGGTGTCTCTACTTATCTGTTAGATTTTCACTTGTCAAGAATGTTGCATTATGCTTTTGATTTCATATCACTCCCAAGTCTTCATGAGTTATCAGAACCTGATTGAGAAACAGTTTAATAACTTTAATGGACTCACTTCTCAGGATTATGTTTCTAGCACCATGATCTCAGGCTCTTTTAAGCTCCATCAAGCATCCCCACAATTTAGAGGCAATCACCGTCTTCCAACTTTAATAGAAAACCTTCTAACAAGGAAGCATTTCCCTCTTTCACAACACCGCCTCATGTAGCTTTGCCAAAATAGTGTGAGAATGCACCATCAACTTCAACCACATGCCTTTCGTTTGTCTTTTCAGTAGTAAGAGCATGTAGTTGGTGTTGTTGCAAGTTAATGTTTACCCAATGGAGCTTGTTGGTTCTTTATAATAATATTAATTTAAGGGATTCAAGCCTTAGTTGTAACTCAAGCTTTTAATATTTTTAACACAAATGCTAAATTTTTTAACTTAATTTTTCAGATTATTTAACTTGTATGTGAATAGTGGCATTTTGGTCAATGATCATAAAAGAAGAGTCGCTTTTGTCAATTAATTTTTTCTATTAATTGTCAATGAAAGATTAAGATTGAAATTTTAGATCTTAAAAAGTTATTATACTTTTCATTTGGGGAAAAAGTGTCACTTCCCCTTCAATCACATTATATTTACGAAATGGGCCTGATGCTTTTCTAACGGTCTTATTGGGCCCATTGACATGCCTTCTCTTTTTGGGGACAAGACCCATAGATATGCCTTCAAAAACATACATGGTGGGCTTGTTCTTATAATTTCGATGGGACGGTGGGACTTAGACGTTGTTGGTCAAAATTGTTTCTGAGATTTTTTTTTTTTTTGGAAAAAGACAGAAAAAATACAAAATTCTAAATTAGGTATTTCTCAAAAAATGAGTTTGAATTGCTTATCAAATTTCATCATTCCCTTATCAACTCTTGGTAACAAATCTGATTTAAAATTTTACTATTTTAAAGTTCTTTTTCTTTCTTTTTTTTTATTTTCCAATACACACACTTTGATTTTGAAATAAAATGTAAAAATGTATGTAACAAAAGAAAAGTTGATTCAGGGGGCTATTATTCTCCTTAAGTTATAGCATTGGGTCCAACTGTTGTAACTTGGTAAGATTATGTGCTCGTTTGGAATAGTTTATTTTTGGGTAATAAGTGTTTATAAATCATGATTCACGGTATACGAGGAAAGTATGTAAGAGGGGTTTTATCTCAGCTTGCGTAATAAAAACTTATTGTCCAAAAATAAACCCAACCAAACATACACTATCATTGTATGAGTTTTGCCCTTATATTTTTTTGGACAAAATCTTGCACTTATATTAGCAGACTCAATACAACCTCAATTCCGGTCTTATATAAATTTGGAAACTAATTGATATATATATATATATATATACACGAAAAAGGACCAATATTTACTTACGTATATCAAGTTATTTATATTCAATTATTTATTATATCAAGTTTTCTAAGCTGCTATGTGTCATATTTTTTTCATCTAAATTTATAGTAAAATGATAATATTTTAAAAATAGGATACATGATCACATATTATTTAAAAATAATAGATATAATGAACTTGAACTACATATTTTCCTAAGTAAAGTTCCATGTGATACTTGCTTTTCCATTATTTAAAATAACATATATTGATTTTAATTTTAAAAAAAAGTTTTAAATTAAATTCCATAGGCAACATTTATACTGAACATATATTAATAAGCATGAATCTCTTGAGGCATCATAAATTAAAATGGTCATTCTCAACAAATACTTTTAAATAAAATTAAAGAATATATATTTCAACAAAGGTTTTTTTTTTTAACATTTTAAGGATTCAGACACTTAAACCGACTAATAAAGTAAATTTTAAATAATAACAAAATTTATCAAAACACTTCGATTATGATTTAATTTGGGATGTGTTAATTTTTAAAATGAAAAAATATTGTATAATTTAACTGAATGAATATTCAAATATAAATGAAATTTGCAGAAAGGAGGAAGTGAATGAAAATTGAACATGAAACATGAAAGTGGGGGTTGTTGGAGGATAAGCCCCCACCGGCCACCGGGTTGATGAGATGGCACTATAAGTCTTGGCTTATGCCTTAAAAAGCTTGACCCTAAGTAACGTTAACAATTTTTTTTTTTAACATTTTTGAACAAAAAAAAAAAAAAAGTAACGTTAACATTAACAAATAATTAACCAGAGATAGTGACAATTAAGGGACATTGACATTAGGAGGCTTAGGTTTTTGGCATATTCCACAATGCTGACAACCTTCTGCCACAAAGCCACCAAATACACTGACACTGTATATATAGTCAAAAATATATATTAGGCGCTCCCATTCTTTTTATAAGTTTTTTTTTATTTACGTAAAATGAACTGATGATTAAGATTTATTAAAAATAATAAATATATAAAAAAATGTCATATTTATTTTTTTCAAATATGCTCTTATTTATAAAAAGAGTATAGGAAAGAGAATGAGTAATAAATGATTAAATGAGATAGAATCAATGATGAGTGTGGATAATTAATATAAAGATATATATTTAATATGGGTAAAAAAAAAAAAAAAGTGGTTTAAATTATGAGACATGAGGAAAAAAATTGTTTCTAATAATCTGAGCCCCTAGAGAGAGAAAGAAAAGTTACTTGTAAAAAAGATTGGAAAAGAGTAGTGTGTCGGATTCTGAATATAAAAGTTAGTTTAAAAGTGAATTTTGGTTATAAATATAATATCTCTCTTTTTTTTTCATTTTATCTCTTACATTTATCATTTTTCTCTAAATTAATTTATATAATTTATAAATTAATATATAATCTAATGATACATATAAATATTTTGAAGAAATCATGCACCATATACTATAATTAAGCAATTGATTTAGCTTTTTAATTTTTTTTAAATTAATTAACTAACTTTTATATTAAAAATAAAAATAAAAATTTATAGTGTTGGACTATGATTTGGTTCCTTCGTTTGTAAAATTGTGATGTGGTGGTCCAAGCACTTCATCCACGCTTTACTGCTACGGGAATCACCTTACCATGCTTCGCCTCTAAGCCATCTGTCCGTAACATATATGCCAAAGGACAGTGAACGGTGAAAAAGACGCTTGATTCTAATTTCATACTCCTACTTTGCATTTAAGTACCAAGATTTTACCAAAGATTTTATCAATAAAAGTTGGTCTAAGTGGTAAGCGGTTTGATTTTACTTGAGTAAGGTCTCGGGTTCAAACCTTGTGTATGCAGAAAATTCCTACTAATAGACTCTCCCACCATAGCCAGGTGCGCGACGCGGGTCAGATCCGGATGTAGTTAAGGCAAAACTCCAGTGAACCGGATGGGTAACAAAAAAAAGAGAAAAGTACCAAGATTCCCGCCCCCCAAATACTCACTCCACTCCAAAATGTGAGTCACCTTCTTAAAAAATTGTTTGGTTTATAACATAAGTGGTTTGAAAAGTGATTATTCCATGTGATCCTTAAAATAAGATATATTTAGAGATGTAATCATGATCTTAAATATAAGACATATTTTTATATTTGTTAATCTTTTTCTAATTTACCCTATTGATACTCCCTCAATAATATTCAAGGAGAAGAGAGAATGAGAGAATTAATGAAGATGATTGAGGTGTTGTAGAAAATACATGTTATGTTAACTAACTTCCTTAATCTAATTAAATTAAATAAATATATTTTATATTAAGCACATGAGGGAGTAATGTGTATTTGTCGATTTGCTCTTGTAGTTAAAGCTTAGATGTGCATCATTGTATTTTTCTCTCTCCTTTGAAACATAGTTTTTATATGGGTAAAATTGAAAATATTATTTTTAATTTAAGACATATTTATAACGTTAAAGTGTTAAATGATTCTCCCTAGTTTCAATAATGTGGTTGAAAATGACTTATATTTTGGATCAAATGAAATAAATGATTGACAATTTAATTCATAACTTTTATATTTAAAACAATTTTGATTGGGAATTACTTACTCCCTTAAATCTTAAATATAAGAGTTATATAACTAATTTATATATGTTAAAAAAATTAATTGAGTTAATTTTTTATAAAACGTGTTTTAATTTACCTAAAATGTCTTCTTTAATCATTTTTCATAGAAACATATCCCTGCAAAAAACTTTTATTGAATATGTACAATTCATAGGCATAGTTTGCAAAAACAGCTATAAATATAAATTTAGGAGATAAAAGCATATATTGATCAGAGATCACATTCGAGACTAACCCCTTGCTTGTATTGATGGAAAATCAAAGAGGAAAGAAAACTAGGGAAGAAAATATGAGAGGAGATGATTTTTCCTTTGCTTGGATGAAGGGGAAAAAGTGGGAGAGAAAATATGGTGTGGGACCCACCTGATTTTCTCTCCAAAACTTCTCTCCATATATGGAGAGATTTTCATAGAAAAATTTTGTTCCACGTATTACCCTAACCTGCCTTCACCAATCATCATCACGCCTCCCTCTCTAATGTATATATTAGGGCCTATTTAGTATGTTAGAATTGATGGAAATGGAAATGGAAATGGAAATTCATATGGAGATGAAAATAGAAATAGAAATAGAAATAGATATGTATATGGATATGGAAATGGGGTTTAAAAGTGTGTTTGGTATGTTATAAAAATGAGACTTAATTTTCATATGAAAAGACTAAAATATCCTTCTAATTAAAAAATAAAAAACTGCACTGTTTTCTCCGACCTCTTAGACACAGATTTTTTTTTTTGGGCAGATCTAAACCCATAACAAAAAAAGCACAGATTTTTTTTTTTCCAGATCTAAAGCTTGCTATTCAACGGAGAGGGTGGATGAATGCGCACGAAGAAGTGCTACAAAGGTCATCTTCCTCACCAATAATCGCTGTGTTCCTCGCCAACATCGATGCTTACACCCTCGAAGCTTGTGATTTTCTGCAGAAGTAGTTTTGCGAAGCTCCTTTTTATCCTAGAGCAGTGTTGCCACGTCGTCCTTGCCCGGCCATAATCATCGGTGAGTGAGCAAACGGTGAAGATGGGTGGAGTTAAGAGGTCACCATCGTCTCTGGTGAGGGGAGGAGGTCATCGTCTTCGGCGGTGAGGTTAGAACCTTTCTGATTTTGGTGAGGGGCAAAGATGAAATCTCATACATGGAATTGCAAATCTTAGGGGGGTGATGGAAATCAATTCCAACCATATTGATGGATATGGAATTAGAAATCAATTCCAATTCCATGGTACCAAATAAACTTATACATGGAATTGAATCATAATTCCATTTCCATACCCCAATTTCCATCGTACCAAATGGGCCCTTAATCTTCTAATCTCGCCAATTCACTCTGTCCTCTCGATAAAAAAAAAAAAAAAAAAAAATCACTCTATCCTCCTCGCCTGTCTTCCTCTATTATGTCCACATCATCCATTTTTCATTTTAATCTACTCTCTTCTGTTTTAAATATAAGATAAACTTGATTTTTTTAGAGAGATTAAAGAAATCAAATAAGTTACTTAAGTTGTGTATCCTTATATTATATATTAGTTTATTAGTCAAACTAATTAGTTTAGAGAAAAAAATAAAAATATAAATACTCTAAAATAATTTAATTTACTTCCTTAATCTCTCCAAAAAAGTCAACTTTATCTTGTATTTAGGATCAGAGGGGGTATTATATTTTATTTTAGAAAAATTATTCATTATGATTTTTTAAATAAAAAATATAAAAATATTCTTTCATCGATTATTTTATTTTAAAATAAAAAAAATGAAAATATATTTTTGAGATATAATTTGATTTTAAAATATTTTAATAGTGTCAATTTTGCTGCAGTTGTTGCCTTCAGTTTATTTTAATAGAAGCAATGACATAATATATCCTTAGGAAAAATAAGGGTGTTATTGTCATTATATCATTTGCTTATTTTCCTTCCTCTATATTTTCTTCTGTCCATCCAAACACAACAAGGCCAAGTTCTTGAACCCGGTCCGGCACGAAAACCGCCAAATCGACCGGTAAACAGGTCCGGTTACCAGTCCGATCTGGGTACATATTTTAAAAAAAATTTAATTTTTTTTTTACAATTCCATACTATAAATCTAAAATTTTCAATTTCTCACCGATTTGATCCCTGTTTAGCTCCGGTTTAGCCCCGATATAACCCACTAACCCTTAACCCAGTACTCCGACCAGTTCAATGCCCAATCCAAATTTTAATACCTTGAACAAGGGATAACATTATCTCTCCAGTTTTCTCTTCTCTCTATTTTCTTTCTTTCTGTTTTCTTTCCTTTCAACTTTTTCCTCCATCGGAGCAGAGCATAGAGTAAGCTCACCAACATGTATTTCCAAGAATTGGAGGAAGCATATAATTTATGTTTAGTATTGACTCTCCGTATAAGATGCCTCTATAATCCAACTAATAAAGAAGTTCCAACTCTTGCCGCTATTTATTGTTGTGGGTCAATATTTTATTTCGTTTCTTAAGTTTATCTTCATTTTGATTTTGATCTCTTTAGGGATAACATGGTTCAGATTTTTATTGAGTTATAAGGATCAATATTTTAAATAAAATGAAACTTGAAGGACTAAAACCTATAATTTGAAACTTGAAAGACCAGAACTTATAATTTAAAATTTGAAAGACCCAAACTAAAATAAGGGCAAACTTAAGGGATCAAATATTATATTAACTCTATGGTTGTTGTTTTTATTATTATTTCATTTGGTATACAATATTATAACGTAAAACAAATAATTTTATCTATAAAAAATTAGACAAGTAATTTTATGAATGAAAATAACACACACACACACATTCTTATTGTTAAAAACTAATAAAAAATGGAAATAATGACAATATAATAAAAGATCAGGTTAATTTATTCAAACATATCAAATGTGCTGCAACCAGAGAGAGTGAAAATGACAAGTAACGTCTCTCCCTCTAATTTCCCTCCAAAATAAAATATCATAATGATGCTGTTTTAGTTGGATGCGGACACTATAAATGCATACAGATTATTCCACACTGAATTTCCTCGCAATTATTATTGTGGCTGCACCTTCTTTTTTTTAGCTTTTTAATTAATTTTTCATCTTATGAGAAATTTACGCCAATGCCTCTAGGTTCCAATTTTTATGACGTTACAACGCCAACGTAACGAAATCTTGATCCCTTCATCTTAGGATCAAGTGATGTACGTGTGTGTGTTAAATTGAAGTCTTGTCATGGGAAAAAAAGTGCATTGAAAATTGAAAGAGCTTGTTCTAAATAGACCTTGACCTGAATCGAACTCTAAGTCTGTGTGTTTAGGTAAACTTGAAACCTTAGTTTTAGAAAAAAAATATCGTAAGTCGAAATAAAATCTTTTTTAAATATTTATATTATAAATCATAAAAGTTATTCTCTAAACGATAATACAAACACATACAGCAGACCTATGAGTACTTTTCTTAATACAATCAATTTAAATACACAAATAAACATGTCATCACTGAGTTCGAGCCTCAAACTTCATCCAATTGTGTTGTACGTATGTAGTGTTACCCCTATGACAGCTTGCCGTTCATAATAAAAGTACACACTTGACACGAAAATGAGTCATACTCCTTCTAGTCTTTTTCATAAATAATTTTTTTTTTCTAGGATTGACTCTTTTTATAAATAATTTCTTTCTTATATTTTAAAATTTAAATTACTTTTTTCTTTTATACTCTTAGTAAAAATATATATTTATATTAATTACCTCAACTCACTACTAATTTTTTTTCATTTACTTATTTATACTCTCTCATATTTGTTACTCATTCTGTTTTCTATACTCTTTTCATAAATTGGGGTAGATTTGAAAAAAAAAAATGAAGATATTTTTTATATATTTATTATTTTTAATTAATCTTAATTATTAACTCATTTTACGTGGCGGTTATAAACAGAACCGAAGAGAATAACTCGGAAATATAGGATCACGAAGAAAATCTCCGGAAAATCTGGTGAGAAGGATGGGCATCTTTTCCTTGGCACGGACATTTTAAGATGGACCCGGAAGCATCATGAAAACCCGCCCTAAACAGCATCAAATTGGTTCCAGTGTATGTTTGTTTTAGTTTTTTATAAGTATTTTTATCAATGTCCGTCCGGTCCGGGTTATAAATTTTTTAAATTTTTTTTATTTTTTATTTTAGAATTTCATACTATAAATCCAAAATCTTCAATTTCTCACCGGTTTGGTCTCGGTTTAGCTCCGGTTTAACCCACTGACCCTTAACCCAGTACCTCGATCGGTTCAATACCCGGTCCGGGTTTTAATACCTTTATTTTTATGATTTATGAGGTAAGTATTTAAGAAAAGTTTTATCTCGATTTATGGAAAAGTGAATAAAAAAATGTTTTTTTAAGTTTCCCAAACAAGCACTCTGAAAATTACCTCGCTTAAAATATAAGAAAAATTGATGAAAAGTCCTTATTTAAAAATTTTATTCAACAGAAGGATCTCACATGTTTCAATATACCAAAAGTGCTAATGCTTTGTAGAATTCGAATTTAGGTTATTCTAACCAAAAAAATTTTTAAACATGAATTTTTCACCAATTTTCCTTTAAAAAAATAATATCTATGATATATATGTTGTTTCAGCATCATGATATGATATTAATGAAGGATTTTATTTGATTTCTTTAAATTGATAGGATGGGAAATTGAGGGGAATAAATTTTGTTAAAAAGTTTGCGCGGGAAGGAGAAGCATGTTAGGGAATATGAGGTCCATATTATTGGAAGAGAATATGAACACAAATTGATTGCCATCACAGAGAGAGAGAGTTGTTAGGGGTGAAATGAAAAGTGGTTGGTGGTTCCACAAAAATGAAACTTTTTTATAAAGGGAAACAGTCCTTTTGTTCCTTTGCCAGCCAATTGAGGGTCACTTGTTCCCACACATGCTCCTGCTATGGATTCATCCTCACGTGAAAACTGAAAATGCTTCCCTTTAATTACCAAAATTAGTTCAATTATTATTTTTATTTAAAATTCAATATTATTAAAATTTAACGATTGTATAAAAAAATCTAAGAAAACTATAAAATTAGCTTTACCTAAAACAACACAAATTGAATTCATATATATTACTACATTCGCCAGCTGACTTTTTTTTAAAAAAAAAATTAAGGAAGATAAATAAACTACTTAATCATAGTATATGTTGTGCATCATTAGATTATATATTAATTTATAAGTCAAGTAACTTAGTTTAAAGAAGAATAATAAATATAAATACTTTAACATAACTTAACTGGCTTGCTTGATCTCTCTAAAAAAATTAATTAGCTCTTATATTAAAGACTGCAGATAATAATTAGCAAAAGCAACTTTGCATTTAGGGTTTTCAAGGCATTGTTGAGTAAAAGGGTGTTTGATTGGGTTTTTTTTTTTTTAACAAGATTGATTTCACTTATTTTTAAGTGATTTTATAATGTACAAAATAAATATATGAGAGGAGTTTATCTCGTAAATTGCAAAAAAGATTTTTTTAAAAGGGATTGAAGGATTGTTAATGACATTGTAGTCTAACAGCATGAATGTTCACTTAGAAATGAGATGTCGTCGGTTCAATCCTACTTATAACTTCAAGCTGTATATTAAAATATATTATAAACATAATGTATGTTTGGGAATACTTATTTTTTTGAATATAAGTGCTTATTACGCAAGCCGAGATAAAACTCCTCTCACATACTTATCTCGTATACCGTGAATCAAGATTTATAAACACTTATTGCCCAAAAATAGATTATTCCAAACGAACACATAATAGATTAGACGAGATGAGTCAAGTTTCCAAGTCTTTAGGTAAATGTTTCTATCATGATTTTCTCATTTTCATTATACTTTTGAATTTTTGCGATTTTGATGATATGTAAGTTACTGTTTGGGTATGATTTCAAACTCCAAATACTCGTAGTTTCTACTAATAAATTTGTGTTCAAATAAATTAATTAAACTAGATTTAATATTTAATCGGTTTAAATTTACATAAGAAGCCCTTTGAAACACTCCATACATAGTTAATGGCTAACATTATAGGTTTACTATGATTTCACGGTTCAATTGATGAGAGGAAGAAAATGATAAGAAGAGAACACCAATTTGTTGTCGTTAATGGCGATGCTGATTCATCACTTTTTGTAATTAAGTGCCCAAAACTTTACATTTTTCAAATATTCCCAAATTTCTTATCTCTTTGTTCAATAATTCAATCCTCTACGTCATTTCCCATCATGAAATTCCAAAAAAATGAAATAAATTATTATAATTATAATGCCAGACAGCGCCCTCCACCCACAAAGTCCTACTTTTAGCTGCATCAAATGTCTCATCAGTAACATAGTATAGTTGTCCTTTTCTTTTAAGAGTATGCGTATCCTGATTGAATAATTAAATCAGTTAATAATTGAGATAATATGGTAAATTATTATTAGTGCTACTATTAAGGGCCGTGAAG
Organism: Inga oerstediana; assembly: GCA_963210345.1. Lineage (NCBI taxonomy): Eukaryota > Viridiplantae > Streptophyta > Magnoliopsida > Fabales > Fabaceae > Inga > Inga oerstediana. The sequence continues at coordinate 61,909,951 of OY723408.1, forward strand.
GTGGGTTAAAGTCCAGCCTAGGGATCAAATTGGCCATATTTAAAATAATAGTATAATAAAAATATACAAAAAGTATTACTAATGCGGTTAGGTTTAGTGGAAAAGGCTAATCCGTTATAATGTGGAGAACTAATGTTCGAATCCTCGTTAGAAGAAATGCCTACATTTAGTGCCTGACAGTGTCTCTAACAGAATGATACTTATGTTTAGGAAAAAAAAATATACAAAAAATATTCACTTATATATATGTATGTATATAAATTCCATAAAAAAAGTAATAGGAGTATTTAAATGAAAAGGCAAATAAACCATGAGTACACGAAACACTCGAGCATAAATCATACATAATGTAACATAATAGAGTTACTAAAATACAAATATGTTAAATTGTTTTTTTTTTCCATTTTTCTTATTCAAAATGATGTTGTTTCAGATTTAACCAAAACAAAAATTATATAAAAATCTTCCATGTGTGTGTTTGGTATTACTTATTGGGAGTCAATAAGCACTTATTACGTAAGTCGAGATAAAACTCCTCTCAAATGCTTACCTCGTATATCGTAAATCACGATTTATAAGCACTTATTACCCAAAAAAATTATTCCAAACGAGCACTATGTCTGACTCGTATAACTTATGAGGTTGATTTCGAGTCAATCGGGTTAATCCTTGGTCACTCCTTCCCCAAATTAATTGATCACATAAACTGATCAAGTGATCAGGTCACTGGTCCAACAAAATCAATCAATTATAACATCATTTAAGTTCAATAAAAAAAAAACAATATGTAAAATCTAACATGCCTGACTCATCTAATTAATCAGGTTGACTAGATTAAGCTCAAGTCAATTGAGTTGACCTTGGGTTACTCCTCTAAGTTAATTGATTACTTGAACTAATCAAGTGATCTTATATGCCAATTCTACAAATTGAATTGCTTATGACACCGATTCAAGCTCAACAAAAAATATTATATAAAATCTAATATGTATAATCCGTATTAATATATAATTTAAGAATACTAAACATATAAATACTCTAAAGTAATTTAATTGGTTTCCTTAATTTCTCTAAAAAAATCAATTTTATCTTATAATTAGAATCAAAGGGAGTAATTGATTAGCCAAATTGATCAAGTGATCAGGTCATCAGTCCAACAAATTGAATTGGTGTGGGTTTCCATATAATTACTAAAATTAAATCCAGGTAGAGGGACCAAATTAATAATGAGAGTAGTACTTGTTGACGCTGGCACCATGTGTTGTTGTGGGGAACGTGAATGATTCGTTTTTATTACCAAGAGAGCTACTAGTACTATCATATATAATTATCAAAGGCTTTTTATTTCAAATATTAGTATTAATATTTTATATATTTTTCAAAGTTTGAACTTAGAAGAGTTGATGCCAACATTCAATGAACTCTTTTTTTTTTTTAATAGTCCACGGTATCACTGTTCACTCGTCTAACTATGCCAACAAGGGTTAATGAACCTGTATTGGATTGGCCCAGAAACCGACGAACCGGTTGATAGACCGATCTAGTCCTGGTTCTTATTTTAAAAAATAAAAATAAATTTTTTTTAGAATTTCATATTAATAAGTCCAAAATTTTTAATTCCTTGCCGATTTGGCCCCAGTTTAACTGCGATATGATCCGATCTAATCTACTGACCCTTAACCCAATACCCCGATCGATTCAATACCCGATCCGGGCTCATGCCAACCACACATTCTAATATACATGCCCCTACGTCTTCATCTTGGAATATGTTTAAATATTTGGTGGTGTGATTAACGAGATTTGGTCGGCAAAAAAATATTAACGTGATTTGATTATTAAAAAATAAACACGTGGCCATAATTTCCCGTCCGAATTTATATTTTCATAAAAATAATTAATTTTGATAAACATGTATAAATATTAAAATATTGTATCTGATTTTTTTAGTGACATTGGGTTTAATAAATAAATATCTATATATTGTAAAATACGCCTAATTTTAATCCTTTTAATCCTCATGCAAAAAACATCTTCCAAATAAATGAAATTTAATTATTTTGGCGAGAAGAATACTACGATATATCTGGGATTCTGGGGGACGGCAAAGAAAATGTAACATGCTCTGAAATTTCTGTCTTTTTAAACAAAATAAAAAGTAGTATAAATTACTACTTTTAACAAGGTAAATTACTTAAAATTTTGTCTAAATTTATCAAAAGCGTTAAATAGAAAACTAGTAAATATTAAACAAAACTACCAAAATATAAATTAGATATTTAATATGATGAGGGGAAAATTAGTATATAAGATTTATTACAATATGGTTTTTAGTTAAAAAATATTTTTAGAACATTCTTTAATAATGTCAATAATTTGGATTAAAATGTATGCCATTAAAATAGCAGGAAGATATGTGTAATTAAGATAAAATAAAAATTACAATCAGATCCTTTTTTTTCCAACAATAATTAGAGCGTTTTACCCCATAATATTTACGTTGATGTGAAGCCAATTAATTAATGAAAAATGGGAGTAAAAAAATACTAATAATATCCAATAAAAAAAATAAATTCCTTGTCATGAAAGTGATTAAACCATGGAGGCGTTGGACTAAAATGTTACTTTTATACCAATTGAATAACTAAACGAAAAGCCAACGACCATATCATCTGCTTGATATTATTGACTTAAGTACAAAGCAAAACAAAAGATTATTTTGGGATCTGAAAATCGTTACTGATTTAATTAATTATTAATACATATATAAACGCACGAATTGTTAGGTGCTAATTTTTCATTTTTGACAAAAAAAAAAAAAAATTCAGAAACACAAGAAAAAACATAATGATTATTTTGAAGCGCGCGATCGTCGTCCCATCGCTTTAACAACAATTTAGCCGTTTCTGCTTTCTAACGTTAAACAAAACTTTTATTGAACTCTCTATGTTAAGAATTGTTCGAGCTTCCAATGACTCTATCTTCATCATCATCCCAAAGCACCACTTCAGATTCTACCTAATTATCAGAATCGGATTACAGAGGTAAAGTTAGCTTTAGCTGTAAAAATATGGCAATTGATTTTAATTTTCTCTTGATTTAACTTTATCCCTACCATGTTTAGCTCTTGATGGTTTTATTTTTCACCGGCCACTTTTGTTTTTGGTTTTTTGTTCTATTTTCTTGTTGAACAGTACCAACCTCCATCCAGCATAAAAGGCAGAGTAGACTAGAGGAGAGAGAGAGAGAGATACTCAGCATAGTGAACCCAGAGATCTAACCATAACCAGAACCAGAAAACATGAGGAAATGGAAAAGGTGAGAAAGGGAGTGAGGAAAAGGAAAAAAAAGAAAATAGCTGAGATTGCCGATTGTGATCGGAACCGATTAGCGTTAGTTGATTTTTTTTCTCTGCTTGGGCGAGTTCTTTGATAGCTGAATTATTTGCTTCACTGTTTGTGGAATCTCTTTGCTGTGCTTTTCTATTGTGTTGGAGTCCATTAATGGTTGATCTTTTGCTCTTCTCGGAACCTTTTTCTGCATCTCCTCCTCCTCTTTTGTTACTGAATTTTAAACTGATCTTAGCAACAATCACATGGAGCTTACTTGAAATGGGTTTGATAATTGATCAGTGGTCGAATCATATGACTGCTATCTCAAGGTTGCATTGATTTTTGTCTAAAACTTGAGGAATATGGATTCAGTTCTCATAATTGTCTGAATTATGATTTTTTTTGGGGTCGTTGATCCCCTGTAACAGAGATCGGAACTACTTCCTACAAACTTCTTTTAATTAGTGATTTTATATTTGATCAGGCAGTTTGTATTGATCTGGCGGTAGCAGATATTTTACTCATTAAATCTGGGAACTTGGATTCTACTGATAAGGTGATCAGTGCTGCTTTTTATTATTTGTATAGTATAATTTTTCAAGTTCAGCAAAAAGTTTTCAATTTTTTTGGTATCTTTTAATTGATCTGACACTGAATTTTTGCATTGCTTTTATTTTGTCTATTCATTAAGCAGCAATAGAGATTTGATTTCCCATCGTTGGTGTTGATTTCAATGGTCTAACGTACCCTTGCCACTTCTGGCTTACTTGATCCAATTTTTGCTGACTGAGTTCCTATAACATCAGAAGAGAAAGCGCTGGTGTTATTAGCTAGGGCTATGGCAGCCAAGTCCCAGGCAGATGCTAAAAGGAAGTATTCGTGGTGGTGGGACAGCCATATAAGTCCGAAGAACTCAAAATGGCTTCAAGAAAATCTGACAGGTACTGCTTCTATTTTTTCTGCTCTAGCTACTAAAGTTACCATAGCCGGCTTTAGACATTGATGTGAACAGAACCATGTAGGTTTTTACTTGTCAATATGAGGAAGAAATGGCTCTGAAATAAAACTTCTAGAAAGCAACGCTAATTGAGAGATTTTCTTTCTGTCTAATTTTCATTTTATTACATTATAACTCTTCCTGAGATGGCAATGAATCCACACAAATTATAGTTTAAATGCATTTGGACTTTAAAGCTGCTAACCGTATAATTATGCACAAGTCTTGTATGAAAGTCGTCCTTTTAGTGAATAGTGATGTCTGTTACAGTAGTATATGTTGATTCAAACAATACCCATTTCACTTCCTGGCATTCTGGCCTGACATGATGCACTTTATGAGACTATGAATGAAAATGTCTAGCACCGAATATGTTGTTGAATTTGAATTTTTTATCCTATTCTAATTGTTAGAGTCATTTTCTATGTCGAGCTTGTTGTGAAAATGTCTAATTTTTAGATAGCATTAGCCTAGCTTATGCTTTTTCCAAACCTGTTTGAACTCATTTTCTAATTGTATTAGATATTGAGTGGTTTACATGTTGAGCATGTTGTAAACTTGATGTAAATGTAAGCATTTCATACTAGGAAAGAGTCCATGTTTTCTCAAATAAAAAGGTTGATTGCCTAAATGTGCTTCAATATCCAATTGTAATGATTTCTTCTCTTGAGCAGATATGGATTCGAAGGTGAAGCAGATGATTAAACTTATTGAAGAAGATGCAGATTCCTTTGCCAGGAGGGCAGAAATGTATTATAAAAAGCGCCCAGAGCTTATGAAATTGGTTGAAGAGTTTTATAGAGCATACCGTGCATTGGCTGAAAGATATGATCATGCAACTGGAGTCATCCGCCAAGCTCATCGGACCATGTCTGAAGCATTTCCAAACCAAGTCCCTATGCTACTGTCAGATGATTTGCCAACTGTTCCTTTTATGGAGGCTGAGGCACGAACTCCTGAGATGCCCAACTCTTCTCTTGCATCTAGTGACCGTGATGAAGTGCGAAGGGGTTCTTCTAGAAGCCCTTCACCTAATTTCCATGCTATCAAAAGAAATGGAGCTTTTACTGAAGAACCTGATTCTGCTGGAAACAGAAAGGGTCTGAAACAGTTCAACGATCTCTTCATGCCTGAAGTGGGACACGCTAGAAGAGAACTCAATTTTCATGATGTGGATAATGATAATAATAACAAAAATGATGGGAACCTTGATTCCAGAGCTCAAGATTTGTCTGAGTCTGAACGGGTGACAAGGGCCGAGGCAGAAATTTTGGCCTTAAAAAGAGCTCTTGCTAAATTAGGAAATGAAAAGGAAGCTGGCTTGCTTCAATACCAGCAGAGTTTGGAGAGACTGTCTAATCTAGAGTCTGAAGTATCTCACGCACAGGAGAATTCCTTGGAACTCAATGAACGAGCAAGCAAGGCTGAAGCTGAAGTTCAAACTTTGAAAGAAACCCTCAACAGATTACAGGGTGAAAGGGAAGTTAGTCTTCTTCAGTACCAGCAGTGCTTGGAGAAAGTATCCAACCTGGAGAAAAAGATTTCATCTACTGAAAAGAACGCAGGAGAACTTAATGAAAGAGTTATTAGAGCTGAAACTCAAGCTGAATCCCTCAAGAAAGATCTTATTACAGTAGAAGCTGAAAAGGAAGCAGCCCTTGATCAATACAAACAGTGCTTGGAGACAGTATCAAAATTGGAGGACAGATTAGTACAAGCTGAGGAGAATGCCAGAAAGATTAATGAGCAAGCTAATAAAGCAGGAAATGAAATTGAGGCCTTGAAGTTAGAAATTGCTAAACTAACTGAGGGGAAGGAAGATGCAGCTGTTCGTTATCAGCAATGCTTGGAAATAATTTCCAGTTTGGAGCATAAACTTTCTTGTGCTGAAGAGGAGGTGCGTCGGCTAAATTCCAAGATAGACGACAGCACTGAAAATTTGCTGAGTTCTGAGCAGAAGCGTCTTCTCTTGAAAACATCAAATGAAAATATGCAGGCTGAACTGCTGTCCTTGGTGCAGAAGTTGGGCTGTCAGAATGAAGAACTTAGTGAGAAGCAACAAGAATTGGGTAGGCTTTGGAACAGCATACAAGAGGAGAGGTTACGGTTTGTAGAGGCTGAAACAGCTTTCCAAACTCTTCAGAATTTGCACTCTCAATCTCAAGAAGAGCTTAGATCTATTGCTGCTGAGCTTCAACATAAGGCTGAACTTCTGGAGGATGTGGAATTTCATGAGCAGGCTTTAGAAGATGAAGTACAAAAGGTGAAGCAGGAAAACAAAATTCTAAATGAATTCAAAATCTCTTCATCTTTGTCTACCAAAAATTTGCAGGACGACATATTAAACCTCAGGCAGACAATAGAGAAACTTGAACAAGAGGTTGAACTGCGAGTAGATGAGAGAAATGCTCTCCAGCAAGAAATTTACTGTCTTAAAGAGGAGCTCAGTGATGTGAATAAAAGGCATGATGACATGATAGAGGAGGTTAGTTCAACTGGCTTAGATCCACAATGCTTTGGGTTGTCTGTGAAGGAGTTGCAGGATGAGAATTCAAAGTTGAGGGAGACATGTGAGGCCGACAGAGGTGAAAAGGCAGTTCTCCTGGAAAAATTGCAGATAATGGAGAAACTTTTGGAGAAAAATACTGTTTTGGAGAATTCACTCTCAGACTTAAATGTTGAATTGGAAAGTGTCAGAGGAAAGGTACAGTTGCTAGAAGAAACATGCCAATCTCTACTTGTGGAGAAATCCACTCTCACTGCTGAGAAGGCCACCTTGTTTTCTCAGTTACAAACTATGACTGAGAAGCTGGAGAATGTTTCCGAAAAGAATAACCTTCTGGAAAACTCATTATTTGATGCCAATGCTGAACTTGAAGGATTAAAGGAGAAGTCAAAAAGCTTAGAAGACTCGTACCAATCACTTGACCTTGAGAAGTCCAGTCTGATCTCCGAGAAAGAAACCTTAGCGCAACAGTTGAACATTGCTCATCAAATGCTGAAAAGTATCGAGAATCAACATAGAGAGCTGGAACTGAAGCATTTGGAATTGAAAGGTGAGAAGGAATCTGCACTTCAAAAGGTGGAGGAGCTTCTGGTTTCCTTTTATGCAGAGAGGGAAGAACACTCCAGAATTGTGCAATTGAATGAGAGACACTTGGCTGATAAGGAATTGCAACTTCATATTGCACAAGAAGATGCAAATTGTAGGAAAAAGGAATATGATGAAGAACTGGACAGAGCTGCACATGCTGAAATTGAAATTTTCCTCTTGCAAAAATGCATCCAGGATCTGGAGGAAAATAACTTCTCCCTTTTAGTTGAGTATCAGAGACTATTGGAGAAATACAAAATTTCTGAGAAATTGGTATCAAATTTGGAGAATGAAAATGTTCACAAGCAGGTTCAAATGAATTCTTTGTTTTGCAGAATCACAGTACTAAGGACTGGGCTGCTTCAGGGGTTGAAGACTCTAGACCGTAACAGCGACCATTCTTTTGATGATATGGCTGAACAAGATCACATTCTTTTGGACCATATGCACGGTAAAATTCAGGAGAGACAGGAGTGTCTTGATACAATTTTCGATGAAAGGCAGCACCTTGCCATTGAGAATTCAGTTCTTGTCACATTCCTTGGGCAGTTGAAGCTAAAGGCAGAAAAATTTGTGACAGAGAGAGACTCCCTTGATGAGGAGTTGAGGATCCAGTCTGAGCGGTTCTTGGCTTTGCAAGCAGAGGTCCGAAGCATACAAGAGAAGAATCAGGAATTGAAGCTGACTATAAGCAAGGGAGAACAGCGAATTGAAGAAATGGCAACTAAAACAGGGGATCTACTTAAGCAGCTGTCAGACTTGGAACTGGCTCACAAAAACTTACAGGATGAAAGCTGCAAAAAAGTGGAAGAGAAAAATTCCTTGATGAGAAGGTTCCTTGATCTGGGTGAAGAGAAAAACAGCTTGGAACAGCGAATTGAAGGAATGGCAACTAAAACAGGGGATCTACTTAAGCAGCTGTCAGACTTGGAACTGGCTCACAATAACTTACAGGATGAAAGCTGCAAAACAGTGGAAGAGAAAAATTCCTTGATGAGAAGGTTCCTTGATCTGGGTGAAGAGAAAAACAGCTTGGAACAGGAAATATGTGATATGATTCATGAGACAATAGCGCAATCTAATATTTCTCTGATCTACCAGAACATTGTCTTTGAAAAGGTCCTGGCACTCAGAGAGCTATATGAAGATCTTGGTGAACTCTGTTCAGTAAATGAAGACCTCAAGAATAGGTTACAAGCTATGACAGAAAAATTAGAAGATGTACAAATGGAAAATTCACACCTTAAGGAATCATTTGACAGATCAAGCATTGAAGTAAAATCAATTCAGTCTGTCAATGGTCAGTTGGGTTGTCAGATTCAGAAAGGAAAGGAATTACTGTCTCAAAAGGAAAGTGAGCTTTTGGCTGCAGCAGAAATGTTTAGTGCTTTGCACACCGAGAAAACAGAGTTGCAAAAAATGCTGGAAGATTTGAGATGCAAGTATGATGAAGCCAGGGTGATACTTGATGATCAAGCTCATCAGATTTTGAATTTATCCTCTGACAGGGATCGTCAGAATGAGGAGCTCAGATGTCTGCGTGAAGTGAATCAGAAGTTGGAGTCTGAAATGGGGCACCTTTGTGAAGAACTTGAAGAAACTAGACTGAGAGAGGAGAAGTTAAATTATCAACTAAAGGAGGGAACAAATGAGATTGAGCTCTGGGAAACTCAAGCTGCCACACTCTATGAGGAGGTACAGAGATCTACTGCCAAGGAAACATTAATTGAAGGAAAGTTTCGTGAAGTGGCCAATACTTGCGAGAGTCAGAATGAAGAGCTCAGATGTCTGCATGAAGTGAATCAGAAGTTGGAGTCTGACATGGGGCACCTTTGTGAAGAACTTGAAGAAACTAGACTGAGAGAGGAGAGCTTAAACTATCAGCTAAAGGAGGGAACAAATGAGATTGAGCTCTGGGAAACTCAAGCTGCCACACTCTATGAGGAAGTGCAGAGATCTACTGCCAATGAAACATTAATTGAAGGAAAGTTCCGTGAGCTAGCCAATACTTGTGAGAGTCAGAATGAAGAGCTCAGATATCTGAATGGAGTGAATCAGAATTTGGAGTCTGAAATGGGGCACCTTTGTAAAGAACTAGAAGAAACTAGACTGAGAGAAGAGAAGTTAAATTATCAGCTAAAGGAGGGAACAAATGAGATTGAGCTCTGGGAAACTCAAGCTGCCACACTCTATGAGGAAGTGCAGAGATCTACTGCCAATGAAACATTAATTGAAGGAAAGTTCCGTGAGCTAGCCAATGCTTGTGAGAGTCAGAATGAAGAGCTCAGATATCTGAATGGAGCGAATCAGAATTTGGAGTCTGAAGTGGGGCACCTTTGTAAAGAACTTGAAGAAACTAGACTGAGAGAAGAGAAGTTAAATTGTCAGCTAAAGGAGGGAACAAACGAGATTGAGCTCTGGGAAACTCAAGCTGGCGCACTCTATGAGGAAGTGCAGAGATCCACTGCCAGTGAAACATTAATTGAAGGAAAGTTTCATGAGGTGGCCAATGCTTGTGAGAGTCAGAATGAAGAGCTCAGATATCTGAATGGAGTGAATCAGAATTTGGAGTCTGAAATGGGGCACCTTTGTAAAGAACTTGTAGAAACTAGACTGAGAGAAGAGAAGTTAAATTATCAACTAAGGGAGGGAACAAATGAGATTAAGCTCTGGGAGACTCAAGCTGCCGCACTCTATGAGGAAGTGCAGAGATCTACTGCCAGTGAAACATTAATTGAAGGAAAGTTTCATGAGGTGGCCAATGCTTGTGAGAGTCTTGAACGTGAACGTGACAATAAAAGTGTTGAAGGAGAAAAGCTGAAAGAAAGAGTTAGCGAGTTGGAAGATCAAAATGGAAGATTACGTGATCAGCTGGCTGCTTATGTCCCAGCTGTCGGTGCTTTGAAGGATTGTATCACATCTTTGGAGATGCAGACTCTTGGGCATACAGAACTACACATGCGTGAAAAGTCAAAGGTACTAACGTATTTTCTGTTTCTTTTCCCATCATATTACCTGACAATTCTTTGTTCCACTATTTTAATTTCTGTGAATACCTGAATGAGGGAAGGGGAGTCTTTTTTGGAGGTTTAAATGTTGTGGTTTGGATTCCTCGATGTGTTGCACTCCTGTGCTTGAGACATGGCATGGGACTGTTGGGCTAAATGCCCATGGTCATCCCTATCCTAATATATCTAATCTAGTACCCTAGTTATTGACTATGACTTTAACTTCTGTCTGCTATTGCAAGCCTAGGTGGCAGAATGAAACTGTCAATCGCACATATGATTTGTTTTTGTTCCCTTCACAATTTATTCAGCATTGAAGGCTGAAATCTAACCTGCACCTGTCTACATTTATTTTGTTCTTATTGGTGACTTTAATTTGAGTCCGACAATACACTCTGCCTATTTCAACGTTTGATGTAAAAATGTAGGCCGCTTCTGTCTCGGATGTTATTGTAAGAAATTTGGGCCTTGGTGGATTTTGTTGTTATATAGTATAATTGATGATTGTTTGATTCTCTTTTCTTCAATTATACCAGGTATTATATTGCATATTCTTCTGGATACTGTGTCTTATATTCACTGTTTTGCAGGAGGATATGATGAACCGCCGATACACTGAAGGAGGTCCACAAACCAGCGCAAACCAGATTGCCGTAGCACCCGATGCACTTCCGGACATCCAAGAAATGCAGAAAAAGATCAGTGCAATTGAGATGGCTGTTAAACATTTGAATGAAAATTTCAAACCAAGGGACGAATTGAGGGAGATTCAAGAGTTACAATCTAGCAACCATGGTACTCGAATAAATGGAGGAACTATTAATAAACAGAAGACAGGGAAGTCTATTTCAGATATTCCAGCAGCAGAGAATGAAGTTTTGACAAAAGACATCATACTTGATCAAATGTCAGAAAGCTCATCGTACGGGATAAGTAGGAGAGGAACTCCAGAGGTTGATGATCAGATGCTCGAGTTATGGGAAACTGTTAACAAGCAACAGAAGGCAACCACTGGACCAGCGAACTACCGTCAGATAGGAGTAATCAAGGAACCCAAAAGCAAGTACCCCACAATAGAGTCATTGGTTGAGAAGGAGTTGAGTGTGGACAAATTGGAGATCTCAAGAAGATTGACACAGCCACGCGAAGAAGACAACAAACCGAAGATTATAGAAAGACTTGATTCCGATGCACAGAAGTTAGCAAACCTGAAAATTACTGTGCAAGATTTGATCAAGAAGGTTGAGGCCACTGAGAAGAGCACAAAGGGAAAAGGAAGTGAGTATGATAGTGTGAAAGGGCAGCTTGAAGTTACTGAGGAGTCCATCACCAAGTTGTTCGAAGCTAACCGCAAGCTGATGAAGAATGTAGAAGAGGGTAAGCTGTCCTTTGTCGAAAATCCCGAACCAGAGTCAGATGAGAGTGGAAGCATAAGCAGGAGGAGAGCTTCTGAACAAGCAAGGAGAGGATCAGAAAAAATTGGACGTTTGCAACTGGAGGTGCAAAGACTGCAATTTCTTCTGCTGAAACTCGATGAGGAAAGAGAAAGCAAAGGAAAAGCAAAAATGGCAGATCGAAGTCCAAGAGTTCTTTTGCGAGACTATCTCTATGGATATGGAGGGACAAGAAGCAACCAGAAAAATAAAAGGTCACATTTTTGTTCGTGTGTGCACCCACCCACCAAAGGAGATTAGTCAGTAAGCAAGCTATCGGCTGTTTATTATTATTAGCACAAATACTTGCTTCTTAGAATATATGAGGCATTAGCTTTCTTGTCTGTAAATTTTCTTTTCAAGAGTTCATCCATGAGACCCCCATGTTTTTTGGGTACCATGAAGGGAAACTACCCTTCGTTTTGCGCCTATTTTGTGCATATCATGCTGCCTCTTTGAATTTTTGCCATTTCTTTAACTGTTTAATAACCTCTCTTATGCTGGAATTTACTTAACCGTGCATGCCCTATTTGTGAAGGATATTTGCCTCTATTATTCTAAGTAGATCTCAACTTGCTAATACTAGCTCCTATCCACTACAAACTAGGTCCTATATATTTAAAACCGGAGGAGTAATTTATAAATGTGAAATATGAGTTTCCTACAAGCTAAGCTTGTTTTTTTTTTAACTGTGTAACAGACACCTAAACAATTATATCGCCAACCTCTCAAATTTGGACAATTATAAATGTGAAATTTTTTCCCCCTACTAGCATGCCTTGGGGCAAATTTGGATAACTTCCCCATTAATAATTTGCATGCTTATACTTTTTAATTATTATTATTAGAGTAAAATACTCTGATCACCCTCCAGTTTTGCCTTAATTACACAGACCTCCCCTCTATTTTGAAAACATACACTTAAGTCCAAACAGTTAACTCCGTTAAGAATATTCTAAAAAAATTCCAAAAATATATTTTTTTAATTAAATTTATTTTTTCTTGCACATTTTGATTAAAGTTGTTTTAAAGAATTTAAGAGTTTTTTTTTATCTATTCCTTAATTTCTATTTTTATCTTTACAAGTAGTTACCTGTTTGATGATTTTAGCATTGGTTAATATAAATATCACAAACATTGAATATTCAAGCAAGATTTTAAATAAAAATATGCTTGATCAAATGTAATTATAAATATTTGTGGAAAAAATATTAAATTATAAATTTAAATGACACATACAATCTCATATTTATATAGTTTATTATATTTGATAAAAATATGTGTTTAATATATATTTTAAGTCAAAATTAATTTATAATATCAAAATTAAAATTTTTTTTAAAAAAAATTAGAAATTTAGAGAATCTAATAGAATAAATTTATGGTTGTATAAATTTTAATTAGCCCCTATATATATATATATATAATTCTGATACTGAAGAAGGGCATTTTGTTTAAAAAAAGTTTAAAAGTCAAACTTAACGGTCAACTAACGGTTTGGGTGGATGAAAATAGAATCTCAAATTATAAGGGAGGTTTGTGTAATATACATTTCAGTTTTAAGGGAGGTTTATATGGGTTTTCAAAATAGAGGGGAGGTCTGTGTAATTAAGGCAAAACAGAAGGGAAGTTAGAGTATTTTACTCTTATTATTATTATTATTATTATTGAATGCATAGGAAAGCCCAAGAGGCTGGAAAAAAAAAAACCACAAAAAGTCAAACAACAAGAACTATGAGCCTTTTAAGCAAATCACGCCACATAATTTTTTTTTCGTTAATATGCCACATAATATTTTGGGATTCAGTTTGTGATTCTAACATAACCATCATCTTCGTATCTGTATCATACTTGTGAAAGCCTTTTCAATTTTTGTTTTATGAAAATTGTGCCTATTTTAAAATTATATATAATTTTAACAAAATTAAATGAAGTTTGCATAATTTTTCAATAATCAAGTAATTTATCAATAAACCTCTTAAAAGAGAAAATAAGTGCACTAAAAATAGTAAATATTTAACTACGATGCAGGACAGTTTTCAGTTTCTGCTTTCCATAAATAAACCCAAGCAGATAACTAATTGAACTAATCAACCAGCATCAAAGATAACCAAATTCTGTTTTGAGCAACCCCTCAAAACAAAAGACACTATAAAAAAAATAGATCCAAAAAAGAAAATAAAGGAAAAAACCCAAAGGAACAATGCAAAGAACTAGGTAATCATCATCAGAATCTATCTGCATTTTGATTGTTTTGCTGAAATCTTCATTGCTGGGTGTAAAAGAGATCGAACTTCATCTTCAATATCAAATCAAGCATCGATCGATCTTCATGCCTTGTAATGGATTCAAGGTGATCAGAATCTGTCTGAATTTCTAAGCTGTTTGTTTTATTGATATAAATTTTGGACAAACTACAACGCTCTTCTATAACATCCTCCAATAACCGACGTGAAAAGAAAAGCCTCAGCCTCCCTGACCGACGTAAAAGGCTTTTTCTGTAGCAGTGAATGGAGACAAAGGTTAAGAATATCAAGCTTTTTGTGAAGATTAAGGCTTGGACTTTTGTGGGTTTTTTGAAGAGAGGCTGGTATAATCTCCGTATGAAATTCAAATTTTAATTTCTAATGAGCTCTATCTTAGCAAAACTACAGAAAGATTCACAATTTGAATTTATTTTGTTCTTGTCTTTTTTCGTTTAAGTGATGCTGATAATCTAATCTCTGAATTGTTGTCGTCTTTATTTTATGTCAATTGTAGAATATTAATTAGTAATGTGTATATTCATCAACCTTTTATAGTTGACAAATTAATCAAGACTTTCTCGTCTATCCTTATCATTTTACAGGAAAAAAAATGCATGCTCTTTAGTTTTTCTTAATTAAGACAATATTAAAATATTACTGGTTTAGATTCTTTTATACCAATTGTCGAAGAGAATTAGAAATATAAATTATGATATTCTTAGTTGAATTAAGTTATTATTTAAAATTATTTACTTAGTATTATCAATAAACGTTGTCAAAAGGAATAAATATTATATTATCAATAGTTTAATTTATAGTTACCTTTCGGTTGTTTGATTTAGTGGGTTATATTCTCTTATTATCAACATCATCCACAAGAAGAATATATATCAACAGATCAATAATTAGATTCTTCGTCGTATTTCCTTTTGGCAATATATTGTATTATAATCAAATGTTTGAGCAAGTTGTATAATAGAAACAAATAAAAAGAAGGGAAAAAGATTGAAAAAGAATTTTGAATTTGCAAAATTTCAAATAAGGTATTTTTTTTAAAAAAAGAGAGTTATGAATTGCTTATCAAGTTTCGTTATTCCCTTATTAATTCTTGGTAACAAACCTGATTTGAGATTTTACAATTTTAAAGTTCTTTTTCTGTCTTTTTCTATAAAAGGAATTGGTTGAAAACTAGTACAGAGTTGGTCTAGTGATGTAAGATCCTGCTAGATCTCTCTAAGTCTCGAGTTCGAGTCTTATTAGAGATATTTGTGCTGGGAGAGACATCCACAAACTCTTAAGTGGATATCAGATAATAATATAAAGAAAAAGAATGGACTAAAAATCTCTCAATGGTGATTAGATTAAGTGGAACTAATCGCTTTCAAACAAATTCAAAACTTCAAATATTATGAATGATGAAAAAAAAACTCAGTTGAAGTATTGATAAAAAAAAAAACTTAATAAAATGACATGAGGTTAGTTCAAAGTGATCATGGTAGAATGCAAGAAGATATTTCAAATCTCATCCTGTTTAAAAAAAGAAACGCAATAATTATTATTCTCTCTTATATTTAATATAAAATATATTTATTTAATTTAATTAGATTAATGAAGTTAGTTAAATTGGTTAATATGCATGATTTTCTAAGAATTCTATCCATCCTTCATTTTCTCCTTCCCTTTCCTCCTTAATTATTATTTAGAAGTATCAATAGAGATATATAAGAAAAAGAATGACAAATATGAAAAATATATCTTATATTTAAGACCTAGATCAACTCTCCAAATACGTCTTATATTAATTGAAGACTGGAAGGAGTAAATTAATACTCCTACTAGTCCTTAATATAATACATATTTAAGAAGTTGATCTTGATCTTATATATAAGACATATTTTTCATATTTGTTAATTTTTTTTTAATTTATCTATATTTAACATGGACTAATAATCAAGAAAGAGAGGGGAGGAGGGAATCAAATATGGTTAGAGTATTTTAGAAAATATATATCATATTAAGTTGTTTAATTAATTTTTTTAATTTAATCAAATTAAATAAATATATTCTATAACAAAAATAGGAGAAAATATCAAAATACTTTCTATCTCTCCCTCTCCAGCGTCTCAAAACCCTACCCGACAGTCGATTAACAAAGTAGACAAGCTAAAACCGTTGTAAATGGGGCTTTCATCCGTTGTGAACAGTGCTCTCGTTTTCTCTGAGACGCGAGTCTGAGCTTCTTGACCGTTGCATCGGCAACGGTCTCCGGTTCCGGTCCGTGTCTGCTAGATCGGGGTGGCTTATTCTTCGATCTGTGTCTGCTGACGTGAAAGTTTCTGAAGGTGAATCTGAGTGTACGACGCCGATCTGTTATTCCGGTGTTTCTATTCTGATTTTCCGTTGATCTGTTTTTCTCACTGCTGTTGTGCATCTGAGATGGTTCTGTGGATCTGTAAACTGCTTCGGTCGGCCTGCTGATATTAGCCGTCGAGCTGCTTTCTTCCATAGTTGCCCAGGTTTGTTTTCGTGATTCCGGTGATCGTTTTCTGCTTTCCGTTGAACTGAAAATTCCCGTCGTTATTCTGTTTTGGTTCTGTGGATCTGGAAATATGGTTTAGTTGCCTTGCTTCTCTTCCGTTGTTATTCTGTTCTGGTTCTGTGATTCCGGTGATCGTTTTCTGTTGCTCTGTTGGTTTGCTGTTATTCTGGCATTTTCTATAATTCGTTTGATCTGTGGTTCTGGATTTGAAAAGGATAAAGGAGGAATTTGCTGTTGTGTTCTCTCGCCACAGCCTCCGTTTTGACGGTTTGGGGCTGCGGCTGGGGAAAGTGTCAGTGGTCTATTGCATTTTAAGTTAAGTTCCTTTAATCAGAATACAAATGATGAGTGAAAGGGAGAGAGATCGGAGCCGCGAGAGAATGAATTCATCTCCAAGAGTAGATAAGATTGAGGTCTTGGAGCATAATACGAAGAAAATTCGGGATGATGATGTAGAATTCACAAATAAACAATCTTTAACCCCACGGGTAGAGGATTGGATGAATGATGATATCATTGGAGAGGAAACCATTACACCAGAGTTGCCGAAAAGGTCATACAAAGATGCATGCACCGAGGATCAGACATTAAAGGATGTTTCAGATGAAGAAGATAATTGGTGGAAAGGGGATGGTTGGAAATCAAGAATTGAGGTAGAAATGACGCAAAAGGGACCAAATATTATTGTGTCTTCTGAATTTAAGAAGAAGCTAGCGCAGAAATGGTCGACATCGTTGATCGTTAGACTTCTTGGAAGGATGGTGCGGGAGGATCAACTGGGTCGTAAGCTACAACAACTGTGGGGACGTAGAGGGCAAGTCGAAACTATTGAGATAGGGTCCTGGTATTTTATGATTCGTATGAGTAATAAGGAGGATTATGATTTTGCGTTGACAGGTGGCCCTTGGTTATACATGGATCATTATCTGGCTGTACAACCATGGAAATCAGAGTTCGATCCTAATGTTGGCGAGGTCGCAAAGATTGCAGCATGGGTAAGAATTCCTAAGTTTCCTGTTGATTTTTACGATCAAGGTATTTTATATGTTGTGGGTAACCAAATTGGACGGGTTTTGAAAGTGGATACAAATACTCTTCAGCAAACCAAAGGGCGTTTTGCTCGTATATGTGTTGAGATTGATTTAAATGCGCCTTTACTCCCGTCTTTGTTAATAAATGGGAAAGAAAAGAAGATTGTTTATGAGGGTTTGCATTTGATTTGCTTCTCATGTGGGCGATATGGTCATGATACTGAACATTGCCTTAATAATCAAACAAAAAACACGTCAAATTCGTCATGTATGGCGAACCAGTCGGTTTCTACAGATACAACACCAGAGCACACCGATGGAATGTATGGTGAGTGGATGGTGGCGCCGCGTAGGAGAAGGGGGTAATGGATCTCAAATTCAGGGAACAATAATAACGGGCGTGAGTCTAGGCGTGATGTACGTTCTCGAAATATGGGAGGAGGATCACGTTTTGATGCTCTTACTGCTGAAGATATGGGAACTATTGATGGAGGTCATGATGACAGCATAAATCAAGAGAAGATTCGTGCTAATTCGAAGATAGGGGAGAGATCGCGTGTATCAAAGGTTAAATCTGGTCAATTATCTGAATCAAATAAAGGGAGTAAAGGGAATAATGGATCGGATATTTTAAATGTAGGAAGAAATGATAGAATTTCTGATGCTGTGAATAATGTTGGCCCCTTAAAAAAGTTGAATAAACCACGTGGGATTCAGGCAGATAAAAAGAAGTGGATCGAAGAAGGAGCTTCCCAAAGACCTTATTTGTTGAATTCTCATCTGTCAAATCAAGAATCTGGACCGTCGAGTAGTTCGAGTGGGGAGGTGGGGTTAATAATAAAAAAAATGCTATACAAAAGAATTCCATTTCCCCCACTATTCGTATTCAAGCGTCCAATCCGCTTGACCCAGGAGCAGGAGGAAGGGAATCTAATGAAACTCAAGTTAATCTACTTGGTGGCATTGATGACGTGATGATGCATGGTGTTGATTCTGTGCAGGAGGATCATATGCCTCAATAATGCCTGGTTTGGTTGTATTCTTATTCCTTTGTATTAAGTTTTTAATGATTATTTTGAGTTGGAATACCCGAGGTGCCGGTGGTGCCTCTTTTTACAGATTAATTAGCGATGTTGTGGCCAGGCATAGTGTTAATTTTTTTGCTTTGCTAGAACCTAGACAGGTTGGGATGAAAGTGAAGCTCATTGCTAGGAAGCTGGGTTGGACGAATATGCACGTTGTTGAAGCACGAGGATTTAGTGGTGGTATATGGCTGTTCTGGGACTCTACATTATCTTTCTCTGTGATTTCTTCAGGGAATCAATTCATTCATGGAATGGTAAATAAAGGCTCAACCGATGAGTGGTCGCTTACAGTGGTTTATGGGCATCCAAATATGGTTATTAGAAGCCAACTTTGGCAATCTCTTGAGGATATTCAACAGTTGGTTGTTGGAGGATGGGTAGTAATTGGAGACTTTAATGCTGTTTCATGTCCTGAAGATCGCTGGAATAAAAATCATAGGGTCAATACTGGTATTGATAGGTCATACCGTAATTGTATTTTGCGTAGTAATTTAATTGATATTGGTTTTACTGGTCCTCAATTTACTTGGGGTAATTTGACTAGTCAGAGCAGAATTGACAGAGCATGGGTGAATAACAGTTGGTTTATTAATAACCCTAATGCCACAGTTACACATCTGCCAAAATATAAATCCGATCATTGTCCGGTGTTGGTTAATACTGAATCCCATGTTCTTACGGCTAAGAATCGGAGGCCTTTTAGATTTTTTGCCCCTTGGGTTATGCATGATGATTTCAAGAAATTTGTAGAATCTCATTGGGGGGTGGAAGATGACTGGTGCGGATCTGTTAGTCAGTTTACTGAGGATTTGAGGTTATGGAACAAGGAGGTCTTCGGTAACATCTCTTACATGAAAGACAGATTATATAAAAGACTAGATGGAATTAATGCAAAAACGGCTTTGGGAGGTATTTCGCAACATCTTGAAAAGTTACGAGGGGAGCTATGGGGCGAGCTTGAGAAGCTCTTGGCAAAGGAAGAAGTCATGTGGATTCAATACTCTCGGGCTAACTGGTATGTGGATGGGGATAGAAATACTAAATATTTCCATTCTGTGGCTAATGGGAGACGGAGAAAGAATAAAATAGAGGCCTTGAGACTTGACTCTGGGGAGTGGACTTATGATGCAGCGGAAATTATGAGAATGGGAAGCCAGTTTTTTGAAAATTTGTATAAAGAGACCTAAATTTATAATGGATCATTGGTATTCAGATGCACTTATCCTGATATTGATGATGTGAATTTGCGGAGCCTGGGGAGAGCGGTTGCAGATCACGAGATTAAATGAGCTTTGTTTGATATGGGACCTCTTAAAGCGCCAGGACCTGACGGTTTCAATCCGTTATTTTACCAGAGCCAATGGGAAACTGTGGGAACATCTGTTATTAGCTTAGTTACAAGAGTCTTTGATGATCCTTTGTGGATTCGGCATATCAATAGTACTCAAATAGTCCTCATTCCAAAAGTGGACCATCCAGAGACAATTCATGATTTTCGTCCCATAAGTCTTTGCAATGTTGTGTATAAGATAATTACGAAAGTTATATCAAATAGACTAAAGGCTGTCATGCCTTCAGTAATTGCCCCGAACCAGTGTAGTTTTGTTAAAAGGCGTCAAAGTTCGGATAATATTATCCTAGCTCAGGAGATTATTCATTCTATGAAGTCTTTAAAAAGGAAGAAGGGCTTCATGGCCATTAAAATTGATCTGGAGAAGGCTTATGACCGTGTTAGATGGGATTTTATAACCGACTGTTTAAGGGAACTCAAGATTCTTGATTATCTTCTTAAAGTTATCCATGCTTGTATGTCGACATCTCAAATGCAACTGCTTTGGAATGGAGAGGCTACTAATATGTTTTGTCCTTCCCGTGGTGTTCGACAGGGTGACCTAATATCACCGTACCTTTTTGTTATTATGATGGAAAAGTTGGGGCATCTTATCCAAACGGCAGTGGAAGAGGGTGACTGGCAGCCGTTTAGGCTATCCAAACGAGGTACTCCTGTCTCTCATCTCTTTTTTGCTGATGATTTATTTTTGTTTGCAGAAGCAGATCTAGATCACGCAGGGATTGTGAAAGCCATTCTGGATGATTTTTACGACATTTCAGGACAGAAAGTGAATGCTGGAAAGTCAAGAATTTACTTCTCACGGAATGTTAACCACATCAAGAGCAAAGAAATCAGTGATTTCTTGAATTTCACTCCGACATCGGATTTAGGGAAATATTTGGGAATGCCTTTATTACATAAAAGGAGTTCAAAGGCAACGTATAATTTTCTCCTGAATAAGATGGATGCTCGTCTGGCTAATTGGAAATCCAACATGTTATCAATGGCAGCAAGACATACCCTAATATCTTCTGTAATGTCGGCTATGCCATCTTATGCTATGCAGACAGTGCCTCTTCCGTTGGGGACTTGTGATGAAATTGATAAACGATGTCGTAACTTTCTCTGGGGGAGTAGCTCGGCTAACAGAAAGCCTCATCTTGTTTCCTGGGATTTGGTGTGTGCTCGAAAAGATGATGGCGGCTTGGGTCTTAGGAAGGCTCGTTACCAAAATCAGGCATTCATGATGAAGCTTGGATGGAGTATGGTTAATAGACGTGACTCGTTATGGGTCAGGTTTGTGCGTGAAAAGTATAAAGCTGGCGATGATATTATTCCTAAAGTTGAGAAGCGTCGGGCAGAGTCTAGTACGTGGAAGGGTATCTGTAAAAGTTGGGAGAAGATCACAGATAGTATTGCATGGAGAGTCACCGATGGCAGGAACATTTCTTTCTGGAAGAATGTTTGGGTGCCACATTTGGATAAGCTTAATAGTTTAGCAACCCAAGCATTACCAAGGGATGTTACTGAGTGGAGAGTAGCTGATTGTATCACTCCTTCCGGACAGTGGGATATGAGCAAGTTTGATTATCTACTTCCAGGATATGTATGTGCAGCTATCAGACGTGTCAATATCTGTCAGTTAAATGGGCAAGATTTCCCAGTATGGAGATAGTCTTCTGATGGAATATTTTCCATAAGCTCTGCTTATAAATATCTTATGGGTATCCCGCGGCCTCATGCTAAATACCGGTGGAGATGTCTTTGGAAGATTAAGGTTCCTCAAAGGTATCGTACTTTTTTGTGGCTGTGTTTTCACGGGAGTTTAATGACAAACATGGTACGGTTCCAGCGTGGTATTCATCCCACGGGTAATTGTGAAATTTGCCATAATTCACGTGAGTCAATTCTTCACGTTCTTCGGGATTGCCCGGTCGTTTCTGAGTTCTGGTATGGTTTTCTACCGCTGTCTTGGCATGAGCAGTTTTTTGATATGTTGGATATGAATGATTGGCTTGCATCATGTATAGGGAGTAAGGACATAATTCAAGGATTTGAGTTTCGTCTTTGGTTTACGGTCCTATGCCGATATATTTGGTTGGCTCGTAATGAACGCTGCTTTAATAACATCTCTTGGAGTAGTAAGGCCATTTTAGCCCGTGCTCGTGCCTGTTTAGCATGGGGGAATATAAGCCTGCTTTGAAAATATAATGTGGAAGGAGGTCGTATCTATTGGAAGCCACCTCCTACTGGATGGGTGAAAATTAATACTGATGGATCTTGGAGTGAAAAACTAAGGAAGTGTACCTGTGGAGGTGTGTTGCGGGATCACAACGGTGATTTTTTGCTAGGATTTATGTATCAGATTGGTCATGGGTCGGTGGTCTCCGCTGAAGCTTGGGGTGTATTGTGGGGACTCAAACTTGCATGGGATAGAGGATACAGAAGAATTCTTGTTGAGTGTGATTGTAGTGAAATCATGGAACTTATTAAAGCCACGGTGTCTCAGGAACATCCAGATTTTCATCTTATCATGGAAGTTCGCACGTTGATGGACAGAGATTGGGAAGTGGAGATGCTTCATTGTAACCGAGATGTTAACACAGTTGCTAATGCTATGGCAAAGAAAGCTTGGAATATAGCAATGGATCTCCATATCATCGATTCGCCACCTACAGCTATTATGAATTTGTTATTTACTGATAGTAATAGTTTAAGACTGGTTGTTGACTCAGGAGGTTAATTCCTGAGGTTTTTTGTAGTGTTTCATTTTCTATCAAAAAAAAAAAAAACCCTACCCGACAGCAGGTCCCATGGCTTTTTGAGTAAACATGAAATGATAAAAAAAAAAAAAGTTAGAATTAAAGAAAATTTTGAAATGCGGTAGAAAAAAAGTTAAGAAACTTTGGGGTTTTCTTTTCAGGGAAGAAATTTCGGAGTTTGTAATTAATGAATCATTAAATTTTCCTAACAACTCAAGGGTTCGAACTTCTATTGGAGTTGCATGAAACAGAAACTCAAATAATTAAGGGGGAGTTTAATGAATGTGATTTCCACGCCTATGGTGTGTTTTTTTATGAGAGCTTGATAATAAAATTATGTAGTTTAAAAAAATAATTAAAATTAATTAAAAATAGAAACATGTAGGAAATTCTTCCAAGCATGCCCTTATGTTTAAGTGGGTAGGTAAGAGTAAAATAAATTAGTAATGAGAAAAAATATGAAAGAGAAGGTAATGTGGGAAAAGATGAGGGGAGAGAATAAAACTAATTTAAAAAGACGAGGGGATAAAATAGTAAAAAATATTCAGACAACTCCAAATAACATCTTATAAAAAAGTATAAGACAATTTAAATTTTAAATTTTTATAAAAAGGATAAGAGGGAGTATCACTCTAACTCATTATTAATATTAAAGAAAGATAGTTAAGTCATTAAACATATTTTAAATCGATAAAGTGTTTCTAATTTGCCCTTATAAATATTTTTTTCTCCCTATATTTATAAATCATTCTCATATTTCTCTCTTTCCAATAAAAATTAAACAAGGGTAAAGTTAATAAAGATTAGTAATAATCCTCTGAGTGAAGCGACTTATATTTAGACCAAATTCCTCTCTTACAAATAACTCATGGTTTTTCAGCGCTCGCCACCCTTAAAATGATCACCTTATTGAAATTCGGGTTAATGTACAAAATTTGTGTTGGAAGTTTTCACTTAAAAACAATATTGCGTCGATAGTTTTTTTGGGTTCAAATTTATCTCAAAAGTGTTAAAATGTTACCTCTTATTGTTAAACATGTTAATGGATAACATCAATTTTTTAATGGTTAAACTTAGATTTTTAACAAAGTGTGACAACATTAATACATTTTGAAATTTTCTTAGTGGCCTCAAATCTAACAAAAATTTTTAGGACAACATTGCTTCAGAACAAAAAATTTTGGAATAAATTTTTACCTTAACCCTTAAATATGAAATTAATTTGATGTCCTTATTTATAATTAATTTTATCATATTGTCCATATTTATAATGCCATTGTGAATATTAAAATAAATGAAATTATTTATCATTTGTAAATAAGAGGACCCCTCCTTCGAAATTCATACAATCACTTAATTATTTTTTTGTCTCTTCTAAATAGGAAAGAAAAGAGAATAAAAGATTGATCTAATTAATTAATAAGGGGAATGTAGGTACAAATTCATAAATACACTTTTAATTTTTTCTATGTGACGAGACTGGTCCTCATTTTAGATTCAATTCACCTATACTCTTGTTAACAATATTTTTTTTTTAAAAAAAGAAGGTTACTTTAATTTATCTTTAACTCAAAAATAAAACAAAACAAGGTTAAGTTAGATTCACCACTCTACAAATTTTTTTTAATAACACTCAATATTCTAAATTTTTTTTATGTAAAATCATCACCCTAAAATATTTTTCCAATAACACCTAATATCCTAAAGTTTTTTTTATACAATTTTTCCCATCAAGTATTGTTTAAATAACAAAAATAAGCACCCTAAATTTAGAATACTAAGTATTACTAAAAAAATACTTTAGGCACCGAATGCACAAAAAACCATTTTAAAATATTAAATATTATTAAAAAATATTTTAAGATATTAGATATACCTAAACTTAATTTACGATACTAAGAGGAACTATTAAAAAAATATTTTAGGGTGGGGATGTGACATAAACCAACTACGTATAATATGGACAGGAAAAATGAAACAAAGGGAGATTGAGAAGGCATCGGATTGAGCATCAATATCAAATAAGACAAATTGAATAGTACTCTTTTATAATAGCCACAATTCAATGAAAGAGGGGACCAAGAAGAATTGAAAATTAAAGCCTTTCAATAACTTCTTTGATTTGCAGAGAGAGAGAGAGAGAGATGGTTGGACCAGTGAGGCCTCAGATTGTGCTGTTTGGATCTTCCATTGTTGAACTCAGTTTCAGCCATGAAGGTTGGGGTTCCATTCTTACCCACTTGTATTCTCGCAGAGTAAGTCTTCTTCTTCTTCTGAAATCTCTTTTAGTTTGTCTGTGACATGAAAATTATGTTATGTTTGTTTGGATTCATATTTTAGGATTTCCATGAATGTTCTCTCTCTGTGTAAACCAATTCGGTGGTTTGTTTTAATCCGATTACTGTTCCATCGTTTCAAACAAAGTCCTTTGATCTTCTTCTAGGGTTACATAATTACTTGAATTCACTTTGAACGTCTTGGCCAAAACCCAGATGCGAGAGAGAATATTTTGAGCACCGTGAACTCAATTAAAAAAAAAATTTAGGTGAGTTAAATTTGAGGGGCTCATTGGGATGAGAGCATGCCTCCGAATTCAAAGAAAATTTATAAAAATACTTATAAATCGTCTGCCAAACCTTATGATTATGAATTAACCCTTTTACAAAGTGAAACAAACAACCAACCATTAGTACCATGACCTCAATTTTTTTTGTTGCCCATCCAGTTCACCGGAGCTTTGCCCCGACTATATCCGGATCCGACCCGCGTCGCGCACCTGGCTATGGTGGGAGAGTCTCCCAATAGGAATTTTCTGCATACATAAGGCTCGAACCTAAGACCTTACTTAAGCGGAACCAAGCTATTTACCACTTGGACCAACCCTCATTGGCCCATGAACTCAATTTTGTTTCCTTCTTTCTGATCTGAATACTGAATCCCAAGTGTGAAACTTTTTTTTTGGGGGACATGGACATGGCCAGACTTGAAACATTTTATTTTAGTTTTTGTTTGCCTGCAATATATATATGGACGCTTATATATATATATATATATATATAAAATTTTCCCAACATATATTATGTTTTTCGATATGTATTAAAATTATACTCTCATGTTCCTAAATTTATAATGAAAGTAGAGTTGGATTATTTAAATTTCTTTCAACATATGGGACAATAATGTCCACTCTCCTTAAACATGACAGGTATGTATATTGGAAGAGACTTTTTTATCTATAAAAAATATTTTAAAACTAACTTTTTTATCTTTTTTATCATTGTTATTTAGTGATATTAAAATATCTTTATATGTGAAATTACAATTTTATTTTAATTTTTTCATAATGTTACATGCTATGCGTATCAAATAATCCAATTTATTATTAGATATTATAGTTTTCATATGTTTGGATGAGAATTAAATATGAAGGAAAATCTAGAAAAAAGGAGGTTGGTTGCTTTGCTTTGTGGAGGAAAAATGACCATAAAAAAGCAATGTTATCTGATCCAAACAGGACCGGAAACCGGTGACCCGGGCACTAAACCTGTCCGGTTTGGTGACCCGGTCCGGGTCAAATTTTTTTATTTTCTTTTTAAATTTTTTCTTTAGAATTTCATATTATAAGCCTAAAATAATTCTATTTCTCACCGGTTTAGCTCCGGTTTGACTCCAGTCTGACCCACTAATCCTTAACCTAGTACCCCGACCAGTTCACTAACCGGTTCGGGTTTAATTCCCTTATAAAAAAGAGAGTAGAGGCAAATGATGAAGCTGACATGATCTCTTTATATGTGTATATATATATATATATTAATGGCTATATTATTTTATATCTTATCATCAACTAATAAGATGCCATCACAATCAAAACGTCTTTTTTCAAAAAAAGAAGACAAGGATGTAATATCTCAAGTATTATTAGGCCTAAAATTTATAATTGTTTGAAAGAAATTAAAAGGCAGTAGCAATTGAAATATATTTGGGGATGATGACGCATGTGCAGGCAGACATAGTGTTGCGTGGATACTCTGGTTGGAATTCAAGGCGTGCTTTGGAGGTTCTGTCTCAAGTTTTCCCAAAGGTAAATTATTAACCTCTACTCCTCCGGTTTGATTTATAAGATAAAAAGATAATGTATTTTTAGTCCTATTTATTAGGAGTGTTCATGGGTAGAGTTTGGCTGGGCATGAACCATGCCTGATACCCAACCGGGAAGAAGAACGGGCGGTATTTTGCAATCCGTTGCCCGGCTCTACCCAATAAAAGCTCGAGAGTAATTTTGGGTTGGGCAGGACGGGCTTATGTGTCCAAAAATTGAAAAATAATGAAGTATTAAGTAATAATAATACAAAAAAAATATATAGTTTGGTATTTCAAAAGCATAATTTATGCCATAGTCCTTTTAAGATTTTATTACTTAGATTCGATTCATAGGCCAATAAAACAAATTAATTCAATAGAAATTATTTTCTTATTATTTGAAAATAAGTTACTTTTCAAAAACTCAATTTACCCACTTCTTAATTAAATATGTGTATGAAAAAAATATGCCTATATGTTTAGTAAATATAAAATATCTTTATTCATTAAATTCTAATTGAATAGTAAGTAAATATTTGTTTAATTATATATACAATATATATATATATATATATATATATTAATTACAATTATATACGCATTTTGGGCAGGGCCAAATGGGCAAGACAGCACACCTTGCCCGGTGTCCAACTCTGCTCGGTATTTGGCCCTGCCCGAAGATGCCCATATGATTTATGGGCGTATTTTTTAGAGTCGGGTTGGGCATTTTTTTGTCATGCTCGGGTGGGCATTGCGGGCATTTGGACCTCATGAACACCCCTACTATTTATGATGCATGTTATTAAATTTTTTTATATGAATGTATAATTTTAACTTTTATTTATTATTGTATAGATAATTATTTTCTTGAAGAGTGGACAGTTATATAGGGATAAAATTGAAAAATTGTTGAATTTTAAAGTAAAGTTAATGAAGCTTAAGGGTTTTTTTTTTTTTTTTGTCTGCATGTGTAAAATATGCTAGAAATGCCTTATGAGTAGGCACAAAGAAAAAAAGAATAGGATTAGAGGAGTTTTTTTATGAATATAAATATTTAATTCGTTTGTTTGGTACTCTCACCTAATATGGGTAACGATCGAATTTTATTTTTAGTATAAATTTAATGAGTTAATTATTATTTTTTATCATAATAAATTAGTTGGGAGTGACTTATATTATGAATAAAAACGAGTGTATGGAAGGGTGATTTACTCATCAAATATGTTTTAAATTAAGAAAAATCCAACCATACCCATATTCAAACCTCTCCAAACTCTCTTCTGTTTTTTAATATTTAATGTGTACCTCTAATAAATAAAGGCATAATTTGGAATTGACAATTAATAATTCTTTTAAGTGACTCATACTCCCTATGGTCCAAAATATAAAACGTTGCTAATTAATTCGCACAAAAGAAGGAATGTTAATTAAGTCATTTAATACTCCTGCGGTCCTTAATATAAAACATATTTTAAGAGTTGATGTTAGACCTAAATATAAGATAAATTTTTTATATTTGTCAATCTTTTCCTAATTTACCCTTATTGATGCTCCCTCAACAATAATCAAATAGGAGGGGGAAAGATGAAATTAAGGAAGGTGACTAAGGTGTTTTAGAAAATATATGTCATATTTAACCAATCTAATCAAAATAGGTAAATATATCTTATATTAAGGATTGGAGAATTATATCTCGAATTTGTATAACTTACCTATTTTGCCCTTTTGCCCTTATTAAAGAATGTGAGCGGTAAGGTGGAAAACAATATTTAATGAGTTAAGGAGCAATTTTACTAACAAGTTTTCTTTTTTTTAGGGAATGTTTGGCACAAATAAGTTTTGAAAAAGAGAAAAATACCAATAAACAATTTAAAAGGGTGCAAATTCACCAAACCATTAAATTTGACTAAACGGCCGTTAAATTATAAGAGTAGAAAACCCTAACGGCTTTTAGTGAAATTTAATGATTTTGGTGAATTTACACCCTTTTAAATTATCTATTGATATTTTTACCCTTTTTAAAATTTATTTATGTCAGACGTCCCTCAGAAAACACTTTATTAGTAAAATTGGACTTCAATTTCTCATATTTTAGATTAAGATTTTTTTAAAAGACTTCTTGTATTTGAACCGGGGTGAATTGGAGGGAGTAAAAAAAACATGTGAGCCATTATTTATGACTGTTGAAATAATGTGATAAAATCTGAAATTGATTGACGAGTTCAGGAAGGAAGGGTTCAACCGGATTTGGTAATAGTGTACTTTGGCGGCAATGATTCAATGCTTCCACACCCATCTGGACTTGGTCCTCACGTTCCTCTTCCTGAATACATTCAAAACATGAGGACCATTGCTCTCCATCTCCAGGTATCCCCTCCATTTCTAAATATAAGCTTCAAATTTAAAAATATGTTTGTCTCAAAATATAAATTTCATTTCAGTTTTGTCTCGACATTTATTGCTCTTTGCCCAATTTTATATATGTTTTTTTTACCAGTGACTATGCAAATTGCATTCATGAAGAAGGTGGATGAGATTTATAAGGGAGGGTAAAGTTGGAAAAAAATATATATTACTTATATATTCATTGATTTTAACTGTTTTTTTGATAAACAAGAAACGGTTATTTGAAGCTTATATTTAGAGACGAAGGGGTATCAATCTAACCATCTTTTTTTATCACTCTTCTTCACTTTAAAAGCTTATAATAACTCAGCTTTCATGGCTGACACAGAGCCTTTCACAAAAGACTCGCCTTATATTCCTCACTGCTCCTCCTTTCAACGAGGCTCAGAGGCAGAAATCATTGAGGTTCTTGTTCTTCTTCTTCTTCTTCTTCCATCAATGAGTTTCAGAATCAAATGAACTATACAGACCAAACCTCTGTGCTTTTGGATTTTAAAATTCAAGTTTTAAGTTTTGATGAGGAAGATAAATGATTGAGGTGAACGAATCAATGCAGTGGTGTGTTGAGTTTGACCAGAAACAACGAATCGTGTAGAATATATTCAGAAGCATGCTTGAAGCTGTGTCAAGAGATGAATATAAAAGCCATTGATCTCTGGAATGCTCTCCAGCAAAGAGATGATTGGTTAGATGTTTGCTTCACGTAAGTAGGTTATTTCATCAATCTATATGGGATAAAAGAGCCATATATTTTTAAGAAGTTTTGGTTTTGATCTCTATATCATTTTCTTGTGGCTTTTCATCCCTATATCACTTAGTGCCTACTTATAAGTCACTTGTATCCCATTCTTACAAATGTGTCGAAATATATCTTTATTTATGAAAGGGTGTACATTTTCCCTCACATCCCTTTACCTCTCTGCATTCACACATCTATTTCTCTTATTAATTTATTAATATGGTCGATAATAACATGGACAAAACCTCATTTAATACCTTACAAGTGACTTATATTTTGAAATGAAATGCTGACTAGACTGATAAGGCTTACACACAAGGATAAAAAACAAAAACTTGTTAAAAGTATAGATACCAAAACCAAAACTCGTTAGCCGATACATATATAATCTCTGATAGATTGCATGGTCCACAAGCCTGAGAACCATGCAATCTACTAATTGCACAGAATCCTAAGTTAGAATTCCTAAATAATTTGTCAGGGATGGAATTCATCTGTCAAGTGAGGGAAGCAAGATAGTGGCCAAAGAAATACTGAAAGTGCTGAAAGAAGCAGAGTGGGAGCCAAGCTTGCATTGGAAATCAATGCCTATGGAGTTTTCACAATCTTCTCCTTATGATCCTGTCAGTGCTGATGGTAAAACCACCATTAATTTCTCTTCATTGGCCCAACCTTCATTGATAGAATGGGAGTAATTTCTGAATAATTTCTTTGACAGCTTATTCTTACCATTCACTGCATCATTAAGATGCTTAATGCAATCTTTGTTTGGTTGTTAAGTGAACAATTCAGGTGCAGTTTCTTAAGAGGCAAGTATCGAGCTTTTCAATGAAAAATATGAATAATACATACATAGAGGAGTGAGTTCTCTAATTTGTTAAGCATTAAGACAGTACTATAATACAGAACTTGTTTACCATTGTTCCATACAAACGAGCTATACTTAATTTTCTGTGTCTTTGTTCATATCATTTATCTGACAAAATATATCTCTAGATTGAAGAAAATGAAGAAGAAAACTAAAGGTTTCATTAACACCAAACATGTCTAATAGAATTACTTAGTTACTTATACGACATAGCGGTAGGTTATATATTTGCCACAGGTTTCGCTATGTCGGCTGATCCTGACAACTTGTCCACGTTTCATTCCATAAAATCTAGCAACCGGATCAGTGACTTGAATTCTAGGGAGCTGAAAGAGGAACATACAATATCACTGTCTGATAAGATTTGAGGTTTAAAAGTTCAAGATATCTCAGAACAAGTTCAGAGAAAGAAAGTAGCTTTATAAGCATGAATCAGCATCAGGATCAAGTTCAACTGCAGGTATTAGATAGAAGCAATAACTGGTACAAATTTTCCCACTCTCTATAATTCATACAAGACTGGTTCAAAATCATTTGGAAAATTTTCCAACCGTTAGTGTTAGTAGCAGATATTACAAAGATACAACCTTGCTCTATGTCCTAACTGAATCTTAATGTACAGATGAGTATGGTCCCTTACTCTCTGAAGCATGCATATAACAAGAAAATTTCACTCTGCGTTACTCTTTCCGGTTCAAAATATAAGGTCAAAATAATTTATTTGTGTTTATCAATAAATCAGTTAAAATTAGTTAAAAACAATAAATAAGTGAGATATCTTCGTTTATACCACTATTTATAAAGAGAATAGGTGAGAGAGAAAGTAAGTGGGAAAGAGGATAAAAGAGAATGCATGGGAGAAAAAGTAACGAGAGTGTGACAAAACTGGAAAAAACTCATGAAATGATGAGATAAATCCAAACTATAGCTTATACAAAAACTAAACCCCTTCACAATTTTTAAATTTATATGTTGAACAAGAGGGAGTATCGTATTAGCAAGACCCATTTAGTCAGAATTTAACTTACTAAACTTAAAACACAAGCATTTGGCACCCTAATTTCTTCTCATATATAGGTTTCTTGGACACTTGACATCTTTTTTCCATATAATACAGTTGAGAGAAAAATTGGCAAAGCAAATGACAAAATCAGCATTACTTATAAACACCAAGTTATACAACACACTGACCTGAGTTTCTTTAACGGTGTATTTCTCAAGTAAGGTTTTCTTCTCTGAGTCAGTAAGCACCTTATGTTCAGGAACAAGAACATTGTCTGTTACGTTGACCAGCAGTTCTGACTCCTGTATTAACAATGGAGCTACTTTTTTGAAAAAAACCAGTATTGAAAAATTTCCAATTCAATTCAAGATCACTAAGTAAATTATGTCACCTGAAAAACCTCCAAGTGAAATTTTGAAGAAAATTCAACAATACTTTTCTCAACATAGTAAGTCGATTTCTGTTTAACAACCAAAATTGCTCTGAATGCATTCTGTGACTTCAAGCGTTTGGTATATGTCTTTATTGTATCAAATGTAACCTTAGATGCCTCAAGAAAGAAAACATAGATCTGCAGCAAAATCAACCAATTAAAAGATTTAACATCAGAAAAATAAAAAAGGAAACAATTTACATTAATCAATCATGTGCCCTCCCAGTTAACTATGAATTTTGGATATTCAACATATAACAGAAGAGATGAAATTAATCAAGTGGTAACTTTCGTCTTCTAAAATTGAACTTGAACTGCAAATAGAGATTTTGACTAATTCTTCACTCTAACTAAGTTCAGTAACATAAGATATGATGAAACTAGACCAGATAAGAAAAGAGACAAAACTTAGATACTCCCATGGATCCTTAACATAAGACCTATTTGAGGAGTTAATCTTAATCCTAAATGTATGACTTATTTACACTATTGGTCAATACTATTTTCCTCATTTACCTCTATTAATACTCACTCAATAATAATCAAAGAAGAGAAGGAATGAAAGAACGAAGAAAAATTATTAAGGTGTTTTAAAAAATACATGTCATACTAACCAACTTAACTAACTTCCATAATTTAATCAAATTAGATAAATAAGATAAGTGAATTTTTGCATGGATTATGCTGAGCATTCAAAATCTTCTCTCGTTCAATGCAGTGCCTTTGTAACATCACAATGAAGTCCATGGTTTGTGAAATACTAAAACATGGTTGAAACAATATTCTTTTTCATTTTTAAGGGCCAATGTTTTAACTTTCACTAAAGACGAGGTTTCAAAAAACATCAGCCGGTTCAGAATTCAATCAGACCAGACTTTAGCACCCAAAACAATAATTAGAACGGTTCAAGTAGAAGATGAGAGTAATAATAATAGTTACACCTGGTCAGAGGGATCATCTTTCTTAGCTTTATTGATTTCAAGATCGTCCCTTTTCATGTTCTCAGAATATTTAAGCTTGAAGTCATTCTTCGACATGTTAATGTCGGAGTCTGTAACGAGATAGCCCCTAGCTCTCAGCATTTCCATCACTGTCCTTCTGATTGTGAAAAGCCTATTGAACTCTTCCTCTGAAATTAGTATTACCATCTTTTCTTCTTGGTGGTGATGGTGGCGGCGGACGGATTTACAAGGAGAAAACAATTTGTAAGAAGTAGCTTCCGTTTTTTCCCCCCTAACATAAATATAGAAGCTTTTGATTTTTAGAAACAAAAGAAAAAATATTTTTTAAGAATAATGGATTATATCAACAATTAAATCTTAAGATTTAAAAATCTTTTAAGATTTATCTTGATTTGCTTTAATTATGATTTTAAAATTGTTGGCAAAAAAGTTATGATTTTAAATTTTATGATGCTTTCAATGATTTTTCATTGATTAAATATATTAGAATATGATTTAAAAATAAGTAGATTGCAAGGTTTTAACTTTTTTTTTAATAGAAAATGAAATTGTCTGATCAAGAAAGAGTAACAATAAACGACTGCATTTTACGATGAGTTTAAAAGATTCGCTATCATATCTGATAATATGTATTATCATCTATAATTAAATTTCTTTTCCACCCCCACTCCCTTACTTAATTCCACTCCTGCTATTGAGCCGTTAAGGTACTAAGTGGAAGTTTTTTTTAACCGAAAATTTCATTTTGTAATTTGTACTAAGTTAAAGTTGAATGATTAGATTGTAGGAACTAGTTTTGATTAGGTTAAAAATAAGGAAGATTAAACATGATAAAAATATAAAAAATAAACTGAATCAAATTAAAAATAATAAAAAATTAACCCAAAAAAAAAACTAAAGCAAATAAAGATAAGAAGTAAAATTATAAGTTACGACATTTCACAAATATTATCTAATTTAGAAATGAAATAAAATAATTATAAGTAAGATACATATATATGGTAAGATAATGGCGAAAGAAATACTGAAAGTGCTGAAAGAAGCAAAGCGGGAGCCAAGCTTGCATTGGAAATCAATGCCTATGGAGTTTTCACAATCTTCTTATGATCCTTTAAGATGCTCAGTGCACAATTTAGGTGCAGTTTCTTAGGCGACAAGTATCAAGCTCTTCGGTTAAAACTATGAATAAATCATAAATATCTATTCCAAACTTTGAATTAATGTCATTGTTAATCCTTACAATTCGATCGAATTTAATTTTGGTATTTATATAATTTCATAAGGATTTGATCTAAATTTGGTGAATGGTCCTCATATTTTAAGAGTTTTTGTTTTGGTCCCTATAATTGAACTCACACCAAGTCCTTAAAAAATTATAAGGATCAAAACCAATGGTTCAAAATTACAAAGTCTAAAGTTAAAATTCGATCAAACTGTAAGGACCAACAATATTAAGCCTTGAATTTATGTCAAAACATAGAGCAAACAAAAGAGGTGAGTTCTACAAAGTGTTATGAACTAAAACAGTGTGCGCGGCTTCTCTCCCATGCTTTCCCATCCTTTTCCTCAACCTTACCCCAAAAACTACACCGTTTTGAGTGTTAAAAAGGGAGACTGGCCTTTTTTTTATATAAATAACAATCAACACCCTGATTATTTTTTTAGCGGCACCCAGTATCCTAAAATAATTTTTAATGCATTGATCACTCTCAAATATTTTTTTCTATAATAACTACTGTCTAGTAAACTGTATTCTAAAGTATTTTTTTTAAAAATAACCAATATCTACTATCTAGAAAATTGCATTTTAAAATTTTTTTAGTAACACCCAGTATCATAAATTAATTTTGAGCTCACCCAACATGTTAAATAATTTTTTCGTTAACACTCAGTATTCTGAAATAATTTTTTTTAAATCTAATCCCCTGAAATATTTTTTTATCAACAATTTGTATCTTAAGTTTAAACTGCTTGTTACAATTACAAAAATATTTTACGGTACTGAATGCACAAAAAATTATTTTAACATACTCGTGACACTGAAAAAATATTTCATGGTACTGAATTTTATTTTTGAAAAAAAACAAGGCCCAACCCTCCCTTTTTAACACCCAAAACGATGTAGTTTTGGGGTAAGGGAGAGGAAAAGGACGGGAACCCATGGGAGAGAAGCCGCGCGCCTAAAACAGTGTAATACAAAACATTTTTTGACCATTGTTCGATGCAGACGAGATCTACTTAATTTTCTGTGTCATTGTTCATATCATTCATCTTACCGAGCTCCACATATTCTTGTACAGTCAACGGTGATACCTCTGGATTGAAGATGATGTAGAAGAAAACAAAAGGTTTCATTAAGGTCAAACATATGTAAGAGAATTATTTACTCATACGACATATCGGTAGGTCATATATTTGCCAGAAGTCTCACTACGTCGGGTGATTCTGACAACTTGTCCACGTCTCAATCCATAATATCTAGCAACAGGATCAGTGACCTGAATTCTAGGGAGCTGAAAAAGAAGAAACAAGATCAGTGTCTCATAAGAATTGAGGTTTAAAAAGAATCAAAATGTGAGAGGCAATGTTCACTCAAGATGTTTCAGAAAAAGTTCAGAGAAAAAAGTAGCTTTCTAAGCATTAAATCCGTTGTATATTTCAGAATCAAGATCCAGTTTAAGCCATAGGTGGTTAAAACCATAAATTTGTACTCAGACAGATTCAACTCCCTATAATTCATATAAGACTAGTGTTCTAAATAATCATTGGGTGAATTTTCCAATCGTCAGTGTCAGTGTCACCTCAAACAGATACTTACATACCTCTGATCCTTAATATAAGAGTTACTTAACTAATTTGGGTAGATTAAGGAAATTGGTCGAGTTAATTGTTTGTAACAAATATGAGTTGATTTCCATAAAGTACCCCTTTTTAATTATGACTATTCTTGGATGGAAATCCCTAAGCAATAGGAATATTTTGGAGAGAGAATTATAAATATGGGAGACAAAGTGGGTTGAGGTCTCATGTTTAAGATTAAATTCAACACTCCAATCAGCTCTTATATATTAAGGACCATAGAGGTAGTATTACTAAGATACCTTGTACCATGTTGCAACTCAATCTTAATGTACAGATGAGCATGGCCCCTTAATCTCAAAAGCACGCATATAAAAAGTAAATTTCACTCTATGATATCATTTTAGCAAGGCCCAAGAAGTCAGAATTTAACTTAGTAAACCTAAAACCCAAGTATTTGGCCCCCTTATTTCTTCTCAGATATAGGTTTCTACTTTCTTGGACACTTGACGGTTATTCCAGATAATACAGTTGAGAGAATAATTGGCCGGGCAAATGACAGAATCAGAATTAGTTATAAATACTTAGTTATATAACACACTGACCTGAGTTTCTTTAACGTTGTATCTCTCAAGTAAGGTTTTCTTCTGTAAGTCAGTGAGCACCTTATGTTCAGGAACAAGAACATGTTTTGTCACGTTGACCAGCAGTTCTGACTCCTGTATTAATAATGGAGCCACTTTTTTAAACAAGTATTGACAAATTTCCAATTCAATTCAAGATCACTAAGAAAATTATGTCACCTGAAAAACCTCCAGGTGAAATTTTGAAGATTTTTCAGCAATAGAGTGCAGTGCATAGTGAGTTAATTTCGGTTGAACAACAAAAATTGCTCTGTATACATTCTCAGATTCCATGCGGAGGATGCATGTCTTTATTGCGTCACTTCCAACCATAGTTTTCTCAGGGGATTTCTCAAGAAAGAAAACAAAGATCTGGTACAAAGTCAACCAATTAAAAGATTTAACATCAGGAAACTAAAAAGGAAACAATGCACATTAATCATGTGCCCTCTCAGTTAACTATGAATTTGGATATTCCACTTGAACTGATGAAATTATCAGGTGGTAATTTTCTAAAATTGAACTTGAACTGCAAATAGAGATTTTGACTCTAGTTAAGTTGAGTAGCATAGATATGATGAAACTCGACAGATAAGTAAAGAGAAAAATTTAGATACAAGATAAGTGAATTTTTGCACGGACTAACTTTTACTATTACTACAGTTAACTTGCTTTTAAATTTAAAACCGACATATTATGACCTGATTTTGTCCCTAAGAAAAAGCTAAAATAGATCATGCATGTGACCCTGAAAAATTCAATTCTGAAGTTGACGCTATTATGCTGAGCACTCACAGTCATTTTTCTTTCTTCTGGTAGCATCATAATGAAGTCCATGGTTTGAGAAATACTATCATGTATTAGATCTTGGAAACGGGATTTTGGATAGAATCATGGTTTTGGGGTTAAAAACTATTCTCTCTCAAGCTTATATCAAAACTGAGGTTTTGGTTTCAAAACCATAGTTTTAGGATGTTTGACTACTCTGCTTTAAAAGCTAGTTTGAGCCAAAACCATGGTTTTGGAAGTTCTCCACATGAGGAGGACTTTTAAAACCAAAGTTATGGGCCAAACCATGATTTCAAAAGCAAAATAACCAAACATCTATCCAAAACCTAAAATAGATTTTAACCCTCAAAATCTTGATTTTAGCAAGTCACAACATGATTTTGTCAAATGGAAGCCAAATAGCCCCAAAATTTTGGGGAAGCAATGATCGAAACCATGGGTTGGGGTGAAACCATGGTTAGTAAGAAGCCAATCTTTTTTGCTTTTCAGAAGCTATTCTCCAAAACTTATCCTCTAAAATCACTTTTTATCACTTTTCTGGCTATTCTCCAAAAATCACTCCAAACAGGGGACGGGAAGAATAGCTTTTAACCGTTAAGCCATGGCTTTCTCCTAAATCTCATTTCCAAATCTAATCCAAACATACTCAACCCTAAACTCCTTAAACAAGCTCTAAAACATGGCTGAAACAAGATTCTTTACATTTAAGGTCCATGGTTTTAACTTCCACCAAAGACAATGTTTCAACATCGGCCTGTTGAATTCAATCAGACCGTTCGCAACCAAAACAATAATAAAATGTTCGAGTAGAAAATGAGAGTAATAATATTTATACCTGGTCAGAGGGATCATTTTTCTTAGTTCTACTGATAAAGAGATCGTCCCTTGTCAAGTTCTCAGGACATGTAAGCTTGAAGTCATTCTTCGACATGTTGATCTCGAAGTCTGTAACGAGAAAGCCCCTATCCTTCAGCATTTGCATCACCGTCCTTCTAACTCTGAAAAGCCTATTGAACTCTTCCTCTGAGACTACCATCTTTTCTTCTGCAGTGTGGCTATGGCGGCAGAGGAACTTCCAAGGAGAAAACAATTTATGAGTAGTTTTCTCCCCTAAAATATGGCTCAATACTATTTAGCAAAAATAGATAAAAAGGAAAAAAGTTAAGGTGTAAAAATACCCATAATTTTTTTTAAAAGTGCATATAACACCATAAACTTTTTGTAAGTGCAAAAATACCCATGAATTTCTCAAAATGGGGCAAAAATGTCAAACCGTTAATTAGTATAAACATCCGTTTGGTGGGACCCATAATATTATTTTTTGAGGTGCAAAAATACCATGAAATTTTCTAAAAAGTGCACCCAACACCATAAAATTTTGAAAAGTTCATGGGCATTTTTGCACCCATAAAAAATTTTATGGTTTTGGGTGCATTTTTTATAAAAGTTCATTGGTATTTTTGCATCTCAAAACATAATATTGTGAGTCCCACAAAATGGACGTTTGTACCAATTAACGGTTTGACAATTTTACCTCATTTTGAGAAGTTCATAGATATTTTGCACCTAAAAAAAGTTTATGGTGTTAGATGCACTTTTAAAAAAAATTCATGGGTATTTTTACACTTTAACCCAAAAAATACCACTCAAATTTCAAAATCCCAAACTATTTACTCATAAAAATGAGTTGTCAATTGTTATTTCAGTGTAGTTAACATATATTCTCAATTTAGTTTTAATCTCTTTAAATAATAGATTTTGGTTTCTTAAGTTACAGTTTGAAATATTCATCTCTGTAATTTTAGAAATGTGGGATCATTTTGCTATTTCAGTGACCAAAACATATTATTTGAAAGACCTAAATCAAAATGATGTCAAACTTAGGAGACCAAACACATTATAAACCCCTAAAAAAATATATGGCTTGAAATTTAAGAGATGAAAACCAAAAGAAAGGCAAATTTAAAAGATAATAATTGTATCAAACCCTGAAATAAATATAGATGCTTTTGTTTTTTTAATAAATAAAAAAATATTTTTTGACAAATAATGAAGTATGTCAATAATTAAAGCTTAAATTTTAGAAGCCGAATTTTAAATAATAAAAATTGGTAATATAAATTTTTTAATCTCTCAATCTCCTAACAAAGCTTGCCATTTTAACAGTTTAACTACCAACTTGTTGGTTTTTACTGTCATATTTAAAAATGTAAAGTATATAATCTAATCATATACACAGACACACATAAGTAAAATTATAATTTAAGACATTTAACAAATATCATATAATTTAAAGATGAAATCAAATAATTATGAGGTAAAAGATATACATTGCATATACTTACATTATAATTTAAATCGGTTGTCAGTTTGGCCGATTTTATCGATTTACGTTTACATGACCAGTTTGATCGATTCTTTGTTATGTCTAGATATATTTTTCTTAGGGCTTAACAGTATTTAAATATAATGGATCATGATGGTTAATATTTCTATTAGGATTTAAATTTTAAATTGTAATTTAAATAATTCAGTAAAGTCGAATGTTCTTTCTATTCAGGAGAGATCAAGATATCATGTTTTCTGTTCTCTACTACACCAACTACAAATTGACCTGATCCGATTAATGTCGAAACAAAATCCCAAGAATATCTTATCCAATTAAAAACAAGGAATTTGACATGAATAAAATGTCTAAATAAGTGAAGAATTTAAAGCCTGCTTTTAAAAAGACGAGAGTGAAAATAGAAAAAGGCAAAGCAGAGATGATGAAACACTGGCTCATAGACAGCTTTCTATTTAGCAAATTGTCTGCACTACATCAAAGTGTTAAAGAGAAACCCAGTTTGACCCATTCACATGATAGCTTCAATTATATTCTCAGTGAAAAGAGAAAGTAAAAGGGAAAAAAAAAGTGTTACACAAATCAAACAAAGGAATTATAGATACAAGGGCGTGACAAGAAGCAACCATTAGTTACAGCACTGGCAGGCATCCACATCGATCTGATTCATCTGTACCATAAAATATTTCTACAGATGGATGGTTTTGGCCTCTTCTAGAGATCTCAACAACAAACAAAACTAGGCCGAAAACACATCCGATATAGGAAAAATCACTCCAAATGAGATTGATAGCACAAGAAACGCCCAAAGGTCCACTCGAAAAGACACTTCCTTCTGGATAAACCATAACTCATGAAGACAATTGGAACCTGCCGCTAGGCTTTTTTCTTCTCCACCCCTGAATTATTTCAAGTTAACTCTCAAGTATCAGCAAGAATGAAAAACAAGTTTTTAAAAAAAAGAAAAGGAGAAAAAGAGAGCTTACAAAAGCAGCATAATATATAAAGGTCAATCCAGCCAATACAACAAAAGCAATCTGGAATACATTGTACCTGTAACGAAATTACCAGCGAGACCAATTACATCAGCAAAGCATAAATAATGCTACTCCCTCCAATCCTAATTATAAAACAAAGTTGACTTTTTTGAAAAAATTAAAGAAGCGGGTTAAATTACTTTAGAGTATTCATATTTTTATTTTTTTCTTTAAACTAATTAATTTGACTAATAAATTAATATATAATCTAAGGATACATAACATATAATATGATTAATCAACTTATTTAGCTTCCTTAATTTTTCTACAAAAAGTCAACTTTATCTTATAATTAGGACCGGAGGTAGTATTTGGTTAAGAATGGTAAAAAACTAATTTGGCAGGAAAATTATAAAGGTGGATCAACCTCAACAGAAAATTAGGTGTTGGGACAAAAGAAGGGGACATTGCATTGGGGTCGGAATTTACAGGCTAGCCCAGAATGAAAGTTTTCAGTTTTTGTCCCTCTAGGGGATTGGGAATTGAAGAGATCCAGCTTAACTCACTTGTATAAATATTTAATTCCACGAAGAGACTGCAAGGTGTGACCAAATATTTCCTGGGCTGCAGTTGCTTGAGCATAGTAAGCAAATGCTGTGGAGCAGAACTGGATAACACTGGAAAAAAGTAAAACCATAGAATTCTCAGCAATACATGACAGCATAACAAAACCTTTCAGTAAAAATCATGTTAGCACCCAGCCAATGACTGACACAATTTCCTATGTTCATTCACATTCTAAAATTTCAATGCGAAAAAATTCAGAGGCTAGAATTATCGGCCACTTTGAATTTGCAATCATTCAAACCTCTATTTCCCTATTGTGTAACCAAAAAAAAATGACAAATATTTGAATGTTGACTATGCTGACCTAATGGAGCAGAGAAGGATCAGTCCCACATTAAACAGAAAAGAATTCATCAGAGTGGCTCCCCACCTGCCAAAAGAAAAATAAGAATCAAAGCATGAGCAGCCACAAAGAATGGGAGTAATACATATTAAAAGCAAAGAGAGAAGAATGACAGCGCAAATCAATTACTTCATGGGATGAATAGTAATGAAAACTAGTCTCAGCCCAAGCATCATGGCACCCGCAATCACAGCAAGGAGGAGGTAGAAGCAGAAAAACGCAAATGCAACAGTACCAAGAAGACCTGACAGGGGAGCAGAATATGAACATTTAGTCACAATAACTGAATGACAACTAAAAATATGCTGTATCTATAGTTGTAATTAGCTTATGGGTAAAGAGCCAAAAGAGCATCGGTAGCTTAACAAACCCCAAATATCATCCAGCTTGATGAAAACTTCATTCAGGAAAGGAGAAAGAGGAGGGTCGATTAAAAGATATATAATAATATGAGCAACCCATGCCACCGATACAATCAACCTGTTACAATATTTAGATGTTAGTTCGTTCATAAATATAAAACATGAGTTGCAACCATAAACAGTCCTGATTAAGGTGAAAGAACTATAAAAATGTAGCCCATGATTGTGTTGTGGGCAAAATATGTTTGCATGAATCTAAATTTAAAAGAATCCAAAAAAAAAACACCCTCAAAAGCATGAGATGCACCCCAATTTCTGCTATGATTAATTTTTTTAGAGATTCAAACTATACAATTGACGTCATTACTTGTTGGGATTTTATACAATCTACGTGTGTGCACGCAATAGCTTACCCTAAAATTCCCAACACAAGTTTTGCCAGATACCCAAGAACTGTCAGTGCCCATGATGTCTCAGCCTGCATTTAAGTAGGATCAGTAAGTGGAAAGTGATAAAATTTTTGCTTAAACTCAAAAAGTTACAACATCGATTGACTACCTTTTCTCCTTGTGGATACATCTCTTCAAGAAGCTTGACATCTTCTTCTAATTGAAACAACTCCTGAAAAATTAAACTAGAAACATGAGTAAACAATCATAACAGAACAAACTAGAAACGAAACAATTTGTGGTGCAAAGCAACATAACCAGCATTGCACCACAAACTTGATTAGCACATCAATTAATGATAA
Source organism: Inga oerstediana (assembly GCA_963210345.1). Lineage (NCBI taxonomy): Eukaryota > Viridiplantae > Streptophyta > Magnoliopsida > Fabales > Fabaceae > Inga > Inga oerstediana. The sequence continues at coordinate 61,952,917 of OY723408.1, forward strand.
ACAATGCCTGTGCTTTCAAGGGTGACTGCTAGATATAATGATAAGAACAGTTACATTGCAGATGCATTAGATATTAATAAACATCATCAACATTTGTTACCTTTTCTACTGCCTTTACATTCTTACGAAATTTTCTACCCTTTGAACGACCTTTTTCTTCCTGATGAAGTGCCTCAGCTGCCTTCTTCAATTCTCTTGCCTTTTTACCCAGTTCAGTAGCTTCCTAATGTAACCAACCACACAAATCATAAATACATGGCATGGGGATATTGGGTAAAAGAAAAGCATGTGCATTAAACCATTACAGGAGTCCCCTTCTACAGAACTACACAGCACCTTGATATACTGTGAGCGAGTAATAACAGCCTTTGGACGCCGGATAAATGAGAATATAAGTCCCAATGGTAGACAAGCAATACCAACGCCACCAAATATCTGGATTGAACGGTGAAAATACAAATCAATGGTCGATATTCCATAACTTGAGGGGAAATATCATAAAATGATCCCAGATGAAAAGCTGCATCTAGTTCCTAGTAAGAGAAAGGTTGTTCTAGTTCTAGCGTGTAATAATAGCATTTGACATCACTTTTACATTTATTTTAAAGTATTGACAAGCTAAGCTTTGCCCACAAGGGATCAAACATAAAAGAAGAAAGCACCATCTTCACTTACAAACTCAATAAATTAGCACCCAAAAGCAAATATTATCTTTCATGCACAATTATTATATAAATAACAAAATTATTCTGTGGTGCCTGTAACCAAGCTGAAAGAAGCAGGAATTTAACATCCAAGTATTAAGCTTCATGAAGAATGAGCTTACAGCAAAGAGCACGGATCCAACAATAGTAGCAAGTGCCACAACATATTCTGGGAAAGTAGTACGCATGGTCCATGTTTTCTCTGATGATGCGCTAGCAGAGTAGGCAGAACACTGGTTGCAGGACAAGGAGAAAAAAGCAGAATGAGAAAACCAAAAGAGGTGCTCCCAAAGCAACAAAAATTAGCAAAGAAGCTGAGCTATAGAAAATCAAGACCTGATGAATTCCGTTTCCTACGCATGGTTGACCACTGTTGAAGTTCCATGAGCTGGGAAAAGAGGTTGTTGATGAAGAGAGATGCCTAACAGTGAAGTCCACCTTCCCAACCAGCCCTAATATATCAGTCAAAGGATAAAAACGGTCAGATAGAGGTTAAATCTCACGTAAGGACAAAATGGATTTAAGATATCGTTCAAGGTTGAGAGTGGTTGTTCACCACTGATAAGTCAGACTTTACAGTGACAAAATTTTAATTTATTAATAACTAGAGTCATGCAGAATTCTCTCAAAGAAACCGTAAAGGAGGACAAATAACGATCCTATCTCTCAAGAAAACCGAGGTAAGATTAATCACTATATACAGCGATGCACATTTTACAAAAAGAAATATTGATCCGTGACCAAGCTTATCAACCTAATATAATAATATATCACTCACAATCAGATACAAGTCAAATTAAAAATTAAGAGCAGCTTATCAATTGTCCCTCTAAGAAACCCTTCATAGGGAAAGCTTTCCATCCTTCATTCTTTCCTAAGACAATGATTCTGAGATCTACGCATAACTCCTTTTATAACTTAGAAAATCTTAGGTTTTGCAAAAGTAATCATTTTGAAGCAAAACTAAATGCCTTTGCTAAGAACTTCTAAAAAATGCTTTCAAATAGTGAAACTTTAAAGTAGATTTTGCAATCCCAAACTAAGCCAATTGTTTCTTATTCTTCTTCTAGTAATATGCTGCTGAAAACTCATTCCAGCTGGGCCAACCTAAAAGCTTGAGTTACAAATCCCAAAATACTCAACATGAATTCACTCATAGCAACGCTATTTTAAATTTTTCTCCATGACATCCAGCCCCTATTTCCTACAACTAATCCGCTTTGAACCTTTTATTCTTTATCCATTGAAGCTTAAACCTTCCCTAGAAAGCACAAAAATAGAGGTTCTATTTTGCTTTTTTTGGTACTTAGACTTAGGATGCCTTGGAACACCTTCCGTTATCGGCTCAGATACGTTAATCAGACACACATAGACACTACAGAAGGGAAGAAGCTATAACAGGAAGAAGAATGTAAACAAGAGCTCACCATATAAGATACCCAGGACCAGAGCGCACACAATAGCTGTCGTCACCATCCACAACAGCGCACTCTTAATCCGTTTGCCAACACTCCTGCACTCAGATTATAGAAGCACAACCAAGACGCTCACCAATCAGATATCTCCGAATAAAAGCGGCTAAACATAGATGCCTTTGCACACAAACATGCACATGGATACAACAACTCAGAACTACCTACTTGTCCTGGTCCCCTTCGTAGTAGAACATGGCAAAGGGGATAACGAAGAACACGAGGACAGCATCGGCAATGTAGACCGCCAGCCACAGATCCTTCATCGGCAAGGTGAGACGACACGCTCCATTGTATATCGCATGCCGGCAAGCCTGCCGGTTCGCCACGTCCGCGGGTAACATGAGGATTGAAATCGCGGCGATGGAGAGACCCAGAACGACGACGAATTTAGGAAAGTAGGCCTGGTTAGCGTCGTCGGGATGCTGGTAATTAACGAGCAGGTAGACATTGAAGATGAAGACGATAATGCACACGACTATAGCAACGATCACGAGAGCGAGATTGAAATCGCCCATGGCTTTTAATAGCTCTCGATTCGACGAATACCCTATCGAATCGAAGAGATCAGAAGAAGAACAAGTGGTCCGATGTAAGGGTTTCAAGATTCGCAGATCTTATATAAACCAGAAAAAGAGAAATTTCGTTCTGATTGCAGGTAGTTCTTCGCTCCAGAGGAGATTCGAATAAACTCTGATTTTGATGGGGGAGGAGGTGAAACTACCTTTCTGCCCTCATCTAGACGCAACTGGGAGGGAAAGAAACGTGGAGGGGACGAGGGAGGTGGTTCGGGGGTATTAGAGTAAATTGAGGAATCTCACTTCCAAACCAGCCTGTCCAGAACCGAGGATGGGTTTTACAATGCTCTTCATCGTTGTAAGCTGTACCGTGTGAACGCAGAACCGCCCATGAGCTCAGCGCCGCGAAGGAATCGTAAGTTACAGCGACGGGGCACGCTAATTAATTTCAACGTAAATATTTTGCAAAGGTTATTTTTTTGGTATAAAGAGTTATTTTTTTTTATATATAATATTATTTAGAATAAAATACAATTACAACCCACTATTTTGTTAAAATTATAGGGACTTTTTTTATTTTTAAAACATATAATTTGATCCGGTTAAAAAAATCTAGAATAACTAGTTTTATTATTGTAAATATGTGAAAATTTTAAAATTATCAATAAACGTAAATTATTTTGACTAATTTATCTCTTATTATATAAATTCTAAATTCATTAAAATTTTCACTTATGTGTCTGAATACTATTTCTGCCAATTTGGGTGGTAAACTTTGTGAAAATTATTATATAAATAAGTTTCTATAATTAAAAAAATTAGAATATACTCCCTCCGGTCTCTTTTATAAGCAACTTTTACTTTTTATCTGAAAATGTAAGTTTCTTTTTCCTATTTTACTCTTATTAAATGCTCACTCTTTCTTATATCTTATACTTATTATCTCTCATATTTTTTATCTATTCTCTCCTCTATACTCTTTTCATAAATAATGGCATATATGGAAAAAAAATCATGACATTTTTTACACATTTATTGTTTTTAACTACCAATTCGTTTATGTAATTAAGAGAAAAGTTGTTTATAAATAGAATCAGAGGAAAGGATATAGGTAAAAACGTATTCATTAAATTTTTTTAACCTACATGACTTTTAGACGTCATCTATGTTAAAGAGAACCAAGTTTTTAAGTCAAAGGCACTTATTGTTTAGTGGATAAAATGGAATCTTTTAGATTAGAAACTAGAAAGGAGGTTGGAAGTATATGTTACGGTGAGTCATAAAAAGTCTATTTTATCATTTTTGTTTCCCTTATACATAGTTTTTTTTTTTTTTTTTGCCTAAGTGTAAGTATTTTCCTTTTAGAGGTAATTCTATTCAATGCACCGTATTTAAACTAGTTCGTACATTTTAAGAAATTAGTTATTTACGCTAGACCCAACCTTGATTATACATAGATATTCTTCTATTAGATAAAATTTTGTTCAAGTCACTCTCAAGTATTAAAATTGGGCACTTAATGAAGATTTGGATTTTGTGTCTCCCACAGTGGTTTGGACTTTGGTCTAGTCTTTGCATTTTTTCTTGGACCTGTTGGCTGAAGCTATCTCTCTAGCACCACGAAGCCCACTAACTTCAAGTGTGTTTGTTCTTGAATCTGGGTCATCAATAATGTGTTGGGTCCATGATAGAACTTAATCTATCCCAAAGTCCATTGTATAGATGGATCCATGAAGCTAAGAAGGGTTAATACGAACTAGATTTGCAGCCTTATTAAAAGCAAGCAAGCCTCACAATTTAAAGAATATTACTCATCTCATTTTTAAATATAAAATAGAATTAATTTTTTTGAGATATTAAAAAATATAATTAAATTATCTTAAAATATTTATATTTATCATTTTTTTCTCCAAACTATGTTGCCTAACTTATGAATTAATATATAATCTAATGATATACAACATATGATATGATTAAGTAACTTATTTAGCTTCCTTAATCTCTCCAAAAATAGTCAACTATGTCTTTTATTTAGGACCGGAGGGAGTAACATAGTTGTCAACAACAGAAGGCTGACCCAATAGCCGAGCAACGCTATCCATCATATTTGAATGAGGTTCAGGGTTTAAACCAAGCATCGATAGTTTTGTGTGGGTTCAAATTAACTATTGTGTTAAAACAAACTAACATACTCTCTCTGGTCCTTATTAAAAGGCACAAACTATCAATTTTTATAAACTAATAAAAACAGTTAAAAGCATTAAAATTGTTCTAAAATTCAAATGATTTCCAATATTATCCTTACTAACTACACTAAGCTCAAATATTATATTAATTATTACTCTCTTCCACCATCCTTATTAAATATGGGCATAAATGGAAAGATAAATTAAATTTTCATTGAAAACTTGCAAGTGACTATAAAAAGGACTAAAAATACTTGTTAGTTGGTACCTTATAATAAGGACCAGAGGAATCAGTCTTCTGTGGACTTTGGATTCTCCCCGTTTAGAGTATTTTTGGATGGAGAAAAAAAGTGAAGAGTGTTATAAAAATGAGAAAATACAAGAGATGTAAAGAAAGAAATGAAGAGAGATGAAGAGACAACTAGAGAAAAAGATAGAGTAATATCTTATTCATTTGGATGCAACCAAAGTATAGTACATAGTGCTCTATTTATAAACCCTCAACCACAACCAAGAGTTACACAAAGTAAATGACAAACTTTAATCCTTATGAGTACACACATTGTAACCTTTGAGTTATGGGTATGAAAACTCCTAAAGACCATTTATTGGAGAGGTTATGGGATATAGAAAATGAAAGGTTAAGAGTTGGGAATTCATGGACATCCACCTTAATTAGTATTTTTACAACACTCCCCCTTGGATATCCATAAAAAAAAATATTGTGCCTCATTAAAACCTTACTGAGAAAAACCCATTGGGACAAAAACCTAGTGAAGGAAAAAGAGTATACAAAGTTTACTCTCCCTGATGACAACATCACTTTATGTCTTTAAGCCTTCGCATTCCAATACCATACACTAACTTCTTAAATGTTCTAGTTGGCATTGTCTTGGTAAACAAATCTGCAAGGTTGTCACATGAGCGAATTTGATGAACATCTATGTCACCACTCTTCATAAGATCATGAATGAAAAAGATTTTTGGAGATATATGTTTTGTTCTATCTCCCTTAATATACCCTCCTTTCAATTGAGCTATACATGCTATATTATCTTCATATAGTATTGTTGGAATCTTTTGTTCAGGAAACAGACCACACACTAATTGGATATGTTAAGTTATTAACCTTAGCCAAACACATTCTCAACTTACCTTATGAACTACAATTATCTCTACATGATTTGATGAGGTAACTGTTAAAGTCTGTTTTGTTTATCGCCAAGATACAAGTGTACCTCCACAAGTAAATAAATATCATGTTTGAGATCTACCATTGTGTGGATCTGATAAAAACTCTGCATCTGCATAACCAACCAATTGTGATCCAGATTTATTAGAATAAAATAATCCTATATCATTTGTTCCTCGAAGATATCGGAATATATGTTTAATTTCGTTCCAATGCCTTCTTGTTGGTGAAAAACTAAATCTTGCCAATAAATTCACAGCAAATGCAATATCAGGTCGTGTTGTATTAGCAAGATATATTAGTGCACCTATAGCTCTAAGATATGGTACTTCTGGACTAAAAAGTTCTTCTGTTTTCTCTTGAGAACAAAAAGGATCCTTCTCCTTATCAAGTGATCTTACAACCATTGGAGTAGATAATGGATGTGCTTTATATATATAGAATCGCTTTAATATTTTTTCAACATAAGTTGATTAATGAAGGAGAATTCCATTTGCTAAGTGTTCAACTTGCAGGCCAAGACAAAACTTTGTTCTTCTAAGATCCTTCATCTCAAATTCTTTCTTTAAAATTCATCAGCTTTTTGAAGCTCTTCAGGAATTCCAATTATATTCAAATCATTCACATATACAACACTTATCACAAACTCTGATCCATTTCCTTTTATGAAAACACATGGGCAAATAGGATCATTTTTTATAACCTTCTTTTAATAAATATTCACTGAGACGGTTATACCACATTCTTCCATATTGTTTCAATCCATATAAGGATCTATGCAAACGAATTGCACAATTTTCTCAAGAATTCTTACTTCCTTCTGGCAATTTGAATCCTTCAAGGATTTTCATATAAATTTCGGTATATAAAGTTCCATATAAGTAGGTTGTAACAACATCCATTAGACGCATATCTAGTTTTTTGCTCACTACCAGACTAATTAAATACCTTAAAGTGATTGTATCCACCATAGGAGAATATGTCTCTTCATAATCAATGCCAGGTCTTTGTGAAAATCCTTGTGCTACCAATCGTGCTTTATATCTAACGACCTCATTTTGCTCATTTCATTTTCTCACAAATACCTATCTATACCCAATAGGCTTTAAACCATTTGGTATTTAGACTACAGGTCCAAAAATTTCACATTTTGAGAGTGAATTTAACTCTACTTGAATTGTGTCTTTCCATTTTGGCCAATCATTTCTATTTCTACATTCTTCAACTAACCTAGGTTCAAGATCATCATTTTGATTAATTATTTCAACCTCAACATCATATGAAAATACGTTGTCAACAACTATACTTTCTCAGTTCCATATCTTTCCCGTAGTGACATAACTCATCGAGATCTCTTCATTATTTTCAGTTACCTGGACCTCTTCTAGGATCTTTTGATTAGTTATGTCTGCCTCCTCAACTTGACCATCTTGGTTAATTGCTCCCTTTTTCTTTCTAGGAGTTTTATCTTTGAAACTAATTGGCCTACCACGCTTCAAGCGTGACTTAGTTTCATTTGCAATTGATGGTTGTCCTAGTGGGACATCAATTCTAATTGGAGCATTTTTATCTTGAATGTGAGATTTGGTAATTCTCTTAAGGTCAGTAAATGCATCTAGCAGTTGATTTGCAATATTTTGTAAATGAATTATTTTTTTGAACTTCAATCTCACATTGTTGTGTATAAGGATCTATATGTGATAGTGATAATGTTTTCCATGTAATTTATTTATTCAGCTGCTTATTATCTCCCCATAATATTGGAAAAATTGTCTCATCAAAATGACAATCATCAAAACGTGCCATAAATAAATCTCCAGTTGAAGACTCTAAATACTTGATTATAGAAGGAGATTCATAGCCAACATATATTCCTAACCTCCTTTGAGGTCCCATCTTTGTGCATTGTGGTAGAGCAATAGGAACAAATACCACACATCCAAAAATTCTAAGATGGGAAATATTTGGCTCCTGACCAAAAGTCAATTGTAATAGGGAGAATTTATGATAACTTGTTGGCTTGATGCGTATAATTGCTACCGCATGTAAAATTGCATGCCCCCAAGCTGATATGGGAAGCTTTGTTCTCAAAAGCATTGGTCTAGCTATCAATTGGAGGTGTTTAATGAACGATTCTGCTAGACCATTTTGAGTATGGACATGAGCAACAGATTTTTCTACTATTATTTCAATTGCCATGCAATAATCATTAAAAGCTTGAGATGAAAAATCACTAGCATTATCAAGATGAATTGTCTTAATTGTATGATCTGAAAATTGTGCTCTTAGCCTAATTATTTGAGTGAGTAATCTAGCAAATGCTAAATTACGTGTTGATAACAAACACACATGTGAACATCTTGTAGATGCATCTATTAAAACTATAAAATATCTAAATAGTCCACATGGTGGATAAATAGGCCCATATATGTCTCCTTGGATACGCTCTAGAAAAACAGGGAATTCAAGCCCAACTTTTGTCAAAGAAGGTCTTGTAATTAATTATCCTAAGGAACAAGCAGCACATGGAATTCCTTAAATTGAAGAATCTTCTGGCTCTTCAATGGATGTTCGTGTGAATTTTCAATAATTCTTCGCATCATAGTTGATCTGGGATAATCTAACCAATCATGCAAAACAATAAATATATTTTTATCAGCAAGCTTTTGGTTCACTATAGCATTTGTTTCAATTGTACTAATATTTGTATAGTACAAACCAGAAGATAATGTTGGTCATTTTTCTAGGACACATTTTTCACCAAATCTAACAATTTTAATTTGTAAATATTCCATATTATTCTCATTTATAGTCTTAATATGATACCCATTTTGGCGGATATCCTTAAAACTCAATAAATTTCTGAGAGACTTAGGGGAATATAAAGCATCATTAATAACAAATTTCATTCCTTTGGGTAATATTATAATTGCTCTTCCGGAGCCTTCAATTAATTTTGTATTACTCGCTATGGTATTCATGCTTGCACTACTTTTGTTAGATGTGAGAAATATTTTTTATCTCTAAGTATGGTGTGTGTTGCAGCACTATCTATGAGACATATCTTCATTCTTGTGTCTAATGATCGAAACATCCATAATCTTCACCCAAATAAAAGAAAAATGCATTAAAACAAATTCAAAAATACATAATGAGCAATAATACCCTTATTACATGTGAAAAGAGGAAATGAAAGTAAAGCATAAACTAGATTCAAAAAACACCATAAATTAAAACTTTTTTTATCTAATCATGATTCTAAAAAAAAATCAGCCACCTCCAAGTGTGCCATAGCATCAAGGCCATTAATACCATATAGCTCATTGACACCATCATTCTTGTATGCCTCAACATTATCATCTTGAAAAATCAAATTTGTTTTCACATTATTCGCACTCCTTTTCATAGAGGCTTGATAAAGTTTTGCTAGATGCTTATGCATACGACAGGTACGTGACCAGTGCCCCTTCAAACCACACCTATAACATTGATACAAAACTAGATATCTAGTAGCAGTATATCTGAGTGCCTTGCACAAAGAAATCAAACCAATTGCTAGTTGGAATTATTTTTATCTATGCTAACAAAGCTAGGAGGCAATATTTGAACACGAGTATATCTTAATGGCCCATGATAAAGAACACATATCACTTGTTCAATTTCATTCTACCACAATGTCTTCTTGCTAATAAATATAGCTTCTAACCCTTAGCTTCTAAGACAACATAATACAAATATGCAGGGAGAACGAAGACAAAAATAACAGCTTTAATTGAGGACAAATATCACAGCTTTAATCTCATAAATTGAACTTCAACAATCACAGAGAAACTAGAAAAATGAAGAAATAACAGCTACCCAAAGATTATAAACAAAAGGGATTTGTCATTTATCTGGAAAATGTAGGAAGAACAGGTGAGGGAGAATGATGCATTAAGGTACAAATGCAGTACGTGCAGATTGTCGCGAGGCCGACGACACACTGGAGCAGAGTACAGTATAGACTTTCGCGACTTGCGAAGAAAAAGTGAGTGTAACCCCCGCCTTGAGAAAGACCACAATTAGCGTTTAAACATGTTTAATAATCGAATGAGAGATCCCGGATAATTAAAAACTTTTATAACACCTGTATAAATAGATCTCCATTCATTTCATTCCTTAAAACAAATGGTCTGTTCGGTCTGTTATATGTACAATATCAGAGTATACCATAATTCCCGACATTCACCCAGGATAATAACATTAATCCAAAATAATGTTCAGGGCATCAATGCCCATCTCAGTATCCATATAAGAGATTACAAAAAACTATACTTCTATGGTCTATTCAATATGTACATTTATCCAAAATGATAACCAGTTTAGTATAAAACCAAAATATCTAACTAAGACTACCGCTGGTAGTCCTAATCGTCCTTGTTCACTTGCTTGTTCTTCAATCCACTTGCCCTGTCTAAAAATGTTATTTGGAAAGAATGAGATTCTAGAGAATCCCAGTAGCAACAGTTTACGTATATGATGCATATAAACAAAGCAAGTAAATATATATCACAATGCAGCAATCAATATTCGAGGTTGGGCACACTGCCACGTCCCCTTCACTGTATACGAGGCTAGGCTCTCGCCACGTCCCCTCACTGTATTCAAGGCTGGGCTTTCGCCACGTCATATCAACTGTATCTGTATTCGAGATTGGGCTTACGCCACGTTCCCTTCATTGTATTCAATGATTAATGCAAACAAGCAATGCAATAACATGATATAGGATAAAGTGTCACTACTTTAGTCTTTCCGTTCTTGAGCAGGCACATGCCTTCTATGCTCCGGGCAAATATCAAATCCTAAAGTCATAATTAAGGATGAAGCATTATTCTCTATTCCAATACTTAATTGACTCTTCAATACTTAGATTTGGTTATCAATAATGACCATTAAGAAGCTACAAATGCCTCTAATAAAACCCTTAAAAGGTTGGGAAACAATAGGTTGAAGATCTCTTTTCAAAAACTCAAAGTGCTGGAACACAGGGGTTGGCCGCGGCTAGCCCTTCCTTGGGCCACGGCCAAAATATGGTCAGAAGGTCACTGGCCACGGCCAGCCACCCATAGGCCAAGGCCAGAATCATGTCAGAAAGGTTTGGGCCGTGGCCAAGAAATTTCATGATTCTTGGCTGAACTTCCAAAATTCATAACTAATTCTAGAAAAATCGAAACGAGGTGATTTCAAAGTCAAATGAAAGGTATTTAAGTTCTTTTTCTAGGAAAAATATGGCTCATTACTTAAAATCATCACACGAATACATAATCACCAAAAACTCAACACTACTCTAAAACAGAGTTCTGTTTCCATCCCAAACTTTGGACAATCATATATCCCAGAATACTAAACGAAATGACACAAAATATATATCCATTTTGAAGCTTGGGATGTGAACCTTAAGACTAGAAAGTTTCATAATTTTCCAACACCATTTGGTTATTCAAAATGCTCGTGCAAACTGACTGCCTAGACGGAGTTCACACAAGACAGATTTTCTAACTTTCTACCAAAGTGTCTAATGGCTCCAAAATTAACAATTAAGCCTATTCTGACATAAATTTTCATAAGAAACACAATGGTAACCTCAAAATGACCAAAATCAAAACCTATCACCATGCCCTGTTTTGACCAATACACAAAACCAAATACAAAGTTTCCAAACTTCACCTTTAAGCTTCAATTCAATTATATTCATTCAAAACACTAAACAAGGCACTAATTCCAAGACAATAACATGCCAACAACACAATGACCCTCAATTTCAAAATTCAAAGCAAAATTTCTAGAAAATCCAAACTTAACCAATGGCTATAAAACCTATATAGAAAGGTTTATCTTACTCACATCTATAACTTTGCCAAAGAGATTTCTTGATTTATCACTTCCCAAAATTTTGTATGGGCATAAACCAACACCAATGGGCATACTATAAACATCAAAATGAAGCTCTCACTCCAAGGATCAACTTTAATGAATGAAGTTTGAGCAATAGAGTTCATTTTCCCTTACCTTTTCAAACTTTTCTTCCTTCCCTTTAGACAACAATGGCTGACGAAGAGAGGGAGAGAGAAAATGAGAGATGAAGCTTGAAGAAGGAGGTGAAATGATGGCTAATCCTTCCCCATGCCTCCATCAGCTGAATACAAGGGAAGAGGAGAGAGGAAAATAATTAACTAATGGGTTTGACTTTCTTACACTCTCTTACTTCATCTCCACTTGACACTTGTCTTCTTCCTATTGGCTCTCACCCATTAAATCACCAATTAGCTTCTCTAATCCCTCCATTAGCCATTTAATCACACTTTTCATTTTTTTCTCTGAGTTAGTAATTAATTTCCCATTAATCACTAACTTATGGCCAATAATTTCCATTCCATCAATTTCCCATCAATTATGACATATTAGATAATTTTGTTACAAATACATATTAATTCAACTTTAATACACAATTACCATCTCAATAATCAACATTAGCCCTTAATTAAAATTTGGGGTGTTACAGTGAGGGACGAAGAGTGGTCAGGGAGAAGCAGGCGCGAAGAGCAAAAGCAAAGGGAAAGTGAGCAACAGAGACGGGCGGGAGAAGGAGGCACGAAATGAAAGAGGTAAAGGTAAAGTGGATTAGTAAAACAGAGGCCCTAGACGTGGATTCAACGACCATTCTATGAGAACGGTCGTTGAATCCGCATTACAACGACCGTTCTGCAGAACGGTCGTTGAATATATGGCATACAACGATCGTTCTCATAGAACGGTTGTTGAAACTCTTGCCAGAATTACAGCTTTGCCACCACTCTCCTTTCTACGTCTGTTTTCTTGAAAATGGACGTTGTTTGGTATTGTGGAATCCTCTTCCTGTAGTAGTGATGTGATCAGTCGAAATATGAATGGCTAATTAAAAAATAATGTTATTATTATATGAATGAACCTAATCCCTTCGTGATGCAATCAGACAATTCAAATGGTTGGCCAAACCAAAGATTGTTATTATTATCGTCATGTGGAAAGCTATATATGTTTCTTTCAATTTTAAAACTTTAAACCACTATATTGGTAAACATCATTATCAACCATTTAATTTCTTCGTAATATTCAATAAAAAATGCATGTGTAGGTTCACAATGCTGCGATGTGTGTGTGTGTGTGTGTGTGTGACGACTTGTGGATATGGGCAAATGTTAGTGTGAGGTGCGTGGTGCTTTATATATACATGCTAATTTGCCCTTCTTAGGCGTGATGTTTTGTATACATGATCAAGTCAGATAAGTTTTTTCCAAAAAATAAAAGATACTCTATTCGATCCTTAATATTAGATTTAGTGACTAATTTAAAAAAATTGATGAAGTTAAATAAATTACTAAATTATAGCATATGTTATATGAATTTTTTAAAATATTTATATGTATCACTAGATTATATATTAGTTTATAAGTCAGATAAATTTATTAAAAAAATAATAAATATAAATATTTTAAAATAATGTAATGTTGTTATATGTGTGTGTTGACTTGTGGATATAGGCAAAGTGTATATGGGAAGCGCGTGGTGGTTTATATATAGGATCAAGCTATATGTAGTTTAATTTGTTTTTTTTTAAAAAAAAAAAGGAAGAAAAACTGGGGTGTGTGTGTGTGATTAAGTTTCAAAAGGGAAAAAGATGGAGTTTTGTAGAAGTTACATTGTGAATTTAAGAATTTTTGTTTTCCTTGGACCAACATGGAAGTTGTGAGGGAAGATCACATGCAATTTAATGACAATTTTGGAGAAGGCATTAGGATAAGGAGTCGCTTAGCCAACTTTCTTCTTTCATGGCAAAACATTTAAAAAAAAAATCGCTTATAGCCGGTTTGGCTGCACATATTAAATTAATTTTTTAAGATTAAATTATATTTTTAGTCTTTTAAATTTTACATGAGATATATTTTTTGTCCCTTAAATTTATAAAGTATACTTTTATCCTGTATTTCTAACACCATTAATGTTGATAATGGAAAATATTAACACAGCAAACTTAAGAGATGACTGTGCAACTGACAAAATGTATTTAAGTTTTAATTTTTGAATATAATATATTTATATTATAAAACTAAATTTGTTTAATACAATTGAGGTTTTCATATTGACTGCTTCCTTGGATTTTTAGATGTTTTTAAATTTATACATATTTTAAATTTAAGATTAATAGCATTTAATTATACAGTCATCACTTGAGTTTGTTCAATTAGCATTTTTTGTTGGCAATATTAACTGTGATAGAATTATAGAACTAGAAGTATACTTTATAAAGTTAAAGGACCAAAAATATACCTCATGTAAATTTAAATGACTAAAAATATACTTTAGATATTTTTAAAAAAATAAAAATATGTATTGTTGAAACTATATTTGGTAATGTTGCTGCAACAACGAACACAATGACATTCATCATTGTAGATTATGAAAATTCTAAACTCATGGAGACTATGGGTCCTTGTGACTGTGAAAATTCTAAACACGAAACTTGGTTGGTTGGTTGTCATGCACCTACCCGTTATTTTCGGAAAAAATTGACTCGTCACCACTTAATCTTCTTCTAATTCATTTTTTCTCTGATTCAGATTTAATGGTGGTATTTTAATTAAGGTGATGCACTATTTAATATAAAATTTCTCAACTTGGAGCGTGTTTAGAAACGCATTTTGGGGCATATAAGCCCGATTTTTTCAAATGAAACGTGTTTTGTTTTTTTTATGTTTGATGTAGTTTTTTAAAATTGCATCTCGGGTAAAATAAGATACTTATTAAATAAGCTTTTCACTGCGTGTGTGTTTGGCATCACTTATTTTTGGATAATAAATTCTTATTACGTAAGTCAAGATAAAACTCTTCTCACATACTTACCTTATATACCGTAAATCACGATTTATAAGCATTTATTGTCCAAAAATAAATCGTTCATCCAAACATAAATCATATTACAAAAACTAATTTTTTCTATTAAATCATTTTTAATAAGTCAGAATTATAATAAATCATTTTTCCTACCGTTATCCTAAATACACTCTTAGATTTTGTACATGCCAAATTGATCAATTTGGATTATGGACATGGCAAATTGAGAATACCATAGGCCGGCAGGTCAACTCACATCACATGCACCATAGGCTCAGATCCATCCAGCTTTATCTTTAACCCTCAACACTGTTACTTAATATTTTTGATTCTTAATATAAGATATATTTATCTAATTTTATTATATTTAAGAAGCTAATTGAGTTAGTTTATATGACATGTATTTTTTAAAATACCTCAGTCATCTTCTTTAATCTTCTCCCCCCTCCTCCTTGATTATTGTTGAGGGAGTATTAATAGGGATAAATTAGAAAAATATTGATAAATATAAAAACTATATTTTACATTTAGGATTAAAGGAAGTACCTGATAATAAGAATAATAATTCCAAAAAACCAGAGGGAGTACCTGATATTTATGAAAACTATACCAAATATGTTTATGAAAACTATACCAAATATGTCTCCAAAATAGGATCTTATATTTATGAAAACTATACCAAATATGTTTTATATTAAAAGTCAGAGGAAGTACCTGATAATAAGAATAATAATTCTAAAAAATTAATTAATAGTTAATACTCATCTCATTTTTATTGTAAGAGTTATTTATCTAATTTGAAATATTAAAAAATAAAATAAATTACTAATTATAATATGTGATATGATCTTTTTAAAATTCTTTTATATAACTTTATATTATATATGTGTGTGTCTGTTTATAAGTTAGATAAATTAATTTAAAAAAATAATAAATATTAAAGATAAAATGGATAAATATTCTACTTTAAGATTAAAATATATTTCAAACTAAATCATGCACTTAGGATTGGAGAAGTATCACACAATAGTTAGTTTATATCATATTATTTGAAAAGTAGGTTCGAGAAGGAAAGTAATCATAATGAGTATAAGACATGAGAGAGGACGAAGTGGATGGAAAGTATTACCTAACCTGATATTTATGTGGAAATGGAAGCAAAACATAATGCCTCACATAGAAAAAAACAAAAAAGGTTTCCCGTTACACCTAATGCCTTGTTTGTACAATGGATTTCGTCCCGGTGAAAATGAAATTAGAATTGGAGTTGAATTCTATACTTTCAACTTGTTCAATACACTAAAGAGATATTAAATTGCCTTCCACGTGAAGGCCAATTTCATCAAACTTATTGTAATTTGACCCATGGAATTTAAAAAGAAAAATTACACTGAGTCCCAAAAAACCAAGGTATTAAAACCCGGATCGAGTATTGAACCGGTCGAGATACTGGGTTAAGGGTCAGTGGGTTAAATCGGGACCAAACCGGAGCTAAACCGGGACCAAACCGGAGTTAAACCGGGACCAAACCGGTGAGTAATTGAAAATTTTAGGCTTATAGTATGAAATTATAAAGGAAAAAGTTAAAAAAAAATTTTTTTTTTTTAATTTGGGACCCGGACCGGACCGTGAACCGGACCGGTCTAGTAACCGGTTCGGCGGTTTCCGGTCCGGGAACCATGCAAAAAACAAATAAAAGATCTTGAGAAATGTTTAAATTATTATCAAGTCCTATAGTATTATTTTATAATAAATTTTAGTTAGAAAAAGTCAGAAATACCTATATTAAATAAATTCCAATTAAGACTATTTTATAATAAATTGATAAGAGTGTTTCTGACTTTTTTTAATTAAAATTTATTATAAAATAGTCTTACAGTATTTTAACAATAATTTAAATATTTCGTAAAGCCATTTCTTCGTATTTTTCTTTTTTCATGATTTCAGTGTAATTTTCTCATTATAAAATTATATGGAATTCTAATTTTGGCCCAGCCATTTTTTCACCTCTTGATCAACTCCAACCTCGCATGGTCATGGAACCCACTATCACCATCAACTTCAACCTAACCCATAGGCGGCTTGCACCCACCGGTGTCAAGCACAGCCCATCATCAGCCTATACTGCAACCGACAGCACAACTCACGGCGTGACTTCCCTGCGGTTTTGCATCAGATCTGGCTCTCTTCTCTCACCATGATAGCTCTCTTCATCCTCTTTACTCCAGCAACTAGGTCGGCTCCATGTTCATCCCACTGCCAACGATAACAACGACAGGGGACAATAGCGACAGTGACAATCTCTTACGAAGACGGCAACCTCCACAGAGTACTCATCAGATCTGGCCCTTTTTTGATGATTTGGTACCTTCTTCACGATTTCTACAATTACTGGTTTTTGCATCTAAGAATGTTGGTGTCTACTGGAGAAGGAGGCTGTGGTGGAGATTAGCTTGGTGGAGGGGGAGGATAAGCTCGCTGAAACCGAAGTTGTGGCGGAGTCGCTTGGTGGTTGACGGTGGTTTGTGTATTTCCGATGATGGTGAAGATTGGGTTCTCTAAGTTGGATTTGCATATTAGGTGTTTTAGTGAGTACATTTTAGCATTTTTGTATAAAAATAAATCGG
The DNA here is from genome assembly GCA_963210345.1 of Inga oerstediana. Classification (NCBI taxonomy): domain Eukaryota; kingdom Viridiplantae; phylum Streptophyta; class Magnoliopsida; order Fabales; family Fabaceae; genus Inga; species Inga oerstediana. Next base: position 61,970,526 of record OY723408.1, read on the forward strand.
TTAAAGTATACATTTAGTCCTTTATATTTACTCCAAGATTCAATTTGATCCTTTATATTTATAAAGTATACTTTTAGTCCTTCTACTTTAACACCGTTAGTTTCATCTAATGAAAAATGCTGACTGTGCAATTAAATAAAGTATATTTAAATTTAAATAATATAAAAAAAATTATTGTGCGTTCCAACTAACTAATTAAAAAATATTAATAATTTAATAATCAGAACAATCACCCCATCTTCTTCTTACCAATATACATTCATCACTCTTCTCCATGAATGAATTCTCCACTCCAATTTATCTTATCTCTTCTGTATCCTCTAGTTGACCAAGTCATGAGTTACCTTCAACACCTTCTCGAAATGAAAATTCACACATCTTTGGATGTCCAGTGGGTCCACCATCTTTAATAAAAGGAAAATAATCTGCCAAGTTTGGTCTTCCAACATCCGCTATAACGTCCGAGTCTACCTCTTTGAACTTGTTCACTATATCAGAGCAAACCAAATCCATAGAACAAATAGAGTTCGACAACAATTCACTGTAGTCATGAAAGCAAATTTTCTAATTTCTATTGTTTCTCTAGTGAGGTTGCTCTAATGGATATGAGCGAGGAGCTCCTGCATTTTCTCACTCTTGCGTTTCTGTGTGGTTTCAAGAATTTTACTGGAAAATAACGGATTATAGCATATTTTCTTCATAAATTGCCAGCGAGAAGAATAATGGATTAGAGGTGGAAGGAGTGTGGACCATCAGGAGAAGAGTAAGAAAATGGAAGGAATATTAGAGCAGAGAAGCCATTAATTGATTAATGGAGGAGAGTGAGGAGTGTATATTAGTGGGAAGAAGATATGATGATTATTCTAGTTATTAAAGTTTTTTAATTAGTCAGTTGGAACATACAATAATTTAACTTTTATATTATTTAAATTTAAGTATAATTTATTTAATTGCACAGTCAACATTTTCCGTTAGATGAAACTAACGGTGTTAGAGTTGAGGGGCTAAAAATATACTTTATAAACTTAAAGAACTAAATTGAACCTTAGAGTAAATATAAAGGACTAAATATATACTTTAACCAAATAAATCTCATTTTCATATAGTACCAAACACACTTTCGATTTCTAATTCTGTTTTCAACTTTTCATACCCCTTTGTACCTAAGTCAATTCTGCGTGCCAAACGCACCTAAGAGAAAACTAACGGTGACAATTAATATTATCTTTCTCTGTCACTTGAACCAATAAAAAATTTGAACCCATCAATTTTAAGTTAAAATTCAACAATTTTTTGTCTTTATTAGTATTTAATATACACTAAATGTCTCATAATAACAAAATTTATATAATACTTTATTCGGTCTTAATTATAAAATAAAGTTAACTTTTTTTAAGAAATTAAAGAAGCTAATTAAATTACTTTAAAATATTTTCTTTTTCTCCAAACTAATTAGTTTAACTAATAAACTAATATAGAATCTAATGATACATAACATATGATATGATTAAATAACTTACTTAGATTTCTTAATCTCTCCAAAAAAATCAATTTTATCTTATACTCCCTCCGGTCCTAATTATAGGACATATTTACCTAACTTTGGAGAAATTAAGGATAGTGGTTAAATTAGTTAATCATATTTATTTTCCTAAAATACCCTTATTTAAAATTTAAAATGACATTCAATTACATTGATTCTCTATTTTTTCTTGAACCTCTCCTGCCTCACACACGACTTCTCCAAGCTTTCATACAATCCGGCGTCGTCAATTTCCCTCAACAATTTCCGATCTACTCTTATTAAATTATTATTGTGTTTAATTATTATTGAGAAAGTATCAATATGGGGTATTTTGGGAAAAAATTGACAAAAATTAGAACTTTATCCTATAATTAGGACCAATATCAACTCTCAAATGTTGTCCTATAATTAGGACCGGAGGTAACAATAAATGAAGAATCCAGATAAAAATAAATAAATAAAAAATCATATTATACGTTCATATAAAATATTTAATAATGTGACTTATAAATAGGTTTAAGAAATATATTCTCTCTCTACCTTATAGTATAATTTGTGAGGTCAGCACTTTAATACTGTTTCCCCGCTTAACAAACTAATTTTGAATATTTGAGAGCATGCTTAAAAAGGAAAAATTCCAGAAAAATATATACCCATTAAATTTCAAAATCCTAAATTAATGATTTGACAAGAACTTACATTAACATTCTTATTATTCTTTTTGTTCATTCCATTACGTTTCTTGTCAATAAGATTTTAAAATTCAAATATTATGTTTTTAGAATTCTTCTCTTAGAAATCACTTTTAAGTTTGACAAGACAAAATCCACCTATTTATCTAATACAGACACGATATTCTACAAAAGTCATCACTTAACCTTAAAATTTAATAATATTGAATTAAAATATCTTATATTAAAATGTTTAACAATAATAAAAAATAAAGGGTTAATATAAATTTTGGTCCCTGAAGTTTGATCCAATTTTGGTTTTGGTCCCTCAAGTTTAAAATCGGTGGTTTTGGTCCATGAAGTTTGACCCTTGATTCCTCAAGCGTAAAATTTTTGGTTTTGGTCCTTGAAGTTTGAAAAGGACTTGGTTTCTTTTCAGTTCGATTTGGTTTTTTTCCGGTTTTGTTTGGTTTTTCACCAAGTCCTTCTCAAACTTAAGGGATCAACAGTTATAAATGGAGTAAACTTAAGGGACCAAAACCAAAAATTTCAAACTTGAGAGACCAGGGGTTAAACTTTAGGGACAAAAATCACCGATTTTAAACTTGATGGACTAAAATCAAAATTGGATCAATTTTTAGGGATCAAAAGTTATATTAACCTAAAAATAAAAATAATTGATATTTTTTGTGGTCCGAAGTGGCAATTACTTAGTTTAAATAAAAACTGAAAGGCTAAAGTATACCTTTAGTCCTTTATGTTTACTCCAAGGTTCAATTTGATCCTTTAAGTTTATAAAGTGTACTTTTAGTCCCTTAATTCTAACACCGTTAGTTTCATCTAACGGAAAATACTGACTATGCAATTAAATAAAATATGTTTAAATTCTAAAAATGTAAAAAGAAATTATTATATGTTTCAGTGAACTAATTAAAAAATATTAATTTCAACTCTCTTGGCGCTTCAATTTCTCTCCAGATAATTGAGCAAAAGCTAGAGGAAGAAGTATCTTCCTGTTGGTGGCACCATCTTCAACCAGTTTCTCAACTTCAATAGGCTCCACCACTACATGATTGATCTCGCAAGCAAGTACAAGACCTATAGATTGGTCACACCTTTCCGGACGAGATGTATTCCTTTGATCCAATCAATGTCATATACATTCTCAAAACCAATTTTGAGAATTTCGGAAAGGTTATTGTAACAAGGAATTCGCTTAAGGTTTTGCTTCTGGAATTATTAAATAAATGCAGATTCGTGTCTCTGATGCTAAAAGATTGAGCGGTTTGAATCATTAACTAGTTTCAGGATCTTAATCCAATTCCATGTGACGAGAAAAATAACGGCTTAGAGTGGAAGGAGTGCTGATGATTGTCAGGAGAAGAGTAAGAAAATCGAAGAAACATTGGAGTGGAGAAGTCATTAATGGAGGAGGGTGAGCAGTGTCTATTGAAGGAAAGAAGATGGGGTAATTGTTCTGGTTATTATATTATTAATATTTTTTAATTAGTTCGCTGAAACATATAATAATTTCTTTTTACATTTTTAGAACTTAAACATATTTTATTTAATTGCATAGTTAGTATTTTCCGTTAGATGAAACTAACGGTGTTAGGGTTGAGGGACTAAAAGTACACTTTATAAACTTAAAAGATCAAATTGAACCTTGGAGTAAACATAAAGGACTAAAGGTATACTTTAGCCAAACTAAAACAACAAATATTTTGAAATGCTCCCATATCATGATATCACCGGCTTCTGTGGATTTTTGTCGGCAATTAAAGTTGTGCCTTGATAATAATTGTACTTTATAAACTGGCAAAAAAAAATTGTACTTTATACTTTTTTTTTGTTTATACATGACGCCAAAACTGACTACTAGCCTCTATCAGGCTGCCCTATTTGTACTTTATACTCTTAAAATAGTACTATTAGTTTATTTATAGATAATCTGACCATTGAATGCCAGGGTGATTATCAAAAAGTTTTGGGAGATTTACACTTAGGTCCCATGCAAGGAAAAAAATGAAGAAATGGTCCCTATAGATTGCAAAATGAAAAAATGGTCCCATGGAGTTGTCAATACAGGCTCCTGGAGTTGTTAATGACAACTCCAGGAGCCTGTATTGACAACTCCATGGGACCATTTTTTCATTTTGCAATCTATAGGGACCATTTCTTCATTTCTCTTCTTTCTTGGGACTTCACTGTCATTCTCCCAAAAGTTTTTGTCTTCGGTATTGGAATAGAAAGTCAAAAGATTCTCTCATCCGTATGTTCTGGAAACTGTACTTTTATAAAAAGTTTGAAACCTTACAAGCACTCGTAATTCAAATAAAAAATTATATATATATATATATATATATATTAAATTTTAAACTAATTTTAGAATGAATCTAGTTGTTCATAGAATCTGAAAATAGATTTTTTTACCAGCAAAATCTGAAAATGGATAAAGTTATAAATCTATTCATTTTTTAATTCATAAATACTGTGATTTATACTGATATAATAACATCACTTGTAAAATTTCATAAGATAACTATTGAATTGTTCTTTTTTGGTACCAAACGACTAATTATTTATCCCACATAAAATAATAATAATATGCAATATATAATAAAATCTATAATATCCAATAAAAAATATAATGAATAGTATTAGTCATAAGATAACTATTGAATTGTTCTCTTTTGGTACCAAACGACTAATGATTTATCCCATATAAAATAATAATCAATATGCAATATATAAAAAAATATATAATATCCAATAAAAACCATAATGAATCATATTAGTTAGAAACTATGATGTTACAGACTATTCCTGGAATTTTATAAAGAAAAATTTTGTGGTGTGCGGACCACTTTTTTAATAAAAAATATTACTCCCTCCGGTCCTAATTATATGACATATTGACCTAACTTTAAAGAAATTAAGGATAGTGGTTAAATTAGTTAATCATATTTATTTTCCTAAAATACCCTTACTTAAAATTTAAAATGGAATTCAATTACTTTGATTCGTTTTTTCTTATACCTCTCATACCTCACACACGACTTCTTCAAGCTCTCACACAATCCGGCGTCGTCAATCTCCCTCAATAACTTCTGATATGCTCTTATTAAATTATTAATGTGTTTAATTATTATTGAGAAACTATCAATAGTGGGTATTTTAGGAAGAAATTGATAAAAATTAGAATTTTGTCCTATAATTAGAATCAAGATCAACTCTCAAATATTGTCCTATAATTAGGAAAAAAAAAGTATATATAGATTGTCTAGTTTTGTGTAGACATGGGAATGCTCCAAAATATCATAGCTGGATAGGAAACTAGTGGGATTATATGTATAGAAGTCTTGCCCGTTACGTATTGACAAGAGGTGGTGAAAAAAGTCCCATAAACATTTGGTCAATGATCGGAGATTGAGGACATGTGATATTAAATTATTATTATTTTTTATATTATCATCCATTATTTCGTTCAAGGCCCGTGATTGTAGTTAGATTTTTTCAAGCAACCACCATCGAGGTTTGAATATCAATTCTTAATCATGGATCTACGTACGTTCTAATCCTGCAAGAGTCTTGTTCTTTTTTTTCCACTTTCCATCTGTAAATCTTTTTTTTTTTTTTCCTTTTCCATCTGCAAGTCTTCTTATTTTTTCTCCATCTGTAACTCTTCTTTTCATTCTTCGAAGTTTAGTACATTAAAAGGGCAAAGAACATGACTTGCTTAACCTATTAAAACAACTCTAATTTCATTTAGTTATGTTTAAATTAGTTTTTGAAAAATATATTTTGGAGACAAGAAATTGAGTAGCTTTTGAGAATAACTTAAAACAAAATGATAAAGAGAGAATTCCTGAAAAAAAAAATTGAAATTTTTGGAAATGACAAATGAGTTTCTTTTATCAAGAGTTGATTAGAAATTGTTGAAATGTGATAAGGAATTCCCAACTTTTTTTTTGGGAAATGACTGATTTGTCATTTCCCAATTTTCAGATTCTTTTTCAGGAATTCTCTTAATGATAAAAGTGATTTTAGAAAATAGAATTTGTGGCAAAAAAAGAGAGAGGTGATTCTGACATGTATTTAGCCATGTTCTTGAACCCGGGCCGGTCCGGCTCGGAAACGGCCGAACCGGCCGGTGGACCGGTCCGGGTTCCATTTTTTTTAAAAATTATTTTTTTTAGAATTTCATATTAATAAGCCTAAAACCTTCAATTTCTCATCGATTTGACCCCGGTTTAGCTTCGGTTTGGTCCCGGTCTGACTCACTGACCCTTAACCTAGTATCCCGACCGGTTCAATACCCGGTCCGGGGGGTTTTAATACCTTGATATTTAGATTCTTCTTAAACCCATGGTTTTGAAAGGAAAAAAAACCATCCAAATACCTCATGAAATTTAATAATTGATTAACCATATCAAACCTATGGTTTCCAGGCTAAAGCCATGATTTTCTATAAAGCTAGTTTTTCTACTTTTTAGTGGAAAACCATGGTTTTATAAATATATTTATATATTAATTATTAATTAATTATATAAATAATAAATTGATCTTACATATGTATATATATTATTTATTATTTATATGCTTTTTTTCTTAGTAATTTGCAAATGTAAAAAATAATTCTGATAACAATCATGTAAACACTCAAATTTGAATATTTGGTGTTGTTTTCAGGAGCATTACGCACTCAAACAAACACAACCTGCTTATTGTCTTTAATTTAGAATACTCTTCCTCATCATGAATCGCTTGCTGATATGTTAATTACTTTCTCCATAATATAAAATTCATTTAGCTAATTTGATTATATCAAGAAAATTAGTTAATATGACAAGTTCTTTTTAAAATACCACAATCGTCTTCGTTAGTTTCCTCTATCTTTCTATTATTTGATTATTATTGAGGATCATCAATATGATAAATTAAAAAAATACTGATAAATATGAAAAATTAGTTTTACATTTAATATCAAGATCAACTCCTTAACTAGATCTTATATTAAAGACTTGAGGAGTATATACTTTTTTAAATTATTTCTATTTCAAAGTTGATATAATTTGTTTGCTGTGATTCTGAGATAAAATTAATAGTTTTAAATATTGATATATTTAAAAACATTTTTTTAATCTTGATGGGGTGTTTAGTGGTGTCTTGTAGCAAGGATAGGAAGCCTTGCGTTGCTGCGCTTGAAGCTGGGGGAGGTTTCATGCAATTCTCGGATATTCCGGATTTTATACGGAGACAAGTTAGTGCTGATGCTGCTGCTCTGAGTACAGAGTGGTTGATGGTTTTTCAATGTACCAAAAAAAAAAAAAGATAGGAAGCCTTGCCTATACAAGTTTTTGTTGATTATCAATATAAGTAGCTTTATCAATATAACGATGGCCAAAAAAATAAAAAAGACTTTATCAATATAAGTAAAGCATTTATAAATTATTTTTAAATAAATTTAAAAAATTCAAATATAAATATGTTTTGTCAGATTAAAAGATTAAAATAGAGGGAAAATTACACTCAAATCCCGAGGATTAGAAAAAATATATAAAAAAAAGTTATAGTATAGATTCCCCTATGTAAAAATGTCATAAGGATCTTAGTGATATAGATTCTAAATGTAAAATTACCGCTGTACGAAAAACCGGACCGGACCGACCAATTCGATCGGATGAATTGGGAACCGACTAGTGGTCCGGTCTAGTTTGATGGTTAAACCGGTCGAACCGGTTTCATTTTTTTATAAATTTTTTTTTTGCTTTTTTTATGGGAAAATTGGAAGTTGAAGACCAAAATGAAGATAAAAATAGGTAAAGAAATAACAAATCTAAAAAAAATGAAGAAGATAATGAAAAAAATTATTTAAAAAGATATAATAATTATAGAAAAGGAGATATCATTGCATAAGTATAGGCATTATAAATTTATAACTCGTATTAACAGATTTTAAGTATTTTTTTTCTAAAAATATTCATTTTTATCTATAGGAATTTAAAACTATATTAATACATATTGCCACTAATAAATTATAATATTTTAATATGACCGGTTCAACTACCGGTCAGACCCCGATTGACCCATTAACCCTTAAACCTGTGCTGTGACCGGTCCGGTTTTTCGTTCCTTGAAAATTACCTTATTACCCTTAGTAATTGATAGTTGAAGTTAGTTTACCCTCAGACTGGCATGTACCTATTTTAACAACTTTATGTGTCTATATTGACAAACTGTACACTGGCAAGTATATATGTTTCTTTTAATAAGTTTATGCTCTTATACTGATAAGCTATACATTGGCAGATGTATGTGTCTCTTTTGACTAGTGTATGTACCAATAATGGTAAGTCCATCTATGACTAACACTATTTTTCCAATTTAATTTAAAATAGCTCACGTTAATCGTTAACAATTGTATGTGCCTATATTGACAAGTCAAAAAGTGGTTATTGATAAGCCTATCCATGTTACCTAATATGCCATTCTCCCAATACAATTTAAAACAACTTTCGTTGACAAATATATGTGTCTATATTAATAAGTCATAAAGTGGTTATTTACAAGTTATTCTGCTTCTCTTTTCCTTTTTTAATTAATGGGAGTAATAAGATAATTTCACATTTAGAATTTATATCATTGCAACTCCTAAGAAATTTTTAGATAGTGGAATCTAAACTGTAATTTTTTTTTTTAATATTTTTTCTGGTCTGTACAACCTAAATACAATTTTCCCGTACTTTGTGAGCATTTAATTACACGGTCACTATGTAATAAAATTAACGTGGTTAATATTAACTAGTTTTGAACCCGCGCAATGGGTGCGCGCAAAGGGAAAAAAATTATAATCTTTACGTAGAGACTAAAATCTTATGGTAAAAAAAAATACAGCAAAAAGGACTGATCCTGTGTTATATTTTGAAAATAGACCGGGTACATTAAAATAGTTATATGGTGGACCTTTGGCAAAACAAAAAAGTTATTTGGTGGACCAAAAGCTTATTCAGGAATTTTATATTTTTTAATTGATTTATGATCTTTCAATTCAAGAGAAATATTTGATCATAGTTAGGAAGTTATAATATATCAATTTTGTAAAATTCTAAACTCCAATAATAAGAGGGAGTTAAAAAAATTTATGCCAATAAGGAGATCTTGGATTTCTTTATTTTTTCCCCGTTGATATATGAGAAATTTGCAATATCCTTTATCCAACAGGCATTAAGTTGTGGATTTTTTATTATTTTAAATTTTTTTATTTAAGAAAATGATAGGAGGCTATATTTATGATAAAATTTTCTATCGTTATCTTTTGACTTTAGGTAAATTTAAACTTTAATATTTAAAGTTATGATTAAAACATTCAGATTTTCGAATTCACATTGTTTGTGAAAAAAAATTCAAATCCAAATCTTTATTGATTTCATTGAACTATATTTTCTCTAATTTTTATTTTTAACTCAGCTTCATCGTTATTCATAAAAGTTTTAAAATTTATTGGTTATGCCTACAAGCAAAATAAATTCACCCAAAGTAGCTTGAGAATACTTTTGTAAAATAAGATGGAAAAAAAAATTTACTACATTCATATTAAATATATATTTAAAAAAGTTTGTAGCTTTCCTACATATTAAGTTAAAAAAAGAAGAATTAAACAGATTTATAATAAATAATCAATATAATATATTGTAATTATCAAAATTCTTCCTTCAAATAGTATGGAGTACCTTAGTAAGATATTAATCTAAATATTATAAATTCATTCGCTCATCGGAAGTTAATTGATATGTGGAACGGATTATAGAAAATATAAAAATTTAATATTTTTAATTTGGATAACTCCCAACAAAATAGAGGTATGGGTAGATTCCAAATTGATTTAAAAATAATTTACAAAAATAATCAAGTTGTTATGATACTCCTGAAAATTGTTAACTAACTAGAAAGAATAGGGAATCCCAAATTAAAAATTTAAAATATATAAACATTTTGTAACTATAAAATCTTAAATAAAGTCTTTTATAGAATACAAAGATTTTATATTTCTAAATTATATAACTCCTAGAAGTTAAGTAAATGCATCAGCTGATTCTTAACTGATTTAACAAAAAATAAAATTTGAAAGTCTTTTAGGAATGTGATGTATTTGGCCTTGTCGACGAAGGAGTAGTATTTCGTAAGCATTTTGCATCCCACCTGATATTAAAGTTAGAAATCACCAAATGTTTATGGTAGCATTACTCCTTATATCACACGATGAGCCAAATAAGCATGATATGTATATGTGTAACTATGTAAGAGAAGCTAATACGGTAACAACACAACTGACGTGAGATCATGCAAAACAATAAGGTAAATAACAATATTTTTGAAACAGACACTTGCATCACGAAGGATCATTTCCGTTGAGGCACCATCATAAGTAATCTCATGTCCAGACATCACAAAGTTACGTTAGTCAAATGAATACAACAAAAGCAAAGTTTAATTTCTAAAAGCATTAGTAGTGGGATTAAGAGGAGTGCAACCTGATGAGATTTCAAAATATTCTGAAACTACCTTTCCATTATCTCTATATTTGTAATATATTTATTTTTTTAAAAAAAATTATTTTATTTTTTAATATTTCAAAATATTTTATGATTTGTAATTATCTCTCGGATATCTCTCTTTATTTTTTGAGCATGTTTTATTTTTGTCATTATTTTAGTTGTTACAATATTTATAGCAGGGGGAGGAGGTGCGAAGAGGGACTCTCAACTTAAAATATTTTATTTTATATTTTAATATCTTGAAATTTCTTGTGATTTGTAACTATATTCTGATATCTCCCTTTATTTTTTGATAATATTTTATTTTGTATATTTATTTTAGATGTTACAATATTCATGACAGGAAGAGAGCGTGCCAGATGGTAAGAGGAGGGACTCTCAATGTCCCTTTTTTTTTTTATAATCAATAGATAGATAGATAGATGTAATAAATAAATATACACTTTTTTTATATGAGAGGACTAATATGCACTAAACTAAGAATTGTGGAAACCTAAAGGAGATTAAAAGGGTCTGTTTGAGAAAGCGGTGGAAAAGCAGTTCACGTAAATCGAGACAAAACTCTTTTTATAAATTTACTTTATATATCATAAATCACGTTAGAAAAGTAACTTATACTGCTAATTCAAACAGACACTAGCACATATTTTAATCCTCGGAAGTAAGAGTATTTTATAGGGACAATTACAATGAAGTCCCACACAAGAGAAAAAATGAAAAAATAGTTCCTGAAGTTGTTAATGATAAGTCGAGAAGCGTCCATTAACAAGTCGAGGAGCTTACACTGACAACTTCAGGGACCATTTCTTCATTTTTTTCTCTTGCATGGGATTTCATTGTAATTGCCCCTATTTTATATAAGAAAGATTAATATAATATTTGATTATTAAGTTTACCCTCATTCTAATTTTGATCCCTAAAATTTCAAATAAAAGATTTTGATTCCTTAAATTTCATTTCACTGAAAGTATCAGTTTGGGTAAAAAACAAAAAACAAAAGAAAGCATCGGTCACTATAATTAAATAAAAATATAGACCATTTTACTCTTAAAAAACCACAACCTTTTATTTAAAATTTAAGGTATCAAGACAAAAATCAGCTGACTCACGGATGTATCAGCCCTTCAAAGAAGTCTGCTAATTTAGCGAATATCACGTTGGTTTCCAAATTCCAACCAATGACATGGGATTCCGGCCCAGGCGAAACTTCGAGGAAGCTGCGTCCTATTCTGTTTGTACTTTGTACAATACTACCATTTCAAATCTCCCCGTCACTGACGTTGCTTTTACGTGTTTCGATCTTATATACAAATCCAATAACTTTCTACGAAGCAAGTCTTATTCAATTCATGGTTATCGTTTTTGCTATTGTCGCTCAGAAATTAAGGTATGACTACTGTTCAACAAGAGGCATTCATCTTGGAGAATGGCCACGCCAAGGGTTTGAGCAGGGAGATGAGGCATGGAAGGACTGCTCATAACATGTCCTCTTCTTCCTTGCGCAAGAAATCTGACCTAACCCTTGTTTCCAAGGTTAAATGTTGTTTGCTCAGGAATTTGCTCGTCAATTTCCAGGAGGTCATTCTTGGCACCAAGTTGTCCATTATCTTTCTTGCGATTCCGTTTGCCATCGTTGCCGAAGTCTACAGGTTCGGTCGAGTAAGTGATGTTGAAATGCTTGTTCTGTTGTTCGGCAGGCGAGAAAAGTGAAATAAGCAAATGAAACCGAGTGCGTGATAAACCAGTTAGGAAAACTCTTGAAATGTTTTGAAATTTGGGTATGTGGAAAGTGCGCTGCAGCTATTAGCGTTTGGTGGTTATGGTGGTTGTGATTTGTACTGACATCTTTGCTGAAGTCTTTTGGTTTGTAGTTAGATGTTAATGGGTCTTGGGTGTCATAACGGGTGTTTGTCGCACATTTACGAAAAGTACTATTTGCACCAAACTAGGTCCTGCTACATTTAGGGTCGGAGGAGCATTATACTTTCAAATTTCGGGTATCCATCCTGAGAATTGATTGCAAAGTTTGATGTTTTTGTTGCAAACAGCCTTGGGTTTTTGCGTTGAGCTTACTAGGACTTACACCACTAGCTGAACGCGTCAGCTTCTTGACAGAGTAAGCAATTCTGACGAACTTCTTGCATTTTTGGTCATTCAAACTCTTTTTCTTTCGTGAGCAAATTCTTATTTTGGTTTTTCTCTCTCCCATGGTGAATGTTAACTCAAATATTGCAGACAAGTTGCTTACCACACGGGTCCAACAGGTATGAACCTTGTAACTTAAATTCCTAAATTTTCTCCTTTACATGACTAAAGACACAGCCAAAATAATTTGAGAAAATTACTCAAATAATGCTCTTGCCAATTGCAATACAATTAATTTATGATATTAGAACACTTAATGCTGTTGAACTGATGCTTTTTGTTTTCTGGTTTACAGTTGGAGGACTCTTAAATGCAACATTTGGCAATGTCATAGAACTCATAATAGCAATATTTGCTCTCAGAAATTATAAAATTGCTGTGCTCAAGTATTCTCTCTTGGGTTCAATCCTTTCAAACCTTCTTTTAGTTCTTGGAACCTCTCTCTTTTCTGGTGGAATAGCAAACATCAGAGGAGGACAAAAATTTGATAGGGTAAGGCCCTGAAGCCTCAATCAAAATCAATTATGTATGGTAGATCTTGGTTTTTTTTCCTCCTCCTTAGCAAATGATCACTAATATCATGCGTTGAATACTTTTTTTAAAAATTTTTTGTTAATGAACTTGCAGAGACAGGCAGATGTGAACTCACTTATGCTGCTGCTGGCATTATTGTGCCACTTGCTGCCTTTGTTGTTCAAATATTCTGACATCTCAACTGCTCTCGATACAGACCCACCTCTCCACTTGTCAAGAGCTGCAAGTATTGTGATGCTGATAACGTATTTTGCTTACCTTGTCTTCCAACTTTGGACCCATCGCCAGTTATTTGAAGCTGAGGATGTAAGGCATCTTAAATTATGAAACTATGAAGTTGATTGTGATTGTGTCCATTTTGATGAATTCTCAATATCATCAATCTTTGATCAGGAAGAAGATGATAATGATAATGTTGCAGAAACAGCTGTGATAGGATTTTGGAGTGGGTTTGCCTGGCTTGTTGGATTGACTGTGCTCATTGCTATCTTGTCTCAATTTGTGGTGGACACAATTGAGGTAACCGAGTTCAATCCTTAAATTCCTGATTAAACACCTGCATAGCAGACTAGCAGCAGTTCTTTGTCACCTGACATGATATGGGAAATGATTATGAACTTCCTTTTGATTGTCATAAAATAATACTTCACGGTATACCAACATTCTTCTTGATCTTGGCAGGGTGCTTCAGATTCATTGAACCTCTCTGTCAGCTTCCTTAGCATCATCTTTTTGCCAATATTTGGCAATGCAACTGAACATGCAGCAGCAATCATATTTGCTTCGAAGAACAAGCTAGTGAGGACTTGGTTAATTTTATGAAATTACTCATTTGATATTTGGGCCTGTGCCTAGAACCCCGTATAGCAAGTCTCTCACTGTTCACAGTTTGTGAGTAGTGCAATTTCTCAAATTATAGGGAAAATTAATCTTTTCATCTCTATAGTTTTGACTTAGCTGTAACTCAGTCTCTATAGTTTTGACTCAATTATTACTTAGTCTTTGAATTTTGACATATTGCAATTCGGTCTTTATAGTTTTAAATAGGGACTAAATTATAAAATACCTAAAACTATAGTGACCGAGTTGCAGTGAATCAAAAGTTTAGGGATGAGTTACGATCGATTCAAAACTTTAGGAATTAAATTGCACCAAGTCAAAGTGTAAGGATTGAGTTATAACTGAGTTAAAACTTTAGGAACCAAATAATTTTTCCCCAAGTTTTATATAAATTATAGAATCCATGCCTTCTGCATTTTAATATGTATCTTCCTTGAAATTAAACCTATGGGTTGGATGACTGCAGGACATCTCGTTGAGTGTTGCTTTAGGTTCTGCAGTTCAGATTTCCATGTTTTTGGTAAGAATACACCTTTATAATTAAATGTATGTTTTAATTTAGCTTTAGTTTTTGAATTAATGAAAGCTCACTTCAAGAACATACATGGACAACATAGGTTCCCCTGTGCGTGGTTATTGCTTGGATAATGGGTATCAGAATGGACCTTGATTTCAATCTCCTGGAGACTGGTTCTCTTGCTTTGGCTATTTTAGTCCCATCCTTGGCTTTACAGGTATAGTGTCACTCGCCATCATTTGAGCTGGGAAGGATTAAAGAAAAATCCCTGAATTACACATTCTTTGACTTCATTTCTTCATTCAATCTGCTTATGGTTCCACTGTAAATCTTATAGGATGGGACTTCTCACTACATGAAAGGCCTTGTTCTCCTGTTCTGCTACGTTGTTATTGGAGCATGCTTTTTTGTACAAAGAACACCGCCCAGTAAGTATCACATGCTGTTTAATTTTGGGGTTACATGAATATTCAAAACCAAGTAACTGGTATTTGGGTTCTAGAAAGATGCATGCTCTATTAAGTTGGTCAAATTCATCAATATGCCACTAACGTGGATATAGTTAATGATTAAGAATTTTACACAAGTCATAGTAAAATGATGGTAAATTATTTTAGTAAAAACTGGTTAAAAACATGCATCTGTCAAGTATCCATATGGCTCCTTTGCGTCCTACATATGTCAATCATATCTAACGTTTGATCGGTTCCTTTTCCCAGACCAAGCTGATGTTCCAAACGTGACCCTTAAATCCGCAACTGAAGCTGCTTTGAGAGCTTAGGAGTTCTTGTGGTGAAGCTAACTTTTCAAACATGATCCTTAAACCCACACATGAACTCTGGAATGAACAAGGGACAAAATTTCATTGCAGGTCATGACCTGTTTGGGTCCCTTGATGAGACGAAGAATAAGAGCATCCCATACTAGCTTCAAACGAATTCAATGGATTTGCCAGCTCCAAACGGAAATCTAAACGAGTTTGCGTTAACTTCGCAGGAAGTTGATTGCAGACCGTGTATAACTGTATATACTCACTCATCTCTCAAAGTGCTGTTGGGTCTGAGGTTTTCGTCTTGTATTTGTAAGATCTATGATATTTGAGGTTTAATTGTCTGTTTCATCGTGTTCAATAAAAAAAAGGTTCAGGGTGAGTTTTGACTTTTGAGTTTTGAGATGTGAAACGCCTGTCCTGTAATAATTCTCGGTATGAGAAAGCTGTTCATGTTTGTTGGATCACTGTCTCTATTTTTTTCCTTTTTGAGATATAATGGGCAAGCAAAAGCTTGATCCAACTGTTTTGGATCATTCTATTCAACGTTCTACCGGGGTTTATATAATAGTATTAATCATTCCGACATTGACAAGATTCCCCTGAGTTTGATGAGTCAGTTGTCACGTCAGTATTAATCATTCCGACATTAACAAGATTCCCCTGAATTTGATGAGTCAGGGGTCACATGCAGTTCTGGTTCTGTCTCTTGCTCGTTAATTAGAGAACATGGAGGCTGACACAACTCTGACACACTGACAGTGGCAAGTGTACTTTTTATTTGGCCATCCCAATACAATTATTTGCAAATAGGAATAATTTGCAGAACAAATTAAAACTGATATTGCGTAGGAGGACTTGAATTATTTGCTCCCATGTTGATTGTGCTCTCATTTGAAGAAACGATTGACATGTTTAAAAGTAACTTTTCAATCGTGATTTATATTATATGAGGTAAGTATGTGAGAGGAGTTTTGTCTCGATTTATTTAAAAAACAGTTTATAAGCAATCTCAACGCCATAACAAATATGCCTTGTAACTTCAAATGTTGGGGACAAGTCACTCATTATATGGGTCCAACCGGATATGGAGCCATAAGGAATACAGCTTTTAATTTCTACTTGATTACTTTAAAGATGCAGATTAGTAGCGTGGTAACCGCATGCTCCCTCCTGTCCTTAAATACCTTAAATATAGATGTATTTGGGAAGTTAGTCTTTGTCCTAAATATAACACATATTTATCAATTTTTTTTTAAATTTATCTCTATTGATGTTCCCTCAACAATAATCACGAAAGAGAATGAATCAGGAAATTGATGAAGATGATTAGGGTGTTTTAAAAAAAACATATTATATTAATTACTTTAACTAACTTCCTTAATCTAATCAAATTAAGTAAATATATTTTATATTAAGGACCGGAGATGTAGCATCATCTCTATTTTGGCAAAAGATGCCACATCATTGTTGTATGAAGTTTTTTTGGTACAAAAATTTTAGGCAGGTTTAGGATCACTGCAAGCCAACAACATGGCATCTGTCCAATCACACACAACCTAGTCGTCCGTGGGTCACACACTACCATTTTGGTAACATTGGTGTGGAACTTGTCACAATTTGAAAGGCATTTTCCACTTTTTGTCAAAATTTATAATACCTGACCAAATTGTAAATCCCAACTAGAATTTAATCACTCTTTCTTCAGACCACATGATGTCACGTGATTCGGCAACCAATACATTTTTTCAAGATTTATTAAGTTCATTGTTCAGTTCATATTCGAACAATTACTTAAAATGACCTAATCTAGACACCTAATGAGTGATGAGTTAATCTAGACACCCATTTAAAACTGATGCAATATATATATTTTTTATTTGATCAATGTCATAATCCCTTTTAAGGCTTAGAATATAAGGGGTTTTTGCTTCTCTTAATAAATGCACTTCCTAGGGTTAGAATTTGTGTTCTCTTTCTTACATAAGTGAAATCGTTTACCATATCAATCAATAACTTGTTGGCAAGTGATGCAATATTTAGCAAGGAAAAAAGTGTTTTCTTCATTAGAAATTGAAAGTACACATCCCATTTCATTTCTAGTCAACAATTTCTGCGCTTGTCAAACATTCAAAGCTAAAAGCGCTTGCATTAGCAGTAGAGGTTTTTTTCCCTGTCAAATGGAGCTATTCAAATGGAGGTTTTTGTATAGCATATAGCTCATTTTACATATGTACAACGAGCGGCTATTTTTTTTTTTTTAATAATGAAAAATGTTAGCCAACGAATATAATATATTACTCCCTCTAGTGCTTAATTATAATACATATTTACCTAATTTGAAAAGATTAATGAAGTTAGTTAAGTTTCTTAATATGATATGTATTTTCTAAAACACCATAGTCATCTTCCTTAATTCTCTCTTTCCCTTTCCTTCTTGATTATTGTTGAGGGAGGATCAATATAGGTAAATTAGAAAATATTGACAAATGTAAAAAATATGTCTTATATTTAGGATCAAGATTAACTCCCAAAATATGTCTTATATTAAGGATAGGAAGGAGTATATATTTTTGGGATAATTAATTTGCAGGTCTTTATAATTTTAACCTATTTTTAATTAGGTCTCTATGTTTTTTATTTACTTTTTATTAGTCTTTATGCTTTCATCTGTTTTTTAATCAGGTCCTTGTAGTTTCCTCCCTTTTATCAGGTCCTTATTGTTTCACTAGATTTTTAATTGGGTGTAGGATTTTTTGGATTTTAATTTATTAATTTAATTGCAAGTTAAATCAATGAATAATATTAAAATATAATTTAAGAATAATAAATTTAAATTAATAATTACATAATTTTTTAAAAAATAATTATTAATATTTAATTATATAATTATAATTCAATTCTATTTTTATATAAAATCATCATCATCATCATTATTCAGATTTTATAATTATAAAAAAAATAATACAAATATATTTTTAATTAAAAAATTATGAGGAATATTAAAAATTGAATTATAATAATAAATGTCTCTAAAAATAAAATAGAATTATAATTAATTAATTATATTAATTTTTTCTTGAATTATATAATTATTAATTTAAATTTAATCTTCATAAGTTATATTTTAATATTATTCATTTATTTAAATTTCAATTAAATTAAAAAAATTAAAATTTAAAAAACCTTCAAGGACCCAATTAAAAATCTAGTGAAACAATAAGGACCTAATAAAAAGAAAAATAACTACAAGAACCTGATTAAAAATAGGTGAAAGTATAAGGACTTGATAAAAAGAAAAAAACACTATAAGGACCTAATCAAAAATTGGTTGAAATTATAAAGACCTGTAGATTAATTATCCGTATATTTTTTAGAAAATTAATTGTTTTATATAACTTTGTAATTTTAACATAAATGCAAACATAATTAAAGAAAAGTCACTAAAAACACTAGTCATTGAGTAGGTGTAACTCTTTTTTTAAACGTGTGCAATATATTTTCATCCATGAGAAAATCTCCTGTTTTAAATATAATTAAAGACAAGTCACTAAAAACTGCACTTGGGGTTTTAAACAAGGGTCAAGTTGCAAAAATACATATGGGCTTTTACCAAAAGTGCATCCAACACTAAATGCTTTTTTGTCAAGGCAAAAGTGACTATGGTTGCAAAAGTGGGGCAAAAATCACAGATTCCGTTAAAGGTAAAACGTTGATAGTGAAATTGGTTGTTTTTGACTAAATAAGATGACGTGTATCTTGACGTGGCAACTGAATAAGCCAACTGGGGAATTAAATTGGTGACAAGGCAAGGGAATTTGAAAAGAAATATTTATGGAAAAGTTTGATTATAATTATATTATAATGTATTATGATATGGACAAAAATATTGATTTAGGGTTTCACTTGAGGCAAAATTGACAAATTGATTTCTCTGGAAAATGGAGAGGCAGAAACGATAGTCGAGAGAATAGACGGAAGCAACGGAATCTTCGTGCAAGGAATTGGCAAACGAAAATCTTAAAGAACGATAATGGCGACGAGAATAGAAAACTCAAATGGACTGAGGATTCAAAAAACGTGACGCATGGGAGTAGGAAGTCGAGAAATTGTGGAGAGGAAAAGTGGAGTTGCATGTGACTTGGGAATCTTTGGTTCGAATGTATCCGCAAAAAAGGGACAAAAAGGTATTCCAGGTAAGCTTCGATTGAGACCCATAAATTTTATTTTCTTTGGGTTGCAGTGAAATCCTATAGAAGACCCTAGTTGATTTTGTCTATTGCGGTTACAGTGAAATCTCATGGCATCGAAAGGCAAGGACAAAGTGGTAATCGAAGAGGAAGAGAACATCAAAGAGAATCTTAAAAGGTCTATAAAAAATGTTGTTGAACGTTATGAATTGGCAAAGAAGGGGTGGGAAGATACTAAGGCAAAGTTGCATGGGGGCATAACTCTGTGATAGATAGTATTTTATATGTTGTAGGGATAAGGAACATGAAAATCATAGGGGTGAAGTTGAGGGAACAGACAGAGTGTTAACTCATAGAAATCGAGAGTATTCTAACACATTTTCTTCTCTTTTCACTTATTTTTGGGTTCAAATTGTGCATATAAAGAGATTATAGAAGAAAATGTGATAGGACAAAGCTAAATCAAAATTTTTTTGAATCATGAGTTAAATGCACATAGTTTTGATTATTTGCGAAAGTTAAAAGAGCTCATGAATCTCTCCTCCTTATAGGTAGAGGATGATAAGTTGTAAAAGCTCTCAAAGATCATGGAAAGAATGTAAGAGGAAGATGAAAAAGGACACTATGAAGGAGAAGCCTGCATTTGTTGTCGAAGCGCTGTAACCAAGCCATTGCAAAACCACCTCAGAAGATTACCTTTCTATCTGCCCTTTGGCCATGAAATCCGCTGTAGCCAAAGTCATAGTGAAGCTACCTGAAAAAGCATTGCTTCTGTCTGTATGACAATTGCTATGGCATTCGCCATAGCAAACCCACGACGAACGCACAAAACTGATACTATGCGTTTTGAAAAAGTGATTATGCTAATGCTATTTTAACCTAAGAGAGGTGCCGAAAAGCATTCATTCTACACAGAGAGGAGGCTGAGAACATAAGGGATGCTTCTTGGAGAGAAGCTTGGGAGATTTTATAGCTTTTGGAGGAGATTTGTGCAGAAAGTCAAGGGTTTTCCTTGCCTTTTTTGGTTTTCTCTCTTTTCTTCCTATTTTACTGATATGGTTATGATTCTTAAGCTTAGTTGTTGGGTTGTATTGATCATGAGTGGCTAAAACTCCTAATTAGGATTACTTTTACCTATTGTATAGATTGAAACTATTGGATTATCTTGCTTTTGTTGGTTAATGAGTATATATGTTGATTTTTCTTTGAGCTTAATGCTTTCTTGTGTTTGATCACCACATGATTAGAGTTGATCAATAGGAAGATGCTTGAGAGAGCTATTTTGATTGTAGAACTTAAGAAAAATCATGCTAGACTTGAAGTTTAATGATTAAATGGATGGTTTGTTGTTAGAATAGAGGTATATCTAACAACCTAGCATAGTCAAGTGAAGGCTTGCTTTGGAAAGATGATTTTCATTAATTGTAAACAAGAGATTGAATATTTTTATTGAGGATTAAAAATCAATCTTGACTTGAGAGAGCTTAATTGATGATTTTAGAACATTTGACTAGCATATAGACTAATTTCATTAACATAAGTGGATAATTGCATATTTTCATGAAATACAATGGGGAAGAAGTAATCCTAAGTTTATATCTCTTGAAGTTAAACCCAATTTCTCAATTTCCACTGTTTTACTTTGTGATTTTTGTCAAAAGTCTTTATTTAACTTGATCAAATCAAAATGATTCCATTCAACCTAATTAAGAATATTGTTGCATTAGTTAACTCGCTTTTATCATAGTTCTTATAGATCGACACTCATTTTCTCACTAATTTATTACTTGCGACCCGTACTATTGCAGAAGCTAAATGGCGAACACAGAGGGAATGAAGAAAATAACAGAAGAGAAGATGAGCGGGATGTGATTGAGGAAATTGAAGTGTTAGAAGTGTATAATAACATTGATATTGAGTATATTGTTGTGAGTGAGGAAGCCGTAGAGGGATCTGGTAATGTAATTGATGAAGGGAAACAAAAATTTACTAGTTTAGAGGGAGATGATTTTGAGGATGAGGAAGATTGTAGTTCTAGTGATGAAAAGGATAGTAGGTCAGAGGATAATGACAATGATGATGGCACCTATATGGGGTAAAGTTCAAGTACTGATACAGAAGAAAGTGTCTATGATGAATTTGAATTTGGGAAGCTGGGGGTAGATAATGAGAGTGATCTTGAGGACTATGAGTTAGGCCCTAGAAGTGGTGATAGACCTCCACATGAGCTAACAACCCTTGATGAAGTTGAAACCGCGGCCACGAGGCCTTTTTTTGCAGTTGGAATGACATATTGGATCAAAAAAGAGCTTAAGGGGGCTATAGATAAGCATGCTATCACCCGTAGAGTTAATATCAAAATAGTATAAAGTGATAAGAAGACATTGAAAGTAGTGTGTGAAGAGGGTTGCCCATTTACTCTGTATGCATCTACATATGGGTTAAACGTGGGGTTCTAGGTAAAGACTCTGCATTATGAGCATTCGTGTGCCTGTGTGTACAAGAACCCAAGAGCCTCAAGCATGTGGTTGGTGGAACATTTCAAGGAGAAAGTGCAAGAAGCGCCTCAATTCAAGACAAGTGAGATGAAGAACGACGTGTAGAGGGAATTAATGATGAATGTCAGCATACATAAATGTAAGAGAGTGAAGAGGAAGATCATACAAGAAATGGAAGGCAATTTCAAAGATGAATTTGCCAAGCTAGAGGCCTATTACAATGAGTTAAAAGTATCCAACCCTAGTTCAGATGTGAGTGTTGAATTGAGTGCAGAGGCATTGAAACAAGGAAGAAGGGTATTCAAAATGTACTCATGTTTTAATGCTGTAAAGGTATTTTTAATTATTGAATCTATTGTTAAGCTTTAAATGTGTATTTAATATTCTCAATGTAACAGTGTTGTCAATTTGTTGGTTGGGTGGAAAGAAGGATGTACGCTTTTGATTGGTGTGGATGGAACATTCTTAAAAGGAAAATCTACATTCATATTGCTGACAACCATGGGTATTTATGGTAATGATTTATTGTATCCTTTGGCTTTTGGCTTGGTTGAGAAGGAAAATGCTCTTAACTGGACTTGGTTTTTAGAATGGTTGTGTAACTCTCTAGACCTAGGCATTAGGATATTGTTACCATCATGTCTGATATGCAAAAGATAATTCTAGTTTTACACAACTTCTTAAATGTAAAATGTTTTATGGGGGTTGGTGTTATATAACATATTTTCGGTAAAACATTATATCTAATGTTTCTTTGATTCTAGTACTTTTTGTGATATATTGGTTGTAGTCATTAACTCTTTAATATTGGCTGTAATAATGTCTAATGCAGTTTTGTTTATTATTTCTTGTCTATGTAGGGGACTGTTGAATGCAGTTAGTGACGTGCTTCCAAAGGTTGAGCATAAACTTTATGCAAGCCACATCTACGCTAACTGGAAAAAACTGTTTTGTTGTGCGTGGATTACAATTGTATAACAATGCAAAGACAATCTGACTAATCTTGGTTCGTTGAAGGAAGATGCAGCTAAAGATGCTGTGACTTACAATGTTAATGCATGGGTTAGAGCTTTTTTCACTACTAGATGCAAGTCATAGGTAGTAGACAACAATATGAGTAAGTCATTTAATGCATAGATAGATGAGTGTAGATTTCTTCCATTCATTAGAATGTTTGATAGAATTAGACTAAAGATAATGACAAAGTGGGCTGATAGTGAAACAAATGTGTACAATTGGAAAGGTGATTTCAGCCTTAAATGTATTGACCTCTTTAAGGCCAATAGGTACCTTATAGTTAAATGTACTCCCTTTGGTCCATAATATAGGGCACCTTAACTAATTCACGGGAAACAAGAAATGGTAGTTAAACAATTTAATATGTCCTAAAATGTAAATTTTTCCACTTTTACCCTTGTTGGAAAATATGTTTAAAAAAATGTTATTTGCATGGGAAATGAGAGAGAAAGCCATTTCATAAAAGTATTTGCATGGGAAATGATGGTTGTGAGGAGAGAGAAGAGCCACCATTTATCATTATAATTGCATTGGAATTTTTATTTTAGAGAGAGGGGATATAATTAGTGGGTAAAGTTGGAAAGTGAGCATTAATCACAGGGGTAAAACAGGAAAAAATGCATTAATTAAACTGCAGGTGCCCTATATTATGGACAATGCATTTCTTCTACAAGTGTCCTATATTGTGGATCGGAGGGGGTAGAGTGTTTTAATGGGGATGAGGGTTATGAGGTTGTAGAGGGGCAAGATAGATACTTTGTATGACTACCTAGAGGAATGTGTACATGTAAAGCTTGGGACTTAATAGGAATACTTTGTTACTATGCAATATGTATAATGTATCATGCTAAAATAGATCCCAAATTCTAAATCTCACACTACTACTACAAGGACACCTATCTAGCTAGCTCTAGAATAAAACTACAACTTGTGAGGGGGAATAAATTTTGGGACACTGATACTTTCCTACCCATGCAACCACCACCAATTGCTAACTTGCTTGGAAGACCTCAAAAGAAAAGAATCAGAACTGAGGAACTATAAAGGAGGAGGAAGAAATCTGTCCATGGCCATAATACAAGTGGACCAAGTAGAACAACACCTTTGAATCAACCTCAACAAGCTCAACTTGAAAGGTTGACTCGGTGTGGTAAGAGTCACAAGTGCAATGTCTGTAACAAAGAGGGACACAACAAATCTACATGTAAAGAGGTAATTGAAACTCATATTATCATCTAATTAAGTTCTATTTATCAATACTAATTTAGGTTATTTTCTCTAATTTATTAGGTTCCATCTGCTGGCAGACCTCAAAATCAAACAAAAACCACATGCCAGTCCTCTTAACAACCCAGTGAGGCTCAAAGTTCCCAACAACCACCAGCCACCTCCCAATCCTCTCAACAGCCCCCTCAACCAACCTAACCCACGCAAGAGGCACCTAACCAGACTCAGTCTTCTCTACTTGCACTTAACCAGATTCAATCTTCTCTACTTGCAACTAATCCCAGTCAATCATCACCAAGGAGAGCAATAAGATCGTGCTCTTACAAGTCACGAGTTGAAGTTGGGATGGGCATAAGATTTAAGGAGACTACAGAACGTATTATATACAATATTAGTATGGAAATATCACTATCGTGTCATTTCTATTTTTTTTTTTGCATTTTTCACAATATTTTACTTGTTTTTAATCTTTTCTTGCAGCCTGGACTTAGTTCTGAAGTGGCTATTGACTAGGGTATAGGACATGAGTATATGCGTCACTATGCTAATCCACAAAAGAAATTCCCCATCCAAAATGAAAAGGAATTGAGAATGTCTAGGGGCTGTCGGTCTAGCACACCAATAGGTACAAGATCAATTTAGTTCAATCCCAAACCACTCAATGTGGTTTGCAATGGAGAGGACAACCATGTGTGACAACCTCACAACTCTTAACACAAAGACAGAGGCAATTTTAGAAGAACAAAGACCAAGTGAAGAAGCCTACTATTTAGTGTTATGTTTAAATGTGTCTATATTTGGGTTGTTTAATTAATGTATTCTCGCTGTTTATTTTGGTACTTCCTATAGAGGCCAAACACTTGTTATCATGGGGTCTTTTGATATGTTTTTGGTATAAAAAGGCTTTCTGGTATGAACTTTATCAACCCATGCTTTTGATGTAAAAAGTATACCAAAAGCATTATATCACCTAATACTTTTGGCATACTTTTGGTGTAAAGTGCACTCTTCCAATTTGAAGTTAATGATCTGGTGATCTATCAACTGATGTGATGCTTCATTTCACTTAATAGGATGCTTTATATATGTCAAAAGGCCATATCAAGTTTGTTTACTTCATTGCAATTGCTAGGATGCATTGTATATGTAGTTCATTTGGTGCAACATAAGATCTTACTACATACTTGTTTATCCTTTGACAGTGCATCAGACGTCACTATATTTTAAGCAAGATCAGAAAGAACCAATCCTCACATATCTCAATTCAAAATAAAATGACAAGGTGGGTTGGAACATAATGTATATTTTCTCTCTGCTTTTTTAATAAAAACACACATAATAGTTAAAGGGACCATCACCTACCAAACTGCATTTTTTCTTAGTTATTTCCAATACTTCATATAGAACTCAGATGCAGAAATAATAATTAAAGGGACATCCCCTTACGAATCTACATTATTTCATAAACCACAACCAAATACATTACAGATCATTAACAGTATTGCAATCCCTCACGAGAACAAGAAAAACATATATGCCTCCTTTAAATATACATTACAACCAACAACACCCAAGTTAGTAACAATGTTACAAATGCAAATATGAACTTCAACCGCCCCCTTCCTTACTTTAGTTTCTCTAACTTTATCTCCAGCTTTCAGCTTTCTCACATCACCTTCAATGGCAACCATCTCTTCATACAACCTCGCACGATCATTCCCTCTTCTAAGCTGGTTGTTTTCTTCATATAACTTGTCATTGAGTAAATCTTTGATCACTGCAGTTGCCCTTTCCCCAAACTCAACATTTTGCCATTCGAAAAAACCACAGCCTGCAACCTATGAAATTTCATTACCACCCGTTAAAAATCAAGAACCCAACCCATTGAATATCATTCGACATCTAATAAATCTTACCTTGTTGTAATCGCGACACCCATAAAACCTCCTACTTGGGTTTACTTCTGACCACGTCTTCCACCAGGAAGCCACCAAATTGTAATAACAATACTGATTCAGACCGTCGTGGTGTTCCTCATGACTAGGTTGTCTCAACAACACCACCCTTCTCTTGCATCTCCCTGTCGTCGACATTGAAGTTGAGGCAATGGAGCTTCCTCTTGGTTTATCGTTTCTTAGTGATCGCATCTCTGCTCGACCAATTGCTCCTCCTTTGTTTCTTGATCGAGGATGATAAAGGTTGGAGGGGTGAGGTTGTTGAGGGTTTAAATGTTAATTCCATCCCCCATTTGCCACGTCTTCAATTGTCTAATGAACCATAAATGACACCTGGAAGTACAACTGGCATAGTTAACATGAATTTAACGGACGTCATCTACATTTAACTGAACCTGTGACTTTGCCCCACTTTTGTAAACACGTAGTCACTTATGCCAAAAAAAAAACATTTGGTGTTGGATGCATTTTTGACAAAAACTCATGTATATTTTTGCACTTTAACATTTTAAACAAAGTTCAAGTATTACCAATGGGAGTTGGTCCAAGTGGTAAGCGGCTTGGTTCCACTTAAACAAGATCTCGGGTTCGAGCCTTGTGTATGTAGAAAATTCCTATTGGGAGACTCTCCCACTATAGCCAGGAGCGCGACGCGGGTCAGATCCGGATGTAGTCGGAGTAAAGTTCCGGTGAACGGGTGGGCAACCAAAAAAAAAGTTCAAGTAATTTTTGAAAATAAATTTTTGTAATGGTATTTTTAAGCAATATTTTCTGAAAACTTCCTTTTGGACAGTCACCCAATTAAACGAGCACAGCCCACCCAATAACCATATATTGTCTTCTCGTCATTCGCCTCTCCTCTCCCTCCTCCTTCAGGACTCCCAATCTCTGCAACCGCCTGTTCCTCCCTCTGCCTTATCCCTTTCATCTCTTCATCCCCACCATGCCGGAGGAAAGAGCTGTTATATCATGGTGCAAAGTCCCCGCCCTAAACAGCTCTCCGTACGGCTCCGACGACCCTCAGCCTCTATGGAAGAACAAGACCAGTAGCCTCAGTCGCACTCGCAGTCGCAGTGGCACTCCTTGTAAATTCGCTTGCGTTTCTGTGGCAGAACGGAAATTGGATAAGGATTTCTTTCCCACTCCTTCTCAGCTCTTGAAGCATCCGCTTGCTATCGTCGCACTCGTGCCCAAAGACGCCGCCCTCTTCCTCGCCGGTGCTATCGCCGGCGCTGCTGCCAAGACCGTCACGGCTCCTCTCGACCGTATCAAAATTCTTATGCAGGTTCCCTCTAAGGCTTCTCTTTCAGATTAAACTGACAATTTCATCTTGAAATGTTAAACCATTCAGCTTTATTAATTGAAAATACATGTGTTAGTTCTTTTGCCGAAAACTTAGATATGCCAAATGAATTAGACTTATTAAATTGGCAAATGCAGCTAAATACACTCAACCATTGGTTCGTATCCAATGCGTTTTGTAACCTTAGGCAGTTGTGTGAATATTTAGGTGATGCTGGGAAATTTAGTTTATCGAGCATTTGGTTTGTTGATAAGATTATGAAACAAGCGGAATAAAAATCTGTGCGTTATATTTGTCTTTACTTTCTTTTTCATATTGTTTGTTGTCAAATTTTTTTGAATGGTTTTGTCGTCAAATTTTTTATGAACATGTTTCTAAGGATTTGAGAAATTAGATTATGCAGGCAGCAATCCTTTTCTTCTCCACTTACTACCCTCCTTAGTTCTGTGTGCTTCCCTTTCTTGTGTTGAATTTGTCCTTATGTCTTTATCATATTCGGAAGCATTTCTACTTTTCTGTAAGGTTTATGGCTATGATGCTGGATGTCTTGTTTATTTTTTCATTTACTATTAATTAATTTCTTTAGTGCTTCTCTGTGCTGGTGACAAATAATTTTGCTTTATCGTGATGCACATTGCATGTATTGTGGTTGAGTTAAAATTGGTTGATGTTTTGAAATAACATAATCTATTTCAGACTCATGGAGTGCGAGTTGGGCAAGAAAGTGCTAAAAAGGCGATAAATTTTATCGAGGTAATAGATTATTCCATCTCATCCAAAAATATGATGTACTAAATATTTTAATGGTTAAAATTTTCTTTACGTTTCAGTCTAGAGAATCTAAAGTATGCTATTTTGTGTTAAGTTCTAAAAACTGCCTACTTATTGGAGATACACTGTGTAATAATAATCTTCCTCTCTACCTTTATATTCCCTTTTCTGGCCTCAAGCTCTCTTCATGTTTAAATTCATATAATTTTGCGTGTTACAACCTGCTGGGTCAGGGTCAGGGTTATGATGGAAACCAACTATACATACCCGCCTGAAGTTATTTTTAGTATCGCTCAATCATTTGAGAATTGGGATATTTGGGATCTTTATATTTTTCCAGTCTGCTGATGTGATAAAATCATACCCAAACATGGTCTTATTCATTGACAACTTTGCAAAATGATATATATAATCAACTCCTGAGAGTTCCTTCTTGGATTCTTGTGGAATTAGAACAATGCGATTGTGTGAAAGTTGTGTTTGTAAATACTTAATAATGCATTTGTTTGCTGAATAAATTCATGGAGATGCTTGATGTATCTTTCTTTTGTCTATTTCCAATCTTACTCACTCTTGGGCTCCTTTGGATGGAAAATTTCTATGATTTTACCTTACCTCAACATGATTTACAGGCTGTAACAAGTATAGGAAAGGAAGAAGGCATTAGGGGTTACTGGAAGGGGAACCTCCCCCAGGTATCGGATTTTAGAAGAGACCATATTGATACTTCAGTCTATATTTCTCCTAAAAATATTGCATAGTCATTTAACTTGTTTAAGAGTTACCTCTTATATGTTTCAGGTTATTCGGGTGATACCTTATAGTGCTGTCCAGCTTTTTGCATATGAAATTTATAAGGTTGTTTCCTAATTATCTTTCAACTACTTTAAATACCATATCACCATTTTGACTCTAAAGTTTTAATTTTGGGTCAGAAATTGTTCAGGGGAAAGGATGGTGAGCTATCTGTTGTTGGAAGACTTGCAGCAGGTGCTTGTGCTGGCATGACATCCACTTTTGTAAGTAACTCATTAGGAACGTCGTTGCTTGTATCCTTGGAAGTTTCAGGCATAATGTCATTAGTTCTAAGAGCAATTTATTTTTTGTAAAGTAATCAGTTTTTTATACATTGTGTCTTATTCTTTTGAATTCTATGAGTAAACTTCTGCCTTGGTCCTTCGAAGTGCTTTGGTTATCCACATAATCAAATTTTGATTTTGAAAGTATGAATACAAAATGCTTTGTCAAATGTTGCTAGTGCAACTAGCAACTAATGAAATTCTTCGAACTTAGCTTTTTGGCAATATTATTATGAAACAGGATCAACATGTGGACAGAATGTAAACTTCTTTTATCGTGGAATTAAACAAAGTAAACTGTGCTTAACCTTGTCTTTTTAATTTCGTAGTTGTCCACAACTCGTGAGTCATATTGCAGTTCCTTGTTCAAGAAGTATTTGAAGCTTTAAATAACTTTTTGAATCTTCCACTGGCTGCATCTGAATCTGTTAGTCAAGTGCAAAATAGCTTATAAAAAGATTAAGAGCTAAAAGAGAGAAAGTAAATAGTGAAATTTTTTGTCCCGAAATAAAATGAAGGTTTCCACCAATATTAAACCATGGCTAGCCATAGCATGTTGTTAGCTTCTCTTTGTTCCAGCAAAATGTGAGATCTGAAGAATCCCATTCCCTTGACTGAGATTAAAGAATTAGAGATGCTACTGGTAATGGAGACAACTAACCATTGCACCCTTCACTTTTTGTAGAAAATTTACAGAAAGTGATTACTTCGGTTAAATAAGGAGATTTCATGTTTTTAAGGAAAGTTCCATGCAAATAAAACCTGTTTTAAGCCTAGGTTAGCTGACTCCTCTCCATATCAACATTTACTGGTGCTGTTGTCAGTCACACTTAACAGTACGCATCATCAAGATCATTAACAGAGTCAAAACTAATGCACATGTATCACTTGCTATGATTTATACTATGGAGTATTTGATTTTCTTAGTTAAAAAATTAGTTAGGGACTAACTGGAGGCTTTGACCAAAATCGTAATTTGTGTACGATTTTAATTTGTCCTTAATTAATTGAATGTCTCTAATCTGGTATGATCCATGCAGGTAACCTACCCATTAGATGTTCTGAGATTACGATTAGCAGTTGAACCAGGTTATCGAACCATGTCACAAGTAAGATTGGCCTGCCCTTTTGTTTTCTTTTTAAACGAGGTATTAGCTTGTAGGATGAAAAATTGAAAACGATTGAGTATTTTTAGGTTGCCTTGAGCATGCTAAGAGAGGAAGGTTTGGCGTCATTCTATCACGGTCTTGGGCCTTCTCTTATCGGAATTGCTCCTTATATTGCAGTGAACTTTTGTGTTTTTGACTTGTAAGTCCATGGACGCCTTTTATTTATTTATTTTGACAATTTGAAGGGGAATGGTCTTGGATATTGATTCTGAAACGTTCTCATTTTCTTTGGGCAATAGGTTAAAGAAGTCTTTGCCAGAAAAGTATCAAAAGAGAACTGAAACATCTCTAATCACAGCTGTGCTTTCTGCATCTCTTGCCACACTTACATGCTATCCTCTGGACACTGTGCGAAGGCAGATGCAATTGAAGGGCACACCTTATAAGACAGTTTTAGAAGCCCTTTCTGGTTAGACCTTTCCCATTTACTTTTAGCATCAGCAAATTATAGTCACTCCTTGGTAGACATGCTTGTACTTCTCTCCATACTAGTGTTCACATTAACCAACCGTCAAATATATGAGCCCTGGTAGTAATTCAACTGCAGAATTTATTATGTGCAATATATAAAAAAATCTAGCTTTCTCGTTTAAGTTCAATTTCTACAACTCAAAAGGTTTTAGTCCTTTTTACATGGTAGTTAAGTTTGTGGTGTGGCCCTGGAGTGATTGAATATTTGAATAACTTCATGTTCATGTGTTGGTGTGATACTCTTCTGGCATACTTCAGAATCATCTGGTTGGTTCAACTGTAACAATTCAGTAACTTGTACTAAAGTCAAGTGAATAATTTCATTGATGCAGGTATCATGGCACGCGAGGGAGTTATCGGCTTGTATCGGGGCTTCATACCCAACGCTTTGAAAACCCTACCAAACAGCAGGTTCCCATTGAGGCGTTTTTGTTGCAGCCTTCTTTTATCACCTCAAAGCAATTATTATATTCATGTTTTACTTCATTTTTGTTTGTTGGTGGTTAAAATTTTTTGCTTTGTCTACAAATTTGTTTTTTTGTCACCAAGCTGGTGATAAATCCAGTTTTCAAAGGATAACTCCTTGCTTGTGGTGATCAAAATGGTTGGAATCTTTTCTGAAACTGATCATACATTGATCAAGAAAAGAGCTTACTATTGTCTCATTTGAACCAAGTTGTTCTGTCACCTGAATTACTCCCCTGTTTCTCTCTGCAGCATCAGGCTTACTACGTATGACTTTATTAAACGGGTAATTGCAGCTAGTGAGAAAGAGTTCCAAACAATTACAGAGGAAAATCGCCGGAAACAGAACTAAGCAAATAAATAATGAAGTTGATTCTCGGATTCATTTATGTTGAAGGCATTTTTGGCCTCTAAATTTTTTGATGTGATTAGTGCTCACTGAAAATTATTCATTATATGTGAAAATTAGTTTAGTGAGAATTCCCCTGCTCGCAGTCTCAATGTTATTATATATCATATGTCGTCAGATTGTCGCTGTGGATTGTTTTGTAGGATATAAATTTCTGTCTGGCGCCTTATGATTATGTATGTTAAATTCATGTTGAGCTGTATTTATGTTTTCCGGAATTATGTATGCCAAGTAAAATCGTATGTTTTCACGCCTGTTCTGAAGTTTATATAGTCATTCCTTTTGTGCGTCAGAGAGCCTGAGCTTTAAAGTGGATTGATGGTAAGGTTAGTAAATAGCATCAAATCCAAGACTAAAGAGGGGAGTTTAAAATCTACCTCAAGGATAAGATCGGAAGTTTAAAAGAATGGCCAAGATTTAATTTGAAAAAGTAAAGATAATTATGATTTAAGTACAATGTTGACCTAATATGATTGGTTGGAGCCAATTTCGGACAAACAAATAAATCCAAACCCATTCGATGAGCCGGGGCTACGTCCCTTATGGTCAAGAACGGAGAGGGTGATTATCATTTTATTTGGCCAAATTAAATGATAAAAAAGGGTAGATATTTGTGGAATTGAAACGTTATAAGTTATAGTTAATAATCCCACGTCAATTTATCCACTCCCTATCTCCTCCTTTTTTTCATTAAGTCTCTGTTTGGATTGACTATAGAAACTGTTTTTTTATATGATTTATGACGTACGAGGTAAATACCTGTTTGAGTTGATAATTTTGATAACTCTTGAAAGTTATAAGAATATATATTTTTGTTTGGTTTCTTAGAGCAGAGGATATGAGAGAGAATCTTTTATTTTGTTTAAAGGAAATGAAGAAAATTAAAATCAAAATTTTGACTTCGCTCCCTCAAACCAAACACACCCTTATAAGAAGCTGGAATTAGTTGCATGACAACTATGGTGCAAGTAATTTCTGGGAAGCTCTCTCATCCTTAGTCAACAAGACATATTGGACCCCTAACCTACGGTAGGTGGATCCCAGAAAGGTACGTTGCAAATGACTAAATGACAACCTTTTCTTCTCTAACAATACCAACCACATCCTCAGTTAACCCTTCATTGTTTGTAGCCCAAAGACGACTTCGCTCTTCTGAGTCTGCTAAAATTAGCCCCGCATGACGGCCATGGCACAACCAGTGGTAGTGTCTTCTTGTATCAATTACAAGTGGAAGTACGATGTGTTCCTTAGTTTCCATGGTAAAGACACTCGCTTGGGTTTCGTTGGCTTTCTTCGTGAATCTCTCCGTCAAAGAGGAATCCTTGTCTTTTATGATGACGATTCCATCAGAACCGGAGAAGAAATCACACCAGCACTTCTCAAAGCCATACAAGAATCCAGGATCGCTATCATAGTTTTCTCCGAGAACTATGCCGACTCCACATTCTGCTTGCAAGAACTTGAAAAGATTCTCGAGGTCTTTAAAGAAGAAGGTCGGTTAGTATATCCAGTATTTTACTATGTGGATCCGTCAGAATTGCGACGTCCCAGAGAAAGCTATGCAAAAGCGTTGGCTAGACTAGAGGAAAGATTTAAGGACGACAAACAGAAAGTAGAAAAGTGGAGGTTGGCTTTGTCCCAAACAGCTGAGAAAAAGGGCTGTCATCTCATATCTAAGTATGTTTTTTACCCTCTTTTGCTTGTTATTTTTTTAATTATTTAGGTATTATTTTTTAAATACTTGAATACTATTGTTCCGAGATTCTGATAACAAAATGGCCAAATTAAGTGCAAATTACAATATTGTATAAAATACGTAGACTTTAAATCCAAGATGAAAAATGAAGGCTTTTGATTCGATCATTTTTATCATGTTTTTTGCTTCGATGAGTCTTAACAAACTGTGTTGTTATTTGCACACGCATGCACTATGCTTCCATGCCCAATGAAGAGCTGCTCTATTAGTGAACTCAGATATTTAAGTAATTAAGCGTGTTTATAACACTAATTGTATACATCATTTGTATTAAGAATTTAGTATTTTTCTGATAATGAGGATTGAATTTGTTAATGGACAATACTTAAATATTTGCTTTGATGAGGAGTGGAACTTTTTTCTTCATAAGAACCAATAGGGAAGACGACAAAGGTTAAATTAGGCATGTCATATAATTTTTAGTTTGATTAACAGTGAACTTTTCTTCAATTGCTCAGGAATGCAAAGGAACAAGAATGTATTAAAGAGATCATCAATGAAGTATCGGCCAAGATTAATCGTAATCATAATCCTTTACACGTTACTCATTATCCAGTTGGACTTGTGTCTCGCGTTAAACAAGTGGTCTCACTTTTAGATCTTTGGTCTGAAAAGAAAAATAAAATGGTAGGAATTGTGGGGCCTGGCGGGATAGGTAAATCAACGATTGCAAGAGCCACGTATAATTCGATTGGTGATCATTTTGAAGGCTTGTGTTTTCTTTCTAATGTGAGACAAATGTCTAAAGTGCCAAATGGTTTGGCACATCTTCAAGAGCTGTTACTTTGTAAATTAGTCATGGAGAAAGATCTCAAATTGGGTGATTTTTATGAAGGAATACCAAAAATAAAACATAGGCTTGGCCACAAGAAAATTCTTTTGATTCTTGATGATGTTGATGAATTGGAACAATTAGAAGCACTGGCAGGAAGTTGTGATTGGTTTGGTCTTGGAAGCAGAATTGTCATAACAACAAGGAATAAACAGTTGTTAGTAAGCCATGATGTCAACATCATTTATAGTGTCAAGGAATTAAACAATGATGAATCTGTTCAATTGCTTGGTTGGCATGCCTTTAAAACTGAGAATGTGGAGTATGACTTTATGGAGGTTTCTAAGCGTGCAATACGGTATTCTTGTGGTTTTCCATTGGCTTTAGAAGTGATTGGTTCTAACTTACGTGGTAAAAAAGTCAAAGAATGGCACTCTGCGTTGGATCAATTTAAAAAAAATCCAGAAGAAAGAGTTTTAGGAGTCCTTAGATTAAGCTATGATTCTTTAGCAGAAATTGAGAGAAACATTTTCCTAGACTTGGCTTGTTTTTTCAAAGGTGAGGAGTTAGGAGAAGTCAAGGATATGTTGTTTTGTTTACATGGGTCTCAACCAGAATATGCTATTGGGGTTTTGGTTGATAAATCCCTCATAAAAATTGAAGGAGATCGAGTGTTAATGCACGACTTAATAAAAGATATGGGCAAAGAGATTGTTCGACAAGAATCACCAAATAAACCTGGGAAACGGAGTAGGTTATGGAGCTACCAGGATATTCTTCATGTTTTAAAACAAAACACAGTAAGGCCACCAATATGAATTACGTTTTTTCTTCTTTTAAATTACATTATAATGTTTACATGTGTATAATTTGAAATTTATTATCCATTCATTTTGAAAGGGAACCAAGAAAGTTGAAGTCATAGTTCTAGACCTACCTGGAGGTAGTAGAGCACAAATCCAATGGAGTGAAGAAGCATTCATGAAGATGACGAATCTCAAGATGCTGGTGATAAATAATGCAAGCTTTTCTAAATGTCCTACACATCTCCCAAAAAGTTTACGGTGGTTGAAATTGAAGGGATGTTCTTTCGAGTTTTGGCCATGTAATATTAGCTCAACTGAACTTTTTTGCCTTGATTTGTCCTATAGTTATTTTGATACCATCCAACCGTTTACAAAGGTAAGTATATATGTATATCTAACACTTGAAGTGTTTCTTCATATGGTTTATTTGCCGGACTTCTTTAATAATTTATCTTTATTTTGCAGGTGTTCCACAATTTAAGTCGCATGAATTTTAGAAATTGCAAATTTCTAAAACAAATCCCAAATTTATCCGAAGTTCCTAATTTAAGAGAATTGTGGTTTGATGGTTGTGCAAATTTAGTTGAAATCCATCATTCAGTTGGATGTTTAAATAAATTGAAGGAATTAAGTGCCATGCGATGCAAGAACTTGAAGATGTTGCCTCCATACCTTCAGTTGGCATCTCTTGAGCATCTCAACCTCTTTGGTTGTTCAAGTCTCTACAGTTTCCCAGAGATATTAGTGGAGATGAAATGTATACGAACACTTGATTTGGGCAGGACAGCCATTACTAGGTTGCCATCTTCAATTTGCAATCTCATTGGACTTGAAACCTTAAACATTGAGGAATGTCCTTATCTTGAGCAACTACCAATAACCATTGGCATGTTGCCAAACCTTTGGGAACTTAACGCAAATTTTTCTGGAGTAATGACGCATGTTAAGATGTGTGGGGGAGGAGGAGGAGCAAACTTGGATTTCAATGCGCTGTCTCTGAAATTGAAACATTTTTGTTTCTCAAATTGCAATTTGTCAGATGACTCTCTTGCTCTTTGGCTCTCTTGCTTCACTAGTATGATACGTTTAGATCTAAGTTTCAATAATTTTACAACGCTTCCAGCATGCATCAAAGAATGTCACAATTTGAGATATCTTCTATTGAATAATTGCAAGCGACTTCAACATATTGAGGAGATGCCGCCAAACTTGGAAAAATTCAGTGCCATATGTTGCATGTCATTGACTAGGTCATCTAAAAGAAAAATATTGTGTCAGGTCTCTCGCCCTCCCTCCCTCCCTGCCTCTATGCATATATAATTATCTGTTCTTACATTTTATTTATCATTTTTCTCTTAATATGCAATTGCTAGGCACTCAACTTGCAACCTGGGAAAAGAAACTTCATTTTTCCTGGAGTAAAATTCTCAGAAAATCTCCACAATTATAGCAGGGGAAGCTCTGTGTCTTTTTGGATTCGTGACGTGTTTCCAACCATTTTTCTATGGATTCTTGTTAAAGTTGATCAAGATTTTCTCTCCAATTGTAGATTCCAGGTGCACGTCAATGACACCAAGCTAGATATATCTTCTGAGTGGCTGTTGTTGTCAACAATGAAGATGGGCCATTTATATATATGTGATCTACAAAGTATGATTCACAAGGCTGAACTCCCTCATAGATATAAATGGAACCATGTGAAAGTTTCCATCAAGAGCAATACATCAGCAATAAAAAATGGAAGGGATCAATTTCATTTTGCCCTTCATGTCTACAAACAACAAAATAACTTAGAAACTATCCGTTTCATGGACCCTCGAACAATGTACGAGGATAGCAACTCATGGCAAAGAGTACAACAACCACAAGATTGGGAAGAACTTGAAGACGGATTAGCTTACCAAGGTTTGGTTTATCCTTACTAAAATAAATGAATTATCATTGATCAGTAAGCAATATGTTTGATGGATGCCTTTTATTAAAAAAAGAGAACATTAATATGGAGATTCTTATAGTTTTGCCTAATTTTAAACTAGGACCCCCCTCTTGTTAGGTTTTTTGCCGTTATAGCCATTTGTCCCCTATGTTTAACTAAAGCTATTTAATAGGGACCAATAGTGTTAATAATTTTATTAGAGAGCATGATATGGTGAACAACTAGATTATTTTGACAATTGGAGTTTGACTAAGGATCTCTATTGTAAATCAACATTTCTTACTTTGAATATTAACGTTTTGACCCAGCTCCAAGTGTGGACAATCTCAAAGCAAGGCGATTCCCATCTGGATGGACTTACGATGTGTATTTGAGTTATAGAGGTGATGATGTATGTTCAAATTTTGTTCGCCTTCTCTATAATTCCTTGTGCCAATTGGGAGTCTGTGTCTTTCTTAACTATGAATTAGTGATGACTATTGGAGAAGAATTGAAAGCAATAAAAAAATCCAGGGCAGTTATCATAGTTATCTCAAAAAGCTATGCATCCTCATCATCTTGTTTGGATAGTCTTGCAACCATTCTTGAGTGTTGTAGAATTGAATGTCGATTCATTTATCCAATATTTTATAAAGTGGAGCCATTAGAGCGGCGACATCAAGCTGGGCTTTATGGTGAAGTATTTGCTAGGCTTGAGAAGATATTCAACCATAACAAAGAGCGGGTTCAAAATTGGAGGTCGGCTTCGTATAAAGCATTTGACAGATCAAGATACATTTGCTATCTCTATCCCATGTATCTTCTTATCCTTTTCCGTGTTTATTTTCCTCTTTGGGCATTACTTTATTAACTATCACTTACGTATCTCAATTTGACGCGTTTCACAAAAATTTGGGAAATAATAATTCATCATTTATAACTTATGAGTTTGACTTATTTAAATTTTGATATTTTACAATATAGATTTTGATTTTTTGCCTTTTTTTTTTGCCAGTATATAGATTTTATTCTAATTCAATATAATTCTTTTAAATATAGATTCTTAGCTAGGTAACATGATATATAATATTCTTGGTTACTTTCAGAATGAGTAGAATGAAAAAAAAAACATAATAAAAGCATAATTTTGTAAACGAAAAGTATATTGCATGTATTTGAATAAAAATGAATTACAAATTAATATTGATCATGTAATAAAGATTATATATCTTGTGTTACACAAATCAAACCATAGGTAGGTTCCCAAATGAAAATGAAGATTACACGTGCAAGAAGAGGAAAAAAAAAAAGAAAGGGAAGACTATAATAGCCCTTTTTTTTAGTTTTCTCTATTTATAATAATTTTGAATATTTATTCAAAAAAAAGTGCAGCACTGGTTTTTATTTTTTTTATAATTTTAAAATGTTTAGGAATAGTAAATGAACAATCACCTTATGCATGAATGACACTTTTAATTACGGAAACACCAGGCACCAAACAAAAAAAAAGGGAACACACTTGATTTATAAAATTATTTTGGTTAATAACTATACATGTCTATATTAAAAATTTATTTATTACTATAATGTCTTAGTTTTTTAATAAATGTGACTGAATTTAATATTAATTTATTTTTTTAAATAATTTTACAACATTTTCATTTTTAATTCTATATGTTAAGAGGGCTATTAATTCTTATCAGGAGAAATGTTTTTTTTGGAGAGATCATCATAGCTTTTATTTCAAAAATTAGTATATCATAATTTTTTGTTCGACTAAAAAGTGAATTTCTTCTAGCTTGGGTAGGAATGCAACAGGAGATGAGGATGCTATTAAATTTATCACTGATGAAATTTCTTCAAGGACTTGTATGGTTTCTTTATATGTTGGAAAATTTCGTGAGCATTTTCTAGATGAATCCCGAGTACAAGAAGTAATCTCACTTGTGGATGTTGAATCTAATGAGGAAGTCAAAATGGTAGGAATTTCCAGTGGTGGAATACGTGGATCAAGATTAACACGTGCTGTGTGTAATTCCATTGCTCATCATTTTGAAGATTTATGGTATTTTTGTGGTGATTATGAAATAGCCAGGGGCTATGATTCCACATGGGTTGATTTCCAGAACTGGATAACACAACCCTGGTTCCCGCAGAGGAAGATTCTTGTAATTCTTGATTTTGCCCAAGAATTTGTCAAAGAATTGGATCAGTTACGAGCAGTTAGAGAATGTAATCGGTTTGGGGAAGGAAGCAGGATCATTGTGGTGACAAGTGATAAACAGTTGTTAGTAAGTCAAGGGATCGAAATAATTATGGATGAGATGGAAAAAGATACTAATGATCAATGTCACCCCAAGAGAAAGAGAGAAGACACTGTCAGAGACACAAGTTGAGAGGAAGAAGTGACATACTTGAAAGTTGAAACATTATGGAGCGCTTCAAAGGTGGGGGAGGTCGGTTTTGGTTTATCCAATATTTTACATTTTTACTAATTGACCTATAAGAGAATATTAATTTATCAGAATTTGAATTGCCTTTGCAAGTGAAAAGGTTGAGTGAGACCCTGATGCCAAAAATTAGTGCTTATCTATGGTTGCTTACAATTTACCTCTAGCATTCAATTTATTTTCATTCACTAATTGTTTTTTCTTTCTGGTTCCTTGTGATATTGGTCAAATACATTTCTTTCCTGATGATTTTCTCCCTTTTCTACATGAAAGACTGCTCTGTATTTCAACTTAAAAGTCTCATCGCCTCAATCTTAAGTTTCTTTTTATCATCTCCAAGGTTAAAATGTCACTTGGTTCTGCCACAGTCTTAAATGAACTAGTTTTATATTTGGAATGTTTTTGCTACTTTTTTCCCCAAGATATGAATGCTTTTAGTTCTTGTCATATACATACAAAGATACTTCCCCTTTTTAATTTTTTACTTTTCATTATAGCAACAATTATGCGTTTAATTCATTCTTTTTGATCCATTATATATCTTGCCTTGAAATGAATTTTATATTCCTGCAGAACTCTGATAAGTTATTGTAATGTTCATGTTCTTTGACACAGAAGTTATTACAACTGTTGAAAGAGGGAAACAAATCAACTCAAGTGTCTTTCCAGAGAGAATGGAACATTCAATTCTCATAATGGCCATTCTTGTCTGTCACATGTGATCATCTCTCCTTACCCTTAACTCTTGTGAGTTCCCGTAATTGCTTTTTCTTCTATCATAGGTTTCCAATTTCTTGGACATCATCAACACAAGATCTGTATGTTCAATTCTCCAAAGTCAAATTCCTCTGCGGGCTGTTCTTTGCAGTCTTAAAAGTGCTAATCATTTTCTTTTGTTTGCCAACTCATGTGATAACGTTATAGCCATGCTTCTACAAGAAATATTATGATGTTCATATTCATGTTTTATATATTTCAAACAACTTTTACGAGGTTATGTGCACATGTCGAAGTCTTCATTATCTTCCATATAAAGAGTTGATGGTTATAACATAAAATTTTATCGTACTCTTTTCCACTAATGTACGGTATTATTTACACTGGTTTGTGAGGTTTCCTTGTTGTCCTTTATCCACTCATTAACGGGCTTATTTTTGCTTTTGTATTTTTTTTTTTTGGCCAATGTTTTTGCTTTTGTATTGATCTATCGAAGGAATATGTAGTCTTATATTTGCTTGGGGAAAGTAGGGAGATGCCCCTTCACTTTCGTATTTTTTATAATGGAAAACTATTCTCCATATGCTTATAATTTCTTTCAATTTTTAATTTGGTATTTGTGTATATTTTTTCTCCTTAATAAATTATTTATCCTTACTCTGTTGACACAATTAATTTTTGTATAGGGGCTAATAATACTAATAAAGCAAAATTACACGTACTAGCATTGCTAAGAGAGAGAAATTAAAAGATTTAATGAGAAGAATATGACTGCACATGTATCATCAAAAAATTGAAGGAGACTAGGGACTTTAGGGATAATTTTCCCTTTTATTTTTCTGTTTTTTCACCCCATTTTTGGAGTCTTGATTTGTGTGTAGGCCCATTTGAACTTTTTTTCCTTGCCAGTAGGCCCATTTGAACTTATGATTGCGTCTCGTGGTGCTTTATGTGTAAGAGAATCAATTAGCTCTGACAGTAGGAATTGATCCGAATTTGTTTGGTAAAATCACTAAAATGGATGAATTGCAATTTGCTTTGATTTTTTTTTTTTGATACATAAATTTTAAGAAAGGGATTAGGCACACCCATGATCTAAGGATAAGGCTTCAAGTTGGGATGTCTTCCTTAGCGCTTCGATTGGGTCACAACTAACTGGACTTATTCGGGATCGAACCCTCTTCCATTGGTGAGAGTGTCCGACCCTTTCACCAGTTGAATCCAAAGACGAGGGGTTGTAATTTTCTTTGATGTCTCATAATAAAGCCCATAGAAGTCTATAATTGGTAATTTTGGAAAATTGACTTATTTAAGTTTAGTCTAAATTAGGCTAAGCCCAAATAAACCCAAACATGCAGAAATGTTCATTTAACTATGCCCAGTTATGACAATTTAAGCTTTTAAGCAGGCCCAAAATCCAAATTGTTAGGGTCTCTTTGTTGTTGTTGTTATAGCTATCATAGTTATAAAAAGAATTAAGATAATTTAAATTTAGGAAAAATATAAAAAAAATATCACTTGAAATTTAAAATATTAAATCAGTGATTTTATACAAAAATAAGTTGTCAATTGTTATACTCTTGTAGTCAATACTTATACCCCTGTAGACAATAAGACTAATTTAAGATTTTAAAATTCAAATAGTATTTTGTTGTCTTTTTCTCTTTAAATTTTAGGTTCTTATAATTTAGTTTTATTCATTTTATATTCTCACTTAATAAATTAAATTTATATATTTTCTTAAAGAAATTAAACTTAGTTTTATTCATTTACCTGTGCGGTCCCATGTATCCATTTTATATTTTTTTGATCTCTCCCTTTGCAGTACGGTTTTTTATTTTATTTTAAAATTGTTGCCTTGTCAATTAGCACCGTATGGGTATTAAAATCGAACCAGACTCGCTAGTTTGATTATGAAAAGAGTGAACTAGTTTGATTGGTTCATAATTTTCTGACTTTAGAAATTCTCATCTAATTTTACATATTTCTAAAATTTATAAATTAAGACTCTATGGAAAACTTGAGATGTCTACATTTTAATGCCAAAAAAAAAATTACTCAAAAATATTATCATTTGATCCTCAAAAATTCTTAAATTCTAAAACTATTCCAAAAAATATTAGCGTTCAAATTTACTTCCTCATCGGTATAGCTCTGAGTTAACTTCGGTTTAACTTCAATCTGACTCACTGACTTTTGACCTACTACCTAGACCAGTTTAGTGGACAGTCCGTATTTAATAACCTTAGATCACTGTACAGTTTGGTGGAGGGGCTAAACTCATTCAGCCTTCTTATATGTGTTTGGATTAACTTTTGGAGAATAGTTTTTAGAGAAAAAGTGATAAAAGTGATTTTAGAGAATAGATTCTAAACAGAATAGATTATATGAAAAAGTTATTTTGATAAAATGATAGTGTTTGGATAATTGTTATCAGAATCACTTTTTCATATACAAATTACTAAAAAGATCATTAGCCTAATGTGATAATTGTATATAAAGGATAAAATTCATTTAAAGATTTTTAACAACAAATTTCATAATAAATACCAAAATTTAAATAAATTTGCATTGTCTACAAAATTAAAATTATAACATTAGTCTTATTTTATAATACGCCTCAGAAATGAGTCTCGATGGGTTTTGGTGGGTCGAGTTGAAGTTGTTTCAGAAATGGCAGCCATCATTGTAGGACTTAGAAACTTCCACACATTGCCTCTAAAATTAAAGGTTTCATTCCCGAAACCTAGCTTTTTCCATGCCCGATTACGCATGCAGGAGAGGAGATCAAGAAATTGTGCTACGGAAGGGGAATTTCAGAAATAGGTCAAAGCAAAGATTCAGCATCTCAGGGGAACATAATAGCTAAAAAGAAGAAAGAAGTGCTAGGTAAAAATGGGGAAGCAAAGAGAGAGATAAAGGCTAAAAAGGATGGTTAGAAAAAAGTGAAAAAAAGTGGCTTTTCCAAAGCCGTAGTTTCAACCCTCAAAAACTATGGTTTAACATTAAAAAGTGTTTCTGAAATTGTTCTAGTGTGTGTTTGGTAATATTCCAAACCATGGTTTGCGCAACCCGAGACAAAACTCCTCTCACACACTTACCTCATAAGTCGTAAAAGCTATTAAAAAAAGCTAATCCAAACACACACTTAGATGTTTGGTTATTCTTTTATGAAATCATGGTTTTGAAGCAAATAAGTGTTTTTTCTAGAATACCCAAACATGCACTTAATTTAGCTAGTAATGCTCCCTACACAACTCTTGGATTGATAATTTTGCTTGCTAAGTTTTGTATTCTTGTTTGTGTAAAACTAAGTCATAG
This sequence comes from Inga oerstediana, assembly GCA_963210345.1. Taxonomy (NCBI): domain Eukaryota; kingdom Viridiplantae; phylum Streptophyta; class Magnoliopsida; order Fabales; family Fabaceae; genus Inga; species Inga oerstediana. The sequence continues at coordinate 62,014,376 of OY723408.1, forward strand.
AAGAGGATTAATCTCTATTGAAAGATACTTCTAGCCAAAGAAATAAATAATACTTCCTCCCGTCCTTAATATAAAACTCACTTTTATGAGGAAGTTAAATTATAAAGGGGTATTCTTTCCGTTTCTATTTATAAAAGTCGGATAAATAAATTACGCGATTTAAAAAAATGGTTAAAATTAGTTAAAATTAATAAGTATATCTTGAAATAAACTTTTGTTTTTTAAGTATGCTCTTATTTAAAAAGAGGAAGTAAGAGAGAGAAATAGAGTAAACATAAGTATTATCAATCTTTTAATTAATGCAATATGTATAATTAATAAAGGACATAAATGGAAAAATCTCATTAAATATTGAGACAACTCTTATTGGGTTCTTATAAAAAATATCAAGACAATTCAAAATTTGGGTTCTCATGAAAAAGATCGAGTATTATGTTAAGGATGGAAAGTAGTAATATTTAAGTTCTAGAAGATTGAATTAAATGACAATTAGCTATCCAAAAATTTTTTTTTTGAAAAAATGAGTTCCAAATATTATTTTAAAAATGTTATAAAGAGGAAACGCAGTTCAAAGTTATATTTAAAATTAAAATGTCTTTAGATATTTACAATTCATTTTTTTAAAAAAAAAATTATTAAAAACCTAACTGCTATTAATTTATTCTATTTTTTTATTGGTATATACTACTATTAATCTCCCGAAAAAATATGCTATCCAAAAACTAACGTCTCAGTTAATGCGTGATTATCCTGGGAAAAAAAGTTACCTCCTTAGTCATTATTGCACATACATTTGTGTCCCCCATATCATAGCTGATATTTTTATTTTTACCCATCATATTATAGTTTACTTCCTCTGGTCCTAAATATAAGATAAAGTTTATAATGCAATTTATAAATTACATTATAAACTTTATCTTATATTTAAGATCGGAGGTCGTATAACTTTATATTGCACTCGTATTATATTATGGTTTAACACATGAATCAAGAGATTGGCAAAAAAATAAACACATGAACTAGGACGGGCAGAGGGACATGGATAATATAGGTTATTATAATCAACACTTCTTACCGTTAGTTATCACTTTCAGGCACAAAACATTTGAAAATTAAAAAAAAATCATTAAAATTATATAAAGAGTAAATAAATTATATATGCCAATTAAAACTATTCTCAAAAGTAATTAATATAAACATATTAATTGTCGAAACGGTTAGGTTAGTTTTTTCCTTTCCTTTTTGCCGATTACATATTTGACGTGTACGGCTTCGGTTCTTCACTCACAGAACTCGATATAGTGTTGGCTGCTAAAGACGACGAAGCTGAAAGACCTCCACCTCCGCGAGCTTCCAACAGTTTGATGTCTCACAGCTCGCAGTTCTCCTTCTCTGCAAGCCCTTTCAGCTCTTTTAGGAAGATCAAGAGAACCAGTCCTCACCGTCTTCAAATTCTCTGCTCTTCCTCACAGTCCAATTTCAAAGATGAAGACGAAGTTGATAGTGGGAGGTTGATTATTTACCCGTCTGTAGTGGGAGAACTGAAGCATCTCTAATCACAGCTGTGCTTTCGGCATCTCTTGCCACACTTACATGCTATCCTCTGGACACTGTGCGAAGGCAGACGCAATTGAAGGGCACACCTTGTAAGACTGTTTTAGAAGCCCTTTCAGGTTAGACTTTTCCCATTTACTTCTAGCATCAGCAAATTATAGTCACTCCTTACTTGGTAGACATGCTTGTACTTCTCTCCATACTAGTGTTCACATTAACCAACCGTCAAATATATGAGCCCTGGTAGTTATTCAACTGCAGAATTTATTATGTGCAATATATAAAAAAATCTGGCTTTCTCGTTTAAGTTCAATTTCTACAACTCAAAGGTTTTAGTCGTTTTTACGTGGTAGTTAAGTTTGTGGTGTGGCCCTGGAGTGATTGAATATTTGAATAACTTCATGTTTATGTGTTGGTGTAATACTCTTCTGGCATACTTCAGAATCATCTGGTAGGTTCAACTGTAATAATTCAGTAACTTGTGCTAATGTCAAGTGAATAATTTCATTGAAGCAGGTATCATGGCACACAAGGGAGTTATCGGCTTGTATCGGGGCTTCATACCCAACGCTTTGAAAACCCTACCAAACAGCAGGTTCCCATTGAGGCGTTTTTGTTGCAGCCTTCTTTTATCGCCTCAAAGCAATTATTAGATTCATGTTTTACTTCATTTTTGTTTGTTGGTGGTTAAAAATCTTTGCCTTGTCTATAAATTTTGTTTTTTTGTCCCCATGCTGGTGATAAATCCAGTTTTCACGGCATAACTCCTTGCTTGTGGTGATGAAAATGGTTGGAATCTTTTCTGAAACTGATCATACATTGATCAAGAAGAGAGCTTACTATTTGAACCAAGTTGTTCTGTCACCTGAATTACTCCCCTGTTTCTCTCTGCAGCATCAGGCTTACTATGTATGACTTTATTAAACGGGTAATTGCAGCCAGTGAGAAAGAGTTCCAAACAATTACAGAGGAGAATCAACGAAGCAAATAAATAATGAAGTTGAGATTCTCGAATTCATTTTTGTTGAAGCCATTTTTGGCCTCTAAATCTTTTGACGTAATTAGTGCTCACTGGAAATTATTCATTACATGTGAGAATTAGTTTAGTGAGAATTCCCCTGCTCTCAGTCTCAATGTCATTATATATCAGATGTCATCAGATTGTCGCTGTGGATTGTTTTGTAGGATATAAATTTCTATCTGGCACCTTATGATTATGTATGCTAAATTCATGTTGAACTGTATTTATGTTTTCCGGAATTTTGTATGCCAAGTAAAATCGTATGTTTTCACGCCCATTCTCAAGTTTATATACAGCGTGTTTGTTAGGGCGATTATTGATACGAGTATTTCCATATTTTTGGAGATCAATGAGGTACTCAAAATCACTTCTAATAACAAAAATTTTTTTATGAAAAATGTTCTAAATAATTTTCTCTTTCTTTAGATAGTAATCTTCTGCTAATTAGAGAATACTTTGAAATAAGAGTTTAGGTAAGTTTTGAGTTTTGTTAATATATGACTGTAGAAATGTAGAGAATAATTAATAATTAATTTTAATCAGTTTAGATTTATTATTTAATTGTTTTATGATTTTATAATCAATTTTTTTATAAACATGTCATAAATTAATTTCTATATAGTATTTTTACCCATTAAATTTAGTTTAAATAATTTATTTGGATTATTGTAGGTATTATTGAGGTTTTAATCAGTTTATTTTATTAGATTTTGAGTTATGTGAAATATGAGTTAGGATTTAATTTTTAAATTAGAGTTTGATATAATTTATAAAATTTAAGCTTGAGGTGCACAATAGAAAAGACTTTTGGAGTGTACCAATTTAAATTAGAGTTTGATATAATTTTATTTAAAATTGTACCATTGCCAAATTTTGAGTATGTGTCTTATGGTAACACTGTCGTCATTGGATGGTTTGGATCAATTTATCACCAAAAATTTTACTTTAACAAATGCATATATCTTCCGAGGTCTCATTTGGCAATTAAGTTACCAATGAGTTCTTTTTCCACAATTAGTCCTTCATTTTTTTCATTTTTCATAATTTTTTCAATTTTTTCTCTTAATTAATACAAAAGTCACTTATACAAAAGTTAAATAAAACATCATTCACTTTTAAATAAGTTACTTTAAGTTACTTATCCAATTGTTAATCCAAACACTCATCATTTTACCCAATCTAATTTTTTTCCAATCTTAAAATTCCATAAATTTAAATAAAAATAAGTTGCTTATCCAATCTTCAAACTAAACACACCCATAATCATTCCTTTTGTTCTTCAGCAAGCCTGAGCATTAAAGTGGATAGATGGTAACGTTAGTAAATAGCATCAAATCCAAGGCTAAAGAGGGGAGTTTAAAATCTATCTCAAGAATAAGATCGAAAGATTAAAAGAATGGCCAAGATTTAATTTGAAAAAGTAAAGACAATTATGATTTAAGTATAATGTTGGCTTAATATGATTGGTTGGAGCCAATTTCGGATAAAAAAATAAATCCAAACCCATTTGATGAGCGGGTGTACGTAGTTTATGGTTAGGAACGGAAAGGGCTATTATCATTTTATTTGGCCAAATTAAATGAGAAAAAGGGGTAGATATTTGTAGAATTGAAAAGTTATAAGTTATAGTTAATAATCCCACGTTAATTTACCCATTCCCAATATCCCTCATCCTTTATTAAGCACTTATTTGGATTGATGGTAAAAACTGTTTTTCTAATATAATTTATGATATATCATACAAGTATCTATTTGAGTTGATAACTCTTGGTTATAAGGATCAATTAATCAATTTTTTAAAAAAATATTTCTGATAAAAAAATAGAGTTCACCTCGTTTTCCTCGGTTCACATTCACATTGCCATTCTGCTGCTTGCTGCACTCTCCTTGGGCTTTCTGGACCATTAGCTCTCACTGGGAAGGAAAAAAGATATTTCCTTTAACCTTTAGGGTCTGTTTGAAATGAGGGATTTTGAGGGGAAAGGAAGGGAGAAAAAATTTTTATGAATTGAATTTAAAAAAATTGAAGAAGTGGGATTATAAAATTTTAATATAGATAATATATAAAATTAAAGAGTAAGAAAACTTAGTTAAAAACTTTATACTCCATTTCTTTCATTTTTTTAAATTCACCTCAAACAAAATTTTCCTCTACCCACTTTTCCACCCATCCATCCAAACAAACACATCCTTATAGAAGTAGGAATTAGTTGCATGACAACTATGGTGCAAGTAATTTCTGGGAAGCTTCCTCAATCGACAACCTTTTCTGTAGGTGGATCCCAGAAAGGTACGTAGCAAATGACTAAATGACAACCTTTTCTTCTCTAACAATACCAATGACTTCCTCAGTTAACCCTTCATGGTTTCTAGCCCAAAGACGACTTCGCTCTTCTGAGTCCGTTAAAATTAGCCCCGCACGACGGCCATGGCACAACCAATGGTAGTGTCTTCTTGTATCAATTACAAATGGAAGTACGATGTGTTCCTTAGCTTCCATGGTAAAGACACTCGCTTGGGTTTTGTTGGCTTTCTTCGTGAATCTCTCCGTCAAAGAGGAATCCATGTCTTTTATGATGACGATTCCATTAGAACCGGAGAAGAAATCACACCAGCACTTCTCAAAGCCATACAAGAATCCAGGATCGCTATCATAGTTTTCTCCGAGAACTATGCTGACTCCACATTCTGCTTGCAGGAACTTGAAAAGATTCTCGAGGGCTTTAAAGAAGGTCGGTTAGTATATCCGGTATTTTATTATGTGGATCCGTCAGAGTTGCGACGTCCCAGAGGAAGCTATGCAAAAGCGTTGGCTGGACTAGAGGAAAGATTTAAGGACGACAAACAGAAAGTAGAAAAGTGGAGGTTGGCTTTGTCCCAAGCAGCTGAGAAAAAGGGATGTCATCTCATATTCAAGTATGTTTTCCCCCCTCTTTTGCTTGTTATTTTCTTTTTTAATTATTTAGGTATTATTTTTTAATTACTTGAATATTATTGTTCTGAGATTCTTCTAACAAAATGGCAATATTAAGTACAAATCACAATCTTGTATAAAATGCAAGATGAAAACTGAAGGCTTTTGATTCGATTATTTTTATCGTGTTTATTGCTTCGACGAGTCTTAACAAACTATGTTGTTTGTTTTTTTGCACACGCATGTACTATCCTTCCATGCCCAATGAAGAGCTGCTCTATTAATTAACTCAAATATTTAAGTAATTATGTGTGTTTATAACACTAATTGTATACATCATTCACATTAAGAATTTATTATTTTTCTGATAATGAGGATTGAGTTTTTTAATGGGCAATACTTTAATATTTGCTTTGATGATGAGTGGAACTTTTTCTTCATAAGAACCAATAGGGAAGGCGACAAAGGTTAAATTAGGCATGTCATATAATTTTTAGTTTGATTAACAGCAAACTTTTCTTCAAATGCGCAGGAATGCAAAGGAACAAGAATGTATTAAAGAGATAATCAATGAAGTATCGGCCAAGATTAATCGTAATCATAATCCTTTACATGTTACTCATTATCCAGTTGGACTTGTGTCTCGCGTTAAACAAGTAGTCTCACTTTTAGATCTTTGGTTTGAAAAGAAAAATAAAATGGTAGGAATTGTGGGGCCTGCGGGATAGGTAAATCAACGATTGCAAGAGCCACATATAATTCGATTGGTGATCATTTTGAAGACCTGTGTTTTCTTTCTAATGTGAGACAAATGTCTAAAGTGCCAAATGGTTTGGCACATCTTCAAGAGGCATTACTTTGTAAATTAGTCATGGAGAAAGATCTCAAATTGGGTGATTTTTATGAAGGAATACCAAAAATAAAACATAGGCTTGGCCACAAGAAAATTCTTTTGATTCTTGATGATGTTGATGAATTGGAACAATTAGAAGCACTGGCAAGAAGTTGTGATTGGTTTAGTCGTGGAAGCAGAATTGTCATAACAACAAGGAATAAACAATTGTTAGTAAGCCATGATGTCAACATCATTTATAGTGTCAGGGAACTAAACAATGATGAATTTGTTCAATTGCTTAGTTGGCATGACTTTAAAATTGAGAATGTGGAGTACGACTTCATGGAGGTTTCTAAGCGTGCAATACTATATTCCTGTGGTTTTCCATTAGCTTTAGAAGTGATTGGTTCTAACTTACGTGGTAAAAAAGTCAAAGAATGGCACTCTGCATTAGATCAATTTAAAAAAAATCCAGAAGAAAGAGTTTTGGGAGTCCTTAGATTAAGCTATGATTCTTTAGCGGAAATTGAGAAAAACATTTTCCTAGACTTGGCTTGTTTTTTCAAAGGTGAGGAGTTAGGAGAAGTCAAGGATATGTTGTTATGTTTACACGGATCCCAACCAGAATATGCTATTGGGGTTTTGGTTGATAAATCCCTCATAAAAATTGAAGGAGATCAAGTGTTAATGCACGACTTAATAGAAGATATGGGCAAAGAGATTGTTCGACAAGAATCACCAAATATACCTGGGAAACGGAGTAGGTTATGGAGCTACCAGGATATTCTTCATGTTTTAAAACAAAACACGGTAAGGCCACCAATATGAATTACGTTTTTTCTTCTTTTAAATTACATTATAATGTTTACATGTGTATAATTTGAAATTTATTATCCATTCATTTTGAAAGGGAACCAATAAAGTTGAAGTGGTAGTTCTAGACCTACCTGGAGGTAGGAGAGCACAAATCCAATGGAGTGAAAAAGCATTCATGAAGATGACGAATCTCAAGATACTGGTGATAAATAATGCAAGCTTTTCTAAATGTCCTACACATCTCCCAAAAAGTTTACGATGGTTGAAATGGAAGGGATGTTCTTTCAAGTTTTTGCCATATAATATTAGCTCAACTGAACTTTTTTGCCTTGATTTGTCCTATAGTTATTTTGATACCATCCAACCGTTTACAAAGGTAGGTATATATGTATATCTAACACTTGAAATGTTTCTTCATATGGTTTATTTGCCTGACTTCTTTAATAATTTATCTTTATTTTGCAGGTGTTCCACAATTTAAGTCGCATGAATTTTAGAAATTGCAAATTTCTTCAACAAATCCCAAATTTATCTGGAGTTCCTAATTTAAGAGAATTGTAGTTTGATGGTTGTGCAAATTTAGTTGAAATCCATCATTCAGTTGGATGTTTAAATAAATTGAAGGAATTGAGTGCCATGCGATGCAAAAACTTGGAGATGTTGCCTCCATACCTTCGGTTGACATCTCTTGAGCATCTCAACCTCTTTGGTTGTTCAAGTCTCTACAGTTTCCCAGATATATTAGTGGAGATGAAATATATACTAACAATTGATTTGGGTAGGACAGCCATTACTACGTTGCCATCATCAATTTGCAATCTCATTGGACTTGAAACCTTAAACATTGAGGAATGTCCCTATCTTGAGCAACTACCGATAACCATTGGCATGTTGCCAAACCTTTGGGAACTTAACGCAAATTTTTCTAGAGTAATGACGCGTGTTAAGATGTGTGGGGGAGGAGGAGGAGGAAACTTGGATTTCAATGCGCTATCTTTGAAATTGGAACATTTTTGTTTCTCAAATTGCAATTTGTCAGATGACTCTCTTGCTTTTTGCCTCTCTTGTTTCACTAGTATGATACATTTAGATCTAAGTTTCAATAATTTTACAACGCTTCCAGCATGCATCAAAGAATGTCACAATTTGAGATATCTTCTACTGAATAATTGCAAGCGACTTCAACATATTGAGGAGATGCCACCAAACTTGGAAAAATTTAGTGTCATATGTTGCATGTCATTGACTAGGTCATCTGAAAACAAAATATTGTATCAGGTCTCCCTCCCTCTATGCATATATAATTATCTGTTCTTACATTTTATTTATCATTTTTCTCTTAATATGCAATTGCTAGGCACTCAACTTGCAACCTGGGAAAAGAAACTTTATTTTGCCTGGAGCAAAATTCCCAGAAAATCTCCACAATTATAGCAGGGGAAGCTCTGTGTCTTTCTGGATTCGTGACGTGTTTCCAACCATTTTTCTATGGATTCTTGTAAAAGTTGATCAGGATTTTGTCTCCAATTGTAGATTCCAAGTGCACGTCAATGACACCAAGCTAGATATATCTTCTGAGTGGCTGTTGTTATCAACAATAAAGATCGGCTATTTGTATATATGTGATCTACAAAGTATGATTCATAAGGCTGAACTCCCTCATAGATATAAATGGAACCATGTGAAAGTTTCCATCAAGAGCAATACACCAGAAATAAAAAATGGAAGGGATCAATTTCATTTTGCCCTTCATGTCTACAAACAACAAAATAACTCAGAAACTATTCGTTTCATGGACCCTCGAACAATGTACGAGGATAGCAACTCGTGGCAAAGAATACAACATCCACAAGATTGCGAAGAACTTGAAGACAAATTGCTTTACCAAGGTTTGATTTATCCTTATGAAAATAAATGAATTATCATTGATCAGTAAGCAATATATTTGATTGATGCCTTTTATTAAAAAGGAGAACATTAATCTTGAGATCCTTGCAGTTTTGCCTAATTTTAAACTAGGCCCCCCTCCTGTTAGGTTTTTTGCCGTTATGGCCTTTTGTCCCCTATCTTTAACTAAATCTCTTTAATAGGGACCAATAATGTTAATAATTTTATTAGAGAGCATGATATGGTGAACAACTAGATTATTTTGACAATTGGACTTTGACTAAGGATCTCTATTGTAAATCAACATTTCTAACTTTGAATAGTAACGTTTTGACCCAGCTCCAAGTGTGGATAATCTCAAAGCAAATCGAGCGTTATTCCCATTTGGATGGACTTATGATGTGCTTTTGAGTTATAGAGGTGATGATGAATGCTCAAGTTTTTTTAGTCATCTCTACAATTCACTGTGCCAACAGGGAATCCATGTCTTTGTTAATGATGAATTAGTGAAGACTAGTGGAGAAGAATTGAAAGCAATAAAAGAATCCAAGACAACTATTATAGTTATCTCTAAAAGCTATGCATCATCACCATCTTGTTTGGATAGTCTTGCAACCATTCTTGAGTGTTGTAGAATTGAATGTCGATTCATTTATCTAATATTTTATAATGTGGAGCCATTAGAGCTGCAACATCAAACTGGGAGTTATGGTAAAGTATTTGCTAGGCTTGAGAAGATATTCAAACACAACAAAGAACGCGTTCAAAATTGGAGGTCAACTTTGTATGAAGCAGTTGACAGATCAAGAGGCATTAGCTATCTATGTGCCAAATATCTCCTCATCCTTTTCCTTAGTTATTTTCCTCTTTGGGCATTACTTTATTAACTATCACTTCCATATCTCAATTTGACGCGTTTCAAAAAAATTTGAGAAATAATAATTCATCATTTATAACTTATGAGTGTGACTTATTTAAATTTTGATATTTTACAATATGGATTTTGATTTTTTTTGTTAGAATATAGATTTTATTCGAATTCAATATAATTCTTATAAATATAGATTCTTTGCTAGGTAACATGATATATATTATTCCTGGTTACTTTCAGAATGAGTAGAATTAAAAAAAAATAAAAGCATAATTTTGTAAACGAAAAGTATATTGTATGTACTTGAATAAAAATGAATTACAAATTAATATTGATAATGTAATAAAGATTATATATCTTGAGTTATACAAATCAAACTATAGGTAGATTCCCAAATGGAAATGAAGATTACTCTTGCAAGAGGGGAAAAAAACAAAGAAAGGGAAGATTATAAAGGCCATTTTTTTCAGTTTTGTGTATTTATAATAATTTTGAATATTTATTAAAAAAAAGTGCAGGACTATTTTTTATTTTTTTTATAATTTTAAAATGTTTAGGAATAGTAACTGAAAAATCGCCTTATGCATGACTGACACTTTTAATTACGGAAACACCAGGTATCAAACAAAAAAAAAGGGAACACACTTGATTTATAAAATTATTTTGGTTAACAACTATAAATGTCCATATTAAAAATTTATTTATCACTATAATGTCTTAGTTTTTTTAATAAATGTGACTGAATTTAATATTAATTTTTTTTAATAATTTTACAACAGTTTCATTTTTAATTCTGTATGTTAAGAGCGCTATTAATTCTTATTATCAGGAGAGAAATGTTTTTTTGGGGGGATCATCATAGCTTTTATTTCAAAAATTAGTATATCATAAATTTTTGTTTGACTCAAAAGTGAATTTCTTCTGGCTTGACTAGGAATGCCACAAGAGATAAGGAAGCTATTGATTCGATCACTTGTGCAATTTCTTCAAGGACTCGTATATTTCCTTTATGCATTGAAAAATTTCCTGCGCATTTTCTGGATGAATCCCGAGTACAAGAGGTAATCTCACTTGTGGATGTTGAATCTAATGAGGAAGTCAAAATGGTAGGAATTTCCGGCGGTGCAATACGCAGATCAACATTAACACATGCTGTATGTAATTCCATTGCTCATCATTTTGAAGATTTATGGTATTTTTGTGGTATTCGTGAAACAGCCAGGGGCTATGATTCCACATGGGATGATTTCCAGAACTGGATAATGCAACCCTGGTTCCCGCAGAGGAAGATTCTTGTAATTTTTGATTATGTTGAAGAATTGGATCAGTTACGAGCAGTTAGAGAGTGTGATCGGTTTGGTAAAGGAAGCAGGATCATTGTGGCGACAAGTGATAAACAGTTGTTAGTAAGTCATGGGTTCGAAATAATTTTTCATGATGAACGGAATTCATTACTGTTTGAGGTGGGAGAAGACCTATATGAGCTTTTACAAGAGGAAGAAGATCTCAAGGCAAAGCCATCGTTATTCCCATCTGGGTGGACTTATGATGTGTTTTTGAGTTACAGAGGTGATGATGCATGTTTAAGTTTTGTCCGCCTTCTCTATAATGACTTGTGCCTACGGGGAGTCCGTGTCTTTATTAAACATGAATTAGTGATGATTAGTGGAGAAGAATTGAAAGCAATAAAAGAATCCAGGGCATCTATCATAGTTATCTCTAAAAGCTATGCATCCTCATCATCTTGTTTGGATAGTCTTGCAACCATTCTTGAGTGCTGTAGAATTGGATGTCGATTCATTTGTCCAATATTGTATAATGTGGAGCCATTAGAGCTGCAACATCAAACTGGAATTTATGGTGAAGTATTTGCTAGGCTTGAGAAGATATTCAAACACAACATAGAACGGGTTCAAAAATGGAGGTCGGCTTTGTATGAAGCAGTTGACAGATCAAGAGGCATTAGCTACCTCTGTGCCAAGTATCTCCTTATCCTTTTTCTTAGTTATTTTCCTCTTTGGGCATTACTTTGTTAACTATCACTTCCATATCTCAATTTGCGCGTTTCACAAAAATTTGAGAAATAATAATTCATCATTTATAACTTATGAGTGTGACTTATTTAAATTTTGATATTATACAATATAGATTTTGATTTTTTTGCCAAAATCTAGATTTTATTCTAATTCAATATAATTCTTATAAATATTGATTCTTTGCTAGGTAACATGATATATATTATTCCTAGTTACTTTTAGAATGAGTATAATGAAAAAAAAAACATAATAAAAGCATAATTTTGTAAACGAAAAGTATATTGCATGTATTTGAATAAAAATGAATTACAAATTAATATTCATAATATAATAACGATAATATATCTTGCGTTACACAAATCAAACCATAGGTAGGTTCCCAAATGGAATTGAAGATTACACTTGCAAGAGGGGGAAAAATAAAGAAAGGGAAGATTATAAAGGCCATTTTCTTCAATTTTCTGTATTTGTAATAATTTTGAATATTCATTCAAAAAAAAGTGCAGAACTAGTTTTGATTTTTTTATAATATTAAAATGTTTCGGAATAGTAACTGAACAATCGCCTTATGCATGACTGACACTTTTAATTATGGAAACACCAGGTAGTCAGGTACCAAACAAACAAACAAAAAAAGGGAACACACTTGATTTATAAAATTATTTTGGTTAATAACTATACATGTCTATATTAAAAACTTATTTATCACTATAATGTCTTAGTTTTTTAATAAATGTGACTGAATTTGATATTAATTTATTTTTTTAAATAATTTTACAACATTTTCATTTTTAATTCTGTATGTTAAGAGTGCTATTAATTCTTATCGGGATAAATGTTTTTTTGGAGAGATCATCATAGCTTTTATTTAAAAAATTAATATATCATAATTTTTTTTGTTTGATTGAAAAGTGAATTTCTTCTGGCTTGGGTAGGAATGCAACTGGAAATGAGGATGCTAGTGAATCGATCATTGATGAAATTTCTTCATGGGCTGGTATATTTCCTTTATACGTTCCTGCGTATTTTCTAGATGAATCCCAGGTACAAGAAGTAATCTCACGTGTGGATGTTGAATCTAATAAGGAAGTCAAAATGGTAGGAATTTCCGGTGGTGGAATACGCAGATCAACATTAACACATGATGTGTGTAATTATATTGCTCATCATTTTGAAGATTTATGGTATTTTTGTGGTATTCGTGAAACAGCCAGGGGCTATGATTCCACATGGGATGATTTTCAGAATTGGATAACACAACCTTGGTTCCCGCAGAGGAAGATTCTTGTGATTCTTGATTCTGTCAAAGAATTGGATCAGTTACGAGCAGTTAGAGAATGTAATCGGTTTGGGGAAGGAAGCAGGATCATTGTGGCAACAAGTGATAAACAGTTGTTAGTAAGTCATGGGTTCGAAATAATTTTTCATGATGAACGGAATTCATTACTGTTTGAGAAGGAAGAAGACCCATATGAGCTTTTACAAGAGGAAGAAGATCTCAAGGCAAAGCCATCATTACTGTTTGAGAAGGAAGAAAACCCATATGAGCTTTTACAAGAGGAAGAAGATCTCAAGGCAAAGCCATCGTTATTCCCATCTGGATTGACTTACGATGTGTTTTTGAGTTACAGAGGTGATGATGTATGTTCAAGTTTTGTTCACCGTCTCTATTATTCCTTGTGCCAACGGGGAGTTTATGTCTTTCTTAATGATGAATTAGTGATGAGTAGTGGAGAAGAATTGAAAGCAATAAAAGAATCCAGGAGCGCTATCATAGTTATCTCCAAAAGCTATGCATCCTCACCATTTTGTTTGGATAGTCTTGCAACCATTCTTGAGTGCTGTAGAATAGAATGCCGAGCCATTTCTCCAATATTTTATGGCGTGCAGCCATCAGAGTTTAAGCATCAAACAGGGAGTTATGGAAAAGTATTTGATAGGCTTAAGAAGATATTCAAACACAACAAAGAGGGGGTGAAAAAATGGAAGTTGGCTTTGTCTGGAGTATTTGAATCAAGGGGCATTGTTAGCTATCTCAATCCCAGGTATCTCCTTACCCTTTTCCTTGGTTATTCTCCTTTTTTGGCATTATATTAACTATCAATTCCATATCTCAATTTGATGTGTTGCACAAAATTTGACAAATAATAGAGATACTTTTACAACATTGCCATTTTTAATTCTTTATGTTAAGAGTGCTATTAATTCTTACAGGTAGAAATGTTTTTTTTAGGATCATCATATCTTTTATTTCTAAAATTAGTATATCATACTTTTTTGTTTGACTAAAAAGTGAATTCCTTCTAGGTTGGTCAGGAATGCAACAAAACTTGAGGATATTATTGAATCGGTCGTTTATGAAGTATCTGCAAGGATTAAAAGATTTCCTTTTCGCATTTGGGACGATTCATTGAGACTTGAATCCCAGGTACAAGAAATAATCTCACTTGTGGATGTTGAGTCTAATGAGGAAGTCAAAATTGTAGGAATTCACCCCAAAATAAGCAGTTCAACAATAACATTTGCTGTGTGTAATGCTGTTGCTAGTCGCTTTGAAGATTTATGGTATTTTTTTGGTGATTGTGAAATAGCCAGAGGCTATGATTGCACATTGAATGATTTTCAGAACTGGATAGCAAAATCCTGGGCCCAACGAATGAAGATTCTTGTAATTCTTGATTCTATCAAAGAATTGGATCTGTTACGAGTAGTTAGAGAGTGTGATCGGTTTGGTAAAGGAAGTAGGATCATTGTGGCAACAAGTGATAAACAGTTGTTAGTAAGTCATGGGATCGAAATAATTATGGATGAGATTGAAGAAGATCCTAATGATCAATGTCACCCCAAGAGAAAGAGAGAAGACACTGACAGCTCAGAGACATAAGTTGAGAGGAAGAAGTGCCATACTTGAAAGCTGAAACATTATGGAGTGCTTCAAAGGGGGGAGGTCGGTTTTGGTTTTGGTTTTGGTTTATCCAATATTTTACATTTTTACTAATTGATCTATAAGAGAATATTAATTTATCACATAATCTGAATTGCCTTTGCAAGTAAAAAGGTTGAGTGAGACCCTGATGCCAAAAATCAGTGCTCATCTACGGTTGCTTACAATTTACCTCTGGCATTCAATTTTTTTTCATTCACTAATTGTTTTTTCTTTCTAGTTCATTGTGATACTGATCAAATACATTTCTTTCCTAATGATTTTTTCCCTTTTCTGCATGAAAGACTGCTCTGTATTTCAGCTTAAAAGTCTCATCGCCTCAATCTTAAGTTTCTTTTTATCATCTCCAAGGTTGAAATGTCACTTGGTTCTGCCACCGTCTTAAATGAACTAGTTTTATATTTGGAATGTATTTGCTACTTTTTTCCCCAAGATATGAATGCTTTTAGTTCTTGTCATATACATACAAAGATACTTCCCCTTTTTAATTTTTTACTTTTCATTATGGCAACAATTATGCGTTTAATGCATTCTTTTTGATCCATTATCTTGCTTTGAAATGACCTGCATGCAGGAACTCTGATAAGTTATTGTAATGTTCATGTTCTTTGGCACAGAAGTTATTACAACTGTTGAAAGAGGGAAACAAATCAACTCAAGTGTCTTCTCATAATGGCCATTCTTGTCAGCAGAGACTCCTCACATGTGATCATCTCTTCTTGCCCTTAACTCTCATGAGTTCCCATAATTGCTTGGACATCATCAACACAAGATCTGTATGTTCAATTCTCCAAAGTCAAATTCCTCTGCGGGCTGTTCTTTGCAGTCTTAAAGTA
Organism: Inga oerstediana; assembly: GCA_963210345.1. Taxonomy (NCBI): domain Eukaryota; kingdom Viridiplantae; phylum Streptophyta; class Magnoliopsida; order Fabales; family Fabaceae; genus Inga; species Inga oerstediana. The sequence goes on from OY723408.1 coordinate 62,030,090, forward strand.
CTACTCATTTTCCTTTGTTTGCCAACTCATGTGATAACGTTATAGCCATGCTTCTAGAAGAGATATTATGATGTTCATATTCATGTTATATATATTTCAAACAACTTTTGCGAAGTTATGTGCACATGTCCAAGTCTTCATTATCTTTCATATAAATTAAAAGAGTTGATAGCTATGGACTAAGATATGCTTGGATGACTGAAATCTTTCTCCACATTACTTTCTATTCTCTCTGATCTTAAATATAATATAAATTTGATTTTTTTAGAGAGATTAAGGAAGCTAATTAAATTACTTTAAAGTATTTATATTTATATTTTTGTCCTCAAACTAATTAGTTTGACTAATGAACTGATATATAATCTGAGAATACACAATATATGATATAATTAACTAACTTATTTAGCTTCCTTAATCGCTCTAAAAAAATCAACCATATCTTATATTTAAGACAAAAAAAAAAAAGAGTATGTTATCACATAAAATTTTATTATACTCTTTTCCACCAATCTACTGCATTATTTACACTGGTTTGCATGGTTTCCTTGTCGTATCTTATCCACTCATTAATGGGCTTGCTTTTGCTTTTGTATTGACCTATCAAAGGAATATGTAGTCTCATCTTTGCTTGGGGTAAGTAGGAAGATGCCCTTTCACTTCCGTTCATTCTTATTTTTTATAATGGAAAACTATTCTCCATATGCTTATAATTTCTTTCAATTTTTAATTTGGTACTTGTGTATAATTTTTCTCCTTAATAAATCATTTATCCTTACTCTGTTAACACAATTAATTTTTGCATAGGGGCTAATAATACTAATAAAGCAAAATTACATGTACTAGCATAGCTAAAGGAGAAAAATTAAAAGACTTAATAAGGAGAATAAAACCGCACATGTATCAAATCAAAAAATTGAAGGCAACTACAGGGACTTCAAGAATAATTTTCCCTTTTATTTTTCTGTTCTTTTGCCCCATTTTTGGAGTCTTGATTTGTGTGTAGGCCCATTTGAACTTATCATTGTGCCTCATGGTGCTTTATTTTATTTGATAAAAAAAATGGTGGGCAAGTGGTCTCACCACTTTAGGGATTAGAGCCGAACATAGTTTCTCCCCTCCTATCAAGTTGACTCTAAGATCAATCCCTCGCCCTTTGGGTAACCGAGGGACCTGAGGCCTAGTCAGCTTCCGCTAGACCAAACCCTGATGATTTCTCATGGTGCTTTATGTGTAAGAGAATCAATTAACTCTGACAGTAGGAATTGATCCGAATTTGTTTGGTAAAATCACTAAAATGGATGAATTGCAATTTGCTTTGATGTCTCATGCTAAAGCACCTGAAAGTCTATAATTGGTAATTTTGGAGGATCAGCTTATTTAAGTTTAGTCCAAATTAAGCTAAGCCCAAATAAACCCAAACGTGCTGAAATGTTCATTTAAGTATTCCCAGTTGTGACAATTCAGGCTTTCGAGCAGGCCCAAAATCCAAATTGTTAGGGTCTCTTTGTTGTTGTTATTGCTATCATAGTTATAAAAAGAACTAAGATAATTTAAATTTAAAAAAAATATAAGAAAATATCACTTGAACTTCAAAATCTTGAATAAGTGATTTTTTACAAAAATGAATTGTCAATTGTTATACTCTTGTAGTCAATACCTATACCTTTGTAGGCAACAAAATTAATTTGGGATTTTGAAGTTCAAATGATATTTTATTGTCTTTTTTCCTATAAATTTTAGGTTTTTATAATTTAGTTTTATTCATTTTATATTCTCACTTAATAAATTAAATTTATATATTTTATTAAATAAATTAAACTTAGTTTTATTCATTTACCTGTGCGGTCCCATGTATCCATTTTATATTTTTTTAATCTCTCCCTTTGCAATACAGTTTTTTATTTTATTTTAAAATCGTTACCTTGTCAGTTAGCACCATATGGGTATTAAAACCGAAATAGACTGGCCAGTTCGACTATAAAACGAGTGAATTAGTCACCTAATTGGTCCGCTTTGATCGGTTCATTGTTTGTTCATAATTTCCTGACTTTAGAAATTCTCATCTAATGCTATATATTTTTAAAAATTATAAGTTAAGACTCTATGGAAAGCTTGAAATGTCTACATTCTAATGCAAAAAAAAAAAAAAAAATCACTTAAAAATATTATCATTTGATCTTTAAAAATTCTCAAATTCCAAAAAATATTAGCGTTCAATTTCACTTCCTCATCGGTCTGGCCCCGGGTTAGCTTCAGTTTGACTTCGATCTGACTCACTGACCCTTGACCCACTACTTAGACTGGTTTAGTGGCCAATCTGTATTTAATAACCTTAGATCACTGTACAATTTGGTAGAGGGGCTAAACTCGTTCAACCTTCTTATATGTGTTTGGATTAGTTTTTAGAGAATAGTTTTTAGAGAAAAAATCATAAAAGTGATTTTAGAGAATAGATTCTAAGCAGAATAAATTATATGAAAAAATGATAAAATGATAGTGTTTGGATAATTGTTATCAGAATCACTTTTTTCATGTACAAATTACTAAAAAGGGCATCAATATATAAACAAATACTCTTCACTTATATAGAGATAAAAGTTACTGTTCATAAGCCATTTATATCATTGGGCTGCGTGCATCAGATCATAAACCAGCTCTTCGCATGAATTCGACTGCTATTCAAAATTTAAAAGTTTAACTGTGCCTTTTTTTTTTCCGCCCTTTTTACCATATAAATCCCTCCATGTCCTCACTTTTATTAGCATCACTTCTCAAGCTCCGCCTGGAAGCAGGGAGATCATTACACACATATATTGCCATTACATCGTGGTGGTTATTTCCTACATAACACAAAGGGAATCATGTTTTCAACCATATTTTACACACGGATGCTTGCAGCTGTGTATTCGGAGGTTGATCGCGACAGTATCATGACGGAGCTCATAATAGCAAGGTGTGTATTTGAAAAACGTGGGTTGAAGATCTACAGAAGCATATCCAGGACCTTAATGGATATCAACGGTTCTTGGTCCTTCGCAATGTCGTCTATATTGCTCCTACCATTGAAGGTACCTTCCATCCTAATTAACACACACCTTCATACGTTTGTTTTAATCCTTTCTTACTTCCCCTTCCATCTTGCAGGGTGTACCAGTGTAAGTTCAGTCAGTTATGCAACCACGTTTACATTCGACCCACCAATACCAGAGGTCATGGATATCAAGCAAAGTCTGGTCAAAACTTGTGAAGCATTATGATGTGAACTTGAGATTTCTAGCTTATCTCATATGTATGCGATTGTGGGTCGAAGCTCTAGGGTGTTGACAGAGGGTAGTGTCGGCACTGGAGGTGTGAGGAATGAAGGTCTTGAAAGATGAGATGTGGAATGAATGTGCACTTGAAAACCAAATCTTTTGGGACTCTTTCTGTAATTTTCCCATATCTCAGAATTAATTCTAACCCATTGTGCACCACCTTTAATCCAATGCAAGAAAGTGTCTCACATGCGATGATATGTTGCTTTTTTTTTCCAGTAAAGTATTTTATCTTTAACACTTTTTTATTAAATTAAGTATTCTTTTCAATATTTTTGCACCTCCCTTCCCGATGTATGTTTTTTTTTTTTTGCGTCAAACCAATCTATGCTTCTCAGAAGACAAGTAGAAGACAGCTAAGAAAGGAAACAAAGCAGAGCAATTACCATATCAGTCTATGTTTGTTTGTTACTTAAAATAAAAAGCACAAAAAATAATGGCAAATATATCAATTTTAATATACAATTTGACAATAAAATTGGGATAAATTAATATATTTTTTTTGTACCTCACCTAATTTTTGGGATATTTGATGTGGCTCATGTAGTATATCTACATCATATATTAAACTTCAACCATTGAAACTTGATCTAATGGTACAAACATTCACTAAAAAAAATTGAGAGAGATCAATGAAGACATTATTTTCTATCCTAAAACTCCACTACAAGTCCATAACTAAACGCCTGCAAAAACTTTTAATAGAATTCCATACTTTCTCCTAAATTAGATTTAAAATATTTTACTGGTCAGCACCTAATGATGTGTTTGTGGAATAATGCTAAGAAATTTTCCATGTGTTCGAGCGGGGCAATTTACTGGTCAGCACCTAATGATGTGTTTGAAAAATGAAACCAATTTCGAATATGTTTAATTAAAGCCAAAAGAAAAGAATAAAAATAAAACATCAACATTATTGAAAAAGCGTGTAGCAGAATGTGTGTGGCCATATCTAAAATAAAAAATTATTTATGGATTAAAATATTTATGAATCTACTTTAATGACTGGGTCTGCCTTTTATTATTCAGTTTCTAAAAATTAATTATTGCCTACAAAAATCGCATGAATAATGAAGTACTTCCGATTTGGAATTTTTTGGTAACCTGCTCATGTATAATTTTAAATATTAGGATTTTTTTTTTCATTTTGTTTTAAATAGATTAAATTCTACGTACAAGACTTCCGTAACTTTATGTCATATGTAAATAACTTCCTTTAACTTTTATAACTTTATAATAAACCTACTAAACTTTTACATTTATATAAATAATCTTGTACTATTAGTTTTGTTTATATGATTTAAACTTTAAGAAGTTTTTATGCCTATAAAAATAAAGTTTAAGTGGTATAAAATTGCTAATTTATATTATCTTCATAATTTGAAAGTTCAGTAGAGTTTATGATTATGTTTTAAAGCTTGATGAGGTTAATTTTGCATGATCTACCCATTAGTTCAGAGAAAGTTTATCTAACTTAATTATTAGGATTTGTTTCATTATTTGCATCATTTTTTCGGTTTGTTTATTCTGCTCCCAAAACCAGCTGTTCTTCATATCACACATAGTCTTTAGGCTCATTATGTTCCATACCTTTAATTAGATGTTATTACTTTACCTTTAATTACTTCACCTTTAATTACAGAAAGGTATGGAACACGATGTTATTACTTTACCTTTAATTAGATTCCAATTTTCCTTAGCGCTCATTATGTCCAGGTAACAACCAAAGCACTTATATATAAATATATATAATTAAGAGCATATATACTTAATTTGCAGTAGGCCAGGTTGGAAAGGAGGTCAGCGTTGTTGGAATTGGGACAACGATCGACATAACATGGAGGTGTAAACAAAAGTGCAAGGGATCCTACTATTTACTAAAAGCCAAAAGAAAAGAATAAAAATAAAACATCAACATTATTGAAAAAGCGTGTAGCAGAATGTGTGTGGCCATATCTAAAATAAAAAATTATTTATGGATTAAAATATTTATGAATCTACTTTAATGAATGGGTTTGCCTTTCATTATTCATTCTGAGTATTCTTTCCTAAAAATTATTCAAAAAAGTGTCTTTCATGATTGTCAGCAGTGTCACAAACAATTACAAATTTACTGTTTGGTCAAGTCTAATAAAAAACATGACATTAAGAATAGAGAACAACATAGATCCATAGACAAGAATATATTTTTGATGGTCTATTAAGATAGAAGAATATGAAAGCTCATTATTAAAAAAAAATTCATATCATTGCAGTTTTAGTTTTAATTTTAGTTAAATTTTTTTATTATAAATACAAGAGATAAGGAAGGAAAATTTTTATTAAGGGCAAATTTAGTAATTTTAAATTTATATTATGATATCCTGTTATTTTAATTAATTACCATTTTTACAGTTCTTTGCGGTAGATAGTATTTTCTCTAGGCCCTTTATTTTAATTTTCCCTAAAATCTATACCTAATTACCCTATAATACCTAATTATGAATAAAAAAGGATCTAAATAGAAGTGGTTCCTGCTTATCTGGATAACTACAGACAGTCTATGTATTGGGAAAAAATAATTATTTAATTAGATTTAAAATATTTTACTGGTCAGCACCTAATGATGTGTTTGTGGAATAATGCTAAGAAATTTTCCATGTGTTCGAGCGGGGCAATTTACTGGTCAGCACCTAATGATGTGTTTGAAGAATGAAACCAATTTCGAATATGTTTAATTAAAGTCAAAAGAAAAGAATAAAAATAAAACATCAACATGATTGAAAAAACGTGTAGCAGAATGTGTGTGGCCATATCTAAAATAAAAAAATATTTATGGATTAAAATATTTATGAATCTACTTTAATGACTGGGTCTGCCTTTTATTATTCAGTTTCTAAAAATTAATTATTGCCTAAAAAAATCGCATGAATAATGAAGTACTTCCGATTTGGAATTTACATATGTCGGCTTGTATTTGTTGAAACCAGTTTTCACCCATGGCCAATTATATGTTGCATTGTCTAGAGTGAAAAGCATTCATGGTCTAAAGATTGTTCTAGGTGTAGATGAGTATGGGTCAACAACCAGAACAAAGAATGTTGTGTACAAGGAAGTCTTTCGAAATGTTGATCCCTAGGTTGTGCATTTTTTTGTTTAACAAGTAACCTATCTTCATGTATTTAATCATGATGGCACAAGGTATGTTTAAACATATGTTTCATATCGGTTGCATGTGGGGTGATCTCATAATATTATGGACTTCTACAATCAATGTAAATGTTTGACAATTATAGTGACGCTTATAAAACAACATTCGCTTCATTAAGATAAGAAAAAAAAACCTGAGAGTATTATAAAATTGCAGTAATTTATTCTCTCCGTGCAACGCACGGGGAGGACATGCTCGTTAGACTAATGTGATAATTGTATATAAAGGATAAAATCATTTAAAGATTTTTAACAACAAATTTCATAATAAATACCAAAATTTAAATAAATCTGCATTGTCTACAAAATTAAAATTATAACATTAGTCATATTTTATAATACGCCTGAGAAATGATTCTAATTGGATTTTGGTGGGTCGAGTTGAAGCTATTTCAGAAATGGCAGCAACTATTGCAGGACTTAGAAATTTCCACACATTGCCTCTAAAATTAAAGGTTTCATTCTTGAAACCCAGCTTTTTCCATGCCCGATTGCACATGCAGGAGAGGAGATCAAGAAATTGTGCTAAGGTAGGGGAATTTCAGATATGGGTCAAAGCAAGATTCAACATTTCAGTGGAACAGAACAGCTGAAAAGAAGAAAGTAGTGCTGGGTAAAAATGGGGAGGCAAAGAGAGTAACAGACTAAAGAGGATGGTTAGAAAAAAGTGACTTTTCCAAAACCATAGTTTCAGCCCTCAAACCCATGGTTTGACATTAAAAAGTGTTTCCAAAATTGTTTCAGATGTTTGGCTATTCTTTTATGAAATCATGGTTTTGAAGCAAATAAGTGTTTTTTTCTAGAATACCCAAACAGGCACTTAATTGAGCTGGTAATGCTCCCTACACAACTCTTGGATTGATAATTTTGCTTACTAAGTTTTGAATTCTTAAGTCATAGAAGAGGATTAATCTCTATTGAAAGATACTTCTAACCAAAGAAATAAATAACACTTCCTCCCATGATTAATATAAAACTCACATTTATGAGGAAGTTAAATTATAAAGTGGGTACTGTTTCTGTTCCCATTTATAAAAGTCCAATAAATTAATTTCATGATTTAAAAAAATGGTTAAAATTACTTAAAAATAATAAATATATTTTGAAATAATTTTTTTTCAAGTATGCCCTTATTTATAAGGAGCAAGTAAGAAAGAGAAATAGAGTAAATATAAGTATTATCAATCCTTTAATTAATGCAATATATATAATTAATGAGGGGCATAAATGAAAAAAAAAAACTCATTAAATATTGAAACAACTCTTATTGGGTTCTTATTAACAAGATCAAGACAATTCAAATTTTGAGTTCTTATAGAAAAGACCGAGTATTATGTTAAGGATGGAAGGTAGTAATATTTAAGTTTTAGAAGATTGAATTAAATGACAATTAACTATTCAATTTTTTTTTTGAAAAAATGAGTTGCAAATATTATTTTAAAAATGTTATAAAGAGGAAACGCAGTTCAAAGTTATATTTAAAATTAAAATGTCTTTGGATATTTACAATCCATTTTTTTAAAAAAAATTATTAAAAACCAGACTGCTATTAATTTATTCTTTTTTTGATTGGTATATACTACTATCAATCTCCCAAAAAAAATATGCGATCCAAAAAGTAACGTATCAGTTAATGCGTCATCCTGTAGGGAAAAAAAGTTACCTCATTAGTCATTATTGTACATATATATGTGTCCCCCATATTATAGCTGATATTTTTATTTTTGGCCATCATATTATAGTTTATATTTTGCTCGTATTATATTATGGTTTATTATAATCAACACTTCTTACCGTTAGTTATCACTTTCAAGCACAAAACATCTGAAAATTAAAAAAATTCATTAAAATTATATAAAGAGTAAATAAATTATTTATGCTAATTAAAACTTAATTCTCAAAAGTAATGAATATAACCAAAATAAAATTTAGAGTAAAATACATTGATTACCCTTCTGTTTTACCAAAATTACACAAACCTTTCATATATTTTGAAAACGTACAAAGACCTCAATTGAAATTAAAATATAAGTCGTAGAAATCTTTCTTATATATTTGATATTTCATTTTCATCCACTCAATCGTTAGTTGACCGCTAAGTTTGACTATTAAATATTTACTTTGATCAAAATACCCCTTTTTCAACAATTGAATAAACATTTATATTTTCCTAAAAATAAATTTTTATATAAAAAAATAATAATTCTAATACATGTGTATGTTCAAATTTTCTAATATATTATAAATTTTTTTAATTTTTATTATATTATAAAATTTTCAAATTTTAAATTTTTATCATATTTATTGAAACTTATTTATTTAGCATTCTTTTAAATGATTAAAAAATTTGAAAGGTAAAAAAAAAAACGGAAGAAAGAAATATGTTTTATTCACAGTATGTTATTAATAATGTAAATTTGATACAATATATGACTTATATTAATTTTAAATTTTAAGTTTTTAAATACATTTTTTATAAAAACATTTATAAATATGTTTATTTTAGTATGCATCTATTAATAGGATTAATCATAATTTTAATTAAGTTTTATATGTCTACATTAATGAAATTAATTAAGTATTTATCTTAATATGAAAAAAAATTAACATATAACTCTTTAAAAAAAGTAAAAAATAAGTTAAGAAAAGAAAAAAAAAACTTTTAAATTACTTAAAAAATTTTAATCAAAATTAAAAAATTAGTAATGATAAAAGATAAATTAGTAAATAAAATTTATTTTAATATAAATTTTAATTTAAAATTAAAAATCCTTATCGAAGTTAACGGTTTGGATTTAAGTGTATATTTTTAAAATAGAGAAAAAATTCATATAATTAAGGTAAAATACATGGGGGATTAGAGTAATTTACAATAAAACATAATTCTCGAAACGGTTAGATTAGTTTTTCCTTTTCCCTTTTGCCGATTACATATTTGACGTGGACGGCTTCGGTTCTTCACTCACCGAACTCGATATAGTGTTGGCTGCTAAAGACGACGAAGGAGAAAGACCTCCACCTCCGAGACCTTCCAACATTTTGATGTCTCACAGCTCGCAGTTCTCCTTCTCTGCAAGCCCTTTCAGCTCGTTTGGGAAGATCAAGAGAACCAGTCCTCCCCGTCTTCAAATTCTCTGCTCCTCTTTGTTGTGGAAGCGGGATATATAGAGCGTAACCAATTATACTAAAAAATCACAAACTAGAAACAGAGTCTCTAGACGTAATTTAATAATATAATAAATCACAACTACTATATCTAATAACAGCTAATAAATAATAAATAGGACACCAATAAGGGAAATACCAGAATCTAATTTCACTCTAAATAATTTACAAGTGAAATTCTATAAGAGAAGAGGAGATACAAAATACCTTATAGAAGGAAATAGGCAAGTTGAGGGGTGAGTAGAGGAGGAGGGGCAAGCTCCCTATTTATATCACAAAGCCTCCCTCCTTCCTTTACAATTGAGCGATGTGGGACTAATTTCCCACATCCAACAAATCTCCACCTTGGGAAAATTCCCACATACAAATTCTCCTAATTACAAATTCTATTTACAATTCAACAATCAATGTTCAACAATGTTGATCAAATCCAAACAATGTTGAAATTTGACAGAGGTCACTACCTGTGTCAGCATATCAGCAGGATTCTCGCTCGTCCATATCTTCTGTATCATGACTCCACCTTCTTCTAAAATTTCTCGTACGAAGTGATATCGAACATCAATGTGCTTCGTCCTTGCATGGTAAACTTGGTTCTTTGCTAATTGAATAGCACTTTGGCTATCACAAAATACTATGATGTCTTCTTGACCAATACCAAGTTCTCCTAGCAATCCTTGAAGCCAAATTGCCTCCTTCACAGCCTCTGTAATCGCCATGTACTCTGCCTCTGTGGTAGACAAAGCAACTGTTGACTGCAAAGTCGACTTCCAACTAACTGGTGCTTTTGCAAGAGTAAACACATAACCAGTAGTTGATCTTCGTTTGTCCAAATCACCTGCAAAATCTGAGTCACAATACCCAACTAAAGATCGGTCATCTTCCTGCTCAAAAACCAAACCAACATCCACAGTATTACATATATACCGTAGAATCCATTTCACAGCTTGCCAATGCTCCTTTCCTGGATCATGCATATACCTACTCACAACTCCAACAGCTTGGGAAATATCAGGTCTCGTACAAACCATTGCATACATCAAGCTACCAACAGGATTTGCGTATGGTACCCTTGACATATATTCTCGTTCATCTTCATCCTTCGGCGACATATCAGCACTAAGCTTAAAATGAGGGGCAAGTGGAGTGCTAACCGGCTTCGTTCTCTCATCCATACCAAATCGATTTAGCACTCTCTTCAAATATTCCTTCTGAGATAAAAAGAGTTTCTTTGATTGTCTATCTCTTGTTATCTCCATGCCGAGAATCTTCTTTGCCTCTCCTAAGTCCTTCATCTCAAATTCCCCTTTTAGTTGAACCTTCAGCTTCTCAATTTCTGCCTGATTTTTTGAAGCTATCAACATATCATCAACATATAAGAGGAGATATATAAAGGATCTATCTTCAAGCTTTCGCAAATAAACACAATGATCGTATCTGCTTCTTTTGTACTTATGCCGCAACATAAACTTGTCAAATCGTTTATACCATTGTCTCGAAGATTGTTTCAATCCGTATAACGATTTTTCAAGTTTACATACCATATTTTCATTTCCAGCAACTTTGAATCCTTCCGACTGAGTCATATAGATTTCCTCTTCCAAGTCTCCATTTAGAAATGCAGTTTTAACATCCATCTGAACTAGTTCCAAATCCAACTGTGCTACCAAAGCCAACAAAATTCTAATGGAGGAATGTTTCACAACTGGAGAAAATACCTCATTGTAATCAATTCCCTCCTTCTGAGCATAGCCTTTAGCTACCAATCTTGCTTTGTAGCGTACATCACCTTGGTTAGGAAATCCTTCTTTCTTTGCATATACCCATTTGCAACCAATTGCCTTCTTACCCTTCGGGAGTTTGGCCAATTTCCACGTACCGTTCTGATGAAGGGACTGCATTTCTTCATTCATGGCATTCCTTCACTTATCCTTCTCTGAGCTCTGGATAGCCCACTTGTAAGTTGAAGGAATATCATCAGCTGCAATTGAGGTTGCACAAGCCACCATGTCTTCGAAACGAGTAGGCTTTCTTATTGTTCGTTTTGGCTTGCTAGTTGCTATTGATTCATGTTGCTGTTGAGGTTCATGAGTTGAAACCTCTCTTTCAACTGGCTCTTCATCTGCTACAAGAAAGTTTTCTTTTGTTTCCCGGTCTACACCTTGTACTGGGAAAATCAACTTTCCTTCAAACTCCACCTGCTTAGAAACACCATCATCTTGCTTGATATCTTCAGCTGCTACCTTTCTCACCATGGCAGATTCATCAAAGGTAACATCCCTACTGAATACAATCTTCTTTGTCTCTGGACACCATAAACGATATCCTTTGACTCCAGAAGTGATTCCCAAAAAAATGGCTTTCTTTACTCTCGGATCCAATTTTGATTCTTTCACATGGTAATATGCAGTTGAGCCAAATACATGTAAAGAATCGTAATCTGTAGCAGGTTTTTCATACCATTGTTCCAAGGGTGTCTTACCACCAATAGCAGAAGATGGTAGACGATTAATGAGGTGGCTCGCATATGTAATTGCCTCAGCCCAAAATTCTTTGCCCAAGCCAGCATTGGATAACATACACCGAACCTTCTCCAGCAAAGTCCGGTTCATGCGTTCTGCCACTCCATTTTGTTGTGGTGTATGCCTGACTGTGAAGTGTCTGACGATGCCATCTTCCTCACAAATCTTCTGGAAAGGATCATTTCTGTATTCTCCTCCATTATCTGTACGAAGACATTTGATCCTCCTGCCTGTTTGTGTTTCTATCATCACCTTCCATTTGAGAAAGATTCCCAGCACTTCATCCTTGGTCTTCATTGTATACACCCAGACTCTTCGGGAAAAACATCAACAAAGGTTACAAAATAATGTTTTCCTCCCATTGACGGTGTTTTGGAAGGACCCCAAACATCAGAGTGAACATAATCCAAAATACCTTTTGTATTATGGATAGCTGTTCCGAACTTAACCCTTGTCTGCTTCCCCTTCACACAATGCTCACAAAAATCCAAACTGCAATGTTTTAATCCTTTTAACAACCCTTGATCTGATAGAGTTTTTAAGGATTTACCTCCAGCATGTCCCAAGCGCATATGCCACAACCTCGTCGCTTCTACTTCCTTCTTATCACTGGATGTCACTGCTGCTGTTCCAATAACCGTACTACCTTGATAGTGGTACGTGTTATTGTTCTTCCGTATACCCTTCATTACCACCAGTGCACCGGAAAGTATCTTCATTACTCCACTTTCTATGGTGATTTTGAATCCCTTAGAGTCTAGAGTTCCCACAGAAATGAGATTTTTCTTCAAATCCGGTACATATCGAACATCTGTCAATGTTCTGATCAGTCCATCATGGTTCCTTAAACGAATTGAACCAATGCCATATGCGGTAAGTGAAGTGTTGTCTGCTGTGTGGACAACTCCACATCCTCCTTCTTGGAAATCAGTGAACCAGTTTCGGTTGGGACACATATGATGACTGCAAGCTGAGTCTAACAACCATACGCCTGACGATTTTGACGACGTCGTTGTAGATAGTGAAAAATCTGAATTTTCATCATCACAGTCAGCTACATTCGAATCCATAGCAGCCTTCTCATTGTTGTGTTTGGATTTGTTCTTCAATTTTGGACAATCCTTCTTCCAATGGCCCTTTTCTCGACAAAAGGCACATTCATCTTTACTGGGTTTGGACCTCGATTTAGATCTCCCTTTCCTTGATCTTGACTGATTTTCAGTACGCCCTCTTGTGACTAGTGCCTCTGTTTCTCCGCTTCTTTGTTTTTCTTTCTTTCTTTGTTCATAGCTGTATAGCGCAGAACAAACTTCTCTAAGAGATACTTCCTCTTTGCCATGAAGTAAAGTAGTCTCCAGGCATCGGGAAGTGATCCCAACAACATCAAAGCCAGATCTTCATCTTCGAAGGTCACGTCCAGATTCTGCAAATCTGTTACCAACTTATTAAAGCCGGTAATATGATCATTTATTGTGGTACCAGGTATATAGGTGAAGCGAAACAGTCTTTTCTTCATATGAAGTTTATTCTGAGTGCTTTTCTTCAAAAATTTGTCCTCCAGTGCCTTCCACAGTCTATATCCAGAAGTTTCCTTTGTGTATGGATACTTCTGTTCTCTTGAAAGGAACGATCGAATGGTACCACAAGCAACAAGATTGATCCTCCTCCAATCTTCCTCCCCCATGCTATCTGGTTTTCTCTCTTCAATAGCAAAGTCTAGTGATTGTTGCAAAAGGGCATCTAAAACTTCGCTCTGCCACATCCCAAAATGTCCAGATCCGTCAAATATTTCAACTGCAAATTTCGCATTTGACACAATTCTTGCCATAAGCGAAGATGTCAACGACGAGTTGTCGACATTTGATGTGGATACTTCAATCTTCTTGTCCGCCATTTCTGCTCCAGATACTATTTAATAGCTGTCAATACAAAAGCCCAAAGTAATTCTTTTCTGATGTGGAAGATCAGATTACACTGCAACCACAGAGCATACTCAGACAGAACCTTGTCTCTGATACCAATTGTTGCGGAAGCGGGATATATAGAGCGTAACCAATTATACTAAAAAATCACAAACTAGAAACAGAGTCTCTAGACGTAATTTAATAATATAATAAATCACAACTACTATATCTAATAACAGCTAATAAATAATAAATAGGACACCAATAAGGGAAATACCAGAATCTAATTTCACTCTAAATAATTTACAAGTGAAATTCTATAAGAGAAGAGGAGATACAAAATACCTTATAGAAGGAAATAGGCAAGTTGAGGGGTGAGTAGAGGAGGAGGGGCAAGCTCCCTATTTATATCACAAAGCCTCCCTCCTTCCTTTACAATTGAGCGATATGGGACTAATTTCCCACATCCAACACTCTTCACATTCCAATTTCAAAGATGAAGACGAAGTTGATAGTGGGAGGTTGATTATTTACCAGTCTGTAGTGGGAGAACTGAAACATCTCTAATCACAGCTGTGCTTTCGGCATCTCTTGCCACACTTACATGCTATCCTCTGGACACTCTGCGAAGGCAGACGCAATTAAAGGGCACACCTTATAAGACTGTTTTAGAAGCCCTTTCAGGTTAGACTTTTCCCATTTACTTTTAGCATCAGCAAATTATAGTCACTCCATACCTGGTAGACATGCTTGTACTTCTATCCATCCTAGTGTTCACATTAACCAACCGTCAAATATATGAGCCCTGGTAGTTATTCAACTGCAGAATTTATTATGTGCAATATATAAAAAAATCTAGCTTTCTCGTTTAAGTTCAATTTCTACAACTCAAAAGGTTTTAGTCCTTTTTACATGGTAGTTAAGTTTGTGGTATGGCCCTGGAGTGATTGAATATTTGAATAACTTCATGTTCATGTGTTGGTGTAATACTCTTCTGGCATACTTCAGAATCATCTGGTTGGTTCAACTGTAACAATTCAGTAACTTGTACTAAAGTCAAGTGAATAATTTCATTGATGCAGGTATCATGGCACGCGAGGGAGTTATTGGCTTGTATCGGGGCTTCATACCCAACGCTTTGAAAACCCTACCAAACAGCAGGTTCCCATTGAGGCGTTTTTGTTGCAGCCTTCTTTTATCACCTCAAAGCAATTATTAGATTCATGTTTTACGTCATTTTTGTTTGTTGATGGTTAAAAATCTTTGCTTTGTCTATAAATTTTGTTTCCTGGGTATTACAGACTCTGTTTTTGTCACCATGCTGGTGATAAATCCAGTTTTCACAGCATAACTCCTTGCTTGTGGTGATCAAAATGGTTGGAATCTTTTCTGAAACTGATCATGCATTGATCAAGAAAAGAGCTTACTATTGTCTCATTTGAACCAAGTTGTTCTGTCACCTGAATTACTCCCCTGTTTCTCTCTGCAGCATCAGGCTTACTACGTATGACTTTATTAAACGGGTAATTGCAGCAAGTGAGAAAGAGTTCCAAACAATTACAGAGGAAAATCGCCGGAAACAGAACTAAGCAAATAAATAATGAAGTTGATTCTCGGATTCATTAATGTTGAAGGCATTTTTTGCCTCTAAATTTTTTGATGTGATTAGTACTCACTGAAAATTATTCATTATACGTAAAAATTAGTTTAGTGAGAATTCCCCTGCTCGCAGTCTCAATGTTATTATATATCAGATGTCGTCAGATTGTCGCTGTGGATTGTTTTGTAGGATATAAATTTGTGTCTGGCGCCTTATGATTATGTAGGCTAAATTCATGTTGAGCTGTATTTACGTTTTCCGGAATTTTGTATGCCAAGTAAACTCGCATGTTTTCACGCCTGTTCTCAAGTTTATATGGTCATTCCTTTTGTTCTTTGGAGAGCCTGAGCTTTAAGTGGATTGATGGTAAGGTTAGTAAATAGCATCAAATCCAAGGTTAAAGGGGTAGTTTAAAATCTATCTCAATGATAAGATCGGAAGATTAAAAGAATGGCCAAGATTTAATTTGAAAAAGTAAAGATAATTATATTTAAGTACAATGTTGGCCTAATATGATTGGTTGGAGCCAATTTTGGACAAAAAAATAAATCCAAACCCATTTCATGAGCGGGTGCGTAGCATATGGTCAAGAACGGAGAGGATGATATCATTTTTTATTTTTATTTGACCAAATTAAATGAGAAAAAAGGGTAGATATATGTGGAATTGAAAAGTTGTAAGTTATAGTTAATAATCCCACGTTAATTTACCCATTTTCTATCTCTCTTCCTATGTTAAGTATTTATTTGGATTGATGGTAGAAGTTGTTTTTCTGATGTGATTTATGATATACGAAATAAATATTTGTTTGAGTTGATTACTCTGATGACTTGTGGAAGTTATAAGGGTCAATTAATCAATTTTTTTAAAAAAATATTTGTGATAAAAAAACAAAGTTCACCTAATTTTCTTCGGTTCACGTTCACATTGTCATTCTTCTGCTTTTTGCACTCTCCTTGGGCCTTTCTGGACCGTTAGCTGTCCCCACCAAGGAAAAAAGATATTCCCTTTAACCTTTATAGGAAGCAGGAATTAGTTGCATGACAACTTTATGGTGCAAGTAATTTCTGGGAAGCTGCCCAGTCAACATAATATGTCCCCTTAACTGAGAGAGTGTTTGGTTTGGCCGTAGGCCAGCCAATAAAAGAGTTTTTTTGGGCCCTAGTTTTTAACCCTCAAACGCTTAATTGGATTAAGAAGGTAATTTGAAAAAAAAAATTGAGTGTTTGGTTTCTAAAATGAGTAATTGAGCTTTACTTCATCATAGCTTTTGCTATAAGCTCCATTTCTCAGCTTTTACTGATTTAGCTTTTGGGGAGAGTGATGATGGTTAAAATATTTTTTCAGTTGTGTCCAGTATACTATCAGACTGATTGCAATTTTATCCTTAATATACTTTTTTGGCTACAAAAATTAATTTCAACTATTATTTGGTGCTTTTAACCCTTAAAATATTTTTTCAGTTGTAGCCAGTGTGTAATCAGACTCATTGCAATTTTATCTTTAATATACTTTTTCAGTTCCAAAAATTATTTTAAACTATTTTTTAGTGTTTTTAACCCTTTAAAATATTTTTTAACCCACTCTCTCTTACTATTATCACAAAAGTTACTTGTATTTAAGTCAATCCAAACAAGTTTTACTTTTGCAAAAGTCATTTATACAATCGATGTTCCAAACATAAATCACATTACACAATTGGACTTTTACTAAAAATAAAATTACCAAAAGCTAAATTGAGAAACTCCATTTTTCCAATCGCTGTTCTAAACACACTCAAACCCGATTGTATAGGAAAAAGCCCGATTTATACTTTCGTGGCTTATTTGAGTGTTTGATTGGCTGATGCTTGAGTTGAGAATTTGATTAATAAAGAGCTTTTTCAATTTTGTGTGTGGTTGGGATAGCGGTAGGAAAAATGACTTATTTTGATTTTGATTTATTAAAAATAACTTAATAGAAAAGTCAGTTTTTGTAATGTGATTTATGTTTGGATGAACAATTTATTTTTGGACAATAAGTACTTATAAATAGTGATTTACGGTATATGAGATTATGAGGTAAGTATGTGAGAGGAGTTTTATCTCGACTTACGTAATAAGTGATTTAATAAAAAAACTACAATGAGGAGCTTATTTAATGAATAACTTATTCTACTCATAATACAATTAAAATAAACTGAACCCAACACTATAAAAACATAACATGTAATGTTTTTATTTAAATTTATTACTTAAAAATAGGCTTATTTATGATAATAAGCTGAAGCAAACACACCTGTTACTTTTAACTTATCAATCATCAATAAGGGGGAATTTATGCTCGTTAAATGCTCTCCAGCATATTTCTCTCTTCCCTTCTCTTCGCCTGGGCTTCGTCTCGAGCTGAAGGAAAAACCGAAAAACACTCGGTCGCTGAAGATCTTCCCACTCCCGTCTGTCACCTGAAAGCCGTTGCAGGTGGATCTGTTGCTTGGGTTCAGAGGTGTGCTCTGTGGGTCCTGTTGTGGGGCAGTCAGCGGCTGTGGCGGTGAGCAGCCGTGTTGTTCTGTGAAGCCGTTGCTGCCGGTGTTGCCGTCCGACGACTCTTGTGGAGTCCGGTGGGGAGGTTCTTGCTCTGACGGTGGCGGATCTGTGCAAGCTAGGCAGTTTTGGTGCGTTTGGTGGGGCTAGTGTGGATCTACTCTCTCATATGTCATCGTGTCGTCTCAGCTCGTCCACGCTCTGAGCTCCGGTCTCTGGTCCTGCAGCTGTTCTCCGGCGGTGTATTCTTCAAAGTGGTAAGCTTGACTTGCTCTTAAGCAACATTTCTGTTCCTGGTTGAAGTTCCATTCTTGTTGGTTAATCTTTCCGATCTGTTAGATTGTGAGTTTCGGACTGCTAATGTGGCCGGATTTTTTACAAGCTTTTCGGTCTGGTACTGTGGTCTCTGGTTCATGTTTTTTCCGGTCTGCTACTCTGTTTTGAAATGCAATCAAATTTAAGCACGTTGAGGGAAGACATAAGGCTCAGGTTGCAATGGCTTTTTTCTATTTCGGTGATTGATGATGAAGATTATATAACAGAGATAGTAGTTCATTACCGCCTTAAAAATAGCATTTTCCCAAATATGTATATATTTGCAGACTCACGTGTGTGTATCTGTTTGTGAAGAAAAATTGAATTATTCATTTCACACAAGCTTGTCTTTCACAAGGTATTTTTGTTTTTCCCGTCATTTTTGTTTCATCTGAACTGTAAGTAAGGGTTCTTCTCTGTCGATTCTGTTTGATATTGGTTTATTCATTTATTACTATTACCATCTTCTTTGATAACTTTGAAACATGGAAAAGTTGTAAACTTCTGCTCCCAAACCAGAAGATATGTTTTCGTAATGAATCTGGTATGAGAATCTCACTTGAAATATCATCTGGGTACGCCTGTTAGAATTAAAAGAGACTTGACTGTTGAATTGAAATAGATATGTTGAATAAAATATATGCCTATACATGTGTCCATTAACATAAAATAGACTACTGTGAATGCTCTGTTTATTGTTTTTTCTTTTTTGAATCTGGTTACTCTTATGTATTTTGTCAAATTATGTATAAAATGGAAATCAACTTGTATGGGATATGTGATTCAATTAATTATGTAATATTTTTTTGTCAAATTATGTATTTTGATATGACATTTTCTAACTTCAATTTTTCCACTTGTTTATATTATTATATATCTTTTTTTTTTATAATTAATGCAAAAACACTTATGTAATCGTCAATCCAAACAAGTCTTGACTTATGAAAAAGCACTTATTTAATCGCTCATCCAAATATAACTCATATTACACAAACTGACTTAACCTAATCTTACTTTTTACAAGTCAGATTTAAAATAAGTCATTTTTCTCACCGTTATCCTAGGCACACATTGCAAATGACTAAATGACCACCTTTTCTTCTCTAACAATACCAACAAGTTCGTTAGTTAACCCTTCATTGTTTCTAGCGCAAAGACGACTTCTCTCTTCTGAGTCTGCTAAAATTAGCCTCGCACAACGGCCATGGCACAACCAATGGTAGTGTCTTCTTGTATCAATTACAAATGGAAGTATGATGTGTTCCTTAGTTTCCATGGTAAAGACACTCGCTTGGGTTTCGTTGGCTTTCTTCGTGAATCTCTCCGTCAACGAGGAATCCATGTCTTTTATGATGACGATTCCATCAGAACCGGAGAAGAAATCACACCAGCACTTCTCAAAGCCATACAAGAATCCAGGATCGCTATCATAGTTTTCTCCGAGAACTACGCTGAGTCCACATTCTGCTTGCAAGAACTTGAAAAGATTCTCGAGGGCTTTAAAGAAGAAGGTCGGTTAGTATATCCAGTATTTTATTATGTGGATCCGTCAGAGTTGCGACGTCCCAGAGGAAGCTATGCAAAAGCGTTGGCTGGACTAGAGGAAAGATTTAAGGACGACAAACAGAAAGTAGAAAAGTGGAGGTTGGCTTTGTCCCAAGCAGCTGAGAAAAAGGGCTGTCATCTCATATTCAAGTATGTTTTTTACCCTCTTTTGCTTGTTATTTCCTTTTTTAATTATTTAGATATTATTTTTTAAATACTTGAATACTGTTGTTCTGAGATTCTTCTAACAAAATGGCCAGATTAAGTACAAATTACAATCTTGTATAAAATACTTAGACTTTAAATCCAAGATGAAAAATGAAGGCTTTTGATTCGATTATTTTTATCGTGTTTATTGCTTCGATGAGTCTTAAACTATGTTGTTAGTTGCACACGCATGTACTATCCTTCCATGTCCAATGAAGAGTTGTTCTATTAATTAACTCAAATATTTAAGTAATTATGCGTGTTTATAATGCTAATTGTATACATCATTCATATTAAGAATTTATTATTTTTCTGATAATGAGGATTGAGTTTTTTAATGGACAATACTTAAATATTTGCTTTGATGAGGAGTGAACTTTTTCTTCCTAAGAACCAATAAGGAAGACAACAAAGGTTAAATTAGGCTTGTCATATAATTTTTAGTTTGATTAACAGCGAACTTTTCTTCAATTGCTCAGGAATGCAAATGAACAAGAATGTATTAAAGAGATCATCAATGAAGTATCGGCCAAGATTAATCGTAATCATAATCCTTTACATGTTGCTCATTATCCAGTTGGACTTGTGTCTCGCGTTAAACAAGTGGTCTCACTTTTAGATCTTTGGTCTGAAAAGAAAAATAAAATGGTAGGAATTGTGGGGCCTGGCGGGATAGGTAAATCAACGATTGCAAGAGCCACATATAATTCGATTGGTGATCATTTTGAAGGCCTATGTTTTCTTTCTAATGTGAGACAAATGTCTAAAGTGCCAAATGGTTTGGCACATCTTCAAGAGCTGTTACTTTGTAAATTAGTCATGGAGAAAGATCTCAAATTGGGTGATTTTTATGAAGGAATACCAAAAATAAAACATAGGCTTGGCCACAAGAAAATTCTTTTGATTCTTGACGATGTTGATGAATTAGAACAATTAGAAGCACTGGCAGGAAGTTGTGATTGGTTTGGTCGTGGAAGCAGAATTGTCATAACAACAAGGAATAAACAGTTGTTAGTAAGCCATGATGTCAACATCATTTATAGTGTCAGGGAATTAAACAATGATGAATCTGTTCAATTGCTTAGTTGGCATGCCTTTAAAACTGAGAATGTGGAGTACGACTTCATGGAGGTTTCTAAGCGTGCAATACTGTATTCTTGTGGTTTTCCGTTAGCTTTAGAAGTGATTGGTTCTAACTTACGTGGTAAAAAAGTCAAAGAATGGCACTCTGCATTGGATCAATTTAAAAAAAATCCAGAAGAAAGAGTTTTGGGAGTCCTCAGATTAAGCTATGATTCTTTAGCAGAAATTGAGAAAAACATTTTCCTAGACTTGGCTTGTTTTTTCAAAGGTGAGGAGTTAGGAGAAGTCAAGGATATGTTATTATGTTTACACGGATCCCAACCAGAATATGCTATTGGGGTTTTGGTTGATAAATCCCTCATAAAAATTGAAGGAGATCGAGTGTTAATGCATGACTTAATAGAAGATATGGGCAAAGAGATTGTTCGACAAGAATCACCAAATGAACCTGGGAAACGGAGTAGGTTATGGAGCTACCAGGATATTCTTCATGTTTTAAAACAAAACACAGTAAGGCCATCGATATGAATTACGTTTTTTTACCTTTTAAATTACATTATAATTTTTACATGTGTATAGTTTGAAATTTATTAACCTTTCATTTTGAAAGGGAACCAATGAAGTTGAAGTTATAGTTCTAGACCTACCTGGAGGTAGTAGAACACAAATCCAATGGAGTGAAAAAGCATTCATGAAGATGACGAATCTCAAGATGCTTGTGATAAATAATGCAAGCTTTTCTAAATGTCCTACACATCTCCCAAAAAGTTTACGGTGGTTGAAATGGAAGGGGTGTCTGTTCAAGTTTTTGCCATATAATATAAGCTCAACAGAACTTTTTTGTCTTGATTTGTCTTGTAGTTATTTTGATGCCATCCAACCATTTACAAAGGTAAGTATACATGTATATCTAACACTTGAAGTGTTTCTTCATATGGTTTATTTGCCTGACTTCTTTAATAATTTATCTTTATTTTGCAGGCGTTCCACAATTTAAGTCGCATGAATTTTAGAAATTGCAAATTTCTACAACAAATCCCAAATTTATCTGGAGTTCCTAATTTAAGAGAATTGTGGTTTGATGATTGTGCAAATTTAGTTGAAATCCATCATTCAGTAGGACGTTTAAATAAATTGAAGGTATTGAGTGCGATGCGATGCAAGAACTTGAAGATGTTGCCTCCATACCTTCGATTGACATCTCTTAAGCATCTCAACCTCTTTGGTTGTTCAAGTCTCCACAGTTTCCCAGATATATTAGTGGAGATGAAATATATACTAACACTTGATTTGGGCAGGACAGCCATTAGAACGTTGCCATCTTCAATTTGCAATCTCATTGGACTTGAAACCTTAAACATTGAGGAATGTCCTTATCTTGAGCAACTACCAATAACCATTGGCATGTTGCCAAATCTTTGGGAACTTAACGCAAATTTTTCTGGAGTAATGACGCATGTTAAGATGTGTGGGGGAGGAGGAGGAGCAAACTTGGATTTCAATGCGCTGTCTCTGAAATTGAAACATTTTTGTTTCTCAAATTGCAATTTGTCAGATGACTCTCTTGCTCTTTGCCTCTCTTGCTTCACTAGTATGATACGTTTAGATCTAAGTTTCAATAATTTTACAACGCTTCCAGCATGCATCAAAGAATGTCACAATTTGAGATATCTTCTGTTGAATAATTGCAAGCGACTTCAACATATTGAGGAGATGCCACCAAACTTGGAAAAATTTAGTGCCATATGTTGCATGTCTTTGACTAAGTCATCTGAAAGCAAAATATTGTACCAGGTCTCCCTCCCTCCCTCTATGCATATATACTTATCTGTTCTTACATTTTATTTATAATTTTTCTCTTAATATGCAATTGCTAGGCACTCAACTTGCAACCTGGGAAAAGAAACTTTATTTTGCCTGGAGCAAAATTCCCAGAAAATCTCCACAATTATAGCAGGGGAAGCTTTGTGTCTTTTTGGATTCGTGACTTGTTTCCAACTATTTTTCTATGGATTCTTGTTGAAGTTGATCAGGATTTTCTCTCCAATTGTAGATTCCAGGTGCAAGTCAATGACACCAAGCTAGATATATCTTCTGAGTGGCTGTTGTTATCAACAATGAAGATGGGCCATTTATATATATGTGATCTACAAAGTATGATTCATAAGGCAGAACTTCATCATAGATGTAAATGGAACCATGTGAAAGTTTCCATCAAGAGCAATACACCAGAAATAAAAAATGGAAGGCATCAATTTCATTTTGCCCTTCATGTCTACAAACAACAAAATAACTCAGAAACTATCCGTTTCATGGACCCTCGAACAATGTACGAGGATAGCAACTTGTGGCAAATAGTACAACAACCACAAGTTTGGGAAGAACTTGAAGACGAATTGCCTTACCAAGGTTTGGTTTATCCTTACGAAAATAAATGAATTATCATTGATCAGTAAGCAATATGTTTAATGAATGCCTTTTATTACAAAAAGAGAATATTAATCTGGAGATCCTTATAGTTTTGCCTAATTTTAAACTAGGACCCCCCTCCTATTAGGTTTTTTGCCGTTATAGCCATTTGTCCCCTATCTTTAACTAAAGCTATTTAATAGGGACCAATAGTGTTAATAATTTTATTAGAGAGCATGATATGGTGAACAACTAGATTATTTTGACACTTGGACTTTGACTAAGGATCTCTGTTGTAAATCAACATTTCTAACTTTGAATGGTAACGTTTTGACCCAGCTCCAAGTGTGGACAATCTCAAAGCAAAGCAAGCGTTATTCCCATCTGGATGGACTTATGATGTGCTTTTGAGTTATAGAGGTGATGATGAATGTTTAAGTATTTTTAGTCATCTTTACAATTCATTGTGCCAACGGGGAATCCGTACCTTTGTTAGTGATGAATTAGTGAAGACTAGTAGAGAAGAATTGAAAGCAATAAAAGAATCCAGGACAGCTATCATAGTTATCTCCAAAAACTATGCATCCTCACCATCTTGTTTGGATAGTCTTGCAACCATTCTTGAGTGCTTTAGAATAGAATGTCGAGTCATTTGTCCAATATTTTATGACGTGGAGCCATTAGAGCTGCAACATCAAACTGGGAGTTATGGTGAAGTATTTGCTAGGCTTGAGAAACATAACAAAGAATGCGTTCAAAAATGGAGGTTGGCTTTGTATGAAGCAGTTGACAGATCAAGAGGCGTTAGCTATCTCTATCCCAAGTATCTCCTCATCCTTTTCCTTGGTTGTTTTCCTCTTTGGGCATTACTTTGTTAACTATCACTTCCATATCTCAATTTGACGCATTTCACAAAAACTTGAGAAATAATAATTCATCATTTATAACTTATAAGTGTGACTTATTTAAATTTTGATATTATACAATATAGATTTTGATTTTTTTGCCAGAATATAGATTTTATTCTAATTCGATAAAATTCTTATAAATACAGATTCTTAGTTAGGTAACATAATATATATTATTCCTGGTTGCTTTCCGAATGAGTAGAATGAAAAAGAAAAAGAAAAGCATAATTTTGTAAACGAAAAGTATATTGCATGTATTTGAATAAAAATGAATTACAAATTAATATTGGTAATGTAATAAAGATTATATATCTTGTGTTACACAAATCAACCCAGAGGTAGGTTCCCAAATGGAAATGGAGATTACACTTGCAAGAGGGGGAAAAACAAAGAAAGGGAAGATTATAAAGGCCCTTTTATAATTTTGAATTTTTATTCAAAAAAAATGCAGAACTAGGTTTCATTTTTTTTAATAATTTTAAAATGTTTAGGAATAGTAACTGAACAATTGCCTTATGCATGACTAAAACTTTTAATTACGGAGACACCAGGTACCAAACAAAAAAAGCGAACACACTTGATTTATAAAATTATATTGATTAAAAACTACACATGTCAGTGTTAAAAATTTATTTATCACTATAATGTCACAATTCTTTTTAATAAATGTGACTGAATTTAATATTAATTTATTTGTTTTTAATAATTTTACTACAATTTCATTTTTAATTCTGTATTTTTAGAGCACTATTAATTCTTATTATCGGAACATAAATGTTTTTTTGGGGAGATCATCATAGCTTTTATTTCAAAAATTAGTATATCATAATTTTTTGTTTGACTAAAAAGTGAATTTCTTCTGGCTTGGGTAGGAATGCAACAGGAGATGAGGATGCTATTGAATCGATCACTGATGCAATTTCTTCAAGGACTCGTATATTTCCTTTATACGTTGAAAAATTTCCTGCGCATTTTCTAGATGAATCCCGAGTACAAGAAGTAATCTCACTTGTGGATGTTGAATCTAATGAGGAAGTCAAAATGGTAGGAATTTCTGGTGGTGGAATACGCAGATCAGCATTAACACATGCTGTGTGTAATTCCATTGCTCATCATTTTGAAGATTTATGGTATTTTTGTGGTGTTCGTGAAACAGCCAGGGGCTATAATTCCACATGGGATGATTTCCAGAACTGGATAACACAACCCTGGTTCCCGCAGAGGAAGATTCTTGTGATTCTTGATTCTGTCAAAGAATTGGATCAGTTACGAGCAGTTAGAGAATGTAATCGGTTTGGGGAAGGAAGCAGGATCATTGTGGCGACAAGTGATAAACAGTTGTTAGTAAGTTATGGGTTCAAAATAATTTTTCATGATGAACGAAATTCACTACTGTTTGAGAAGGAAAAATACCCATATAAACGTTTACAAGAGGAAGAAGATCTCAAGGCAAAGCCACCATTATTCCCATCTGGATGGACTTACGATGTGTTTTTGAGTTTTAGAGGTGATGATGTATGTTTAAGTTTTGTTCGCCTTCTCTATAATTCCTTGTGCCAACGGGGAGTCCGTGTCTTTGTTAACGATGAGTTACTGATGACTAGTGGAGAAGAATTGAAAGTAATAAAAGAATCCAGAACAGCTATCATAGTTATCTCCGAAAAGTATGCATCCTCACCATCTTGTTTGGATAGTCTTGCAACCATTCTTGAGTGCTTTAGAATAGAATGTCGAGTCATTTGTCCAATATTTTATGACGTGGAGCCATTAGGGCTGCAACATCAAATTGGGAGTTATGGTGAAGTATTTGCTAGGCTTGAGAAACATAACAAAGAATGGGTTCAAAAATGGAGGTCGGCTTTGTATGAAGCAGTTGGCAAATCAAGAGGCGTTAGCTATCTCTATCCCAAGTATCTCCTCATCCTTTTCCTTAGTTATTTTCCTCTTTGGGCATTACTTTGTTAACTATCACTTCCATATCTCAATTTGATGCGTTTCACAAAAACTTGAGAAATAATAATTCATCATTTATAATGTATGAGTGTGACTTATTTAAATTTTGATATTTTACAATATAGATTTTGATTGTTTTCCAGGATATAGATTTTATTCTAATTCAATGTAATTCTTATAAATATAGATTCTTAGCGACGTAACATGATATATATTATTCCTGGTTACTTTCAGAAATAGTAGAATGAAAAAAAAACATAATAAAAGCATAATTTTGTAAACGAAAAGTATATTGGATGTATTCGAATAAAAATGAATTACAAATTAATATTGATAATGTAATAAAGATTATATATCTTGTGTTACACAAATCAAACCATAGGTAGGTTCTCAAATGAAAATGAAGATTACACTTGCAAGAGGGGGAAAAACAAAGAAAGGGAAGATTATAAAGGCCATTTTTTTTTCAGTTTTCTGTATTTATAATAATTTTGAATATTTATTCAAAAAATATTGTAGCACTAGTTTTTATTTTTTTTATAATTTTAAAATGTTTAGAAATAGTAATTGAACAATCGCCTTATGCATGACTGACACTTTTAATTTCGGAAACACCAAGCACCAAAAAAAAAAAAGGAACACTTGATTTATAAAATTATTTTGGTTAATAATTTTACATGTCTATATTAAAAATTTATTTATCACTATAATGTCTTAGTTTTTTAATAAATGTGACTGAATCTAATATTAATTTATTTTTTTAATAATTTTACAACATTTTCATTTTTAATTTTGTATGTTAAGAGTGCTATTAATTCTTATCGGGAGAAATGTTTTTTTTTGAAGAGATCATCATAGCTTTTATTTCAAAAATTAGTATATCATAATTTTTTGTTTGACTAAAAAGTGAATTTCTTCTGGCTTGGGTAGGAATGCAACAGGAGATGAGGATGCTGTTGAATCGATCACTGATGAAATTTCTTCAAGGACTCGTATATTTCCTTTATACGTTGAAAAATTTCCTGCGCATTTTCTAGATGAATCCCGGGTACAAGAGGCAATCTTACTTGTGGATGTTGAATCTAATGAGGAAGTCAAAATGGTAGGAATTTCCGGCGGTGGAATACGCAGATCAGCATTAACACATGCTGTGTGTAATTCCATTGCTCATCATTTTGAAGATTTATGGTATTTTTGTGGTGTTCGTGAAATAGCCAGGGGCTATGATTCCACATGGGATGATTTCCAGAACTGGATAACACAACCCTGGTTCCCGCAGAGGAAGATTCTTGTGATTCTTGATTCTGTCAAAGAATTGGATCAGTTACGAGCAGTTAGAGAATGTAATCGGTTTGGGGAAGGAAGCAGGATCATTGTGGCGACAAGTGATAAACAGTTGTTAGTAAGTTATGGGTTCAAAATAATTTTTCATGATGAACGAAATTCACTACTGTTTGAGAAGGAAAAATACCCATATAAACGTTTACAAGAGGAAGAAGATCTCAAGGCAAAGCCACCATTATTCCTATCTGGATGGACTTACGATGTGTTTTTGAGTTTTAGAGGTGATGATGTATGTTTAAGTTTTGTTCGCCTTCTCTATAATTCCTTGTGCCAACGGGGAGTCCGTGTCTTTGTTAACGATGAATTACTGATGACTAGTGGAGAAGAATTGAAAGTAATAAAAGAATCCAGAACAGCTATCGTAGTTATCTCCGAAAAGTATGCATCCTCACCATCTTGTTTGGATAGTCTTGCAACCATTCTTGAGTGCTTTAGAATAGAATGTCGAGTCATTTGTCCAATATTTTATGACGTGGAGCCATTAGGGCTGCAACATCAAATTGGGAGTTATGGTGAAGTATTTGCTAGGCTTGAGAAACATAACAAAGAATGGGTTCAAAAATGGAGGTCGGCTTTGTATGAAGCAGTTGGCAGATCAAGAGGCGTTAGCTATCTCTATCCCAAGTATCTCCTCATCCTTTTCCTTAGTTATTTTCCTCTTTGGGCATTACTTTGTTAACTATCACTTCCATATCTCAATTTGATGCGTTTCACAAAAACTTGAGAAATAATAATTCATCATTTATAATGTATGAGTGTGACTTATTTAAATTTTGATATTTTACAATATAGATTTTGATTGTTTTCCAGGATATAGATTTTATTCTAATTCAATATAATTCTTATAAATATAGATTCTTAGCGACGTAACATGATATATATTATTCCTGGTTACTTTCAGAAATAGTAGAATGAAAAAAAAACATAATAAAAGCATAATTTTGTAAACGAAAAGTATATTGGATGTATTCGAATAAAAATGAATTACAAATTAATATTGATAATGTAATAAAGATTATATATCTTGTGTTACACAAATCAAACCATAGGTAGGTTCCCAAATGAAATTGAAGATTACACTTGCAAGAGGGGGGAAAACAAAGAAAGGGAATATTATAAAGGCCCCTTTTTTTTTTCAATTTTTTGTATTTATAATAATTTTGAATATTTATTCAAAAAAAATTGCAGCACTAGTTTTTTTTTATAATTTTAAAATGTTTAGGAATAGTAACTTAATAATCGCCTTATGCATGATTGACACTAAAACAGTAGCAGACCAATAGGTGTAATGCGGTGGTTGTGGTGGAGTCGTTAGTGTTTTTTTTTTACTAATTAAGTTGTTTTTTACTAGTTGATTAGTTCCCTTTTGCTGTAGCTTCATTATGCTGTTTGTTTTCATGATTGTGTTTTCCTTCTAACTAGTATAAATAGAAGGATCCATGGCCTTGTAATGCATTTAGAGTTCAATTAAGAGATAGAGTGTTTGGTTTCTGAACCAATTGGTATCAAAGCCTTGTTCCAGAGGGAGAGAAAACGAGAGAGTGAGGAATAGGTTGAGAAACAAAATGTTGGAGAAACAGGGTGTGCGAATCCCATCCTCCCAACGTCTTCTAAAAAATTTGACCTTGCCATCGTGTCCGGAAGGTCCCAAAACACCGGACAAGCTTCGGCCACTACCCTGAAACGTCTTCACGCGCTACACCGGAGAGCCACACGCCATCAACGGCATCCACGTGTTGCTCTGAGGTTGAAGATGACCACGTCATCGTCCATGTCAGCACGGTCTGTCCAGTCAGCGACAGCTCATCCACTCCCTGTCCGCCACGTGGCAAACTACGCCACATCATCACCAACGTCAGCCCTTGCCACGTTAGCAAGTCAAGTCGTCTTCCACGTCATTATCGCCGACAGCTCATCCACTCTCTGACTGCGCATGTCACTCTCTTCCACGTCAGCATAACGGTTAGCCAACATTTTGTTAAAATTACATTTTTATGCCCTAGATTCTGCTAAATTCACAGTTAGCTCCCTAAAGTCTCATAAATTACATTTTTAGCCCCAGTTTCTATAAAAATTACATTTCAGACCCGTGAACTTCCTGAAATTACATTTTGACCCCCAGATTCTGCCAAAATTACATTTCAGACCCCTCAACTTTCTAAAATTACATTTTGATACCCAGATTCTGCCTAAATTACATATCAGACCCCTGAACTTCCTGAAATGACATTTTGACCCCTAGATTCTGCCAAAATTATATTTCAGACCCTTAAACTTCTTGAAATTACATTTTGATACCTAGATTCTGCCAAAATTATATTTCAAACCTCTGAACTTCCCGAAATTACATTTTGACCCCCAGTTTCTGCCAAAATTGCATTTCAGACCCCCAGAACTTCCTGAAATTACATTTTGACTCCTAGAATCTGCCAAAATTACATTGTTGCCCCAAATTTCCTATTTTACCCCTGATTTTTCCATAAACACAAATCCTTCCCCTACCCTTCTGCCTTGTACCTAATAACTGTGTACTTAAGTTATAACCTGTTAAACAAACTACAAAATGCCTCTAAGACGCAGGAATAGACATGAGATTGAGATGGAGGAGATGAGACACCGGATACAAGAACTAGAGGCCACTATAGCAGAACAACAAGCCTTGCTCGAAACTCGTAGAGAGCATTCAGAAGATGATTTGAATAGCCATAGTTTGTCATCCTTTGACTACCGTCATTGTCTTCGACAACAACCATTTCGCCTTAATGACATTAAGGTAGACATTCCTGAATTCGAGGGAAGACTCCAGCCGGACGAATTCATCGACTGGCTACAAACGGTTGAATGAGTCTTTGAGTACAAAGAGATTCCAGATGAGCAGAAAGTTAAAATTGTCGCCATCAAACTGAAGAAACATGCCTCCATATGGTGGAAGAATCTCAAAAGAAGGCATGAAAGAGAAGGAAATAGTAAGATACGAATGTGGGACAAGATGCGACGCGAGCTCTCATGTAAGTTTCTTCCCGAAAATTATTATCAAGATAATTTCCTTCAATTACATAATCTCCGCCAAAAGGCTATGTCTATAGAGGAATATACCAGGGAATTTGATAAGCATATGATGAAATGTGATATATAAGAAAGGGAGGAGCAAACAATAGCTCGATATCTCGGAGGGTTAAATACAAACATCGCCCATCCAGTACAACTCTAGCAATACTGGACTCTGGACGACATCATTAGTTTATCAATCCGTATCGAGAAGCAGTTGCCTAGAAGGCCTCCATACCAATCGTCTTCCTCAGTTCCTTTTGATCAGCATAAGCCACAAATGCATCATCCTAGCTCTTCAAGTATGCCTCTACCGAAGGCTGCTAGGGAATTCAGCTCCAAAGCACCTAAGCGCTTCAAATGCCAAGGCTTCGGTCATATTGCTTCTAACTGCCCTAACCGCAGAGTTGTTACCATTACTGAAGGGGAAGCTTCTGCAGTATTTGAAGAAGAAAGGGAGCCTATGCCGGAAACAGAGCCAATATTTGATGAGGAGCTAGTATTTGATGAGGAAGTTACTCCTGCTGATCACGGTGAATCACTTGTGATTAGGAGAAGCTTGCATACAACAACTGTGAAAGAAGAGCCTTGGTTACGCCACAACATTTTTCATACTCGCTGCACTATGCAAGCTAAAGTCTGTGACGTCATTATTGACAACGAAAGCTGTAAAAATGTGGTTTCCAACTATATGGTAGAAAAGTTGCAACTACAGACTTACAACTATCTGTGTCCTTACAAGCTCCAATGGCTTAACCAGGACAACGAGGTAAGAGTTTCAAAACAATGCCTTATTACTTTTTCTATTGGTAAAAGGTATCATGATGAAGTCTAGTGTGATGTTGTTCCTATGGATGCCTGTCATCTTCTTCTGGGGAGATCTTGGCAATATGATCGACGCGTTCTGTATGACGGTTACACAAACACATATTCCTTCTAGAAAGATGGCGTGAAGATTCAGCTCGCACCTTTGCCACTTGATAAACACAATAAAGGCAAAAACGAATCCAAGCCATTAGTGTCTTTAGTCGAGAAGGCGACCAAAACAGAAAGCTAAGTCATGGGTTTTCTTCTATTGCTCGAGGCAAATACTGGAACTGTCATTCCACCTGAAGTGCTGCCATTGTTAGATGAGTTTCCTGATGTGATTCCAGATGAAATTCCGCCGGGATTACCACCCATGCGAGACATTCAACATGCTATAGATTTTATTCCAGGAGCAGTAATTCCAAACAGGCCAGCTTACAGAATGAGTCCTCAAGAACATGCTGAAGTTCAAATCCAAATTGAAGAATTGTTGAAAAAGGGATTGATCCGTGAAAGTGTCAGCCCTTGTGCTGTACCTGTACTCCTAGTTCCCAAGAAAGATGGAAGCTGGAGGATGTGCATAGATTGTCGTGCAGTTAACAAAATCACAATTAAGTATCGATTTCCGATACCTAGGCTTGATGACATGCTTGACCATTATATAGCTCTACTACCTTCTCTAAGATTGACCTTCACAACAGATACCATCAAATCCGAATTCGTCCCGAAGATGAATGGAAGACCACTTTCAAAACCAGAGATGGGTTATATGAATGGAATGTGATGCCATTTGGGTTGATAAATGCTCCTAGTACATTTATGCGCCTGATGAACCAGGTCCTTCGCCCTTTCATTGGCAAGTTTGTTGTTGTTTACTTTGACGATATTCTTATCTATAGCAAGAGCCTAACGGACCATTTGGAGCATTTACGACAAGTGTTGCAAGTTCTACGAGAGCAGAAACTTTATGCTAATTTGAAGAAGTGTACTTTCTTGACAAATGAAGTCATTTTTCTGGATCATATTATCATTGCAGAGGGTGTACGGGTTGATCCAAGCAAAATTGAAGCCATTCACAGTTGGACAACACCGCAATCCATCCAAGAAGTCAGAAGTTTCCATGGATTAGCTTCCTTCTATAGGCGATTCATTCAAAACTTTAGTTCCATTGCAGCACCCCTCACCCATTGCATCAAGGGAGACAAGTTCCAATGGACAGAGAAAGCTCAGAGAAGTTTTGAAGAACCGAAGAAATGCTTGACAGAAACTCCTGTGCTAGCCCTTCCTAATTTTGACCAAGTGTTTGAGATCAGTTGTGACGCCTCTAACACTGGAATTGGTGCCGTCCTGAGTCAAGAAGGTCATCCAATTGCTTTTTTCAGTGAGAAGCTTAATGATGCTAAGCTCAAATATTCTACCTATGATAAGGAATTTTATGCCATTGTTCGTGCTCTACAACATTGGAGTCATTATCTCCTAAATAAAGAGTTCATACTCTTTTTTGATCATGAAGCCCTCAAGTATCTAAACTCTCAGCAAAAGATCAGTCGTAAGCATGCTCATTAGACTCAAATCTTACAGTTTTATTCGTTTCTGATTAAACATAAGGCTGGAATTTTAAACTCAGTAGCTGATGCTCTTAGCCGCCATCATACATTACTATCAACAATTCAAGTCAAAGTTGTTGGTTTTGAATGCGTTAAGGAGTTGTACCAGGATGACCTGGATTTTCGTGGAATGTGGGAGGTGACTGCAGGTCAACCTTTTCACCAATATTATAGACACGATGAGTTTTTATTTCGAGGTAAAACCCTGTGCATCCCTCAGTGTTCTTTGCGGGAGGCAATAATCTGGGAAGCTCGCGATGGAGGTTTAGGTGGTCATTTCGGCAGAGACAAAACAGTTGCTCTAGTCAAGGAAAATTTCTATTGGCCAAGACTTGAACGAGATATCAACAGGCACATACAAAGATGCAGAATATGTCATTTGGCCAAAACCAAGGGTCAAAATACGAGATTATACATGCCTCTACTAGTCCCAAAAGCACCATGGGAAGATGTAAGCATGGATTTTGTGCTTGGATTACCACGAACTCAGAGGCAGAAAGATTCTGTCATGGTGGTTAGGGATCGATTTTCAAAGATGGCCCATTTTATTCTTTGTCAGAAGACTAATGATGCTGTGCAAGTTGCTGAACTATACTTTAAAAACATTGTTCGTCTCCATGGCATTCCAAAGACTATCACGTCTGATTGTGATGTTAAGTTTCTTAGCTACTTTTGGATAACTCTCTAGAAAAAGATGGGTACTAAACTTCAATTTAGTAGTGCTAGTCACCCTCAAACGGACGGACAAACAGAAGCTATAAACAAGATTCTTGGCAATCTTCTACGAAGCTTTATTAGAAAGAATTTGAAGCAATGGAATCTTATCCTTGCTCAGGTTGAATTTGCTTATAACAATTCAATCAACCAAGCCATTGGAAAGTGTCCTTTCGAAGTTGTTTATGGTGCTCGACCTCTCAATCTATTCAACCTGATTCCTTCAGCTGGCAAGCTGTATTACAGTGTAGATGCAAACCAGAGGGCTAAAGAAATCAAGACACTACATAAGCAGGTTCGAGATAGGATTCAGAAGCAAAATTTGAAAATCAAAGCACAAAGGGACAAGCATCGAAGGCAGCAAATTTTTAATGTAGGAGATCTGGTTTGGATACATTTGAGGAAAGAATGTTTTCCTAAACAGCCAAACGCCAAGTTGTCTCCTCGAGCTGATGGTCCATTCAAGATTGTGCAGAAAATTAACAACAACGCTTACAAAGTGGAATTGACAGGTGCCTACAGTGTTTCAGCCACTTTCAATGTTGTGGATCTATCTCCGTATATTGATGACGTTGTCAATTCCAACTCGAGGACGAGTCCTGTCCAACCCCGAGAGGATTAAATAGTAGCAGACCAGTAGGTGTAATGCGGTGGTTGTGGTAGAGTCGTTAGTGTTTCTTTTTGACTAATTAAGTTGCTTTTGACTAGTTGATTAGTTCCCTTTTGCTGTAGCTTCATTATGCTGTTTGTTTTCATGATTGTGTTTTCCTTCTAATTAGTATAAATAGAAGGATCCGTGGCCTTGTAATGCATTCAGAGTTCAATTAAGAGATAGAGTGTTTGGTTTCTGAACCAACTTTTAATTACGGAAACACCAGGCACCAAACAAAAAAAAAGGGAACACACTTGATTTATAAAATTATTTTGGTTAATAACTATACATGTCTATATTAAAAATTTATGGGTTAAGGTGCAAATTTACCAATAAAGTTTTGTCCGAGGAGCGTCTGACATAAATATTTTTTAGAAGGGGCAAAAATACCAATAAACAATTAAAAAGGGGCAAAAATACCAATGAACAATTAAAAAGGGGCATCCACCACAAAAACCGTTAAATCCGTACTAACGCCGTTAAGGGTTTTTTCCTCTTATAATTTAACGCCGTTAGTACAGATTAACAGTTTTTATGGTGGATACCTCTTTTTAATTGTTCATTGGTATTTTTGCCCCTTCTAAAAGATATTTGTGCCAGACGCTCCTCGGACAAAACTTCGTTGGTAAATTTGCACCTTAACCCAAAATTATTTATCACTATAATGTCTTAGTTTTTTAATAAATGTGACTGAATTTAATATTAATTTATTTTTTTAATAATTTTACAACATTTTCATTTTTAATTCTGTATGTTAAGAGTGCTATTAATTCTTATCGGGAGAAATGTTTTTTTTGGAGAGATCATCATAGCTTTTATTTCAAAAATTAGTATATCATAATTTTTTGTTTGACTAAAAAGTGAATTTCTTCTGGCTTGGGTAGGAATGCAACAAGAGATGAGGATGCTGTTGAATCGATCACTGATGAAATTTCTTCAAGGACTCGTATATTTCCTTTATACGTTGAAAAATTTCCTGCGCATTTTCTAGATGAATCCCGGGTACAAGAGGCAATCTCACTTGTGGATGTTGAATCTAATGAGGAAGTCAAAATGGTAGGAATTTCCGGCGGTGGAATACGTAGAT
This sequence comes from Inga oerstediana, assembly GCA_963210345.1. Lineage (NCBI taxonomy): Eukaryota > Viridiplantae > Streptophyta > Magnoliopsida > Fabales > Fabaceae > Inga > Inga oerstediana. The sequence goes on from OY723408.1 coordinate 62,065,985, forward strand.
CAGCATTAACACATGCTGTGTGTAATTCCATTGCTCATCATTTTGAAGATTTATGGTATTTTTGTGGTGTTCGTGAAATAGCCAGGGGCTATGATTCCACATGGGATGATTTCCAGAACTGGATAACACAACCCTGGTTCCCGCAGAGGAAGATTCTTGTGATTCTTGATTCTGTCAAAGAATTGGATCAGTTACGAGCAGTTAGAGAATGTAATCGGTTTGGGGAAGGAAGCAGGATCATTGTGGCGACAAGTGATAAACAGTTGTTAGTAAGTCATGGGTTCGAAATAATTTTTCATGATGAACAGAATTCATTACTGTTTGAGAAGGAAAAATACCCATATGAGCTTTTACAAGAGGAAGAAGATCTCAAGGCAAAACCACCATTATTCCCATCTGGATGGACTTACGATGTGTTTTTGAGTTTTAGAGGTGATGATGTATGTTTAAGTTTTGTTCGTCTTCTCTATAATTCCTTGTGCCAACAGGGAGTCCGTGTCTTTGTTAACGATGAATTAGTGATGACTAGTGGAGAAGAATTAAAAGCAATAAAAGAATCCAAAACAGCTATCGTAGTTATCTCCGAAAAGTATGCATGCTCACCATCTTGTTTGGATAGTCTTGCAATCATTCTTGAGTTCTGTGGAATAGGATGTCGAGCTATTTTTCCAATATTTTATGGCGTGCAGCCATTACAGCTGAAGCATCAAGCAGGGAGTTATGGAGAAGTATTTGATAGGCTTAAGAAGAAATTCAAACACAATAAAGAGGGGGTGAAAAAATGGAAGTTGGCTTTGTCTGGAGCAGTTGAATCAAGAGGCATTGTTAGCTACCTTGATCCCAGGTATCTCCTTACCCTTTTCCTTGGTTATTCTCCTTTTTTGGCATTATTTTAACTATCAATTCCATATCTCAATTTGATGTGTTGCACAAAATTTGACAAATAATACAGATACTTTTACAACATTTCCATTTTTAATTCTTTACGTTAAGAGTGCTATTAATTCTTACTGGTAGAAATGTTTTTTTTTGGGATCATCATAGCTTTTATTTCTAAAATTAGTATATCATAATTTTTTGTTTGACTGAAAAGTGAATTCCTTCTAGCTTGGTCAGGAATGCAACAAAACTTGAGGATATTATTGAATTGATCGTTTGTGAAGCCTCTGCAAGGATTAAAAGATTTCCTTTTCGCACTTGGGATGATTCATTGAGACTTGAATCCCGGGTACAAGAAATAATCTCACTTGTGGATGTTAAGTCTAATGAGGAAGTCAAAATTGTAGGAATTCGCCGTGGAATAAGCAGATCAACAATGACACTTGCTGTGTGTAATGCTATTGCTAGTCATTTTGACGATGTATGGTATTTTTGTGGTGATTATGAAATAGCCAGTGGCTATGATTTGACATTGAATGATTTCCGGAAGTGGATGGTAGAACCCCGGGTCCAACAAATGAAGATTCTTGTAATTCTTGATTATGTTGAAGAATTGGATCTGTTACGAGCAGTTAGAGAGTGTGATCGATTTGATAAAGGAAGCAGGATCATTGTGGTGACAAGTGATAAACAGTTGTTAGTAAGTGAAGGGATCGAAATAATTATGGATGAGATGGAAAAAGATCCTAATGATCAATGTCACCCCAAGAGAAAGAGAGAAAGACACTGACAGCTCAGAGACACAAGTTGAGAGGAAGAAGTGCCATACTTGAAAGCTGAAACATTATGGAGTGCTTCAAAGGGGAGGAGGTCGGTTTTGGTTTTGGTTTATCCAATATTTTACATTTTTACTAATTGATCTATAAGAGAATATTAATTTATCATAATCTGAATTGCCTTTGAAAGTAAAAAGGTTGAGTGAGACCCTGATGCCGAAAATCAGTGCTCATCTACGGTTCCTTACAATTTTCCTCTGGCATTCAATTTATTTTCATTCACTAATTGTTTTCTCTTTCTGGTTCATTGTGATACTGATCAAATACATTTCTTTCCTAATGATTTTTTCCCTTTTCTGCATGAAAGACTGCTCTGTATTTCAGCTTAAAAGTCTCATCGCCTCAATCTTAAGTTTCTTTTTATCATCTCCAAGGTTGAAATTTCACTTGGTTCTGCCACCGTCTTAAATGAACTAGTTTTATATTTGGAATGTTTTTGCTACTGTTTTCCCCAAGATATGAATGCTTTTAGTTCTTGTCATATACATACAAAGATACTTCCCCTTTTTAATTGTTTACTTTTCATTATGGCAACAATTTTGCGTTTAATTCATTCTTTTTGATCCATTATCTTGCTTTGAAATGAATTTTATATTCCTACATGCAGGAACTCTGATAAGTTATTGTAATGTTCATGTTCTTTGACACAGAAGTTATTACAGCTGTTGAAAGAGGGAAACAAATCGGCTCAAGTGTCTTCCCAGAGGTAATGGAACATTCAATTCTCATAATGGCCATTCTTGTCAGCAGACTCCTCACATGTGATGATCTCTCCTTGCCCTTAACTCTTATGAGTTCCCATAATTGCTTTTTCTTCTATCATAGTTTTCCAATTTCTTGGACATCATCAACACAAGATCTGTATGTTCAATTCTCCAAAGTCAAATTCCTCTGCGGGCTGTTCTTTGCAGTCTTAAAGTACTACTCATTTTCCTTTGTTTGCCAACTCATGTGATAACGTTATAACCATGCTTCTGCAGGAAATATTATGATGTTCATAATCATGTTATATATATATTTCAAACAACTTTTGCGAAGTTATGTGCACATGTCCAAATCTTCATTATCTTTCATATAAATTAAAAGAGTTGATAGCTATGGACAAAGACATGCTTGGGGTGACTAAAATCTTTCTCCACATTACTTTCTATTCTCTCCAATCTTAAATATAAGATAAAGTTGATTTTTTTGGAGAGATTAAGGAACCTAATTAAATTACTTTAGAGTATTTATATTTATATTTTTTTCCTCAAACTAATTAGTTTGACTAATAAACTGATATATAATCTGAGAATACCCAACATATGATATGATTAACTAACTTATTTAACTTCCTTAATCACTTTAAAAAAATTAACTCTGTTTTATATTTAGGACCGGAGGAATGATGTTATCACATAAAACTTTATCATACTCTTTTCCACTAATGTACAGTATTATTGACGCTGGTTTGCATCGTTTCCTTGTCATCCTTTATCAACTCATTATCTATCAAAGAGTCCTTCCAAAATTTCCCTGGCCTCTGCTTCTGCACTATGGCATTTTTTGATTCTATATGCCAAATCGCATAACCATTCTCCACTGTCTCCTCGTATCACTCCTCCACAGGCCGGGAATTTGATCTCTCACTGACATTCCATCCGTGTTCAATTTGCACCAGCCTCGCTCAGGAGTTGTTCATGCCACCCAAATTGTTTCTGGTGTCATACCCACCACTTCATTTCCATCCCATTTCCTTTTGTAATTTTCTAGATATTGTTGGATCACATCCCCTAGGTTTCTCGGTGGTTGAAAATCACTTTCGTGCATTGACTGATTTCTCCACTTCCAGTTAAACCAACACACAGTAGCAAATATCTCTGGCCATTTATAGTCAATTTCCTTATCTCCTCTCTTCTTTAAGTTGAAATCTATCCATTCTTGCTCAGCATGTTCAAAGAACTTGCAATATTTCTGTTGAGGTACCAGCTGACTCCAAGTCACTCTTGCTTGTGGGCAGTCTTTCAATGCATTTAGTAGATCTTCGCACACTTCTCTTGGCAAATGATGCAACTACCCATCTCGTTGTTGTTCCATCTGCTTGTGATTACTCTAGTAGCAATTATCCCATGCTTAGCTCGCCATATGAAGATTCTTATACGTTCTAGAATTTTTAATTTCCAAATGGTAGTCCACCCCAAGTCTCTATTATCTGTTACCTCACCTAGCATCCATCGGTAGGCACTAGCTGTCGTGAATTGCCCCTGATTGGATAGTCTCCAAGTAAGACTATTGTCTTTTTCTCTTCTTGTGTTTGCTATGAATCCTTACCACTGTCTCATTATCCCTTTCCGGAGACTGGAGTCGCTCGGCTTTACCTTCGACTCTTCTCCACTTTGAACATCCCGACCATATTTACCCTTAAGAACCTGTACCTATAGAGCATCTGGCTCAGACTCTATCCGCCACAGCAGCTTCATTAGCAATGCATCATTCATAGTGGCCATGTCTTTCACTCCTGCTCCTTCTTCTTCTTTCAGTTTGCATAAGGTCTCCCAGGAAATTGCATGCCATTTCTTTTTGTCTTCCTGGTCTCCCCATAGAAACCGCCTCTGCTCTCTTTCTATATTTTCTACTATTCCTTTGGGTATTGGTTCATGCTGCATGTTGAAAATTGTAATAGGGCTAACCGCTGACTTTACTAATGTGATTCTGCTTGCAAGAGAGAGGCTTTCAGCTTTCCATCCAGCTAGTCTCTACTTAACTTTTGCCATAATCCTGCCATATTTCTCTTTTCATTTCCTTGGAAAGCTAATATTTGCCGCCAGATATTGACCTATGACCTCCACTTGCTTAAAGTGATTGATCCGGCATATTTCTCTCCTTATGTGCATTGACACATTCGGTGAAAAATATATTTGTGTCTTCTCTTGGCTAACTTTATGTTCTGACGATTCGCTGAATTTCTGCAAACAATCAATAATCATTTCCATTTGGGTTAGATTTGCTTCTATAAAAAGAATAAGATCATCCGCAAACATATATGGGATATAGTGGGGCCATTTCGGTTTGCTCTCATTCCTCTCCATTTTTTCTCTCACTCTATCTTGAATAATGTGTGTGAATTTTTCTATGCCAATTACAAACAAATAAGGGGAAAGGGGGTCTCCTTGTCGGAGTCCTCTAGATGGGTGGAACTTTTCCTTCCTTTCTCCATGCTATAGAATGCTAGTGGAAGTAGTTGTTACACTGGCCATAATTCTTTGCACCATTTCTGGTTGACATTGAATTTCTTCTAAGGTTCACTCCAGATATGCCCAACTAATTCCACTAGCATTGATAATTTTAGCTAGTAATGCTCCCTACACAACTCCTGGATTGATAATTTTGCTTGCTAAGTTTTGAATTCTTGTTTGTGTAAAACTAAGTCATAGGAGAGGATTAATCTCTATTGAAAGATACTTCTAGCCAAAGAAATAAATAATACTTCCTCCCGTGCTTAATATAAAACTCACTTTTATGAGGAAGTTAAATTATAAAGTGGGTATTCTTTCTGTTTCTATTTATAAGAGCCCGATAAATGAATTACATGATTTAAAAAAATGGTTAAAAATAATAAGTATGTCTTGAAATAAACTTTTTTTTTTCAAGTATGTCCTTATTTATAAAGAGCAAGTAAGAGAGAGAAATAGAGTAAACATAAGTATTATCAATCTTTTAATTAATGCAATATATATAATTAATTAGGGGCAAAAATAAAAAACAATTCATTAAATGTTGAGACAACTCTTATTGAGTTCTTATAAAAAGAATTAAGACAATTCAAAATTTACGTTCTTATAAAAAGGACCTGAGTATTATGTTAAGGATGGAAAATAGTAATGTTTAAGTTCTAGAAGATTGAATTAAGTGACAATTAGCTATTCAATTTTTTTTTTTAAAAAAAATGAGTTGCAAATATTATTTTAAAAATGTTATAAAGAGGAACTCAGTTCAAAGTTATATTTAAAATTAAAATGTCTTTGGATGTTTACAATTCATTTTTTAAAAAAAATTATTAAAAACATAACTGCTACTCCCTCCGGTCCTAATTATAGGACATAATTACCTAACTTTGGAGAAATTAAGAATAGTAGTTAAATTAGTTAATCTTATTCATTTTCCTAAAATGCCCTTATTTAATAAAAGTGATTTAGAAATATTATATGAGTCTACCTTAAGCAATGAAAAAGCGTGTTGGCGGCAACTAACAATACTGTGTTGCTTAAAGTAGGAGTATGAAGCAGATATACTCACATGAAGCGTGAAAAAATATAGGTGTATTATAAAATTATTATTGTGTTTCATTATTATTGAGAAAGTATTAATTGAGGTATTTTGGGAAGAAATTGACAAAAATTAAAACTTTGTCCTATAATTAGGACCAAAATCAACTCCTAAATGTTGTCCTATAATTAGGACCGGAGGGAGTATTAATTTATTCTATTTTTTGATTGGGATATACTACTATTAATCTCCCAAAAAATTCGGACAAAAAAAAATCTCCCAAAAAAATATGCTCTCCAAAAAGTAACGTCTCAGTTAATGCCTCATTATCCAGGGAAAAAAAAAAGTTACCTCATTAGTCATTATTGCACATAAAATTGTGTCCCTCATATTATAGTTGATATTTTTATTTTTGGCCATCATATTATAGTTTATGTTTTGCTCGTATTATATTATGGTTTAACACATGAACCGAGAGGTTGGCAAAAAAAAAAAAACACGTGAACCAAGAGGGGCAGAGGGACATGGATAATATAGGTTATTATAATCAACATTTCTTACCGTTAGTTATCACTTTCAGTCACAAAACATCTGAAAATTACAAAAAAAAAAATCATTAAAATTATTATAAAGAGTAAATAAATTATGTATGCTAATTAAAACTTAATTCTCGAAACGGTTAGATTAGTTTTTTCTTTTTCCTTTTGCCGATTATATATTTGACGTGGATTAGCGTGGCGGGTCACAGAAAGACGACCTCACCCACATTGATCCGTGTTCGGCCTCGGTTCTTCACTTCAGAACTCGATATAGTGTTAGCTGCTCAAGACGACGAAGCAGAAAGACCTCCACCTCCGTGAGCTTCCAACATTTTGATGTCTCACAGCCTGCAGTTCTCCTTCTCTGCAAGCCCTTTCAGCTCTTTTAGGAAGATCAAGAGAACCAGTCCTCACCGTCTTCAAATTCTATGCTCTTCTTCACATTCCAATTTCAAAGATGAAGACGAAGTTGATAGTGGGAGGTTAATTATTTACCCGTCTGTAGGGTGGATACTATTTTAATCTGTTCTTTTATTGAAAGTCCATGAAGCAGTGGATTACATTATCCCGTTTCAACTCTAATTCCTAGAATTCATCTGTTGTTAACATCTTAAAATGGCCATTCAAATTAGCCATTTTTTAGGGTTGATTTTGATTGCATATAAATGTTGTTTCTTCATGTTTGTTTTTTCCAGAGTCCAAGGCTTCTCCTCACAGGCGATATGGATTGAGAAATATAGCAATGGTACTACTAAGAGGTTTTCACGTAACTACACCCATACTCGGGGTCCTTCTTACATTTTCTGCTTCTATAGGTTTAGATTTTTTGTTTAATTTTAGAGGCATTGGTTATTGCGGAGAGAAAATGAAATAGCAATAGACATCCATTTGTTGGTTTTAAGTTTGCCTGTTGCTAGGCATTGTTATTACTTTCAAGCACTTTGTTATTCAAATTCTTAACCTTCGTAGCAGATGCATTCTCCAAACCAGGATTCAGCTAGGACAAATTTTCGCTTATAATTATTCTTTTTTCTATTTCTTGTGAGCAGATATGAAGTAGATGATAAATCGCAGTTGCTAACTATTACTGTTGAGGAAGATAGGCCTACAGCAAACAGTTTCCCGGATTTCAATTCCCAGGACAAAAGACTAAACTGGCTTCCACGTATAATCAAAGACTTCGTTTTACCCGAAGGCTTCCCAGGTGATTGACAAGCGGCAATATGACCTACATTTCTTTTCCTTTTTAATCTATAATATTAACATGTCAAGCAACTTCCATCTTTTTTCTTCATAATGGCGACTTGCACATGACTGACTAGAGGTCTAGAAGCAATCATTAGTAATTTTTGTGGATGATTAATGGCAGAGAAACTTATGGAGTTTCTATTTCAAAGACCAAATGAACTCAAGAGTAAAGCACTAAAGCTATTTTTTTCCTTACCTAGAGAACTTTTAATGCAGGATCAGTTTCAGATGATTACTTGCGCTACATGTTGTTACAGTTCCCTACCAATGTAACTGGATGGATCTGTCATGCCTTGGTCACTTCGAGTCTCTTAAAGGCATGTCAATCCAACTCAGCGTACTGAATTTTTACTTGTTGTTTAGCATTGAGTTTGATCAATACTAGGGCACAATGCCTCCATTTTACATTTCAATGAAAACTGAAGACAAGGGCAAGATTTCATCCCAGTAACAGAACCATTTGGCTTTTAAAATGAACTATTTTAGAAATGGATCTTAAATTTCAAAATTGGCAATTTGACATATACTTGCTACATGAAAAGAAGTTAGGTATGGTAGATAGGTTTGAGCTTGAATCTTCAAATACATAGTATTTGTAGGAAGAAGAGTTCTGTATTCTGAATGAAACATCTTTATTTAAATTGATGAAGTGCTATATGCTGATTTTATCTTCTAATTTAACTGCTGTTTCCTTTCCTTTGAACCTTTTCATTTAATTTAAGGTTTTACTTCTGATTGCCATGTATAGCTCAGAGTTGAGCACTTGTGCTCCTTAACGATGCCCATCTTCTGTTTGAAACTGTCTCTCTGCTATTTAAATGAAGTGAATAACAATTATGCGTCTGTGCTGTCTTCATGTCATAATCTCACCTTCACTTGCAGGCAGTTGGTGTTGGCTCCTTCTCAGGAACCACTACTGTTACTTCTGCCGCCGCCATTAGGTGAATAATCAATTTCAGTGGTCACACTGGCTGTTAATACAATAAAACCATTTATATACATGCAATAGCATGAAACTTAACCTTTTTTCACCATCTTGTTTATTTTACTTCTATACAATTGACTGCATGATTTTCACTTGTATCTTTAGATGGTTATCAAAGGATGGCATTGGAGCCGTTGGACGGTTACTTATCGGTCTGGAAATGATGATGGAATCTAAAGGAAGCATGATATTATATACTGAATCTTATTAGTAAGTATATTTTGCTCTTTTCCAGGTGGGAGGTTTGGAAGTCTTTTTGATGATGATCCAAAGCAATGGAGAATGTATGCAGACTTAATTGGCAGTGCAGGAAGGTCAATCAATTAGCCTTGTATTTTATGGGAATCTGTATATAAAATAAAGCTATTTTTAGACTAATCCTGTTGATGCTGATCTCTCATGCAGTATTTTTGATCTGACAACCCAACTGTATCCTGCCTATTTCCTTCCATTAGCATCTGCAGGAAATCTTACTAAGGTACTTTGATTTGCCAGTTTGACATGTTCTATTGTTTAGAAATTCGTGTGTATATTGGTGAAAAATTATGTTTTCAAAGATAACTATAATAAAAGTTTCAAATGAGATGTAACTACAATTATTACAGGTTGTGGTACTTCATTTATGCATTGGTAGTTCTAAAGGATTAAATTTCTTTTATTTGACATTCAAACAGGCTGTTGCAAGAGGGCTAAAAGACCCTTCTTTTCGTGTGATTCAAAACCATTTTGCCATTTCAGGAAATCTAGGAGAGGTAGCAGCAAAGGTACGCTCTTGTAACATTTTTCAAGATTTCTACTCTCATTTCTGATGGTTATGCTAGTTATGATAAATCTGTAAAACCTTTATACTTGAATTTAAACTGCATTTATATGCCATAGTTTTTAGTTTTACTGTCATCTATCATCTATCTCAAAATTTAAACTGCATTTCTGATGTTCTTGTTGGTGGGGTTGGATCTCTGAGGAGTACAATAATAAGAGATGAAGAAGAAAGTAGTGCACAATGTCTTCAAGGTGTGGATAACACTTTCTTTTAAGTTTAATTCACTTTCACTTATACCTATCTTATAAGATGCAATTTGGATTGATGGGCGAATTTCCTGTAGGATACAATGAAGATCCTTAAGTATGGATTGCACTTCTAACACTCAAGCCAAGACAACAATGACTTTTACAAAGTGATAATTTGACTTTATCTTTGTGTGCACTCAAGGATAAAGGCAATGAGTTTGACTTTTTGTTGTTGTGTGATTTCTGATATGATTTGTATTGTCTGTCACGAATGAAGTGGTGGTGCAAGTTATTTATAGAGTATGAAGTGATGCCTCTTGAAGCTGCACCTCTTTAATTAAAAGTCATAATCACATGTTAAATTCATGAACCCTTATGAACCAATATAACTTCAATAACCAATGGTTTCTTCCGTGAAAGGTTACACCTTTATAGTATGTAGGGTTTTCTTAAAAACCATTACAACCTTCCACTAAGTAGTAGTTACCACACCTTTTCATGGGTGTCTTTATAAACTAAAAGGACAACCTTTAGTGTTATAACTCCCTACGTAACCCTTTACATAAATTTCTTAATTTATAAGTACATGACTTTTCAACAAACACATCTCTTCATTTTAAAATATTTCAACAGTTCTTGTGGGAAGGAAATAATCTTTTAACTGTAGTTAGATTATATCTTGTAGACAACAGTAGTAGCGCAATCACAGTCTTGCTGGCCAATCGAACCGTTGTGAAGACGATCAATCATGAAAAACACAAATGTAAACCTGAAAGATTGTTCGACAGAAAATACTTATAGGAACATTAGTTTGCTGACTTTTCTGTGTCTGCATTCCATATAGTCTTCTGCCTAAATTGAAGACGCCCGATATATACATATACTTGACTCATTACACTTAATATATAATTCCTTAAAGACAATTCAATTGATAACTTTGCATAAACAATGTAGTAACTTTTGTAAGACCGACATGCAATTATGTTAGTGAGTATTCAGATACAAAATAAGATTCAAAATAGAAAACTCTTTGATTGACTTGAATTATTATTATTTGTGCTCAATTATCCTTTGGACACTAGTTTTGACATTTTCAGCATGCAACGGGCCTTATTTTCTTGTTCAAACCAAAGGGCATAACAGTTTAATTTATCCTGCGCACAACCTAGCCAAATCCTGGCCAATGACAGCCTTAAACTTGAACGGAAACTTTTAGCTTTCTAAGAATTAGACTGAAGACCTATTTCGTGTTGCGCCCATCTGCTACCTTGCAATTTTTAAGATGGTCAATGAAATTTATTATTTGCTTTTCTGTTTACAGCTTAAATGAAGGATTGATAAATGTAAACAAGAAACATGAAATTCTATGCATTTGTTGGAAAATGTAGATCTCTTTTCCATATTATTGGTTCATTATAATTTTTCAGGAAGAAGTTTGGGAAGTGGTTGCTCAGTTGTTTGGCCTTGGTTTGGGCATATTGATACTGGTAGGGTACACAAGTTTTCTAGACCACTGACCACTTTATTTTTTATCGAATTGCCAAGCAAGTTAGTACTTTTAATGGTGGCTGAATGCAGGATACACCGGACCTAGTAAAATCATATTCTGCAATATCTTTGACTTGGATGACTATACGACTTGTGCATCTTTGGCTACGTTATGAATCCCTTTCTGTCCTCCAATTTAACACAGTAAGTGGAAAAGTTATTAAAGGAAAGGAATATATTTGTGTGATGCATCTGCCCAATGATGTATCTTTTGCATGACTGTTTTCAACAGATAAATCTCAAGCGTGCTCGCATACTGGTGAAATCACATGTTTCACACTCCACTGTTCCAGGTTGCATTCACAAAATTCATATGGTTTTGGTATTAGTTATTTCCCTTCACATCAGTACCTAATTTGCTGGATGGGTTTATGTCAGGATGTGTGAATTGTAACAGGGAAGAAAACATTTTAGCATGGCAGAGCTTCATGAAGCCAAAAATCATTTTTGGCTTGCCGTTGGAGAAAATGGATGGAGTGGAGAGATCTCATTTCATGGTACATTGAAACATTGCCATTGCCATTTCACAAATTTATTAGGGGAGGGTGGGGCTGCCATGAGCTTCAAAATTATTTGCTATGTTTAGTTTTCATAAGGCTGCAAAGCCATTCTCATCATTGATATTTTTCTTATATTTCAAATTTTCAATTATGGAGCAGTTAAAGACACTCATGAAATTATATGCGAATGAGAGATATATCCTTACTGTGAGCCAGCAGCAAGAAGATCTGATGTTTTATGTTTCTTTTAAGGTATTCTTTTGAATTTCATCAAAGAATTTCAACGAAAACCCTATTTTGATCCTCAGGAGATTGTGCCATTATCAATTTAATACTCTAGATTTTCATATCATCTGAGACTGAAGAGTATGATTTCGTTCCAATTTCACCCTTCGTGGGTTGTAAAATCGCGCAATCTTTTGTAGATTAAAAATTCTATGGAGCTTTCACAATGCCCTTGGTTCGGGTGGCACCACCCTTGAATATAAAGGATCATGATGCTTGTGAATTTTATACTTATGCTGTCCCTTTTCCCGTTCCCTACTTCTAAGTTCTTGTGCCTTCTTTATAGCCACAAATAAATTCTTTACCTGAACACATGGATGTTAAATTTTTGGGGGGAAATCATTGAGGTCCTAAGGAATAAATGCAATCACCAAAAAGTACCATCGGAAACGACAACAAGTCCATGGTGCTCACTTATTGTGGGACTTTGTGGTGATTATGTTCCTTTTTGGGACTTCATAGTGATTTTCCCAATTTTTAATGACATGACAATACCATCATTTGAACGCAAGAATTGTTTTGTAATTCTCAGGATTAAGAATTATACTGCAGGTTGGAGCAACAAGTGTCTCAGTATTGAGAAGCCTTTGGCAGGCTTTCTGGCTAAGTGAGAATTGGGATGGTAAGGACAATGTTTGTCATCTACTTGCTAGTAGCCTAATGGAGTTGAAAGATAGGTTTGAGGATTTTATCCAGAAGTTGAATGAAGCTGGATGGGATACAAAGCAATTAAATTTGAAGGTTCCCAGAAAAATCTCCATTGATGATAATATTGACCCTCTTTAGCTCCTGAAACCTGAGAATGTTTCATCACTGATACGATCTTCAGAACTTGGGCCCTAAACTTGGATCAGCCAGATGAGACATTCTTACAGAAGAGTTGCAGCCGCCAAAGAGCAAGCAATATGTCCATTTTCAGTTTCACACACTTGTATTGGTGAATAGTGATGAAGAAAAATTATGATGGCTATTTGGGTTATATCATCTGGGCTCTGTTGTTTTCTTTAATTTTTAATTTAATAGTTAAGTGTGTCTTTTTATTAAATCTTTTAATTTTACATTTTTAGCTCAGTTAGCCCCTGTAATTTTGCTTTGTTAGCATTGCTAGCCCTTGTATAAAAGCTAATTATGCTAATTGCTAACAGAGTAAAATTAGAGGATCTAATGAAAAGTTACCTCAAGAATGGTTTTCCCATATGCTTAGTGAGAAAATTATAGGTTTATAGAACAAATCAATAATAAATAAATACATAAACTGATAAAAGCATATCTCATGTTGGACTAATGTTTAACTTGTTTGTCTATTTATGATTTACTTGATTTGAAAGTTCTTTTTAGGCCAGATGACCAGATTTTCTCTTTACTAGTTTCAGCTTACAAAACGATGGAACAGTTTAAATTAATAAGATATTCTTTACAGGCTTGATTTTTTTAAAAAAAAAAATCCTCCTCTCTCTTGTACATCCCTCACAGTACCATATAATGTCCAATTACGAATATTGTTACACTTACATTGAGTTAGGTGAGCAGGATGAAAATGCTGTTCGAATATTACCAATACAAGATTAATTTAGGTCGCCTAATAACTGTGTCAATCTGTAGTCTGCATAACTTAATAAATTCTGGAAATACTTCACCTAATCTTAATAAAAGATAATATTGTAAACAAATAGGAATTTTTTTTCCTAAGCACAGATATCCTCCTATTGGAGGCAATCTTATTCGAAGTATTGTCGGGTACTAAATGTAGACAGTTCTCCTAACAAGGATTTGAATCTTGGTTCACCACATTAAAAGGGACTAACACTTTCCGCTAGACTCAACCCCTATTGGTAAATTGCAAACAAATAGTTATGCAATTATAAAATGATCATTATTTTTCATTTTAAAAAAAAAAAAAAAGAAGGGCAAAATTTTAGGTGACAAACATTTTTGAAGAAAAATATAATAAAGTAAGAGAGAATGTGTATGTCCATATTCGAATCCGGGTTAAACTTTTGATTTGAGGCTCCATGAGCCGATCCACCAAAACTCACTTGAGTGTAGGGGTGGAAATAGGCTAGGCTAGGCTAGATTTTATCTAAATAGGCCTAGGCTTGCAACAGAAATTTAAAGCCTGAGCCTGTATATAGGTTTTTTTTTAGGCCTGAGCTTGAGTTTTCAAAAGGCCTGACAAGGCCTAAAGTCTGTTTAAGAGCCTACTTAAAATATAGGTCTTTAAAACCTATGCATCAAAATTCATGTATAACTACCTTCACGCTTAAAATATTACATTGTGTCTTAAAAAGCTTAGCATCCATTCTCGTTATAATATAAAAAGGCTTAGTAAGGAAAAGAAAAGAATCTCTAGTGACAACAATTGTTCGAGCAAATAAGAATGAGAAAAACTAATGTATGTTGACTAATAATATATATATATTCTAAAATTGACCAAGCATAACAAATAACATGTAAAATTATATTTTATCTCTTTTACTATTCCCACATAAATTGGGAGAAACTCCTCCTACTAAGATTATAATATTTCATTTAGTACTAAAATAAACTCATACATATTATTATGCTTTAGTGGAAATCAAGGGAGAGGGAATGAGTTAGCATTGTCATCTCGAGTGATCAGAGAGAAGAGAGGTGAGGGTTAATGATTGATGCGAAAGTAAGATAATGATGAAATGTGAAATTCAGAGTTAAGGTTAAGTTGATAAATTTAATTTAGATGACATTATATATTCTTATATTATAGTATAAATTAAAAAAAGTTAAATAAATCAGGCATGTTGGCTTGTAGGCTAGGCCTTATGAAAATAGGCCTAATCTGTTTATCTGAATAGACTTGGCAATAGGCCTGAACCTGAGCCTAGCCTATTTACTAAATAGGCTAGACTAAGTTTTATGTAGATTAGGCCGTAGGCCTCTGTTAGAGGCCTGACCTATTTCCATCCCAACTTAAGTGGCACAGCAGATTCCCCACACAAGAGAGAATGAGAAAGCGAATAAGAGATTATCAAAAAAACTTAGGGTCTGTTTGGTGTGAGGGATTTGGAGGGGAAGTGAGGGGAGGGAAAATTTTTATGAATTGAATTTTAAAAGATTGAAGAAGTAGGGTAATAAAATTTTAATAAAGAGAATATAAAAGATAAAAGAGTAAGAAAAATTAATTAAAAATTTTTAACCCTACTTTTCTAATTTTTTTAAATTCAACTTTCAAAATTTTTCCCTTCGCCCACTTTCCCTCCCCTCCCCTTAGACCAAACAAGCCCTTAGGGTGCGTTTGGTTTGAGGGTAGGGGAGGGAGGGGAGAGGATGACAGGGGTGGTAAATTATAATTTTGGATCATAGAAACCCAAAATTTACTTTTTCATTCTTTTAAATTTTGGATTCTCGCTTAAAATTTAACTCTCATTTCTTTTAAATTTTGGGTTCCCATCCAAAATTTAATACCTTCAACCCAAAAAGGTAATTTAACCTCCCTTCCCTTCCATCCCAAAAAGAGTGTATTTGGTTTGGGGTAGGGGGAGGGAAGGGAAGGGATGATAAGGGTGGTAAATTATAATTTTAGATCGAAAAAATCCAAAATTTACTTTTTCATTCTTTTAAATTTTGAATTCCCGCCTAAAATTTACCATTTCATTCCTTTTAAATTTTAGGTAGGAACCCAAAATTTGAATACCTTTAACCCAAAAAGATAATTTAACCCCACATTCCCTTCCCTCCCTCCCCTCAAACCAAACACACCCTTAATGGTTGAGTGGGGGTGGGAAGCAAACGAGGAAGACACTCCTATTTACTATATTTTATAGGATCGGGATCACTAGTGGAAAAAAAAAAAGTGTAATATCTCTCATTTATTGCACAATGATCCTTTGCTTACCCTTGAACTAACAATAAAAAGGTTATTTGCTAATTCATTTACTCACTTATTCTTTAATTCTCTTTTATTTAATAATTAATGTTATTATGTTGATTTATTCGGCCTATCAAAGGTTAACCTAGTCTAACAATTTTAAAATAGAAGGAATGGAATTACGTATTCATTTGTTGACAAAATAGCCTTTATGATGCGTTTTATTATTCCCATAAAAAGTGCGCTTTATTATAATCATTATGTGAAGTTAGGTGTCGAGACTAGGAGGTGAACAGATACGAAGTCTTAATCTAATGTTTCAATCATAGTTAAATTCGAACAAAAAAATCATACTTAAGTGGAATTAGTTATTTAGGAAGAGAACTTGGTGATTTTGAAGGACCCTTTTCATCAATTAATTAATTAACGAAAATGTGACCACATACAATTACATACTTTCCTTGATTTAATTATGTATTATATTTACATGTGACCATTGAATAAAAATTGTTGTATTTTATTCAAAATCATCCAATGAAACTAATGTTCTAAATTATTTTTGTACCGTTAAGACAATTTTAAAGAAAAATTACATTCAATTTCTAAAGAAATTACAGTACACTGATTCTATATCAATGGAAAAAAAGGGACAATTATAGTTAAGTCCCAGACAAAAGAAAAAATGATCCCTTAAAATCTCAAATTGAAAAATTGGTCCAAAGAACTTGTTAATAATGCCCCTAGTATTGTTAATGACCTGCAACTGGAGTTGTCAATAGAACCATTTTTTCATTTTGAGATTTTAAGGGATAATTTTTTTTATTTTTTCTCTTGTCTGAGACCTGACTATAATTTTCTCATAAAAAAATTAAGGGTATCAATTATATATATAGAAGATTTAATTGTAACTTTTGTAATGAAAATTTCCAGTGCAAAAATTGATCTGCATAACCAAAACTTAGGAGTCATTAGGATCAAGACAAACTGAATAACTAGGGAGAATTGTTCATAAATACCTCACTAAAAATTTATTTATTAAATGGGACCTGAAAACATTTAAGTGAAGATATTTTGCATGCAAGGGAAGATTATTCGAACATAAGGGAATATCACATAGAGAAGATATATTAAACACATGGAAGATTGTTTGAATATAAAGAAAGATCTTTTGCACACGAGGAAGCTTGTTTACACCTAAAAGCCCCATTTGATAAATAAGTTTTCAATGAGGTATTTATAGACAATTTTCCCTAACTAATAAGTGGCACAAGACAAAACTCATTAGATTTATAATTCACGATACAACAAGCTCTCAGCACTATAGTAAACAATTCTACTTAATTACCACTATGTACAATTAATTATGCAATATTATTATATAATAATCTAAACGAATTTAAATAACTATCCATTTAGGGTAGAAAACTGATGATTAGAGCACAAATATATATATATATATATATATATCAATCTATTTGATCAAAATTATATATCAATCTTATTGCCTCAAAATTAAACATTTTTAGTTTATTTTTTAAATTTGTCATAACTAATAATAATTCAACCATATAATTATTTGCTTCAAATGGCTAGCACATGTTATGGTGAAAATAAGATATGCCAAAGTTGTCATCCCTATTATTACATGATTGATTTTAGAATAATTAAGCTCATATATGTATAGTTTGTTTATTTATTTTTTCATTACGCATGCATCATTATTATTTACATAGATCATATTAAACAATTGAAAAATGAAAAACAATAGTATTCAAAGAAGAATTATATTCACACTCATAATTAATAATAAAACTAATATTACATACACACTCATAAAAAAATCTTTTTTTTTTTTTTTTGCCAAAAAATATCACAGGATTAATTTCACCATAATTTTACATTATTTTTCCGTAATTACGTGCCATTATTTAATATTTACTCAGAGTCCGAATAAATTTAGGGAAGCATGAGAGTGAAAAGGGGTGTGTGTGTAAGAGTTGGTTGCTTGTGCTTCAAGCGAAAACCCGGCAAAAACCCTCCCACTTCCTCGCCACTCTTCAAAGCCTACCATTCTCAAAACTCAAATCGCCTCTTATTTTTCCTTCTCTTTTTTATTCTTTCTTAGAAAGTTGAGGGGTTATCAGATTCAGATCACAAAAAGGTTATGGGTTTTACCAGTTCCTTTTAAGAATCTCAGGTCAGATTATTTTTGTAGAGTTGTTGAATGGGGTTTTTCAGAGAAAGACGAGGAAAACAAAAGCGGAGGTCTTTCAAGGATTCTCTTAAAGCTCTTGAAGCTGATATTCACTTCGCCAATGCCCTGTAATTCTCTTTCTGCCCCCTAGTTCTGTCTCTTTCCCTACTTCACAGTTCGCACACCAGTCCAAAATATTACTTTTCTTTCTTTTCACCCTTAATTTCTCATGATTTTGTTTGATAAATGGAATAATTGGAGGATTTCTTCTTTCGACATGTTCTAGGATTGTGAGAAACATAATGCACGATCATATTTGGAACTGATATTGTGTGTAAATTTGTGTTCAGTGAACTCAATCACTGTTTCTTCTTGAATGTTTTGGATTCAATAATTTACTTTTCTCAAGAGAATGAGAGGAAACTTTCCCATTTTGTTACTTTTATCTAACCTATGATTTTCTTGTTGATTCATGTTCATAAAAGATTCGACAGAGTTTTAACACAACCTCCTGGGCTTGGGACAGCCTATAAAATATAACTTTTGGTTAATAATCTATTTAAAAATCTGGTTTTTGATAGAACACAATGGAGCCAAATGATCCATGTAGTTGACCCCACTCAGTAGGATAAAACTTTATTACTGTTGTTGTATCTAACCTTTCATTTATTGCTTTGATACAGAGCTTCTGATTATCCAAGAGACTTCGATGGTGCCTGCCTCCGAATGAGATTATCTTACAGTCCAGCTGCTCAATTATTCCTTATACTGTTTCAGTGGAGTGATTGCCACCTTGCTGGAGCCTTTGGATTGCTTAGAGTTCTCATATGCAAGGTTTATTCCCTTCCCCTTTGCTCTGAACACTTTAAATGTCTAAAAGCTTTGAACAACCCAGCAAAAAACATAGAAGCTATCATCTAATAATATAATGTGGACTGGTATAGTGCTGATTTACATCAAGCTTGTGATAAATATTGGATTTTTGTCAGGCATATGACAATGGGAAGACAAAAACGACAGTTTATGAAAGAAAAGCAAGTCTGAAGCAGTTCTATGGTATGCGGATTCTTTGCTAGAAGCCAAACTATTTATTTTTAGTTTCCTTTTAAGGTTTGTCTGGGAATTGAGTGGAGAAGAGAGTGAAGGGACAGTAAAATGCTGATTTCCCTTCTCCTTGTTTGGGGAAACGAACTTAAAACTATGAGGCAAAAATTGGGAAATTTTGGAAGGTCAGTTGAAAATCCCTCATTATATTGATGCCCCTTTATATTATTAACTCTTGGACAAAGAAAATCTTTCAATTTAACTTTCCCTTCCCTTGCCTTTTCCTCTACTATTCAGAATTTTAAGGTTACCCTCTAGGAAGTTCTTCACAATCCGGATGTAATTGGTTTTGAACTCTTTCCAAACAGGTGTAATCTTGCCCTCTTTATTGCAACTACAAAGAGGAATCACTGTTGCTGAAGACAGGAGACAAAAAGATTTATGTGCTGCTAAGTATAAGTCAGAAGATGCAATAAACAAAAGAATGATTTCTGATATTGACATAGAGAGAGAAAATGAATGTGACATTTGCATGGAGATGAACTGTAGAGTTGTATTGCCTATATGCAACCACTTAATATGCATAAAATGTTACCGAGACTGGTGAGCAAATTGTGACAACAATTCAGTGCTTATATCATTGTTTGCTGCATTATATGTTGCCTTACCAAACTTTGCTTAAACTGGAGATGGTAGAATACTTGTAAGGATAAATCGGTAATGAAGATAAAACAGTTGAATTAAAAGAATGGATGTAATTAGAGTATTACTTTTATAAGATCTTAATAGATTGAAGCCAAAATGTGGGTTGATCAAGGGTTGGCTATGTTCTTCAACCATCCACAGATTAGGACTATGGAACTTGGCATATGCAGTGTGATAGGTTTACGGAATAGGGATTACACACCGGCTATAATTGTAGTGGTAAACTTTAGGTCTTGCCATAAAGAACATGTTCATTTTGGTGTTGAAGACAGGTTCTACATAATATCTCATGCTCTCTGATGTTCCTCATTGTGCAACACTTCCTTGGATGTAGACCACTAAATTATTTGATAGGGTTAAGGTCTAATTTTTCCTTGAGAGTTTTCGTGAAGGAGCCGTGAGTATCCATAACTTTTTGTTTTTGTTTTGAATCAATTTCACCCTGGAAGTGCTTATAAAAGGAGCAATGCCGCTCTTGACTGTTAAAAATGTTAACAGTTAACATTAATTTTTTAACTGTTAATATTAGTTTTTTAATTATTAGAGCTAATTTGCTCCATGTTTAATATTTTCTGGTGAAATTGATCCAAAAAAACCTTCGGATGCCCACAATTCTTATGTGAAAACTTCCGAGACAAAATTAAACTTAACCTTTTTTTGATATTTGAATGAGATAATGTCATCCTAGAAGAAATGTAGGCCATGGCTTTTGTCTGAGTAGCGGAGATTGCTGACTTTATAAGTGAAAGCACACCTATTAAGTTCCCATAAAATAAAAAGGAAAAAAAAAGGTTCTTCTTGTCATATGCCCTTAGGTATATCTGCATACAAGATTACTAACTAACTGCTATTGCATTTGGTTATTGCTGAGTTGGAGAATATACTAAAAACTGTTTGAGTTGAAATGATCCTTTACACTTGCCAATTTGCATCTAGTGATTGTTTTTCTGTTGCTGGTTTAGGCATGCACGATCTAAATCTTGCCCGTTCTGTCGAGCAAATCTGACACGAGTTAACTCAGGTGACCTCTGGATCTACATGAGCAGAAATGAGACCGATGACTTGGATTCAGTCATCAAGGAGAATGTAAATAGGCTATTTATGTACATTGAGAAGTTACCTCACGTAGTTCCAGATCCTATTTTCACATCTTATCCTCAGCGTTGGTGAGAAATGGCAGAAGAAGCTCATATACATATAACTTAACGGCCTCCACTTTCTTCTTTACATGTGAAAGTCAGTTTTGGCAGAGATTTTTTTTTTTTGAACTGTAAATCTGGTTTCCTTTCATATTCCAATATAGGCTTTTTTTCCATTTGGTTTGATTAAGTATCCTCTTATTCATTTACATGCAGTGAAACTAGATGATAATGCCAGTTTAGGATTGTGGGGCACTATTGGATTTTCCTTTTCTGAGAGAAATATCTATTCATGTAGTGAGATTTTAGTTGTATACTTCAGTTATAGTTTGCATGTCATTTTGCTATAAATTTCCTGTGTTGAAGACTTGAAGTTTCTTTGTTGTTAACTATTATTGTGATTTACATCAGTCACACCAGGAATAGCCATAGCAAGTATGGCAGGTATGGGATGGCAACAATTTTGTGGGATATTATTATATCTAGAAAAGTTTTTGGGAAACTTGCAACCAAGTCTCAATTAACAAACTTAATGGTAAACTAGATCTCTCAAAATCATCAAATTGCAGTAAAGTCCAAAAAGACATAGGTGTTGTTAATTTCAAACATGAAAGTACAATTTTACCACTTTGTTAGTAATGACAAGTTTAGAGCAGCCAATAATAAATTACATGGTAACAAGTAACTATAGAAAATATTATTTCCAAAAGCAAATACCACTTACACATTGTTTCTCTCTTGCATCATCCCTTATTGATTATATATTGCCATCTATATGCTCTAAACTTGTCATTATGGATGGTATGTTTTTTTTTACTTTTCATATTTTATATTATTGGTATCAATAACTTGATTTTTTATAAGTCATTTTTAAATAATTTTTATACTCTTATTTATACGTCATTTTATAAAATTTATGAAGTAATTAATATTATAGTATAAAATAACTAAAGGTTATAAAATAATTTGTGGGGTAGTTATATCCCAATCGAGATGTTAATTGAACCACAAGAGTTCATTGAAAAATCAAGAACAACTTACCTTCCAAATTCTTCAAGTCAAATATGAACTACTTAAATTTTATTGGACCGAAATGAACTACTTAAATTGAAACCAGGATTTGATAATGATGTTTTTAAAAATATACAAAGCAACAAAAAATATATATATATTTTAAGATCCAAATTTAAATCGGGAACGTGGTATTCCTTTTGATCCTATGTATGAATTATTTTAAATAAGAAATTTTGGTTTTATTTGTAAAGTATCGTTTTAACTATTTATTATATTTTTCATTTAATAATCCTTCCATTCCTTTTTATAAGGAACAATATACATCAAAATGAGATTAAAGACAATAAATATTTAAAAATTATAACTCTTTTGATAATTACCAAGGTATTAAAACTCGGACCGGGCATTGAACCAGTCAGGGTATTGGGTTAAGGGTCAGTAGGTCAAACCGGGACCAAACCGGAGCTAAACCGGGACCAAACTGGTGAGAAATTGAAAATTTTAGACTTATAGTATGAAATTCTAAAGGAAAAATTAAAAATTTTTTTTTTTAAATACCAACCCGGACCGGTTTACCGGCCGGTGCGCCGGTTCCCTGGCCGGACCGGCCGGTCCGATCCGAGTTCAATATCCTTGATAATTACAGATTGTCCATTAACATGGCCCTTATATTGGTGGATTCAAGCCTACAACTTTATGATAAGAGCTAACCCCTTTACTAATTGGACTAAGCCTGTATTTGGTATCACTTAATATTTGAATAATAAGTTTTTATTACGCAAGTCGAGATAAAACTCCTCTCACATACTTACCTTATATAACATGAATTACGATTTATAAATACTTATTACCTAAAAATAAACTATTCCAAACCAACGTTAACTTGATTTGGTAAAATTTTTGATAGAAGTAAAAGAGAAATTTTCTTTAGTTTCTAAACACACTGCCCAATGCAATATTGCAATGCATCATGTGATTAATTTTTTTAATCAGAATATCATATCATGGTCTACGTCGGCCCAATGCCAGCCATCATGTGCTTAATTTATTTGTAATCAGAATTCAGATCATGTGGTTGTTTTAATGGCGGCTATGCGAGCTCCTCCCACTAAGTCACTAACCCACTTCTCCGAGATCGTTGTCACCGTTCATTTGATTTGAGCGTATAAGTAAAAGGGTTCCTACCATTTGCGCTTTGGAAGGCGGTACTGTTCGGAAGAACATGGCCGTCGTTGGAGTCCTTGCTTTACAGGGATCTTTCAACGAACACATAGCAGGCAAGCTTCACTTTTTTGTTTTTTTCACTCCCTCTCAATCTCTGAATGTGCAACATAGCTCCTTGCTTGCTAAAGTTTTTTTTTTTAATTTATTTTTCTATCCATGGTAGCCCTTGGGAGGATTGGGGTGAAAGGGATCGAGATTAGGAAGCCAGAACATCTTCGCGATGTCACTTCTCTTATCATTCCTGGAGGAGAAAGCACCACCATGGCTAAGCTTGCTGAGTTACACAACCTGGTCTCTTGTTTCTCCATAATCAAATGCAGCTTTCTATTGCTTCTATACTGTTTAACTCTGTTTTGCTTGCTGTTATCAAGCACTATTACTGATAAAACTGAAACATGAACTATATACTATGTCTAATATTGTACGATACATGAAGCTCACACTTGCTAAATTACAACTGTAAGCTATTTGTTGTGATGTACAATAATTACGCAAGAATGATAATTACACACTTACTCTCTTTAAACATATTGGTTTGGTTAGTTAGCCGTTAATTGGCTTAGTTCAAGAAAGACTCTGCTCTTGAGATAGCCTGATTGCACGAGGTAGTTTGTTTTCTTCTAGGTTTTCTTATAAACAAATCTTCACAAAGGAAACTGATAGAAAGATATAATATTTTTGAAGTATTCTGTGCGTGTGGTGTGGGTTTTGAGGTATGTGAGTTTCTGTGTTGAAATTGAGGGTAGCCTTGTCCTCATTTAATTTCCCTAATGGACTACGGAATTAGAAGATAGAATGATTATATCAGATTAATTTATGCTTCTGGCGCCTCATTTGAAGAGTAAGGGCCTTGTAATTTATGTTGAGTGTTTCAAATTAACAGTTTCCTGCGCTGAGAGAGTTTGTTAAGATGGGAAGACCTGTTTGGGGAACATGTGCAGGGCTTATATTCTTGGCAAATAAAGCAACAGGTGGATTTTGTTTCTATTTCCCCCTTTTCTTCAATCATGTTGAGTTTTGGGGAACATTTCAGTGTTTTGTTTTTTATTTACTTATCTATAAGGACGTGTAAAAGTAATATTCGATAAATAAATGCTGAACATTATTTCAGGACAGAAGACTGGTGGACAACAACTAGTTGGAGGACTTGATTGCACTGTCCATAGAAATTTCTTTGGCAGCCAGGTAATATCATGATAGATGTTGAACTATTGATAATTAAGCATTGATTTCATTGAGAAGCACATGGCAAATAAATCTACAAAGAGACATTGGACATGAAACATTTTATGTATCGCATTGAGTGGGAAGCAAAGGTGTTGTGTTTGCACTTTTCAGTATGACCCTTACATTTAACATATAAACATCTTATATCGGTGCCAAGTACCTACCTTTTATGTGTTATATGGTCCCCAAAACCTAGAAACGGCCTCTTCACTTGCAGGCTTTAGGCTGTGTACATTTATTCTTTCTCAAACCTTATGCACCGGGCCGTCCTTTGTTTATTGTCTCTAAAATAATTAAGTTTTACATGGGATATTGGGGTTATAGGGTGACATCTACAACATTTATAATAGGCATGCAATAACATCTTATAAATCTTCTTCCCTCTCCCATTTCCCCTGTCACCTATTCTTGATTGAATTTATATATATATATATATATATATATAGATCTTTTATCAGTTATCATCATTTCTAAGACAGTTTGTCCAAGTTTCTGTTGAAGAAAAAGAAAGTTCAAGTTGTGCTCTTATCCCCAAACAAAGGGTTTTTCTGGGCCAGATTTCAGCAACATGTGCTGAACGATATATACATATATGCAAGTTATATTTTTGGTCTCATCTAACCAAAAACCATGCCAATTTAGATTCAAAGCTTTGAAGCTGAGCTTCCTGTACCAGAGCTTGCATCCAAAGAAGGTGGCCCTGAAACATTTCGTGGAATATTTATCCGTGCTCCAGCAATCCTTGAAGTAGGGCCAGAAGTTCAAGTGCTGGCTGATTTTCCTGTCCCTTCCAAGAGATTGTTGGGTTCAGATTCTCTTGAAGATCAAAAGGTTAGTAATTCGATATTTTCCCAGAGAAAGATTTCAACTTGTTGTATAACGGACACGAGATCAAAGGATTGCAATGTTTGTAATTACTTCCTTATTTTGATTCTTCTAATTAATTACTTGAAGGTTTATATTATTTGTGAAGAAGTTATTCACTAGTGTCATATAATACAAATATTGAACCCATATTGGGGGATCTTGCTTATCGAGTTATCGGTCCTGATCCTCTTCATTGAGTGAAAAATTAATGGATGCTGATTGAGAGAGAAAAGGTCAGAACTTCCTACATCATAAGCAGCTTCCAATGTTAGAAATTTCAATCTACACACTGAAGTTTCTCTGTATAACATTTAAGCATAGATATAATACCGATACTGGGAACTGCGGTAGACAAAATATGTACTGTTTGAATATAATTTGAATCTGAGGTTTCACGTCTACTATGACTACCATACCTGTATTGAATATGATACAGTTCCTTTTTTTCAAGTTTTGGTGCGTCATATATTCCGCTTGCCACCTGAACTGTATAAAATGAATTGGTTTAACTTGGTTTCTATCCAACACCTTAGGTAGATTTTGCTGTAATCCTATTTGGTGATTAATGAATCCTTTTCTTATTCAAAGAAAAAAACTTTAGTTTCTAGTTTTCATATTAATTATGGATATGACAGCAGAATGATGAGGAAGCAAGTAAAGTTATAGTTGCTGTTAGACAAGGAAACATACTAGCGACAGCTTTCCATCCTGAATTAACCGCAGATACACGATGGTACGTGTTAATTTTTTCTTGGTCAGTTTTTCTGTTCTTTTTCAATTGCAATTTCATATGACATGAAAGCTCTTAACATTGAATTTTGCAGGCATAGTTATTTCTTTAAGATGGGTAATGAAATTACAGAAGAGGCATCAAGCAGCTGTGTGCCAGTTGAAGTGAATGTTTGTTATAAACAGCCGCCACAGAATGACCTTCCTATCTTTCAATAGGGCCAAAAGATGTATGTTAGAGAGTTTTTTTTTCCCGGTAGGCGAAGCCTATCTTAGTGATTCTGGATGAATTTATTTTGTTGCCTTTTAGAGTGATAGCTGAATATTAGTTTCTTAGACTTAGTGTTATTTCTTCTGTGGCAAGTCTTGTCTGCTTCATACTGGCCGTTCCTTTTTAAAATTAGAACCATATTTATTGTACCTTCAAGTCTTGAAGCTGAAACGGAATAAAAAAGTATTCCCCTCTGCGTCATTCTGTTGTTTAATTTTTTTTAATTTTTTTATAATTTAGTTATCTAATTCTTATATTTAGAATGAGGAAGTCTTGCATAATCACACACCGATTTTGAGTCAAAGTTCTTCCATCCACTTGTCAAGTTACAGCGAGCTTAGATTTTGATTTTCTGAAAAATGATTTCTTGTGTTGATATAGCCATATATGTGCAATTGCTTAAATAAGAAATTAAGTTGACTTGAGAAGTAGAGTTTAATTTGAATTTACAATTTTGAAGGGCTGTTATTTTTAATATTCACACGCTGGGAAAAATATTTTTATTTTTGAATGAGATTAGAATTCGCTACTTCTCAACAATTTAAAATTTATTATTGGCCCGAAAAGCCTACTGAAACTTGAAAAAAATTAACTGTAAGTATAATAATATCATATGACACAAGCGAGTTCGCACTTTCACATTTTATTATTTGACTTTAACATTTTATTTATAGAGGCTATCTAGACCGACCCCTGTTGCTCCTCAATTTTGAGGCATTTCTCAAATTTTATTTTTCATGATTCTTTAGATTATTAGATTCTACATAAAATAAGTAACATCGTGATACCTTATAGGCAAAAAAGATAATTTTTTTCAATTTTTTATGATTTTTTAAAGATTTAATACTTTAAATGAAAAAGAGACTACACAATTTTGGAGTATTAAATCTTTAAAAAATCGTAAAAAATTGAAAACAGCTTCGTTTTTTACTCATAAGGCATCCAAATGCCACTAATTTCATTTAGAATTTAATAATCCAAAAAACCATGAAAAAAATATTCGAGAAATACCCAAAATTGAGGGCAGCTGGGGGCGCAGAGCCAAAAGCGCAATAGGCAGCCCTTGCTCAATATTAAGAAGTTCAGGAAAGAATAATCTCACCCCAAAGCAAAGGCAAAGGAAAAGCCAAGACAGAAGCCATTCCAACTTCTCAATATATATCGCTACAAGCAGTTTACTGGACAATTTGGCTAAAACTTTATGTTTCATTCAAACCAAGTTCTTTGTGTTAGGAATCCAGGCCAAAGTGTTCAGCCACTTCAGGTTTATTCCAGAAGGAAATGTGTGTTATCATAATAAGCTTTAGGAAGGAATTGTTTTTTATTATTATATTATGTGTGTTAGTTTATTAGGATAAGGCAGTTATGCTGAGTCATTATCAGTCAGTTACCATGTTTAGCTATATAAACCTCTTTGTAAGACAGTCATGACAGACAAGTATTATTAGTAGTATATGTTGTTTTCTCTATCTAGGATTTCAGATACTGATTCTAGATAACTTTCATAGCTAGCTGTTCTGAATAAAAACCAAGTTCTAACAATTTGGTATCAAACCATTGATCTTTCGATATGTGTGGTGTTATAGGAAGCACTCGCAAAAAACAACAAGCACTCTGCTATGTGAAACCAAGATGCAAAGACGTCTAAGCATACCCATTTTGATAATACTTCATCAACGGATGTTATGTCCCAGCAATTGTCATTTATTGTGGACAAACTTCAGAGCCTTGATACTGAATGAAGGAGATGAAGAAACAGAAACAACCAACCATCGTTATTGATCCATTAATAAGGGATACATAAAGGAAAGATGGGGAGCTTGAACATAATGACCCCAAAAGCCCCTGGTGGAGCAAAATACCAAATAGACACCCTCATACTAAGGTTGATTTTCCTAAGTTTAAAGGCGGTGATCTTAGGGGTTGGGTCATGAAAGCAGAGAAGTAATTCTAGTATTATCAAACCCCGAAAGATTTGAAGGTTGAAGTCGCTACCATGAACTTAGAAGAAGATGCCTTAAATGTTTTCACATGGGTTTCTTCAAGCTGCACCATACATTATTGGGAAGACTTGATCCAAGGTTTTCAGGAACAATTTGTACCGGTTGAATTTCAAAGTCCTAATACTTATGTGAAATAAGGTAGACTGGGACGGTTGAAGAATATAGGAAGGAGTTTATTATGAGATCATCTCGTGCTGAAAGGTGGCCTGAGCACTGCTTGCTAGTGATTTTCATTAATGGGTTGAAGGATGAAATGAAATATGACGTGAAGATTCAAAAACCAAGAACTGTTTACAAGGCTGTGAGTTTAGCCTTGAAATATAAGGCTAAAGCGTCTACTCAAATTCCTCAACATTCTCTTTCAAGATATGCAGCCTATAGAGCTCTTGAAAATAACACACTCTAGCGCGATACTAAAGCCCAAGTGGCATGTCAGTCATGGGCCTCCAATCAGAATTCAAATTTGACGGTTACCAATTACCCTAAGGCCATGTTTAGTATGATGGAATTAGGGGTGATGGAAATGGAATTGAAGATCAATTCCATCATGATGCTTGTTTGGTATGTCCAATTCCATGTGGAAGCCAAATAGGCTCAATTCCACCCAATCAATTCCATCAAAATACCTAAGATTTACAATTCCATGTGATCATTTCCATCTATTACCCTCCACTACCTTCAAAAAAAATTAAAAATAAAAAATTGAAGGACATTTTGGTATTTTTATACAAAAATTAGATCTCATTTCCATGACATACCAAATATACTTTTAGTCCCCATTTCCATTTCCATCAAAATCAATTCCAGCGTACCAAACGGGCCCTAAGTCATTAGTAACTTCAGGGTCAACGAATTCGCTAATAACTTTGCTAACTGCCAACATCTCAAAATCAGAATGGCAACTTAAGAGGAATAAGGGTCTTTGCTATCGGCGTGGAGAGAAATTCTCACCAGGACATCACTGCAATTCTTCAACTTTGAAACTAATGGAGATCACCAAGGAATCAAATGATGCAATCACTAAAGAAGATTCACCTATGACCTAGAATTTTGCTGAGATTTCCTTACATGCCATTTTAGGGAACCCATTGGCAACAACAATGAACGTCGGTAAAAATTGGGACAAGAATGGTGTTGATCCTTATTTTTATTTTTTTTGTATCATAATGGCCCATTACAAATTGGAGTTTACAAAAGACTTAAGCCGGCAGACGAAGGTCTTGGGCCATATAAACATTACAACCCGGGTGTGGTACTGATAATAATACCGAATCCGCTTGCAACTGATGAGCTTCCCTGGCTAAGAAATCAACACATCTGATAGTATCACGAGGCACATAATGAAGCTCAATGTCCCATTGGGAGTATAATAAGTCCCTTACAGCATTGATCTCTGATCTCAATGGGTGACTGTGACCCCCATCTCTTATAATCAAGTGATAGGCCTCAAGAGAATCCGTATAAGTAACAATCTTACTGAAGTTTTCTTGCTTACATATTTGAAGTCTTGATAGGCTAGCAGTCAATTCAGCCGTGGTGGATGGAACAAAACCTAACCTTTTCTAAAAACTGAGAACTGGTGTTGATCCTTATTGATTTAGGTTCAACGCGCAACTTTATTTATAATAGGGTTGTAGATAAATTGAACATCATTAATCAGATTCTCCTTCCCTTTGGCATTTAAGTTGGTGATCGATCATTACTTGCTTGTGAAGTAATTTGTTGACACTTGGAAGTAACTGTGTAGAATCTAATTATCAAGGATGATTTCTTTCCCTTCACTCTTAGTGATGGAGATATGGTTTTGGGCATCAAGTGGCTTGCTTCTTTAAATACTATGGAGGCGAATTGGCAGAAATTATCTATGGTTTTCTGGGTGAATAGTCAAAGATATAAATTCCAACGGGTGCAACGACTAGATTCAAATGCCACTCTCAATAGTTACATCTATAATGAAATTATTGCTAAATTAGACCTGTTACAAGACCTACAGATGTCATACTCTGAGCTCTTTCAGGAACTAAAAACTTTGCCTCCTCTAAGGGATAATAATCATGCTATTCCTTTGTATCAGAGGACAATACCTCCTAATATACAACCTTATCGTTATCCCCATGCACAAAAGGATGAAATAGAGTAACAAGTGGCTGATCTATTGAATAAAAATTTTGTATAGCCAGGCATTAGCCCCTTTGCTAGTCTGGTGCTTCTGGTTCCAAAGAAAGATTCATCCTGGTGCCTCTGCATTAACTACTATGAGCTCAACCATATCACTATACCTGATAAGTATCTCATTCCTACTATTGATGAATTAATTGATGAGTTGTACGGTACTTGTTACTTCTCCAAAATTGATTTACGCTCTTGATATCATCAAATCCATGTTTTGCCTGAAGATGTACACAAGACAACCTTTAGGACTCATTCCAGACACTGAGTTGATTGCCATGCCCTTTAGCCTTACTAATGCACCCTCAACTTTCCAAGTTGTCATGAATGACATATTTCGTCCTCACTTGAGAAAGTTCATTTTAGTCTTCTTTGATGATATCTTGGTTTACAACAAATCTTTTTAGGAGCACATGCAACACTTGCAACTTGTTTTGCAATTTCTGCAGCAACATGAGTTTTATGCCAATCCCAAGAAATGTGAGTTTTTACAAAAATACATCTCATTTTTGGGACATGTGATTTCAAAGGATAGTGTATCGGTTGATACTGACAAGATTGATGTTATTGTGAATTGGCCCTTACCAAAAGACATTTCTGAACTTCGGGGTTTTTTAAGGCTCACTGGTTATTATGGGAGGTTTGTAAGGAATTATGGTCAGATTGCTAACCCCTAACTAATATGACCAAGAAGAAGGGGTTTCAATGGAATAGTCAATCTCTTCAACCGTTTCAAGACCTTCAACATGCCTTGACTAGTGTTCTTGTCTTACGACTTCCTTATTTCTCCAAACCATTTGTGGTTAAATGTGATGTTTCTTCTTTAGGAATTGGGGCTGTGTTGCAACAAGAAGGCCAACCAATTGCATTTTATAGCAAGGGCCTCTCACCCTCTTAAAGGCAAAAATCTATCTACAATTGGGAATTACTGGCCTTGGTCTCTTCCTTGGAGAAATAGCATCATTATCTACTTGGGCGGAAATTTGGGGTGCATACTAAACATTTAAGCCTTAAATACCTCCTTGAGCAGAGGATCACCACTTCTGAATAGCAAAGTCTCATTTTAAAGCTGCTGCCTTTTGATTTTACCATTATTTATAAATATGGTTCTACTAATCAAGAAGCTGATGCACTATCCTGAGTACCCCACTCTGTTGATGTGTTTTCTATAGTTATTCCTCATGCTACAATCTTTGATGATCTCTCAACACAATTGCAAGTAGATTCCTATACCACCTCCATTCTGTCTTCCTTGCAATCAGATCCACTTTCAGTTCCTCACTTTTTACTCAATTCAAGGCATTTGTACTATAAGGGGCGACTGGTATTACTTGCTAATTCACCAATCACCAACACCCTAATTGTTAAAGCGCATTCTACTCCTACTGGTGGTCATAGAGGGGTCCTAAAAACTCTTAAAAGCCTACAACAATATTACTATTGGAGGGACATGAAATATGAGTTCAAAGCTTTTGTGCAGTCATGCCTTGCTTGTCAACAAGGCAAGTATGTTCCTTAAGCACCAGCGGGACTCTTATAGTCTATTGCTATCCCAGCTCACATTTAGGAGGATCTCTCACTAGATTTCATCACTGGATTGCTTAAATCACTTAGGAATGAGGTAATTCTAGTTGTAGTGGACTGATTCAACAAATATGCCCATTTTGTGGGGCTTTCTAGGCC
Organism: Inga oerstediana; assembly: GCA_963210345.1. Classification (NCBI taxonomy): domain Eukaryota; kingdom Viridiplantae; phylum Streptophyta; class Magnoliopsida; order Fabales; family Fabaceae; genus Inga; species Inga oerstediana. The sequence goes on from OY723408.1 coordinate 62,098,174, forward strand.
CCAAAACCATTGCTACAATTTTTAGTAAGGAGATTGTATAACTACACAGCATACCAAAAACAATCATATCATACCTAACCCCATCTTTCTCAATTCATTTTGGCAAGAGCTCTTTAAATTGAGTGGCACTAGGCTCAATATGAGCACTGCATACCACCCTCAGAGTGATGGACAAATGGAGGTTGTTAATTGGTGTCTAGAGACATACCTACTGTGCTTTTGTTAGGATCATCCTAAGACTTGGTATTGATTCCTTCACTAAGCTGAACTCTCCTACAATCTTGGGTTTCATACCTCTTATAGCCATACTTCTTTCAAAGTTGCATATGGGAAGGATCCACCTTCTTTTGTCCCATTCATAGAGGGTAATACTAGTGTGGCTACAGTGGAAGATTTTCTCCTTGAACGTGATGCACTTTTAGAGCAGATTCATTAGAACTTGCTTTCTGCACAACATAGGATGAAGCTTCAAGCAGATGGACATCGTTGGGACTTGGAATTTCAGGTTGGTGACATGGTCTTTCTTAATATCCAACCTTATCGCCAAAGATTTTTATCCAAGCGCAGATTTGAGATGCTTTCTTCTTACTTTTATGGACCTTATCTGATAGTGAAGAAAGCAGGTGTTGTTGCTTATGAACTACAATTAACTCCAGAATCACAGGCACACCCAGTCTTCCATGTTTCATTGCTGAAAACACCATTTGGGTGTTCCAGTCAGTACCCCCTTCCTCCTTTACCAGTGAATGATGACTAGGAATCACAATTTGAGCCTCTTCAGGTCCTTAATTCAGGTGTGGTTGACAAGAATGGCCAACCGAACATTGAACTCTTAATTCAATGGAAGGATCATCCAACAGAGGACTCAAGTTGGGAACTTTATGATACTATTGCAATTCAATTCCCAACCTTCAACCTTAAGGACAAGGCCTCTTTCCTAAGGGGGAGTATTGTAGGAATCTTGGCCGAAGTGTTAGGCCTCTTCTGGTTTATTCCAAAAGGAAACGCGTGTTATCGGAATATGCTTTAGGAAGGAACTGTTTTTTAATTAAGGTATTGCTATTAGGGAGTCAGTTCTTATATTATGTGTGTTAGTTTATTAGGATGGCAGTTATGTTGAATCATTCTCAGTCAGTTATCATGCTTGGCTATACAAGCCTATTTGTAAGACAGTCATGACAGCAAAGTATTATCAATAGTATATGTTGTTTTCTCCATCTAGGATTTCAGATATTGATTCTAGATACCTTTCATACCTGAATGTTCTGAATAAAAACCAAGTTCTAACACTGTGTACACAGATGCTTTTGCTACATATGTAAGTACCAATTTGATAATCTAAAAGGAAACTATGGTACTTTTAAGCCAAACACATTTCAGACTACAATGCTAAAAAGTTGAACGGAAGTACAAGAACTAACATCAGTAACAGTGAACATGAACTATAATATAGTGGCCTCCTAACACAAGAGACATCTTGAACTACTACGTGAGCAACATTCAGTAATCATCCTCTTCATCATCCTCGTCTTCGTCATCCTCCTCTTCTTGGTGTGCTTCCTATATAAAAAGAAAAACAACAAAAGGAAAATGAAAATTTGAAGTTTCTATCATCAACACATCCACACTATTTTTTTCTTCTAATATATAAATATAACCAATGCCAAAAGCATTGATGTCCCCGATAAACTATGGAGCCCTTCTCCATTTAATAGACAATTATCACATAAAATTGAAAAGCAAACTCCATGTTTGTAAATTTCTACTTTACAAAACCCTATTGGTTGAGTTAACCTGAGATCCAATATATAGAAAATGTAGAGTAACGCGCATAAACAAGAATCACAAGGTTCGATACAAATCCATTGGATGTGAAACAGCATTCATCATCAAATGTTTCATCAAACACCAGCTGAGAACTTTTATTTTACAAATTCCTCATGAAATTAATGCAAGCCGACAACTTACTGTTCAACCAACCAGTAGTTCATCAAATTTTAAAACATTTAGAACCTATGTAATATAAATTAGAATATACATAAAGAAGAATCAAAAGGTTCAGCTAAATTCAATTTCAAGAAACGCCATCATAAGATAGTGCAATAACTCCCTGATGAAAATATCTTTTTACTTCCCCTAACAACTCTCTGTGTGTAGCAACCGTAAAAAATTTACCAAGCCCTACCTTATCACGAGTTGAAGACAAATTCAATGATAGAACAAAGAACACATGCAAAATAATTGCATAAAAGGAGGGTAAAGGAAAATGGTGAGGTTGGATTAGGATCATCTCATGTGAACGGACAATATTGTCATGTGATGAGATAGACACAAACTTGCTTGAGTGGTGGACCCCAAAATATGCAATCTACAGTTCTACACACATCGTGTCTATCTCTTTTCTCACACAACATTATCATGTTAAACCTTCAAGTGAGAGAATCCGGATCTGGGGAGCCTACCTCTCCACTGGCTTCATCCTCTTCATCATTCACTTCAGACTTGGACTTGTCCGATTCCACATCTCTGCCATTGACTGGGTTTGTCTGGTCAAAGGGAAAAAAAATAGAAAACAAATCATACAAACAAGAAAATCAAAGAACTATATAACAAAACAACCGGAACAGGTTGCTCACCTGCTTTTTATTATATGCATTCATGAGTTTTTCATACTCAGCTTTCTTTTTTGCAGCCTTGGCTTCATATGGAGCTTTCTCCTTCAGAGCCAATAGATGAATTAGAATAAGAGAGTGCAAAAACAGAATTTATGTTCAACTGGAGAAGCTAAAGCTGATAATCTATATCATACTATTATTATTGTTTAAATATAGAACTAATTAAAAAAGGTTGAAAATATAATATTATGAAGCCAAGATTGAAGTGCTTACAGCAGGAGTCATAGATTTCCATTTCTCTCCTCCAGCCTTCCCCACCTTCAATCAAAAAAGTACAATAAGTAACTTGGATGATTATTCAAAATAAAAAAATAAATTTACCACGAAACTTACAGCTGATACAGCCTTCACATTAGGATTTTCGGCCTTAAAGGTCTTTCTGAACTCCTCACTATGACATAGAATAGGAGATAAGTCTGACAATTTTTTCTAAAGGAGCTACTAGATAAAGGGAGAAAGCCAAGAGATACCAACAGGAAAACAAAAAAAGCACTGGGCGGTCTTTTTGGTTTGTTGGGATCTTTCTTGGCATTCCTCGCCTTCTTGGTCATTTTTGCACTGCTCTTGTCAGGCTTTAGAGCCGCCTTTCGCTTGCCAACCACTCTGAAAATAACAAGTGCACTTATATATTCCATCACGACTACACTAGAAATTTTAGAAATAGGCAAATTACCAGAAGTCAACGCCTCTAAGACCTAGGAGATATAAAGTTATAAGAAAAATAAAAATAGCACAAATTCTTCGAAAACAAGACCTAATGGTATATGAACTAACCGATCATCAACTGCTCCTTTGCCGTTTTTCATAGTTCAAAGTCCTGGTTTTAAGACAGCCTGCAGATAAAAAGAACAAAAGGGATCAGAAATATCCAATATAAAGAGTAAAGTGAACAGATAGATGACACTGAAGGCGGCAGGATAGTAGCAAAATCAGCTTAATTTATAAAACATGGTCCCAATAAAATTCAGATAGATGAACTAGCCAACACAACAGAATAAATCGCAGTTTCATGATCGCATTTTCTGTGCTACTTCTCATCGAAACTCAGAAAAAATATTATGAGAAAATCTACAAACTGAAATATGAGAATCAAACCCAACAAGTACTAAACAATCCTCAATTCAGGCATTTAAGGAGAATAAATATACATTTAATGGCCCTTGACATCCTTAAGCGCCAGAATAAACAGATATAAGCGAAAATAGAAAAACCCTTGCAAACTCGCAAACCATTAAACTTAGTTGAAGTTTCTCTCTACTCATACATCAACATTTATTTTCAATTCCTCCCACGAAAAAAAAAATCCCTTCAGCTACGAATTTTACTCAGCAGCCCAACAATAAATTTAGGCCGAGACATGAAATGTCGAAGAGATTATGGAAGAAAAGGAAATTACCTTGCGAGGAACGAAATACCAAGAGACCAATCACACGAACGCGAAGCGAACCAAAAAAAGAGAGGGAGAATTAGAGCGGGTATTGCACCAGAGGAAAAGGGAAAGGGCAGGAAACAGAAAAACAGGTCGACTGGGTAACCTGCGAAATTGACGAAGCAACCGGACCAACCTGTAACGCTTGACTACTTGAGGCCCACAACACAAATATTTTTTATTCTCTATTTTGGACCGAAATATGACAACCCAACGTTAGTTGACCTTTTAGGGCTGGTACTTGTGAAGGGCTTATCTGGGATGCTAACTGGAATTAGATAAAAAGGGGGAGTTATATTGAGATTTTAAGGAAGACAAATTGTAGCTACTGAGTTCATTAAATCGTTGTATTATTATGAAGTCTTAAAAGATATATGAGAGATTTATTGAGAATGTGAAAAGCTAAGTATGCCCTGATTTGTGTCTTTAGTGACACATTGACTTGTCACTTTAAATTATCATTAGTGACATTGTAACTTGCCATGCCCTGACTTGTCAATTAAGACGTCGTAACTTGTCATAAGTTGTAATCGACTCGTCATACTCTAACTTGTCTTATCTGAAATCCTAATAGCAATTAGATTTTTAAAAAAAAAATTTACTGAAGGCCTTGGATATCATGTTGGTACTTGGTACGACATGTACTTGAGGAGCTTAATCTATATTTAGAGAAAAGATTAACACAGGTCAATGTCTCTCTGCTACTGCTAAAAGCAATAGGCCTTATTCTCAATAAAAAAATTGCTAAAGTTATCCCTTTAGTAATCACATCCGAAATTCTACTCTCATATGTCTTTTGATCAAGAATCTATTTATAAGTTCAGATGGGCATCTGTCATCCAATAACATAATCTTATCAGCGTTTGCTTTATACATGAAATCTTATGCAAAGCTTTCCTCACAAGCTTATCTTTTAGATGCAGACCTTAAGACGTTTATTGATGAGGAATATTTTGAGCTAGAATTTTCAAAAAAAGAAAAAGAATTCTCACAAATCAAAGAAGATTTACAGAGGATTGAAGCAGACTTGGCTAAAGATTAATCATAGACTATATATGACCCTTCCTCCACAACCCTTCCTATTCCTCATCCCCGGGTTCTTGCCTAAGAGAATCTGGCTATGGAAAGATCTTTAAAATGTCTTGTCCCTTATTTAGGGTCTGTTTGAGAACACATTTAGAGGCTAAAAAAGCTCATTTGGTGTGTTTGAAGGAGCGTTGTTGATGGCTGGGCTTCTGCAGAAAATGGAGCTTTTATCAGATGGAGATCAAAGCTGCTTTTACTCAGATGGAGATCAAAAAAAGTCATTTCTGCCACCGTCAATCCAAACACAAATCACATCTACAATCTAACTTTTTTTCTATATGGCTTTTTTAAAAACTCATCTGCAAAAAAAGCTTCTTCTCCACCGCTAATCCAAACAAACAATGGTAAATCAAAAAGACTCAACCTATTCAAGACACATCACAACCCACTAAACCTTCTCTAAACAGAGAAAATCAAGCCTATCCTTTTTTTATACCAAACCCTCACCGCCACACCACTCCTTTGATGATAAAAACCACACCTACCTCACAAGGGATTGGATTGTCACTTTATATCAAAATTTTAAATGAAAATAACAATTGTGGGAATTGACTCGCCCATCAGCATCTGAAAGTATTTTTATTACCAAGATTTTCAATGATACATTTATTGAGTGTACGGATTTTTAATCCTCTGGCTTAACTTTAATTTGGTTTATATGGCTGTTGTTATCATCTCGTAATTAAGAAAAATTATAAATTATTAATTTATATATATTGTGAAGACTTCCACCTCTTGACCAACTCAGTCATCGATCTTAAATCACATAAGTAATATAATATTGACCCGGTTTACATGGGTTGCAACTTGCAACAACAAGCTGTCCAGATAATACATCCCTAATTGATTATTACTACTATTATTTTTTCCTTCTTTAATTTGTTTTGCTATTCTCTGAGCAAACAAACAAATTAAATAAATTAAAGAGATAGAACTTACTTGTAACAGCCGGTCGCATATGAATTTTTCAAAAAAAAAAAAAAAACTGGAAAAGGTGCCGATTGGTCCAATAATCGTAAACCAAGCAAGGTCAACGACCACCAAATGCATCTATGGTACTTAATCAGCCAGCACGTGTCCAGCTCTCTTTCTCTAAAAGTTGTTTCCGTTAAAATTAAGGATGAATATCATCTTTATTCCTCAAATTTGTTTTTATTTTGATTTTGATTCCTCAAATTTTAAATTATTGATTTTAGTTCTTGTAGGGGCAACATGATACAGATTTTTATTGAGATAGGGGCAAATGTTTTAAAAGAAATAAAACTTGAGGGATTAAAACTAAAATGAAGGTAATATTGAGAGATCAAAAATTAAATTAACCCTAAAATTAAAATTAACATATCTCAAATAAAATTTGTCAAAAATTTTGGTATTATTTAATACTCATTAACTTACTAATAGATTAAAAGGTTAAAGAAGCCACATTGTTCATATAAAAATCTAGGGCGACCATATCATTAGTTTAAAACTTTAAATATCCAAGTCTACATTGATGTATCAGTGTTAATATAAAGAACAAAATGTTTTTAACACTGAAAAATATCCCCCCTGCGTCTTATAAGACATAATTGATTTTTTTTAAAGAAATTAAGAAAGCTAAATAAGTTGGTAATCATGTCATATATTAAGTATTATTGGATTATATATCAGTTTATATGTTAGGTAAAATAGTTTGGAGAAAAAAATGATAACTATCAATATTTTAAAGTAATTTAATTATTTTCCTTAATATTTTTAAAAAAGTCAAGTATATCTTATATTTAGAACCATAAGGAGTAATATATTTATTTAAGAATTATGTTCACTATTTCAAAAATAAAAATATGTTAAATAAGCAAGTTGTACTTAAGTTTCTTGATTGAATATTTTTCAAAGAAGTTACTTCCTGAGGAAGCATGATCATTTATTTAGACCAAGTGAACCCTAAATTTCAGAATAGGAAATGATCAATTTTTGCCTAAGAGAAAAGGTCAAATTGGTTCAAATATTCACTTCAAATTATGTGAATTCTTGATTAATATTGGGCCAACCGATCCGTTGACTTGGGCTTTATAATCCTAATGGGCCTACCATGTTATTGTGACTGATAAACTTTATGTACTTGCAAAAGAAAATTGAATCTTAGACCTTATCTTGCACAGATAAATAAAATTATAATGTTTGAAGAAAAGTTTCTAAAACAGATTATATATATAATGTTTTAGAAAAAAAAAAAGGAATTGATAGTACGAAAGTTTTATGGACGTTTGGCTGCTGACCAACATAAGAATATATTCACAAACTATATGCATAAAACATGATTAATTTTCTTTTTTATTACTCCCTCCATTCAATTCTTAATATAAGATTTAATTAACTTTTTTTAGAGAAATTAAAAAAACTAAATCAGTTAGTTAATCATAACATATATTGTGTATCATTTAATATATAGAAGAGTTTATAATCCAAAAATATTAGTTTGGTGTAAAAATAATAAATATATAAAGTAATTTATTTAGCTTCCCTAATCTATCCAAACAAGTCAATCGGATTTTATATTAAAAACCAGAGGTAGTGATTAGTATTATTATAGGGTGTAATGTAACTGTTGCCAATAACCTTATAATATAGTGGCATTAAGTTTGATCATACTTATAACTCTGACCTATAGTATCTTTAGTTCGTTCAGTCTTTTCACCAAAGTTTACTCCATGACAACTTCAAATAAAACTTTCATAACTCAAAAATAAAAAATGGCAGAAATTTTTTTCATAATTTATATATATTTATATAATATTAAAAACTAACAAAAATTTACAAAGCTTTATAAATAAGAATGGTATGACTTTCATAATACAATTGTTATTTATTTATTTATTTAAAGGAAAAATTCAATTAAAATACTACGGAAATTACAAAAGGACAAACCAATGATTCCAATATTAAAAAATCTGTGTCAGTATGGCAGGACTAATTTGAGATATGAAATCTTGCCAAAAAGACCCCGCCCGAGTAAAAAGAAGATCAATGCTAGTGTAAAACAAAGCGAATTGGGGTGTGGGGAGAGATAGATAGCCTTTAACCCAAGGTATTAAAATTTAGACCGGGTATTGAACCGGTCGGGGTACTGGGTTAAGGGTTAGTGGGTCAAACTGGGACCAAACCGGAGCTAAATCGAGACCAAACCGATAAGAAATTGAAAATTTTAGACTTATAATATGAAATTCTAAAGAAAAAATTTTAAAATTTTTTTTTTTTTTAAAAACACCAACCCGGACCGGACCGGTTTACCAGCCGGTTCCCGGGCCGGACCGGTCCGGGTTCAATATCCTTGCTTTAACCCCCTATTTTTCCATGGTAGCTAGCTCACCTTTCTCTATTTTCTGACCTGCAGTGACGGCAACTAAGAGGGTGATGGTAGTGGTGAGCTCCGACGTTGGCAACCGAGACCCAACTCCTTTTTTGTCTTGCTCTAGCATTAATCTTCTTTCTACTCAGGGGTACGGGGTCTTTTTGGCAAGATTTCATATTCCAATTTGTTCTAGCTGTACTGAAATGGGATTTTATATATTGGAATCACTTATTTGCCCTTTTTATAATTTCCATGGTATTTTTATGGATTTTCTCTTATTTAAATGAGTTCTTATTTTTTCCCCCATGGTCTTAGGGGTAAACTCTAGTTCTACATTTAAATCTGACTTTTTTTTTAAAAAAAATAATCAAGTGAAATGTTATTCACTTACGAGTATTTGTCTTGACAGTTTGATGTGTTTGGATTAATTTTTGGAGAATAGCATTTACAATTTATGAGATAAGTATGTGAGAGGAGTTTTGTCTCCATTTATGGAAAAATGCTTCTGAAACCATGATTTTAGAGCTTGACTTATATATCTATATATATATATATATTTTGGAGATATAATGCGAGACACTTTATTTGAAAGGTAAAAAATATGACTGCAAAAAGAGGCGTTAAATAAAGGCTCCAGCAAAAAATTGTGACTTTCATCGCATGTGTCATGTGCTGAAGAATATCGTGATTGGCGAGCACGATAGATTTTCAAAGTTCCTGATCTCATGTTGTAGGGTCCATATTCTACGGCTGGGCCTCCCCAAACCCACGTGGCAGTACTCTTTTTTTTTTTTTTTGATAGAAAGATCATAAAATGGAAATTACATCACACTAGGGAAATAGAGAAACTCCTCCTCTAGGAGAAAGGTCTTCTCTCAAAATCTGTAGACATTCTGAGTGAGGAAGTGGGAGAATCACCAGTCCCCCCAGTAGGTGTTGTGCATCTCTAGTCAGAAAATCAGCACATCGGATTGTTTCTCGAGGAGCATAACAGAGCTCAATTTGCCAATCTCAGAAAAGAAGATCTCTCACTGCACATATGACCTCTCTTAACGGATGATCATGTCCCCCATCCCGCATCACCAAATTAAATACCTCCATAGAGTCTGTATAAACTCTCACACAACGAAATCGGTGTTGCTTGCATAATTGAAACCCCGACACATGGCAGTACTCTATCTCCTCGCTTTGGTTGGTTTGATAGAACCATAAGGGAAAGTAAAGGGGAAGAAGAAATAGGAAACCGGGAATTTTCCTCGACAAGTACAGGGAATGAAGGTTTCGAAGATCAGGAATTGGATGACACACAAACTAAGGGGTGCTGGTTCATGGAAATTGTCAAGATCAACATCTTGCACCATCAATATGGGACTTCTGACACAAAATTGGTTCTGTGCCCATTTCATTCAAACCCAATTTAGGTAGATGCCGTATATTCCTCTTTTGAGAGTAAAATTAGTGGCATAAACTTCTTCAACAACTTCTTGTTAATGAATTCTTCATTATGCAGCGTTACAAGAAAAAGACAAGGATTCTTCAAAAGATGTACTACTTGCTCATGTTTTATTGATGGATCGTCATCCTTACGTCTATGGCTTGACATGGTTTTCATCTTGGTGCCTAGTTGTATCCTTTTATTACTTAATGTGTTGGAGGTTTTAATTTGATTGTTGATTATGGTGGTTGTAGTAGTTGTTCATACGTCTGTATCTTTTATGTTCAATCTTGTGAACTCTCTTGTTTGTTAGTGTCTAGATTGTGCTAGTGTCTTTTTATATTTATAAATATATTTGAGCATTTTATTAAAAAAATACAGAAAAATTTTTAAATTAATAAAAAATAAATTAGGTTTAAAAATATACTAGTTGATATGACTGGAAAAATGAATATTTTTTAAAAAATAAATTAATTAAATTAATTATTTTTGGGAAAATCCCTCATAAAGAACTTTGAATATGCTAAAAGACTAAAAGGTATTAGAAAATTTGGAAATCCCTCAGAGGTGCTAGCACTTATCAGGGATTTACAATTTCAGGGGCAAAGTATCATTTTACCCTTATCTATATTTTTATTAAAATAATAAAAAAACCTCCGTCGACCGGCCCCCCACCTCGACGGCAGGCGGTCGCCGCCAGCGGGGGCCCTGGCCAGGGAATATTCCATCAGGATGAAATATTCCCCCAAGCTTTGGGAAAAAATTCCCAAAGTTTGGTGGGGGTGGGGGTTTGAACCCCCCACCTGTGGTCATGCACCTTGGTCACTGGGCTAAAGAAGCCCATCAATAATTATAGTGCATAACAAATATATATAGTAAACTTTTATTTCTAACTAAACCAACTACCAAATTCTGATAAGGAATTGACAGATTGATAAAAGAAATTAATAACTTCATATAAGAATTTCACAATTTTCGTTTTTTAACAACTTTATAAAAGAATTTCACTAGTTTAGATAAGGAATTTCCAAGTTCATATGATTCCTAATTTGTTAATTCGTTATATGAACTTGGGAATTCCTTATCTAAACTAGTGAAATTCTTTTATAAAGTTGTTAAAAAACGAAAATTATGAAATTCTTATATGAAGTTATTAATTTCTTTTATCAATCTGTCAATTCCTTATCAAAATTTGGTAGTTGATTTAGTTAAAAATAAAAGTTTACTATATATATTTGTTATGCACTATAATTACTGATGGGCTTCTTTAGCCCAGTGATTAAGGTGCATGACCACAGGTGGGGGGTTCGAACCCCCACCCCCACCCCCACCAAACTTTGGGAATTTTTCCCCAAAGCTTGGGGGAATATTCCCTGGTCAGGGCCCCCGCTGGCGGCGCCCGCCTGCCGCCGAGGCGGGGGGCCGGCCAGCCGCGGGCCGCCCTTGAAATTATAAATCCCTGATAAGTGCTAGCACCTCTGAGAGATTTCCAAATCTTCTAACACCTTTTAGTCTTTTAGCATATTCAAAGTTCTTTATGAGGGATTTTCCCATTATTTTTTCAAATTAATTAAATTAGTTTTAAAACATGAAAAGATCACAATGCCCTAGGGAGAAAAAGAACATCTAACCCCACGCGTCCTCTCATAAAGGAAGTTGTGAGTTTTATGTCCAAAAGTGGCAAAAAATGGGGGTGTGTGGGGGTACTCACTCATGTGGGAGGGTTAAATTGTTGGCGCAAAAAAATAAAAAAAGCTTATGAAAATTAGGGTTTGTATGGAATGGTATCAGAGTTTTTAATTAAAAGCAATTTTTAATTGTGATTTATGTTATATAAAATAAGTATATAAGATGAGTTTTATTTTGATTTATCTGAACTTATTTATAATAAGCACCTCTAAACAAGCACCTCTAAACAAGCACTTAACAATGTAGAAAGAGTTGTCCAAGAAATTAAAGATTCAACGTTCACTAGAGAAAATGACCACAACAACCTAAACACAAAAAGGAGTCTCAGAAATTAATTTATATGGAAAAAAGACCCAGAGGGTTCACATGGAAAAATTTTGTTTAGGTATGGTTATAAGTAGAGGTTAGGGCTGGTTCTGCTACTTGTTTTACTCATCTGTTATAACTATGAATTTTGATTTTAGAATAAAAGAGAAAAAGTAGATTTACGAGATTTTCAAATAGCAGCAAGGATTGATTTCTTTAGTCAAGATCCTGTAGCTAAATTGACACCAAGCTTCTCTCTTTAAAGGTTTTTTTTTTTTCTTTTCAAACATGAGATTGTGGCAGGGAAATCCTACATGTGTAGGTGGGCATTTAATGCCAATAACATGTCCTTTTCCTTAAACTTGTCTTCTTCATATATTTGTTTTGTCTTCTTCATATATATTGATATGTGGTTATGTCGGTAAAATAATCAATTAAATTAGGGAAAATTATGAAAAAATCTCTTATTGGTAACTTATTTGTTAAATGGGACCTTCACGTGCAGATTATCTTCCACGTATGTAGAATATCTTCCCTGGTGTGCAGATGATCTTCCCTATGTGCAAAATTCTTCTCTATGTGTGTGCAGAAATCTTCCCTATATGTGCAGAAATCTTCCATCTGTGTGCAGATATCTTCCCTCCATGTGTAAGATATCTTCCCAGGTCTCATTTAGCAAATAAGTTGTCAATTAGGTCTTTTTTAGCAATTCTCCCATTAAACTAGGTCATAAATTATTATATAGTTTAAGGTCAACTTAGGTCATTCTCCCAAAGAGCAAGCTATGAGTTTTCTTTAGGATAATTTTTAAGTGACAAAAGATGTAATGGAATGGACCTAAACTAGAATGCAAGACAGTATTACCTAAATGCAATTAAACTAACTAAATGCACTAATGCAATCGACTCTAAAAACTATATGAGAATGAGACTAATCTATATGAATTTGAATGCAATTTTTTGGGTTTTTTTTATGAAAGTGGAATTAAAATGCTAAGCAAAGAGAATAATCAAAAGCAAGACAATTGATGTGTGCTTCTGTCATTAAAGCAATCAATTAATAATTAGAACAACCTACTAATGTAATATAGTGGCAACCTAGGTCATTCTCCCAAGGAGCAATCTATGGGTTTTCTCTAGAATTGAATTTAGGTGATAAAAAATGCAATAGAATGAACCTAAACTAAAATGCAATACTCCACTACCTCAATGCAAAATGAAAATGACTCTAAAACCTATATGAGAATGAAACTAACCTAAATAATGAAAATACAATTTTTGGGGGTTTTTCTTATGAGAGGGAAATTAAAATCTTAAGGAAAAGAAATAAATTAATATCTAAGAAAATCAAATAAGAAAAGGTAAAGAAGGCCTGCTTCAAGTATGGTGAAGGGAACAACTTAGGATTTACATGGATTTAGTTTTCTTAACCATTCAATTTATTAGACCAAAGGGAGGTTGATGAAAAATTGGAATTAATAAACTTAATTACCTAATTGAGACATGGGAAACCCTCAAGCTCGATAACACTTATTTCACTAGAAAACTCATAATGAAATAAGTGGTGGCTAATTAAATTCATTAAAAAACCAATCACAATAGTTTAGGAAATTATGTTCACAATTTCCTAATTAAACAATTTGACAATTAATCACCCTAATTAAACAATCAAGAGATTAAACCCAAATTGACAATTAAATTAATAATGAAAACTCAATTAATAATCCAATTGACAACCAAAGGGTTTGCAAACAAAAATCCCAACAATCATTTAAGAACAAATCAAATCCAAAATATCAATTCTATCCAAATAAAAAATAAGTCTACAATGTAAAACTAGATTGTTCTCAATTAGTACAACCCAAAATCATTTAAAATTAAACAATCTCAAGTCTTGAAAAAAGATAAAAGAAAAATACTCCTTTATAATCTTCAAGTGTAAATTTCTAGGTTCTAACTTCCTATATGCTCTCCCTGAATTACCTCCTAGAAGAGTTGAAGCTACCATGAAATTTTCCTCCTCTGACTAGAGTTTAAGCTGCCTTGGAATTTTCCTCCTCTGACTCCTTCATGAAACTCACTTCCATCCTTCTTGAATGGTAAGGTTGATGTGTGAATAGAATGGTGGTGGGGTCCGTGAATATAAAAGAGGAATGAGAGTTGTTAATAGAGTCAATGTGAGATTAGAAGATGGGAATTCATGATAATTCCTATGTGACCGTCCTTTCTCTGCAAGTGCGTCTCAGCCGCTCGCCAGCGTCAGTCCGTATATCCCTTTTAGTGGCAGCGTCAGTCCGTATATCCCTTTTAGTGGCAGCTGTTAGGTTAATTTTTAAAAGTGGAGGGGAGAGTTTTTGGATATTAATTTAAACCTAATAAAATTTAAGAAACTCAAATATTTTTTTTGTCATAATTATAAGATAAAATTGATTTTTTTAAAAAAATTAAAGAAGTCAATTAAATTATCTTAGAGTATTTATATTTTTATTTTTTTCTTAAAATTAATTAATTTAACTAATAAACTAATATATAATCTAAGAATAATAAACATATAAACATTCTAAAGTAATTTAACTGGTTTCCTTAATTTCTCCACAAAAATCAACTTTGTCTTATAATTAGGATCGGAGGGAGTAAAATTTAACCCCTCAGCCTCTCTCCAGTGTCAATCTGTATATCCCTTTTAGTGGCAGCGGCTAGGTTAATTTTTAAAAGAGGAGGGGAGGGTTTTTGGATACCAACTTGAGCCCAATAAAATTTAACCATTGAATATTCTTTTAGTTTCTAAGAAAAATTCTGCACCGTAAGATCTTCTAATCTGCTTTCCCTTACTCTGCAAGAATTAAATAAAATCGTGATTTATTATATATTTGAAAATATTATCCAATCAAAATATTATCAATTTAAGCTCAATAATATCATAATGAATTCAAATTTATATTATTTCATATAATTGGCTAATAATCTAAATATTATCTAATAAATCCAATTTAACTTAAAATAATCTTTAAAATAATAAATAAGATGTGATAAAATATATAAAATATAGGATTTATCATATACTACAGGCAGTAATTGATGCAGTGTACGTTGACTAAATTCTCGTTCCATTTTGTTTAGGCATGGTTATAAGTAGAGGTTAGGTCTGGTTCTGCTGCTGGTTTTACTCATATGTTATAACTATTAATTTTGACTTTAGAATAAAAGAGAAAAAGTAGATTTACGAGTATTTTCAAATAGCAGCAAGGATTGATTTCTTTAGTCAAGATCCTGTAGCTAAATTGACACCAAACATCTCTCTTTAAATTTTTTTTTTTTTTTTTCAAACATGAGATTGTGGCAAGGAACTCCTACATGTGTAGGTGGGCATTTAATGCATGCCCTTTCGTTAAACTTGTCTTCTTCATATCCACTGCAGTTCGTAATTGATGCCGCGTATATGTGTGTTTGGTTGACCTTATTTTTAGATAATAAATCCTTATTATGTAAGTCAAGATAAAACTCTTATCACATACTTACCTTTTATATCGTGAATCACAATTTATAATCACTTATTATCAAAAAATAAGTTATTTTAAACGAACATTATATAAACTTGACTTGCCTTCGATGCCTGTGCGTCTGTTGCCTATCTTTTTCTCCCAAGCTACAACCTTTTTGGTATAATTTTGGGATAAAATGTTGGGACTGAATCTTTTTTTTATTTAAATGGTATTTAATATTTTAAAATATTTTTCTGGACTTATCTAATATTTTAAAATATTTTTTAAGTAATGTAGAGTATCTTAAAATGATTTTTAGTGCTTTTAATTCCTTAAAATATTTTTTTAGTTATACCCAATTTGTTAGGAGAATAATTATAATTTTACTTTTAATATATTTTTTCAGTTTCAAAAATTACTTTAAAACATTTTAGAGTGAGTGGAAATCAATAAATCAGCACCAAAAAATATTTTAAAGTGATTTTTGGAGATAAAAAATACATTAAAGATAAAATTACAATCAATCTCCTAACAGACTGGATATAACTAAAAAAATATTTTAAGAAGTGAAAAGCACTAAAAATCATTTTAGAATGCTCCACATTACTTTAAAAATATTAGATAAATCCAAAAAAATATTTTAAAATAATAAACACCATTTAAAAAAAAAGATTCAGCCCCAACGTTTTATTCCCAAATTATACCAAAAAGGTTGTAGCTTGGGAACAAAGGACGGGCAACGTACGCAAGCCAACTCCCGCGCATATTGATCAAACTCTCGTTCCATTTCTTTTTTTGGCCAATAACTCTCGTTCTATTTAAACGCCGGAGCTTTCATCTTTCTTGTTCCCCTGTCTCATCTCGTTCATATCTCTGAACCCCAGTCGGTGTTTTCCCCCACCAAATTCCATATCTATCTCTTGTCTCCATCTCCGAACAAGACATGGCTGATAATGATGCTGCGAGCAACAGCACTGAGACAGGGGGATTCTGCCAGGTCCGGGTCGTCTCTATCAGCCTGGTTTCTGTGCTGTTTGGCTTTCTGGTCATGTTCTGGCTGCGTTTCATCAACGAGGGCCCGCTGCCGCAGCTACCAGGCATCCGACTGCTCTCGCTTTATGCATCCAACTTCTCCGAGTCCAATTCACAGCTCAGAGGCACGTATCACGTCGGATTCAAGATGAACAACCCCAACGAGAAGATGGATATGTCGCTCGAGGAATTCGGAGTTTCGATTCTCCATCGTGGGGTGGAGCTCGCTCGGACTACGGTGCAGGAGTTGAAGCCTATCCCGCTAGAGAGGGCGACGGAGAAAGATTTTCAGGTGAGCATGGAGATGAAGGAGGCGGGCCAACCCAAGCTGCCGAAGAAGGTATTTGCAGAATTGGAAGAGGAGTGGAGTAGGAGGGTGATGAATTTCCAAGTGAGGTTGCTCGTGACTGTTGGATTGGGAGCTGCGGATTCAGCATCGAAGTTCAAGCTTTTCAATGTCAACTGTGGCCAACTGCGCGTCTTCTTCTACAGAAAACGCAAACACGCCGGCAGGCTCGTCGGAATTGGCGATGGCAGGCATGAATGTCAAGTCGAGATCACTGAGTAAGAGTAGGGGATTCCCTTTTCTTTTCTGGGATACGATCCACAACTATTCGTCAATTTTTACTACAAGCGTGTCCAGAAGTATATATTTTTCTCATTTCATAGTTCAGAATCAAGAAGTCATGTAATTTTCATTTTTTATTTTGAAATTATATAGTCATAGAAACTATAAAATTTTTATCTTATCAAAAGGTCATAACCTATAATTTTGATTTTTAGATTAAAGGGCCCGAAACCATAATTTAAATTTTTTCTAGATTAAATGATCATAAGTCATATAATTTTAATTTCTCACTTTAAAATTGATTGATCTAAACTCATGAATACTAAATGACCTGAAGCCACAAAATTTAAATTTTATTGTAAAATTTTACTTTGTGAATTATTTCTTGTTTTTACAAATTTTTTGCCATTGTCGTCTGTATTATTATATTGCGTTTTTACATTTCATATTTTAAAAATTTTCTTTTAATGTGTTAGTCTAAACTATATTAAATCTTATAAAATTTGAATTCATGGCTACTATCATTATTAGAAAGAGTTATTTATCTTATTTGATCTATTATTTTTATCATTTACATGAAGATCTCAAAACTAAATATGCATATGGTTAAGGGCCACAGAAGCCCATATGTGTGTGTGTGTGTGATTTTTGGGATCAGATCGGGACAACCAGTGCCGGCACATTTAAAGATTTTAAAGATCCATGTGAAGTATGATCACAAACAGGGACAAAGAGAGAAGTAAACAAAAAATTGAAAAAGCAAGATTTGACCAAAATTGAACAAAGACGTGAGGCCAATCAGAGGAGGTGATCCTACCTCTACATGGGCATTTAATGACAGCGAATACATGTCCTTTGCCTTAAACTTGACTTCTTGTGTGTTCGTTTGGAAGAGTTTGTTTTTGGGTAATAAGTGCTTATAATTCGTTATTCATGATATACGAGGTAAGTATGTGAGAGGAGTTTTTTCTCGACTTGCTTAATAAGGGCTTATTTCTCAAATTTAAGCTCTTCCAAACACACCTTACAGGGGTTCTTTTTCACTTTTGGAATATCACCATCCCGAATTCATTCGTATATCTGAACTTTAAATTTAAATCTACATCCTAATAATTATGCAAAATGCGAAAACATTTGATATCGTTCTTGATAAGAACAATTGATAGCATATTGTTATATACAAACTTATACTCTCACGTTTTTAAATAATGTGAGACTTGTTTTTTTTAACCTACCCACACAATATTCACAATATTATAATCAAAAAAAACATTTTAACTAGCTATCATAATTATTGCATAGAATAATTCTTTTGTTGTCTCAATCTATGAAATAAGACATAAGATGCAGTTCATGAATTGTTTGATGAAAATTAATTGAATCACAACAAAAAAGACAAAGTGACAAATAAAAAAACCATGGGGATGGAAAATGGTAGAATGTTAAATGAATCTTTGCGGGAGCCGAACAAGACTGAATTGTACTAAAAAGTGAACATCAAGCAAAAATGTTGGCTCTGTTATAAAAGTATATGTGATAAGAGAGAAGATTGATAGAATTCAGAGAAAGGATTATAGAATTTCTAGAGAGAAGTTAGAGAGAAGTTCTCATTCAGTTCTATTGAAATAATCGATTACAGGCCTTTATATAGAGTCATAAATCTAACCCTGGTTGCCTGACCATGGTTATATTTAACTCTGGTTATATGACCATGGTTACTTTATATCTTCTTTATATCCTTGTCTTCTTTTGCTTTTGCTTTGTGTCAAATCTTCTTTTCTTCTTTATGTCAAGTTGACTGGAAGAGTAATATGAGTCAATGGACATCCACATATTTAATATTCATAACACTCCCCATTGGATGTCCATTATGAATGTGCCTCATTAAAAACTTTAACTAGGAAAAACCCAGTGGGATAAAAACCTAACCAAAGAAAAAAGTACATCATTCATTGATACATCATCGAGTGCTACCTCATTAAAAACCTTTCTAGGAAAACCCAGTGGGACAAAACCTAGATAAGGGAAAAAGAGTACAGCGTATATCGACTCCCCCTCTTGATAATATCAGTTGAAATCTTTGAATCTCCGAAGACCAATATCATGAACAAGTTTTTCAAAGATTGTACCTGGGAGTGACTTGGTGAATAAATCTGCTAGATTTTCACTTGAACTGATTTGCTGGATATCTATTTCACCATCCTTTTGAAGGTCGCGAGTGAAGAAAAATTTTGGTGAAATATGCTTTGTTCTATCGCCCTTGATATAACCTTCTTTAAGTTGAGCGATACATGCAGCATTATCCTCATAAAGGATTGTTGAGATCATTTTGCCGGAAGATAAATGACAAGTTGTACGTATATGATGTATTACTGACCTCAACCACATACATTCTCGACTTGCTTCATGTATTGCTAGAATTTTTGCATGATTAGGTGATGTAGCTGATATAGTCTGTTTCATAGATCGCCATGAAATAGCTGCACCTCCACATGTAAATAGATAGCCCGTTTGTGATTTACCATCATGTGGATCAGACAAAAATCCGGCATCTGTATAACCAATCAGTTCATGTTTGGATACATTTGAGTAGTATAACCCCATTTCTGTAGTACCTCTGAGATAACGAAGAATATGCTTTATTCCATTCCAATGCCTACGTGTTGGTGAAGAACTATATCTTGCTAATAAATTAACAGCAAATGAAATATCAGGACGTGTGTGATTAGCAAGATACATTAGTGCTCCAATAGCACTAAGATATGGTACTTCTGGACCAAGTAGTTCTTTATCACATTCTTCATTGATTTCTTGGGGTCGGAATGAGTCTTTATCCACCTTCAAAGATCTTACAATCATTGGGGTACATAATGGATGAGATTTATCCATGTAAAATCACTTTAGGACCTTCTTTGTATAAGTTTCTTGATATACAAAGATCCCTTTCTTGAAGTACTCAATCTGTAATCCAAGACAGAATTTTGTTCTTCCCAAGTCCTTCATTTCAAATTCTTTCTTCAAACAATTAATTGCCTTTTGAAGCTCTTTAGGAGTTCCAATGATATTGATATCATCAACATAAGCAGCAATTATAGCGAACTCACTATTAGATCTTTTCATAAAGATGCATGGGCATATCTGATCATTTTTGTATAATTCTTTCAACAAATATTCATTAAGGCGATTATACCATATGCGCCATGATTGCTTCAGGCCATACAGGGACTTATTAACTTAACTGAGTATTGTTCTCGAGAACTTGAATTGGATGCTTCTGGCATCTTAAGTCCTTCAGGGACTTTCATATAAATATCATTATCAAGTGATCTATATAAATAGGCAGTCACAACATCCATTAGATGTAAATCAAGTCCTGCATCTACTGCTAGACTAATTAAATAACGAAAAGTAGTCGCATCCACTACTGGTGAATACGTTTCTTCAAAATCAATGTCAGGTCTTTGTGTAAAACCTTGGGCTACTAGACGTGCCTTATATCTAGTTATTTTGCCCTTTTCATTTCTTTTTCGTACAAAGACCTATTTGCATCTAACTGGTTTTACATCTTCAGGTGTAAGGACTACAAGTCCAAATACTTTTCGTTTTGCCAATGATTTTAATTCTGCATTAATGGCATATTTCCATAGGGGTCAATCTTTTCTTTGTTGGCTCTCACTAATGGATTTTGGCTCATGATCCTCATTATCATTCATTACATCATATGCTATATGATAAGCAAAGATGTCATCAACGATGTCTTCATTTCTATCCCATCGGATTCCATTCATAACATAATTTATTGAGATCTCATTATTTTCACATATATCAGGTACTTGGGTCTCTTCTGGGACTACAACATTCTCTTCTGGAGATAATATCTCTTTAGGAGATGGCTCTTCTGGAGCTACTAATTTTTCTTCATTATCCTCAACCTGACCATCTATATTCTTTGCTCCTTTTCTTTTTCGAGGATTTTTATCTTTTGAATCGATAGGCCTGCCACGCTTCAGGCATGCTTTGGATTCATTCATAGCAGGTTGTCCTTCAGGGACATCAATTTTAATAGGAGCATTAGCAGCTGGGACATGTGACTTTGTCACTTTCTTTGGGTCAGTAAATGCTTCTGCCATTTGATTAGCTAAATTCTATAAATGAATTATCTTTTGAACTTCCAGTTCACACTGTTTTGTACGATGATCAAAATGAGCCAATGATAATTCATTCCAACTAATTTCTTTACCCAGCTATTTGTTTTCTCCCTCTAATGTTGGGAATAATGATTCATCAAAATAACAATCGGCAAATCGTGCCGTAAATAAATCTCCTGTGGATGGTTCTAACCATTTTATAATTGATGGAGATTCATACCCAACATATATTTCCATCTTTCTTTGAGGGCCCATTTTGGTGCGTTGTGGCAGTGCTACAGGCACATATACCGCACACCCGAAAGTTCTTATATGGGAAATATTAGGTTCCTGATCAAAAACCATTTATAAGGGGGAAACCTTTAAATAACTTGTTAACCTAATGCGAATTAACATTGCTGCATGCAAAATGGCATGGCTCCAAACAGAAATTGGTAGATTAGATTTCATAAGTAAAGGTTTTGCAATTAGTTGCAACTTTTTAACCAATGATTCTGCAAGTCCATTTTGCGTGTGAACATAAGCTACAGGATGTTCAACATCAATTTCAAGGGACATACAATATTCATTAAAAGCTTGTGATGTAAATTCACCAGCATTATCAAGACATATTTTCTTGATAGGATAATCAGGGTAATGTGCTCTTAATCTAATCAATTGAGCAAGTAATCTCGCAAACGCCAGGTTGCGAGAAGATAATAAGCAAACATGCGACCATTTAGTTGATGCATCAATTAAAACCATATAGTACCTAAATGGTCCGCATGGTGGGTGTATTGACCCACAAATATCTCCCTGTATCCGTTCTAGAAATGTAAGAGACTCACTTTCTACTTTACTTGGTGAGGGGCGAATAATTAACTTTCCCTTGGAACATGCAGCACATGAGAAATCATGGTATTGTGGTATTTGTTTACACTTCAGGATATGTCCACATGAATTCCCAATTATTTGTCGCATCATGATTGAACCGGGATGGCCTAACCGGTCATGTCAAACAATAAATTCATTGGTAAACTTCTGGTGTACATTATCAAACTGCTGGTTTGAATTGGTAAACTTTTAGTCTGCATTATCAAACTGCTGGTTTGAATTGGCAAACTTCTGGTTTGCATTATTGAACTTCTGGTTCTCAATAGTATGTGTTTCAATTGTGCTTATACATGTGTAATACAAACCAAAAGAAAAAATAGGAAAACTTTCTAATATGCATTTTCTACCAGTAACTATATTTGCAATGACAAGATATTCCTTATTATTTTTAGTTGTTGTTTCTAAATGATATCCATTTCTGCGGATATCTTTAAAACTCAGTAAATTTCTTTTAGACTTGGCAGAATAAAATGCATTATCAATGCATAATTTTATTCCTTCAGGTAACAAAATACTAGCTCTTCCGGAGCCTTCAATTAAATTTATACTACCAGATATAGTCTGAACATTGGCTTCTCGTATTACCAAGAAAGAAAAATATTTATCATGTCTGAGTATGGTGTAGGTTGTTGCACTATCAACGAGACATAAATCTTCAGGATTGATGCCAATAGGATTCATTCTTCATAAAAACATAAATAAAATTAATACATATGATAGAAACAACTTTAAATAAAATATAACAGTTCAAATTATATTAAGAAATCTGCAACATCCAAATAGTTATTATCTATATCGCCATACTCAGAATTCTCGCCCTGATCAACATGATTAACTTCAACATTTGATCTTTTACCAGTATTTTTAATTGATTTTTGGTAAAGATCAACTAGGTGCCTTGGTGTACGACAGGTACGAGACCAATGGCCCTTGCCACCACATCGATAGCATGGATTATCAGCATATTTGTTATGCCTACTGCTTTCCCCTTTTTGGTTCTTATCAGTCTTTTCCCACTTCTGGTAGGAATTTGAACCTCCATGATATCGACCACGACCACGACCACGGCTGTAGCCACACCCACGTCCACGTCCACGTCCACATCCACGGCCACAATAAAATTCATTAGTTACTACATTCATTTTAGGGAATGGAGTTGAGCCTGTTGGACGGGATTCATGATTTTTCAACAAAAGCTCATTATTTTGTTCAGCCACAAGGAGACAAGAAATTAACTCAGAATATTTCTTGAAACCTTTTTCACGATATTGCTGCTGCAGGAGTAAATTGAATGCATGAAATGTGGAGAATGTCTTTTCTAACATATCATCATCAGTAACATTTTCTCCACATAATTTCAATTTAGAAGTAATTCTGAACATAGCTGATTTATATTCGCTTATAGATTTAAAATCTTGCAAACGTAAATGCATCCAATCAAAATGAGCTTTTGGAAGAATGATCATCTTCTGGTGATCATACCTTTTTTTCAAATTGTTCCAAAGGACAAGTGGGTCTATTACTGTCAAATATTCAGTTTTTAAATCCTCATGTAAATGGTGGCGAAGAAAAATCATGGATCTGGCTTTATCTTGGTTGGATGCCTTACTCCCTTCTTTAATCGTGTCTTCCAGACTTTTGGCATTCAGGTGAATTTCCGTATCCAACTTCCAAGATAAATAATTTTTTCCGGTAATATCAAGAGCCACAATTTCAAGTTTTGCCAGGTTTGCCATTGTTCAAACTAATTAAAGAAATAAATGAAAATAATTAAAATATGAAATGTAAATATGCAATATAATAACTGTAAATTCATAAAGACAATAAATAATTCATAATGCAAGATAAGAAATTAAAACATGTATGGCTTCGGGCCATTTAATCTCATGACTTCAGGCCATGTATGGCTTCGGGCCATTTAATCTCAAGATGAGGAATTAACTATTATCTTCAGGATAAAAGTTGTACATGACTTCTGGCTGTACAATAAAATAAAAAATGAAAAATATATATAGCTTCTGGCTATATAATAAGATGATAAATATATATAGCTTCTGGTTATATAATAAGATGAAAAATGTATATAGCTTCTGGCTATATAATAGAAAATCAAATGGATATGGCTTCTGGCCATATTATAAGAAATTAAAACATTATGACTTCTGGTCATAATTTTAAGAATCAGATGTGTATGGCTTCTGGCCATAATAATAATAATAATATAAAAAAACTTGACAATATATATAAATTATATAAAAATAATGACGATCTCCAATCTTAGCCATGGAACCCGATGTTATATAACAATCGGTAAAAGTATCTCTCTAATTCCATATAGTAGCTCAGATTATCCTAGATCTATAAAATAAAACAAGATATATATAATCATTAAAGAAACTATAAGAAGATCATACCTTCTTTTAGAGCTTCGTGTTGATAACGTGTTATAAAAGTATATGTGATAAGAGAGAATATTGATAGAATTCAAAGAAAGGATTATAGAATTTCTAGAGAGAAGTTCTCATTCAGTTCTATTGAAACAATCAATTACAGGCCTTTATATAGAGTCAAAAATCTAACCCTGGTTGCCTGACCATGGTTATATTTAACTCTGGTTACATGACCATGGTTACTTTATATATTCTTTATGTCCTTGTCTTCTTTTGCTTTTGCTTTGTGTCAAATCTTCTTTTCTTCTTTATGTCAAGTTGACTGGAAGAATAATATGAATCAATGGACATTCACATATTTAATATTCATAACAGGCTCCGATTTTTGTCTCGTTCTATATGAAGAGATAATTGTTTGATTGAGAGTTTGAGACTGTAATTTCGATTATGTCTAAAGAAAAAAAAAAGAATTTTAACTTTATCCGACCCGTGAGATTTGAGCATGGAATGAAAAACCGGACCGGACCGGCCGGTCGGACCGGAAAACCGGCGAACCGGTCCCAAGTCCGGTCCGGTCCGCTGCTTGTGAGGGGAGGAGGGTCGACTCGGTCAAAACCGGTCGACCCGGCCGGTTCTTGAGTGACTCGGCAAAACCGCCGAGCTAAGCGGTTTGACCGAATCACTTGAAAATAAAAAAAAATACAAAAGCAGAACGGAGTAAGACGTGATTTTTCTGAAATGATCGGATTCAGAAAGATCAAAAGAGGAAAGACAAACTCAGGCAAGCAATCTCCTTTCGCAGACGAAAATCAGGTGACGGCGAGCCTGTGCCCTAGCCCAGCATCCGGCGATGACGGCGACCCTATACCCAGATCAGCGTTAGACGACGACGGCGACCTGCAGGAGAAGGGAGATGCCGAGACTATGAAGGTTGATGAAGAAAAGGTGATGTCAAGATCTGGTTGCTGAAGATCTCGTGAAAGGATCTGAAGATGACTTTTTTAAATGCAAATATTGGAAAAGGGAGGATTTGCAGATGAAGACGGAGAAGCGAGAAAACTCAGAAATGAAAGGAGAAAGATGGAAGAAGCCGAAAAAAAACGAACAAGATGAATAGATGATTTTGCCTCGGAAATGGTTTTGCATTGGACTCCTCACATTGAACTCCTCCCTTCCATATTTTTTTATTATTTATTTGTTCAACTTCCAATACGTTGAAACTTGAAAGGCGCAGAATGATCAGTAGATATGTGTGGATGTGGGGCATATTTTACCGTGCGAGAAGTACTCACATCTCATATGTTATCATTGTTTAACATATTTCACATATATAAAATTATAAATGACTAAATCTATTATTTATTTAAATCAAAATTTCCTTTTTCATTTATCTTCAAATTATATTCATCATAATATTATACTTACCTACTTATATTAACATGGTAACATAATCAATTAATTTTATCTATAGAAGTTTAAAAATATATTAATATATATATTATTACTAATAAATTGTAATATTTTAATATGACCGGTTTGACCACCGGTTAGACCCCGGTTGAACCATTAACTCTTAAACCTGTTCCGTGACCGGTTCATTACCCGGTCCGGTTTTTTGTTCCTTGGATTTGAGAGGCCTACAGCTCAAAGGGCCTTTTCATTGTGATTACGTTATCGATATTCAGTTACGCATGATTATGTTGGACGTTAAAACCATATTGACTATTTTTACGAAAGTGATTTGTTTCAACTTGGGTTGATAAGCCAAAAGAGATAGATTTTGATGTCTGACGTACAATTAAACAAACAAATATGTATTTCTAAGTATGTAAATTATTTCAATTTTTAAATTCTTATTTAAAATATAAATTAAATTAAAATAAATCTCAATCTAGACCGTGCAAATTGATAATAAGCACTTATTTTTCTCTCTTTCTATTTAAATCATATAAACACTAATAATTTGAGTTATTATTGGAATTTGAATCTATAGTGTGCTACTTGCATAAGTGCTTTTATACATATTTTAAGGGTCAATTTAAATACATTTATTTTAAGTGATTTTATATTATACTAGGTAAATATTTCCCATATGATAGTGATTCTATCCTACAAAATACAATAGGACTTAAAATTAGTTCGTTCAAATAGGTTTGGAGCTAGTTTGGGCGCTTTTTAAAAGAGAGGAGTACTATAAAGTTTTAAGGGAAAATCTCATTCAGGTTTCAATGATCCGAAAAATATTTTAAAGTAATTTAATCAGCTTTCTTAATATTTTAAAAAAAATCAATTATATATTATATTTAGAACCGAAAGAAATAATATATTTATTTAAGAATTATGTTCACTATTTCAAAAATAAAAATATGTTAAATAAGCAAGTTGTACTTAAGTTTCTTGATTGTATATTTTTCAAAGAAGTTACTTCCTGAGGAAGCATGATTATTTATTTAGACCAAGTGACCCCTAAATTTCAGAATAGGAAATGATCAATTTTTGCCTCGGAGAAAAGGTCAAATTGGTTCAAATATTCACGTCAAATTATGTGAATTCTTAATTAATATTGGGCCAACCGATCCGCTGACTTGGGCTTTATAAGCCTAATGGGCCTACAATCTTTTAGAAAAAAAGGAATTGATAGTACGAAAGTTTTATGGACGTTGGGCTGCTGACCAACATAAGAATATATTCACAAACTATATGCATAGAGCATGATTAATTTTCTTTTTTATTACTCCCTCAGTCCAATTCTTAATATTAGATTCAATTAACCTTCTTCAGAGAAGTTAAATAAGCTAAATCAGTTAATTAATTATAACATATATTGTGTATCATTTAATTATATAGAACAGTTTATAATCCAAACATATTAGTTTGGTATAAAAATGATAAATATATAAAGTAATTTATTTAACTTCCCTAATCTATCCAAACAAGTCAATCGATCTTATATTAAAGACAATAGGTAGTGATTAGTATTATTATAGGGTGTAATGTAACTGTTGCCAATGACCTTATGGTATAGTGGCATTAAGTTTGATCCTACTTATAACTCCGACCTATACACTATAAAAAACTGGTATTCTGTAGCGGTGATATTATAGCGGTTTTAATATAAATTGCTACAAATTTGTAGCGGCAAGGTACGCGCCAAGTGGCGTGACAGATTAGTAGCGTTTTTTGTAGCGGTTAGGTAGACAAAACTGCTAGAAATTTGGCGCAAAATTCCCGCTAAAACTTGTAGCGGTTCATTCGTAGCGGTTAATAAACAAAAACCGCTACAATATACCCGCCACTTTGTGAGACCAAGACCCGCTAACAGTGTAGCGGTTATTTGTAGCGGTTATAGCAACAAAACCGTTACAAAATGTCAAACGTCAAGTATTTGTAGCGGTTATAGGGATATAACCGCTACAGAATTTCAAAAGTTTCTAAGTTTGTAGCGGTTTTGGGCCATAATCGCTACAGAATTTCAAAGGTTCTTGTAATTTGTAGCGGTTATTATAAAACTGTTACAAATTTAAGAGCTGGTTTGCGCGCAGAATACTAAATGACCACAATCCACACTCACCAAATTTCAGAGCTCTCGCAATCGGCCATCTTAATCATGCAAAAAGGTTTACAGCATACAATGTCAATGGTTTTAAGTTTTGCACGGTTTCACAGGATCAAGGATTGCAAACTCAGAATTCGGGTGTTTATGGCACATTTGGGACAAGGAGTTATGTGAGCAGCAGTGACGCCAACATGCAGTTCGGAGGCGTCCCTTACTATGGTAAGCTTCTTGATGTGGTCGAACTTAATTATCAAGGCCGTTTCATCGTGACGCTGTTCAAGTGTTTGTAGGCAAATACCACTACTTCTCGGGGACTGACAACTGACGGCTTAGGGATCACATCAGTCAATTTCTCACGGCCGATTCATACTGGTATATCTCAAGATGATGAGCCGTATATTCTAGCTTCAGAGGCACATCAGGTTTATTATGTCGAGGACGAGAGGCACAGGGATTGGCACATGGTCGTTCATCTAAAGCCACGAGACCTTTACGACATGGGTGAAGGCGATAATATCGCCTACGAGAGTGAGCCATTTCAGCTAGCCGATTTTGAAAACTACTTCCTTGAAGGCGATGACAATTTACCTCTACTGCGGTGAGTTTTTTTAAGTCCACGTCATTTAAATTAAATTTTTTAAATTTAATAAAACATCCATAACAATAATTTTTCTACATAATTTTTGTAGGGATGTCGACGATGAGTGATCAAATTCAAATTATGCTTTTCTCTTAAAAAAACTGGAAAAAAAATTTTAAAAAAAAATTAAAAAAAAAATATTTGTAGCGGTTATTAAACTGCTACAAAAGTAACAATAACCAATACAAATAGTACGTGGATCCCTATAAATACCCTTACCATAACTCATTTCAAACACTCTCCAATTTGTTTTCACCTTACCTTTCTTTCAGTTTCTCTCATTTACAACTTCTTTTGTATGAGTAGAGAAGCTGAATAATACGATCACATATGGTAACAAGTTTTTTTATTTTTTTTACAATACTTCTTTCCTTTATATAAAATTTATTCTCACCATTTTTTTCAGATATATTAGAGCTATATCTCATTTTCATCTATTTTTCATACACAATTACATTATATTAGACAACATAATAATTCCTTATTACCTACGTATCCTTAATAATATTATTAATATAATTTTTATACTAATCCAATTAAATTAAATTTATCCTTTTAATTTATTAATAAGATAATTAAATTAGATAAACTAATAAAAAAAGAAACTAATTAATTTAATATTAAAAGAACAGAAACAAATGATTGTATAATTTTAAAAAAAAATTTAAATATTTGTAGCGGTTATTAAACCGCTACTAACAAACACGCCTTTTTAAACTCAAATTAAATTTTTTGGCGTTAAATTTGAATTTCATGAAATTAGTAGCGGTTTTAAACCGCTACAAATTTCATAATAATTCAAAATTAGTAGCGGTTTATTAACTGCTACAAAATTGAAAAAATGTCATTTTTCTTCTCCCGCCTTCAAAATTTCAATTTTTTATATTTGTAGCGGTTATATAACGGCTACAAATATCTCTGAAAAAAAATTTCGTTCATGGGGATGTTGTAGCGGTTTTTTGTAACCGCTACAAAGGATGTAGCGGTTATGTTCCTTGAGTAGCGGTTTTATATAACCGCTATAAAACCTCTTGCAACATACGATTTAGTAGCGGTTTTCCTAACCGCTACTAATATTATTTGTAGTGGTTAAAACCACTACTAATACCTATTTTTAACAACTATTAAATCATATTTTTTTTATAGTGATAGTACCTTTAGTTCGTTCAATCTTTTTATCAAAGTTTACTCTATAACAACTTCAAATAAAACTTTCATTAACTTTGTATCAAAAAAAACTTTCATTAACTCAAAAATAATAAATGGCAGAAATTTTTTTCATAATTTATATATATTTATATAATATAAAAAACTAACAAAAATTTACAAAGCTTTATAAATAAGAATGGCATGACTTTCATAGTACAATTGTTATTTATTTATTTAAAGGGAAAATCCAATTAAAATACTATGAAAATTACAAAAGGATAAATCAATGATTCCAATATTCAAAAATCTGTGTCAGTACGGCTGGACCAATTCGAGATATGAAATCTTGCCAAAAGCACCCCGGCCCTTGAGTAGAAAGAAGGTTAATGCTAGAGTAAGTGTTTGTTTGGAATAGCATATTTTTAGATAATAAGTGTTTATAAATCGTGATTTACGGTAAACGAGGTAAGTATGTAAGAGGAGTTTTATCTTGACTTGCATAATAAACGTTTATATTCAAAAAATAAGTGTTTCCAACATACACTAACAAAACGAGTTTGGGTGCGGGGAGAGATAGATAGCCTTTAACCCCCTGTTTTTTCATGACAGCTAGCTCACCTTTCTCTAATTTCTGACCTCCTGTGACAGCGATTAAGAGGGTAATGGCAGTGGTGAGCTCCAACGTTGGCAACTGAGGCCCAACTCCTTTTATCTTACTCTAGCATTAACCTTCTTTCTATTCACGGGTATGGTATGGGATCTTTTTGGCAATATTTCATATCCCAAATTGGTCTAGCCGTGACATGGGATTTTATATATTGGAATCACTGATTTGCCCTTTTTGTAATTTCCATGGTATTTTTATGGATTTTCTCTTATTTAAATGAGTTCTTATTTTTCCCCAAATGGTCTTGGGGGCAAAATCTAGTTCTACGTTTGAATCTGACTTTTTTTTTAAAAAAATAATCAAGTGAAATGTTATTCACTTACGAGTATTTGTCATGAAAGCTTTAAACATTGGGAGAAGAAGAAAATAGAGCTTTTATATATATATATATATATATATTGGAGATATAATGCGAGACACTTTATTTAAAAGGTCAAAAAAATGACTGAAAAAAGAGGCGTTAAATAAAGGCTCCTGCAAAAAATTGTGACTTTCATCACATGTGTCATGTGCTGAAGAATATCGTGTGATTGGCGAGCACGATAGATTTTCAAAGTTCCTGATCCCATGTTGCAGGGTCCATATTCTACGGCTGGGCCTCCCCAAACCCACGTGGCAATAGCAATACTCTATCTCCTTCCTTTGGGTTGGTTTGATACTTTGATAGAACCATTTTTAAAGGGAAAGTAAAGGGGAAGAAGAAATAGGAAACCAGGAATTTTCCTTGACAAGTACAGGGAATGAAGGTTTCAAAGATCAGGAATTGGATGACACTCAGACTAATGTCCTGTTTGGTATGATGGAATTAAGGGTGATAGGAATGGAATTGAGGATCAATTCCATCATGATGCTTGTTTGGTATGATGGAATTGGAAAATTTTTCAATTCCATATGGAAGCCAAATAGGCTTAATTCCACCCGATCAATTCCATCAAAATACCTCATATTTACAATTCCATGTGATCATTTCCATCTATTACCATCCACTACCTTCAAAAAAAAAATTGAAGGACATTTTAGTATTTTTATACAAAAATTAGATATCATTTCCATGACATACCAAACATACTTTTAGTCCCCATTTTCATATCCATTTCCATCAAAATCATACCAAACGGGACCCAAGGGGTGCTGGTTCATGGAAAGCTTCAAGATCAACATCTTACCTTCATGGTAGGAAGACATTACTGGAATCAGAGGTCGATTTAAAGCACATGAAGGTTTTGCAACTGAGAAGTTGATCTCCCATTTCTCAGCTTGGCATCATGTTAGTATGGAACTGACATGCATGAGACTAAGAATCCCAATTTGGGATTTTTAGCATATCTTAACCATTTACTTCAATCGTTCGACAACTTAGTAAATAGGGCAGTTCTCAAGAAATTTCACTAGCTTCTACTTGTTACTCCCTCCAGTCCTAATTATAAGATAAAGTTGACTTTTTTAAAGAAATTAAGGAAGCCAATTAAATCACTTTAGAATATTTATATTTTTAGTATCTTCAGATTATATATCAGTTTATTAGTCAAATTAATTAGTTTGAAGAAAAAAATATAAATATAAATATTCTAAAGTGATTTAATTGGCTTCCTTAATTTCTCTAAAAAAGTCAACTTTATCTTATAATTAGGACCGGAGGGAGGGAGCCGAGGGAGTATTAGATTTTCTACATCTGTGTTATATGCTCTTGGTGTTAGTTATCTGACATGTCTTCATTAGACTTAGTGGTTGACTTCTGCATTCAAATCATTATATAGTTGTATAGCCTAGATTCCATCCCAGCATCATGATTAAGTATACCTTTAGTGGAATTTCCAAGTATTACAAGCGCTTGCACCATCAATATTAGACTCTCGACACGTTTTGTGCCCATTTCATTCAAACCCAATTTGGGTAGATGCCGGATCTTCCTCTTTCGAGAGTAAAATTAGTGGCATAAACTTCTTCAACAACTTCTTGTTAATGAATTCTTCATTATGCAGCGTTACAAGACAAGGACAAGGATTCTTTATTGATGGATCGTCATCCTTACGTATATGGCTTGACATGGTTTTCATTTTGCTGCCTAGTTGTATGCTTTTATTACTTAATGTGTTGGAGGTTTTAATATGGTTGTTGATTATGGTGGTTGTAGTAGTTGTTCATACGTCTGTATCTTTTATGTTCAATCTTGTGAACTCTTTTGTCTATTGGTGTCTAGAGTGTGATGGTGTCTTAGATTTGTTATATTTCTATAGTCATGTTTATGTTGTACTAACATTTTTATATTTATAAATATATTTGATCATTTTATTAAAAAAATATAGAACCATTTTTAAATTAATCAAAAATAAATTAGGTTTAAAAATTACTACTTGATATGACTGGAAAAATGAATATTTTTTTTAAAAAATGTATTAATTAAATTAATTATATTTTTTCAGATCAATTAAATTAATTTTAAAACATGAAAATATCACAATGCCCTAAGGAGAAAAAGAACATCTAAGTTAATGACACCCCACGCCTCCACTCTTAAAGGAAGTTGTGAGTTTTAGTTCCAAAAGTGGCAAAAAATTGGGGTGTGTGGCGTGTGGGGTTACTCACTCATATGGGAGGGTTAAATTGTTGGGGCAAAAAAAAAAAAAAAAGCTTATGAAAATTAGGGTTTGTTTGGAATGACATTAGAGTTTTTAAAAGCAATTTTTAATTATGATTTATGCTGTGTGAAGTAAGTATATAAGATGAGTTTTATCTTAATTTACCTAAACGTATTTATAATAAGCAGCTTCAAACAAACACTTAACAGCATAGAAAGAGTTGTCCAAGAAACTAAAGATTCAACGTTCACTAGAGAAAATGACCACAACAACCTAAACACAAAAGTAGTCTCAGAAATTAATTTATATGGAAGAAAGATCAGAGAGTTCACATGGAAGTCATTTTGTTTAGGCATGGTTATAAGTAGAGATTAGGCCTGGTTCTGCTACTTGTATTACTCATATGTTATAACTATGAATTTTGATTTTAGAATAAAAAAGAAAAAGTAGATTTACGAGTATTTTAAAATAGCAGCAAGGATTGATTTCTTTAGTCGAGATCCTGTAGCTAAATTGACACCAAGCATCTCCCTTTTAAGTTTTTTTTTTTCTCCAACATGAGACGATAGTGAGTTTGAATACTCTGTAAAAAAACATAATAGGTGTGAGTTATAACAATAAAAATGGTCAATCTTTCTAATAATAGCAGGAACAAAATGGCACCCATCTTCTTTTATATATATTAAAATTAGAAATGAAATCATCAACTACTTATTTATATCATTATATGTATTAAAAAAAGTTTTATTTGGAAACTCTTTCGGCTATAAAAAAAAACTTATTGGAAAAACCTAAAATAATGGCTCATTAAAAAAATATTAATAGGGATGTAGTGGTGTTCATGGCAGGACAGGGCTGAACATGACCCTTACCTGATGCTTAGCCTGAAAGATGAACAGATGGTATTTTATAGCTGTTATATTTCGAGTAGGACTGGTCAGGGCGGGCCTCCATTCCTGATTCCTAGAATTGAAAAAATAATAAAGTATCCAAAAAGAATACAAAGAAATTATAATTTTGATAATGCAAAAGCATATTCTATACCATAGTTCTTTTAAGATTTTATTGTTTATATTTAATTCCTAGACCAATGAAATAAATTAATTTAGTAGAGATTATTTTCTTTTTATTCAATAATATTTTATTTCTCAACTCTTAAAGCCTTAATTTACCAATTTCTTAATTAAATATGTTTATGCGCATATTCACTGAGTTAACAGAAAATATTTTTGATCATTATATTCTAATTGAATGGAAACTAAATAGGGAGAATTGTTAAAAAAGACCTCATGGACAACTTATTTGCTAAATGGGACTTGGAAAGATATCTTGCACATGGAGGGAAGATATCTGCACACGGAAGGAAGATTTCTACACACGTAGGGAAGATTTCTGCACACGTATAGGGAAGAATTTTGCACACAGGAAAGATCATCTGCACACCAGAGAAGATATTCTGCATACATGGAAGATAATCTACACGTAAAGGTCTCATTTGGCAAATAAGTTGCCAATAAAAGATTTTTTCACAATTTTCCGAACTAAATACTTGTTTAATATTGTCAAATTATGGATATATGTGTATACTATATATATATATATATATATATATATATTTAAAACACAATTTTTTATACATGTCGAGCATGGCAAAATGGATAGGCCAGCATATCTTACCCGGTCCTATTTGATATTTGATTCGGCTTGAAGATGCCCAACTGATTTACAGTCGATTTTTTAGGTCGAACTGGACGTTTTTTTACTGGATTTAAGCAAGCATTGAGGACATTCGGGCCTCATAAACCCTCCTAGTAAGTGATTCTTTTTCGTTGGGAAAAGATCATATATCTCACATCAAAGACACTTTGTTGGAGCATGAAGCATGATCACAAACAGGGACAAAAAGAGAAGAAAACAAAAAATTGAAAAAGCAACATTTGACCAAAATTGAATAAAGACGTGAGGGCAATCAGAGGAGGCGATCCTACATGTGCATGGGCATGTAATGACAGCGAATGAAATAACAATAACATGTCCTTTGCATTAAACCTGTCTTCTTCATATATGCTACTCCCTCCAGTCCTAAATATAGGATAAAGTTTGTAGTGCAAATTGCACTACAAACTTTGTCCTATATTTAGGACCGGAGGTAGTATATAGGTGTCCTTTTTATTTTTGGAATATGAGAAAAATTCATTATATCACCGTCCCAAATTTATTCTTATACCTAAGATATTAAAACTCGGATCGGGCATTGAATCGGTTGGAGTACTAGGTTAAGGGTTAGTGGGTTAGATCGGGACAAAACCGGTGAGAAATTGAAAATTTTAGACTTATAATATGAAATTCTAAAGGAAAAATTAAAATTTTTTTTTTTAAAAATACCAACCCAGACCAAACCGGGAACCGGACCGGTTTACAGGCCGGTTCACCGGTTCCTGGGCCGGACCGACCGGTCCAGTCTGGGTTCAATAACCTGGCTTATACCTGAACTTTAAATTTAAATCTACATCCGAGTAATCATGCAAAATGATTCTCAAACAATGTTAGACTTGTTTTTTTAACATACCCACACCATATTCACAATATTATAATCAAAACAAATATTTTAACCCGCTCTCATAATTATTGTATAGAATAATTCTTTTGTTGTCTCAATCTATGAAATAAGACATAAATTGCAGTTCATGAATTGTTTGATGAAAATTAATTGAATCACAACAAAAAAGACAAAGTGACAAATAAAAAAACCATGAGTATGGAAAATGGTAGAATGTTAAATGAATTTTTGCGGGAGCCAAACAAGACTGAATTGTATTACAAAGTGAACATAAAACAAAATGTTGGCTCCAATTTTTGTCTCGTTTTATATGAAGAGAAAATTGTTTGATTGAGACTGTAATTTCGATTATGTCCAAAGACAAAAAACAATTGTAACTTTATCCGACCCGTGAGATTTGAGAGGCCAACAACTCAAAGGGCCTTTCGTTGTGTGGGTGAGAGGCTAATACGTTATCTATATTCGGTTAAGCATGATTATGTTGGGAGTTAAAACCATATTGACCATTTTTAAGAAAGTGATTTGATTCAATTGGGGTTGATAAGCCAAAAGAAATAGATTTTGACGTCTGACGTACAATTATATAGGCAAAATCTGTAAAGAAATAAAAAAATCGCGTCCAAAAACACTGTCCTTAAGAGATATTCCGTAGCCCCCTCAATAAATAGAAAGTGGTATTTCCCCAGAATTAAACGAATCCTTCCTGTAAGGATACAGGGCGGTAAAACAGGCAAAAGATAAAATAACTCAGTAAGAGATTACCGAGGCTTCTATTTCTCTTCTTCCAAATGGTGTCGCGGTTGGGGTATTTATAGACAATGAACTAATGCCTTGAAGTGGTGCCTCTTGAAGAATACACCTCTTCAATTGGAAAGTCATAACTATCTGTTAAATTCATAAACCATGTTGATTCATGAACCAACACAAATCCCTTAATTCATAAGAACATGACTTCTCAAAACACATCTTTTCATTTAAACATACTCTATAATATTAGAGAGACTCTTTCTTTGACACACCCATATGCAATATTTATAACAATCCCCCACATGTGTCAAAGAAAACACATCATTTGCTGAGTTATACCCATGAATATAACCATTGTATCTGGTGGTCCTTAGAACTATGAACCAGATCTAGACCAATAACACTTGGTACACAAAAATGTCAGTGAAGCATGCTTCTATGAACTAACAAATCTTGGTGTGTATCAGAGGTATTAAGAGTCAGATTATATCCTAACATTTCCACTGTTAACAATGGTTTTGCACATTATGTCGGCCATGCGCGTGCCTGGTGCATAATGAATGCTCTAGAAATTTTGCCAAGATCTCATAAGAGTGGCCATACTCCTCTCATAGAGGTGATTTTCACGAAAATGTACCTACACTATGTACACTGCCTCGTTGAACTATGAAATCATTAAGAGCTTTGCTCAACATACAATAATGTAGTCTAGCATATTCAAAGTGTCACAGGAAGGAACGTAAAATATATTTGTACTAGTCAAAACTGACGAACGACTTATTCTTACCTATGGAACCTTCTTCATGGGATCACCAATCACAAAGGTTGGGTTGCCATCACTATCAATTAATAACTAGCTGGCTTTAGTTCCATTCCTCTTGATATTTCAATAATCATTTTTCTCCCAAGGGATTTTGTTAACGGATCCAATAAGTCTGTTATTGACCTCACCAAATCGATTGAGATAACTCTACCATAATTCTTAAGCGCTTATTTATATCATCGAAAACACATATCATTGACACTTAATATTGGTTTCATACTAAAATATTTGTTAAGAGATTTTCAACATTATTTTTGGCATTTCTTCTATTTCTAGAGTAATCAACTCTAGCTCTTATAATATACTTTATTTTTATCACCACTAAAGGTCAATGATAATCAGTGGACTTCTATGTATAAACTAAATTTCAGTTACCATCCGTGAATATCTTCAATACAACGGAAATTCACTATACATGATGTCATCATTTATGACATTCCTTAACTATTTCTTTTTCTTTATGAGAGTTTATATATGCTCAATTTCCACACATCATTTGCTATGTTACAGGATTAACATCTATTAGTGCTACAAATTCTCAACAATTTGTGCATATATTGATTGAACTTTAGAGTAATCTCAAATAGTATCATAAGGAATATTTACATAATGATTCTTAGAACCAATCTTCAGGATCGTTTCTTATTTATCACTATTAAAATAATTAAATTTCCATATCACTACTATAATGCTTATTTAAAGTTATATGAAAATTTTAATAATTCACATCACAAGATCTGTTCTTTACAACAAATAATAAAACCTTCATTAAATTAATTATAATCATAACATACGTTATATATGACAATTTTATAATTTTTCAATACATCAATATATATTTATTTCAAGACGCCCCCCACAAGATACTCTATATCTTAGGCATCCCCACACTTTCAAATATTTGAATAAAAAAGAATTAATTCTAAGTAAATTAGAATCTCATGATATAATTTCTTTCCATCATAGTTAAATTAGAATTTCTCAAATATTTTATTCTAATTTCACATAGGATAACAGAAATTAAATTCAAAACTTGTTTTTCAGAAAATCACATAAATATGATCTCATATGTGAAATATATTATCTAAATAATATCATGCATCAAATTTTTTTTTTTTCAAATACTGCAATTACACCTTGCATGATAGAATTGTTGCAGATAAGTTCATGTCAACAACTAATATTGGCTGTTACACTCTTTCATCCAATATATATATGTATATTAAAGAGCATCTTAGGGGTGTTCAAAGTATCTGGGTCCCAGTTGTCCCGGCCCGGTCCCAGATATTTTATCCCGGGAATTTTCCATCCCTGCCGGGACCGGGATCACAGCTTGTGATCCCGGAAATTCCCGATCCCGGTTTTTTTTTCCCCTTAAAAAATAAGTTATTATTTTATTTTTATATTTTTTTACCCCATAAATTAAATTATCATTTGATAAAATGTATATCACATATTTAGTTAGAGTTAAATCGTATATATCTTGATAAAAATCCTAACTATATAATGTATAAAGATAATAACAAAAATGATGAATGCGATAATAATATTAATAAAAATATGTTATTCTTCAATTCTAGCTCAATTTGTGTGATTTTTATTAACCTTATTAGGTGTTAAATAATCACTTTAAACACTAGATTATAAAAATTTAACTAATATAATTATATTATTAAAATTGGGAATTCTCGGTCTCGGTCCCGGGAATTCCAGGTCCCGGTTGTCCCGGGAATTCCCCGGGACCGGGATCGGTAATGACATCCCAGTCCCAACCACCCCCGGGACGGGAACCGAGAATGGGTGATCCTGATCCCGTCCCGAGATTTGAACACTCCTAGAGCATCTAATCATAAAACAATGATCAAGGGTACATATATACGGTCACCAAATATATAAAATATAACTTTAATAACAATATCCTCATTGAAATAATACGATATCGGCAAAATTCAAGGAGAGATAATAGGAGATTTATTAACTTCCCTATTAATCAAAACTAATATATTTATTAACAAAAGATAATCAAACTTTCAACGGAAGTAAATTCACTGTGCAAGTAATCAATAATTAGCATGAATAATTAAATAACATATTGATATCCATGGGCACATCAATACTAAAAAATTGATACATCAAATATTGAAAGCTATATATAACCACATTATTAAATTTTTTAATTTTTTTAATATATACCCACCAATTATTCTCAATCAACACCTACCTGGGTAAAGATCGGATGTCAATAACGATAACTTTAATGTATCTCTTCTTTTTCTTCATCCTCTTCTTATACCATTGCAAAGATAGTTTCTCTTTATGATTAGACTTGCATACTTTCTTTTCTGCCTCTTACCTATGTTTGCAAGGATCACATAGCCCTCTAAATCTCTTTACCATAGAGATTAAAATAGTCTGGTTGAAGGGAAAATTGGATATTCGTCTATTACTGTACTGATTATGGTCAGCCTTAATTATAGATTTATTTTAAATATGCTTTCATTAGATACAGTAAAACCCAATTCTCACTCCCTCCATTTTCAAATATCATCGGACCAATATATTTTTACTTCTCTCAGATTCTCAATTATCATGAAGCGCCCCAGGAGAACTCTGTGATTCTCTACCATTAAATGGTTTCTCTTCAACAGAAAAATTTCTGCTGGCTTCATGTTGGCGATTGTCATCTGTTTCTTGATTTTCTAAAATAGAAACTGATTTGTTGAGTTGACCGTCTGGTTCTCTTTCATAGAGGCCAATACACTGAGATTGTCTACCATTTAATGCTTTCTCTTTATCAGACAAACTTCTCGCTTCAATTCTGCAATTGTCATCTTTTCACGTGGATTTCAAAATTCTTTAAGAAAACAGGCCACAAAAATGAGAGCCAACAACCTTTTCTCAAACTCGAATCACTTCCTTGTTTCTTTATTGAAAGAAACAAATTCCTCCAACTGCAGAGAGAGGAAGGAGCATCGCAACCGTGGCGCCAAAAGCATGTCTATTGTCTCCCTCTCCATTATTCTTGAACATTATCATACCAAATGATACAATTCATATTACATTGATTCGCATAACAGTCTTAGGAATAATCTCATATTCTCCTATGCAGAAACTGCTATTTGACAATTGAAATAATCAAACTCAGTAAATAGATGAAAATTAGAAACCAGGGGTTTGGCTGAGATATCAGTTTCTATTAAGAACCATCTTGAAATAATCACGCCTCAATTTCATAGATTACTCTATTGATATTTAGATACGACCAAACTTTTAAAGTATACTCGGCGTTTTGATTTCTGACTATTTCCACATATGAAAATCAAGTATAAAAAGGCAGAGAATATTGGAATTAAAACTTATCTCCCGGATGCGCTCCAAATATTAGCAAGAAATATCTCTAGAGACTGTAGGTAAAATTTGCAAAGAAACAAAAAAATATTTAATTCGAGCTGTGTCCGAGGATACTGTTCTTCAGAGATATTTTACAACCCTCTCAATAGATAGAAAGTAGTATCTCCCCAAGATTAAACAAATCTTTCCTATAAGGATACAGGATGGCAGAACTGGCAAAAGATAAAGTAACTCAGTAAGAAATTACCGAGACTTCTATTTCTCTTCCTCCAAATGATGTTGTGGTTGGGGTATCTATAGACAATGAATCAATGTTTTGAGGTGATGCCTCTTAAAAACTACACCTCTTCAATTGGAAAGTCATAACTATATGTTAAATTCATGAACCATGTTGATTCATGAACCAATATAAATGCCTTAATTCATAAGAACATGACTTCTCAAAACGCATCTCTTTATTTAAACATACTCCATAATATTGGAGAGATTCTTTCTTTGACACACCCATATGCAATATTTACAACAAATTATACAAACAAATATGAGTTGGAAAAAAAAACATAAAATATAGATTAAAATTAAAATAAATCTCAATCTGAAACGTGCAGATTGATCATGAGCACTTATTTTTCTCTCTTTCTATTTAAATCATAAAAATAAAAAATAATAATTTGAGTTATTGTTGGAATTGAATCTAGGGATAATTGTTAAAAAAGACTTCATTGGTAATTTATTTGTTAAATGGGACTTGGAAAGATATTTGCACACGGAGGGAAGAATTTTGTACACAGGGAAGATCATCTACACACCAGTGAAAATATTCTGCACACGCGGAAGATAATCTGTATGTGAATGTCTCATTTAGCAAATAAGTTACCAATGAGAGATCTTTTCACAATTTTGCCTTGAATCTATAGGGTGCTACTTGCATGAGTACTTTCATACCTATTTCAAGGGCCAATTTAAATACTCTT
This sequence comes from Inga oerstediana, assembly GCA_963210345.1. Lineage (NCBI taxonomy): Eukaryota > Viridiplantae > Streptophyta > Magnoliopsida > Fabales > Fabaceae > Inga > Inga oerstediana. The sequence continues at coordinate 62,139,663 of OY723408.1, forward strand.
ATTTTAAGTGATTTTATATTATACTTGGTAAATACTCCCTGTATGGTAGTGGTTCTATCTTACAAAATACAATAGGACTTGAAATTAGTTCGTTGGATTGGAGCGAGTCTAGGAGCACTATTTAAAAGAGAGAAGTACTGTAAAGTTTTAAGGGAAAATCTTATTCAGGTTTCAAGGATTAAAAAAAAAAATTTAAAAAGTCTTATTTTTACTTTCTCTATAAAAAAAGTTTTTAGGGGCCTCATTGGTATAAATTCAAAATATAAGCTCATTTTATTAACAAGTGTAGTAACTACATTGATAACTTAAAAGAGCAGTCATTGATAAAACTCATATATGTTAATTAAAACAATTATCATTGATAAGCGTATGTGATTATATTGACAAATCGTAAAGTGATAATTGATAAGTCCATCTATGTTAATCAAGCCAGCTCTCGTTGATAAGTGTATATCATTATATTAATAAGTCTTAGAATAATCATTGATAAACTCAATTATGTTAATTAAAACAGCTTCCGTTGACAAGTATATATGACTATATTAACAAGTTATAGAGTGGTCACTGATAAGCCCATCTATATCAATAAGATAGCTAGAGACTTTTTTAATAGAGGAATGAGACAGTTACATTCAAGTCCCACACAAGAGAAAAAAATAAAAAAATGGTCCCTGAAGTTATTAATGACAAGTCGGGGGCATCCATTGACAAGTCGAGAAGTGTCCACTGACAATTTCAGGAATCATTTTTGTATTTTTTTCCTCTTGTGTGGGACTTGAATATAATTATCCTTAGAGGAATTTACAATGAAACTTTTTTAATACTTTTTTTAAGCCCTTGGGACTTGAGTGAGATTTTCCTAAATTTTTAAGAAGAGATTTAATAACTAAAAAGTTCCAATAACTAGTTAGTAGCATAAACTTATCATTTCTTACAGAGAAACTTGTTATTACATGTTGCTTAATCGTTATTGAACTTTTGAATGATTAAAATCCTTTCTTAAAACCTTATAATAATTCTCCTTATTTAAAATCAATTTACATTTTACAAGATCAAATTGTTTTCTTTCTCTCACACACACACATTGTAAAGCGAAAAATCAACTATCTACCCCTAATTTAAATAAGTACTATATCAAAACATTTTCCTTGTATTTACCCCGGACATAAAAATAAAAAAATTAAATTATTTAAAATGGAACAATTCATCTAGAAATATGAAATTATTTAAAAGGGATAGAAAAAAATTGAAAAGAATATTCAATAAAATTATTGAATAACATCTTTTACTTAGCAATTTATTTAAAAAATTTAATTATTTTTTTTTCCTGAAAAAATTTAATTGTTACTATTAGAGCATAACAGCGTTGTAAGACCTGAAGGCAAAAAAAAAAAAAAAACGTTGTAAGATCTACACGGAGTGATTCCTCTTAACATAAAATAACGAATATAAATTAATATAGAGTTGGTTTGGTAGTATAAAGCCTTATTAAATCTTTCTAAATTTTGAGTTCAAGTTATAAAAGAGGCACATATAGTAAGAGGGACAACCACAAATTCCGCGCTAAATAATAGAGGATAATAATATTTAGGATATAATGAGGGGGTCCGGGTAGAGTTGAACGTGCTTGCTTGAGATAATTTAATTTTAGTTTATAAATACTTTTAAATCGTGATTTATTTTATATAAGTATATAAGGTAAGTACTTCCTCTGATTCTATTTATAAGCAATTTTATCTCTCATAGGGCTGGTTCCTTTTATAAGCAATTTTCACTTTTGTCTGAAAATGTAAGCTTCTCTTTCCTATTTTATCCCTATTAAATACTCATTTTCTCTCATATCTTATACTCATTATCTCTCATAATTTTTATTTATTTTTTCTTCTATACTCTTTTCATAAATAGGGGCATATATGAAAAAATATGATATTTTTGACACACTTATTCTTTTTAACTATCGGTTCGTTTTAACCAATCAAAGAAAAAGTTGATTATAAATGGGATCAAAAAGATTATATGAAAGAAATTTTATCTCAATTTATATAAAAAACACTTCTAACTCAAAAATAAACTATCCAAACACCGCTTAGGACAATGAGAAAGAAAAGAAGAGGAGTTAGTAGGGTCCGCACTGTGGCAGAGGAGCGTCCCTGACACCCAATTTAAACCCCTCACTCTTCTCGAAGCCACTCTCCCTCCCTCTCTGTCTTTTACGTTTTTAATTTCCTCACCAAACTTTTTAATTTCCTCATCTCGTTTCTTTCGAGGAATCCATCCTCTGTTTTTTTTTTAATTTCAATAATATTAAAAACATGTTTGGATTAATCTATTTTTTAAGAATAAATACTTATAGGGGTGTCCAAAGTATCTCGGTCCCGGAATTTTGATCTCGGGAATTTCCCGTCCCGGCCGGGACCGGGATCTAAGAGACCCGGGACCGGGACCGGGACCGGTCACATACCTTGTGATCCCGGTCCCGGCTTTTTATTTTTTTTTTAAATTTTTTTCTTAAAAACTAAGTTATTGTTTTATTTTTATATTTTTTATCCCATAATTTAAGTTATCATTTGATAAAATGTGTATCACATATTTAGTTGGAGTTAAACTATATATATTGTTATACTAATCCTACTATATAATTTATAAAAATAATAACAAAAATGATTAAGGTAATCATAATAATAATAATAAAATGTTATTCTTCAATTCTAGATCAATTTGTGTGATTATTATGGCCTTATTAGATGTTAAATAATTACTTTAAACACTAGATTATAGAAAATTTAACTAAAAAAATAATATTTTTTAAATTTAAATTTTTTTTAAAGAAAACCGGGATTTCCCGGTTTGATCCCGGTCCCGCCCGGGATTACCGGGACCGGGACCAAACCGGGACCGGGACCGGGATGCAATTTGCATCCCGGCCAAAAACCGGGAGTGGTGGATCCCGGTCCCGGTCCCGGTTTTGAACACCCCTAAATACTTATTATGTAAGTCGAGATAAAATTCCTTCACATATTTACCTCGTATACCATAAATCACGATTTATAAATATTTATTACTTAAAAATAAGTTATCTAAACGAACAATAAAATTATACAATTATTTAATTATTTCCTCACCCAATAATAGCATTCCATGATTCGAAGTTTTTACTTTTTTTGGCTAACCATATTACCGGCTTCACTCTTCTATGTGATAAGAATCTCATCCTCGCGAATCAAACCAAAACCACACACCTATTATATTTTTAATTTCCAGATTATCAAGTTTTGTTTTAGATATGCAATATAAAATAGCCTTGCGTGGCCATGAATACACACCTATTATATAATGTGGTTTGATGTTATTTTATTAGTGCAAAGCATGCCGGAAATAACCTGTAGATAGAATCAGAGAAGTATTATATATAAATGTCTTTCTCGGACTGGCCCAACCACAAGTCTTCGTTTCAATTTGGATTCTATGGTATCAAGATATATTCCGCAAATTAAAATATAATCACTGTGCATATTTTTAATTTAATAATGGCTTTTGCGTCTTACTCTTTGTGACAAATAGACACGTCACGACTAACTAACAAATTTTAATTGGGACAATCGATCACCTCCCTCATCATTTATATAAAAAATTTGGATATGAGGAAAAATTGGGAAATCCATTGATTCAAGCAAACGATGATCTAAGAGTATCCTATGCAAATCCAAATCTTTCCCAGGTTTAGGAATCCGAACTAGACCGGCCGGTTTGGCCCGGAAACCGGCGAACCGGCTGGTAGATCGGTCCGGTTCGGGTTCCTATTTAAATTTTTTTTTTATTTTTTCTTTATAATTTCATACTATAAGCTTAAAATTTTCAATTTCTCACTTATTTGGTCTCAGTTTGACCCCGGTCTAACCCACTGATACTTAACCCAATACCCCGACCGATTCAATACTCGGTCTAAATTTTAATACCTTGCATAATTCTTTTTGCAATCAAGTATAAAAATTTGTTGACAATTTATATCATCACCTCATTGGATGACAAAGTCAGCAAGTCAAGAAAAATAAAACTACCACGATATATTTGCCCACACCCAAAAGAAAAAAACTACTCTACAATAAGCAACATTTTTTTTTATTCTGTCAACATATTCCTTCGATTTTTCTGCATTTTGTTTTTAATTTTTAGTATGTCCAAGATAATAAATTATAAAATAAATTTTGTTTGTTAGTGTGCATATCAAGGTGGCCCAATCCAATCTAAGGCCAGCATTGTTTTGGCATTATCTGAGTTAATTATTCTAGAGAAATAAGAAGATCCAAGGCTTCATAATGTATATCCCTCACCGAGAGTCTCGTTTTTTTTTTGTTCAAACACTGAGAGTCTCTTTCAGATTCTCTTATTTCTTATTACCTCTGGGTTCTAATTATAAGATAAAATTAATTTTTTTTGGAGAAATTAAGGAAGCTAAATGAGTTACTTAATCATATGATATGTTATATATCCTTATATTATATATTAATTTATTAGTCAAACTAATTAGTTTGAAGAAAAAAAATATAAATATAAATACTCTAAAGTAATATAATTAGCTTCCTTAATTTCTCCAAAAAAATCAACTTTGTCTTATAATTAGGACCGGAGGGAGTACTTTCTAACCCTATTTACATATTTAGTATTCATTATGAGAATAAGAATAAGTTTTATCCCACTAATAGTGATGTGAAAAAATAATTTGTTGTTAAAATAACTTCTAAATCATATAAGGTGCATTATAGGATAAGAAAAATTTAAATAAAATATATCATTTAGGCTTTTAATATACACAAAGCTAATGAATTATGCCTTAGAACAAGTTAATATATAGATTTTATGACATCATTTTAGGATATTTGTTTATGTACTTTCTATATTAGTTTTAATTCTTAAATAAATTATAATTGATAAAGTGAATGGTAATCAATTCAAATTCTGAAATAAACAATGTCTTTTAAGCTTTTAGTATTCAGGAAGTAATAAATTAGAGAAACAAATTCTAAAACAAGACATATGTTTTAGATTTTTAATTTGTATGGGCGTAACAATTTCTAGAGTAGAATAAATTGTTATCTATAATTGATTATAGTTGGGCAACAGATTCTAAAATAAGACAAATTGTTGTTTATTTTTACCTTATACTAGTAATAACTAAAAACATCCCATGCATTGCCTAAGAAATAAAAAAATATAGTTATTTATGTTTTCACACCTTCTAATAAAAGCCTTAAATTTTGTAAAATTATCACAAAAAAATAATCTACACATTGTTTTAAATGCTATTACTTTTTGTAAAATTACTAAAGAAAAAATTTATTAAACCCCTAAATTGGTAACTAGAATCAGTTTTTAAGAAAAATATGTAAAAATTTAAGGACCAGTCTAATGTGAGGGGATCTTAGTGAGTTTGATTTTTAAGAAAAATATGTAAAAATTTAAGGACCAGTCCTTTTTTGTTTTATATCTTTTATCTAATAAAGTTTTATAACCCCCATTTATTTATTTTTTAAATTAAAGTCATTTAAATCCTCCTTCCCTTCCATTTCTCCACATTCATTGTAACTAAAAAAAGCCAAGTATAAGTATCAATAGAAAATTAAAATCAAACATCCTCATTTAAAAAATTTAAAATAAATGACCTTATTATAAATGATTTTTTAAATCATAAACAGAATTGAATAATACTAATAATATGCTGGCAAAAAAAAAAAAGAATAATACTAATAATAATAATAAATAAATAAATAAACAATGCGCATAAATTGAATTCAAACCGTCGGCTTTTATTTCGTTCTCCGTTTCAAACGTCTCAGAGAATCTTATGCCAACCACAGAGGCCTCCTCTTCCTGCAACTGCAGCTGCTGCTGCAGCTTCTTCTAACTTTCATAAAGGAAACTCGTCAGAATATTAAACTCAACCAAATAACTCTCTTCTTCTCTCCCTTCCACGACCACTAAAATCACTCTATCTCACAACGAAGCATTAGCTGAGTTCTTGACAATTTGAAATCCATTTTTTTTTTTGGGGCGAACCAGCATTTAATTGCTTCAAATTTACCCAGAAGACAGTAAGAAGATCATTCTTGAGTGTTTCTGAAACATAAACACACTCTTTTTGGGTTGACTTCTATATCATTCATGTCATTTTTGAAAGATTCAAATCCTTGTTTTCACGATTTTTGAAATACTGAGACTTCGCAAATGGTGATTTATTTGAAGGAATAAATCACAGCAGAAACTTTGAGAAGCTGAGGCGAAGCGATGGTGATGAAGGAGAGGGACGAGGAGCTCACTCTGTTCCTTGAGATGCGGCGGAGGGAGAAAGAGAATGAGAAAAACAATCTTCTCCTTCTTCAGAACACCGACGAGCTCGATGGATCTAATCTAGGTACGTTTGTTTTATTCTAGCTCTAGCAATTTCATGTTGTGACTTATGAACGGTTCTGGTATAGTTCTATTAAACGGTTCTGTGTTTTTGATGCTGTGCAGGATCTAATCGGGTTAGTTCTCCCATTTCTAAGATGCTAACTTCGGCGGTGCCACGGAAAACGGGTGCTGATGAGTTTCTAAATTCAGAGAATGAGAAGTCTGATTATGATTGGTAAGGGATGTATATAATTTGGTCACACAGTTATATAAATTTTTTTTGCAGATCATCTGGATTAAGAAGAGAATGCTTATTGAGATTAAGATGCGTTGAGTGTTTAGTTTGATTGATAATCTGACATGAGTCGGGAGAATTTCTTACTGTTTGTAATAGCCGGAATTATATTGGGAAACTCTCCTCTTTTTTTTTTTTTTTTTGAATTATGAAAGTTCATCGTTGTTGTCATGAGGATTTCGAGCAATTATCTGCTTGCTGCCCAATGTTAACTCAATTATTATTTGCTTATTTTAGATTTCTTTTATGGAAGGTAGGAAAGGCAATAGATCCTTGAATATCAATTTGCTTCTCAAATGATGCGTGCGTTTCCTAATCTTAATCTCTTTGCAATCAATAGTGACCAATAATTTCTATGATAAGAAAAAAAAGTTTAATTATTTCCTTTGCCTCGGTTAAATCTAATTCTTATGCCAATTATTTTCTCCAACAGTAGAAATCAATTTCTGGTTTTACTTCCCATATATTATCGTCTGAAAGTGATCGTCGTTAGAAAAGAAAATCTTGAACACCGTAATCTAGTCATCTTCTGCCGATTTCAGTGGAAACCTTTTGTGGAGGAATGATTCTTTTGCTCTATGCACAGTAAATCAAGTATTTTATACATGTGGACGACATTTCAATGCTATTCTATTGCCGACAGAAACCCCTCCTACCAAGTTTAAATAGGTTAGATGCAAGTAATTGCCTGTGGAGTAGAAGTGTCCCACCTTGTTCCTATTTGCTACATTCATATTGCTTAGTAAAGTTGTTCTGCCTAACTTGCGTCTCTAGTATTGACCTAAAGGTCTTCTTGTAAACAGGCTTCTGACCCCCCCTGGTACCCCTCTTTTCCCCACATTGGAGAAGGAGTCGCAGATATCAGTAAAGAGCGAAAAGGAGATTCCTAATGCTCGTCCAACAGCTTTAAAACCTCGGGTAAGAACCTTCTTATATGATTTTTGGATGCTATTGATTCATGCTTCTAAAGGGTTATAATAAAACAGTGTAAAGAAAACAGAGATTATAATAAAACTATTCATAGACTTCACTTATTAAAGTTTTAATCATTTACTTGGTATCAGAGACCATGTGTTGTGACCTTGTGATTTCTCCTCTGTTTACACTTAATGCACAAAGAGTTTCCATTTGGGTTGTGTGTTAGAAATTGTAATAGAAATATATATTGGCCTAATTTCTACAACTTACCACATCAGCTTTATAATTTTCTTGATTTCTTTACCATAACTTGTAGCTTCCTTGAATTGGGTTTTCCCATACCTGTTCTTTATTCTCAACCAGTGTCAACATTTATTGCTTGTGTTCATTTATTTGGCTCAATAATATCATATTTGAAACTTTGTGCTGCATCGTGTGTTACAGGTAGCTAATGTTCAATCAGAACCTGCTTCAAAAACCAATTTAAGCTCCAAGCATCATGCAGCAGCAATGCCTGGCCTTAGTTCTTCCCATACTGCTAATAATAGGAGAACCTCATCATCTGGGGGTACAACCTCAGCCACTTCCAGATCCGTTACACCATCTGGAAGGCCAACATTGCCTTCATCAACTAAACACTCTAGGCCATCTACGCCTACATCCCGGGCCACAGTAACTTCTGCTAAACCTGTGAGATCATCCACTCCTACTGGCACTAGGGCCACTGCTCCACCGGTGAGATCATCCACTCCTACTGGCACTAGGGCCACTGCTCCACCTGTGAGATCATCCACTCCTACTGGTACTAGGGCCACTGCTCGTGCCTCAACGCCAACTTCCAGACCTTCTTTAACAGCTCCTAAGACTACTCGAAGATCATCAACTCCAACCCTTCGATCTTCAACCGCATCAAGTGCAAACGGAGTGTCTGCACCTGCCTCTCGATCTTCATCAGCATCAAAAGCACGCCCAGCACAAGCAAAAAATCCAGTGCAATCACGTGTTAGCTCTCCATCTGCAAAATCTAAGCCTTGGGAAGCCTCACAAATGCCTGGCTTCTCACTCGAGGCTCCTCCAAATTTGAAGACATCATTGGCAGAAAGACCAGCTTCAGCCTCTAGGACTAGGCCTGGTGCACCTAATTCTAGATCATCTTCCCTTGGGGCCGCAGCTTGTAGTGATGGAAAATCGAAAAGACAATCAGGCACTCCTTCCAGAGGAAGGGCTTCATCTGGGGTTGCTCAAAGTAATCATAGCTCCATTCAAGCTCTAAGTAGATCTCGTTTCATTGATGGCGATAATGATAGCCCAGTTGTAGTCGGGACCAAAATGGTTGAAAGAGTTGTAAACATGAGAAAATTGGCCCCACCAAAGCATGAAGATCGTCATTCTGCCCATAGCAGTTCTGGCAAGTCTTCATCTGAAAGCTCAGGATTCGGAAGAACACTTTCTAAGATGTCCTTAGATATGGCAATGAGACATATGGTATGTTTCTATATTCCATTATTTATACTTTATATGAACTGAACTACCAGAATGTTGGAGCTTAAACTGTTTAGCATAACATGGCCAAAAAAATATAATGCGAATAATCAATAGATTGCGCAGCTAGCAAGTAAATTCCGATTGCTTGGTTTTATTTCTGTTCTTTATATGGTAATTATTCGTAATAATAATAGTATGTCTATATTTTCATATATTTAGTCTTTTTTCCCTAAAAGACAACTTAGATGCAGTTCGAGGTTTCTGCTATCAATTCTTTTTTAGAATTATGACGTTTTATGGTTTCCTTCTGAAAAATTAAGTCGTTGATATGTTTAATTCTAAGATCAGTCCACAAGTTGCATTTTAATTAGAACTTGTAACGGACACCTAAATATTGTGCCAAAGGTTTTTCTCTTTTTCCCCATTTTCTTTTTTCTTTATACCTAAAAGTTACACAGCTAAAGTTAATGAATGTAATCTTTTAGCCTAATTACTCGATCCAAGATCCAAGTCCCTTCAGTGAATGTACTGGTCGTTGGGTGGTTTATTCTAAAATGTTTGTTCATGCACTTTCAATGAAGCAAACAAGGATCACTCAAAGCTGTTCCTGTTTCATGCTAGGCAAGTTTACAAGTTTTCTTCGGTTGCTTTTTGGATGGTTTATTCTAAAAAGTTTGTTCACGCGCTATCAATGAAGCAAACAATTATATCACTTAAAGCTGTTCCTATTTCATATTATGCAACTTTACAAGTTTTCTTCGGTTATCTTGTACAGGACATTAGGCGAAGCATTAAGGGTAACAACCTGAAGCCACTTGTGACAAGCATTCCAGTTTCCTCTATGTACAGTGTGAGATCAGCTGGTTCATCAAATAGCAGGACAATGAATGTTTCTGATTCTCCTCTGGCCACTAGCAGCACCGCCAGTTCTGAACCAAGTGTAAACTTCAATTCCATCTCTTATGATGGAAGTGAGATTGAAGAAAATGATCTGGCAAGTGACAGGGGAAAGTCTTCTCCTGTTAGCCACCTCAGCAGGTGAAAGATCCATGGAACCACAAGTCCAGCTTGTATATGGTAGTAAAAGCTAGCATAGATATTCAAACGCCAATGAAGCACCAACACTTCAAAGATGGGTTCGTGTTATTTCTGACTCACGCACCAGAACTGATATGAAGCTTTTGCTCGTTGACAATATATTTGGTTGTCACTGTCTTGCTGTAGTTTATTTGTACTGGAATCTGTGCTTCTCAAACTGGTATACTGTCTCTATTGTTCTCATGTTCCATGTAATAGTACTCTAGAAGGGCATGTCTTTGAGATATTGATTTCTCCTAATTAGTTGGAGATATCATCTATGCATGCTTATGTTCTGAGGACTATTAGTACTGAGAATTGGCTGCTATTAATTGAAGAGCTCCTTCAATGTTTTCCAAGCTGCATCTGCTGAATGATTCTATTTTATATGGGAATTTGCATCCAAAAACATTATTGTACCACTATTTTGGTATAATCATATGATATTTGGCAGAATAGGCTAATGTATATTCAAATACCACTAGGATTGAATGTTTATCTTGATATAATCTGTGGATAGATCCTGTACGGATCTATAAATATATGCCTGTCTCTCGTGTACAAGGAGGACACAAAATGATATATTATATTCAGATATAAAATTCAAGTTTTTTCAGCCAGTAAAAATTTACAGATTTAGCAGCCCATGTAGTGTGAATTACATATATTATTGGACAATTTTTTGGTGTCAAATGTAGTGGGTGGTATTTGGCCTTTTTTGAATTTAAATTGTCATATTCATGCATGAGATAGATGAATATGAAGTAAGATAAGAAGAAGAATAACATAATCAGGCTCCAGATTTAGACTGCTTCCATTTTAATTAATTATTATGGGTTTCATGAATACATAAGCCCCTCCGTCAGCCTAATGTCACCGGGACATGTAAGAAAATGTTGTCTCTTCTGGAAAAAAAATGTGAAAATAGGTGCTCATAGTTTTATTCAATTTTTAATTTGGTACTTATATATTATTTCTTCTTATTAAATCTTTTAATTTTACCCTGTCAACACAATTAGCCTTTGTACACGCCTAACAATACTAATAGAATAAAGTTATATGGATTAACGGTGTAAAAAGAGTAAAATTAAAAGATTTAATATTGAGACAAAATACACGTATCAAATTGAAAATTGAAGGAAACAATGGGTGCTTCAAGAATGGTTTTCCCAAATAAAAATATGCTTCTCTCATAACACATGTCATCCCTTGTTTTAAGACATTCATCAACCAGTCCTCTTTAAAAAAACACAGATAGGGTTGGAGGAGAGAGTTTTGAGGGAGAGAACCTCTCGGCTTTTTTAGCAGTGCTATCTACAGCACTTTCCGGCACCGTTCTGGTGCTTTTCCGGCATCGTCCTTTGACGCTTTCCTGCACCATTTCGGCGATTAACTACCTGGTTCTCATCGCCTTTCCCTCAGGTCCTCTCTTTCTCTTCTTCCCTTATTGCTTTTCAGCCCGTTTCGCCTGCCTTCATATTCCACCGACTTCAACCTTTGCCACCGCCTTTAAGTTTCCATCCATCGCCTGCATTCCTGCTCCACCGACTTCAACCTCCGCCACCACCTTTCAGTTTCCTTCCATCGCCTACCTTCCTGCTCCACCAACTTCACCCTCTGTCACCACCTTTAAGTTTCCTTCCATCCCCTTTATTGTCTTCTTCAACGCCTCTGATTTTTCTTCACCTTTTTTTGTTCAAGTGCCTCACCCACCCTTCCCTTCTTTTACGTTACCCTTTATACAACCTTAAACTTTATATTCATTAAATATATAATAATTATTTAAAATTCAATAAAATGATAAATATACTTAAATTTAGAATTAATAAATGTTAGAAATATTTATATTCATGAAAATGAATAGGTAACGTAATTATGGAATTAAATTGGGTAATTTAAAATGTCTAATATTAAGCTCCAAAAATGGAGAAATAATAGAGAAAATATTTGATCTAAAAATAGATGAAATTGGCTAAATTAATTCAAGAAAAGAAATTAGAATATAAATGTAATAAAAAAATCATAATTTTGTTAATTTAGTATAATATTAATTATTTTTTAATTAATTAAATTTAATTTTAATTAATTAATAAAAAAAATATATATTTGAAATATTCTTGGTGGAATAAATTAATATTTATGAGATTGGAAAGAACTTGTGCATAATTCAATTAAGGGAATTATGGGAAATGTTGGAACAATTTGTATTTCCCTTTTTCTTTAATTAATTTCGCCTAGCTTAAAGAAATGGGAGGGAAAAATAGCTATTGGGATCAAGTTAAGTCAAGTGTCATTAATCCAAGTCAAGAGAAATAAACAATACTTGTTGAATATGAGCACATGGATAGATACCTTAAGATATTATTTCATGAAACAAGAAGCTTAAGGCAAATGGAATGAGAGTCCATTTGGTTCTTAAGGACCCTTAGGCTTTGTTTGGTTGGAGGGGAGGGGATAAAAATGAATCCCTCCCCTTATTTGGTATGAAATATTGGAGGGGAGGGGCCCAAAAAAATTGGTTCCAAATCCCTCCCATCCCCTTATGTTCATTCCCTTCAAATTGGGGTTTTTTTTGGAGGGAGCGAAAAATTTGGGACTATTTTAACCTTATGATTTTTTTATATTACCATTTATACCCTGTGTTGAAAATAAAAGCAAACCTCCGTTCTCCATTGTTTCTGCCAGTTCATATATGTTGGCCTTCTCATACCTTCCTCCCTTATCCTTTCCTATTATTCACTTATCCCAAACAGAATGAATGAAATTGGTAAACAAAAGGCCTCTGCAAGCGAGACTATCCCTGAACTGACAGTTTGGTTCAGATTCCAGGCGTCCATGGCGACAAATTGTAAATCAGAATTGATTGATGGAAGGAGGGAAGCATGGGTACTATCAAGTTTCTGCAGTACAAAAAGATATGGAAGGTTATGTTTGTGATGAGGCAACCCAATATAGTCAAGTATCGGTGGGTATTGTGAAGTTTTGTGATATTTTACTTTCTCTATTTTTATTATGATCTTGCTTCGGTTTGATATCTTACATTTTTCCTTTTTGTTTAATTTTTTTGTTCTAGATTTATTCCCATATATCCTCTTCTCCTGGCCATTATTTGACTGGCCGCATTGAGCCAAACTTTTTTGTTCTCTTGAATCCCTCCAGACTCCTTAGCCTGTAATACTGCTGGAGATAACTTTATGGCAACAGATCTCTGTGCTTTTGAGTCATGAAATGTGCTTATTATTATCATCGGCTTATAGGATATTTATTCTCTAATCCATGTAGAACTTTGCAAGATGGAGCGGCGCCTTTCTACAAAGCAGTAATTCGATGTGAAGGAGAGTATCTAGTGTGTTAACATGATAATAGCTGGAATATTCATATAACGAGAAATTAAGTTGGGGGAAATCGGAAACTATTTCTATTTTATATCTTCATCTTGTTTTTTTATAAATTATATAGTTTATATTGAGGTGTAAACTAATTTCAATAATTTATATAAGGAAAAATATATAAACTAATGTTTAAGGGTAAAATGGTAAATTAGATATTATCTTCCCTCCTCTCTTAAACCAAACAAAGGATCATTAAAAAATCTTTCCCTTCCTTTCCCTCCAACCAAACCAAACAAGGTGACCCTCCATCCTTCTCTCCCATCCATTCCCTCTCATCCCATCCCCTCCCTTTGAATCAAACAGGCCCTTAGGGGCTGTTTGGTGTGAGGGATTTGGAAGGGAAGGGAGGGGAGGGAAAATTTTTATGAGTTGAATTTTAAAATATTAAAGAAGTGGGGTAATCAAAATTTTAATAAAGAGGATATATAAGATAAAAGAGAAAGAAAAATTAATTAAAAATTTTAACCCCACTTCTCTAATTTTTTAAAATTCAACTTAAAAAAATTTTCCTTCCGCCCACTTTCCCTCCCCACCCCTCAGGCCAAACAAGCCCTTAAGGACGTTTGGACTAGAAGGAAAATGAGAAGGGAATTGGTTCAAATTCAAGTGAACTTATGACACAAGTTTGAAGTAGATAGGTAAGTGCAAGTGTGATGTCATAAAACCATTTCCTACCATTTATTAAAAAAGAGAAAAGGTGTAAGATTTTATGAAGCCATACTCCACCATTCCTCTAGTCATCTCACGTCAAGCAAGAGGGGAAAAAGATGAGTTGAAGTGTAATTTAACTTAAGACCATATTGTATGTACATAAAAGTCAACGAGTTGGTAACTTTGGAATTGAAATAATCAAGCAATTCAAAGGAAAATGAGTAGGATTTTTATGAAGCAAAATTGCTTCATCTTTCTCTTTCCTCCATTTCGTCCAAAGCAACAAGAAAGAAGAGAGAGAGAGAGAGCTTAAGAAACTTCAAGCTCTAGAGAGAAGGAAGAAGAGAAAGCTTAAGGTAAGACCAGATTTCTTAAACATTTTCTTGTCATCTTGCATGAAATTTTTTCTAAACTCTTCTCCTCGATGGAATCAATGGTTTAAAAAGCTCATCCTAAGCTCAAGGGGAGAGAGAGGAGGACACCTAGAAAGAGAAAGTTTAAGAACTCAAGATGTAACTTTACAAATCTCAAATCCATACTAGTATGTTGTTGATGATGATGTTTATGGTTGGATTTAGTGATTTTTGATTGAATTTGTAAATTTGGAAAGCCTTAACCCTAATGCCTCGTTTGGTAGCAATGAATTCAGGATAGGGAAGTGGAAGTGGAACTGACTTCCACCATTTTATATGTTTGGTAACATGGAACCCACTTCCATGAGGAAGTGACTTCCATAAAAAATGATGGAAGTGGCTTCCTACCTCTGATCGATGGAAGTGAAGCAGTTCCATGGAACTCAAACATCCTAGACTATTTTACCCTCTCCAATTTTGAGTGGAAGCATCGATCAAATCTGAGTCCCTATTGCCGTTGATCTCGGGCAACCCTCATCGTCACATCTCCAGCGCCCCTTGCCGTCCTTATCTCCGGCAACCCTCGTCGTCATCGTCTCCGGCAACCCTCACCGTCATCGTCTCCAGCAACCCTTGCCGTCATCAGCTCCGACACCCCAAGCTTCTTCGATCTCTAACCTAAAGATGAGATCTCTAACTAGGCTTCTTCAATCTCTAATTCAAAGATGAGATCTCTAACCATGCTCCTTCGATCTGCATCTCATATGCTGCATCTCCTCTGTGCTTCGTCCCTCCCTCAACCGTCAACCATTCTCTCTCTCTCTCTCTCTCTCAATTGCCATTGTTCTCAGCCGACTGTATCTTCATTGGTGCGATTATGATTTCCCTTTTTTGCTTAGATTAATGGGATTTTAGGACTGATGGAGATTTGATTTTGCTTTTGGGATCCTGATTTTCCTGTTTTTGCTCTAATGATCTTGATTTTCCCGTTATGCTCTGATAAAGATTTGATTTTGAGATTTTGTGATTGTGATTTTTCCTTTATGCTCTAATCGATTCTAATTTTCTCGTTATGCTTCAATGAAAATTTGAGTTTGGTTCTCCGACGGTGGTGACTAGTAGTGTTTTTCAGGTGGTGGTTTTCTGATTTTGGACGTTTTGCTATTCTGTTTCTCATACAATGTTGATGGATGATATTTGAGTTTGATTGGTATATTATTGAGATTGATGATTGAGCATGGAAGAATTGTTTTCTGTTTGATGATTGTTGCTGGCGATGGACCATTTCCGATGAAACGGGGATCGACGGTGAGAATGGTCTCGGGTGGAAGAGGTTTTTTCTTTTGTTGGAGGGTATTTGGGTATTTTCACATTATAGATATATGTTTCCATTAAAAATTATATCTCACTTCCACTGTCATACCAAACACACTTTTAAACCTCACTTCCAACTCCAATTCCACTTCTATTTCCACTTCCACTTCTCTAAAAACTCTTCCATTGCACCAAACGGGGCATAAGGGGTTATGCTGGCCAATTTCTTTGAATCATGGTTAGTGTGTGTTCAAATGGCCTAAAAATAGATTAGAAGTGGAAAGGTATAAGCTTTAGAGATAAAAACACAAAAGTGTAATTTTTCCCTTTTCTTAGCATATATTTCGGCCAGCACTATTATGGGGGGAAAGAGTTGGATTTTCAATGATTTGATAATTTCATTGAATTAAGTAGACAAAATTAGATGGGGTTATAGTTGGTCACCTTTTCAGAAAAGCCCGAAAAATCATAATTACAAAAATGCCCCTAAAACCCTAAAAGTAGGGCTGTCAAGGGCAATTTCATAATTTGACTCTGAATTAGGTAATTTCGAGCCTAGAATTGGATTCCTTGGGTGAAAATAAGTTAGGATAGCCCTAGTCAAAATTTTAGGAAAATGTGCAGTAGGGCCGGGCCGGGCCGGGCCCCGGGGCATTGTGGTAAATTTTCACCATAGGTTAATATAACCACAAGAAACACTATAGAAGTGTTTAAAATGATGCTTGGATAGATTATGACCTATTTCTTGTACATTTAATATTTTAGGATCGAGTCAGAAGCAAAAAACAACACATTTTACGAGGTACACAAAAAAGGGGCAGATATAACTTTGAGGTAGGGACTACTATCTTTCATACACTATGTGGTTATTTGTATGTTATGTGTTACTATAGTTTGTGAATCAAATGCGTGCTAGAGGCACAGTACCTGGTTGTGGTTCGGTGCCTAACCAAGGTATATCGAAAATCCTAGCTGTAGTCGGTGACTCGGCTGAGGTACATGTAGAGGTTCTAACTCAGTGTTTGGCCATGAAACTTGTGTACACATATAAATTGAATTGAACTTTCATTTTACCTAATATGGAGCATTGCATATTTAATTTTTACATTTTATATGTCGATCGTATGTTTCTACTAGGATTCTTCGAGATCTCACCCCTTTTTCTAAACAAAACATCTCAGCGGGTGCCAGTGGATCGAAAGGCAAAGACGTAGACACAGGGAAGTGATTGACACGTGTTTTAAGGTGAAGTCAAAGTTCATGGTTATAATTAGTTTATGTTTAAGATATTTTGGGAAATCCTGTAAATGTTGGAAATACTGTCTCATTCTGTATTTTGTTTATGGACGACTTTGGATTGTAAACCAATACTTTTATCAGTATATATGTACTCTTCTGTATGCTTGTGGAACTTAGTTTCTATTACTCTATGAATATCGAAATGGAAACGGGTGTTGACATTGTTTCGGATCTGGGGTGTCAGTTGCGCCCCCATTTTGGGGTCCTTCTCAAATTTATTTTTTATGGCTCTTTAAATCATTAGATTCTACACAAAATGAGTGAAATTTTAACATATTATGGGCAAAAAACGGATCTATTTTCATTTTTTTATGATTTTTCACAAAAATGGTGTGTATTTTTTTTTTCACTTTAAGCACTTTTTTGTGAAAAAACTTTGAAAAATCATAAAAAATTGAAAACAGATCCGTTTTTTACCCATAATATATCAAAATTTCACTCATTTTATGTAGAATCTAATGATCCAAAGAGTCATAAAAAATACATTTGGGAAGACCCCCAAAATAGGGGTGCAACAAAGGGGGCAGCTAGGGTGGCGCAGCTAACACCCCAAATCCCATTGTTTCCCTCATCTCTATTCCACTACCTTATTTCTTATTTTCCTCTCTACCGCCTCCCGTCCTTTCTTCTCTACCTCCTTATCCTTCCATCACCTTTTTTCCTTTCTCTTGACCGCCACCTTCTTTCTCCTTCATCCACCGCCTTATCCCATTTCATTGCTCCTCTTAATCATGGAATGAGCAGTGCCATGATTATTCTTTTGTGTTTTAGGCTACTCATTAGTCTCTTCATGCTTTGGTATGGTTTTTACTTGTGTGTTATTGCAGGTTTATTGCTTGGGGCCTCAACTTTTCCATTTGCGTCACTTGGAACTAGGGATTGTTTGCTTCTCTTTGCTTCTGGCATCTGGACCCATTCGTTTGCCTCACCTCTCTTCCTACGAGAAGCTTTGAATCACAATGGTTCACTTGAATGACTCATGTCTTCTAGGAGATGTGTTGCAACACCCTTCTGTTTGCTCTTGCTCGGCTCTTTTGCGCTCCATCTGCGTTATTGGAAGTCTTTGGTGGCTTTCTTTTGATGGCTTTGAACCTTCTTATGTATCGAGGTTATATTATTGTTATGTTTTCTTTTTGTTTTACAGTGTGTTGTTTTTCATTGCAGTTTGTTTGTTTCTTTGCTTTGTTGTTGATTTTTTGTCTTCGGCTGTTTGGTTTGCTTTTGTTTATGATGTAATGCAGCCCAAGTGTATTATAATCATTTTACTGTATGTTTAATAAAGTTTGTCCTTTTATAAAAGGAAAAAATCAGTCCTCTTTTAAGTGGGGAATAGGGGTAGAGATTCAATTAAAGTATTATTATATTGGAGAAATCTAACATAACAACGTCAGCTAGTAAATAGTTGTATGAAAAATATACTAATTTTTCTATCTTAAGTACTGCATTGAATGGGATATAAGTGATTTATTTAATTATATCTAGCAATGCAACTTTTTTTTAATATGCAAAAATGCGTACTTGGTTGTCTAATACAAGGTTTCGATTTGGTATATTAATTTTAAAAATAATCATTTTAGTCTTCTAACATGAACATAGGTAGTTTCAAATGATTATTTTTTTTAACAAATAATGTTATTCTGAAATTTAATCTTAATATGTTAGCATCCCATAATGTTTTGTCAACACATCCAATAAAGATGTCAGCATTTTTTAACTGCATTTTTTAGCAGGAGGGAAATAGAAAGGAAGGGAGGGGAATGAAATTTTTATGAGTTGAATTTTAAAAAATCGGAGAAGTGAAATTATAAAATTTTAATAAAGATAAAATAGAAAATAAAAAAGTAAAAAAAAATTAATTAAAAACTTTTAACTCTATTTCTCCAATTTTTTTAAATCTAAGTCAAATTTTTTTCCTCCCCTCCCCTACCCTCCAAAGCCCTCATATCAAACCACCCATAAGACACCAAATTTTTTTTTTTTTGAATGAAAACTATATTCCATTAATACTTCCAAAAATACCACATTACATTGACCATATACTAATATTCCTCTTCAATGATTGCCTCCAAATAAGAAGGTGGTGGGTGATCAAGGATAGAAAAATTCCCTACAAGATTATAAGCTAACTTAGTTAAATGATCCGCTAAAGTATTATACTCTCTAGGAATATAACAAATCAAAATTTGCTAGTTTCTAGATAACCATAGTCTGGCATCATCGCCGATGTCCCTAAAGGGATGTGATTGAACACAACCCCGAGTCAAAATATTAATGGCTTCAATACAATCAGATAGGACTACAACATTTCTATATCCGTTATTCCAACATATTTGTAGTCCTTGAATAATCACTACGATCTTTGCTATTGCGGGGGGATTATTGTAAGCAAACACTTATATCTGCATATCCATCTCCCATCATCTCCATGTATAGCTCTACTGTAACTGCTTTGCCTTGAGTTAAGAACTGAAGCATCCACCTCCAAAGCGATAAAACATTGATGTTGTACCTGTCTTACTTGTTTTGCATTACCTTGGTGAGAGTAAAATTGACACATTGAATATAAGTCTCTATCCCAGCTTGCCTTAAATAAGCTGGAATGTGCGTTTGCAAACTCCATGTCAATCTCCTCACCAAATAGTTTCCTACAACGTGCCACCCAAATGTCCCAGCAAACATATTCAAACAGAGTGGCCCATTGTATTTTCCTGTTGAAATCCTTGCTCGCTTCCTAAGTAAGATTCCAGTATAGCCACTACGTGCCTTAGAGAGATGCAAATTTTCCCACAAAGTCGAAGTGACTATAGAAATCCATCTTTCTCTAGCGTTGTTGTAGTCCCTTAGAAAATGCATAAAATCTTCCTCCTGATCGCATCCGAAAGGCATCTGGCAGACTCCTCAATGCCTCTTTGAACCCTCAGTTATGTTGTATGTGTTCGACCATGTGCAAAGATCCATATGAATGACTCGATCTTCTCCGGAACCACCTATCTCTATAGTTTCTTCCATATTGAATCTCCTTCTCGATGTATACCTGCAAAAAGAAAACAATATGTAGAACTTATAGAAAAACGGTCATAAGATGAAGGCTTCCATTAGTGTTTATCCTCTCCTCTTTGCTCATAGGGTGGATGTGCACACACGATCTGATCAACAATCTACGATTGGAACCACCAGCCTAACTTTTCTTTATCCCATTCTCCCCAAGGATTAATATAAGCTCGAACTGTCTCATTCCTATCAGCAAAAGCCTCAAAACCTGGGATAAGATCAATAAGGGGTCTATTGATTTTGACCAATTATCGAACCAGAAGGATGCTGATTCACCATCTCCAATTTTGATACCCACTCCTCTCTAAAATTTATCCCAAACAGTACAAATTTCTTTCCATGTAAAAGAACTCCCTTGCTTTTTTCTGATCTCCGGTCTTAAATTATTACCACATTTATACTTATTTCCGAGCACTTTAACCCATAAGGCCTCTTGCTTAAATATGTGCTTTTTTTTTTGTATAGGTATATGTATAATGGTTATGGGCCTCATGGTAATATTCTTTGTGTTTTTGTCCCGGCCGAAAAAATATTCCTTTTATTTTTAAAAAGTCAACTAAAGAAAGCTTACACAGTGTCAAGTGTCAAGTGTCAAGTGTCAACATAAGATCTTCCGGGACTGCGATTTTTGTCTTCTGTGGTGGGGTTCCATTCCATTTAAGAAAATGTTTGCCAGTCTCATGCGATTTCGTCTCTCTCTTCTACATTTACAGCGGCAAGCAAAAAGAAAAGAAAACTTCCGTCGCTTTCACACTTCACCTTTCTGGTCCTCTGTTGGCCTAGTTGCCTGATTACCTCTTATTTTTGAACTATTTTAGCTTCTTTGACCTGTTGACTCATTATCTTCGTTTTCCAATTTTGTGCAACATATGGACTCACACGGTTCTTCCAATCATCTGCTTCTTCTTCTATCTCAATTAAACTCTACTATCAAGGGTTTCGTAATTTCCCTGTGTTTGTTAGGAAAAACCATTCCCTTCGTGATTTCCCTCTGTTTTTCACTCCCATTATTTCGAAGATTCACCGTAGGGTTTGAGGTTTTACGATCATTCATTGCTCTTTTCACTTTGAATTGGATTATTTTCTTCTGTCCCCATCATCGTCGTTGTTGAATATGTGCTAAATTCGACGAACAAATGTTGTTGGAGGATTTAGTGGCTGTAGAGGGATTACAATTTGGATGTATATAGCCATGGTTGGCAATTGCTTCGGTGCCTTGAATTGTTGTAAGGGGAAGAATGAACCTGCTGGCCAGTCAGATGAACAAGGTACGGAAAAGGGTGAAGATTTGATTTTAGTTCCTCTTTCTTGCATGATGATCCAGTACATCTGTCATCTGTGTTTGTAATGCCAAATAAATCTTGCTACTGTCTAAGATTATCTGTCCAGTAGCTACGAAATATAGTTGATCAAACTGTGAATTCCTTTAGTTGAGTATGATTTTATAATCTCTTTCTATCATATCTCACAAACCGGATGGGAAGATGTCTGGAATTCCTGCATTTAATTGACGGATCTTTGGTACAGATGGAGGCTTATAAAATTAACTTCTACAGAAACGTAGGAAATCTTATTCTCTTTAAATGAGTTATTCGGTTTTTTCTTGCCTGTTAAAGTTCCAAAAAAAACCCAAATCTTCTAGATTGACAAATTGATGCATATACTGCAGTTGGAGAAAAAGAAAAAGGAAATTGATGAAGGTAGATTATGTACACAGTCTCACTTCTTTATGTTACTTTCTTTGCAAAGGCATGATTGCAGAGGATTAAAGTTTAGATTATTCTGTGACATTAAAAAATGTGTTTGCTTCTATTGCTAGAGGACATTAAGATCACTTCTTTTAATACATTTGAAGGTATTATTTTGCAACATCACTCTATGCTACTACCATATGCATTTGATATAGTTTAACCTGAACTCGTCTGTATTTTGATAGTTCAGCCTGTGAAATTTCCATTTAACTCTCTTGAATAACTTAATTCAGTAACTTGGTAGGATGTAATCATATTCAGTATCCTATTCAAAATGGCTAATATTAATATCAATATGCTGATAAAGATCTGTAACTTGCCCTCTAGGGCATTGGGTTTATTCCTTCTTCTTTGCTATCATTATATTTAAAACTTGACTTGATCTAATGTCTAATGACATTTTTTACTTGGATAGTGTTCGACCTGCAAATGCATTCATGGCTTTCTTCATTGATGTTTCCTATTTTTAAAATTCAGCCTTATTCAATTTTTTCTGTGCATTTTATGGGCTTTGTGGATGACAGTGGTTGCAACTAAAACTTTTAGTTACAATTCAATGAGATCAGCGACAGGAGATTTTCATCCATCTAGCAGAATTGGTGGGGGAGGTTATGGAGTTGTCTACAAGGTAAGATAGATGACCATTGGGAGATTTTCTTGTCCCTATGTTTACTTTTTAATGCCTATGTTGGCTTTCAAACGGGGGCATACACTTTATCACTATTTTCCTCCCTTGTTAGTTTGGGTAAATTGTTTTTGTTTCTTTCTCATTGACATTTTCAGGGAGTTTTAAGAGATGGTACTCAAGTTGCTATCAAGTCTCTTTCTGTAGAGTCTAAACAAGGAACAAAGGAATTTATGACAGAAACTGATATTATATCAAAGATACAGCATCCAAACCTTGTGCAACTTATTGGCTGCTGTGTTGAGGGCTCCCATCGGATGTTGGTGTACGAGTTTTTGGAAAACAACAGCCTTGAAAGTTCTTTGCTTGGTAAGTACCAGAACAATCCAATTATGTATGTCGAAGTGAGTCTTGTCTGAACTGGATAGATATTCAACATTTTGATTTTGGAAACAAGTTTAAATTTACATGTTATTGAAATTTAATACTTCCAAAAGTGGAACTTACCTGTTTGAATGAACTTACTTTTCCATTTTCCTTTGTATTGGTTTCTTCTGGCCTTCAGAGCACAGAATATAGTCAAAATGTAATAGAATTTGTCATGCTTTCAAGCTTAACACTAACTTTTTTCTTTGGGGCCGTTTGGTATGAGGGATTTGAAAGGAAAGGGAGGGGAGGGAAAATTTTTATGACTTGGATTTAAAAAAGTTGGAGAAGTGGGGTTGGAAGTTTTTAGTTAGTTTTTCTTACTCTTTTATTTTACATATTATCTTTATTAAATTTTTCTAACCCCACTTTTTCAATTTTTTAAAATCTAACTCATAAAAATTTTCTTTTCCCTCCCTTCCCCTCTATTTCCCTCATGCCAAACAGACTCTTTGGGTTGGAGGGATAAAGGCTATTGATTAAAAGCTCAATGGAGGCTTTTCCATGAATTTGGGTGTGCTAATAAACAAAAAACGCTTTTACAGGTTCAAAAAGCAAACGTGTTGCTCTGGATTGGCCAAAGAGGGCTGCTATCTGCTGTGGTACAGCTTCCGGTCTTGAATTTCTTCATGAAGAGGCTCAACCAAACGTTGTTCACAGAGATATCAAGGCTAGCAACATACTGCTTGATGGGGACTTTAATCCTAAAATAGGGGATTTTGGCCTTGCAAAGCTTTTTCCTGACAATGTCACTCATGTTAGTACCCGAGTGGCAGGAACTGTGTAAGTAATAACGCACAATTTACATTACGAATATCGTTTTATACGACTGTTGCCTGAGTTGCACCTTTTGAATAATTTTATGAAAGCCTTTTTTTTCTTTTTTAAATCTTATGTAAAACCATATGAATATGCAACTAATAATATGTATTGTTAATTAAAAAAAATATATAAGGGGCTCATAAATTTTATTGTTTCTACTAGATTTGGTCTTAATATATGAACCATGTTTACCCTTTTTTTTTTGGGTGTTATTTACAGGGGATATCTAGCTCCAGAATATGCACTTCTAGGACAACTTACAAAGAAGGCGGATGTGTACAGTTTTGGGATTCTCATGCTTGAATTAATCAGTGGTAAAAGTAGTAGTAAAGCTGCATTTGGAGATAATCTCTGGGTTCTAGTGGAATGGGTATCTTTCTAAACTGAAGTATCAATTTGCCAAGGCATGCTAGGATTTTGTCATAGCTTTTCTAATTATCAGAGAAAGACAGACATAAGAGAAATAAGAAGTCACAGTCTATATGAAGTTGGATCATGTGGTTTTCCCAAGTTTTCCAAGGTTGTCAAGATAAAGATCTTTGCTAGGGTCGATCATAGGATTCAAAATATCAAAGCAATCAAATGAAAATGAAAAATAATTAAATGAGTAAAAAATATAGTACATGTACTTGAGTAGGCTGTTGTCACAAATAAATGTTAAGCTGCCCAAATTACCTGTAACGTGCATAAACGAATACATGGATAGAATTTAAGATCCATAATTTCACAAGATTTAATGTGATATCCTATTAAATTGAAGAAGATTTATACTCCCTCCGGACTATGTCCTATATTTAGGACCGGAGGTAGTATTTTTTTTCCCATAGCATTGAGATCACAAGATTTAAATCTAGATCTTGACAGCCTAGAATTACGCTGGATTGCCAACTACTTTAAAGGACAGCTCTTAAAAAGAATTGTGAATTGTTATATCATTGCCCCCTGCCTCCCTCTGGCAACAATATTGCTTTTTCCTCTTAGTTTGCATGCAATGTTCCTACAAAAGACTATTCCGTTTTTTTTCTATTCCATTGCTTTTTAGTCCTCAAGAGCAAGAAGTTTTACGATCTGATAATGACTCGTCTGTTGGTTCCTCAGTTGGACTTATGATAACTTTATGTCTCTTGAACCTTATATATATTGCAGAGGTTGTTAATATCTGAATGTCAAAGTGACTCTGCTGCATCTAAGTGTCAATATAACTATTATATTACTGATACCAATGCCTTATATAAGCTGTTGTCAGCATATCAGTTCAATTGTTAAAGTATGGCAATTTTGATTTTAGATACTGAACGCTCAGTGTCCAAACTCATACCCTTGTGAGGATGTAGTAAAATTTGAGGAGATATGGGTTTATCTTTCCAACCAAGAGGCATTATAAATTGTTGTCATAAAAAGTTAGCGCTCTTTTGGAAGATATGTGCTGTCTCTCATTGTTTTGCCTTGAGTTCAAAAGAACTCGTTAGATCAGACATCGTTAATCTGATAGGACAGCTATTATTGTTGGAGAATTAAATTTTGAGGCTTCTCTCTCACAATGGACTTCAAAAGCATATGAATTGATGTGGGAGAATTTCCTGATAATAAAGGAACATATGAATGATCATAAGAGGACAAGTCGATGTATCATATATTAAGGAGAAAATGATAGAACATCATTTAAGATGATTTGGTTATATGCAAAGAAGGCAAGCGGAAGTGCCAATTAGGAGAGGTGACCAGATAGGCTTTAGCCTTGTGACAAGAGGTAGAGGGAGATCAAGAAGGGCACTTAAAGAAATTAATAATCGAGATCTCTCAGTTAATGACTTCAAATTGAAAGCTACTAAATATCTGTATGTTTGCTCACTTGAAATATGCGTTTATGGGCAGGCTTGGAAGCTCAGAGAAGAAGGCAGGCTTCTGGATATTGTGGATCCGGAACTAACTGAATATGATGAGAAGCAGGTGTTGCGTTTCATCAAAGTTGCTCTGTTCTGTACCCAAGCAGCCGCACAACACAGACCCACCATGAAGCAAGTAATAAAAATGCTCACCAAGGAAGTGCATTTGAATGAGAGGGCACTAACTGAACCTGGAATTTACAGGTGGAATAGCTCGAAAGAATACGGCAATTCGTCGTTGGTTGGGTCATCGTCTTCTCAAGCAAATAAGCATAGAAGTTCCAAATATCCGGACATGACATCAAGCCATTTTAGTGGTGCTGATTTAGATACACAGATAGTTCCTAGGTGATTGATTGTTTGGTCATATTCAAGGATGTTTGATGGGCAACATTGCATGTGGCCTGTAAATATTTTACTTCATTACACTCCTCTTGTTTTTTTTTTCGTGGTCGTAGGATCATTTGTTTTAGCATTCCCAAGTTCTTTCCATCCAAAGGGGTCCGATGAGAGCATGGGAAACGAATAAAGAGTACAATTTCTAATTGGCTAGTGTAATATATATTATATGTGCCCTTGTTTTTGTACAATACTCTCTTGTCCTAGCAATCTCTCTCATTGGGAGGTCCTTAATAATAAGAAATAAATCCGTTTTGTATAAAATTTTAAATCTCATAATCTCTTTATAAATAAAGATATAATTAGAAAGAAAAAATATAAAACTTACATATTTATTATTTTTAACTATCATTTTGAATCATGTGATTTTGATAATTGTTTCTTATAAAAGGGATGAAGGAATACATAATATTCAAATCATTTGCCCGCTAATGACCAATGATAGCTTTAATAGGCATGTGTACAGACAATTGGAAAACTAGACAGTTTTACCCCTTTGGTTTTTAATATAAGATATATTTACAAAATTAATATTGATCTTAAATATAAAATAAAACTTTCATATTGTTAATTTTTTTTTTCTAATTTATCCCTATCTATTGACGCTCCTTCAATAATAATCAAGAAGATGATGAGAGAAAGGGATTATGAAAGATGATTATGGTGTTTTAAAAGATATATGTCATATTAACTAATTTAATTAACTGCCTTAATTTAATCAAATTAAGTAAATATGTCTTATATTAAACATAAGAGGAAGTACATCAATTAAGCCCATACATACATGTCCACCACAGACATATATGGTGATTCCGAGACTGACTCAGTGACTCCTAATGAACATACTGTGATACTATCCCCATTTCAAACCAACGCCAAAACAACGGCATTAATAACATGTCTACCACAGACGATGATGTTCTACAGGCCACAACAACGGATCACAGCCAAATACTATGTTCTAAAAAGAAGTTGCATAAAGCTACATCAAGCAACCTGTGACCGAATGTATGGATATCTTTGTACATATAATACAACTACGCAACTAAATTACCATCTTCATGTGGAGAACGAGCAAATAGCGCCTTCAAGCTGCAGAAACAGCCTCCTGAGTTGCCACAGCTGGTGGCTTAGGGGGTGCAGTACTTGTACCAACCCCGTCGGCCGGACGTGTATTAGAGTCCTTTTTTGGTTCGGATGATGGAGGGGGCTTAGGCTTCATATGAGAAGGAGGATTATGCTTGAGCTTTAACAGTATATGTCGCATTCTTGAAAGGTCAGTTGGTTTCCCAGGCTTTGGCCCCTGGATCACAACAATGGAAGGCTTCTCTTTATCTTTTTTCCCTCTCTTTTCTATTGCCGGCACTTCTTTGGGAACAAGTTCACTGATTGCTTTCCAATAGTTTTTCTCAGCTTCAGCTTGAAACTTCTCTTGGCCCGCCAAAAATAACTGCCAGATCAAGTCCAGTAAATAATTTAAGGCACTGGTATAATATTCAAGACAAAAATGGTGTTTTTTTGGGGGTGGGGGGACACTGGGAACTTTACAATCATTGACGGCAGCTACGGTTGCACAAGACTGTCGTACAAGATGCTATGATGAAACTGAAAATTTAACATGATGAACTAAAAAGAGTGTATATTCGTGAAATCTCAACTTATCAAAGCTGATTATACCAAACATAATCATTATTAATGAGGCCAAAACCTAAAAGTGAAACCACCTTGGATTTATGTTTATATTCAAAAATTAAAAATTTAAATGCAACATCGAATTTGCATTCCTAAGTTTAACTTCTTAGTTTACTGCTCACAATCCTAGTTTACCAAGAGTTCTACCGCCTAATTAGTGTGTATTACTCTACCATATTTTGTAACCACCTAATTGGTCCCATCCTCGACAACAAATGAGGGAAACAAATCTGTCTTTATTATACCAAAGCAATGAGGGAAACAGACTCTTCTATGGATCCTTCAATTGCAAAAGTTCCAGAGCAATGAGGGAAACAAATCTGTCTTTATTATATTTTTCCTGTTCGTAATTCCAGTAGGAATTCCGTAAAGGAATGGACAAAAAGAGCAATTTGTCACTCAATAACTAAAAACAGAGCCTTCTGTTGTTCGCCCTCTATTATACAAGAGAAGATGGGATAGAATAGCATGAAACAGAAATGTTGCGCTAACTTTTATAAATATAAACTAACCTTAGAAGAAAGTAGAACCAAGAACTTGTCTCATACATAGAAAACTTCACAAATTGATTTACCTTCTCTTTTTCCCTATTTGACGCTTTCTTATTCTCGACATTCAGCTCGCGCTTCCTGTAAAACTCAATTTTGTACTCCTCTGCTTCCTCTATAATCTGTCGCCGCATCTCTTTCTCCTTCTTCTCCTTCTCTTCCAGTTTAATTGCGTTCTGTCTGCTCACTCACACATTCATGATCATCGTGAACTTATGCATAAACTTCAAACGCAGACATGCAGCCATACAATTAAACCTAAAATTCTACAAATCATTAACCTAAAACAAAACGACACAGATAAATTCCACTGAAAACTGAAAAGTAGAAAACAACAATCACGATTAGTAAAGATTACCTTCGCCATTCCCTTAGAGCAAAGCCTTCTTCTGGTTCCAAATCCACCGGCGGTGGCAAGATGGGACCACCGGTGGCATCATAGTCTCCGTCGAGACCCTTCCCGTCATGCTCCGGTGAGAACGCGGTATCTTCCCTGGCGTTAGAGTGTATCGACGACGGTGATGCAGTCTCCGGAACAGGCTGAGACGAAAATATATAATCTCCTTCGGTGTATGACTGATGGCTTCCGAAAACCGGAGATGAGTCACCGGCCGAGTCCTTCACTGAGCCAGCGTCGGAGTTGGAGAACGTTTCAAAGCGTTGAGATTGGAGCCGAATATCGTAGCCATCGAACGGCCGGTTGGGACTGCCAAAGGATGACATGTCGTGGCCAGGCTAACGCCGACCGCCGTGCAAAGCAAGGGATTGATTCGCTCTCGGAGAAAAAATCTTGTGAAGTGGCGTTTTCGCGTAGAATGTAATGTACACGAGAGTTGAGTGTCCCACTTTTGCTCAGGCCCCTGGCGGCGTATGACCTGGCTTACCTTGTTTAATAAAATGGTCAGATTAAAATATATTTAGTGAGTACTTGGATGGTTGATTTGGTGGTATTTAAGCTGTTTTTTTACGTAAATCAAAATAAAACTTCTCTCACATATTTATCTTACCGTAAATCATGAATAAAAAATTATTTTTAAGTATTTTTATCACTGTTTCAAATACACACTTAAAGACCTAGATACTTATATAGGTTAGGCTTATTTTATGAAGGTGTAGATCGTAAGCCTTCATGCTTAATCTATTTATACATTTAAAAATATAATTTTATTTGTATTAATATATGTGTGTGTTACATATATATTTTTTTTTTCATTTTTTTATTTTAAGTTAAAAATGCAATTATTAAATTACCATAGTAGGTTCATTCTCTATGATTTAAAGTTCAAATAACAGCTTTTTAAATTAATTTTTTCAGATTTATTAAACTATAGGAATTAAATTTTATTTAAATAACATTGTAGGCTTTAAAGTATAGGCCTTCTAACCTACTTAAAGCCTTTATGGCATAATTTTCTTAAGCTTATTTAAAAGCCTGCATTATAAATAGGTCTTTAAAATATCCTAAAGTTAGATTAGGCCTCTTGAAGGCTCATATATGAGCCTAAAAAAATCTATATACAGGCCTAAGCCTAGACTCAGGCTTTAGGCCTCCATCATAGACTCATACCTATTTCGTCAAAATTTGACCTAACATGTTTACACCCATACAGTAGGGTGACACAGGCATTTTTTGTTTTTTAAATAAAAAGGACTAAGCCCAATACATAGAAAGTAACATGCTCTATTGGTCCTGTATGATCGGCTCAGCCCATTAAAAATGGTGAGGGCTGGATTGGGTTACAAAATACTAGCAAGCAACCCACCTAAATGTTTGTAAGGTTTTAAGGCATCGAGTAAATCTAAATAAATCCAAGATGTTTTGTTCAAAGAATGTCTACTTCAATAGGGCTGTTTAGTTGAGTCAAATACTAGGAATAGGTTATACTACAGATCTTGAAAAATATCTGGGGGTTCCTCTCCTACACTCCAAGGTGACCAAAAATACATTCTCTCAAGTTATCCTGAAGGCTCGAAGAGGACTCTCTGCTTAGAAGAGTAGATACCTCAATATAGTAGGGAGATATATCCTTATTAAATCAGTATTAACTGTGCTCCCCATCTATCAGATCCAGTCATTTCTTCTCCCAAAAGGCACCCTACAGGAATTGGAGAAGATCAACAGGAACTTTCTCTGGTCCCATGATACAAATGTAAAAAGAATACATCCAATTGCCTGGGACAAGCTAACCTTGAAGAAGAAAGAAGGCGGCTTGGGGTTTAAAAATCTCATTACACAAAAGCCAAGCTTTTGTCATGAAGCTTTGTTGGGGTCTCCTAACGAACCATGAAGCACTTTGGGTCAAGTGTTTGAAGGCAAAGTATAACTGTGGCAGGTTTGAAACCCCAAGTATTGTCAAGAAGCAGCAGCAATCACGAACTTGGAAAGCTACCATGGGAGTGTGGGATTTGTTCATGTCAAGAATTGGGAAAAAAGTTAACAGTGAATGCAAGCTTTTGGTGGAATAAATGGATCCCTTTGGATAGACCTTGATCTCATATGTTCCTTCCTCTATAGTGATAGATGCTCGTGCGAAAGTGGTTGACTATGTCCTCACCTATGGAAGATAGGATGTGAGCAAATGGCTTGGCATTCTTCCTCACTCGGTCATATCCATCCTCTGTAAGATGAGTCCTCCATTACGATATTATGATGTTTTCTCATGTCGTCCTACAAATGATGGACATTTCTATGTTAAATCAGCTTATGAGCTTGTGGTGCATTAAACAACCGATGTCACTAATATTATCTGGAGCTAGATATGGCATTGGTAGACACCTGAGAAGGTGAAATTCTTTATGTGGCTGGTGTCTCACGAGATATTGGTTACTAACTCATTCAAAGCCAAACTAAATCTTGCTACATTGAGTGATTGTCCTTTTACCTATCATAGAGAAGAGTGTTATAAACATCATAAGAGACTATAAGGAAGCGAGAACAGTATGGTACTCCATTTTAAAACCTAACCTTTTATCTAGATTTTTCTCTGGCAATTTGCAGGTTTGGCTTACTTGGAATACCAGAGATAGCCCAGGACATGGACGATTCAATAGTTACTCATGGACCAGAGTCTTCAGTCTCATTTGCTAGTCTCTTTAGACCTCCAGGTGCAAGTTTGTTTTCACGGGGGTTATAATAACACCTCAGGAGATAGTTCATAGATGCATGTATAATCTCATGGAGTATGTGACCAACAATGAACTGAGACATAGAGTCTTTCATACGAAGATATGCCCAGAAGTTTTTTAGACCCCTCCACCTCATAATGCAGTCCGAATTGATGTCGATGGCTCGATGTTAATCAACTAGTGCGGCTTGTGGAGGAGTTATAAGGAATGCATCAGAGGAATAGATTGTAGGATTTCAGAGATCGGTGGGCTTGTGTTTTGTAACTAAAGCTGAGTTGATGGCTATTAGAACAAACTTGGAGGTGGGGAAGCAATTAGGATCCCATAAAGTTATCATCTATACTGATTCATTGGATGCTTTTAACCTCCTTATGCTAGAATGTTCCTAATATCACCCTTTGAGAGATGTCGTAGCTGAGATTAGAGAGATCCTCTTCGGCAACTGGGAGGCTGAGTTGCAACATACATGCAAGGACAGGATTCAATGTGCGAACTTCCTTGCAAGGGAGGGGCATCGGGATTCACTAAAAACTGTGTTGATTGACAATGTACCAAGTAGTTGTCTAAGAATGTACCTGGAAGATAAGAAAGAATCAATTTTGATTTTCTAGGAGTTCCCCAAGATTTATTTACTCATCAAGCTTAGGCTTGCCTTTCTATGTCAAAAAAAATATTATTTTTTGGTTCAAGTCATTATTATTTTATTATTATCATGTTTTAACTCTGAAAACTCTTTCATAATTTGAATCTATATCACTGAGATCATTTAAGAGTTTTTAGATTGGTTAAGGTGCAAAATTGTCCCAAAAATCTAAAAACATAATAATGTGGCCATTAAGTTTGAATGTTAAATTTGACTATGCAGATTGGATTGTTGATGTGGCAGCCATTTGATAAATTAAAAAAATCACAAAATATCTAGTCAACTCCTCTCCCTTCTCTTATCCCTCATCTTCGTTCCTTTAACCTTATCTCTCTTTGATCGCCATCGCACAAAAAATCGAGAGAGAAGGGCTCCTCTCCTTCATCTTCATCATTCAAACCTTCTCACTTTTCCATCATCAACACTCAAAAATATCCGTTAGACCAAGTGCTCCTTCCCTTCATCTATCCATCTTTAATTCTCTTCAAAGTCCAGAAACATGTCCGCATACATACACAAGCTCCTCCACCTCCTAAAGTTCTTTCATTGTGTCATCTTTAGATTCCACAGTTGATAATTTATAATAATTAAGTTTTGATAGAAAAGACAGAGAGGAAGAAAACATAGGAATAGAACAAAACCCATGAAACTCAGAACTCATGTTCACAAGTTTTTGGAATTGGATAGCTCAAAACCGGGAAAAAAAATTCTCATCATAATTCTCAATACATTAGAATCTATTTTATTTCTCCCGATAAAAAATTCATTTGGGTTACCAGTTACCATCGACGACAAGGAAGTCAAGGATTAGATTTGGGCCATTTGTCGGTGCTCTCATTGTCCACGATATTAGTCGGAGAACCACTTTCAAGGGCGCCGGTTGCGGGGTCATTAATCATGAACAGCCGCTGTCACCGTCTCTCATCCTCAAGTTGTTAGCTTATTTAAAGGTTGTGTGCGTGGATTCAAGCTTTCAGTGATATAGATCTGGGATATATATCATTTGTGTTTGCTCCAACAAGGAGAAGGTGGATGGTGCTCTGGAGGTACAAGGACTCAAGGAGAAACCGAGAAAGTGAAAAAAAATTTGGCCCCATGGACCTCCCCAGTCATGTGTCTCATATAAAAAGTGAGGTGGGTTCTACATTGACAAGCCACATCAGCGAAATAGAGTTAAAGAATGGTCAAATATTCGAGCAAGGTGGTATTGCTATGTTTTAAAATTTTTAGGTCAATATTAAGATAAAAAAAAACTTTCAAACCAATATTACACCTTCACAAATATTTTCAAGAAGAATCTGCACCTTAACCCTTTTTTGATTATGAATAATATATTGAGATTTTTTTAATATTTTTTCTGTTCCATGAGACTGACTATATTGTGATTTTCTCTATTTTTTTTTTCCAGATCTTCACCACCAAACAAAGCTTTATAATTTTTTATGGTGTCGGCACTGTGTTTGGATTGTTTTTCCCCCACATTCCCCCGTATTTTCACCAACCAAACATATTTTCAAACTTTTATTTATTTTATTGGCAGTTCTATACTCATTTAGATTTTAAGACAAGTCAAATGATTTATAAATATTTTATTATTTTATAAATTTTATGTCATATTAATTGTATGCTAAATATATTAATTAAATCATATGATGATTTTGATGTGGAATCTGTTTCCACTCTTGTATGTGTTTGGATTAGTTTTTAAAGAATAGTTTTTACGATTTATAAAGTATATATGTGAAATAAGTTTTATCTCAATTTACGAAAATAATTTTTTAAAACCACGGTTTGAGGCTTATCCAATCTAAAAAAAACATGATCTTAGGCTTGGTTCAAGCTAAGAGGCAAGAGTAAGCGGGCCTGCTGTGATTTTCTGACCTAACCTAACTGACACTAATAAGTATCTCTTTAACTATTTTTAAGGTGTGAGGTTGTGAATTAGGATCTTTTATAAATATAATGGAGTTTCTTCCGTTAGTTAAATAATGTAAGGCAAAAAAAATAGTGCAAGCGGGGCCTGAATATCCCATAATATTTTTCAATTAAGAAACGGCGTAGGATGTGCCACGTGTACGAAGTTCTTCCCGCTTACGCAATGGTACCGTTCCCTCGGAGTGAGGGAGACGTTTCGCGCGTGCCAGATATGGGCACTTTGGTAATTTCGAACAAAATCCACGTGGCGGTTCCCTTCTTGCCTATAAATTCAGAGCGAGCCCCATCATTTCAAATCGAACGTCCGGGGAGGGAGTGAGGAAGCAAGGAAGGAAGCCTGGTAACTGGCGAAAGAAAAGACTGAAAATCGTTTTGATTTTTACAAATTAGTGTAGATGAGTCGATTAGGGTTCAAATCTGTGTTTTTTCAAGGGGAATTGCGATTGGGAGAGTTAGATGTTATCCCTGCTTCAGACCAGAGTTTCCACCTCCCAAACGAGATACGAATCCACCACTTATCGCCCAGGAGTGAGCGATGTCCTCCTCTTTCAGTTCTCCAAACTATTTCTGCATTCTCAGTTCGATGCAAGCTCGAGTCCTCACTACCTGTTGAACAACCCAATTTGATCAATCTTCATGCCTCTTGCTTTTATGAATTGAAGGTCTCAACCGAAATGCATTTAATTTTTTATTTTTTTCCCTCTTTAATGTTTGGCCTTTCTCTTGATGCCGCAGTTTGATTGTTTATGGCAATAAGTTTACATGTTGAACTTAATTTTGGCTTTCGGCATATCAGACAATAGTTCTTTCTTAATTATTGCTTTAAAGCGTACCTGTTCAGCTCAGTTTCTAATTAATATTTTGATTTGGGTATACAGACGGCAGTGGCATTGGTTGGGGATGAAGAAATTCACTTGGTGGCCATGCCCAGTAGAAGAAAGAAGTTTCCGTGCTTCTGGTGCTACTCTGTTCCTGTAGGTCTATACACTGCATGCTTAAAGATGCTAAACCAGAGGTGCCTCGCGATTGTGTTTGATTTGGACGAAACCCTTATTGTTGCTAACACCATGAAATCATTTGAAGATAGAATTGAGACTCTGCGAGGTTGGCTTGCCCGTGAGACTGATCCCCTGCGAATTTCAGGGATGTCAGCTGAACTTAAACGTTACATGGATGACCGTAAGCTATTGAAGCAGTACGTAGAAAATGACTGCGTCGTCGATAATGGCAAGATATTCAAGGTTCAACCGGAGGAGGTCCCACTATTGTCTGATAGCCATGGGAAAGTTTTTCGTCCTGTCATTAGATTGCAAGAAAGGAATATAGTTCTCACTCGCATCAATCCCGAGGTTATAATTTAATTGAAATTTATTTTAATTATCATTTGTGAGCAGCAAGTGTTAGTTCGGGGACATTTTTCGGTAATAATTAGAAAATCTCCATGGAGAGATCAAGCTTGAAATGAATAATGATTGACCATGCCGCTCAATGTCCTCAGACTCGTAATTTCCGATTCATGGAAGAAAGAAAATTCTGACACTGAGGAATTAGGAAAGCCTAAAAATTATAGATTAAGCGAGCTAGAGCCAAATAGAGTAGTATTTAATCGGCCACACGACCAAGCTCGTACTTCACGATTGTCACTGATGTTCTAAGAAACCTTATATGAGTTTATTAATTTTAGTGGCTAAAAATGGAAACGGGAGCATCTACTTAATTCCCTTGTTGATTGATCTCCCCTTCTCTTGCTGGGTGTTCAGTATTCTGTATTGGTTTATGCTTCAGGGGGTTTCTTTTGGTGTTGGCATCTCATTGTAATATAGAAATAATCACATATTTGCATAGAATGCCATGTTTAATTTTTTATGGGTTATTTCAAACACCCCCCTCCCCGGGGTAAACTAGATATATAAATGTAAAATTTTAAATTTGTTTTTCAGCTTGTCTATGGGAATTTATCTAATCATATTGTCAGAAAATTGATATATTTGTTTGGAAGCTTTTTTATGCACAAGGGTTTTTGACATTTTGGTATTCCCTGTTGTGTTTGCATAGATTTGTGACACCAGCGTGCTTGTGAGGTTACGACCCGCTTGGGAGGATTTAAAATGCTATTTAACTGCAAATGGGCGCAAAAGATTTGAAGTATATGTCTGTACTATGTCTGAAAGGGATTATGCCTTGGAAATGTGGAGGCTTCTTGACCCTGAGGCACATCTTATAAATTCAAAGCAACTGCTTGATCGTGTGATTTGTGTCAAGTCAGGCATGTTTTCTATACAATGTCTATTTTGACCTTCATGATTCTCGGTACTTTCAGAAATTATGAAATTACTTCTTGTAAATAAAAAGCGGCATTTAGTTGCTGCAATAATGCTTCAGCACTTTTTGGGTCTTATAAACATATTTGGCTATTTGTCCTATGAGGTGGTCGTTTAACAGGTGGTAAATTCATTCTTCAACCTAATTTGCATTACTCTGTCGTGTCACTCATTTTTATTACACCCACTTCTTTCTTGCTGTTGTGGTTCATATTTTATTCCTCTGTCTCATCCTCATGCCCTTTTTTTGGGGAGGATGCCGAAAATTGTGTATAGTATTGTAATTTATTCTTTCTTTTGGTGAGTTTTGCAGGCTCCAGAAAATCTTTGCTAGACGTCTTCCAGAATTGTATGTGCCATCCAAGAATGGCAATGGTGATTGATGACCGGTCAAAGGTCTGGGAAGACAGGGACCAGTCAAGAGTTCACGTGGTTCCCGCATTTACTCCTTATTGCGCCCCTCTGGCAGAGGTATTGGGTCATGTTTATTACAACCCACTCAAGTATACATTTTTTAACTTTTGTTTTTAAGAGAATTATCAATATTTCCTCTATTTCTTTATCAGAGAGCCAATATTGTTCCAGTCCTATTTGTAGCAAGAAATGTTGCATGCAATGTCAGAGGTTATTTCTTCAAGTAAGTTACAAACTCAAATGTTGATATGCTCAAGTTATTTTCTTTCCCCCAGTGGCTATAATTTGTCATGTCCTGTTGCCAGAGACTTTGATGAGAATCTATTACAAAGAATTCCTGAAGTCTTCTATGAAGATGATATTGAAAGTTTACCTCACCCTGTGGATGTGAGCAACTACTTGATGGCTGAGGTAGCTTCTTGGAACATAATGTGATTTGTAATTCATTGATGATAGATAACAATTTGTGGTCATGTAGTACCATCTGTGGCTGGTGCAGAGTGCTTGTTTATCCATTGCTCTAATTGATGCTCACTTGATGGCAGGATGCTGGTTTTGTGCCAAACAATAGTTGTGTTGCACCCATTAATGCAGGAATATATGCTGCAGAAGTTGAACGCAGGTTAAAACAATATGTAAGTTTTCATGTTTTTCCATGTATGGTCTGTCTCTGGTTTAACAGCATGTCTTGAAACTTTCTGAGAAACTTCTTTTGCGAATTTCTTGTTGGGGATAGCTTGTTTTCGTATGGGATGAGTGTGAGTGGTTTTATCCATTCTATATTTTATGAGTACAAAACATTTTCTGACAGATTTTTGTGTGGTTCTTTTAAGGATGAAATGCCTTCTGTTGGCTTCGATACTGGATCCAGTACCACCAATGTTAAGTTCAAACCTGAGATCTCTGTACCAACAACTGGTGTTATTTCAAATTTCATTTCCCCTGGATCTTCAAGAAACTCAATGCCTTCTCCGAGTATGAAACTTCTTATGTTGTTAATGTCTGTTTCTGGTTTGAGAATATTCAATCTTTCATAATCTATTTTCCAATATTTTCTCAGATCCTGGTTTACTTCGGCCTCCAGTTAGGCATGGTGGGTTCTCTGTTGATTGTGATAATGGCATGAAAAGAGGACTTTTGACCATGAGGCGTGACCTGAATACCAAAAATCAAAGCTTTGGTGAACCTCCCCTCATTTCAAGGCCACTCAATCAAGCAGTTCTTTCACCAATGCAGCCGAAAATAGGACTTGTTGTGGAGGATCATATGGGCAGCAGAGCTCAAGCAAATGATCCTCCTTCTGTATCTATTAAAGAAGCTAACATAGCTAAGTTTGATAAGTATCAGGCTCAACAGAAGTTCTTTTCTCCTATCATGCCAGTTTCAACTCCTGCTAATTTGTTCTCACAATCATCACTAAGAAATGGAGAGGTTTGCCATTGAACATGATTGCTTCCCCTTTTGAGCTTTGGATGCTTCTTGGAGCACCTCAAATCCTCTAATTGAATGTTGCTTATATGCAGCCAAGTTCTGTACGTGATTCACAGAGACAAAATCTTCCATCTAATTGTCAGCCAGCAGGTATTGCTTTTATATCCATCTTAATACATTCTGATGTACCTACCATCTTCTCCTTTTGACATACCATCATGCTCTTTACTCCCTATGCTTTCCCTTTCACTCTTAGTTTTCCTTAAAAAAATTATAGCCAGTGTGCTTAGGCATTGTTTTAATTCTGTTTAAGCATTTTGTTGAGCTATATAAACCAAGTCCGACTAGTAATATCTGTGCCACCAAGGTTGTTGGACTCTTGATTTTAAGTGATTTGTGACAGCAAACTCAATAACTTGTGATTCCAGTCTGAGTTCACATTGTCAAGTGGGTTTGCTGTGTTCATCAACCTTTGAGTTGGCAACTTGTCTGCTTTACATAAACCTAGTCTTTTGTGGTTCTATATTGGGCATGTACTTTGCCCTTTTTTTCTTTTCTTTTCTTTTTAATTTTATTTTTGGCACATATTGATGCATCCAAGTTTGGTAAGAATGGCCAGGGTCCATGTTTAGTTGCAAGTAAAAGTTTATATCAGGCTTATTTGAGATTATCTTTGAGTTCTAGAATGATTGCAGTTTCATTGTTTTCTATTTGATTTAGATCATACAAGGTTCTTGCAGCAGTTATCCCGTTTTTACCTCAAATCCTTTACCCTCATAATTTATACCCTTTCTGCAATTATAATAGTAGTAGCAGTAGTAGTAATCTAATGTTAAGTTTTGATCTTTAGGGATTTTTATTTTTTATTTTAGAAAACCTTGATTTTAAAAGACTCGATAGCAATGCATCCAGGTGATGTTATGATCTTTTTGCAGATGATGGTTCATGTCAGAATCATTTATCTTCTGATGGCAAAGAAATTCTAAGTGAAGCTGGAAAATTGAACTTTTTACCTTCTCTATCAATTGGAGTGCTGCAAGAAATCGGGAGGCGGTGTAGTTCCAAGGTACACATGATTTCAGCATGTGAATACGAGACTTTTTGCTTTTGATTTTCCTGATTCTTCATGTGTTTCTTTTTTTAGGTTGAATTTAGATCCATTGTAAGCACCAGCAAAGACTTGCAGTTTTCAGTGGAGGTTTGTGAAAGTTCTGTGGTGATTTTATCCACTTTATGTGGTAGCATGGTCATATTACGTTTCTCTTGGCTTAAAGTTATGAGTTCAAGACATCATTAAGGATTAGTTTATTATCAGTTGTTTAAACTACTGAATTTGATCATGATATGACGTGAAGACTAATGTACATCATACTTCATATCATGTAATAAGGTAATTTCTTTCAATTTTTGTTTTGCCTGCGTAGTGGCTTCATTCACTTTGTTTATATGTTTATTACGAATTGTCCACAACTGTTAAATACGTAATTTCCATGTTTGCTTCATAGCTTCTCATGGAATATTTATTTTGTTCCCAGTTTCCTGAAGAATAAAAGAAAAATATTTGCTAATTAGGAATCAGATTAGATGTGAAATTCTTTGGTGCTTCTAATACTTTATTATTGACTTCTTCTAATACTTTATTATTGACTTGGCCTTGTCTCCTACTCTGCTTATTTTTTGTAGCAGGCAACATGCCTTGCGAATTTGAACTATGTTCTTAGTATTTGTAGCCATACCACTTTTATCTACCTTTTGTCCTTCATATTATATAGGGGCAATTACAATGAAATCCCATACAAGAGAAAAAATGAAGAAATGGTCCCTGAAGTTGTTAGTGTAAGCTCCTCGACTTGTTAATGGACGCTCCTCGACTTGTCATTAACAACTTCAGGGACCATTTTTTCATTTTTTCTCTTGTGTAGGACTTCTTTGTAATTATCCCTATTATATATAGCCCTGTCAGCATCTTCAACCTATAGGTAGTGAGTCGACATCTCAATATCCCAAATACTCTGAGACCTTTACATTAGAAATTAGATCAAGATGTATGGGAAAAGAATCTCCATATTTGTTATCACATATCAAATTCAGGAATCTTGAATTTTTCTTAAATTTTATGTCCTAATATTCAGAAGTAAAGCCATTTTATTGGATTACTCTTGAGCATATAATAAGCTTGGGTTTTCTCTTATGTTTTTGTTCAATTGAAACCTATGTTAAGATTTATGTAGTGTTTTGGGTCAAATGTTTTATTGCTTGATGCCATGGTTTAGGTACTTTTCACTGGAGAAAAAATAGGTATCGGAATGGGTAGGACAAAGATAGATGCTCAACAGCAGGCTGCTGAGAATGCCCTTCACAGATTAGCAGGTAAAAATAATTTCTTATTGAATATATTTGGATTTTCATATTAACCAATCCTAGATTTTTTCTTTTGTCTGTTGTTATTTTACTGACATCAATGTTGATGGGTGAGATATTCTTGCTGCGCCCCCGGTGGGATATAGTTTGTTATAGTGGTTGCTAGGACATCTGGGGAGCATTTCCTGGTTACTTGAGGAGAAATCTGAAAATGCCCATTTCCCACCAGATATATGTGTAGAACAGTTCTGAATATTCTTTACCTTGATAACTTGTGACATAGCAACTATTGAAGCACTTATCACTATGTGGAGTGTGTTCAAGTTGGGAATATCTGTTGGTAATTGAGTGAAAGTTTATTAACTATTGAAGGTTGCTCTACGTCCTATTTTAATCCTGTATCTGGTGAACTCTGTGTTCTTGGGTATATAGTAGAACTTATTGGTAAAGGAAAAAAATTCTGGGTTCAAGAGTTAAATATTATTTTCCTGTAATGTGGGGCATGAAGGTTTTTTCCTGTGGAACAGATGGCCATGTGAATGCTAGTTCATGCATAAATTTGGTTTGTGCCAAGCATTAACACATCTACTGCGCTGAATTTAATTTCTCATTCTCTTAATTCCAATTTTTTTTGCTCCTGTTTGATTA
Organism: Inga oerstediana; assembly: GCA_963210345.1. Lineage (NCBI taxonomy): Eukaryota > Viridiplantae > Streptophyta > Magnoliopsida > Fabales > Fabaceae > Inga > Inga oerstediana. The sequence goes on from OY723408.1 coordinate 62,180,913, forward strand.
TGACTTTTGGACACAACATTCATTTAAGCTATACAAAAGGTCTAAATGCATTTACGTGTTACAGAGAAATATGTGGCACATATGGAGCCTCGATGTAGAGCTGTTGGCCAAGAATTTGACAACCTCTCTCTTAATCATGAAAATGGTTTCCTATGGGATGCAGTCAATCTTGAATCCAGTGAACTTCAAAGAGCCAACACATTGTCTAGAGAAAGTGCTTCCAAGGTGAGACTTTCTGATGTTTTTGATAGTTGATGCAAGCGGTGTGTGCATGTGGGGTACATAGACTGGAAATTTCCAGCAGAGGCTAGTGATGCACAGAAATAACTCCGGTGGTTGATTTACATAGCATCGCTATGTCAGTTAATGGGAAATGAGCTGTCTTCTTTTTTGCTGCTGCTTTGTTTGACGGGCTTCTTAAATTTTTTAACTGAAGATAAGGACTTAGTGATCAGTCCCTGGCTTCTATCTGTTATCCAAGTAGTCCCTTGTTGTCAATAATCATGTTTCTTTTGCATGCTCTTAAATTAAAGAAGTAATCCACGATTGTTTCTCATAGTTTTTGTGGTGTTTTAGTTGATTTGTAAATTTACAGAATTAGAAGGAACTCAAATAAATGATACTGACGTAATTGTTTTTCAAGTTGGCTGGTTTTTGGAACTTAATGTGTAGTCTGGTCTGTATTCTTTGTGGGGAGAAATTTTGTTTAGTAGGTGATATGCTTTACTTGTCCTGGAGTTACAAGTTACAAATTTATGCATCATTTTATTAATTTTCAGACTCTGGACGTTGAAGCTAGTCTCTCTTCACCTACTGCAAGTAAGTAATCAGCAACTGGAAGAGCATGCCAGCTCCTGAAGGTAACTTGGGACAGAGGGTTGATCGTTATATATATATATATATATGCTGATTGGTTCAAGCTCTAAGAAAGTATGATTCTTGCATATAGGAATTTCACACCGTCTTTCTTTTCCTCTCCTTTGATGTCTATAAATTTTCAGTGTTAATCTCACTGTTTTCTTGAATTAACGTCTTCCAGTACGGGCTGGTTTTTTCCCCTAATGTTGTATTTGTTTTCTCTTCTTGGAATGAAGGATCTTTAATTCCTTATTATCCCACTTATATCATTTTTGTTCTGTTCTGTCTGGCATCTGGATCATGAAATTTTTTGTCCTCGTCTATTAATGTCATGTATATGCTTAGTTCTTTTATTCTGTTTTTTCAGGATGCCTATCCCTGTTAAGCAATGAAGTATTTTAAGAATTACGAGAGCTCCCTTTTCTGGCAGTTGGAGAACAAAGGGACATTTTATCTCATGAAAAGGCATAGATTTTTTTTCCCTTGATTTGCCTACTTATGTTGTTGCAATATCTTTGACGCAGTATTTTTAATTTTGCCGCTTTTATTTCTGAATTTTGGTGGGAAGGCCACTTTTATGTGCTTATGTTTTCAATATCCTCTGGTCTTTCATTTGTATTGTTTTGTTAGATCCTAATATAAGTAAGATGAATGAGGAAAAGTTTCACTTCAATGCTCAAGCTAGGTGGTTTGTTTCATCTCCATGCTTGATAGTTAGGCCATGATTCTATGTTTCATCCATTGTACTATATTAATGTAGCAATTTCTGGTAGATCTACACATATGTTCTGTTATGCCTTCAAAAAATCAAGTGTGTTATCATTTGAATGGGAGAAATTCTTTGGTACTGTAATATGTGCTATTACTCAAGGGGCTCACATGTAAAATCTGAAGCCTCATTGTTGCATGTACATGCACTAGATAATACTTAATACTCAAGCTTCTCATCTGGATGGCAATACGACTTTATACTCCTGTGATGACCAATGAATGATCTAGGGAAACAAGGAAGACTATTTTTGGCATATCATCATTATAGAGAATGCATTGATTACGTTGGTAATACTTCCCATTTTGAATCATAATCTGATATTTGATTCCACTTTTATTATTATAATTTTAAATAAATATAGATTATTTTTGGGAATGACTTTGCACTTAATAGTGTCAATTTACTGGCGCGCATTGCATTTTTGGTGTTCAGGTGCAGGTGCTGATGCTGTGGTTCCTATAATTAGAAGACAAGCTGATGCATAGACATGGATGGACGAAGCCCCCTTCATTGAGAAGACAAGGTGTGTCATGGGGGAAGTAAGGACAGGGTTATATAGGGAATTAGATGTACGCCTCTGTTAATATAAATGGGAGAATGATATGTAGATGTAGGTGTGAATCTTTAATATTTTGTTTTACTGGGTTTATTGGGGTTTTTCCATGTACCAAGGTGTTCAGACAAAGGACAATTCTTATAAGATGCTTCTCTTACTATTATCTAATGTACCCAATACAAATTGTGCTTTTTCAGAAGAAAGAATTAAAAAGTTGTCTCTGCCATGAGTAGGTGGTGTGAAGAAGAAAAACAGGTCAAGGATGGGATTAAGAATGTCAGTCAAATTTATTTACCTCCATCAGATTCTTCATCTGGCACAACTTGTTGTGCCAACTGACAACCCAGGTACTGGAATTGGACCTAAAATCAAATATATTTATTTCCACAATTATTAGCCTTTCTTGATTCTTTTTCCATTAGGGCCGCTTCTGGGTCTATTATTTGCGGAATCCCCATTTCTGCTCTATGCTTTTTTTCTTACCTTTCGAAGACTGGTGCTCTGAGATAAACATTGATCGAGTATGCACTAGATAATCCCTAGTGAATTTTTTTTTATACACAAAAAAGTTTAGGGGAATTAGATTTCTGGGGCTCATGAAAACTGAGGCATACAGGCTCAATGAGCGTTTCTATAGGTACTTACAGATTGCCTGTCAACAAGGTCTTTACATTGGTAGAATTTGAACTAACAATCTTATAGTTATGAACCAATCCCTTTATCAATTTAACTAACTTTTGTTGGCTTCTAGGGAAAATTTTTATCAGACTATGTTTTTCAAAATTTTCATTGGATTCTTGTACTCACCCTCCCGGCAATTATGGCCATTAGCCATTGGTTTTGCATTTGAGGGTCACAGGAACACATCCCAAACATGGAAAATCTATCTGGAAACTAACAGTGTATTTGTGACAGAAAGTTGACATGGACAAACTTCAAGTATTGTATCTCTTGAAAGAACTTGGTGAGACAATTATGTATACTTTCCTACCCATTCTTTCATCTTTAATAATTTCGCGATGCAAAACCAATGGACGTGTGATGATTGGTTGATGGTTTTTTTTTTTTTTTAATTGGTTCTTAAACAATTTTAAGAGTAAAGTAATGTACTTCTATTAAAAAAAATCCGGTGATGGTAATTCACTCTACACAAAAGATAACTAATAGTAAACATTGGGTACAAGGCTGTAGAGTAGTCAAGAATTGACAAGGTTTCACAGAATAGAATGATTTGTCCCAGATGAAGACACAAATTAGCATGATTTACTAAAACAAAAAATGAGGTGATGATATGTAATTTTTAGTAGTAAAGAACATTCATAGTGTGGTATCTAATTAATTCATAGACATGGATGAACACCAAGATTAGTTCATTGGAAAAAAAATGTGTTCATGCAGATGAAACAAGCTCGGATGCTTCCAGTTTTATTATCGTCCTTCGAAGGGAATCAGAAATGAGAAATGGAAATAGAACGGATCCGACAACATGTGGATTGGAGACTCAAACGTCTCACTCATCAATTAATCGCCCGCAGGCTCATATCACGTACTCCCTTGATTCACAGTATATAGAGTATTTCTAGAAGAATAGCTTAATCCAAAATATAAATCATTTGTAAGATAATTAATGTTCATTTTTCAGTTTTGTCCATGTAATTGATGCTCTTTTTCAATTTTACCTACTCATTTAATTTTCAAACACATTTTCTAATAAGGGTAAACATGAAAAAAAAAAAACTTTCAATTTATGACACATTTTATGAGTTAAATGTCACTTCTTATTTCCCATGAATTAATTAAAATATCCTATATTATGAATCACAGGGAGCATATGTTTTTTTTATATTGCATTTAAGGGTTCATAGATACCCCTCCAAACATGTGTCTCATACTCGAATTCAAAACTCAAGAGATCCAGCAGGGCCTTACACCACTAAACTACATCTGTGTTACCATTATTTATATCATTATATATATATATAATAAAATAGGGCTTTGCCGCTTAAACATGTAAATGCAGAATTGGCGCAGCCATCTCAATTGGATTCGATAATACTTCGTTGCAGCTAACACAATTAAATAACCTTGTTAAAAAAATTTTAAACCATAAAAACTTAAAAAGAGGTATTTGGCTTCTGCCAACTTTTATAAAATTTTGCATTACCTAACGAATTTTAACATTAGTTCTATTTAGCAACGGTATTAACCGTTATAATAAATTATTCACTCTGGATAATCATGAGTCATGACAAAGACTTATAAACCACAATCTGCCTCATAGTACTTTATAATTATATTCAAAGCTCTCCATATCTTTACTCGCTCCTTTATTATGCAGATCAGAGCAACATTAAAAGAAAAGTATGTTATGTGTGTGTGTATATATATATATATTAATTCTCTTGACTTTATTATGTCATTTCCTTTCGCTCACGGCTGTCCTCGTTGGAAGATCAAATAAATTCCTAGTCGTCTCTTTCCTTACTTTTGGCAACTCAACCAAAAGAATCATTCTACAAGGAAGTTCCAACACAAACAGATAATGCATATATCATCATGTGAAGATTATTCAGTGGGACAAACTTATACAATTACAGGATACTGAAGCAGTTATATATATCTCCGCCATTATATTACCACTAAGTGCAGTGATGAAGATGCTCAATAGAGAATGAGATTAAACCCATAGTACCGTAGAAGACAGATATATATATATATATATATATGTAGTAGAAATCAAAAGAGCTTTAATAATGGTTAAGGATGGGTTGGATGATATGATGCATCAGTTTGACTTGAAGGGGATAGCCCTTATCACTATCTGGTGGTACAAAGCTGCAAGAGCTGCCCCTATGAGAGGCCCAACCCAGAATATCCACTGCAAGTTCAGATCACCACAACAAAATTATTAACTCTTAGATTTTCATGTTAATTAATTATTGTTAAAGAGAATCACAGATATTTATAGGTCTTTTCCAAAAGCAAAAGAAAGTATGAAGAAGACTCACATGATCATGCCAAGCTTGGTGCTTGTTGAAGATAAGAGCAGCACCAAGACTTCTGGCTGGGTTGATACCTGTGCCTGTCACAGGAATGGTTGCCAAATGCACCACAAACACAGCAAACCCTATAGGCAGTGGTGCCAACACCTACATGAATTTCACACACACACAAGCTTTAGTTAATGATAATAACAACCTAGACAACTAGCACAATGTCTGGTTTTATATAGTTATCTGACTGGGTCAGATTTGAACATTGTCAGACCTAATTGTAAATAACTCTTTTAAAGTTTTTTTTTTTATATTTACATGGACTTCAACTCGAGAACTTGTGCTTAAGTGGTCAAAGCCCCTTCTACTAAAATCAATGCCTATTTGTAAACTACAAAAAGGGTCTATTGTTTATATATATATATAATCCCTCCGGTCCATTTTATAAGAAACATTCTCGGTCATAGAGATGGTCCTTAATATAAAAAACAAATTCTTTTTGTTTGAAATTTTAAACTAATTTTTCCATTTTTACCCTCATTGAATATATGTCACTATTTATCTTCTTTTTTTTTAATAGTCACTATTTATCTCTCTACAATAAATTTTCACTTATTATCTCTAATGCATGCTCTTGATAAATAAGGATATAATTAGAGAAAAATGTATAAAAGTTACACATTTATTGTTTTTAATTAACATTTTAAACCACATGATTTTGGTATATGAACAGATATAGATTTGTGGCTTACAGGGACATGGGAGTCTCTGGCATTTCGCTTGGCATCAGTAGCAGAGAAGACAGTATAAACAAGAAGAAAAGTGCCAAGGATCTCAGCTCCAAGGCCTGAGCTTTTAGAGTATCCAGAATTGAGAGTATTAGCAGCACCACCAAGTCTCTCATAGGTATTTGGCTGGAAGCCCTTAACCACAGCGGCTCCGGCTATGGCTCCCAAGCACTGCATTATTATGTACACCACCGTCCTTGTCAGCGACACCTTCCTCGCCAGAAACAGCCCAAATGTCACCGCCGGATTTATGTGCCCTCCTGCACCCACCCACAAACTTTGCAGGGTTATCTCATTTCACTAAACACACTATGGTTCATTTATCATGTTCCACAGCATGTAATCAAATCACAGAAGAGATTGAAGGTATATAATGATAAGGAAAGTCCTATCAAATTTAGCTAAAGTGATAGAATGACAAATATAATATATATATATATATATATCCTTATACTCCCTCCGGTCTTTAATATTATATCTATTTGGGAAGTTAATATTGGTTGTAAATATAAGACATAATTTTCATATTTGTCAATATTTTCTTAATTTATCTCCTATTGATGCTCGCTCAATAATCAAAGAGAATAGGGAATTAAGGAAGATCACTAGGGTGTTTTAGAAAGTACATATCATATTAACTAATTTTCTTAATCTAATCAAATTAAGTAAATACTTTTTAAGGTTCTTAATATAAGACATATTTGGGAAGTTGATCTCGATCTTAAATATAAGACATATTCATTATATTTGTCCATATTTTCCTAATTTACTCCTATTGATGCTCCCTCAATAATAATCAAGGAGGAGATGGAATAAAGGAATTCTAGAAGATGACTAGGGTATTTTAGAAAATACATATCATATTAACTAACTTAACAAACTTCTTTAATCTAATCAAATTTGGTAAATATGCGTAATATTAAGTATCAGAGAATGTATATGCCTATATATATCAAGAATCTAAGAAGCATTACCTGAGATACCAGCGGTGGTGTAGACAAGGGCGAAGATCATGCCACCAAAAGCCCAAGCAATGCCTTGAGTACCAACAGTGGAGCACTTAGAGGGAGATTTAGCCACACCAATGACAGTCAAGACGGTGACGTATAGGAACAAGAAAGTGGCCACAAACTCAGCAATGCCTGCTCTATAAAAAGACCAGGAACATAGCTCACCAGCTTCAAACAATGGTGCAGCTGGTGGCTCTCTGTAATCCTTTCCATCTTGACTCTGAGCTGCTAATCCTATTGGTTGCCTCTCTGCATACCTATTAGCTCCTACCCTCACATCTTCTTCCTCCATTATTTTTCTCTCTAAGTTTCTCTGAAACTAAGCTCAGTGATTAAACTAGTGGAGAAGAAGCTAGGGGTATTTAAATTTGTAGATTTGCGGGGTGGTTGTTAAAAAGAGTCAATTTTGTAGCTTTAGCATATTTATGAGTTGTGAGTGAGATTGAAAGGGAATGGAACTATGGATTATGGCGACAGTGCACCAGCTAAGGAGGAAGAAAAGGAGGATTATTGAGAAGGTTGTGTTATTTTGGGGAGGCAATATAATAAGTGGCAAACATTAATTTCACTGGGCCTTTTCTTTCTTCCTACTTTGCTCATTAGCCTTTACTTTACGTATGTGTCTCTTCACTTTGAATGCAAGCCTTGCACACACCACTAGCTTTCTCCTCAAATAATGGCAGCCTTAATCATAGAAGCAACCACTTCAACTAAAAATTTTGGAATGCTCTAAGCCTCTAACCAGCAAAAATCCTTGGGAGGATTTCGTCTAAAAATTAGTACTACCTTCCATCTTTATATAATAAGATCTGGTTGGTAGTATAAATTACACTACAAATTGCTACTCCTGGTCTTTAATATAAAAACTATATAACTAATTTGCAGATACTAATAAGAAAGTTAGTTAGTTATTTGTAATAAATGTATATGTTTCCCTAAACTAGCTAGCCTCTTTAATCATGTGTATTGAAGCTACATTTGATGAAAACTCCGCTTATATATATATATGCAATAAATAGGGATACTTTTAGGGTAAAAATTATAAATTTGGATGACAAAGTGTATTGGAGTTTTATATTTATGACCAAAGTGAAGCCCTTACCTAGCTCTTATATTTATGACTGGAGAGAGTAGATTTTATGTTTTGGGTTGGAGGGTATTAGTTATTAGAGTTTGCAAGCCCAAGGTTTTATAAGATCCTTGCTTCAAGATAATCCTTTCAATGTAGAATTCATGACATTGTTGCCCCTCTAAGAGCCAACGTTCCAACGGCTACACACTACGACACTTCACTCGAAACCTCACCCAGCTTGCTAATCGTCCCCCTATTAGAACCTTCTATAAGTAGTCAATCATCTTTATTTGGCCAACTCTCAACGAAAATACTAATGTAATGTCTCCAAAAGTTAACCCTAACATTTTGCCAGAAATCCAAAAGTTAACAGTTGGAGTGGGAGAGTACAAATCTTTATAATGGCTCTTGTTTTGAGCCTCTGAGGTAGCCTTCCAGTGACAGGGAATCATGATAGATGCCTCATGAGTCATGTTTTCAGACCCGGACTGGACCAACCGATAAACTGGTCAAGTCCGGTTTTTTTATTTTTAAAAAAAATTATTTTTTTTTAGAATTTCATATTAATAATCATAAAATCTTCAATTTCCCACTGGTTTAGCCCCGAGCTAGCTCCGGTCTGATCCATTAACCCTTGACCCAATAACCCGACCAGTTCAGTGACTGATCCGGGTTTAATTACCTTGCTCATGAGTCATAATCCTAGGAAAATGAAACCTCCATAAATGAAATACTGATAGACCCTAGAAAATTTCAAAAAGTATTCCCCAATGTTACGAGGCAAATTTAGACCATTGAATAGTCGCAAGAAGCCCATTTAAGGGAACATCAAAACAGAGATGGGCCGACTGCGAAAATGATGGTGTTATAATAGGAAATAATAAGTAAATCAGAATTGCCGACAGCATATTTGCATGAGGATAATTCATGACGTGGCAAAATTGAATGCGCCCATCAAATGAACGGTGGAGAGTGTCCCATCGATGCAGGTAGATCCATCATTTAGGTGAGTTATAGATGGCTGGATGATGAGATGGACGGTTCAGTTGCATTTGACTGGATGAGCAGCAACTTCGCTTCACAGCACACAATGGGAACGTCACTTATCCACGGAGCATCGTCAAGGACAGAGTCCTTATATATGACTAATATGAGCCCAAAAGTGTTTATTTATGTTAATTGAGATAAAACTCTTTCACATATTTTCTTTGTATGTTATAAATCACGGTTAAAAATTTATTTTTAAATATTTCAATCACTATTATAAATAAACACAAAAAAGATGACAGCATCATATCACGCATGTTTAACACCTGCCTTGAATGGTGCTGTCATGGTCACAATTCATAAGCTGCTTTGGAACCACACACACGTTTTCATGACAACATGAATAAATGATATATATGACCTAGAAATACTCCCTTGGATTCTTGATATAAGACCTAATTGTGGGGTTAATCTTAGTTCTGAATATAAGATATATTTTTCATTTTTGTCAAATTTTTCCAATTTGCCCCTATTAATACTCCATCAACCATAAATAAATAAAAGAGATATAGAAGGAATTAAGAAAGATAATTAGGGAGTTTAAAAAAATATTTTATAATATTAACTAACTTCTTTAATCTAATTAAATTAGGTGAGTAAGTTAGAAATTAAACCTTATTTGGGCTTTCAAACTCTATAATTTGCTGCTGTGGAACAAAAACAAGGCCTGTTGGGCTTTTGTAGCCTTTCTCATTTGTCTTTTTGTTATCTGTTTTTGTGTTTTATAGTTCTCATCCAACATCATTCAATATTGGATTTGTACCCAAAAAAGAATTCAATATTGGACCAATAAAACAACATTCAATATTTTGTATTCCCACATTTAGGCCTAATATAGGTCTTGTCCCTTTCCATGCATAAACAAAAAAATAAATAAGGAAAGAAATCAATTATCTTTTGAGAAAATTGCTGAAAAATCCCTCATTGCAGATTTTTTTGTCTAAATGTATCTCAGTATTAGATTATATCCAATATGGCATATAAAAGATAAGGTATCTCATATAAATTAGCTTAAATGATTTTGATAGTAAGACAACATCAACTTATACATAAATACACACACACAGATATATATATATCTTGAGTTCTTAAGGGGATGCAACTCATCTTCAGTCAATGCAACTCTTATTCAGTTGCAAGCAACATAGCTTTGGCTATGTGAAAATGTTCTTCGTTTTACATAGCTGGAGATTGATTACGCATGGGTCCTTGGACACATTTAAAATACTTTTTGTGTAGCAAACTTTGTAAAGAGAGATTTTTAGGCAGTTTTCTCTTGTCCTACTCTTTTTAAAAAAGAAAATTAATAGAATGAGATAAATTGGACTAAATAGTGAACAAATTATAATAAAAGTACAATAATAAATATCATATTAAAAAAAGTAGATGCCAGACCTGGCATTTTATAAAAAAGTTTGAAAATGAGTAAAACTTATTACAAATTTTATATATTATGTCTCAAAGGTCAAAATATGTGTTTTACTTTCTTTCTTTATTCTGTTCTATAAACTAAACATTAAACAACTGGCCTAATATAAAGCATGGGTATGAACTGAACTTAAAGGAATCAAATTTTAAAAATTGAGTAACCCAAGTTAACCCAAATATCACCAGTGTACAAGACAACACCGAACTATAACTAATGATTTTTATTTAGATTCTGATGAAATCAAGATTGACATATTATTTTTCACAAAGTAATTTTTCCATGCACGTTTGGTTATGCTTTCTTCTTAGAATTCATCAGAAAAGAGAGAACAAAAATGATGGTGGTGGAGTTGACCGGGACTGGAATTTTGAAAAGGTGGGGTCCAGATACATGGGATTATCTATGTGTCTGCCACAAAATGAACAATCCATTCGTGCAATCCAAAGTGAAAGGAGGCAACTCTTAGTGGAAAACAACAAACAACAAAACTAACATCATCTTCATCCTCTTCATCATCATTATCACCCCTAAATTCTTCAGTGGAAGGCAGCCTGCAATTTCACTACTAACTAATTATTCCTTCTTTTAATAATCAGTGAGAGAGAACAAATGTTGAATTGCTCTGGCATGATGAGGCGCTAGGTCCATTAAATAACGTACAGGGTTTGATTCCTAGGTTGTGTATGGAGCTACTGGCTTGGAGGGCCGCCTAGTTATGGGCATCTGCAGTACCCAAATTCATATTAGTCTAGGCCTGTTGAGTTCCTTGTGACATAGGAACTGTCCTGGGATACCGGTTTCCATTATGACATTTTAAAATACCCAAGTAGTATTTATATGTTAGAAACAAAAATGAAGGAAAAGAAGAACAAGGGAATAATATTGTGATCATATGCTTAGGAGGTGGATGGATTGATTACCTTATAGTATCAAATTTTAAAATTAAGGGAGGGACGTGGCTTTATTGTCACTGATTTGATGATATGTTGTTATATTCCTTTTTCTACTTTTTTTTTTTTTTTTGGTTCTGCTTATCCTAACTTTTTTCTATTTAAGGATTTGTGATAAAGAGAAAGTTCTACTCATCAAAGTAAGGTTGAATGCTATATCAGAGAAGAAGAAACTCATTATTTCTCCCCCATTAAAACTCCTTTTTTGTCCACCCACACACTATTTTCATTCAAGATAAAGCAGCCATGTAGGGCATCAATATTTTTGCGCGGTGTTATGATTATGAAGAAACGAACTTTATCCCTCTCGCCAAGAACCAAAAAAAAAAAAAACCCAAAGAGAGAGAGGGGGGAATGGACTTTATCTCTACAAATAATGTTTTTTTAATACTATCTAATTACCAAATATCCGGACATCCTACTACTCCAGTACAAGTTTTCGTGGCTATACCTTACAGCACATGTTTCTTGTATAAATTGTTCACTCTCACAATTATTCATGATTATTACTATGCCATCATGTGTGTGTAGTACTTGTTAGAATTATGGCTATCGTACAAGACAATACTTCATTGATTTAAATACCTAATAACCAAAATATGTTATATTGATCCTTTAAAGAATCGAAAATAACGAAATAATGTAATGGGAGGATCTTTCATATCATCAAAATACTTCAGTGAAATCTTCTGTTTATTTCAATCAATGGCAAGACCTTTCATATCATGATTTAAGAATCCACAAACTCAAGAAACTGGTCAAGCTATGATTCGAATATGGCAATATGGCTGGTCATATCAAGTTGCTAGTGTGGCTTCCACTTCCATTGGAGTTTGTAATAATATAGATTTGAGCATATAAGTGGTCTTATATAATTGTGTACTCACCCGTTTTCATTTTTACATGCCTTTTCTTTGTATTATTAAAGACAAAATCTTACATAGCTGGATGTGGTGGTATTGTTTGAGGTCACTGCAAATTTGAAGTTTCTTGAAACTAAACAATGAATAGGTGATGAGATTAGTTTGTTTGGATTAACTTCTAGAGAAGTACTTTCATGCAAAACGAAATAAAATTCTTCTCACATATATACCTTGTATACTGTAAAATCACTTCAGAAAAGCTAATCCAACCACCTCTGTTAGAAGGGGAGGTGGTTAATGAAAGATATTAGAGTTGTTTTTGGCCTCCCTATGTGAGAATAGTGTTATCCAGTTTTTGTAATAAAAAAAAAAGGCTAATCCAAACACACTTTCATCATTTTTAAAATAGTGTTTGGATAAATCTGAAATCATAGTTTCAGAAGCTATTTTTCACAAACCGAGACAACTACTCTCATATATTTACCTCATAAGTCGTAAAAGCTATTATTCAAAAACTAATCTAAACACATAATAAATGATCAACTGTTCAACAATTTACCAATGTCCCATTGATTGAATATTGACATAGCCAACATGACCTTACTCAGAAGGTCCTACAACTATCTAATTCTTTCAGATAACCTCTCAAAGTTGGTGCAATGTCACATGGGAGTGGATAAGTAAATATCTCTTGTGAGAGTTCTGAGAAGACCTGGCATGCATCACAAGGATGAAGAGGTTGTGTGAAGAAGAATGCGCTTTGGTGGGCATGTGTGTTTCTTCTAAGGAATGGAGGCACGTGATGGTCACGTGGTCCCCCTCTCGAATATGGGTCTTCCATCCCCTTCAACTCATTAATTAGCACCACCTTCTCTCTCTGAGCCTCCTCTAACACCCTGACAGAGATTGTGAAACTGCACAATATAGCGGAAAAGAAGAAAAACTTCAGAGGACAAAGGAGCAAACAGAGATGGCGTGTGAGGCTAACAATTAACTTAATATAAGATATATTTATCTAATTTGATAATATTAAGAAAGTTGGTTAAGTTTGTTAATGTGACATATATTTTCTAAAACTCCCTAATCATCTTCTCTAATTCCCTCATTCCCTCTCCTCTTTAATTATTGTTGAGAGAGTATCAATAGAGATAAATTACGAAAAGATTGATAAATATGAAAACTATATCTTATATTTAGGACTAAAATCAACTCTCCAAATATATCTTAAAGTTAAGGTGCAAATTTGCCCTGAAAGTTTTTGCTGAGGAGCATTTCACCTTAGAAATTTTTTTAAGTTCAATGTCACCCTGAAAATATTAAAATGAAGCAATATTGCCCCTTACAATTAAAAATTTAACAGTCAACACCAATTTTTTAATGTTCAATGGTACTTTCTTAATGTTTTAGGGCAACATTGCTACATTTAAAAACTTATAGGATAACATTGCTCATCAACAAAAACTTTCAGAACAAAGTTACACTTTAATCCTATAATATACTTTATATTAGGAACAGGAGGGAGTATCTTACATGCTATGATGAGCTTTCCTAATGCACATCTGAAATTATTCTTTATGGTTTGATTCACATTGAGATACCAGTACCAGAGTAACTAGACCATTATGCTAGTTTAGCAAGTACAATCATTGTTTCATGGTAAACTTGAAATTGGTCTTTCCATAATTAACACTAATAGATTGTGTATGGAACTTAAACTATCATAATTGTGAAATTTTCTCACGTACCATGTGGAGCTTTGACTATCTAACTGTACCACTAATTGGCAATAGGGACGTCCTGTGGCTGCTGGGAGGGTTATCCTAATCTTCCTCTCACAGATAAGCATGAGGGCCAAACTTTAGGTTGAGGGTTTTGTCAAAGAAGGTGGTGACTGGTGAAGAATTAACTCTGAAATTGCCCCTCCCATATCTAAGGGGGACCCCACCTTGTTATATAATGTATTATTCTTCATCAAGTAAATGGGTCCCTCTACTCTCCCCAACCATGTACAATTTTCTCACCTCTAACTCTAAATTTAGGTCCTCTAATATTAAGAACTTGTAAGGTATTTTCCGGAGTGGGTGAAAAGAAACAGGGGGAATTATTGTAAGGTCTCAGGAAAGAATTTAATTATTAGGAAATTTTAATGAAATGAGAAGCATGTAATGATAAATTTTAATATAAGAAACGATAACATCCCACTTATTATTAAGACTTCTTAATAATTAAGCTCATTTATTGGAAACTCATAATAATTCACCGGAAGAAATAAGTGGATGTTAGAAGTATTCTCATATTCTACTCTAATCTCTTTTTCATTTCAGAGACTCTTTTTTCACTTTTAACTTTTTCAGTCACAAAAACTGAGTTGGTCTTCCTATGATCAAAGAATTACACTCTAGATAAAGGACATTAAACAACCTAATATATTCAATAGTTTAGACAGGGATAGAATTGAAATGCAACTCATGACCACATAAATCCAAAACAATTCAAAGAGTTCTCATTATCCACCATGACTAATGGGATTGATGTTATGTAGAGGTAGAAGCATTGAAAAGATCGATGAGAATTGAAATATGGGTATCATCCCACTAATGATAAAAAATCTTCAGCTTCTCTCTCTCACAGCCAGGAGCTGTTTCATTAATGCACAATAAATTCTATTCTAAGCAGACAGGTAAGGGTCAGGCCCCATCATATGGCAGCTAGCTGCAAATTGCAAGGAAGAAAGTATACAAGGTGAGGAGAGAGAGGATAAGAAGCTCTATTCTCTGAAAAGTGATGGCATTAAATTCACACTTCCTCTACTCAAGGACCATCTTCTTAAGAGCATAAGACTGGCCAAAGCATTGAGTTTTTTTTTAACTTTCCCCTTCTCTCTTTTGTGAGAGGGTGAGCTTTGACGCAACGCAACGGTAAGATTGCTGCCATATTACATGGAGATCACAGATTCAAATCCTAAAAACATCCTCTTTGATTATGAGGATAAGGTTCAAACACCACCTAATTGGAACCTTATGCACTGAAACCGTCCTTTCTTCTCTCTCTCATAACTCATGGGGACCATGACTTCTGACCTGTGAGATTTGACATTATTCCATTACCATTTTAATTATCCTATGCCCATCAAGAAGGAATAGCTCATTTTGCTTAAATTCGGATTGATAAGTTTAGACTTTTGAGTTGAAACAATAATTGACATGGCTTCTTAGCTTTCATGATGAAGTGCCCGGCACAGTTCAATCTTTAATATCCTAATTTCCTAAAATCTGTGTGCAACTGTGCCTTTTTCTCTATTTCTAAGATCAATGAAATTGTGTATATGCCTGGTTCTAATAAAACTATCCATAATCTTCACCTAACTGTTCATTCTTTGATCCTTGATAGAAAAACTAACTAGTTCAAGCTAAATTGCGGAACTTGAAACATTGGTTTGGAACTTCAATGCTTGTTGAGCTACCAGACAAATTAGGCTGGAATCTAGCAAATATATTTGGGTCAGGTAACCCCCGAGAACTTGAGATCTAAGCACTGAAATGGAATTTCTTGCAAAAATTTATTTGAGAAAGTATTAGTGACCTATACCAGATACATAGTACCAACCAGCAAAGGTAACAGGGGGCTCCAAAGGCATATGGAGAATGTCTTATAGAGACATGCCCACATGGCTCGCAAGCTATCCCCTTAATGATTATAAGCCATTAATACAGGGATAGAGAAAGCACAATTATAACTATTAGACACATTGATCTATCAGACTGTTCTGGCAAAATTGCTTCATATTTCAGGTATTGGAGTCATGGTGCTTAGTCTCAAATGATCCAGTCATTTATGAATTTTATTCCCATCAATTATTGCTAATTATTGTTCAAACTTGAGTGTTTAACAGGTGATGATTTTCTACTAGATACCAATTCAGATAAGCCAGACCCAACTATTTCTAAAGAATCTGCATCTGAAAAGCTCATAATTGCTCAAGTTAGGTTGCCAGCTAAAGAAATGCAAGCTACAAGACAATTCATATCCTAAAATCAATCATGGTTATAAGGCTAATACTGGTCGGTGACACTTTTCATATAGCTAATGACGAAGCAAAGGCATATTCAGGGTACTATGTCTCCCATATATATTTTTTATTTTGATACATTTTTGAACAATAATTGCCTATCACATTATCTATGAATTATTTTTTATTGATTTTGTTATACAAGATTTAGAATGTCTCTACCCTATTGTGAGTATTTTCAATCAATAATATGTTAACAATTTCTTGCACACATAAGAGAAATCCTTGGATCGCTCAGACAATAAACTATGCCCAGTCGTTGCCTTGTGCTACGGCTTTCTGTTAAAGCTTTTGAAGTCAGGTGAATCAGCATGTGCACACCCTCTGATTTCCGAGATTCTCTCAGGAACTGCAACCAGAGTTATACAGAATAAGCTATGGTCAACAGGATAATATTTTAGTAATTAATTGTTAATAAGGGAGCGGTATTGAATCTGGGATAAGTGCAGAAACATTGTATATAATAGAATAAATAGCAGTCATTGGTATATTTTAGCAGTGTTAAAGTTGGAGGATCTTGAACCCATTGAGTGTGGTCGAACTCAAATGAGAACAGAAGACTTAATGACATAACATGGTATTAACAAGTCAATTTAAGGCATTAATTATTGTGCATGTTAGTGAAAGACTGGGGCAAAGTAAAGATCAAGTAATGATCAATGTTTCTCCTTTGACAATATGGGCTACATTTCTTTTTTTCATTTTTTGAATTAAAGTGGCATGCATTAAGTTGCTTGTTACGGATTTAAGCTTTATAAATAAGATTAAGATACACATTTGCATCGGAAGTTTTTTCAAATTCAATGTCATTCTAGAAGTTTCAAAATATAATAAATATTATCTTATACTATTAAAAAATTAGTGTTGACCGTTTAACTTTTTAATGGTAACTAGCAACATTGTTGAATTTTAACACTTCTCGAATAATATTGAACCTAAAAAAAATTTTGTATAACATTACTCCTTAGCGAAAGCATTTAAGACAAATTTCCATATTAAACCTTATAAATAACACAGTCATGTTGTTTTGTTCCCCTCTTTGGTAATATATCAATACATATTCCCAAATATGATATCTTTTCCGAACTCTTCACACTTGAGGGTAGATAAAATTAGAGAGAGAGAGAGAGAGGGCAAGTGGGTAAGGAAGACCCACATGGTTGCAGAAAAGAATCTCAGAAATTGCTGACTAGAATCTCTCTAAGGCTCTATCTGACAATTTATCAAACACCTTGTGGGTGTGAGATCAAGTATAACGATCATAATTGATTGCAGCGAAATGGCAGCATCCCTTACGGCGTGCAAAGAGGACCAAGCAAATTTGAGTAGCCTCACTTTTTTAGTTAACTCACGCTCACAAACACAAACACAACATCATGAATGCCAAAGTAAGGGCACTAACTCTCACACATGCTTGTGTATACATAAAGTTAGGCAACTTACATACCTCTTTTAAAATCCAAGAGCCTAATTTGTTCTGAGTTTCTTCTTCGAGAAAAGACCCTCCTGCTTGAATCTCATCCGATCCATTCACATTTCACATTTGGATCTCTTTGGTACTCGAGATTACTCAGACTAAAGCCATCGAAAGTTGCTTTTTATCGAATTCCTCTAACATCTCAATGCAATCAAAGATTTGCAAACGGAAAACCCAACATACAGCTTTGGATGTCGTCATTATTCTTGCTTCCATTTCAACAAAAATGTGTGCTGCGTCCACAAATTGTCTTTGAGATTAGTGAGGTGTGAATTTGAATAATGTCTTGTGATTTGCATGAAACTGGTTAACGCACACATAGCACGTAATTGCCAAAGATCACAAAGCAATCAAAAGGAGTCAATAAAGCAGCGTGGGGAAGATCTTCGATGGATCTCCCCATGTTCGTTTGATTGATGGGACGGAAGGGTTCGAGTGCGCATATGGTGAACGTGAAAGTGAATTAATTAGTGCTACTCCGATCAAAAAAAATTAATTAGTGCTACGTGTCTAATTAAACATATAATAGATGGCCAAAACAAAAAACAATTAAACATCTAATGAGTGTCTAACTCAACAGACTTTATATTTATGAAGGTTATGTAATTTGGACCGGACCGGCTTCGAAAACCGGCGAACCGGTCGGTAAACCGGTTCAGTTCCCGGTCCTGTCCGAGTTATTATTTTAAAAAAAAATTTTAAATTTTTTCTTTAGAATTTCATACTATAAGTCTAAAATTTTTTATTTTTCACCGGTTTGGCCCCGGTCTGACCCAATGACCCTTAACCCAGTACCCCAACCGGTTCCATACTCAATCCGAATTTTAATACCTTAATATTTATGTATTAATATTGTATCTTCAAAATTTTTGTTGTCGCTGTATTTACTAATGAGATCGATAACGAAGCTTTAGAATCAACATATCCATAATTTTAAATTCCGTGTAATTAGAAAGAATAATCATTCAGTCCAGGGGAAAGGATATTCAGTTTTTCTCAAGTAAAATTGACGTTTGCGTGTAAATGGGGAAAAACAAATTGATGAAATTTTAAAAAATACTCGTATTTTCTTAAACTATGAGCTCAGGTGGAGAAAATCATTTTCGGATAAAATTAATGAGTCAACAACCTATCCGTAATTTTGATAAAATGGTTAAAGGTGAATTATACTCATATGGTTGGCCAAAAAAAAAAACTGTACTCATATGGTAATACACTAATACTCTGTAATAAGATACCAACTATTAATTCTCAAAAATCAAATAAAAGTATTAAATTTATCCTAAAATTTGATTGATTTATAATATTATTCTTTTTTTATACATCCAATGCTAATTATACTAAATTATAATATCATTAATTATTACCAAATTGTGTCTAAATGTAAGTCGCTTATACCACATTCTCACATACCAATAAATACATTAAATTGATAAAATTTTATATATTTGCCTTTACTAAATATTTTGTCTCTCTTCATTTTAAAAATGATTTTCACACATCACTACAAATGACTTTCATTTAGGCATAGAGTGGTACTTTCCCTCATTACCCTTATTGAATTTGGACATTCTTGGATAAAAATATTTATTGTTTCTTAGAAATTAACAAGTGCCTAGGGGTGTTCAGGATCGAGATGGGATCGGGAAATGTCATTCCCGATCCCAATCTCGAGAAGGGTTTGGGAATGATTTTCATTCTCGATCCCAAAAATTTCCCGTCTCAATGGGACAAGAAATGTTCGGGATCGGGAATTTCCCGATCCCGGATTTCTTTTTTAAAAAAAAATTCCTATATTAATTTGTTTGTTTTATTTTCTTTAGTCTAGTATAAATATATAATTTATCTAATATCATATCGTACCAAATTAATCCAATACAAATACATCATTAGTCCAATACATGCTTAAAGTTATTGATTTAGCTACAAAAAAATTAAGACAAGAATAAAAAATTAGAATTATTTAATAAATAATAAATAAAATTAACTAAATTAACTAAAAGAATAAATATTACCTTGAGGGTGTTAGGAGTTTTCACATTTTATTTCTTGCTTTCTTAAATATTTTTAAAAATTATACATAATATATATATATATATTTTTTTTTGGGGATCGGGAAGTCCCATTCCCGATCCCAAACTTTTCCCGTCTCGAATTTTCTCATCCCGATTTGCTTGGGATTAGGACGGGAAGACCGGAACGGAAAAAAAGTTGCACATCCCTACAAGTGCCTTATAAAAAAATTATGAATACTTATTAGTTTATCTTTATGATACGGATCAGAAAGAGTATTTATAAATCACTTTTAACATGTTTCACAAATCAAGGAAAAACAATAAACCTTATTTACTATACTTTAAAATTTAACAACTTTGCTCATTTTAATATATATACATTTTCTTAAAAAAATAACAATTCACACTATAATAAATGAAGTTAAAATAATATACATTTAGGTAAAAAATTGAACAATGTGACTTTTAAATAAGATAAAAAAAATTTTCTTTCTTTCTCTTTATAAATAGACTGGATTAGAGGAGTAAGTTCTCATTTGGAATAGTTTATTTTTGGGCAATAAGTGCTTATAAATCGTGATTCACGGTATACGAGATAAGTATGTGAGAGGAGTTTTATCTCGACTTACGTAATAAATGCTTATTCTTGAAAAATAAGCTAATCCAAACATGCTATAAAATGGATGGGAGGGAGCGGGCAAACTCCTTATTAAAATAAAATAAAAACTCAATGATATTCAATATCATAAATCATGATAACTGGATAAAAAAGAGGAATGAATATCTTTCTCAGGAAAAACTTAAAAAGAAAACTTGAGAATCTCAAAAAGGATTGGATCAGCCAGAAAATCTTACTAACAAGTCTGACAGGGTGATACATACCAATTATTTTGGTGATTTAATGATGAAAAGTGCATGTGGTTTTCAATTAATTAATTAGCTGCCCCCATTGTCCCATGTACCAATATAATTACTACTATTCTTTCTTTTCTTCTGCTTCACATATTGGTTAGTTGCCCAATTAATGCAAGTCAATTCTTCTTCCTCTACCCCTACCTCCCCTCTTTTCTCTCTTTTGTGTGAACATGATACATATTTTACATTTTGGCCAAAAAAAAAATTACATATTTTACATTTTTTTTAATTGCTAAAATATTTGACTAATACCCTGCTTCTTATTACTCCTTCATGTCCTTAATATAATACATATTTAGAAAGTTGATTTTGATTATAAATATGAGATATAGTTATTATATTTGTTAATATTTTTTTAATTTATCCCTATTAATGCTTCCTCAACAATAATTAAAGAGGACAGAAAATGAGGGAATTAAGCAAAATGACTAGAGTGTTTTAAAAAATGCATATCATAATAACTAACTTAACAAATTTTCTTAATCTAATCAAATTAGATAAATATATCTTATATTAAGGAACTGGAGGAGTATAAGGCACCAATTACTAATTCTCACAAACTAATAAAAACAGCTAAAAGCATTAAAATTGTCTTAAAATTCAAGTGATTTCTAACGTTGCCCTTACTAACTATAATACTATATACTAAACTCAAATATCATATTAATTATTATTTTATCCATTACCCTTATTAAATATGGCCAGACATCAAAAGATAAATTAAATGCCCATACCGGAAACTTGCAAGTGCCAAAAAAAATTCAAGAATACTTATTAATTGGTGTCTTATAATAAGGATGAGTGGAGTACTACCAATCAATCACAAGATCAATTTTCATTTTCCCAAATATACTCAAATTGGATATCAACGACTTAGATTTGATCACGAGAGTGTGATCATGTTCATGCTTTGCACAAAAATCTAAACTAAAGTATGTTACTCCTCTTTTTTTTTTAATAGTAAAAGATATTCAACAAACACATCAGGATCTATCCTCCTGAATCAACATGAAATCTCATCCTAGTTACATCATTAAATAAAAAGGTTGTAACAGCATCAGGGGGCGAATATGTGATATGAAGATCAATCGCCATCTTCCAAGCTTCTTTAGCCATAGAGTCTGCAACTGTGCTAACATCCCGAGTGCAATATGAAATTTCCACCTCCCAATCTCTATCCAGCAACGCTTGAACTTCCTCAATAAGCCGACAATCAGGGTGTTCCTGAGTTACCTTTCCCTGAATTAGATCCATTACTTCACTACAGTCAGACTCAATCATTATTTGTCTGTAACCTCTATCCCATGCGACTTTAAGACCCCACAAAACACCCCAAGCCTCCGCAGAAACTATTGTTCCTTGCCCGATTTGATACATAAACCCCATCAAAAATTCACCATTGTGATCTCTCAACACACCTCCACACGTACAAGTGCCTAAGTTGTCATTCCTAGAACCATCGGTATTAATCTTCATCCACCCAAATGGTGGTGGCAGCCACTGTTGTTGATTCCTTTCTGCACTCTTATCTTGAAGCAAGCTTGTAATACCCCAAGTTAAGCAGGCACGAGAACGAGCAAATATGGCCTGTCTACTCCAAGTGTTATTGTTAAAACATCTGTCATTACGAGCCAACCAGATATGCCGGTATAAAACCGTAAACCAAAGACGAAACTCGAATCCCTAGATTAATATAATGAGCAAGTATGTTACTCCTCTAATAATTAATATAATGCATATTTATTTAATTAGGATATATTATAAAAGATAAATAAATTTCTATATATTATTAGATTATATATTAGTTTATAAGTTATGCAAATTAATTTTAAAAAAATGCTAACTATAAGAGATAAAAAAAAAAGGTATTCACATTACATTTAGGGTTAAAATTCACTTCTAACTATGTCCTACATTAAGGACAGAGAGTATCGATGACTTATAAATTATAAAAAAAATGTATATGCTTTATATTAGATAATATAATGCATGTTTGGTTTAGCTTATTTTTTAAAAATAAACACTTACTACGTAAGTCGAGATAAAACTACTCTTACATACTTATTTCGTATACCGTAAATTACGATTTAAAAACACTTATAAACTAAAAATAAGTCATCCCAAACAATAGATAGAGCTTTTAAGTAAGATTCTAGAACAAAAACAGTATATGCTATTGCATTGCCCTCTTGTACAATGATGATGATGATCCTGCTTTAATATATGGTGAGGACTTATTGCAACAGTCTGAAATTGATCATCATCATAATTAAAGCACATATATAAATATTCCTAGGGTTCTTTTCTTTTCCAACTACCCTACCAACCCAAAGAAAAATGGTTAGAAGGGACAAAGTCCTAAAAATACAATCATTCCTTTTTACCCCTTTTTCGACATTTCTACACTTCCCCTGAGCCATTTGGTTCTCCATTTTCAAAATTTACTAAACCTTTTTTAATTCATAACTAGGAGGCACTTGATATTTGTGATCCATGTCCTTGTGCTAATAGGAAAATCTACAAACTTATTCTTTTGTCGAAATTTGGTTATTCCAATGGTGATATATATAATAGGATTAAGGTGTAAATTTATCTCAGAAGTTTTCACTAAAGAGCAATGTTGTCTTTGAAATTTTTTTTATATTTAATGTTGTTTCGAAAGTTTCAAAACATATCAATTTTACTCTATACCATTAAGAAACTAACATTGACTCTTAAAATATTGACGTTGACTGTTAATATTTTAACAGTATGGGGAAAAATTATTATGTTTTGAAACTTCTATGAAAAAATTGAACTTAAAAAAACTTTCAGAAAAATATTGTTCATCAGTGAAAATTTTCGGAGTAATTTTACACCTTAACCCTATATAATATGGGTTTTGGTTGATGACAACTACTCATCGATATGGTATTAAATAATATAAGATTTAGTATATGGTGGTTTGGTCCTAGATGCTAAAACCTCAATCCATTTTATTTTTAAAATTTATAATTTTTTCCCTAAATTCTCTTTAATGGCTACACTACACATATTAAAGACGTGTTCTTTGAAAAGACTGGTTTCTAACGAAGAGGAGAAAAAAAAAAGGTATTTTGGAGAAATTAGCTCATATTTTTTTTTTGAATAACTAACTTGACTAATTTTCTTAATATCTATAAATTACTCTCTCCCATTCTTTTTATAAGTTACAAAATTTCTTTGAATAGATTTGATTCTTTTTATAAATTAGACTTTGGAGATGTCCAAAATTTTTAATAGAATTTTTTTTTCTCCAATTTTACTCCTAATATATTGATTATATTTCTCTGCATTAATTATGATAGTTGTTGGCCAAGAATTATGTTTGGGGAGTTTTTTTTTTACAAGTTTACTTCCTCCGGTCCTTAATATAAAATATATTTGAGGAGTTAATCTTGATTCTAAATATAAGATAAAGTTTTCATATTTGTCAATCATTTCCTAATTTATCCTTATTAATGCTCCTTCAACAATAATTAAGGAGGAAAGGAAATGAGAGAATTAAGAAAGGTGACTAGGGTATTTTATAAAATACATGTCATATTAACTAATTTAACATACTTCCTTAATCTCATAAAATCAAATAAATATGTTTTATATTAAGGACAAGAGAAGTATTTTCTTTTAATACGTTTAATTGACTTCATAATCTACTTAATTTAGTTATTTGTAATTTATAAAAAGGATGTGCGGTAGTTATGTAGCTCTTGCATTTAAGAACATAGGAATTATTATCAAACTATTGTTAAAGTAAATAGTTTTTTTGTGGTAAAATGGAAGGATCTAGGCCCTAAATTATTTTGATGTTAATTTTCAATATCAATATAAACATGACAATTCTTGGAAGCTGCAGTACCTGTAATTAGGAAGGAAGAGAGACATGCCCTGATTCTGCAAGACTCAAAGGAACTAGAATGAGTTTTATGTTTGTTTCTCTTTTTCTTAATTTTAAGTAAATTTTATTGTAGAGACTCACTTTTTTTTTTGGTTCTGAATCTAGAGACTCGCTTCGATATCAATAACAAAAACCAATTTATAAGTTATGAATAATATAATTTATTTCCTAAACTTCGTAGAACAATATATAAGATAATAATGTGTGGGTTGAATAAAAATAGACACAATGAAACCCCAATATATATATATATATGTGTGTGTACTTTTTTCGTTTCTTAATATAAAAGTCAATTCATTTTATTTAGAGAAATTAAAGAAGTTAAACGAATACCTTAAACATTAGATTATATTCTTTTAATCCTATATATAAAGTAAAGAGAGAATAAAATTTTTAATGTTATGTAGTGTCAATTTGAGTTAGCATTTCAAAAATACTTATAAGAGAGAGAGAATATTTATATCAATGTACAGTTTTACCCTTCATTTATTATTATATTGACTTGGTTCACATAGAAATAATATATATTAAACAGGGGTAAAGTTGAAAAACTATTGAATTTTATGGAATAATTAATGAAGTTTAAGATTTTTTTTGATTTGCATAAAATATAATGGAAGTGTCTTATATATAGGACAAAAAATATATATCAATTTATAAGTAAGATAAATTAAATTAAAAAAACATGTTAAATATATGTATTTTAATATAATTTATTTAACTCCTTTAGAATCTTCGAATAAAATCAACTGATTTTTTTAGTAAAAACCGAACTAGTAGATAATCATCCACTACCTGTGGGGCCTGGGGGCGTTTGAAGTGATATGAAAGATGGGGTCCATATGAAGAGCACAATAAAGAAACGTTGTCCGAGATTTGATGCTAATGGGAAAAGTACTTTAATGAGTTTAGGTTAAATTCTTTTTTAATTTTTGTAGCTAACTACTTTAATGAGGTAATTAGTGGCATCAAAATCCATTCACTAATCATTGCTTCCCCCTCTGCTTAATTATATGCCCACAAGTGAAGCCGCACTTCACTAGAATTTGATCTCTGGCAGAAAAAAAAAAAATAATAATAATAATAAAATAAACTAGGATTTGATTCTAGTTTTGGGTTTGACCGACTCTCATATGCATAGGTGGCACCATCTTATTACCCATTCAAATCTATATCTTCAATCTTCAATTTAGAAAGTTAGGGTAAATTTGTAAGAGTTTATTTTTATTATTAAATATATATTTATAGTGTATTATTAAATAATTAAAATATAAAAAATGACAATAATTTGATTTGAATATATTTTAAATATAAACAGTTGAAATTAAATATATCAATATTTATAATTTATGATATGTAGTAAAGAAATTTATATAAAATTCATATATAAATTCATTGAGCATGATTAAATTGAAAAAGTTAAAACGAATTTAAAAGTGAGTTAACATAGTTTTATAAGTTAAAAACGTAAAAAAAACCGTAAACTCAATGTGTATACTTACGAATTTATCTGAGTTTACAGCTATCACGAGTTTACTAGTGACTTAATTCGATTTCGTAAGCTAAAAAGTAAAAGCGGTAAATTCAAATAGTAAACTCGCGAGTTTAACAATAATGATGGTTACTTCTTACTACTTCATTTAATGAGGTGCATGTAATTCCCCCTCATCAAAATTAATGAAAGGGGGTTCAATTACTTATTTTATTTAAAAATAATTTTTTTTTAAAATTTATCTATATTTATTACTCATCATGAATTACATACATCTAAAAAGTTATAGAAGTTGTAAGTAATGAGATTTTAAATACAGATAATTTTCTAAAAATAATGAATATCTCATTTGGTTTGGTTACTTATAAATTTTGTCTCGTAATCCCTAATTTAATAACTAGTTTGTAGCTTTTGATACATCTCCTTAATAAATATTATTTTTAATAGGGTTAAGGTGTAAAAATATTCATGAATTTTATTTAAACGTGCATCCAACATCATAAAATTTTTTTAGGTACAAAAATACCCATAAATTTCTCAAAATGGGGCAAAAATGGCCACACCGTTAATTGATACAAACGTCCATTTTGTAGGACTCATTTTATTATTTTTTAAGGTACAAAAATATCCATAAACTTTTCTCAAAAGTGCACCCAACACCATAAACTTTTTTCTGGTGTTGGGTGCACTTTTGAGAAAAGTTTATGGGTATTTTTGCACCTCAAAAAATAATAAGTGGGTCCTACAAAACGAACGTTTGAATCAATTAACGGTGTAAGTATTTTTACCCCATTTTGAGAAATTCATGGGTACTTTTGTACCTAAAAAAAGTTTATGGTGGTGGGTGCACTTTTAAAAAAAATTTATGGATATTTTTACACCTTAACTCTTTTTAATAAAGATACAAAAAGAAAAATTTTAATAAATACTTTAAACAAGAGGTTGTTATTTCTTATAAATAAAATCCGAAAAAAAAAATATCTTATAAAAATAATGGGATGCAGCACATCACTCCCTCACATTCTCACCTCAACTTTTTCAAGTCAAACTTATTACTTCTTTTGGTCTTAATTATAAGATAAAATTGATTTTTTTGGAGAAATTAAGGAAGCCAATTAAATTATTCTAGAGTATTTTTATTTTTATTTTTTTCTCTAAATTAATTAATTTGACTAATAAACTAATATATAATCTAAGGATACTAAAAATATAAACACTCTGAAGTAATTTAATTGGTTTCCTTAATTTCTCCAAAAAAGTCAACTTTATCTTATAATTAGGATAGGATGGAGTATTACATTCATTTTTTTTCCAATTACTTCCTCCTGACATTTCCCACAAAAATTTCTAGATTAATTTTTTGATTAGCTTAAAAAATACAATAAAAAATGTGATAGAAGTATAGAACCGACAAATCCCGTTAGAAGGGACAACTTGGCGTGTACTATTTGTGATTATAGTGTTAATGTGATAACAAACTCCACCCACATCACTGTCATCATTTAAATATAAACATATTCTACTATATATCCATATATATATATATATATATATATATTAAATTTTGTAAAATGATTCCTCTCAGATTCCCTTTGGTGATGGAAAAGAAAACCTCCGTGGAAAAAGAAAGGTGGGGAACACAGAATGTGTCTCATTATGAATGGTTCCCCCCTTCTTTTTTCTTTTTGGTATAAAAAAAGATTTAAATTAGTTAACATTAAATTTTACTACTAAATTTTTATATTCTAGTACTGACAATTTTTCACTCTGGTATTGACTTCATCATGGGATTCGTAATTTTCACTCTCTATGTATAATATCATAGTAGATTTTTAGTTAAAAATAAAGTTTAAGTAAATGTAGGAGGTGAAACACAGTTTGTAAAGTATATGCCTGTTTATATTAACGGTGGAAAATGTTTTTTCAGCATGATTTACGGTATATAAGATAAGTATGTGAGAAGAGTTTTGTCTTAACTTACGTGAACGTATTTTTTAAACACCAACTCAAACATGACCTATATCTAATTAAATTAGCTCCAAGAAGTTGGGTTAAATGGTAAGAGTTGGGTGTACAAATTGTGTAATTTGAATTATTAAAAAATATGATGTGAGATCCTTGGAATTTAGAGGCTGTGGTGACCATACAATGTACATGATTGGGTCTGAATACTGGATTATTGAGGTTAATTAATTAAAGTGAATGCTTCATTTATAATTTATGGTAATTGGAGTCCTTTTGTTCTATAACTACCACTAGTAGTATATACTAAAAAGGAATTAATTGGGAATTTAAATTCTCTGAATTTGGGTAATTAATTTGTGCGAACTCTGAACTCTGAACGGTTTTCATTTTTCAACAATATGATATGAACAGGACTGGGATCTGGAAAACAGTTCTGACAATTGCCTCAACTAATTGTAATTTAATTAAGAAGCTTCATCCGCATATTGCCTAATTACCTACACAAATAGTATCATAAAATTCTGAATAACTAATTGCCTTTTTACAGCATAAACACTCAAATCTTCAAATCCGTTTAATCATTTGCGAATTAAAATAACGCTCTCCTTATGAGTTATTAGAAGTAGCTCAGCATATGAGTCGTGATTTTATTCTTTATATAAGAACTAGTTGAATATTTAATTTATTCTTAAATTTAAAACCTCAATTTACTTTGTTTATCAGATATTTATTTTTTTTTTCTAAAGTATTTATATTGATTATGCACATTAAGGAGTTTATATCTAAAGGTAATCATGATGAAATATAATATTATAGGAAAATCAACACATATATTCTTTTAAAATAACTAATATAACTAACTTTTTTAAGCTATCCAAATTAATTAACTAACTTTTATGTGGAGGACTGAAGTAGTATTTTGTAAGCTTTACATTCATTGTAAATTATAGTAGTGTGTCTCTATATATATATATATATATATAGATATTTAGCTTAATTCTTTTGGCATACATATTTTTATCTTCCATGTCTTATATCCAACAAGTATTATGGTTGATATGGGAATTTTATTAATAGATACTCCTGCTAATGTTAATTTTTTTTTGGGTGAGCTATAGCCGTCTGCACAATAATAATAAGACTAGCACAAGTTTTAGGGTCTGTTTGGTGTGAAGGATTTGGAAGGGAAGGGAGGAGAGGGAAAATTTTTATGAGTTGAATTTTAAAAGATTGAAGAAGTGGGTTAATAAAATTTTAATAAAAAGAATATATAAGATAAAAGAGTAAGAAAAATCAATTAAAAATTTTTAACCCCACTTCTCTGATTTTTTTTAAATTCAACTCAAAAAATTTTTTCTTTTGCCTACTTTCCCTCCCCTCCCCTCCCCTTAGACCAAACAAGCCCTTAGTGAGTTTTGGCGATTCAACTCATTAGTTTTTCAGGAGTAAAAAGAGAAGTGAAGAAAGGTGAGAATAATAATATGTGAAGGAATATACAGAAGAGAAAATGATAGAAAAAAAATTTTAAAATTATAAAATTTTAAATAAGATGTTTTCTAAAAAATAAGTTATAAATTGTTTATCAAGTCTTATCATTTTCTTATAAATTATGGGTAAAAAACTTGATTTAGAATTTTATAATTTTAAAATTCTTTTTATGTTATTTTCACAGTATAAAACGACAGGTTAAAAAGAAGAATAATGAAGGAATACTAGAGGGGATGAATGTGGTTGTGGGGAAGTTATTAGTATTACAGATGAGAACGACGCAACGTCTCACTCGCTTTGTTTTGTTCTCCCTTAAAATTCTCTCGTATGCTTTAATTAGGAGTCGCCATCAAAAAGCAAACCCGAATCCAACGTTATTTACAACACCAACACATCCTTATTATACTACGTATTGATGTAAGACTTAATTATTTTTTAGAGAGATTAAGAAAATTAAATAAGTTATTTAATCATATTATATGTTATGTATAATTAAATTATATATCAGTTTATAAGTCATATAAATTAATTTAGAGAAAATTGATAAATATAAATATTTTAAAATAATTTAATTAATTTACTTAATCTCTTAAAAAAATCAACTAAATTTTATATTTATGAGAGAAAATATAAGTAACTCATATCATTTCACATTATATATATATTATGATATATCCCTCTCACTTTTGCTTTCTCCAATTCCTCTTCTAGTACACCGAATTTTGAACCTTATTTCCACGTGCCCTTGTTTCCCTAAGGCATCCATCTCACCACCTCTAGCCGACGTGCATAATGTTAAATCTGAAATTTCAATCTTAATAACTTTTTCATGCTTAATTTAAATTAAAATCACTTTTTTCTACCAACAAAAATTGGTTTTATTGGTAAGAAGTCAGCTAATGACTACAAGTTAGTGAGCTTAAATCCCATCATTGACATGAGGACTTTGTTAATGTACAACCTGTAAATACTTCTATAAATACTATTTGAGTTTGAAAATATATATTATATACCCTTATCTTGATAAACCCTTCGGTTTGTTTGGTGTGAGGGATTTAGAGGGGAAGGGAGGGAGTAAAAATTTTTATGAGTTGAATTTTAAAAGATTGAAGAAGTGGGGTAATAAAATTTTAATAAAGGAAATATATAAGATAAAAGAGTAATAAAAATTAATTAAAAATTTTTAACCCCACTTCTCTAATTTTTTTAAATTCAATTCAAAAAAATTTTTTCTCCATCCACTTTTTTTCCCTTCCCCTTAGACCAAACAAGCCCTTAGTACGGAACTCGTAATATTGAGCTATAGTATAAAATCAAATAATTTATTTTTTATGACTTAATTTGAACGTTAGAATTTAATCTGACCATGCCTTGTTGCCCCTCTTTATCCTCTTTCTTTCTACTCCCACAGTAATTATTTTCCTTTGCTTTACTTTTATGGATCTCTTTTAGCTTACGTTGAATGGATTCTTCGAAGTTTTAACTTCATCCTTTGCCAATACTAATATTTCCTGTTTCATCATACTCATTAATCATTTATATCTATGTACTCATTTGTGATAACTTATTTTTTATTTATAAGTGCTTATAAATCATAATTTACGGTATACGAGGTAAGTATGTGAGATGAGTTTTATCTCGACTTACGTAATAAGCATTTATTTAAAAAAAAAAGTATTCCAGACATAGCCTTATATCATCCCTCTTTTTCTTATTCCTACCTAAAATAAGAACACTAAAAGCATTTCCATTTTCACAATTATTTTGCTATCATATTGTTCATTTCATTCCATGAAATTATAAAAGATATTTTTAGTCCAGTTTTTTTAATTAAAAGTATTATTTGTCTTATCTAAATTTATTCTAATATTATCCCAAAAGATGATTTGGAAAATTAATTTCGTGAACAAGCAAAAAGAATTAAAATATTTCTATGCATGATATAGAAAATACCAAAAAATATTACTCCCTTCGACATTTTTTATAAGCAACTTTTATCCTTATTGAGTAAAATGAACCGATGGTTAAAATTAGTTAAAAAATAAACGTGTTAAAATGTCATGTTTATTTTTTTTCCAAATATACCTCTATTTATGAAAAGAGTATCAGAGAGTATGAGTAACAAATATGAGAGAATGTATAATAAATAAGTAAATAAAAGAGAATTAATGGTCAATAAAGGATAATTAATATAAAGATGTATATTTAATAAGGATAAAAAAGTAGTTTAAATTTTGAAAGGAGAAAGTTGTTATAAAAAAGATTAAAAAAAAATTCATAAAAAGGACAGAAACCTTAAAAAAACTAAAAAAGATATATTGGATCAAAATACAAGACCCATTCAAAATAGTGATATCCTAAATCCTAAATCCTAAATTAATAAATAACAAGAAATAAAAGTGGCATTAGTGTGGCAACAACTTTTACAGAAATAGTAAATATCATCAACATGAATTTTTCTCATTTATATATACATGTGGTTGGATGTGTTAGGAAAAGCGTATGTTGATTTTGAACGAACAAGTGCAGAAGAACAAGTCGGAGTTCTGAGAGAGAGAGAGCAGAGTGTGTTCATTTGTGCGCGTTTTCTGCTGCTTTTGCGGCCCCTCTCGCCGTCTTTGTGTTGCGTCACTACTTTTTCTCTGCCATTTTGTGGCGCATTAAAATCTCGCATCGTCCCCTTTAATTATTATTATTATTATTCTCTTCCCAGTTTTCCTGCTTCACTCTTTTTCTTCTCCATTATTCACTTCCATTTATACTTCACTTGTTTGTTTTTAGACCAGGACTAAGGCTATAATTATGAGCTCTATTCTCTCCCTCTACACCAACAATACTCAAGCACCCTAATTTTGTTCTCAAGCTAGGTCCTGTCCATTGATCCCTCTGTTTGGATTTCTCCGTTCTATTCTTCCTCCTCCTCCACCTCTGCCTTTATAAGATAGTGACATCTCTACCACAAAAAGGTTTTTTTTTTAAAAAATATTATATTCTCCTTGCATCTATTTCTCTCTCTCTTTTTCTTGTGTGGAATTTTAAGCATTTTAGTTCAAAAGCGTCTGACTGGCTTTGGTTCTTTTGAAGAAGAAATCTGAGGCAATGTTGGCTCAGAAGGAGGCAGAGGAAGCCATAGTTCCCGGCGAAACAGAGCATGAAGGCGAGAATCAGCCGGAGCAAGACAGCTCCGGCGGCTTCAGCTTCAAGAACTTGTTCTGGCATGGTGGTTCTGTTTGGGATGCCTGGTTCAGCTGTGCTTCGAATCAAGTAATTTTAATTCCCCCCCCCCCCAAAAAAAAATCTCTGTTGAACATCATATTACAGAGCAGAACAAATTTTCTTGTTCTTACTCGGTTTCTTTCTTTCTTTGCAGGTTGCTCAAGTTCTCTTAACGCTTCCATATTCTTTTTCTCAACTGGGTATGATCTCCGGCATCGTGCTTCAGATATTCTACGGCATACTCGGAAGCTGGACGGCTTATTTAATTAGTGTACTCTACGTAGAGTACCGAACCAGAAAGGAAAAAGAAAACGTCAGCTTCAAGAACCATGTCATTCAGGTGGGTCAAGTTTCATATATAGACACTTTAATCATTTGTCTTCAAACTGAGAATTCAATTCTATGGGTGTGGCCAAAAAAATCTCAGAGACGACTTCGAAAAAAATAAAAAAAAAGCTTGTTTGTTCTGGGTTTATTTTCAGTGGTTTGAAGTTCTTGATGGGTTACTGGGGCCATATTGGAAAGCTGTGGGGTTAGCTTTCAACTGTACGTTCCTCCTCTTTGGATCTGTGATACAGCTAATTGCATGTGCAAGGTATAAT
The DNA here is from genome assembly GCA_963210345.1 of Inga oerstediana. NCBI lineage: Eukaryota > Viridiplantae > Streptophyta > Magnoliopsida > Fabales > Fabaceae > Inga > Inga oerstediana. The sequence goes on from OY723408.1 coordinate 62,214,406, forward strand.
CTTTTCTTCATTTCTGAAACATATTTGGGATTATCTGAAATGGGTTTGTTAAAGTTTTTCCCTTTTTTTATTTGGGTCATGTGATTGGAACAGTAACATCTACTATCTAGACGACAAATTGGATAAAAGGACCTGGACTTATATTTTTGGAGCTTGTTGTGCCACCACTGTGTTCATACCTTCCTTCCATAACTACCGAATTTGGTCATTTCTTGGCCTCGCCATGACCACTTACACTGCTTGGTACATGGCCATAGCCGCTCTGGTTCACGGCCAGGTAGTCATTGAATTCACCTCATCAAATTCCGATCGATCATAATCACTTTCAAATTCAATTGAAAGTTAAAGAGAATCACTTTCCAGCTGATGAACCCGGCCATGTTCTTATTGTAGGTAGAGAACGTGACTCACTCTGGTCCAACAAAGTTAGTACTTTACTTCACCGGAGCCACCAACATCCTTTACACATTCGGCGGACACGCCGTCACAGTGTAAGCTTCCGTTTACTTCATTATTGTATTATTATTATGATTATGATCCCACTTTCATAGTCACTGTGATAAATAGGACTGTTAGTTTCATGTGCGTGACATTACAAATTTAGTATTAAGACGTTACATTAACATGTTTTTATCATGTGAGATGTTGGGTACTTTGTATTGTGTTGTCTTTGTAACCCTGTTGCTATTATCGCTTCTGAGATCTCTCTGAAGTTGTAGCGGACCGTAAAATATGGAATCATCGGAAATTCCAGCTCTGGGGCCAAAATTATTTTTATGTTTTTGATTTTGACTGGAGGGCAAATTTTGCTTGAATTGTTTTTTTCTTTAAAAGGCGTCATTGTCATGTGGGGGTCACGTGTGGTTGTTTCAGGGAGATAATGCACGCAATGTGGAAACCGCAGAAGTTCAAGTACATTTATTTACTGGCCACGCTTTATGTGTTCACCCTCACACTTCCCTCCGCCGCCGTCGTTTACTGGGCCTTCGGCGATCAGCTCCTCGACCACTCCAACGCCTTCTCTCTCCTCCCCAAGACCCGCTTCCGCGATGCCGCCGTCATCCTCATGCTCATTCATCAAGTAAAGTTATAGCCTTTGATATGTTATAATACATACCGATTAGTAGCATTGAACTTGTAATCCAGTGACATGAAAGCTTGAATGCTCTGAATGAAAAAATGGTGCATGTGAAATTATTAATGGCCTGTTAGCTGAGTAACATTCTGCTCTTCTTTATTGGTATCAGGTTATGGGTTCAATCTCACGTACTAGTTGTATTTTTGCAGTTCATAACATTTGGGTTTGCGTGTACGCCGTTGTATTTTGTGTGGGAGAAGGTGATAGGGATGCACGACACGAAGAGCATATGTCTCCGGGCGTTGGTGAGGTTGCCGGTGGTGATCCCGGTATGGTTCTTGGCGATCATCTTCCCTTTCTTTGGTCCCATAAATTCTGCCGTTGGTGCTCTCCTTGTTAGCTTCACCGTTTACATCATCCCCGCTTTGGCTCATATGCTCACTTACCGAACTGCCTCTGCTAGACAGGTACGTCTACGACTCATTTCTCATACTCTGTGTGATACTCCCTCTTATCGTTAATATAAGACCTCACTGTACATTAGAAAGGGCCCTAGAAATCCATTCAAGTGAGTTGATAAAATTTTGATTGTCTTAATCAACTACGTGTGCTTACAATAGAGAGTATTTAGGCCCCCTCCTGTGAGATACTGTAGTGCCATGTGGTGAGTTGTTTTAAGTATAATTTATTTTAATTTAATTGAATTAAAGTGAAATGGAGTAAAGTTAGGAGTTAGTGAAAGAAAGCAGCCGATATTGAAAAGAATAGAAGGCTTGGCTTTTATGTGGAGAATTGTGGGTGGTAAGAGGTCACTTTCCTTTCGTTATTTTGCTACAGATGAATTGTTGTACTATGTCTCTTTTATGAGCTGGCCTCTGTTGACCCATCTCTTTCCAATAATACAATAAACTAAAGCAAGTGAAAACAAATTTACTATGTATGACTTACTGTAAGTGGTAACAGCATTCCAATGCTATCCATCTATAAACCAAATTTAATTGGTAGGAGTTTACTTTTTTATCTTTTCTAGTTTGAGAACTATTAATATTTGTTGGCATTAGAAGATACAATTTCCAACCCTGGATATAGTAGCTAGATAAGAGTTTTCTTTTGTTTTAAATATAAGATATGATCCACTTTGTCTTCCAAATTTATAATATTTTCCTCAAAATATCCATATTGTAAGAGAGTTTCTATTAACGGGTAGTTACAAATTACATTATTAAAAAGGGTATTCTTGGCAAAACCAAGAACCTTTTGGTTACAAATATTCTTAATATTTGCAAATTATTTAGCTCTTTAAGTTAAGGACTAGATGAGTGCTATGGATATAAAAAAACTGTGCTGAGAGGAGAAAGAAAAAGGTCATATAGACGTGAGTGAATATCCTTAGACAATCTTTTATAATAGTACTCTCTCATATCCTAAATATAAGATAGAGTTAACTTTTTTTTGGGATAAATTAAGAAAGTTGAATAAGTTACTTTATCATATCATATGTTGTGTACTATTAGATTATATATTAATTTATAAATTAGGCAAAATAATTTGAAGAAAAAATGCTAAATATAAATATTTTAAAGTAATTTAATTAGTTTCCTTAATTTCTCTAAAAAAGTCAACTAGTTTACTTCAAAATATTTATATCATATGTTGTGCATTCTTAGATTATATATCAGTTTATGAATTAAGTAAAATAGTTTGGAAAAAAAATGATAAATATAAATATTTTAAATTAATTTAATTAATTTCCTTAATCTTTCCAAACAAGTCAACTCTGACTTCTATTTAAGACTATTTAGGACAAGAGGTAATAGTTGAGCATAAATTAGTATTTTCCAATTTTGAAATAGCCCTCTGGAGTGGAATGACAAATAATTTCTAAATTTGGGTGTGATTGAATTTGCAGAATGCAGCAGAGAAGCCTCCAGCCTTCATGAGAAGCTGGACGGCAATGTATGTCTTGAATGTCTTTATAGTGATATGGGTTTTGGTTGTTGGGTTTGGGTTTGGAGGATGGGCCAGCATGACCAACTTTGTCAAGCAAATTAACTCTTTCGGCCTCTTTGCCAAGTGCTACCAGTGCAAGCCCCCGCCCCCACCTCCTGCAGCCGCCGCCGCCGCCGCCCCACTGCCACCTCATCACTGATCACCGACTGCCGCCGCTTGACTCTGCATATATAGTAGACTGCTCTTCTTCCTCACCGTTTGGCTCAACATTTTGGTGTGATGTGTGTTCGGTTTGGCATATAGTTTTGGTCTTCCTTATAATTGGCTATAGTTTGATTAGAAGGGCTATAAAAAGGGGGCTTTATATGAATGCTTTTGTGTGCTTTGTTTCAACCATGTCTATTATTTTAACTAGCAAGGTCCATATGGAAGGCCCAATTGACTCAAATCATGGGGGTCAAATCTCAAGGTCCATAAGAGAAGAATGCTAATATTTAAACAAAAGCTCTTGCAAAGCAAAATGCTTTTTTATTTTGGGTTAGATTGACCTTTTGATTGTTTAATTTTATTTTTTATACAAGTTTTTGTGACAAGGGCGCTTTTTTTTTTTTTTTGATAGTACATGAAAACTACAAACACCTCAGGAGCTATCCTCCTGAGTCAACTTGCGATCTCGACCTATTTTGATCAGTAAGTAATAAACTATTAATAACTACAGGAGGTGATTCAGTGATATGGAGATCCAACGCCATCTTCCACGCCTCCTTCGTCATAGCATCTGCAACTGTGTTAGCATCCCGATTACAATGTAACAATCCGACTTCCCAATCACGATCCATCAACATACGAATCTCCATGATAAGTTGAAAATCTGGGTGTTCTTGAGACACCGTTGCCTGAATAAGTTCCATGACTTCACAACAATCACTCTCAATCAGAATTTATCTATATCCTTTATCCCAGACAAGGGCGCTTTTTGACTACACTTATGTTGCTAGACACATGAATTTATATTTGACTAAAATATTTATTGGACTATGGCTTTGAATTCAAGAGCGGGGAGTGCGAGTGTATGCACAATTATAGTATATGAGAATTTATCAGAAAATAAAGAAGAAATGTAAGTTTTTTTTTTTTAAGAAATCGCGAACTGTATAAATTAATTTTTTTGGACCATAGTGAAGATAAAGTCTATTATAATTCACCATAAATCTTATAATGTACATTTATATTTTATAAAGTATTCCAAAAACAAAAAAAAACTTAAGAAAGAGAGAGTAACGATGAAAAGATATGAACTTTGTATTATTACCCCGGTAAAGAGAGTAAATTCGTCTAAAATAAAAGAAGAATCGATGTGCATAAGGTTCATTTCATTTTTGTTTATTATTTTTATTTTAAAAGTATTTACAAATTTATATTTCAAAGAATTTTAATTGTGTCATGGCCTCTTTGACAATTTAATTTTGAAAATTTTAATACTTTTTTTTTATTTTAAAAGTATTTACAAATTTATATTTCAGAGAATTTTAATTGTGTCATGGCCTCTTTTGACAATTTAATTTTGAAAATTTTAATCCTTTTTGTTGGCCAAAATAAAATTTTGGGAAAATTTTACTTAACTCCACTGAACAAACTTTATTTTAGTCAATCCCAAAAGATTATGAAATTTTGCTGTAACCCAAGGACCAAAATGAAAATAGCTTTATGGGTAAAAAGATAATTTATTTATTTTAAAAAGTTTGATTACTGGAAGTTGCTAGGGCTGAGTTGCCTTCGACGGCCGGCCATCAAAGCTCTGACCATCGGAAATTAATTTGCGTTGTTCATATGAGGATTTCAATTTTTCATGAAGAGTTGCACTCTTGCAAATGAGACTTATTAAGTTTGTATTGTTCATTTGCAAGTGTCAAGCTTCTTATGAATAAGTGAAATATGCATATGAACAACAAAAATTAATAGGGTAATAAGAAAGTATAGGATCATGAACAAAGCCCATTTGTAAGTATTCAACTTTTCATGAACAAGTGAATTATACATATAAACAACATAAATTGAACAAGTTTCATTTGGAAGTGTTATACTCCTTATGGATAAGTGGAATAAACATATGAACAATATAAATTGAACAAGTACTATTTGCAAATGTGTACCTCTTCATAAATAAGTGGAATAAGCATATAAATAACACAAATTAATTTTTGGTAGCCAGCACTAGAGCTTCAACGGCTAGTTGTTGGTGGCCACTCCGACATGATGGTTGTCCAAGCTCCGATGACAATCTAACACTTTTTTTTAAAAAAAAAGTATGGCGCATTATTGTCTTTTTATCCAAAAAACTTTTTTTTATTTTGTTCCTCAATGAAATTTTAAAATTTTATGGGATTGATTGAAATAAATTTGATTATATAAATTTACTGAATTTTTTTTTAATTACAAAAGGACACAGGTCAAACCTTGAGGGGGTGGCCTAAGGGGTTTGACCTAAGGGCGACCTAATGGAGCGGATCAGTTTGTTGAAATTTTTATGGCTTAAAACCAGTGTTCATTAACCCGGGCCGGATCGGCCGGTCCGGCCCGGAAACTGGGGAACCGGCCGGTAGACCAGTCCGGGTTATTAATTTAATTTTTTTTATTTTTTCTTTAAAATTTTATACTATAAACCTAAAATTTTCAATTTCTCACCGGTTTGGCCCCCGGTCTGACCCTTAACCCAATACCCAGACCGGTTCAATACCCGGTTCGGGTTTTAATACCTTGCTTAAAACTAGACAACAATCCAAGTCAAAAAAAAAAAAAAAAACTAGACAACAATGACTTTTCAAATGTCCATTTTATCTTATACTATCCTAAAGAAAAACGTTTAATATTTTTCATTTATACCAAATATATAATTTATTATTTGTTCAACAACATACTTCTCTTAAAAAATAATTCTATAGAATACACACTTTTTTTCTTCAAGGACTAGGAAAAATTTATTTATTTTTCCCCTGGTAATACGCAAGACCTTATCCCTTTGCTTCTCTCTCAGCAAAATAGCGATGGCGTCACTGGTGGTAGCTGCGGCTGCTCCTCCGTTGTGCTCTCAATTTCATAAGCGCTCTCCTCGTCTTTCCTTCTCTCACTCTGAAACCTTAGCCTCCTCTCTCGTCTCTTCAATTCCTTCCCTCTCTGCTTCTCCCATTTCTTCTCTTTCACCTGTTCCTTCCGGTAAGACTCATTGAATAAACCTTTCTCAATTGTAAAATTTTATTACATTCTGGTTCGATTTTCTCTTGTTTTCATCTTTCAGTGTATTGTGGTAGAGGCGACAGGAAAACCCCTAAGGGCAAGCGCTTCAATCACTCCTTCGGAAATGTAAGCACTCTTCGCGTTTCTCCCTTCTGAAATTTGTCGATTCCTTCTATTTTTCTAGAAATCTGTTTTGTTGTTCTTGATCCGAGAAGCACGAATACCCACACGATATAGTATAATTTCAAGTGTCTGAGTATTATTTTGAGCCTTATGCTTGTGATGATTACTGGTGCTTCGAGGTTTAATTTGCTTCGAGGTTTAATATGGTTCCCTTGTATGATATGAATTACTGTTGTTTCCAGTTTCCTTCAAAAATTTGCTGTATCGTTCTCGTTTATTGAAAAACCCAAATTGTCCAGATAGTGACTCATATCATACCTCATATGATTATGTATTTAATTTGTGAGTGCTTAATATAGTCCTTGATGTTTCTTCTATTATTGTTTTTTGGAAAGCAAGCTCTGGTTAGTGTTTTCATTATTTGTTAGATAAAAGTTGAATTACACGGTCCAGTAAAATCAACCTGAAGATACTGGATGATACAATTTTTTAAAAATAAAAAAATAAAAAAAGATAATTAGATTTGGAATAACACAAATCAAATCCTTACAGTACAAGAGATCCCTTAATGTAGAAGATCTTCACTTGGCAAACAACACAATTCGGCAACTATGTTGTGCCAAATTATGCCATATACAGATATTAGCATTGTATTTGATTTAATCTCAATCTTGTATATCTGTTAGATGAACCAGTGACTTGTGTTCTTAGATTACAGTTTCTTTGTATTATCAGGCAAGGCCTAGGGACAAGAAGAAAGGTAAAGGACCACCAAGGCTTTATGCTCCTCCAGCTCCTTCCAAGAAAGATAAGTATGAAGATAATGAAGTTGTCAAGATTGAGATTGATGAGTCTCTCTTTTCTGGATGATTTTACTTCACCCTGTAATTCTACTTCTCATTATCTGTTAGTTGATTGATGATACTGTCTAAGTTTGTATGAATTCCATTTTGTCTTGCACAATTTAATTTCTTACCTAATGCATACTTGTCAAGAAGCATAGACCAGAGGGATATGAGTGTCAAAATCAAAGTGTGTTGCTTCATACTATAAACCCCCCCCCCAAGGGCCCCAACCTGGGGGTGCGGGGCGGCGTTATCTCTCTAGTTAATGTGGGTGTCAAGATGATTTCATTAACATCTCCAAGAAGGGGATTGTGCAAGAAGACAGATTGCTTTGCCTCTGCTTTGGGTGTAAATGTTTAGCATGATATTGGGGAATATCATTGCTATTACCCAAACAAGCATGAAACGTATGCTTGCTTATTTGTCCATAAGGTCAAATCAGATATGTAATTATTGGAATAATTGTTGGAGACTCAAATCGTGGATATTATTATTTTTATTAATAATAATTAATCGTATTAATATGATTCCCTTGTTGGACAAAAGTTCCATTTATATCAATGCATTGAAAACCAGACCGGACGGGCCGATTCAGACCGGAAACCAATGAATCGGTTGCTAGTCCGGTAGGGTTGAAGGAAAAAACCGGTGAACCGGGGTGACCCGGTCTAGCCACGGGTTGCCCTATTTTCTTTTTTGTTTTTAACTTTTTTATACTCCAAGCGAAGTCGTTTTGGCTTTTTCTTTTTTAAAATTATTTTCCTAAAATTTTTTGATTTGTAAGGAGCTTTAAAAGGATTGTGGAATACTTTTGACATTGGTTGGAGAAAAATCCTTATATACTTGATGATATTTTTGTGTTTATTAGATTCAGGAGGTTATATTGAACTATTGGTTGAAAAAAAACTCTCATTTAGTTTTTTAAATAGTATGCATGAACATTTAAGTTATATATTTTTTTAATTGATTCCGGTCTGAACCCCCGGGTTGATCCTGGTCTAAACTACTGACCCTTAACTCAATGCCTCGGCCAGTTCACTATCCGGCCTGATTTTTAGTATCTTGATTTATATACAATAATCTCATTAAAGCATGTATAGTTTAGTGGTAAAAGTGCGATTCATTCTATGGATCCCTTCTGTGTTACAAAATAACCATTTTTTGTGCTCCTACCTCCATAATTTCTTAAACCAGTTAATGGCTTTAAGAAAATGCACTGTCGCTTCCATATTTGTATAGAACTGCAAGTTCAATCAGATTAAATAAATTATGAGACGAGAATCTCAACGAGGTGCTGCTCCTTTTAACACATGAATCATGCTTGCGATGGAGTCCCTTTGAAGTAAGAGAAATGATACCTTAATCAGAAGTTTCGTGTTTAAGCCTTGAGTTCATAGCTTTTCACCATTGGGGCCCAGTGGCTCAAGTCTTGAGGTATCTGTTGGAAGAGCTTGCCTCCCAATTCGGTCCAAATTAGTATGAGGCCAACACAGCTTCGAATACTAGGCGCTTATGCAAAAAGGAAAAGAAGAAGAAGATGGTATTTACTATATTATTATTAATGTATATATAAATATATAAAATACTCCATCCGATCTTTAATATAAGAGTCAATTGGCTTTATTTTTAAAGAAATTAGGAAAATTAAATAAATTACTTAATCATAGTTTATGCTGTGCATCATTAGAGTATATATCAGTTTATAAATAAAACAAATTAGTATGAAAAAGAATAATAAATATAAATATTTTAATATAAATTAATTAGTTTCCTCAATGTGTAAAAGAAAAATTAACTAATTTTTATATTAAGGATCCCAAGTAATAATATTTTGTGTTTTTGAGGGCAAACTCCGCTCCCTTTTAGTTCCACACACTCCCTCTCTGACTGTAAATATTTACAAAAATATGAACTTATGTACTCAACTCTAAGTACAACAACATACTAGCTATTTGGTGTAACTTATGTACTATTTCCTATTATTAATATAAGAGTTAGTTGACTGTTTTTAGATATTAAGGAAGTTAAATAAATTCCTGAATTATAATATATGTTTTGTATTATTAAATTATATATCAGTTTATAAGTTAGGTAAATTAGTTTAGAGAAAAATGATAAATATAAATAGTTCAATCTAACTTATTTCGCTTTCTTGATATGTTAAAAAAATTCAATTGATTCTTATATTAAAGACTGAAGCTAGTACTTAACTCTAATAATAAAGTCTCCGAATATGAATGTAATTTTTGGGGGGCAATGACATTTGAGCAAACCTTGATAAACTTGCTCTCAATCTTCAAGAGAAAAGGTACATCAGCAGATTCAATTGTTTGATCTCGCAACTGTCCATTAAATTTGACATTATTAGAAATTAAAGCTCTGGAGATTATTGGATAAGCTACCATCACATTATGAAACTGTAACCACCCCAGATCAATTGTTTTCATCTTAAACAAATGTGGACCTCTCTACCACATTGAGTAAAAAGATAAAGTAATTGCTACCCTATTGCATATCTATATCAAGATCATTAAGTGGTCCGACCTTCCTTTTAACCCTTAAAATTGAACACCTCTCTATCTTGCGGCAAGTGGGTAGCAAGACTCGCTTTGATTGCATAATTCAAAGTAAATAAGAGCGAGCAGAGTTTTTGGGGAACATGCCCATTCACCAGCACGCGATATGCCCCTCAATTTTCATTCTTTTTTATTCTTTAGCGCACTTTTTTTGAAGAAAAAGAGTCGTGCTGGGTGCCACCACCGAAGCGTGTCTCCAAATTACTGCGTTTCCGCTGCAACCTTATCCTCCTGCACAACACCATACCATGGTCATTCCAATTACTGTAGAGATGTATAGATCTAAAAAAACAAAACTCTTCAACTTTTTAAATTAATAATAATAATAATAACATCTATCATCAAATTCACTTCCATATATATATATTCTTTAATTATCTAAAACAATCTTCTAGTGTCTAAAACCTTATCAAACCTTTGCACGTTAGAGGTTCGTTACTTTCTTACTGTGCTGCTATGAATCTATGTATGATACCTCTCAATGACTCTGTCTCTGTTTTATTTTTAAAAAAGGCACTAGCATGCTAATAATGCGTGTGTATATACGTATATATATATGCACAATGGAAAATCACATTTTCATCTCTTAAAATAAAATGAAGCAATGAAAGCAGTGGGAATGGATTAGAGGTGGTCAGATCAGAGCATGGAAATAAACAAACCTATAGGCATTCAGAATCTTATTATCAGAGTTTTGTTGGTGCTTTGGCTATTATTGGCCATTGTATTAAGTATCGTGCAATATAATTAATTTACTGTGTGAATTATCATTGCCATTACTCTAAATATAGAGCAAAAACACTAGTGTAGGAGGATAGAAGTGTTTTTAGAAAAGGACCTTGGGGCTGGCGATTGTTTTCCGGAACAGAAAGATTCCTGCAACCAAATGGAAACCATTAGCGTAAGACTGAAAATTCTAATCAACAAAAACAAAAGTTTAATATTGGATTCGACCACCTACAGCTGCTAAAGAGGAAGTACGTTCGTTATTTTGCTCATTTCCCCCATCTGATATGTTTTCCTCTGAGACTTCTCCAATCTAATAAGTTTTGAATCATTTAATAGGACACTAGACAAGTATATCAGTACACTAAATATTTATATTCCGTTTAGGTCGTCACTTACAGCTTCAGAAGACTCCTCTTGCCTATTTTGCTCATTGTTGGTAGATAATCGCCTCCGCACTGAAATTCCTTCTGTCTCTGCAAGATCTTGCCTCGGCCAGAAATCAATATCCGCCGGGATTCTCTGCAAAAACAAAAAAAACAAAATCCACAAAGATAAAGTACATCTTAGTTCAGGTAACAATTAATGTTTCACGTCATGTTCAGTTGCTTTAATATTTTGCTACAAGACTCAATTAAGACCTCTATATCGAAGACGATGCCTTCTTCGCCATTGCAGATTACAGTAGCATTAGCATTTGGAGGAACAACTTCAGTGGGATGAGAGGCTTTATTTGGAGTGATGGAACCAGCCTCCTGTACTTCGAATTCTTGAGGGTAGTGGCGGAGAATAATGACGAGCGAGCTGAAAACTAAAGCAATTGGCAAGAGGAACCACTTGATTTTGAAAAGTTGTGCGGCAAACAATTGCAGGAAAAAAGAGGAGAAGCCAGTTTCGAATCCAAGCTCTAACTTCCTTGACAAGGATACCGACATCAACGCAAATGAACCGTACGATATAATGGTGAATGCATCTGATTTTCCAGGCACATATTTGTCATGAACCACAGAGATCGTATTGATCACAACAAGTAGTATAGCTCCCACAACACCTTTGGCTTTCTCTGGAACTTGATATCTCTGGGCCAGCAAGATGAGGCACCGCGTGATCAAACAGACCAAAAGATAAGAAAGGAGACCGCCACCATCCAACTTCCCAAATGACATTTTGTAGGTGGAACCGAGAGGAAAGCAAACGAGGCCACTCATGGCTGACACACCTCCCACATATTTCCACCAGATTTTAAGATCTCCCATTCTGTTCTTTTCCAGATATATCAGAAACAGCCTACAGTAGTGATCATAAAAACAAAAGACAGGCTAGCCTCAGGTATAAAGCATAACAGAGAATCGAAAATAAGAAAAAGATGGCATGTGTTTAAGTCCTCATGAATTCCAAAAGCAGAGCATAGCAGATATTGTACTAAGATTTCTGTTACAGACCAAAAAAATCATCAAAGACATATACTAACCTCGATCAGATCAAATGCCCCCTCCCTATACACTGCCCAGAATCGTCACGACCACAAGAAGAGATCTTGACTTGGAGTAAGGGTTTTAGGATTGACGCGGTTTACTTCTTCAATAATTCATCTCTTGTTACTGCTTCCCCAAATGAGAGAAATTGAGAAAGGGAGTGGGAAAGGGATCGACTTTTTGACTCTTTGCTTTGGTAGCAAAAGCAGGGGTGGGCATTTCCTTTAAATTATGCAATTTCATTTAGATTAATTTATATCTAATTATTTTTTAAGAAAACTTTCTGTAATACACAACACTAATTAATATAATTAAATGGAGTTTAAAAGAATGAATTGAATTCGATCATACTTGCAATAAATAAGTCATATATAAAAAAAAAGGTTGATTAACCCAAATGATCAAGCAATGCAGAAGATAATATACATCATTAATGTAGAAGATAATATACATCATTAATGTAAGATCAAATTGAGAAGTTGATATTAGTCCTAAATATAAAATATATTTCACATTTTTATTTGTTTTTAGCCCAATTGATATTCTTTCAACAATAATCAAGTATGAGGTAAAGGGAATTAAGGAAGGAAATTAGAGTGTTTTTATAAAAAAATATATCATATTAACTAGTTTAACTAACATTTTACTTAATCTACTCAAATTAATTAATCAAGTCTTATGTTAAGAACTAAAGGGGTATATTTTAATGGAAGCTCAGACATATATCAGCAAATATCATTGGTTCTGGATATACATATATAACAGTTTTCTGTCAGGTTTGTCTTCTTGGTTTCTTGTGGTTGGAGCAATTTCACTGTCAAGTTCGGGTTCTTTTTTATTTTCATCTTGAGTCCTTTCCATCATCATCTTCCTTCAGATTAGGTCTGTGGTGAAACGAAATTTAATGATTTTGCCCTCTTGCAGCAAGGAGAAAATTGATTTTTGCATGAAGCATTATCTTTTTCTCCGCTTTCTTCATATTAGTTTCATTCATGCTTCAAGAGATACTCTGCAACAAGAGAGCAAGTGGTCGCTTCAATGTAATTTGATGATTTCAACGCGCATGCTTGTGTTTTTTATATTCCTCAAGACTGATATGTAATTCCCCCTTTTATATATATAGCTAACGGATGCTTACTATATGAACTTAGTTTTCTATATTGACCTACATAGCAAGTCAACAAAAAACCTACAGCTGATTGGAGTTATGTCACAGCTCAGAAATAAATGGCAGAGAATGTATAGAGAATCTTATAATATCGATAAAAAGCTCACAGCTCTGCTCGTATCAGTCATATATTAACAGAGTTGCAGAAGAAAAGCAATTACAAAAGGAAGGGAAAAGAAACACAGAAAGAGAATACACCGAAAAGGACCTCACAGAGAAGATTTCCTAAAATCAATCACACCTTTCCCTAACGGCTTTTGTCGTATATATACTACTCATCTGATAATTCTCGTAGCTTCCACGATCGTTTTCTCATTCGCCTTCGCCCACTTCTTCTCAGTACCCTGGGCTTTTCTGCATTATTTGGGCTTGCTTCTTTATTTCCCTTAAGGCCCACTTCATCCTCGCATGTTGCAAGTTATTACCTTTGGTCCTTTTTTTTAAAAAAAATCCATGGCATTAAAACTTTCTTTATAGGCACAAATATATATTGTCCTACTACAATTACAAGCATTCCTAAGATACTGTCTATACTCAATGTGAGCAGCTCAAAAAAAAAAAAAAAAAAATTAAAATCACTCCCTCTGTTTTTCATTGTTAGAGCCTTAGAGGAGCTAGTAAAAAATTGGTCCACATGGTAATATATGGTAGTAAATATATGCTGATTTGGCCAATGATAGTTGACTTGGCATAACGCTAGAGTGACATGCGGGATTAAAGATCCATGCGTGACTCATGCTGGGCATTGTTGGGGAATATTAGGATCCTCTAAATATTTTGAGGTAAATTAACGAAAAATATGCTAAAAGAAATAGTGGGCTCTACCAATGTTATGTGGGTTTAAACTATATATCTGTCTACTAATTTATTTAAAGGCCTCAACTTCCCTTTCTTTTTTTTTGAATTAAAGAGTAGACATTAACGGCATAAGGTTATCGGATCGTTCTCGCTGGTAAAGGGGAGCACTTATGTCATAAGGCTATAAAGTCATTGGCTGCAACTTTACTTTCTAATAATCAAGTGTTAACAAATTAGGATGTGGTTAATTGTCGTTGAGAGGAATAGCATTATGAACCAATTTATACACCAAGAGTTGAACCTTGAGTCTAAATTCAATTTCCAAATTGCTGAAGATTCCCACCCACTGTTCAAATCGATCACAATACTTTGGATATGTAGCACCTTATTTCCATTACTATTAAATGAGTTTTAAACATAATGAATTCGAACCACTAAACTATATTTGATCCGGAGAAGAAAATATTTTTAAAAATAGTTGAAAAATAAAACTAAAACAAAATAATCAATCAATATTTTTCTTAAAAAAGATAAAATTTGAAATTTTTTTAGATAAGTTGACAGCCAACTAGGATTAAATTAATCTGAAATGATATATTCTTATTGGACAGAGTTCAATCAGATGACGTGATACTCCTAAAATATGTAATATTTCTCTTGTAAAAGACTATATTAGGCCGATGATAATTGATTTGGGATGACACTAGAGTGGCGTGTCAGATAAAAATCCATGCTTGACTCATGCTGGGCATTGCCTGCGGAATATCGGGATCCCCTAGATATTTTATGTGGTAAAATAACGAAAAATATGCTAAAAAATAGTGGGTTTACACAATTAATGTATCTACTGATTTATGTAAAGACCGCAATTTCACTTTCTAATAATCAATGGTCAACAGATTTGAATGTATTATGTTCTGTTTTAAATATAAGATCCAGTTGATTTTTTTTGGAGATTAATAAAACTAATTAAATTATTTTAAAATATTTATATTTATCATTTTTTTTAAATTGATTTATGTGACTTATAAATTAATATATAATTTAATTATATATAAAATATAATTAAGTAATTTATTTAGTGTGAACACCCTATTTTGTCTGGGCCCCACTAAAAAAAATACAAAAAAAAAATGATAATGATTGGTGTGCAATCATCATTGAAAGAAAAAAATAAAAAAAATAAAAAAAAGAAAAATAAGGAAATCCTCTCATTGATGATGATCGGTGTCTAAAAAGACAATCATCATTGAAAGGAAAAAAATAAAAATAAAAACGAAAATTAAAATAAATCCCTTCATTGATATGATTGGCATTGTCATTCATTAAGGGAAAATAATAAATAAAAAAAACGAAAAATAAAAAATTAAAAAATTTCATTTGTGTTGATAGATTTAAATTAGGAAGTTACTTGTGGGGAGAATAATGAAAAAAAAAAGAAAAAAAGAAAAAATCTCCACTAATGATAATTAGGTCAAGTTAGGAAGTTTTATCAATAGAAAATACAAAAAATAAAAAAAACGAAAATTAAGAAAAAATCTCCATTGATAGTGATTGGGTCAAGTTAGGTAGTTCTTAATATAAAATACCCAAAAAAATCAAAAACGAAAATTAAAAAAGAAAAAAGAAAAATGGAGCATTTATGAAGAAAACCCTACCTTGAGACTATAAATAGGAGTGTAAGGGTTGAAGCAGAAGGGAGACAAAAATTTTGGAAGAATTTTAGGAGAGCAAAGAGATAAGGTCTGTGGTTGAGTTTCATCCTTTTTTTTGATTTCACTTTTACATCTCGTTTTTTTTCTCTCATCTAATATCCCTTGGTTCATGCTTACCTCATCATGCCTCATGCGTACCTCATCATTCATGTACTATGACTTTATCCAATATGCATTACATTGCTTTACTTTGTATTATGATGTTGCTGGACGTGTTTTAGCTCATTGTGGTCTTGTGGATTTGCATTTTATTGTCCAACTGAATTATCTCATACATAGGCAAGAGGTATGTGTTGTCTTATTTTCTTATGATATTATGTGTTATGCTTAATAAATATAGATAATATAATTGTACTTGCCTCTTGTTTATTATGTGGTTCTATCAGCCTATCTCTTATTGTAGCGGGTTCAAAGGATAAAAGGTACGCATAAATCTCCTCACTTTTGACTTCTTTTTTTGTTTAACTTGTGCTACTTTTCTTTTCTTTTTTTAATCCCTTTCTTAGGTCCTCTTTCAAAAAAAAAAAAAAGAAAAAAAATATATTTTGACACATTTTGATAAATGGAAATAAAATGGAAAAACTCTCTTTTACAAGAAAATAAAAAAAAAACGTTTTTTGAAAAAAAAAGTAAAAAACACAAACCCAACAAAAAAAAGATATTTTTCTCAAATAAATTAAATAAACATTTTTCTAAAAATCACTAACCAAGTGACACACTTTTCTACCCCCGAACTACGTGGGCTTTGATCCCTCTAAAGGGTACGTAGGCCCTAGGTTTTCATCCTAGGTCAAGTCCAATTTTATAAATAAATATATTTTTTCTTATTTTCTTGATGTAAATAAATGTTCTTTTTTTTAAATAAATATATTTTTTCTTATTGTAAATAAGTGTTCTTTTTTCTTCTTCTTTAGTTTTCATTTCATTTAGTTTTGTAAATATTCTCTTTTTTTATTTGGGTAAATATAATAAAGTTAAAGGCCATAATATTTTTAAATAATTAACTTAGGGTAACCATTCTTATGAATGGGTGTTGTGGGGTGCCTAACACCTTCCCCACACACAATCGACTCCCGAACCCTAAATGATTTTTGTAGACCAGTTTCCATTTTTAAAAAGGTTTCCAAAATTATCCTTTTTCAAAAATTTTGGTGGCGGCTCCATGTTTTTCTAATTTTCGGGCGCTACAGCTTGGCGACTCCACTAGGGATAGTTTGAGAGTTAAGCCCATTTAAGTTAAGTGTTTAAAAATAATGTGGCCTTAATTTTATTTTAATTACCCTTTTCTTATTTTTTTTTGTGAATAGTTGTTTTTATTTATTAAATTCCTTATTCATCTATTTGTTTGCTTTTTTTTTTTTTCCTTTTTTCTATCTATCTTGTGATCTGGTTAGCAGATGAGGGTTGGGTAGAACCTAGGCCCATAGGTTGGTATACTCTCTACACACACTGAACACATACACTATTCTCCTCACACACATTTTGGGCCCTATACCCGGGTCTGTGAGTTTCTTAGGTGAGTGGAAGTTTGTAGTGGTCTCCCTGTGGGGTTTTCAGAGCCCCCTGAGGTTACTGTGAAGACTTCATCCTAGCTATTACTCATTTGGCAAGGTTGATCCCTGAGGGGTTTTCAGAACCCCCTGAAGGTCAATTTCATCAAATGGGGTCTTCATCTTTACAATGGGGGCAGTTAGGAGACCTTTATCTGTGAGAATTAGAACCACCTTGAAACCATTACACTTATTAGTGGAAATTATCGACCTACCTAATTAATTAGTACCTGCCTTTCTTAGGATAGATACCACTAACCTAGGGTCATTCCTAAAATAGGACACTGAAGGGCATATATTTATTTATTGTTGATCATCTTTATTGTCATCCATACATAATCAATGAAATCCCTAGGATCAAGTGACTAACTGTCGCTTCACCTGAGTATGTATCTAGCATCACTTCACATAAAGGTACAACACAAGGACGGTGTATACATTAGATAGCCAACCTTAGTCTAAGGGTCTATGACCCTAAAAGACCATGATCTCATCACATCAATCATGTTAGAAAACATCTCAATAAGAGATAATCTTTTAGGACTCATGAGGTATTATTATATCATTCATTAGTATTTTAGCTTCATTTGATATAGGCCTTGGACATAATCATCATTTAACAAAACCCTTAGCCGCGTAATAGCTTGGGCTATTCGCAGGTTAATGGGCACTTCATCCTCCCTATAGGGTATTGGATCTCTTGAGGAGGTGGAGTTCTTTTTCTTAATGTCCATCACCCATATCAAAATTTGGAGTATAAGTAATCACTATTTTATGTCTCATGAGGTATCCTTGCATCATCTATTGACATTTAGCTTCGTTTGATATGGGCATTGGACATAATAAACATTTAACAAAACTCTTAACCGCGTAATAGCTTGGGCCGTTCGCAGGTTAATGGGCACTTCATCCTCCCTATGGGGTATTGGATCTCTTGAGGAGGTGAAGTTCTTTTTCTTAATGTCCATCACTCATATCAAAACTTGAAGTATAAGTCATCACTCTTTCATATCTCATGAGATATCCTTGCATCATCCATTGGCATTTAGCTTCATTTGATATGGGCCTTGGACATAATAAATATTTAACAAAACCCTTAACCGCGTAATAGCTTGGGCTATTTATAGGTTAATGGGCACTTCATCCTCCTTAGGGGGTATTAGATCTCTTGAGGAGGTGAAGTTCTTTTTCTTAATGTCCATCACCCATATCAAAACTTTAAGTATAAGTCATCACTCTTTCATGTCTCATGAGCTGGGGTCATTCGCAGGTTAATAGGCACTTTATCCTCCCTATAGGGTATTGGATCTCTTGAGGAGGTGAAATTCTTTTTCTCAATGTCAATTACCCATATCAAGGCTAGAAAGCACATGTAATCATCTGCATAGTGTGTATTCGAAAATACTTTCTGACTCTTCCTTCTATTTCCTTTAATAAAGGACAAGCAAGTTATCTAACAACTAAAAATTTGGCACAAAGGTTAAATGGCAAAAGAACCAGGTTTAAATCAAGTTCCTATAGGAAAAGTATATTGCATGCTTATCACTATGGTCAATGATAAGATCTTGGCTAGGATGGGACTCAGGGTCCCTCCTATCTAATGATCAACTCTAGTTCTGTCTGTGGAATAATAGATTCCCTGAGGAAGCTAGAGGATGCTTGTGCCAGAATACCTTTATGCCAATACACCATGGATAACTCGCTATGCCCGCTTGAAATTGTGAGTCCAAATAAACTAATGATATTTTGTTCCTATATAGGCAGGTGATACAATATTGCTCCATCTAAATGTCCTAACCAGCTACCCTCTAAGCATTCATACAACATGCACTCACGTAGTCGTCAGATGGCAGCCAGTAGTAAAAATAAAGCCGAATCTAATATGAATCATTGGATAGGGAGGGAAGATTAGCACTTTGAAATCCCCCACATAAGGAAGACATTCCTGACGTCCTTTGAAGTGCTAAACAAGCCAACTGTTGCAATGGTTTCAATAATAAGCAAAAAGACCTGTATGTGGATTTTAGCTGATGATTCTGGAAGGGCTTTGGAAAATTGGGAGTTTGAGGACACCTTCAATTATATCATTTTAGAGTAACATGCCTAGCTAAAAGTTGTCTTTTTATGCTTTGTATGCGCCTTTAGGCGAGCTCTTATATGAACCATGAATAAAGAATGATATGCGAATAAAATTCACTTATTTATATCCATTCCTTTTTTTCTTTTTCCTTCTATTCATTCGTTATTCATTTTTCGCCCTCCAGGAAATCGATTTCCTCGGAACTCTTGTCCAACGCAGAGGTTCCTGAGTCCCTGAATGATGATTCGTTTGTTGCCATTGATATGCATGATTACGAGTATGATGATGATGAGATCATTCAAGTATACAAAAAAATCCTCGAATCCGATGACAATAGAATGTGCCTACATGAAGATGTGATTGAAGTAATAAATATGGGCACCAAGGAAGAAAAGAGAGAACTAAAGATAGTGGATAACCCCGAAAGAGAGCAAATGGTTGAACTCTTCAAACAATTCATAGATGTGTTCGTATGGTCTTATCAATACATGCCAAACCTTGATTCAAGGATTGCTTCTCACAAGATCCCCTTATTCCCTGACACTAAGGCTAAAAAGCAGAAATTGAGGAGGCTCACTTCCGATATGTGCTTAGTGGTTCGAGAGGAGGTGATGAAACAATTAGAAGCGGGTTTCCTAGAAGTAGCTAAATACCCACAATGGATAACAAATGGCGTTCTTGTCCCAAAGAAGGACGGCAGAATTCGAATGTGTGTGGATTATCGAGATCTGAACAAAGTTAACCCAAAAGATGATTTTCCATTGCCTCATATTGATGTCCTGGTTGATATTACAGCCCGTAGCAATAGGTACTCAGGGTATAACCAAATCCCTATGGATAGATAGGATAAAGAAAAAACCACATTTATTACACAATGGGGCATTTATTGTTACCGCGTCATGCCATTCGGGCTAAAGAATGATGGGGCAACTTATCAGCTTGCCATGGTGGCACTCTTCCATGATATGATGCATAAAGAACTTGAAGTATATGTGGATGATATGGTAGCTAAATCTTCTGAGGGAGAAAGCCATGTTGTGGTGTTAAGAAAGCTGTTTAAAATGCTACGCAAGTACAAGCTACGACTAAATCCTAACAAATACGTCTTTGGGGCTTTATCTGGAAAATTGTTGGGCTTCATTGTAAGCCAAAAAGGGATTACAGTAGATCCAGACAAAGTAAAAGCAATACGGGAAATGCCCCCTCCTCAAACAGAAAAGGAAGTTTGAAGCTTTTTGGGGCGACTGAATTACATTGCATGATTCATTGCCAACCTGACTGCAACTTGTGAGTTGATATTCAAGCTTTAAAGAAGAACTGTACAAGGAAGTGGGATGAAGATTGCTAGCAGGCATTTGATAGAATCAAGGATTATTTGCTAAATCCCCCAATTTTGGTTCCTCCTGTACCAGGATGACCTTTAATTTTGTATTTGACAATACGACTAAACTCCATGGGAGTCATGCTGGGGCAACAAGATGCATCTAAGCGAAGAGAACAAGCGATCTATTACTTGAGCAAGAAGTTTAATGATTGTGAGTCACGTTACCAGATGATCGAGCGAACTTGTTGTGGTTTAGTCTGGGCTACAAGGAGGTTGAGGCAATACATGCTTTACTACACCACTTGGTTAATTTCTAGAGTAGACCCACTCAAGTACATCTTTGAAAGCCCGCATGTAGCTGGAAGAGTCTCTAAGTGGCAAGTAATATTGTATGAATATGATATAAGATACGCCATTCAAAAATCTGTCAAGGGTGGTACGATAGCATATCACTTAGCGGAAAACCCCATAGATGAATGCCAGCCACTAGATTTCAAATTTCCAGATGAAGACATATGTGCTACAGAAGATCCGATCGAGGAAAACAAATCGAAGGGGTGGGAAATGTATTTTGATGGGGCAGCAAACATGCATGGCAATGGTGTAGGGGCAGTAATCATATCCCCGGACAGAAAGCAATTTCTGATTGCTATAAAGTTAGGATTTGACTGCACCAATAACATGACAGAATATGAAGCTTGTATTAATGGTCTCCAGGTTGCCATAGATCTGGGGATAAAAAACCTAAGAGTCTATGGTGACTCAGCTCTCATAATTTATCAGGTGATTGGTGAATGGCGTACTAAAGACCCAAAGTTGATCCCTTATCAAGAGTATTTGATAGAGTTGATCAAAAAATTTGAAGTAATCAATTTTCATCACATGGCTAGAGAAAAGAATCGCTTCGCTGATGCGTTAGCTACTTTAGCAGCTATGATCCAACTTGATTGTGGGGTCTAAGTTCAACTAATACAGATTGAGACTAGAAGATCACTGGCATTTTGCTTCAATATTGGAAGAGAGCACGACGAGCAACCTTGGTACCATAGTATTAAGATGTATATGGAGCATGGTACTTACCCTCCAGATGTGACACATAATGAAAAGAAGACCATCCGGCGATTGGCCATGGGCTTTTTTATTAGCAATAACGTCCTATATAAGAGAAGCTTTGATGAGACATTGCTACGCTGTGTAGACATGAGGGAGGCGCATAAGATTATGGCAGAGATCCATGAAGGCGTATGCGGTACACATGCAAATGGCCACTCATTAATGAGGGAGGCGCATAAGAGAAGCTTTTATTAGCAATAACGTCCTATATAAGAGAAGTTTTGATGAGACATTGCTACGCTGTGTAGACATGAGGGAGGCGCATAAGATTATGGCAGAGATCCATGAAGGCGTATGCGGTACACATGCAAATGGCCACTCATTAACTAAACAAGCTCAAAGATTTGGTTACTACTGGATAACTATGGAGAAGGATTGTATCAATTATGTTAGAAAGTGTCATAAGTGCCAGATATATGCCAACAAAGCTAATACCCCTTCGACTATAATGCATAGTCTTGTATCTCCATGGCCATTCTCCATGTGGGGAATAGATGTCATTGGGCCGATTAACCCAAAAGCTTCGAATAGTCATCGTTTCATCCTTGTTGCTATTGACTATTTCACTAAGTGGGTAGAAGCCAATTCCTTTGCTAGTATTACTCAGAAGGTCTTCATCAAGTTCTTAAAGGCCAATATCATCTGTAGATATGGGTTACCAGAAAGGATTATAACTGACAATGCACCAAACCTCAACGGGGCAGCAATTAAAGAATTATGTGATCAGTTCAAAATCAAACATCATAATTCTGTACCGTATAGGCCACAGATGAATGGTGCAGTTGAGGCAGCCAATAAAAACATTAAGAAGATCATCAGCAAAATGACAGTGACTTATAAGGATTGGCATGAAATGCTTCCATATGCATTACACGGATACCGTACTACAATGCGTACTTCAACTGGGGCAACCCCTTACTCTTTAGTTTATGGCATGGAGGCTGTCACTCCAATCGAAGTAGAAATACCATCCCTGAGAATTTTGGCCGAATCAGACATAGATGAAAGTGAATGGATACGCTCTCGATTTGAACAACTAAATATGATTGAAGAAAAGAGGCTCACAGCAATATATCATGGGCAGTTATATTAGTCACGAGTGGCAAGGGCCTTTAATAAGAAACTATGACCCAGGGGGTTTAAAGTAGGAGACCTAGTCCTCAAAAAGATCCTACCAAATCAAGAAGATGACAGAGGTAAATAGGCTCCAAATTATGAAGGCCCATATGTTGTTAAGCACGCTTTCTCTGGAGGGGCATTGATATTGACAAACATGAATGGTCAAGATTTACCAAGACCAATCAATTCAGATGCTGTAAAGAAATACTATGCATAAAAAAAAAAGAGCTCGCTAAGTAGAAAACCCGAAAGAGCGGCTTAGGCAAAAGTTAGAGAAAAAAAAACCTTGCTAAGTTGAAAACCTGAAAGGGCGGCTTAGGCAAAAAAAGAAAAAGAGAAAAAAAAAAGAAAAAGAGCTCGCTAAGCTGAAAACCCAAAAGGGCGGCTTAGGCAAAAGTTAGAGCAAAAAAAAAAAACTCGCTAAGTTGAAAACCCGAAAGGGCGGCTTAGGCCAAAAAAAAAAAAGAAAAGAAAAAAAGCTTGCTAAGTTGAAAACCCGAAAGGGCGGCTTAAGCAAAAATTAGAGCACAAAATTGGGAGCTGTTAAGTTGAAAACCCGAAAGGACGGATTAAACACATATCAAAGAAGATTATCAGTCCTAGCCCTATGACTCTCTTTACGTTGTCTATTTGAAAGACTCCTTAATCATTCGTCGAAGAGTGCATATCTCTGGCAATTAAGCAAGGCAACATTAGGGGGACTACACGGAACTAAAAGCAAAGGACCTCCTAATAACATCACGCCTACACCAATATGTGCTTATCATAATGCATCCACTTGAATATTGGAAGATCATTTCTTTTAAATGAATCTTCATCCTTAGTATCTCTTTCCCTTCTATTAAATCGCATGTCAAACTTTGTGCCATGATTTGTATGAGGGTAACTCTTTTTAATGAAAGCACAACTTTTGGCTGGATAAACACTCACATTGATATACATGGTGTCCTCTACTCCCATTTAACTTGTGTAATTTCAGGATCATTAGCGAAGGTCCCAACTGGAATTTTTGTCGTGGGGTCAAACAATTGACAAAGGGACACAATCTAAACTGAGGGTTCTAGGCTGTGGCATCTATGTGAATCTCATCTTCATACCTCCGACAAGACTGCTCAAGTAACGGGGTACTGGTTAGGCACCTGGACGAAGAAGGAGCAATATCACCTGCCAGGCTATTCTTTAATACCACAATTATTGCACTCATTCTCATTAGCATGTCATCACCTCCATTATCAACATCACTATTAACATCATCATCATCACTACTATCATCATCATCATCATCATCATCATTAGCATTATCATGGTATTCATCATCCTCATTAGGATTCCGTCATCACTGTCATCATCATTATTAGTGTCATCACCTCTATCATGAATTCACCATTTTGATATTCCTCTAATTATCATGGCCATTATCATCCTCTTCATCATCATTAGGATTTCGTCATCGCTGTCATCATCATTATCAATGTCATCATCTTCATAAGCACTACTCCAAGGGGCATCACATGTTCATAGCACCCTTTTCAAAGCCCTGTACCGGCAGGCATCCTCAAAGCCCAGTAACGGCTGGCACCCTTTCAAAGCCCTGTACCCGCAGGCACCCTCAAAGCCCAGTAACAGCTGGCACAATTCTTTCAAAGCCCTGTATCAGCAGGCACTCTCAAAGCCCAGTACCGGCTGGCACCAGTCTTTTAAAGCCCTGTACCGGCAGGCATTATTCTTTCAAAGCCCTGTATCAACAGGCACCCTCAAAGCCCAGTAACGGCTGGCACAATTCTTTTAAAGCCCTGTTGTTAGATCTCATGTTTTGATGATAACAAAAGTATGGTATGAAAAAGGATTGAATAATAAATAAGTTTGAACAAAGTAATAACAGGGATAAGTATCACTTGAAGTTAGCATTGGAGTAATGAGGAAAGACCAAGAGAAAATCCTGAGAAACTTGATTAGAAGCAAATTTGGTAAGGCATTACTCGAGTAGGTACTCGAGTAATGAGACAAAACTTGAAGTAACCAGAGGCACTTTCCAGTAACCTGCCAACGTTACTCGAGTACGTACTCGAGTAATAGTGTAAGTATTTTCAAGTTGCTCTCGGCCTGCCAATGATACTTGAGTGGCTACTCGAGTAACCAGGTAAAAACTTGAAGTTGCTCTCGGCCTGCCAACGTTACTCGAGTAGGTACTCGAGTAACCATGTCAAAATTTTCAAGTTGCTCTCGGCTTGCCAATGTTACTCGAGTAGGTGCTCGAGTTACTCTGTTTCACAAAATATGATGCTCTCGGCACTTTGTACTACTGCCAATGTTACTCGAGTAGCTACTCGAGTAACGCACTGAAGTAAGTGAAAACTTGAAGGTAGTATTCGATAAACTTGATTTTCTTTACACCTCATTTTCCTCGAGTCTTTACTCTAGTATGCAAGAATTTAATGTTTCATTTTAAGTGGATTCCTCGAGTAGGTACCCGAGTATGCAGAGTTATTTTCAAGGAAAACCTCAAGTCATTACCCGAGTAAGTTATGCACAAAAAGTAAGTTTACTCGAGTAGGTACTCGAGTAACAAGGTAATCTAACTTGATGTGCTCTCGGCCTTGAAATCCTGCCAACATTACTGGAGTAAAGCATCGAGTAATCAAAAGTTTATTTGAAGGTTTACTCGAGTTGGTACCCGAGTAACTCATAAAGTTGTGAGTGTATTACTCGAGTAGGTACCCGAGTAAACATACATTACCAAATGTTTGAAAATTGGTTATTTCATGCACTACCCGAGTAATATTATATTTGTCTGTTGACTTGCAGTTGATCAAAGTTTTCCCGATGATACTCGAGTAAACTTCAAAGGATACTTGAGTAGCTACTCGAGTAAGCAAACCCAGAAATCCAGAAATCATTCAAACGTTCATTGATTTGTTACCTATATGATTAATATTTTATTGTATTAGTATTCTTAGTCTATTTACAGATAAACAATGAAGAAATCATATCAAGTAATGGAAGTCAAATAAAAAGTTCAAATGCCAACCACCGCCAACGGATATTTTTCAAAAACTGAAAAGTCAATAGTGGCTGCGCACTCTCCAACGGACGAAAGGAAAATGTTCCAACGGTCTTCACCAACATATCTATATATATGGGAACATCCAAACAGAGAAAGAACAACAAGAACACACACAAACGTATCATCAAGTTCATTGCTCTGTTTTCACGTTGTAATTATATTTCTATGCTTCAGTGATTCTTATTCACTCTGTAAGAGAGATATTTCATTCAAACTCAATATTTGTTATTGAGATAACTTAAGGTTGTGGAACCTTGAGTTGGGATTAGATTACAACTTGTAAGGGGGAGCGAGTGTCCAGGCGAAGGAACTTGCTTGTACTGAGGTGCCAAGAACCCACTGAATCTTGGAAATTATAGTGAAACTCTCAGAGAAGTTCTGAGGACTGGACGTAGGTCAAAGTGGTTGTGATCGAACCAGTATAACTCTCGGTGTACACTTCGGTGATATTTCTCCTTACTCCTTACTGTTTTAATTTCACTGTCAAATTTTATATTTGCAACGAAATTTTAGTATCACCCAATTCACCCCCCTCTTGGGTGAAACGCTTGTTCTAACACCTGTAACAGCAGGCACTATTCTTTCAAAGCCTTGTATCAGCAGGCACTTTTAAAGCCCAGTACCGGCTAGCACAATTCTTTTACGCCCCACCAAAGTCCTATGCAACTAGGTGCTTCACTTCCATTCCAGGTAATCATCTATCTCCACTTGCGTTCTTCTCCCCTATGAATCAAGTAAAGAGGGGCATGGGCACTGTATTTTGTCCAAATCCTCTTTGGTTCCAAGGGGGCACCTTGTTCTCTGGCCGGATAAAATACGTGTTCTTATCTTTACTTGCTTTATAGAAGAGAATCTCACTTTTCTCAGCTACGAAACAAGTAAAGAGGGGCAACTGTGAACACCCTATTTTGTCCGGGCCCCACTAAAAAAAATACAAAAAAAAATTGATAATGATTGGTGTCCAAATTGGCAATCATCATTGAAAGAAAAAAATAAAAAAAATGAAAATAAGAAAAATAAGGAAATCCTCCTATTGATGATGATCGGTGTCTAAAAAGGCAATCATCATTGAAAGGAAAAAAATAAAAAAAAACGAAAATTAAAATAAATCCCCTCATTGATATGATTGACATTGTCATTCATTAAGGGAAAATAATAAATAAAAAAAACGAAAAATAAAAAATTAAAAAATTTCATTTATGTTGATAGGTTTAAATTAGGAAGTTACTTGTGGGGAGAATAATGAAAAAAAATAAAAAAGGAAAAAATCTCCACTAATGGTAATTAGGTCAAGTTAGGAAGTTTTATCAATAGAAAATAAAAAAAATAAAAAAAACGAAAATTAAGAAAAAATCTCCATTGATAGTGATTGGGTCAAGTTAGGTAGTTCTTAATATAAAATACCAAAAAAAATCAAAAACGAAAATTAAAAAAGAAAAAAGAAAAAGGGAGCATTTATGAAGAAAACCCTACCTTGAGACTATAAATAGGAGTGTAAGGGTTGAAACAGAAGGGAGACAACAATTTTGGAAGAATTTTGGGAGAGCAAGGAGATAAGGTCTGTGGTTGAGTTTTCATCATTTTCTTTGATTTCACTTTTACATCTCGTTTTTTTTCTCTCATCTAATATCCCTTGGTTCATGCTTACCTCATCATACCTCATGCGTACCTCATCATTCATGCACTATGACTTTATCCAATATGCATTACATTACTTTACTTTGTATTATGATGTTGCTGGACGTGTTTTAGCTCATTGTGGTCTTGTGGATTTGCATTTTATTGTCCAACTGAATTATCTCATACATAGGCAAGAGGTATGTGCTGTCTTATTTTCTTATGATATTATGTGTTATGCTTAATAAATATAGATAATATAATTGTACTTGCCTCTTGTTTATTATGTGGTTCTATCACCCTATCTCTTATTGTAGCGGGTTCAAAGGATAAAAGGTACGCATAAATCTCCTCACTTTTGACTTCTTTTTTTGTTTAACTTGTGCTACTTTTCTTTTTTTTTCTTAATCCCTTTCTTAGGTCCTCTTTCAAAAAAAAAAAAAGAAAAAAAAATATTTTGACACATTTTGATAAATGGAAATAAAATGGAAAAACTCTCATTTACAAGAAAATAAAAAAAAAACGTTTTTTGAAAAAAAAGTAAAAAACACAAACCCAACAAAAAAAAAGATATTTTTCTCAAATAAATTAAATAAACATTTTTCTAAAAATCACTAACCAAGTGACACACTTTTCTACCCCCCGAACTATGTGGGCTTTGATCCCTCTAAAGGGTACGTAGGCCCTAGGTTTTCATCCTAGGTCAAGTCCAATTTTATAAATAAATATATTTTTTCTTATTTTCTTGATGTAAATAAATGTTATTTTTTTTAAATAAATATATGTTTTCTTATTGTAAATAAGTGTTCTTTTTTCTTCTTCTTTAGTTTTCATTTCATTTAGTTTTGTAAATATTCTCTTTTTTTATTTGGGTAAATATAATAAAGTTAAAGGCCATAATATTTTTAAATAATTAACTTAGGGTAACCATTCTTATGAATGGGTGTTGTGGGGTGCCTAACACCTTCCCTACACACAATCGACTCCCGAACCCTAAATGGTTTTTGTAGACCAGTTTCCATTTTTAAAAAGGTTTCTAAAATTATCCTTTTTCAAAAATTTTGGTGGCGGCTCCATGTTTTTCTAATTTTCGGGCGCTACATTTAGTTTCCTTTATCTCTCTATTTAAAACCAAATATGATAATTTATTACTGTGGCAATGACGTTTGAACAAACTAAACTGGCTTCACAAGAGGGCTTCGTAAAAGGATACCATGAAGTACCAATCCTCCCAAAACAAAGGAGTAGCCAAAAAAAAAAAAAAATTCACTCTATTTCTTAACTCGAAATTTATATAGTCAAAACATTATTTTATCTTTTTCTATTATTAAAATTCTTTTCGTGGAATTCTCCCCTTAACAAATTCTGAATCTATATGCAAATATTTGAAACTAAGACCGATTTAATATATACACTTTTAATTATTATAAAAATTAAACAAATCATTACATGCTTATGAGTTATGAGATAATATATAGAATTAGAGATAAGCAAAGGGCACGCATTTTCTTTGAATTATTTAATTTTGTTTAGATTGATTTGACCGTGTATTTGTGCCTTGGGGTCAAATACAAAATATTTTTAATCCAAGAATTGCAGTACAATGCAGCACTTGGGTCGTCTCACTTGAGGAGCCTTTTATTGAATCCTAAGTAATGCCATGTGAATGCAATAAAAACAAGGAAAAAATTTGTTTTGGATTTTTTTCAAATTAATAAACTAGAGGATTAATGCAAAAGTTAATTAAAATTTCTAAACTACTATTTTTTATCTTTTCTATAAAAATGGTGAAGGAGTGAATGGAAAAACAGAGGAGCAGTGACGGTGGTGGTCTAGTGGTTCGGTGGACTGTGGGAAGTCTTCGACGGTGGTAGTGTTGTTCGTCTCTTTCCCTCTCCTCTCAAGTTATCTCCCACTCTCTCAAGCTCTTTGGTTCGCCCTTTTTCTTTGCTCCGCTGCTACTTTTGTGTCTTCCATTCTCAGCTTCATTCATGGTGGTGACGTTGTGAATGTCGCCGGTGGCTTTGGTGGTGGAGGTGGAAGCCACCGGCGACGATGATGGTGATGCAAGGTGAAGAAGATGGTCTAGACTCACTCCACGGTGCCTCCTCTCACTCTCCTCAGTTTTTCGGATCCTGTTTCTTTTCTTTGATTTTGGGCCCCCCGACTACTCTCGGGTTTGCCTCTCTTGAAGACAGGATTATGTAACCCGCACCGGAAACCGGCGAACCGGCCGGTAAACCGGTTTGGTTCTCGGTCCGGTCCGGGTTACTATTTTAAATTTTTTTTTTAATTTTTCCTTTAGAATTTCATATTATAAGTCTAAAATTTTCAATTTTTTACCGATTTGGTCCCGGTTTAGCTCTGGTTTAGCCCCGGTTTGATCCACTGACTCTTAACCCAGTACCCCGACCAATTCAATACCCGGTCCGGGTTTTAATACCTTGCTTGAAGATGAAGGCCCTGGTCAAAATGGGCTTTGACTAGGGACCTATTTGAAAAGTGTAAAAGCTTTGGGTGAGGGCTTAAAGAGCAATTGCTTGAAATATTTGTAGGGACAAAATATAAGTTCTAAAACTCCTCGGTCCTTATCTGTAATTTCCCCTATATTTTTCTACATTCACTTGTAATTTCCAGAAATTTTAGGAACCATTTTTGTAAATTTTTCCCAAACCTCAAATTATTAATTCTAACCCTCTAAAATCTCCAATTTCCTTCCACAACACCAACAATGCAAAAATTAAGCATAAGTAGCATTACAAGTCCAAGAAACAATTGTACAAAATAATTAATAATTTTGACCATTTTGCCCCTAATTACTATTAATTCAAAACAATTGTTCCTAACCAAAATTAATGCTTAATATGCAATAATGCTCCATAAAATGTATTTAAATCCCAAATAAATAATGAAAGATCATGTAAAAATATGGTTCAATCATAGATGAATTTATATTTGATTATTTTAAAAAACTTCGTGTAATTCACAACACTAATTAATATAATTGAATGGATTTTAAAAGAATAAATTGAATTCATAATAAAAAAGGTCATAAATATAAAAAAAGACTGATTAATCAAAACGAGACTCACTTTGATTCCCTATGTCTCTTACGTATACAACGCAACTATGCATGGTTTTTGTTTTTGGGAAAATTGCCTATAAAGACGTGGTTGGAAATTGCCAAATGGGATTTGAAAGCATTTAAAGGAAGATCTTTTGCATATGGAGAAGATTGTTTGCACAGAAGGGAAGATCTTTTACATATAGGAAGATTGTTTGAACACAATGAAAAATCACATAAGATTGAACACAAAAAAGATTGTTTAAATATAAGGGAAGATATTTTACACACAGAGAATATTGTTTGCACGTGAGGTCCCATTTAACAAATAAATTTTTAATGAGGTATTTGTAAAAAATTTTCTCCCAGTTTTTTTTCCGTTAACTTTGATACGTATGCACGGCTGGGTCTTTATGGCTTCATGTTAGGCAGTGGCCCAAAAATGACTTTTGCTTTTGCTTTTTAAATTAATTTTTTCACATTAATCAACAAATTATTGGTTAAGATGGTAAAGGATCTCACCCTATAAAAAGGATAATACAAGTTTGAATCCTGAGAAGTATACTTATTGAAAGAGGTGAGAACCCTTTACCCTCTAAGCCTTGAGGAGGAAACCTTTGATAAAAAATCCAGGTGAAAATAATGTTGCCAAAAGGATTTTGATAGTGTTTGACTGAGGACGGGAGTTTTTGTAATGTTCTACAATTGAAAATCAAGCAATGCAGAAGAAAATATATGCTACTACCTCCTGTCTTAAATATAGAATATAGTTTGTAGTGCAAATTGTACTATAAATTATGTCCTATATTTAGGACCGAAGGGAGTATTAATTTAGGACCTAATTAGAAAATTGATATTAATTCTAAATATACGATACATTTCATATTTTTATCTATTTTCCTCAAATTAACCCTATTAATATTATCTCAACAATAATTGATTTAGTAAGAAAGAAATGCGAAATTAAAAAAGATGATTAGAGTATTTTAGAAAATACACAATGTATCAACTAATTTATTTAAAGACCGCAACTTCACTTTCTAATAATCCATCGTCAACATATTTGAATGTAATTAATTATGGTGGACCTATTCTTCCTATCCTTCCTTCTTTTTATGCTTTATTTGGGTTTAGAAAAACAAGAAAAGCAGAAATTTCTTCTGTATTGCATATCTGTTAGAATATCAGACTTTGGCCATTCCCTTGCCTTTTATATATATATTTTTTATTTTTGCCTTCATTCCCTTACCTTCTATAGTTCCAAAGATTCTCTTTCTTTTCCTTGTAACTTCATATTCTCGTTTAACAATCCCACCTTTACAATTGCTAGAGTTGGATTCAGATCTGCACTTAAAAAAGAGATGAGCCACCGTTGCGCAAGTTCCAGAATCCTAGCATTACAAATACTTAGTGCACTGCTTCTTCTGTGCATGAGCTCAACATTTAGCTCTGCAACTGTGACCCTACAAGGAAATGAAACTGATTTTCAAGCTTTGCTTGACTTCAAGAGTCGGATATCCGAAGATCCATTTAAAATATTGAGTTCCTGGAACAACTCCATCCATCACTGCAAATGGGTAAGAATCACGTGCAACATCTCCACCGGAAGGGTGGTGCAACTGAGCCTTGGACAACAGAGATTGGCTGGCACTGTTTCACCTTCTATAGGAAATCTCACATTTCTCAGAGAACTCAACCTCAGCTTCAACAGCTTCCATGGTGAATTCCCTCATGAAGTAGGACGTCTCCTGTACCTTCAAAATCTAAGCATAAGTGCCAATTACTTTGGAGGTAGTATTCCAAGTAATCTAACTCACTGTAAAGAACTGAAAATTTTATTTGCAGGCCAGAACAATTTCACAGGAAAAATCCCAACATGGACAGGGAATTTTTCTTCTTTATCCAGGTTAATTCTTGCAAAGAATAAATTCCATGGAAGCATACCAAATGAGATAGGCCATTTGTCAGGCTTGACAGTTCTTGTGCTATTTGAGAATTACCTAACAGGTACAATTCCTTATTCAATTTACAACATTTCATCTATATTCTACTTCAGTGTTGCTCAGAACAATCTGCAAGGTAATATACCACCTGATGTTGGTTTAAGTCTTCCTAACCTTGAAATATTTGCTGGGGGAGCCAACAATTTCACTGGAACTGTTCCTGCATCATTGTTAAATGCTTCAAAGCTTCAACTTGTTGACTTTTCGGTCAACGCTCTCACTGGAACACTTCCTAAGAACATAGGAGTAGTCTTGAACCATTTGTTTTGGTTCAGCCTTGAATACAATAGACTTGGAGAAATTGGGAAAGATGACGATGATCATGGCCTAAATTTTCTTCCTTCTCTTGTTAATTGCTCTGAACTAAAAGTCTTACGCCTTGCTCGAAATATGTTTGGAGGAGAATTACCAAG
Source organism: Inga oerstediana (assembly GCA_963210345.1). NCBI lineage: Eukaryota > Viridiplantae > Streptophyta > Magnoliopsida > Fabales > Fabaceae > Inga > Inga oerstediana. The sequence goes on from OY723408.1 coordinate 62,247,441, forward strand.
CTCAATTGCTAACTTGTCAAGCAAATTACAAGCACTCACTCTAGGTTCCAATGCGTTATATGGAAGCATCCCTAGTGCAATTGACAAACTTACTAATTTAGGCCTTCTTGGATTGGAAGGAAACCTTCTTGCTGGTAGTGTCCCTGATGGAATAGGTAAACTCCAAACTTTAGACAGTTTGTATTTGAATGACAACAAATTTACAGGAGCAATCCCTTCGTCTCTAGGAAACTTAACTTCATTAACAAGGCTCTTCATGGAGGATAACAAATTTGAGGGAGGTATACCTCGGAGCCTTGGAAATTGTCAAAAGCTTCTGGTACTAAGTCTTTATAACAACTGTTGGAATATACTAATCCACCCTTGGTGGATTAGGACCCAAGCCCAATTCAAAAAGGCTTCATGGAGAGACACATGAGTTTATAAAGAGTGATACCCTTTGTGGTTTAAAGGTTACATCTATTCCTATATAACCGTACGTTTAAGGGTTATATCTATTCCTATATGTAACCGTACATTTAAGGGTTGCATCTATTCCTATGTAACCGTACGTACACTATATATATAATGTGTGGGATTAAGGGAGGAGACTAATGAAGAAATAACATGCCAAATATTACTATTCTCCTTCCAAAAGATTCTCTCATAAGAATGTTCTCTTCTCTTCTTTTCTTTGGTGTATTTGCTGTGTAACGTGATCGGGGTCCACATTGGTGCTCCGGTTTCGTGTGGATACTTTAGCGAGTCTATTGGATTCTAGGTACGCCCAAAATTCTTACATGATATCAGAGCCTGGTTGTTTTCTTGAGGCCTTTATCATTTGAATGTGTTAATGGCTTCTTTCTTCCCAATGATATGTTTTTAATATTTGAGTTTCATATCTGGTTTGTTCACTAGCCTTTGAATACAAGACGGGCACCAAAGCTATATACACACACACAAATTTTTTTTTGTTTTCGCATGCATGTTTCTATAAGTTGGAAATTGGTTCTATATATAATTTTGCCCTGCACAGTGATTGTTTGCGAAACTGAATTTTTCCCTTTTAAATGCATAAGTTGCGTTTTTACTTGAGTTTGGGGTGTGTACACACACACGCTTCGGTGTTCGAAACTGTTTCTTTATTTGTGTATGAAGGTTATGATCACATATGTATATATATATAATTATATGTCTTCCTCCTCCTTCATTTTTGTGTTAGTTTGATCATATATACATATATCTTGAGGTATATATAGTATATGTGTTTTGTAATGCTTCCGCTGGATATTTGTATTGGCATATATAAATATGACAGTATATATTTGTTAAATGGATGCTTCTTCTGTTCATCAATGCATATATATATGATGAATCAGTTTTTGCTTCCTCTCTTATATATTATAAATCTGGAGAGTTTATGTGCCTCTGTTTTCTGTTTCCATATGTTTTAAATAAAGTATGCTATTTGAATGATAGAAGGGATTTGTACTGTGAAACATTAGACCCATCAACCATTGAAAAACTGTAGGAAACTCTCTTTCTATGAGAATAGAAAATGAAACTGACGTAATTGAGTTTGGAAACGACGCCTCCTCCCCTTTTCTTAATGAAACGTTACGTTTCTTTTTTTTTTTTTTAAAAAAGAAACATTGAGGCAACCTGGGCTGGGGACTTCGTCTGGGCTTTAATCTAGGTTGGACAGATTAAGGCTTTATTTAACATTTAAAAAAAAAAAATTTCTGGACTTGGGCAGGAGTGGATCTATGTCACATTAAAAAAAAAAACAGTGGGCTTTTCCGTTTTATTTTTAATTTTTTTTATTCCTCACTCTTCTAGGGACGTGTGAAGGGGCATTTGAACTCTGATTGAGACAAAGTTTGTTTCTAAAAATCCCTAAATTCATTATCTATACTTTGACAGACAATATGTAAATTTTGAAATATATTTGGATCTATTTTGAACATAAAAATGAAATTTATTTTATTCTTTTGAATAATGTTTTTATTGAAAAACATATATCTAAACTTGAACCAGATGGCTTTAGAAAATAAATAGGTTTTTCAGTTAAAAGCCATTGAATGTTGATCCAAAATAAATTACTTAGAGAAATGTGAGCCTCTGAGTGACAAATGAAATAGGGATTTTTCGATTGAAATATGAAATTGAGTGATAATCTAGAAGGAGAATATCTTGATAGAAGATCAAGATGAAAGAATTCAGAGTAAGGTTATAATTAATCCTGAAATGAAATAAGATGAGTAACTGGAAGAGAACTGAGAAGATCAGTTCTAAGAGGAACTTGAATCTCCTGAATCTTAAGATGTCAAGATTCGAATCCAGAGCAACCTGAAAGGAGGTAAAAGTGAAGGATCAGATACTGAGGAAGCAGTGTCAAATCAAAGTGAAAGAAAATCTCAAATGGAGAGATTTCTTAATGTCCAATCTCTGGATCATGGTGGAGTTTAGGAAAATATTACTTCTTGGGTAAAGAGTAAAGGCCCATCTTAAGTGAAGAATAAACTCTTAAGCCAAGTCCAAATTCCCAATACTTGAAACTATAAGAGTTTTAAGAAGAAATACTAAATGTTTCTATTAGGAAACAGATATAATTTGAATAAGAGATATGGGATATTTGTTTTAGAAAATTTGAAAGATTGTTGAAATAATATGTGACACAAAATTCTCACAATTTAAAAAAAAATATATATATTTGTTGAGAACCTGTCAAACTATGTTTGAGAAGCATAGAGACTTAACTCTTTAGAGGAAGTATTTTCGGCTGGAAATTAAAATGTGCATAAATGAAATGCATAGAGAACTTAGAAAAACTATTAAGTTTTCCCAACTCCTAGATAAGAGGTTAATAAGACATTATGAATATAATGTGATGAAAGCATGAAGAAGTAAAAGTTAAAATACTCTTCATAAGTGGGAGCTCTTGGAAAATGAGTCTTTCAAGAGCGTCATATGCTCTATCTCAGTGGGAGCTCTTAGAAAATGAGTTTTTTAAGAGTAATAATTGAGCATCTTATTTAAGGTACTTGTATGAATTTCTTGATAGATGATAATGACATAATTGGAATCTGTGTGATGGGAGGTACAAACGTATTCTCCTGATCATAGACCCAGTGATATCATTATTTTTCTAGTCAAGAATAATACAAGTACATGATGTTGTATACTTCAATGTGTTATATTATTGATAAGTTCTTGGATTAAATAAATTATGAATAATCCTATGTGTAGGATAATTTGAGTGGCTAAGCCAAGAGAGGCTACCAAGAACATAATTTGTAAACTAAATGAGGACAATCAAAATATCTAGTATTTATAAAAATAATTTGTTGTCAAGTCATTGACAAATAGTCATGGTAATACTGAAGTTGAGATGTCATCTTAGTAAAGAAAAGGTTACGAGACCTATATGGCTTGACAAGGGAAACAAAATAGTGTGAATTGCCCTATAAAATTGTATAGTTGTGATTCAATCTTTCTTTCAATAAATTTCTTTGGTTGGTAAATTCTTTGTGCATAATTGCATTGTCTTTTCTTCTGATTTAAGTATTGACTTAAATATATGTCTTACTAGTCAAAGGTATAGAATTTGGTTCTAGAAATAACATAATGAAAAGTTTTTAGAAAGATACTAGAACTGAGTTTATATTGCAATTATTCTATTTCGTTGCATGTGGTCCTATAAGTTTGAGGGTGAGACACAGAGCTGGGTAAATTATTACCTTTGTTGATGATTTCTCATGTTATTACTTAATTTTATACAAGTCTGAAGATTGTTGCTTTAGACAATAGGTGAATGAAGTTTGAGAATCAATTGGATAGGAATTTTAAAAAGTTCCACGAACTGATCAAATGAGTGAGCATCTATTTGACTAGTTTTAGTTAGCTCTGTGGAAATAAAGGGATAAATAAATAGATAACTATCCGAGGAACTCTATCCCTAAAGAAAAAGAGTTTAAAAAGGCATGATGGAATGCTATTAGATATGGTTAAACATATTATGGCTCATGCTAACCCCCCAAATGTGAGTGGGAGAGTATTAGCTAGTTCACTTTTGGTGGATTAGTACACATGCACACATACTTGGTTTCATCAAGTTATGTGGACTTGAGTTTAACCATGTACCCTTTAAAATACTTGGTTTCATCAAGTTATGTGGACTTGAGTTTAACCATGTACCCTTTAAAGGAGTCACTACCATACCCTATAAATAAAAGTTAAATATGAGTTTTCATAGACCATAAGGGTCGATTGCAAATTCCCATAATGGTAGTATGTGGGAGCTCATAAGGGTTATTTCTTTAAGAGTGAAATGATGATAGAGTTATGACAAAAAAGAATTGAAAGGTACCACATTTGTTGTGAATTAGTTTTCAATTAAGGGTGAAACTAATCACATTGCATTATTTTGCAAGACGCAAGGACAAGGCGGTATAGAACATGTCAATAATCCTCAATTATTTTTTTTTTGAGTGGGAGCTTAGAATGGTCAATAAAGAGACCAAACAAAATAAATATGAAATAAAAAAAGCTCATGAGAAAAGGGATAACTGAGAAACATGTTCATGGTTATTCTAAAAGAGGATGATAAGTCACATTCTGTACAACAGGCCATGTCAAGGGAGAATGGAAGAAAGTAATGAAAAGGGAAGTGGATTCTTTAAGAAAGAATAAAGTTGAGAATCAGATTGATCTAATGCCAAGTCAAAAGGGCTATTGAGAACTAGTGAGTTCTATAGGTTTAGGAGAAAAGTGAATAAATCAATTGACATGCACAACACTTGTTGTTACAGAGGGGTATGCATAACAGGAAGGCATTTTTGCTCACTTGTTGTGCATTTAAATTAGTTTTAATATGGCAATAGTTAACTATTTGAATTTAAATTACATCATATGGATGTAAAACATACACTTTGAGTGATGATCTGGATGAAGAAATCTATGTGCAGTGACTATTAGATTTCATTAAAAGTGGCATTTGAAGTTTCACATAGTAGTGATTTCATGTGATTTTGCAGAAGTCCCTTTATGGATTAATGCAATCATTTAGATAATGATGTTTAATGCTTTAAAAGAGCGGTAACCCAATGTGTTTTTCAAATGGTTGAAAAGAACCATTAGTAAATAATTTGTGATGTTATTCCTTTAAGTGGATAATATACTATTGGCCATACATAGTTTGAATTTGGTAGTGCCTATTAAAGAATGGTGCTGGTTCATGGGTAAAGCAATTGGATTTAAGATCCAAAGAAATAGCTTAAGCAAACTTCTCTCTTTTACAAGAGAATTACATTAAGAAGATTCTTAAGCGATTCAAAATAAGTGAATGCAATCCCATGGATACCCCAATGACTTTAAGAGTAAGTCTGAGTCTTGACAAATTTCCCTAACTGAGCCAACCAAGAAGATAATGGAAAAGAATATCTATATGATACTGTTAGCAGTATGATGTATACAATGATAAATACAAGATCAGATATATGCGCATGGTAGGACTTGTAATTAGGTACTAGTCCAACCACCGTGAGAGAAATTAGATGGCTTCATAGAAGGGTCATGAGATACTTGTATAGTACATTGATTATGTACATTCAAAGTATGTGTTGTGATATTACAAGAGGCTTTATGGCTGGTAATGTTCATAGAACATGTGAGATTTGAAAGTGAGAATTCAAATCGAATGTTGAAGTATTGTGACTACACGTAGCCACTGCTTAAACAAAAGACCCTAAGCATAATAGATAGATTAAATGCAAAGTATAGCTATATGAGAGATACTATAGCATATAAATTTATTGTTGAACAATGTATTCATATGCAAAGTTCCCCAACTAAGCCTAATGACCAAGGACATGTATGAGAAACATATTAAGTCCTTTGGCATACATAGAGTATGGAGTAATGATACTTCATTTTGGCTTTTAATGTGTGTGTAAGTATACAATGTCTAGTATGTCGTACAGGTTGGTGAGGTCGTCTTTCTCACACAAGCGACCGCCTTTGACATTTAGGAGGAGTGTGCAAAGATGAGACAATTGTGTTCACCAGTAAAGTAGCAAGAGTGCTAATATGGTAGAGAAGAAACACAAACTATGTCGCCTCGACTTAAGTGCAGTAAGTCGAGATGAGATCCTTAATTGTAAAAAATATGGATCGAATCATGGAAACCCACGTCCATGATACATGTTGCCAGACAACAAATTCTTCAAAATTGACGTCATATAATATAAGTAGAGTTGAGGAATTTGGGTTTAAATACTGGGAGTGTCTAGACTTAAGTCTGTACGGTGTTAATAATAAAATCAAACGACATACGCTCTTAAAGTATAAGAGTAACACCGTAACATGTGATTCATACTATATGTGCTAAAGAATCGCAAATAGGAAGCAAGTGAATAGATCCCTGCTTCATTGCTGTGTGAGTCCTAGAAAGGTTAACCCTTCATCGATGTCCTTTGACTTTGACATTATCATGGAAATATGTTTTAATGTCTGCTACTTTAGCATTTTGTCCTATGATCATGATTGATGCGATTTAAAGGCATTATGTTAGGCAAGCGGTTGATACATATCAAAGTGATATATGGGCGAAAGAAAGATTATTACCTGAAATATACACACCTATGCTGGTGTCTAAGACCGATCCCTTATGATATTATTTTGTAGTTTCATAAGTGTAGACACTATGCATATGAGACAGGTAATTTGAGTTTTATACTGACTCAAGAGGGATTAGATTGGCCATGAGTAAATTGTATATTGGTAAATCTAGGACATTCGGGTATTATATCAATATTGAGCTGCACTACAGGGTTGTCTTGTGCTGATCTCTACAAAAAGGGATTTCTAGTACAAAGCGCCCAAATGGAGACGTCATGCCCACGCGGTCACGGCAAAACACCTAGTATGAAAGAAGTAAGAGAAAGAGACTTAACCCATAACATCTAATCCACCAAGTGTGAGTGGGAGATGTTGGAATATACTAGTCCACCCTTGGTGGATTAGGGCCCAAGCCCAATTCAAAAAGGCTTCATGGAGAGACACATGAGTTTATAAAGAGTGATACCCTTTGTGGTTTAAAGGTTACATCTATTCCTATATAACCGTACGTTTAAGGGTTATATCTATTCCTATATGTAACCGTACATTTAAGGGTTGCATCTATTCCTATGTAACCGTACGTACACTATATATATAATATGTGGGATTAAGGGAGGAGACTAATGAAGAAATAACATGCCAAATGTTACTATTCTCCTTCCAAAAGATTCTCTCATAAGAATGTTCTCTTCTCTTCTTTTCTTTGGTGTATTTGCTGTGTAACGTGATCGGGGTCCACATCGGTGCTCCGGTTTCGTGTGGGTACTTTAGCGAGTCTATTGGATTCCAGGTACGCCCAAAATTCTTACAACAACAATCTCAATGGCACAATACCAAAACAAGTGCTTGGCATTTCTTCTCTTTCGGTGTACTTGGATGTCTCTAATAATGTTTTGACAGGTCCTTTACCAGATGAAGTGGAAAATTTACATAATCTTGGACAGTTGGTGCTCTCGGACAACAAATTTTCTGGTGTCATCCTTCTTCTATTGGCGAATGTATCAGCTTAGAACAGCTGCACTTGCAGGGCAATTTGTTCGAAGGAGAGATTCCTCAAAGTTTAGAGAGATTGAGAGGCTTAGAAGATATAGACCTTTCACACAACAATTTGTCTGGGAAGATTCCTAAATTCCTAAGCGAGTTTAAAGCCCTCAAGCATCTCAATCTATCTTACAATGGCCTTGATGGTGAAGTACCAAAGGATCGGAAGGGATCTTTAAAAATGCAACTTCCACTTCAGTATATGGAAACAACAAGCTCTGTGGTGGTATGCCAGAATTTAACTTATCAGCTTGCATAACCAGAGAGGCTTCTTCGTCTAGAAAATCTCTTGCCCTCAAGGTGTTTATCCCTCTTGCCATCACTTTGGCAATTTTACTCCTTGTGTCATGCTTTATTGCATGCTTTTTCCTGCTAAAAAGAACAAGGAGATCAGAAGCTGGTTTCATCACAATAGGGGATTTGAATTCAGAATTTTCTTACTCAGAGCTAGCTAGATGCACTGGTGGGTTCTCCCAAGATAACTTGATCGGTTCGGGAAGTTTTGGCTTGGTATACAAAGGAACTCTTGCAAGTAGTGGAGCATTTGTCGCGGTGAAAGTATTAAATCTTCAACAAAGAGAAGCTTCAAGGAGTTTCATTGATGAATGCATAGCCTTGAGAAGCATAAGGCACAGAAACCTTCTCAAGATCTTAAGTGCTGTATCAAGCATTGATCACCAAGGTAATGACTTCAAAGCTTTGGTGTTTGAGTTCATGTCTAATGGAAATCTAGATGATTGGATGCATCCAAAAGATAATGTGAAACAAGAGATCAAAAGATTGACATTCATCCAAAGACTGAACATAGCAATTGATGTTGCATGCGCACTTGAGTATCTGAACAACTTTTGTCAAACACCTATCGTGAATTGTGATGTGAAGCCAAGCAATGTACTTCTTGATGATGATTTGGTAGCCCATGTGGGTGACTTTGGACTGGCAACCCTTCTTTATGAAGAATCAAGCGACTCTTCCTCTTCCAAACAATACTCAACAATGTCAGGCTGCCTAAAGGGTTCTATTGGATACATTCCACCAGGTATGTTCTTGTTGCTCACACACAGATAACCTAAAAAGTTCTAAATTCCATACACGTTTCATTGAAAAGTGAAATGTTTTACAGAATATGGTATGGGTGGGCAACCTTCAACATTGGGAGATATCTATAGCTATGGGATACTATTGCTGGAGATTTTCACAGGAAAAAGACCCACAAATGATGAATTTGAAGGTGGGATGGGAATTCAGCATTATGTGGCAAGGGCTTTACCCAATCATACAATGGACATAGCTGATCCTTCTTTGCTATATGAAGAAGAAGAAGAAGATGAAGAGATATATTCGGAGGAGAGAACAATAAGGGAAGGAAGTGGAAGAAGGAGACTAATGGAGGATTGCTTGAGTTGGTTGATGGAAGTGGGAGTATCTTGCTCCGCAAATGTGCCATCGGAGAGGTTGCAGTCTATGACTCTGGTTGTAAACAAACTCCAAGCAGTCAAGAAATTGTACACCTCCAAATAATTATGGTTTTTTTGTAAGATCATTATTTTGCTGCATTTTTTCCCTTTATACCATTGATTTTATTATATTTTTTTAGTCATATTTAAACTCATGTTTACTGTAAAAATATATTACTATTACACTCAATTAAAAAGAGGACGAATTTCAATATGCAGAATTTCTTAAAAAATTATTTTAATGAAAATAGAGTTTAAAAAAAAAATCTCTTCACTATTATTTTTTAAAAATAATTTTTTATTTAAAAAATCATTATTTTTTTTAATCAAATGTGGAAACTAGTTCCATTATTGATTGGGTTGCAATCTGATTAATAAGTTAATTCATAAGTAGATTTGCATCATAATTCTTTATTTTAATGTTTTGGGATGAGTTTGATATGATTATATGTAGGAATTTTTTTATTGTCTTAATTATGTTTATCAAGTTGAAATTTTGCCTCCCATAAAAATAATTGAGGCCATGAACTCTTAGGGCCTGTTTGGTTGGAGGGGAAAAAATCGGAGGGAATGAAAAATGAGCCACTCCCTTTATTTGGTATAAAAAATTGGAGAGGAGGGGCTCCAAAGAGGAGGTTCCAAATCTCTAGCATCCCCTCATTTTTGTTCCCTCCAAATTGGGAGATTTTGAAGGGGATGAAAAAATACCACTTAAACTTTAAAATCCAAAATTAATTTTATTAACGGTAAGAGTAATGGAATTGACTCAAAAAAAAAAAAAAAGCAATTAACAACTCAATTTTTTAAAAAATCCTTAATTTAAGATTTTAAAATTTAAATAAAATTTTTTAATATTTCTAGCTTTTTATTTTAATATTTTCTCCTTCTATTTTCCCTTTCACTTTTTTCTACATCCAAGCAATGCATAAAAAGGGTGGTGCGACTCTATCTTCGGGCAAGTGAGGGACATGACTCATTTTGCATGCATAATTCAAATTAAATAGGAGCGACCACAGTGTTTGGGGAACATACCAATTACCAAGTGGGCCAACTTCCAGACAGAGTACGCTATACGACAAACTGATTAATTAAGCAACGGTATCATTTACAAAAAAAAAAAAAAAAGGAGGTGTGGTGGCAGCCATGGCAGGTGTCATCCTCATCGTCCTCCTCCTGCAAACGCCATACCATGGTCATTCTAAATACTGTGGAGATGATAAGAGATATATAGATCTAAGGAAAACAAAACTCTTCAACTTTTTAAAATAATAATAATAATAATAATAACAACAACATCTATCATCAAATTCACTTCTATATATATTTTCTGCAACCAAATGGAAACCATATATTAGCGTAAGACTGAAAATTCCAATCAACAAAAACAAACGTTTAATATTGGATTCGACCACCTACATCTGCTAAAGTGGAAGTGCCATCCTCCTCTTGTTTGCCCCTATCTGATATGTTTTCCTCCGAAACTTGTCCATAATTACTTTGGAGATGAAGACTCTGCATGAAAGTCATGGTCATGAAACATGTCCACTCACTTTATTAATACGACACTCTTGTCATTTGACATTCACACACACACTGCCACTGATTCAAGCAATGCAGAACAGAGATGGTGGGGCAGAAGAGAGACAAAACTTAAGACATATTGTAAGTATCACAACGAAGAATGACCCAAAACGCTACGAAGGAGACTGGTGTCGATTATCCAGCTCTTGTGAAAATGATATGAGGTAGTGTTCTACTTATAAACAATATTTTCTCACATATGATTGGTTCTAATATATTTATAAATTTTGAAAAATTTTTGTTTAGGTATTTTTCTTCCCTTGTTTTCCTCTTGCTTTTTTTCCCCTCCATCCAAATATGGCAATAGCTTTGCAATGCATAAAAAGGGTGTTCCGACCCTATCTTGCGGCAAGTGAGTAGCATCATTTTGTTTGCATAATTCAGAGTAAAAAGGAGCGAGCACAGTGTTCGGGGAACATGCCCATTCCTATAGGAGTAGTGGACTAACCCTCCTGACCAGAGTACGTATATGTTCCCTCAATTTTCATACTTTTTGATTCTTTTGCATACCTTAAGGAATAGACCCATGTGGCACCCCACTCATAGACCCATGCGGCAACCCACTTAATAAAAAGAAGAAGGTGTGTGGGGTGCCACCTCCGAAGCGTGGCTCCAAGACTTCTTGAGATGTTTTGAATGACAGGGATCATCCTCACTCTGCTTGAGATGTTTTGAATGACAGGCGTCATCCTCATTCTCCTTCTCCTGCAAACACCATCCCGTGGTCATTCCAATTACTGTAGAGATGATGAGAGATATATAGATCTAAAAACAAAAACAAAACTCTTCAGCCTTTTTTAACTTAATAATAATAATAATAATAGTAACAACATCTATCATCAAATTCACTTCTGTATATATTTTCTTTAAATATCTGAAATAATCTTGTAGTGTCTAAAACCTTATCAAACCCTTGCACGTTACATGCATGGGAGGTTCGTTACTCTCTTACTGTGCCGCTATGAATCTATACATGATACCTCTCAATGACTCTTTTTTTTTTTTGTTGAAAACAACACACTAGCATGCCAATATATGCATATGCACACTGGAAAATCACATTTTCATCTCTTAAAATAAAATGAAGCAATGAAAGCAGTAGGAATGGATTAGTGGTGGTCCGATCAGAGCATGGAAATAGACAAAGCTATAGGGTCACTCCTCACTGCTGCATCTTATTATCAGAATTTTGGGGCTTCGGCTATTATTGGTGATTGTATTAATTTGTATCGTGCAATATAATTCATTTACTGTCCAAACAGTAGTGTAGGAGATACTCAAGGAGTTTTAGAAAAGGACCGTAGGAGTTGCGGTGGTGGAGAACTGTGCATCCAGCCGTTTTGGTAGTTTCCTGTTGAAACATGATCTTGTTCCCAGGAATATGAAGATTCCTGCAACCAAATGGAAATCATTAGCGTAAGACTGCAAATTCTAATCAAGAAAAACAATCGTTTGATATTGGATTCGACCACCTACTGCTGTTAAAAAAGAAGCACTATCTTCCTCTTGTTCGCTATTTAGCTCATTGCCCCCATCTGATATGTTTTCCTCTGAGACTTCTCCAACCTAATAAGTTTTCAATCATTTAATAGGACACTAGAGAAGTATATCAGTACACTAAATATTTATATATTCCGTTTCGGTCGTCACTTACAGCTTGAGAAGACTCCTCTTGGCTATTTTGCTCATTGTTGGTAGATGATAGCCTCTGCCCTGAAACTTCTCCCATCTCTGCAGAATCTTGGTTCTGAAAAAAAAAAAAGCAAAATCCTCAAAGAAAAAGTATATGCTAGTTCAAGTAACAATTAATGTTTCACGTCAGGTTCAGTTTCTTTAATATTTTGCTGCAAGACTGTTAAGACCACCTCATTGATGTCTTCTTCAACAATGTCTATTACAGCTGCATTTGGAGGACCAACTTCAACGGGATGATAGCCATTTGGAGTTATGGGACCAGACTGTACTCTAGATTCTGAGCAGTAATGGCGGAGAATAATGACGAGCGAGCAGAAAACTAATGCAATGGCCAAGAGGAACCACCTGATTTTGAAAAGCTGTGCAGCAAACAGTTGCAGGAAAAAAGTGGAGAAGCCAGTTTCGAATCCAAGCTCAAACTTCCTTGACATGGACACCGACATCAACGCAAATGAACCATACGATATAATGCTCAGTACATCATCTGATTTTCCAGTCGTGACTTTGTCAAACAGGACGGAGATCGAACAGATGACAACAAAAATTAGAGCTGCCACAACACCTTGGACTTTCTCTGAAACTAATATTCTCTTGGCCCTCAACATGAGGCACCACATGGTTAAACAGAGCAATAGATAAACAAGGTGACCTCCAAAACCCAACTTCCCAAATGAAATGTCGTAGGTGGAGCTTAGACCAAAGCAAACCAGGCCATTTATGGTTGACACGCCTCCCACAATTTTCCAGATCATGGACTGATTTATAACATCTCTCATTCTGTTCTTTTCCAGGTATATCAGAAACGGCCTAAAGTCATCATGAAAAAACGGACAGGCTAACCTCAGATAAAGCATAACAGAGAATCGAAAATATGAGAAAGATGGCATGTGTTTGATTCCTCAAGAATTCCAACAGCAGAGCATCTATAGCAGATATTGTACTTAGATTTCTGTTACAGACCGAAAAATCAACAAAGAGACATACCAACCTCGATCAGATCAAACGACAACCCCCAATACACTGCCCAGAATCGTCGCAAGCCCAAGATGATCGTAGCTCGATTTTTGGGATTGACGCGGTTTACGTCTTCAATAATTCATCTCTTGTTACTGCTTCCCCAGATGAGACCGCAGGTTCACTTTCTAATAATCAATCGTCAGCAGATTTGAATGTAATATATTTTATTTTAAATATAAGATTTAGTTGACTTTTTGTATAGAAATTTGAAACAGAAACAGAAAAACAGAAACGAAAAACAGAGCATGAGAGCATGACGCAAGCAGTGACGGCTGAACAATGGCTGACGGCTTGGATAGGTGATTGAAGAAGTTGGTGAGGCACACCAACGTTGAATCGAGAGTTATTTTTCTTTAGTTTAATGAGTAATGTATTAGTATAAATAGGTGTTTGTTTTTTCATTGTAATCATCAAGAATTTGAATAAACACATTTGAGTTTGGTTTCTATACCATTTTGGTATCAGTGCTGAGTTCTAGAGAGCCAGAAAGCGAAAGAGTGAGGAGTGGGTGAGAAAAAAAAACGTGAGAAAAAGGGGGTGTCGGATTTTCACTCTCGGAGCGTTTTTTGAAGAAACCGACTTCACCATCGTGTTCAGAAGGCCGAAAAACCTAGGAATAGCCTCGGTCACCGCCGTGAAAGTCGCCGGAAAATTCGCCGGAATTTCAGACGGTCGCCGGAGTCCAGAGGTTGAAGACGACCCAGTCAGCTGCCACGTCATCACTGTCTGACCAATCATCAATCCCAGTCAGCCCAACTTTCAGAAATTGCAATTTGACCCCTAAATTTGGTAAAATTTACAATTTCTGCCCCAAAACTTTCGGAAATTACATTTTGGCCCAAAATTTCTGCCAAAATTACATTTCGGACCCCAAAACTTTAGGAAATTACATTTTGGCCCAAAATTTCTGTCAAAATTACATTTCGGACCCCAAAAGTTTCTAAAATTACATTTTAGCCCCAAATTTCAGCCAAAATTACATTTTGGTCCCTAAAACTTTCTGAAATTACATTTTGACCCCATATTTTGCCAAAATTACATTTTCCATCCCTGAAAGTTAAGAAATTACCTTTCTACCCCATTTGTCCATAAAATTTCCAATTTTATCGCTTACTTTTTCCGTAAATACCATTCCTACCCTTCCACCCTACACCTAACCTTACAAAAATAATTCAAAAATGCCCCCAAGACACAGAAACACACACGAGATTGAGATGGACGAGATGAGACGTCGGATACAAGAACTGGAAACCACTTTACAAACGCAGCAAGCCATGCTAGAATCTCGCAGTGAATATCGAGATGATTCAGATAATAATAGTTCGTCGTCTACTGACTATCGTCGCCGTCCTCAACAACAATCATTCCGCCTTAATGACATTAAGGTAGATATTCCTGAATTTGAGGGAAGACTCCAACCGGACAAATTCATTGACTGGCTACAAACAGTTGAACGAGTCTTTGAGTACAAAGAAATTCCAGATGAGCAGAAAGTTAAAATTGTTGCCATCAAATTGAAGAAACATGCCTCCATATGGTGGGAGAATCTCAAAAGAAGGCGTGAAAGAGAGGGAAAGAGCAAGATACGAATGTGGGACAAGATGCGACGCGAGCTCTCACGTAAGTTTCTTCCAGAAAATTATTATCAAGATAATTTTCTTCAGTTACATAATCTCCGCCAAAAGGCTATGTCTGTAGAAGAATATACGAGGGAATTTGAAAAACTCATGATGAAGTGTGATATCCAAGAGAGGGAGGAGCAAACAATAGCCCGTTATATCGGAGGATTAAATACCAATATTGCCCATCCGGTACAGCTCCAACAATACTGGACCCTGGACGACGTCATTCGTCTAGCCATCCGTATTGAGAAACAGTTCCCCAAAAGGTTTCCGTTTCAACCGTCTTCCTCCACTGAAATTCCTTTTGTTCGACATGAAACACACATGCAGCAGCCTACATAAATGCATCAACATAACTTTTCAAGCAAGCCTCCACCAAAGGCTATTAAGGAATTTAGCTCCAAAGCACCTAAGTGCTTTAAATGCCAAGGGTTCGATCATATCGCTTCAAAATGTCCTACCCGCAGAGTGGTTACTATTATTGAAGGGGAAACTTCTGCAGTTTTTGAAGAAGAAAAGGAGCTCATACCCGACAAAGAACCTGTCTTTGATGAAGAGCCAATTTTTGACGAAGAAGTCATTCCTCCTGATCAAGGTGAAACACTTGTGATTAGACGAAGCTTGCATACAGCCACAGTCAAAGAAGAACCTTGGCTACGTCACAACATTTTTCATACTCGTTGCACCACTCAAGGTAAAGTTTGTGACGTCATTATCGACAACGGAAGCTGTGAAAATGTAGTCTCTAACTACATGGTAGAAAAGCTGCAACTACCAATTCACAACCATCCGTACCCATACAAGCTCCAATGGTTCAATAAAGGAAGCGCGGTCAAAGTGTCAAAACGATGCCTTGTTACTTTTTCTATTGGAAAAAGGTATCACGATGAAATTTGGTGTGATGTTCCGATGGATGCTTGTCATCTTCTTCTGGAAAGACCTTGGCAATATGATCGACGAGCTCTATACGACGGTTATGCAAACACATATTCCTTTCAAAAGGATGATATGAAGATTCAGCTCGAACCATTGCCACCAGATAAACACATCAAAATCAAAAATAAGTCCAAGTCATTTTTACTTAAGCATAAGGTTTCGGATTTATCTCCATTTATTGATGATGATGTTGTTTGTGACTCGAGGACGAGTCTTGTCCAACCCTGGGAGAATGAAACAGAAACAGAAAAACAAAAACGAAAAACAGAGCATGAGAGCATGACGCAAGCAGTGACGGCTGAACAGTGGCTGACGGCTTGGGTAGGTGATTGAAGAAGTTGGTAAGGCACACCAACGTTGAATCGAGAGTTATTTTTCTTTAGTTTAATGAGTAATGTATTAGTATAAATAGGTGTTTGTTTTTTCATTGTAATCATCAAGAATTTGAATAAACACATTTGAGTTTGGTTTCTATACCAAAATTAAAGTTAATTAAATTATTTTAAAGTATTTATATATATAATTTTTTTTATCTAAACTGATTTATATGACTTATAAACTGATATATAATTCAATCATACATAATATATGATTAAATAATTTATTTAGTTTCTTTAATTTCTTTACAAAAAATTAACTAGGTGTTATATTTTAAAATTAAAGTTCATAGTAATTAATTATGGCGACGGTGACGGTTGAACAAACTAACCCGGCTTCACGAGAGGGCGCGTAAACTAACCTTTTTTCTTTCTTGGGAAGCAAGTCATGTCATTACTATAATTTCTATAACAGTGATGTTGACAGCAGTTGCTTTATGAACCAATTTCCACAAACCTTGAGTCCAAACTTCAATTTCCCAATTGCTGAAGATTCCCACACTCTGTTCAAATCTGTCACGGTTAACAACCTCCACAGCCCCTTTTGCTAATAAAGGCTCATTCAATATCTCCCTTTTCTTTATACCCATCATCCCGCCTTACTTGTACAAATAACATCCCATTTTTTCAGGTGTATTTTAACCTACTCCAGTTAAAAAAACAACGAGATATCATGAAGTACCGATCCTCCCAAAACGGAGGTGTCACCAAAAGAAAAAAAAAATCACTCTATTTCTTAACTCAAAACTTATATATTGATTAGAACGAGCAAGCTAATGACTATTTCATGCATGACAATATAAAAAAATTCGATGCACTCAAAATTAATTAGCTTAAGATATTGGATGTTAAAAAAATATTTCAATTATTGGGTGCTACTGGAAAAATATTTCAAGATCCTACACTACTACAAAAGAGGGATTTTGTAGCACCTTTTTTGTAGCACTTGTTCTACTAAGTGCTACGAGTGTAATGGAGCAAACATATTGTAGCACTTAGTAATTTGAGTGCTACAATACGCTAATATCTATTGTAGCCCTTATCTAAAAGAGTGCTACATAATCCTTCTATAAATAACAATTTGTATATTGTAGCGCTTCAATAAATAAGGGCCACAATAGGTTTAATTACTTTTTTTAAGAAAATCAATTATTTTTTAAACCAAGTCATGTATTCTTAAGAGAAATCTTGTGCAAATACGCCAGTATATTTTTAATATTTTATAAATATTTAAAATAAAATTATATGTTGTAGCACTTATTTAAGAAAGAGCTACAATATCTTTTTTTTTAATTTAAATTTATTTAAATTACTTTTTTTAAGAAAATAAATTATTTTTTAAACAAAGTCATATATTTCTAAGAGAAATTTTGTGCAAATATGCAAGTATATTTTTAATATTTTTTTAAATATTTAAAATAAAATTATCTATTGTAGCACTTATTTAAGAAAGAGCTACAATATCTTTTTATATATTTAAAATTATTTCAATTACTTTTTCTAAGAAAATCAATTATTTTTTAAACGAAATCATGTATTTTTAATAGAAATCTTCTGTAAATACTCCATTATATTTTAAAGATTTAAAATAAAATTATCTGGTGTAGTACTTATTTAAGAAAGACCTACAATATCTTTTTTTATATTTAAAATTAGTTTAATTACTTTTTTTGAGAAAATCAATTATTTTTTAAATGAAGTCATATATTTTTAATAGAAATCTTGTGTAAATACTCCAGTATATTTTAAATATTTTTTAAATATTTAAAATAAAATTATCTGGTGTAGCACTTATTTAAGAAATACCTACAATATCTTTTTTTATATTTAAAATTAGTTCAATTACTTTTTTTGAGAAAATCAATTATTTTTTAAACGAAGTCATGTATTTTTAAGAGAAATCATGTGCAAATACACCAATATATTTTTAATATTTTTCAAATATTTAAAATAAAATTATATGTTGTAACAGTTATTTAAGAAAGAACTACAATATCTTTTTTTCTAATATAAAATTAGTTCAATATCTTTTTTTAAAATTTAAATTTAGTTCAATTAGTTTTTTAAGAAAATCAATTATTTTTTAAACAAAGTCATATATTTTTAAGAGAAATCTTGTGCAAATATGTCAATATATTTTTAATATTTTTTTAGATATTTAAAATAAAATTATCTGTTGTAGTACTTATTTAAGAAAGAGCTACAATATCTTTTTTTATATTTAAAATTATTTCAATTACTTTTTTTAAGAAAATCAATTATTTTTTAAATGAAGTCATGTATTTTTAATAGAAATCTTGTGTAAATACTCCATTGTATTTTAAATATTTAAAATAAAATTATTTGGTGTAGCACTTATTTAAGAAAGACCTAAAATATCTTTTTTTATATTTAGAATTAGTTCAATTACTTTTTTTGAAAAAATCATTTATTTTTTAAACAAAGTCATGTATTTTTAATAGAAATTTTTTTTAAATACTCCAGTATATTTTAAATATTTAAAATAAAATTATATGTTGTAGCACTTATTTAAGAAAGAGATACAATATCTTTTTTTATATTTAAAATTATTTCAAATACCTTTTTTAAGAAAATCAGTTATTTTTTAAACGAAGTCATGTATTTTTAATAGAAATCTTGTGTAAATACTCCATTCTATTTTAAATATTTTTTAAATATTTAAAATAAAATTATCTGGTGTAGCACTTATTTAAGAAAGACCTACAATATCTTTTTTTATATTTAAAATTATTTCAATTACGTTTTTTGAGAAAATCGATTTTTTTTTAAACGAAGTCATGATTTTTAATAGAATCTTTTTTAGATACTCCAATATATTTTAAATATTTTAAATAAAATTATAAATTTTAGCACTTATTTAAGAAATTAAAGACCTACAATATCTTTTTTTATATTTAAAATTATCTATTGTAGCTCTTTCCATGGAAAAGCGGTACACGAGCTCGCACACGCACACACGTGTGAGAGAGAGAGAGAGATCCAAAGACCAACCAAAGTAATTTCTATATTTCATTCTGGTC
The DNA here is from genome assembly GCA_963210345.1 of Inga oerstediana. Classification (NCBI taxonomy): domain Eukaryota; kingdom Viridiplantae; phylum Streptophyta; class Magnoliopsida; order Fabales; family Fabaceae; genus Inga; species Inga oerstediana. Next base: position 62,266,805 of record OY723408.1, read on the forward strand.
ATCAGGGCATTGATTGGCTACCGAGGTGCTAAATCGCTAAGTTATTCTAAAGCTGCTGATCCTGTTAATAGCTACGGTTGGAAGTAAATTAAGGTAATTATATAAATTCACTCAAATATTGAAAATAAATCACTTACACTATTAAATATTTTATAACTTTCATGATATCTTTGCAGTGCCCTTACCAACCAAACAATATTGACTGTGGATATTACATTACGAAATTCATGAAGGATGTTGTAACTCATGATCAAATTTTTGTTCCAGACAATGTATGCTATTTGTTTCTCTGTATATTGTTTTTTAAATTAATTGAGTTATAATAGTTAATACTTATTTTTATGATATGTTTTGTCAATTATTATGCAGTATTATGCTGACACATATTGTCCAAAATATACCAACAACCAAGTGGATGAAGTCATTGAAGAGTGGTGTAAGCAAGTGTTCGAAGTTACTAATTAAGTACATTGTTTATTACCCTAGTGTAATCATGGTTTTCATATGTTTATTTTGGAACTATTTGAATAGGAGTAGATTGACTTCATTAACATGTATTGATATACATGTGGTATTCATATTGAAAGTTACTTGTATTGCACTTTTGGTATTGATTGTTTGATACAAGTTTATTAGATATGGTGGATGAAGAAATATGTATATAAAATAACTATCTATTTAATATTTTATATAATAAAAAAATAATATTTTTTGTAGCGCTTTTTTGAGAAAGCGTTACAAAAGGTGAATAATTTTTTAAAAAAATTACGGGAAAATGGTCATCTATTGTAACACTACTCCAACAAAGTGCTACAAAAAATTAATTTTTTATTTTTTAAAAAATTATCTATTGTAGCACTACTCCAACAAAGTGCTACAAAAAATTAATATTTTCTTTTTTAAAAAATTATCTATTGTAGCACTATTTTGAAAAAGTGCTACAAAAGAGTACATCTATTGTAGCGCTTTTTAAGCGCTACAAAAACCTATTGTAGCTCAGGGTTTTGTAGCGCTTAGAAAGGGCTACAAAAATATAAAAATAAGTGCTACAAATTAATTTTTTTGTAGTAGTGCTAGTGTTGCAGGAAAAATATTTCTAAATACAAAACCAAAACTTAATTAATTTGAGATACTGGGTAACAAAAATAGTTTATAATGTAATATATAATTTAATTCAAATAAATAAGAATGCAAAAAAAAAAGGATCCACCCCAAAATTGGAATGATGAGTAAGGGTGTGTTTGGAGGAGCGATGGGAAAAATAGAGTTTCTCAATTTAGCGTTTGGTCATTTTGGTTTTGGTACAAGCTCGATTGTGTAATGTGATTTATGTTTGGAACAGCGATGGGAAAAATGACTTTTGTAAAAATAAAACTTGTTTGGATTGACTTAAACACAAATGAAGTGACTTTTATGATAATAGTAAGAGAAAGTGGGTGGACAAATATTTTAAAGGATTAAAAACACTAAAAAATAGTTTAAAATAATTTTTGGAACTGAAAAAGTACATTAAAGATAAAATTGTAATCAGTCTGATAACACATTGGGTACAGTTGAAAAAATATTTTAAAGGTTAAAAGTACCAAATAATAGTTGAAATTAATTTTTGTAGCAAAAAAAGTACATTAAGGGTAAAATTGCAATAAGTCTGATAGTACACTGGACACAACTGAAAAAATATTTTAACCATTCTCACTCTCCCCAAAAGCTAAATCAGTAAAAACTAAGAAATGAAGTTTATGGCAAAAGCTATTAAGATAGAATTAAGCTCGATTGCTCAACGCTGAAACCAAACACTGCATTTTTTTTTTCAATTGGGCAATTGAGCTTAAAGGGTTAATTGAGCGTTTGCGGGGTGCAAACGCTCCCCCCAAACACACACTAAGTGATGAGCAGGGAATACTGACCCGAAAGAATATGGTGTGTGTGAACAAAAAGAGTGCATGAAGATAAGAACAGGTAAATACTGCTTCCCCAAGCCACCTGGGTCAGACTTTCATGGTGAAGAAGTTTTACGATTTTTCTGCTCATCAATGTTTTTATCTTTTCTTATATTATTTTTAGTTTAGTGTTTATAGTTGTCCCCTCCCAATGCAAGGTGTTGCTTATCAATGTTGTGTGTGTGTAAGTGTGTGTATTATGATTATCATGTTTATTTTTAGGTTTTTTCTACAAGACCTATTTATAATATTAGTCTTTTTTTTTTATTTATCCTTATTGATACTCCTTCAATAATAATTAAGGAGGCGAGGGAATGAAGAAATTAAGGAAGATGATTAGAATATTTTGGAAACAACATGTCATAATATCTAACTTAACTAATTAACTTTCATAATCTAATCAAATTAGATAAATAAATCTTATATTAAGAATCAAAGGAAGTTTTTGTTAAGGTGACTATTATTTTTTGAAGAGAAAAATATGTGTGCTTTTAAAAGAGGGAAAATCCCACAAAAAGAACTTTAAAAAATAGGAAATGACAAAATGATGTTTCGAGTATTCATAATATCAAAGAAATATTATGCCTGATTTATTCTTTTTAAAATTAAAAGGAAATAATATAAATACTCTCAAAGATATTTTTCTTAAAAAAATAGTAACCCCTGCTAGCCGTTGGCTATTGGCAACCACTAGTGACATACCCTTACAAGCATCGAAGCTCTGACGGCCAGCTATGGGGTGGGGGTTACTTTTTTTTTTTTAAAAAAAAAAGTATTTTTGAGAGCACTTGTGTAATTTCCTTTTAATTTCAAAATGGTCAAATCGGGGTCTGACACTTCTCTCGTATTATAAATATTCAAAACACCATTTTGTCCTTTTCTATATCTCCCTCTGGTCATAATTATAGGATAACATTTGAGAGTTGATCTTGATTCTAATTATAGGATAAAGTTCTAATTTTTGTCAATTTCTTCCCAAAATATCCCCTATTGATACTTTCTCAATAATAATTAAACACAATAATAATTTAATAAGATAAGATTAGAAATTGTTGAGGGAGATTGATGACGCCAGATTGTGTGAGAGCTTGGAGAAGTCGTGTGTGAGGCAAGAGAGGTACAAGAAAAAATAGAGAATTAACGTAATTGGATGCCATATTTTAAATTTTAATAAGGTTATTTTAGGAAAATAAATATGATTAACTAATTTAACCACCATCCTTAATTTCTCCAAAGTTAGATAAATATGTCCTATAATTAGGATTGGAGGGAGTATTAAAATTCTTTTCATGGGATTTTCCCCTTCAAAAATCTGAATCTTTATGCAAATATTTGAAACTAAGACCGTCTTAATATATACAATTTTAATTAGTATAAAAAATTAAACAAATCACTACATGTTTATGAGTTATGATAATACGAGACAATATATAGAATTAGAGATAAGCAAAGGGTACGCATTTTCTTTGAATTATGTAATTTTATTTAGATGAATTTGTATTTAACTATTTTAAAAAAACTTCGTGTAATGCGCAACACTAATTAATATAATTGAATGGATTTTAAAAGAATGAATTGAATTCTTAATTTCATAGGAGTACTTGCAATAAAAAAGGGTCATATATATTAAAAAGATGATTAATCAAAGCGAGTCTCTTTTTTTTTTTTGAACAATTCTGAATACTTCCATTACTTCAGTAGAAAATTACAAGAATGACAAAACACAACATCCTGACCAACAGGTTACAAAACAAAAACAAACAAACTGATATTGCAGGAAGCAAACAAAACACAAAACAAAGGAAAAGAAACACTAATATGAGATAAAATGCAGAAAAGGGAAATACTGATAACCTATCAGCCAGGATCCAAGGTTTCAGAGGTAGGAGATCTATGGTTCCCAAACCCTCTCGAGCTCTTAGCATCTTCAGCTAGCAACAAAGACAAAGGGGGTAATGGTGTCTCCACCCACCCAATAGGGCACACCCCCTTACAAGCTTCTATAGCAAGAAAATCTGCTACTTGATTCCCCTTTCGAGGAGTAAAATAGATCGAAAAACTAGCCTCAGACTTCAAAAATCCCAAGATGTCTTCAAGTATACCATGAGAGGTCCACTCACCTTTGTTCAGCTGACCTTTTTCCAGACACATAACAAGGAGTTGGCAATCTGATTCAAAGATAATATTCTTGTTGCCTAGGTCTTGAGCTATCATGAGTGCTCTTTTTAGTGCTAAGGCCTCCATCATGAAAGCAGAGATGGATTTGACTTTATCAACAAAATCCCACTTAAAGTCACCCCTATGATCCCTGCAGATGATACCAATGGCTGCCCTTTTCTCCTTCTCCTTAAAGGCCCCATCTATATTAATCTTGAGAGTTTCTTCTGGCGGGGCCAACCACTTCTGATCTGGTTTTGTGCTTGTGCCACTAGCTTCCTCTATTTTGTTATAACCACAAGCTTCCCAATGTGCAAAAGCATACTGAGTGGCTTTCTCGAGAATAGTTTTGGGGTTAGGCAACACCCCATTAAATACTTTATCATTTATGGTTTTCCAAATGAACCATAACAGCCAGCAGATAAAGGCAATATCAGAGTCACTGAGCTGACTTTGTGAATCTAGGATACTAGACCACCAAGCTGCAAAGTTACTGATCCTATTAATATCAGTTTTAAGGGAAAATTTACTACCAAACCAGATGCAGCGAACCCACGAACAGGAGAAAAAGAGGTGCTCAATTGATTCACTTTCAGTTTGACAAATTGGGCAAAGATCAGAAGGGCTTCTTTTCCTTGCCAAAAGAGCTTTATTTATTGCTAGAGCATTAGACAAGGCTCGCCATATAAAGTTAACTACCCTTGGAATAGCCTTTACTTGCCACGTTTTCTTCCATAACACCTCAGTAAACTGGAAGGACGGACCTGCCTTGCAAGTATTATGGTTTGCAGTAATGTTTGTAAGTTGGTAACCCAGCTTCACTGAGTACTCACCAATTCCAAACCTAAATCCAGATCCTGCACACTGATAATGGGACTGAATACTTCAATCAGGTCCTGTCTACCTTCTTGACCGAAAATGGCATTGTTCACAAAAGTACTTGTCCCAATACGCCTCAACAGAATGGTATTGCTGAACGAAAGAATCGCCATATTCTCGAGATTACCAGAGCCATCATGTTTAGCAGTAATGTTCCTAAATATCATTGGGATGATGCTGTCCTTACTGCCACATTTCTCATTAACCGAATACCAAGCCGACCACTGTCTTACAAAACACCACTTCAACTCCTCCACAAATACTATAACCTCCCATACCTTGAAAACACTCTACCACTTCGGGTGTTTGGTTGCACATCATATGTTCACCTCCATCACACCAATAAACTTGACCATAAAGCCCTTCGGTGTATCTTCCTTGGTTATTCTCATTCCCAGAAAGGATACAAGTGTTATGATCCGATCTCCAAACGTTTATTTATCACTTGTGATGTCACCTTTCTTGAAAATACACCCTATTATGCCTTGTCTACAATTCAAGGGGAGAGAGATGGTGAATTTCAGACAAAAGAAACACTAAAGGATGACCAAACAGTTACAATTTATACACCTGCCCACACAGAACCTAATCCTGATACCTCTGATGCTCCTGATAATCCTGATACCTCTGATGCTCCTGATAACAACCTTGATATCCCTGATAATCCTGACAACCTTGATGACTCTGATAATGTGCCAAATCCAGGGGGAGAAACAAATATGTGGGGTAATACCTATATACGGCGACACAAAAGAGGTAATGAGCTACATGCTATTAGCACTCACCAGGAGTCGATACCAGTGGCAGGTCCAGGAGAAACAAAAGGTTCTAATCTTAATCTTCCCATTGCAGTGCGAAAACAACCTAGACAACTTAAATCATCTATTAGATATCCCATTGAGAAATTCGTCTCCTATAAGGCCCTTTCATCTAAATACAATGCATTTGTATCTCATCTTGATAGAATTAGGATACCAGACACTATTGATGAAGCTATGGCTATACCTGAATGGAGACAAGCTGTCTTGGAGGAAATGGAAGCTCTTAAGCATAATAAGACCTGGGATGTAGTAGACCTACCACGAGGGAAGAAGCCTGTTGGGTGTAAATGGGTATTCACTCCTAAGTATAAAGCAGATGGAACTCTTGAGAAATACAAAGCTAGATTGGTTGCAAAAGGCTTCACGCAAGTATATGGGGAAGATTACACTGAAACGTTTGCTCCAGTAGCTAAGTTAAATACCATCAGAATTCTCTTATCTATTGCAGTGAATTTAGATTGGAATCTACACCAACTCGATGTTAAAAATGCTTTCCTAAATGGAGAACTCAAGGAAGAGGTGTATATGAAGTTACCTCCAGGGTTCCCAGGAAAAAAGGCTAACCAAGTCTGCAAGTTAAAAAGGTCGTTATATGGGTTAAAGCAATCTCCGCGTGCTTGGTTTGACATATTCACTCGGGTTCTGAAGAGATATGGTTATACTCAGGGGCAGAGTAATCATACCTTGTTCTTTAAACATCATAAAGGCAAGATGGCTGTTCTAGCAGTATATGTTGATGATATAATCCTTACTGGAGATGATGAGGTAGAGATCAATCAGATCAAGGGAGCACTTACACGGGAATTCCAATTCAAAGATCTTGGAGAGATGAAGTACTTTCTTGGGATGGAAGTTGCTCGGTCGAAAGGTGGTATCTATATTTCCCAAAGAAAGTATATACTGGATCTCTTGAAGGAAACAAGGATGACAGGCTGCAGACCTAGTAACACACCTATTCGGGTTGATAAAATAAACAAAGAAGCAGACATTGGTAAAGCTGTGGACATAGGAAACTACCAATGAATGGTAGGAAAATTAATATACTTGTCCCATACCAGACCCGATATTGCATTTGCCGTTAGTATGGTCAGTCAGCACTCCCATAATCCTACACAGAAGCATCTAAATGAAGTATACCGGATCCTTCGTTATTTGAAGGGATCTCCAGGACGTGGCTTACTGTTCAAAAAGACTGATAAACGAAATATAGAATTGTTTACAGATGCTGATTGGGCAGGTGATCAAGATGATAGGAAATCCATATCTGGATATTGTACGTATATATGGGGTAACTTGGTCACATGGAGAAGTAAAAAGTAAAGTGTAGTTGCAAGAAGCAGTGCTGAGGCTGAATACCGAGCTGTGTCACTTGGGATTTGTGAAGGCATATGGATAAAACGTGTTCTTGAAGATGTAAAGGAATGCATAAATCTACCGATCAAAGTCTATTGTGATAATATGGCTGCAATCAATATTGCTCATAATCCAGTTCAACATGATAGAACCAAACATGTCGAGATAGATAGACATTTTATAAGGGAAAAAGTTGATGAGGGTATCATTGATCTGAGGTACATACCCTCTAAAGAACAAACCTCGGACATCCTCACTAAAGGATTGCCCAAGGACAGATTTGAGTATTTGATTGGCAAGTTGAACTTGATTGATATCTACAGTCCAACTTGAGGGGGAGTGTAGAAGCACCGAAAGTCAAGATCCGCAATTATAGGCAGTAATTAGTCTTGATTGTACAGTGTTGTGTTGAAACATATTCCAATATTTTATTCTATCTTATGTGTATATATATGCGTATAAAATCTATCAAGCAATAAAATAAAAAGAATTCAGTCTTCCTATTTCTCTTCAAAAGATTTATTAAAAAATCCTTGGCACTAAATTTTTTTTATATGCACATGTATTTGAGACACTGTCAGGTATTAAATATAAACATATATCGCAGCTGGGATTGCAGTGTAAGACATGGCACTAAAACTTTAATGTTTGAGGAATTTGATAATAATCTAAGGAAGCTTAAAAAGAAAAGAAATTAAATATAAATAGAAGAAAATAAAACCTTTTCTCCTTAAAGATTTTATTGATTCTAAATCTGGTCCCTGTGCTTCAAAAATATTTAAATCACTCCCTCTGTTTTTCATCGTTAGAGGAGTTAGTAAAAAATTGGTCCACATGGTAATAAACGGTGGTAAATATGCTGATTTGGCCAATGATAGTTGACTTGGTCTACTTATGTGGGTTATTCGCGTTATGCCATATTTCTATTTCTACATCAGGCATTGCCTTCCTCTCTCTTTGTCTTCAATCTCTTCTTTGATATTTTGAGCAAAAAAAAATCTCTTCTTTGATATAGACTTTAACAATATATCTACTGATTTATTTCCAGACCACAACTTCACTATCTGATAATCAAGTGTTAAGTGACGTTTGAACGAACAAAACCAATTTTACTTTCCTTGGGAAGAGTCTCATGTCATTACTAGAAACAGGACCACATTAAAAGTCCCTTTCATGGTGTTCTGTAGAGTGATGTTGAGAGGAATAGCATTATGAACCAATTTCCACGCCAAGGGCTGAAACTTGAGTCTAAACTTCAATTTCCAAATTGCTGAAGATTCCCACTCTCTGTTCAAATCAATCACAATATTTTGGATATATCACTTTGAGAAATAATGACTCATTTTCTGCACATAACAACCTCCACAGCTCCTTTTGCTAATAAAGGCCCATTCAATATCTCCCTTTTCTTAATACTCATCACACCTTGTTTCTTACTTGTACAAATAAAACCCCAATTTTTCATGTGCACTTGGACCTACTCCAGTTTAAAAAAAAAAAAAAAAACCGGAGATACCATGAAGTACCAACCCACCCAAAACAGAGGAGTAACCCAAAAAAAAAGAAATCACTCTATTTCTTAACTGGACAACTATAGATTGATTACAACGTGCAAGCGAATGACTGTTTCATGCATAACAATGCAAAACATTCTGTATTTATATGTAAAATTAGAAATTTTTGCAAGAGCTAAATTAAATTTGAGCTGACCTTGACAAACTTCTCGGTCCTAAGGAGGAAACATCAGCACATTCAATTACTTGCTCTCCCAACTATATATTAAATTTGTCAATTCAGAAATTAAATCATTACGGATTAGGTTAGCTAATCAAGGCGATAAAAATATCACAAGAGTTTATCAGTTGTTTTCACCTTAATGAAGAGTGGACCTATTCTTCCTATCCTTTCTTCTTTTTATGCCTTATTTGGGTTAAGAAAAACAGAAATTTCTTCTGTATTGCATATCTGTTAGAATATCAGACTTTGGTCATTCCTTACCTTTGTAGTTCTAAAGATTCTCTTGCTTTCCTTGTAGCTTCATCCCCTCGTGTAACAATCCTACCTTCACAATTGCTAGAGTTGGATTCAGATCAGATCTGCATTTAAAAAGAGATGAGGCAAATTTGTGCAAGTTTCAGGATCCTCCTAGCATTACAAACCCTCAGTGGATTGCTCCTTTTGTGCTTGAGTTCAATATTTACCTCTGCAACTGTGACCCTACAAGGAAATGAAACTGATTTTCAAGCTTTGCTTGACTTCAAGAGTCGGATATCTGAAGATCCATTTAAAATATTGAGTTCCTGGAACAACTCCATCCATCATTGCAAATGGGTAGGAATCACCTGCAATATCTCCACTGGACGGGTGGTGCAACTGAGCCTTGTACAACAGAGATTGGCTGGCACTGTTCCACCTTCAATAGGAAACCTCACATTCCTCAGAGTACTTAATCTAAGCATCAACAGCTTCCATGGTGAACTTCCTAATGAAGTGGGACGTTTGCTATACCTTCAAACTCTAGTCATCCCCCTTAATTACTTCTCTGGAGGTATACCAAGTAATCTAAGTCACTGTAAAGAACTGAGGTTTTTATCTGTAGGTGCTAACAATTTAACAGGAAACATCCCAACATGGATAGGCAATTTTTCTTCTTTATCTAAAGTTGAGCTCGGAGTGAACAACTTCCATGGGAGCATACCAAAAGAGATGGGCTATTTATCAGGCTTGACATATCTCGGACTAGATGGTAATTACCTATCTGGTACAGTTCCTCCTTCTATTTACAACATTTCCTCTATGTACTACTTCGCTGTTGCTGAAAACAATCTGCAAGGTAGCATACCACTTGATGTTGGATTAAGTCTTCCTAACCTTGAGATATTTGGTGGGGCTGTCAACAATTTGGCCGGAACTATTCCAGTATCATTGGTAAATGCTTCAAGGCTACGAATTGTTGATTTCGCTGAAAATGATCTCACTGGAACACTGCCTAAGAACATAGGAGTTTTAGAAAGTTTATCTTGGCTCAACTTTGATGACAATAGGCTTGTATCTAATGGAAAAGATTATGGTGGCCTAAGTTTTGAAATTACTTCTCTGGTTAATTGCACTGAACTTGACCATTTAGGTCTTAGAGGAAATATGTTTGGAGGAGAATTGCCCAACTTAATAACTAATTTATCAAGAAGATTAAGAAGATTATCATTAGGTGCAAATAAATTATATGGAAGCATACCTGGTGCAATTGGAAATCTTGCTAGTTTGGAAAGTCTAGGATTGGAAGGAAACCTTCTAGCTGGCAATGTTCCTGATGGACTTGGTGCGCTCCAAAATTTGGGCCAATTGAATTTGAATGTCAACAGATTTTCTGGAACAATCCCTTGGTCTCTAGGAAACTTAACTTCATTAACAAGGCTCTTCATGGAGGATAACAACTTTGAGGGAAGTATACCTTCAAGCCTCGGGAATTGTCAGAAGCTTCTGGTACTAAGTCTTTATAATAACAAGCTCAGTGGCAACATTCCAAGACAAGTGATTGGCATTTCTTCACTTTCAGTGTACTTGGATGTCTCTAATAATGTTCTTACAGGACCTTTACCAGATGATGTGGGAAATTTACAGAGTCTAACACAGCTGGTACTCTCAGAGAACAACTTTTCTGGTCTCATTCCATCTTCTCTTGGAAAATGTGTCAGCTTGGAGCTGCTGCAATTGCAGGGTAATTCGTTTGAAGGGGAGATTCCTCAAAGTTTTGAGGGACTAAGAGGTTTAGAAGATATAGATCTTTCGCATAACAACTTGTCTGGGAAGATTCCTGAATTCCTTGGTGAGTTGGCTCTCAGGCATCTCAATCTTTCTTACAATAACTTTGAGGGTGAAATACCAAAGGCTGGGATCTTTAAAAATGCAACTGCAACTTCAATTGATGGAAACAGAAAGCTCTGCGATGGTATTCCTGAATTTAACTTACCTTCTTGCTCAACCAGAAAGGCTTCTTCGCCCAGAAAATATCTTGCCCTCAAGTTGACAATCCCTCTTGCTAGTACTCTGGTAATTGTCATCCTTATATCATGCTTTCTGGCATTCTTTTTAACGCTGAAACGAGCAAGAACAAGATCAGAAGCAAGTGCAATCACTTTAAGGAATTTGACGAACCCAGAAATTTCTTACTCAGAGCTGGCTAGATGCACTGGTGGGTTCTCCCAAGAAAACTTGATCGGCTCTGGAAGTTTTGGTTCGGTATATAAAGGAACTCTTGCAGATGATGGAGCATTAGTCGCAGTGAAAGTATTAAATCTTCAACAAAGAGGAGCTTCAAGGAGTTTCATTGACGAATGCAAAGCATTGAGAGGAATAAGGCACCGGAACCTGCTCAAGATCATAACTGCTGTATCAAGCATTGATCACCAAGGTGATGACTTCAAAGCTTTGGTATTTGAGTTCATGTCCAATGGAAATCTAGATGATTGGCTACATACAAAAGATAATTTGGAAGGGCAAATCAAGAGATTGACATTCATCCAAAGACTGAACATAGCAATTGATGTTGCATGTGCACTCGAATATCTACACAACTTTTGTCAGCCACCGATCGTGCATTGTGATGTAAAGCCAAGCAATGTGCTGCTTGATAAAGATTTGGTAGCCCATGTGGGTGACTTTGGACTAGCAACCCTTCTATATGAAGAATCAAGCGACTCTTCCACATCCAAACGACACTCAATAATATCAGGTGGCCTAAAGGGTTCTGTAGGGTACATTCCACCAGGTATGATTTTATTGCTCACACACAGATAATCTGAAAGTTCTAAATTCTATACAAGTTTCATTGAATTGAATTCAATATAATGGTTCAAAAGCAGTGTCAATATAATGAACTGAAATGCTTACAGAGTATATGGTATGGGTGGGCAGCCTTCAACATTGGGAGATATCTACAGCTACGGGATACTATTACTAGAGATTTTCACAGGAAAAAGACCCACAAATGATGAATTTGAAGGCGGAATGGGAATCCACCAATATGCTGAAATGGCTTTGCCCAATCATGCCATGGACATAGCTGATCCTTTTCTGATATCTGAAGAAGTAGAAGATGAAGATGAAGAGAAAGCAATATATTCGGAGAAAGCTACAGGTCGGAGAGTAATGGAGGAATGCTTGGGTTCGTTGATGCAAGTGGGAGTGTCTTGCTCTGCAAATGGGCCTTCGGAGAGGCTGCAGCCTATGACTAGAGCCGGGAAAATGGGCCGAGCCCGTCGGGCCGGTTCGTTTAGGCCCTGAATTTATAAGGGCCGGGCCTCAGATTTTTGCCTAAAAAATGAAAGTGAGCCCTGAAGGGCCAGCCCTGTAGGGCCGAGGGCCTAAAAGGGCCGGCCCTGTAGGGTCACGGGCCGGCCCTTTAAGCCCTGTATGTTTTTGTTATTTTTTAAAATTATTTATATGATAATATTATTATTGCTTTTTTATATTTTGTTAATGATGTTTCATAAGAATATCTTGTATCAATAATCCTAAAAATTAAAAACTTATAAAAAAATATTTCTTATTTCATAAATATTCTTACCAATTTTGTATTTTTTGATTTATTTTCTTGTGATTGTTTAATTTATATCTTGTGTCGTTTATTTTATTGACTACTAGAGCAGGAAAATTGGGCTGAGCCCGTCGTCATACTAATGTTGCTTAGAGGTTAGAGTGTTTAGTTTCTTGCCTTATGCTTTGGCCTTTATGTGAGTTATTTATGGACATGATTTTACCTTTAATCATGCATTAGTAACTGTGTTTGTTTGTTGCGCGAGACGTGTTTAAACTTTCATGTTGACAACTTTTATGTATTAAATTAGAACTTTGTATATCTCTCTGAAAGAAAATACGTAGGAAAAATAGTTAAATATTGTGAAAAAGACTTCTCGGCCCTGCGGTCCGGCCCTGGCCGGCATGCTCTCGGGCCGGGCTTTGAAAAACTGCAATTTTTTTAACCCCGAGCCCTTTAGGGCCGGCCCTATTAAGCCCTGGCCCGTCAAGGGCCGGCCCTGATTCCCAACCGTACCTATGACTGTGGTCGTTAACAAACTCCGGGCAAGCAAGAAATCGTACGTCTCCAATTCCAATTCATTATTAACAAAAAATTACTAATATTCAGTAATCACTGTTTGCTATGGTTTTTAAATATATCCATTTACCAGGTTAAAACAATTCTCAAATTAAATATGCTTTGTACTTGATAGGTGTGGTTGTCAGGTTATGTGTTTCTTCTATTTCTGTTTGCAATGGTGTTGTTATGTGCGTCTGTGTGTGTGTTTTTTTTCTAGTTGTATCTCTATATATAATGAAAATTTTGTAAGAAATCTTATGCTTTTGTTCCTTAATATAAGATTAATGTACTTAATTTGATTAAATTAAGAAAGTTAGTTGAGTTAGTTAATATGACATATTTTTTTTCTAAAACACCCTAATTATTTTTCTTAATTCCCCTCATCTCTCTTTTACTTAACTTTTTTTTTTATGGAGCATGAACAGATATAATTTTAAAAAATATTGATAAATATAAAAATATATTTTATATATGGAATCAAAATGAACTCCTCAGACAAATCTTCTATTAAAGACAAAAAGCAATACCTTACTATTATGAATAGTATGATTTATGCTGGCAAAAAAAAAAAAAAGAATAGTATGATTTATTTTTTATATATACCCCGTTAAATGCATATATAGAGCAATATGCATCTCATTTATACTACTTACGCTTACTATAAAAATCCGACAAAGTTATGATTATGGTTTATTTATAAATAATCACACTAGCTTGTTTAGAAGAAGAGCTAGGATGAATAGTTGCATTCATTTTGTTATACATTTTATTTTATTATAGATATTAATAATCAATTATTAATTCCATTACTAAAAAAATAAATTGTGGAGAGGGATGAGTGTACTTTTTTAGATATGTATAATTCAATTAAATATTAAAATATATTACTGTATCCTACTCCGAGTTTTTTCTTTTTGGTTAAAAAAACGCAAACAACATATAGATAAATCTACTGCACTTTTTGCTCATATCAGCGAAGGGATTCAGAACTATCTACAAAACTATTTTCCCCAAAATTAACAATGCATAAGAATTGATATGAAAAATGTCAACACCCGTTTCCATTTTGATAATCGAAGAGTAATAAAGACGGAATTCAATGGGCATACAGAAAAGTACAATTATACTGATAAAAATATTCGTTTACAAACCAACGTCGTTCGTTTACAATTCCGATCTTGCTCGTCGACGGAAACAGAAAATACAGCGGAAGTTTTAATATTTACAAATTATCCAAAATATTAAGGCATAGACTAAGGCATAACCACGTTCATATCCTCGCCTCGAGACACGTGCCACTCACTTTTCGGCGTCAACGTCTTTGCCCTTTGGCCCACTGGTACTCGCTGAGGTATTTGTTTAAAAATAGGGTGAGATTCCGAAGAATCCCCGTAGAGACATAATATCGTTCATAGAAAATGCGAAAAGTAAATATGTCATGCGCCAAGGTATGCACAAATTAATGAACAATATAAACACATCATCGTCATCATGTATACATGAGTAGGGCCCAGCCCCACAATCTACACCGGTTGGACTTCTGCCAACTCCCAGTGTAAGTGCACCTATGGCACTAACTGCCCCTCTCTAGGCAAATCATGTTGATTAATAAAGTGCATTTACAAAACAATGGCATCCACACAATCACATAACTTATGGCATAGTGTATGAAGGATAATGTCCCTACCTCAAAGCTTTATAATCCTCTTTTAAATGTGCCTCGAAGAACGTGTCGTATCCGGCCTCCAAATCGGTCCTAAAATATTAAATGTACCAGAAATAGGTCATAACCTATCCAAGTATCATTTTAGACTCTTCCATAGTGTTTATTGTGGTTATATTAGTCTATGGTGAAAATTTACAAAAATGCCCCCGGGAACCCGGCCCGGCCCCGCCGTACCCGGCCCGATGGCACGTTTTCCCAAAATTTTGACTAGGGCTATTCTGACTTATTTTCACCCAAGGAATCCATTTCCGGCCTCGAAATTGCCAAATTCATGGTCAAATTACGAAAATACCCTTGACAGCCCCTATTTAGTGATTTCAGTGGCGTTTTCGTAATTATGCTTTTTCGGCCTCTACCGAAAAATTGCCCAACTGTAACCCCACCTATTTTTGCCCACTGAGTCCAATGGAACCATTTATTTCATGAAAATCCAACTCCTTGTACCAGTTCTGGTCTGACCGAAATATTGAAGGGAAAAATAGAAAAATGAAGCTTTGTGTTTTAGCTTCCAAAACTTGTACTTTTCCACTTCTATTCCTTGATTAATTCATTTAAAAACTTCATAATCATTATTTAAAGGATTTTGGGCAGCATAACCCCTTAGGATTATGGCTTTTCCAATTTTACAACTTAACCAAAAATCACATAAATCAAACAACAATCACCAACAACAACTTCAATACCTACCTTAGACTTCTTCCTCCTTGAGCTCTCCTCTTCTCTCTATCTCTCAAGCTTTCTCTCTTCCTCTTTCCCTTGTGCCTTGAACGAAATGTGTGTGTGAAGGGGAAGAGAAGATATTTTATTAACCTTGTCATCTTCCTTCCTAGCCCTTGATTTCATCTATGGTTGAGATTGCAACACCTTTCATGTACACCATCATTCCATTTTTTGTGTACACTCAACCTTGCCATGCTTCCCTTTTTGTGTACACTCAACATTAACCTACCAACTCACTCAACCTTATGCCATCCCTTGTGATCATGTGTGTACTTGGGTCCTATCTCCTTATATGTTCATGACACTTGCCATTTTAATTTCATTAATCAATTTCTAACACATTTCATTTTCAATTTTCGGAATAATGGCAATTCTGGCAGATTTTCTGCCCTAACTTTGAAAAATCATAACTAATTTTGTAGACATCGATTCGAGGCGATTCCAAAGCCTATGGAACCCTCATTGAGTCTAGTTTCAAGGAAAAATATGTAATTTTACTGTAAATGATCATATTATTCCCAGATTTTACATCTTTGATCTCTGCTCCAGAAACTTTCCAGATTTTCTGGATCAACTTCAAAAATTCATATCTTTTTGTCTATAGCTTCAATTGAGTCATATGACCTATCAAATTAAAGCTTAGGATGTCTAATTTCACCCTATAAAATTTTATAATTTTTGGTCATCATTTGGTTTTCCAAAACTATATGACAATCTCACTGCCTTGCAGGCAATTTCACTGAAAGCACTGTTCCACCTTCAATTTTCAATATTTAATTCTTTTGGCCTTAAATATTCACCATTTCATTGAATATATATAATAATTACAATATATTCTTGGTGAATAAAATTTGGGATGTTACAAAAATCATTTTGAACTGAAATATAATGCATAGTTTATAATCAAAACACAGCTTAATTCCATCATTCATCCTTAGATGTTAAACTGCTGTGTCATAATCCGAAATATCAAAATAAACAGAAACTTGAATTTGTCCCAATAATCTATAATAATTGCAGCCATGTAATGATAGAAACACACTTAAAATTAACGTCAATATAATCTTTGGTCCCTTAAATTTATTTTTATTTTAATTTTGACCCGACAAGTATTAAACTATAGGTCTTGGTCTTACAAGTTTCATTTCATTTAAAGCATCAATCCCTATAATTTAATAAAAGGGTAAAGGAGCAAATATATCTATCTACATATGCCACATTTTCGTTTGGTAGCATATATAATTCTTGGGTGCAAAAATACCTATAATATTTAAAAGAAGGACAAAAATGACAGCTCCGTTAATGAAGGTAAACATATGTTAATTTATGCTTTTGTGGGCCCCACTTTAATGATTTCCAAATAATTATTATAAGGGAAAATTGTTCATAAATGACTCATTGGGAACTTATTTGCCAAATGGAACCTTCGAGTGCAAACAATATTTCCCGTGTGCAAAAAATCTTTCCTTATGTTTAAATAATTTTCCCCTGTGTTCAATATATCTTCCCAATGTGACATTCCCTTGTGTTAGAATAATTTTCCTTTGTGTGCAAAAGATCTTTCCTCAGGTCTCATTTGGCAAATTAAATAAGTTTCTAATGAGGTATTTATGGGCAATTCTCCCTTTTTTTAAGGGCGAAGGTGTAAAATTACCCAGCTACATATCTCACATGTGCATCTGGCTCCATATATAATTCTTGGGGTATAAAAATACCTATGATAATTAAAAAAAGGGACGAAAATGTCAACTCCGTTAATGAAGGGAAACGTCTGTTAATTTCTGGTTTTGTAAGTCTCACTTTAATAATTTTTAAATAATTATTTTAAAAACTCTCATTCTCTCTCTCTTCCCTTACCCCTCTCCCTCTCACCCTCCTCTCTCCCTCCCCCCTCTGAACTAGAGCCTCGCTTTCACACCTGCAATTAGTCTCTCCGACCACTCATATAATCACCGCCTTTGTGCTACCCGCTCCCTCCAAATGCCCTTCCATAGTTTATCATTGGAACTTTTACCTTCATTAATAGAGCCAGAAATTAACGAACGTTTACCTTCATTGATGGAGCTAGCATTTTGTCCCATTTTTTTTTTAATGATCATAGATATTTTTGCACCCAAAATTGTATATGATACCATACATACATGTGGGGCCTTTAAAATAATTATAAGTATTTTTGCACTCAAGATTGTATATATAGACGGGTATTTTTGCATCTTTATCCTTAAAATAATTATTTAAAAATTATTAAAGTGGGCTCGACAAAAGCATAAATTAACGAACGTTTGAGTTCATTAACAGAGCTGACATTTTTAAATAATTAACACACATAGGCCTTAGACTTCATGAAGTTCAGAATATAATCATTCGACCACAAGCTCAATATCAACTCAATTATCACAATATTGAAACAACAATTTTCTAAAACATCTGCTTGAGTTACTTATCCATGATAGAAAATCATATCATTCAAAACATAATATCATATCAGAGTATGCAACATGAACCCTACAGTGGTAATACACAACAATTCACCACATAAATAAAAAAGAGGAGGCTTTACAAATATTATTATAATAATCAAGCTTCCATAGCCTTCCCCAAATGACTAACAGAAAGCTATTCCTTGAAAAATGTTAAATCAACAGGGTGAGACAAAGGCCTCAATAACCAGCTACCCAACTCATTACACATGCCAATATGTGCTCGTAAGGTGTCAAGTGGAACAATTTATATAATAAAGTATTAGAGATATAATTCACAAACTTCTAAATCACAAATGCTTGTAGCACAAATTTCGGATCACAATTTTTGCATCACAATTTCCATATCACAATTTTGTATCACAATTTCTATGTTACAATTTCCATATCATAATTTCGTATCACAAATTCTGCATCATAAATTCTGTATCACCATTTCCAAGTTGCCTCCCATCAATTCAACCAAACCGCCTTATTTCCATTGACTAGAGTCATTGGCTAAGTTACTATCCATGTTACTGGCCACTCAAAAGCTCATATGTCATGTGATGAGGACGGCTAAAATCCACAGAGCACATGCCTAAACCAAGGGTCTTTCCCCCCTCATTGAACTAGTGGGGTGTCACAATCCCTTCTTGAACCAGTAGAGCAGTCCCTCATTGAACCAGTAGAACAATAGAAAGCCATCCATCATGTACCAATGGAGGCCACATCATGTGATGGAACAAACTACTCAATATTATTCTAATCCAACCGTCACAGTAATTATCAATAAATAACTCAACGAGGATTTATCCATGTTTTCACTTAGCCAATGGGTTTAGTCAATGAGAATTTATTAAAGTTAAATTTATCACAAAAATCCAAACTCCAGGCTCAACCATAATTCACAAATCAATATATAACAATCAATTGGAGCCACAATTTAGTATTCAAACTAATTGAGTGGTTAATAAAACAATTTAAAGATTTAAGGTCTCTCTAGAAGTCTCAACCATGACCTTTGACCATTCCCAATCAACACAATTATCAAACTTTATTTTTATTAATCACATTATCAATACCAACTCAAAATCAAACTCACAAATCAAACTCTATTTCAAATATTTATATAACCTTTAAATTGTTCACTTTAATAGAAATTCCCAAAATTCTCAATTTACCACCCTAACTCAACCCCTATATTCTCTATTTCAATCATATTTTTATAATCCTGTAGTTTTATTTCACTCATTAAAATTATTGACCATAATATTTCCTCTATTCAACCTTAAATTCCCAAAATTCCATCACTTTAACTTTTAGGAAAAATATCCAAAAAAAAAAAAACGATTCATCAAAATTGTCATTCCAATCTTCTTTCCATTAATTCATTCATACCTTTGAGAATCATTAATCTATATCTATCTCCTCAATTTATTCAAAAACACCTAATTATCAACACTTAAAGTTTCACTCAAAATTTTCAATATTCACATTTCTTCATGAACCTCAAATATAAATCATTCAATCATCAATATAACTGCCAATAAGTTAAACTAAATCATTAAATTTGAATTTGATATACCCAATAGCATAAATCCTAATTTTTCAATAAAACCCTAACTTTAGTTCCTCAAATTAACCATTTAAAAGGGGCAAAGGTGCAATTTTAACAATAATATTTTATGTGAGGGGCAACTGACACCATTAAGTTTTCAAAGGTGCTAAAGTACACACAAACATTAAAAAGTGGGGCAATTTTACCACAAGTGTTAACTCGGTTAAAACGGACGTCATTTGAGTTTTGGTGGGTCCCACATGGTGTACACCTCAGCCTCAACCCATATACACCTATCATTCCTTATCGTCTCTCCCATTCAAAATTCTACTTGGATCCCATAATATTCTCTCTCTTTCAGCAGAAGTAGTAGAACCGTTCAGTTGTTGTTAAGTGGGTCGGATCTCCCTATGCTTCGACAAAATTCTAGAGCAGCCATTGATGCTTATAAGCAATAACCTTCTGGAACCATAGAGTACAAAGTTCATGGACAACCGGATTGTTCGGAGCAGACGTCAATTTCCTGTCAGCCACTCTGTTCCAGAATTGAACTATTCTATATGCAATCCCTCCTTTTACAGCCCCAGTCCAAGACCAATCATATATTATTGAAGAATTGTTGATGAAAAATCTAGAGAGGGGAAAAGAATAGAGAATGGAAGAATTTTATCACTAAAGTTTCAAAATACCCTTCTTATAACTACAATACAAACAGCAGATTCTTATATTCAATACTACAGGGCTTGAAGGAAAAATCAAAGAAAATCCCCTTTTGTACTAGAAATCAAACATTCCAAAGAATCGTTAAATTCTCATCAGTAAGCTGGAGAGTGTGCGTTGAGCAAGAATGGTGGGCTTGAGTTCGTCATTAGTGAGGTGCGGATCGGTCTTCAAATAGGAGGGGGTCTTCGGAGTTGGAGAATCTCAAGTTGCGCAAAGATGTGTGACGGAGGTTGGTGCAGTTGGGGGCTAAAACTAGGGAGACACAAGTGGGAGTGTAATATGTTTGAAAAACTCAAGTGCAATCTCAGAAGTTCAGGGCTTCTCGCGTTACTTGTGGTAAAATTGCATCACTTGTTAATGTTTGTATGTATTTTAGCACCTTTGAAAACTTAGTGGTGCAGGTTGCTCCTCATCTAAAATATTGTTGTTAAAATTACATCTTCACCCTTTAAATTAACCTATATAAACTCTGATGAAACTAGCCCAATGAATAGCAAAATAATTAACTATAATTCTCAAAATTTCAATATTCATCAAAACCTAGATTTTTTTCCACCATAAAAAACTGATAATAAAAGAGGAGTAAATAAAAGAAATAATAGAAGATATAATCAACTCACCAAGCTTCCCAAGTGAATCCCATACAAAAACTCCTTCATTCTCTAATTCTCTCACTCCCTATTTCTCACACTCAGCCTCGCACAGGAATGTAGAAGAAGACGCATCCAAGAACATTAAAAAAAAAGAAAAAAATGATGGAGTTCGCTACTGTGCAATGCTTGCGGCTTAATGAATAAGGACCTGTTTAGCAAAGCGGTAAGGCAAAGAAAACGCATGTTAATGGAAAAAAGCCCGATAAATGCGAACAGCCCCTGTTTGGCAACACGACAATAATACTGGACTTTTTCTTATAACGTGGGTTAATATTAGAAGCTCATATCTGTTGCTTTTTCACGTGGCACGGTAGAAATTAGTTATTATGGGGCAATTAATGCTCAACAAATTTGCACCCAACTCGTTAATGCATCTCTTCTCCACTCCACGCAATCTCTTCTCTATTTCTGCTCGGCTCTCTTCTCATTTTCTACTCAACCGTGCTTTTTCTCCCTGATCTTGGTGTTCGGCGTCGTTGTGGTAGTGCAGTCGGCGTTGGGTGTCGGTGTGGACGGAGCTCATCGCCGTCCGTGACTGGTTGGGTGCTGTCCAATCCTCCTTCTCCGATCCGTCCCTTGTTTAGAACCATAGTGTTGCGTGTTGCGATCTTCGGCCTCTCCTTGCAGTTTGGTGGCTAGATCTGTGGGTGGGTGCTCCGATCTGAGGTAAGCGGACGTCGTGTGGTCGCCGGAGCTTCTCTGGTGTCAGGTTTTTTTCGCTATCTTGAGTGTTTTCCTCTGCTTATTGGTTACCGGATTTGGGTTCTCAGTCTGAAGGCTTTCACTTTTCTTGATTTGGGTTCACGGTTTGAAGCTTCACAAGGAACCAGTTTCAGTCATTGTCAGTTGGTTTGCTACCATTTTTCTGCATTTCCGTATGAGGTTAAGGTCTGTTTTCTTCATCTCTGTTTCTTAAATGACTGAGTTCTATATATATATATCTATGCGTGGAAGAACTGTGGTCTGAAATTTTCCATGTTAACTTCCTTCGTTGATTAATATGCGCATTGGTGCTGGCTGGTTTCTTCATCTCTGTTCCTTATTAGTTTGACTGTGCTTGTCACTTTGCTAGTGTAGTCTGTGGAAGAAAGGGAGAAATATATATATATATATATATCTATGCGTGGAAGAACTGTGGTCTGAAATTTTCCATGTTAACTTCCTTCCTTGATTAATATGCTCATGAGTGCTTGCTGGTTTCTTCATCTCTGTTCCTTATTAATTTGACTGAGCTCGTGGCTTTGCTAGTGTGGTGTGTGGAAGAAAGGGACAAATATATATATATATATATATGCGTGTGTCAATGTGGTATGAAATTTTCCATCTTAACCTCCTTCCTTGATAAACATGCGTATGGGTGCTTGACTGGTTTCTTCACCTCTGGTCCTTATTAATTTTACTGAGCTCGTGGCTTTGGTAGTGTGGAATGTGGAAGAAAGGGAGAAATATATATATATATATATATATATGCGTATGTATGGTGTGGTATGAAATTTTCCATTTTAACTTTTTTCCTTGATAAAATTAATAAGGAGCAGAGATGAGTAAAAGTGAATGTAATACGCAAAAATGAATCTCTGTTTGGTTAGCAAGAACAAGTGAGTAAAAGTGAATGTAATGTAAGTGAAAATGTGATTTACGGTTGTTTGCCTTTAAACAAATCCCTTGTTCGTGGCTTTATTATTTTTGTTTTTCACTTTACATTGAACGCTGAGCATTAATGCTGCATTATTTTTGTGTGTGTTTATATGCAATAAGAACTTGGTTGGTTAGCAAGAACTAGTGAGTACAAGAAAATGTGATTTCTATTCTTTTGAACAGATTCTCAGGAAGGCAAGGTTCGTAGGAAGAAGATAGTTAACTAACTCAAGAATGTGATTTCTATTCTTTTAATCTCTACTCTCTCGATTCCTTTTACCATTTGTAATGAATACTTTATGATGCGTATGAACTTAGGAACTTGTGGTGATTGCTGTTTTCTTAACATGTTGTTGCATATGGTTCCATGGTTTAGTTTTCCGTTACTCTGTCCTCTTCATATTTTCAAGCGTGATCTCTAGCAATCCTTGTTTTCAGTTCTGTTGTTCTTCAAATCGATAAGGTTCCTAATCTCTAAACGTGATTCCGTTAATCTTCACTTGTTCATAGTTGACATAGAAGTGTGAACAAGGAGAAACACAGAATAACGTGGGATGTAAATACCACGGGGATTTTCATACATGAATGCGTTGATCAAATTTACAAGAAAGAACGTCAAGGATCTTCTTTCACGAAGGATGGGTGGAAGAACATTATGTGTGCATTCAATGAAAAAACAGGACAATCATATAACAAGAAGCAACTGAAAAATAGGTTTGATAGCTTGAGGAAAGAATGAAAGGTGTGGGATAACTTATTCTCGAAAGAGACAGGCATATCGTATGACCCTACGAGGAATATGGTGATCGCTGAAGATGAGGGGTGGGACAGGAAAATTCAGGTGCACAAATGTTGTTATGATTATTATGAAGAACAATGTTATGATTACTATTTGTATTATTTTATATAAGGCATTGATTTGGAAGCTTGTATGTATACAGGAGAATGCGAAGTATGCCAAGTAGTTATATTGATATACCTGACTTTATGTATGTTACTTTTGAAAACTTTGTCATATGTAGTTATATCGGTATGCCTGACTTTATGTATGTTTTGATAGTACGTATGTTAGACGAACTGCACATGATGCTCGTGTCTTCCAAACTGCTATCTCCACTCCATCTATGAAGTTTCCGCATCCACCTCAAGGTATATCTCCAACACCTGATTGATACATTGTGTCTTTCCCCCCTCACTTTTGCTATAATTTTACAGTGTAAATACAAATTCCATCATTTTATCAGGAAAATATTATTTGGTCGATGCTGGCTATCCAACACTTGTTGGATATCTTGGTCTGTATAGACATGAGCGTTATCATCTTCCAGACTTCAGGCGACGAGAGGGATTTGCAAATCCTAATGAGATGTTCAATTATTATCATTCAAGTTTGCGGACTACTATAGAAAGGACGTTTGGAGTCTGGAAGAATAGGTTTCAGCTCTTGGGGGAAATGAAGTCATATAACTTTGAAACACAAGTCTACATAGTTTGTGCTACAATGGCTATACATAATCTTATCCGGAGAAATTCCCAAACAGATATGGATTTTCGAGAAGCTGAATGAGGAAATATACCTGGTCAAGATACTAATGATCCGAGTGATGTCGCATCCACATCAACTATCCGTAGATTATCGTCAACACAAATGAATGATGTTCATGACACAATCAGAGATCAAATTGTTAGGGGTAGATGATCCACTGATGAAACATTTCATGTATGCATTATAATTTAGATATAAATTTATCCAATTTTAATTGAAGTGGCTTTAGTGTTTTTTTTCAATAATAATTGAACTTTTATTATTTTACCAAATTTTATTTATATTTTTTCACTTTAATTATCACAATATATACAACTAATATATATATATGGAGTTTTCAATAAGATTCATGCTCTTTTTAGTCATTTTCCATCTTAACGGGCTTTTGAAACACAAATCCAAACACGTTTAAGGTTAGGAAAAAAGTCACTTTTTCTACCGCAATTCCAAACACAAATCACATCTACATTTTGACTTTTTTCTTATCTGACTTTTTTTAAAGGCAGTTAGCAAAAAAAGCTACTTTTCTACAGCTAATCCAAACGGGCACTAAGTGCATATTTGACAGGGTGGTGGAGGGCCATAGACGCGCAATAAGACTGAAAAAAAGCACATCAATGAATTTTGAGCGTTTCGGTTCACGACGGGCATAACCATACTTTTATGTAAAAGTTGCGGTAACTTATAAGTTTAAATTTAGTGCTTTTATGGTAATCATGGAGAAAAAATAAATAATGATTATGGAAAACAAAAAAAGGCTTTTTGGTAAATGAGAGTTGGAAGAGTGAGAGTGCTCTTGATATATAATACCACTCTGGTCCTATTTATAAGTTTATTTTGATAAAAAATTTTAGTCTTTATTATAAGTCTAATTTCAGGGTAATAAATGTTTTTTTTACTTTTTTTTTTGCTCCTATTAATTGCAATAAATAAAAAAATTTATTCTATTTTTTTCCTTTCCAAAAACAGTTTTTTGAGAGGAAGTTCAAAAGTCTAGCTTTTCCAAAAAAAAGGACGGCCTAGCATTTGGTTGAATCATTAGTGGGTCACGTGACCCACTAACTAATTCTCTGCTTGTTTTCCTTTTTATTGAATTTTCTTTTCCCCATTTTTTTTCCTTTTCCTTTAACCATTTATTTTAACATTTCATTTAATATTCCTCTTCGTAGCCTTCTACACGGCCATCATACGGGTGCTGATCTTGGTTGTGTTTTCTGTGGTGAGGAGGAGACAATTCCGCATTTGTTTCTTCAGTGTGCATGGTCGAGGGCCATCTGGTTTGGTTCAGATTGCCTCAGTTTCGTCAATGGTTAATTGACATATTATCTAACAACCCCCCTCAAATTCAATTAATGGTATGCCTGGTTTTATATGCTCTTTGGTATTTTAGGAATCAGAAAGTTCATGGGAATATGGCTCATGATCCCGAAGGAGTGTTGTGTTATATTAAGTGGCTAAAGTTTCAATATGAGGTGATTGCTGCTAATAAATCTCTGAGAGCTTCTCGGGTTCGTTTGCCTAATATTTGGTCTCCTCATTGGGATTCATCTGGTTGGGTGTTCTGGTTCAGGTTGGCTTCTCAGAAGTGTCTTGGTGGTAAAATCAAACTGTTGCATATTCAGTTGTTCTTTAAGAACCATATGGTGTTGGGCAACACTTTACAAATTCGCCAAAGAGGGATGAAATTGCACACTTTACTTTAGGCAGCTCGTCGAGGTCTCCATTTCATTAATATATAGGGTCTGGTCCCTACTCCATTTCAGTATAATCTCATGTTCGGTCTTCACAAGAGAAGTGTGGCAATGATGTTGGCTAAACTTCCTGTACCATCTAATTGCAAAACGCTGATGCAGGATATATATACGTTTATATATTTCTAGATTTAGGTATGTTTCCCTTTTATTGTATCTAGTTATATGTGTAAGGTGTTATCAAAAAAACCTTTCATTTAATATATTTTTTCCTTGTAAAACTGCCTTTTTTTCTTCATATATATAACTATATATACACACATCTTACATTATATAAATTTTCATTTGTTCTTCAATTTAACTTGACCATATAAAATTTTTATTCACTCATAAATCCTTAAATTTATTTATCTTTCTTTAACCACATAACCAAATCTCTTTGTTTTGTTTTTCTAATCATATTTCATTCTCTTCACAATTCTTTATTTTCAAAATTTTAGACTATATATTTAATCTTCTTTAAATATCAAATTAGTTGATTAATAACATGCTAATATTATTTGAAGTTTAGCAATAAAAATTGGGGATGTTAAAGTATCCTTTTTGAGAGGATGTTATCTTAAACTTATGACATCTACTACTAGCAAACTGTTAGTTGAGGTGACAAGCGGCTTCGCCTAATATAGAGGAGAACATATAAAGTATCCTTTTTGAGAGGATGTATCTTAAACTTATGACATCTACTACTAGCAAACTATTAGTTGAGGTGACAAGTGGCTTCGCTCGATATAGAGAAGAACATAAATTTAAATATCGGAAGGTACACTTAACATTAAGAGAGACAAAAACCATTTATACTATAAGTCTCAAAAGAGATTATACCCTTGACTAAATAAGACAAAACTGTTGCTCTACATGAAATCAGTATACAGAATTCCTCTCTCATTTCTTCCATTTATTTTTTCAATCTTAAGTGGGTTTGGGATTTTAATCACGTGTGGGAACTTTGGGAGGCTAGCTAAATCTAGAGGTGAGCAATCAATGTTCGGTTCGATTTTCGGGGAAAACCGAAAAAAACAGAACAATCGAAATGAAGGAATTTTAGTGAGCGAAATCGAAATGGTAAAATAACCGAAACCGAAATGACCGACTAATTTTGGTTCGGTTTTCGGTGTACTTCAGTTATTGGGCCTTTTGGGCTTTTTTTTCCTACAAGCCTATCCATGCAACCAAAGTTCAAGTCTACAAACCCAAACAACAATTCTAATAGAGAATAATTTGTACAAACCGAATCTAAGCAAGAATTGTAACAAAAAAAATTAAGCAAAAAAGCTAAAGATTTTCAAATTTCAGCCACAAACATTTAATTACCTAATCATACTATTTATCAAAGCATTTCAATATCATTTGAAAATAGTAAATGATGTATTACAATCAGTTTTCAGTTTGAATGGAGGTCTGGAGCATTAGTGATTTAGCAGAAGACCTCCACTGGAGGTCTGCCAATATACATCAAAAGATACCATACTAGATGTCTAGAGCAATTAATGGAGGTCATGCCTTTAGCCTTTATACATCAAAAGAATTTCCAGATTTGAGGTCTGGAGATTAGTGGAGGTCTGCCTAAGTGCCTAGTGCCTACTACTTATATTCGCTGACTTCAAAATACAAGCAGAATCAATTATAACATTGGCTAATTATTTTCATATCAAAATACAACCAGCATATTAAACATAAAAAAAGTTTATATGTTTCAGATTCTGCCTTGCTCCTGAATGCCCCCTGAAGGCCTGAATGTGGCACCTACAACTGAAGGAAAGACACAAATCAAACAAAAACAAAAGAAAAATTAAATACTACAACGATTATGTTACAAGTATGATAATGAAAATTTGCTTGCAAAATCTTAAGTTCCCATATTACAACTAGAAGATATCAACATTTGTCTCCAATGCAATTTTTTGCAAATCTAGCAAAATTAAAAACCAATCAGACTTCATATATCAGAATAAATATAGTATTAACACTATAAAGTTGTACTTCATGAAATATAAAAAACATTACCAAGATCTATCTTTTGTATATCATCATCTCCTTCTTCAACAAGATATTTCAATGATTGCCTAAGCCAATCTTGAGCACAAATTAGATATTGCACAACTTTAGGAGTCAAAGAGCTCCTACATGAATCTAGAACTCTTCCCCCCCATGCTAAATGTAGATTCTGAGGCAACCGTGAAAATTGGCATAGCCAAGACATCTCTTGCTACTTGAGAAAGAACAGGAAATCTAGAACTATTCAGTTTCCACCAACCTAACATATCAAAGTCATCTTTTCTAATTTCAATTTCTGCATTCAAATACCTATCAACCTCAGTTCTGCTTATCTTTTCACCTAAATTTTCATCCATGAATAATTGCTCCTCTATATGAAGCAATTTTCTAATTTTAGCATCAGGATCTTCATCACCATGAAGATCTTCTTCCATGTCATGTAGCAGCTAATTTTCTAATTGTCAACACTCTCTCAATTCCCCATTCAAGTAGACATTTTTCAATTTCCATTTCGATGTCATTTCCCTTTTCAATTTCAATTCCGATGTCATTTCCCTTAGGACTGGAAATGGGAATGAAATTCAATATCATTTTTTTCAAATTCCATGTATCATCTATGAAATGGGTAGTAAGACACATATAATTTACTCTTTGAATGGAAGTCTAGGTGTCTGTAGTGAGGTACACCCTTTGCTTTTTATTAGACAAAAAATCATTAAATTTAACCTTTTCATCAATATAAACCCCAAAACAGTCACGAGCTACAGTCCATCTTGATGGAATATGAAATTTGGGCTGAGCACAAAACATAAATTTCTTGAATCCAGCCCCCTTAACAAACTTGAATGGTAATTCATCAGTTATTATCATGCATGACAAGGCTTTCCTAATAGCATCTTGATCAAATTTCAAATTAGTAAGACCCATTTTATCACCCTCTATATTAAAATTCAAGTATGATTGTGTAAGCTCTTCAGGAGGCAGCCTCTTTTCAGATACTCTCATGTGATTGTTTAGTGCAGTGGTACCATTAAGTTTAGAATCACATGCAATCTCATTTCCACAGTAATGACATTTACCTTTAACTTCACCAGCCTTGTCACAAATCTACTGAAATGTTCCCAAGCTTTGGACCTTGGTTTGATGGCTTTTCTTTTTCCAACTCTAGCTGGCGCAGGTTCATTTGTCTCAGCAGCAAGAGGTTGATTTGTTTGAGTAGCAACACCAGCAATTTGAGTATTGGGGCCTCCTTCAGTTGTTTGTTCAGCCATATCTTGGAAAAACAGATAAAATATCAGTACTTGGCAAATGAAAATTGATTTATTTCACAGTATATGGAATAATGGCTGAACAGAAATGAAGCCAAAGAAGAAATTTATAATAATTAAGCCAGAAAATGCAAACAGACACAGAAACTAACACAACAATTTACAGACACACATTTATATAAGGTGCCTCTAAAATAAATACACAGACACAAAAACGAACACAACAATTTACAAAAGGTGCAAAGACAAATTGATAAAATGCAGACAGAAACGATCATGTGCAGTAGACTGGTGGAGTAAACATAGAAAGGAAGACAAAAATTTCCCCCAAAGGTCCCTTTTTTATTCAAAAAAAAGTAAAAACAAATAAAATTATCAGTACTTGGCAAATGAAAATTGGTTTATTTCACTGTATATGGAATAATGGCTGAATAGAAATGAAGCCGATAAGCCAGAATCATTGTACACAGACAGAATTGATCATGTGCAGTGGACTAGTGCAAACATAAATTCATACAAGGTGCCTCTAAAATAAATACACAGACACAGACATGAACACAACAATTTACAAAAGGTGCAGACACAAATCTTTCCCAAAATATTTCCCAAACAAACTTAGAAAGGATTAAAGGAAGACAAAATCTTTCCCAACAATTTACAAAAGGTGCAAACACAAATCTTTCCTAAACGAACATAGAAAGGATTAAATGAAGACAAAATCTTTCCCAACAATTTACAAAAGGTGCAGACACAAATCTTTCCCAAACGAACATAGAAAGGATTAAAGGAAGATAAAATTTCCCCCCCAAAATGTACCTTTTTTATTCCAAAAAAAGTAAAAAAAAAAATCATCACTCCAAACAGAATTCACAAAAACGAAAACAAAAAGTGAAAAAGGTTCATTCTTCCCCAAAAGGTACCATTTTTATTCAAAAAAAGTAACACACTTCGATCATCATAGTGCACTAGTGTAGACAAGAATGAACAAACAATTGAAACAAAGCAAACATTCAACTTGGACACGGCAAGCTTACCAGAGGACCATGGGAGTGAACATAGAAAATGATTTAAGACAGAAAGCCTACTAGAAATTGAAGCTCGAGAGTTGAAGACCAAGGGATGACCAGGCCAAGTTGCTCGACTGACGGCAAAACGTGCATGGATGGGGACGATGAGGTGAAGTTGTTCCTCGGACAAAGGGAGGTCGAGAGGTTGCTTGGCTGACGATGACGCTTCCACGGACGTTGAGGTGACGCCGTTGAGGGTTAAGGCAAAGGGAGGCTCTCGATTCAGGGCTATGACGGTGTTGACTGTGACGCTTCCACGGTCGGTAAGGCACTGAGGTGACGTTCTTCAGCGTGAGGGTTTGGGCAAAGGGAGGCTGAGATTTGAGGCTCTTCCTGCTCCACCCTCGACGGTCGATACTCGAGACTCCAACGTCGAGAGCAGAGGAGGATTGGAGTGGAGGACGGCGGATCTGGAAGACTCGGGTAGATATGGAGTTCTGGACAGAGGAGGAGTCGTGAAGTGGAAAGTGGAGGGCGTAAGTGAAGGTCAGAAAACTCAGTCAGAGGCTCAGAGTCAGAAGACTAGAAGACGGATCTCAAATCTGATTTCATGAGATTGAATTATGAGGATGAGTTATGACTCATGAAGAATTTTTTGAAATTACGAAGGAATAAGTTGGACTACAGCTAACTTGGACTTGGAAATAAGTTGAACCGAAGGAATACTCAAATGGGCTTAAGCCTGGGCCTGCCTAAGTCTTTTTAGTTTTTATATGGTTAGGCTAACAAAAAATAAATATTTGTAACATTTCGGTTAATAGGTTTTAACCGATTTTTTTTTTGAAAACCTCACCGATAACAGAAAAACCGAAAGGCCTAAACCAGAAAAACCGATTAACCAAAAAAACCGAACCCAATATAATTCAGTTCGGTCTTTGATTTTGAATTGATTTTGCTCACCCCTGCTAAATCCATTCTTACATTACATGAGCAAAAACAAAGAGTTCATTATTATTTTACATGAGCGTCAACAGCAAAGCGGGCCACCCTTCTTGACCAAAGCATGACCTTCAGCCTACTATTCTATTCTATGATTCATCTACGACGGAACTTTTGGACGGTAGCGTTCGGGATTTTTTTTAAAAAAAACATGGAAATGAGCGTGACTTTAACGCGTCTTGATATGTTTTGAATTGCCGGTGTCGATCCTCCTCCTGCGCACAACACCATTCCATGCTCATTAATTAATACAAGATATTCCATCAAAGGCTTGATCAGTGACATTAATTGATTCTGATGCTTAATATAATATATATATATATATATATTTATCTAATTTAATTAAATCAAGTAAGCCAACTAGTTCAATCAATATAACATATATTTTTTAAAATATTATAATCATTTTCCTTAATTCTTTCATTCTCTTTCCTCCTTAATTATTGTTGATAGAGAATAATAAGGTTAGATAAGTGAAAAATTGACCAATAATATAAATATGTCTAATTGCACAAATAGTAGGAGGGGGTCACATCTGATCATGGAAATTGACATGGTACAAGGGTCACTCTTCCCTACAGCATCTTGTTATTAGAGTGATGTTGGTGTATTCTGGGCTTCGGCTATTGGTGATTGTTCTATCTTTTTTAAGAGAATTTCAGAAAAACATAATTAAAAATGAGAAAAGATAAATTGGTGCTGTGAATTTATCAAATATCAAGTTAGAACTAAAGTAGGAATTTAGGATTTCCAATTCTGACCAAATAATCAAATTACTCTTAGTTTAATTGTGAAATGTGAAAGTGAAGTCGTTAATATAAAATCTAATATTATTAATATACATATAGATGTTGTTATTGACCCATAAAACTTGTGCTCTCAAAATTATCCCGCATTTTTGGAATATGAAGTTGTGAAACTTGAAAGTAAAGTCGTCAATGTAAAATATAATATTGTTAATATAGATACAAATATTGTTATTAACCCCAAAAACTTGTGAACTAAACTAAGGGCATTTTGGTCATTTAGTCAGAATTAGAAATCCAAGATTCCTACTTCCATTCTGATATGAGATTTGATAAATTTGCAGAACTAATTTATTTTTTACCATTTTTAATTATATTTTTCTGAATTTTCCCCCTTTTTTAATGATCCACAAAAAAAATATCGTAACATAAATGTAATGTGTGAATTAATCATTGCCACGACTCTAAATATAGAGCACGAACAATAGTGTTGGAGATGAGGTTTTTAAAAGAAAAGGACCTTAGGAGTCCCCAGGTGGGGGTGGTGGAGAAATGTGCATCA
Organism: Inga oerstediana; assembly: GCA_963210345.1. Classification (NCBI taxonomy): domain Eukaryota; kingdom Viridiplantae; phylum Streptophyta; class Magnoliopsida; order Fabales; family Fabaceae; genus Inga; species Inga oerstediana. The sequence goes on from OY723408.1 coordinate 62,299,406, forward strand.
AGCCATTTTGGATTGTGAGCCTGTTGTTCCCTGATGAAACATCATCTTGTTCCGAGGAATATGAATATTCCTGCAACAAAACAGAAACCATCAACACAAGACTGCAAAATCTAATCAACAAAGTAAACATTAATATTGGATTTGATCACCTACTGCAGGCAAAGACAAAGGATCTTCCTCTTCGCTATTTTGCTGATTGTCCCAATCTAATATGATTCCCTCTGAGACTTCTCCATCACTTGGGGAATGATGATGCATCTGTGTGAAAGTGATAGCAAGTGTTGACTCATTTAATAGGTCACTAGACAAGTACATGAGTCAGTAAACCGAATATTCATATTCCGTTTTGGTCACTTACAGTTTCAGAAGACTCCTCGTGGCTATTTTGCTGATTGTTAGTAGATAACAGGCTTTGCCCTAAAACTTCTCCCATCCTAGGGGAATCTTGGCTCTGCAAACAAATAAAACCCACAAAGCATAAATTAAAGAGTAAAATACTCTGACCACCCTCCAGTTTTGCCTTAATTACACAGACCTCCCTTCTATTTTGAAAACATACACTTAAGTCCAAACAGTTAACTCCGTTAAGAATATTCTAAAAAGATTTCAAAAATATATTTTTTAATTAAATTTATTTTTTTTTGCACATTTTGACTAAAGTTGTTTTAAAGAATTTAAGAGTTTTTTTATCTATTCCTTAATTTCTATTTTTATCTTTACAAGTAGTTACCTGTTTGATGATTTTAGCATTGGTTAATGTAAATATCACAAACCTTGAATATTCAAGCAAGATTTTAAATAAAAATATGCTTGATCAAATGTAATTATAAATATTTGTGGAAAAAATATTAAATTATAAATTTAAATGACACATACAATCTCATACTTATATAGTTTATTATATTTGATAAAAATATGTGTTTAATATATATTTTAAGTCAAAATTAATTTATAATATCAAAATTAAATTTTTTTTAAAAAAATTAGAAATTTAGAGAATCTAATAGAATAAATTTATGGTTGTATAAATTTTTATTAGACCCTATATATATATATATATAATTCTAATACTGAAGAAGGGCATTTTGTTTAAAAAAAGTTTAAAAGTCAAACTTAACGGTCAACTAACGGTTTGGGTGGATGGAAATAGAATCTCAAATTATAAGGGAGGTTTGTGTAACATACATTTTAGTTTTAAGGGAGGTTTATATGGGTTTCTAAAATAGAGGGGAGGTCTGTGTAATTAAGATAAAACAGAAGGGAGGTTAGAGTATTTTACTCTAAATTAAAATACATGTTAGTTCAAGTCATAACTAATTTTTGCTGCAAAACTCAATCATCAACTTTACACTCTAAATCTCGTGTGACCCGCTCCATTACCCATTTATGCTTGACCCGGGTCAAATAATCACAACCCTAATTACATTAAAACTCATTTATGATAATTGCCAAATAATAATTGGGTGTAGCCTTTCAAAATTCAAATAATCTAATTATATTGAAACGCTTAATAATTGGAAAAGAATAATTTGGTGTATCCTTTCAAATTTCAAAATCTTCCATAACTGTAGGAAATAATAACTTTAATATTCCAATCCTAATTAATTCAATAATTGAATTAATTGCTAAATAATAATTGGGTGTAGCCTTTCAATGTTCGAAAATCATTATCTTATTATTTTAGATTCTATTTGAAAAATATGCATTTTTTCGAGCAATACGTTATTTTTTTTAATGTTAGTTTGAAAAATCTGAACACCTTTTTTTTTTTAAACTACAATTGAAGTTTTATTTTGATATACATATTATTTTGTTTTGAGACACGTTTGTAATTTGTACTTATAAATAATCACAACCCTAATTACATTAAAACTCCTTTATGATAATTTCCAAATAATAATTGGGTGTAGCTCTTCAAAAATCAAATAATATAATTACATTAAAACGCATTTATAATGATTGGCAAAGAATAATTGGGTGTGTCCTTTCAAATTTCAAAATCTTTCATGACTGTAGGAAATAATAACTTTAATATTCCAATCCTAATTAAATTAATAATTGAATTAATAATAGATCAATTAATAACATGAATCAATTGGGAAATTCAAAGCATTTTTGGTGTTGGGATCACGGCTTTAACGCTCATTCTCTCCAGGCCATACAATTCCAATTTATCAATTAGTACCTTAATTAATCTTGGCTTTTTCCTATACAATGTGAGCAATTGAAAAGATATACGCAGTATTGATCTTATACTTTTATGATAATTGCCAAATAATAATTGGGTGTAGCCTTTCAAAATTCAAATAATCTAATTACATTAAAACGCATTTATAATGATTTGCAAAGAATAATTAAGTGTATCCTTTCAAATTTCAAAATCTTCCATGACTGTAAGAAATAATAACTTTAACATTCCAATCCTAATTAAATTAATAATAGATAAATTAATAACATGAATCAATTGGGAAATTCAAAGCATTTTTGGTGTCGGGATCATGACTTTAATGCTCATTCTCTACAGGCCATACAATTCCAATTTATCAATTAGTACCTTAATCTTGGCTTTTTCCTAAAAATGCGGCATACAATGTGAGCAATTGAGTCCATGCATGTACGTAGCATTACACATGTTATAATTACCGTACAATTTAAATAATAACCTTAATCTTCCAAGATTGTTGGGAATAATGGCTGACATTCCCAACATAATTAAATTACTACCATTTAGTCCATGCATGTCATTGAAAGTTGTTTTTCCCGAAAATTTCTTCACATGCACGTACCATTATATATCTCAGTATAAGCCTCCCATCCTCATATCCAGCATAAGAGGACCATTCTTGAAGAATCAGTTACATCAACTCAATCAATGGCAAACATTGCTCATGCTTTACTCAAGAACATTGATGATAGCAAGGAAACCTGGAGCATTATTGTTAGGGTACTTAGGAAGTGGACAATGGCAAAGAAGGCTGTACCATTTGAGGTTTGGAAAGTCAGTATGCTATTAGTTGACGAACAAGTAAGTATCTAATGTAATTATCACATTCATCAAGTGAACATTATATTGTTTCTCATATTTCATCTAACTATTTGCAAACAGGGTGATCGAATTGAGGCTTCAATTGTCCAAAGGGGACAAATCCGTAGGTACATTGAGGATTTAAAAGAGGGTGAGGTGTACCAATTTGAGAACTTTGAAGTGTTGGCCAACAATAATGACTACAAAACGTGCTCACACCTTTAGAAGATTACGTTTCATACTAACACATTTTTTCAGAAACATGACTTCCAAATCCCTCTTCATGCATTTAACTTTGTCCTAGTCAATGACATCGCTAGCAGTGAAGCCACACATGAAGAGCTAATTGGTTAGTGTATATTTCTACCATGGTTTTTATTCAACATGTTTTATTCTAACCTGGACGACAAATTCATCCAGATGTGAAGGGCTACCTACAAGCATTTGGGAACTTAGTTGATCTAAGGAGAGACTTTGGCACGACGAAGAAATTGAATTTCACAATTGCAAATCTTAAGTAACATACTCTCTAGATTTAACATTAATCAATTTATGATATTAATATCTACTTTCATGTTAGTTCATCATCATCATAATCATATGAAAACATGTGCAGTGAAGTACATGTCAACGTAGCTCTATTTGGGGAGGTAGCAGTCAAAGCCTTTGAGGACAGAACAGAAGATCTAGATGTGCCCACCTTAGTTGTCTTACGGTTTGCTAGGATTACACAAAACAAAATTATTACATATATCTTTTATTTCCCAATAAATTCATTTTTTCTTTGTTTTAAAATTACATGCTTTTTTGTTTAAGGTTTTGGAGACATATGTAGTGCCTTCAGTGCCACACAAGTTTTTTTCAACCCTGATTTTCCAGACGTAAAAGACCTTTATGACAGGTTAAAATTTAGTTGTGTCCATGTTTTTTGTGCGTCTGTATACCTAAATTATATAACGTATAGGGTTTTCTAACGTAAATGTCGCATTTACTATACAACTCACCAATGACCCTGAGGCAAGTCAGGCTTTCACACAGATCTCCTCCACTGTGTCTCATGAGATTTCAAGTGACTCACTCTTATCATTCCCTGTCAGAATTCCTTTACATGAAATTTCAAAGTTATCAAAGGTAAATAGTTTTCATTTTAACTATTCCAGTATGTATACAATATATCCCGACCGCATCTTTTTTTAAGCTTACTAATATTTGCTTATGTGATGTGATTTGTAGGAATCTGAAATTGTTACCAAGGTAACAATCCAAAAGCTTGAGACAACACACGGTTGGTATTATGATGGATGTTCATGTGATAAAAAACCAATCTATGAGGGTGCTAAATTGATGTACACGTCATGTCATAGGGAAGTGATGAAGACCAAGCCTAAGTAAGATCAAATAGTATTCAACATTCTTCAATAATGTGTTTTCATATTTCTTTATGACTTAAACACTTAATGATTAACGACTTTCTGATCAATGATTAACGTTACCATTTGAGTGGTTATTTCTGACAGGTTCAAAGTTCATTACACAGTGTTTGATTCAACTGCAAAGTGTTCTATACTGTTGTTCAACCGACATGTATCTAAGATTTTAGGTTTTTCTGCAACTGAGCTTAAGACAAAGGTGTTAAAAATTTTTAGACTTATTCGTACTGATAACATGACATCTGTGATTTTCATCATTATGTTCTTTTAATTTTAGGCAGGGGCATCTTCATCTTTCCCAAAAGAGTTAACGACTAGAGCTGTTAGGAGGGTAATCGTGGTTAAGCTAAGGGTGAAGGACAACAACATAAAATATCCAACGAGTAGCATGAGTGTCTCGCACTTTACTACCGAGAAGGATATTGTTGAGAACTTTACCTATTCTGATGCCAGTTCCAATGAAAACGTAAGCTTGCTGTAATATAACTACTTTAATAGTCAACCTTCTTTTTCTAACCTCTACTGATGTTGCTTCCCAGATTTTGCCACTAGAGTCATCTGCATCAATAACTTTGGAACAAAATACCAGCAATGAAAAGGATGGCGATGGAGATGACATAAGCATATCTCAAATGGTGACTCCTATTGCATCAAAGAGAAAGAAGATTGCAAGCAATGGACATATTGAAGTTGATGATATTGGGCTGTCTAAATTGTCGACTCCTAGCTTTAATACAACCAGACCAACCAAAAACATCGAAATAGAAAAATAACCAGTGATCTTTTCTTCAAATTCTATTCTGTACTTTAATTCTGCATCCAATAAGTTTGTTGAAGGTCATGCTAATTTCATAATATGGATTTTGAATGTATTTTTTGCTTTTGTTACTCTGATGGTTGACTTTATCTATCCATTTAAAGAGTTATAATGCTTGGTGCAACTTTTCTACTTTTCAATAAAAGTGCTTATCTTATGTTCTTTAACTTATTTCATCTGTGATTTGTTAGTTGCAAGTATCTACACAATAAAAAGACGATAAGATTATATATACCTAATATGGCAATAAAACTGCATTTGCATTACACTTTCACAAAAACCCAGTACGTGTATGTTCCAGATAAAAAAATTTATCTTGACACGTTATGTACAAACAATGAATTTATTATTGTTAAAGCTTTATGTATGTTCGATATGAAGCGTATGTTGACACGTTCTAAATAGGAATCAAGATAATATCAATTTGGACATTCTTTTTTCTAATTGAGCTTTTTTATAAAATATCATGAATTTATTATTGTTAGATCTTTAAAGATACTACCACTAATATTAAAATTTGGAATTCACTTAAAGGGAAAAATGAATTATGTTAGATCTTTAAAGATACTACCACTAATATTAAACTGAGGACATCACTTAAAAGGAAAAAAAATTATTGATCCTATTTCAAATTAATGGTAATTTGAAATCTTGAAAATAGTTACAAATTATGCGATAGAATACATAGTTTAATTATCACCTTGGTTGATTTCAATAATTTTTACTATAATTAATATAATTAAATAAAGAAGAGATAATTTATTAATCCTATATCAAAATAAAATTAATTTTCAACCTTGACAATAATTATAATTTATGTGACGAAATACGCCATTCAATTATTATCTCGGCTGATTTAAATTATTATTACTATAATTACCGTACCTTTTTTAATAACATTGCAATAATTACCGTATGTTTTTAATTTGGCCCAATCTCGTCACATATTGTCACTGATTACTCGCTATAATTTACTTATTGGTTTCCCCAATTATTGGGGTATTTGCATCACAAATAATATTAATTACCTAATTAATTACCCAAATGATTTTTTTAGAATATTATTGCATTAATTATTCATTTTGTAGGTTTTGGTAACTAATCAAACTTAAAACGAGACATTAAGATCAAAAAAATTGATTGATTCTCATTCAAAATCCAATTAAAACCATTTTAGTAATAATCTCTGTTCCTTTTCTACCTAAATCAATGAATTTTCGAAAAACACTATTTATTGCCATAAAAGTGCCATTATCAAAATAAAATTAATTTTCAACCTTGACAATAATTATAATTTAAATAAATTAATAAATGGAAGGCTATGTGGGAGACAAAATTTGATAAAGCACTTGATGACATAAAAGTAAAGGGAACTATTTATTACCATAAAAGTGCCATTATCAAAATAAAATTAATTTTCAACCTTGACAAAAATTATAATTTAAATAAATTAATAAATTAGATTATGTTTGACGCGTAGGCAATTTCCCATCATACTATCGTTTGATATGACAATAAATAAGAGTTAAGGATAATCAATGGCTAATGTCGGATTATATTTACCTAGACCTATCTTCACTCATGGTCAGTTATATGTTGCTTTGTCAAGGGTTAAATCAATGGACGGCATCAAGATTTTAATACTTGATTCGGACAAGAAATCGACCAACAAGACAACCAATGTGGTTTATAGAGAAATTTTTCAAAATATCATGTAAGATTCATTTTTTTGTTGAAAGATTCTTTTGGTGATATATTTAGTAAAAAACCGAAATTGTAGGCATTTTACCTCTGCTTTATCAAATTTTGTCCCCCACATAGCCTTCCATTTATTAATTTATTGATACGTTGTTGATACACCAGGCATAATAAATTCTCCAAAAAAATATTCCCTCAAAATGTGATATATAAGCATGATTATAATCACCCTTTATGCATTTTTGAATTGAAAATTTAGTTTTACAAAAGTACAAATAAATGCATTATAATCATAAAAAATTAATCCTGTAATATACTATTAATCAGAATTCACATTTTCGTGCAATGCACGGGGGTTAACACTAGTTAATTAAAATACCTCCTCAGTGACAATAGATAAACAAGATGACCTCCAAAACCCAACTTCCCAAATGACATGTCGCGACGTCGTAGGTGGAGCTTAGACCAAAGCAAACCAGGCCATTTATGGCTGCCACAACTCCCACAATTTTCCAGATTATGGACTGATTTATAACATCTCTCATTCTGTTCTTTTCCATGTATATCAGAAACGGCCTAAAGTGATCATAAAAAAACCGGACAGGCTAGCCTCAGATAAAGCATAACAGAGAATAAAAAATATGAGAAAGATAGCATGTGTTTAATTCCTCAAGAATTCCAAAAGGAGAGCATATATAGCAGATATTGCACCTAGATTTCTGTTACAGACCGAAAAATCATCAAAGAGACGTACTAACCTCAATCAGATCAAACGCCCCCTCCCAATACACTGCCCAGGGAATCGTCGTAAGCACAAGATGATCGTAGCTCGATTGACGCGGAGACAAACTGATGAGAAAGGGATTGGTAAAGGAATCGACTTTTTGACTCACAGGTAGCAGAAGGCCGAAAGTATAGCAAGTGGGCTAATATTTAAATGATCTTTGCTTTATCAATGTAAATATATGCATAATCACGCCATTATCACTCAGAAAAGGGTTTTTACATCGGAATATTTTGGACCGGTTATATCGAATGAGGTCTTAAAAATATGACCAGTATCGATTATTAATATAACCGATCTTAAAAATACTTTTAAGATCGGTTATAGTAAAAACCAGTCTTAAAAATAATTTTAAGACCGGTTGCAAAACAACCGGTCTTAAAATATATACAATAAAAAAAAATAAAAATATATAATATATTTTCTAGACCGGTTTTAAAAATAACCGGTCTAGAAAATATTATCTGAATTAAAGACAATCATAAAAATAAAATGTTTATTATTTTTAAGACCGATTGTAGATAAGAACCGGTCTTAAATATTCAAAATTTTAGACCAGTTATTAATTAATAACCGGTCTTAAATATATATTTTAAGACCAGTTTTAAAATAGAACCGGTCTTAAATAATACTTTTAAGACTGGTTTTAATTGACAACCGGTCTTAAAACTGACCTGGATTTCAAAACCCGCTTAAATTTAGCTCTGAAATTTCATTTCAAGACTCAAGCACATCAGCAAAACCCCTACGTCTATTCGCGGCAGCTCCTCCTTTCCCCTTCTCTTCTCCGTCCTTAACTTCACCGCCGTCAACGGAGATTTGCTGTTGAATTCATTGTCGGAAGGCTATCATCGTTTGTTCCCTCCGATTGGTTTCATTCTCAACCTCGTTTTTATTGTCAGGTTTGTGTTTCCATTTCGTTTTTGGGTTTTTCATTGAAATTGTGAGATTACTTATCCTTCATTTTTTTTGTTCGATTCCTGCAGCAAGTGGCCAAGGACTGTTCAAATCCAGAGGAATAAGAGGATTCTCAAGCAAAGGTTAAAGGTACGGTTGAATTATTCTGAAATTGTGGACGTGGGTTTATTTTGGTGGTTTTCCATTTGCATTACAGACTATAGTTTAAGCTTGTTACTTCTAGTGGACCTGGGTTAATTATTCCATTTGAAAGTGATGATTTTGAGAGTCGTAGTGATGATTTTGATCCTAGTACGTTGAAGACTATAGTTTAAGCTTGTTGCTTCTAGTGGTGTAGCTTCTGTTATATTGTTTTGTTTGATTTAAGCTTGTTGCTTCTGTTATATTGATTTTGTAGCTTCTAGTTTCCTTCTTTTGATTCGGCCCTGCGATTTGAATTTAAAATCTTTACCTTGTGCATTGCAATTATTTGTTCATGTTTGCATAATTTGGAAATTGCTTTTGAACGATGCCTTTGTAGATAGTGCCGTGTTATAACAATAAGCACCGTGTAGCAAATTTGCCTTAAATAGTGTTCTTAAAGTGTTTTTAGACAATGAGTCATCCTAGTGATGGTACTCCCGATCCAACTAATCCAAATCAAAGCGAGCCTAGCAATGCTTCGAGTCATGAACACAATAAGCCACGTAACCGGCCTAGAGAAGGGGTAGGAGAGCCACCCGATTGAGAGACATTCCTCTCAATCAGAATACCAGGGGAAAAATTCTGATTGAGTTTGATAGATATTGGAAACCAATCGGGCCTAATGCCCAACGGTATAGGAGTTTTGTCAGCCTCCTAGCACGCAACAAGCCTAGCATCTTGATAGAGCAGTGGAGAAATGTCGATAGAGGTGTGAAGCGACATAATTGGGAAACTATCCAGCTCACTTACGACATTCCTGGGAGTGAAGTTTTGTATGACAAGACAAATTGTGATGAACGCTGGAGGAAGTTTAAGACAAATCTAGCCAACAATTATGTGCATATCGAGGTGGAAGAAGGTCAGCCTCTTCCTAATTCGTACGATCAGTATTCTTTTATTGACGAACAAACTTGGAAAGAATTTAGACGGCTTCGGACTACTCCAGAAGCATTGGTGAGTTGTTGACTTATTTTGTAATTGATTTGCTTATGAATTATGAATTGTCTTTATTGATTTATAATGACTTAATTTTGATTTCTTATTCACAGGAAAAAAGGAAAAAGGCCCAAGAGAGTGGTAGAAAGAATGATTGCCCCCATACAATGTCTCGTGGGGGGTATGCGAAGGCCAAAAAAGACTTGTTGGCGGCCAAACGGAAGAGATTGGAAGAAGCAGCTCAATCCAATTCTTCTGTTCTTCTTTCTCCACCATCTCCGATACGTCGAGAAGAGAAGTGGTTGTTCACTCGCCAAAAGAGGAGCGGGTCTTATACGAGTGAACAATCTCGTGTAGTCGGTGAGAAAATTGTAAGTATTGTTGTTGACTTGTTGTTATTAATTATTTAGTAAACAGATTTCATTACTAATATTTGTCATCTGTCTTATAGGAGGAGCTTCAAAAAAAACAAGCTGAGGGATCGTTTAGGTCGGATGGGAGGAATGACATCCTGACCGTAGCTACAGGAAAACTTGAGCATCCCGGCCATGTTAGGGGGATTGGATGAGGGGTAGGCATAAGGGATTATTTTGGAGCACCCCCACGCCGTTCCTCAAGTGGTATGGTGACTAGGGAGGAGATGAAGTGTATATTGGCCACTATGAGGGCAGAAGCTAGGGCCGAGGCAGAAGTATCATTTGATGCACGATTTGAAGAAAGGTTCAGCAAGATGAAGGAGGAATGGATGATCATGACAAGCACAAGACAAGCAAAAACCAATGCTCCTCAGGCTCATTCCCTAAACCCTAAACAGAGCACTAAAGGGAGTTGCATTGGTCAGTTATCAGAGGGTCCTGGCGGCCAAATTGGTGAGCCTTGTGACTTGTTTGTGGAGGATCCTCTGAGATGATTGGTTGCACAGGGGAGCGTACACAACTTGGGATCAACTGTTCACCACCAAGAAATAAAGGATGATCAAGTCAGAGTGGCAGTTAAAGAGGTGATCATTAAGATGCACCTCTCCCTATCCCTGTTGATGACTTCAAGGTTGCGGGCGATGTCATCAACTCTTTCATCTTGTGGCCAAAGAACCTTGTTTCTGATCGAGCTGAGGAATCCCCGCCGCCTCCGCCTCCACTTCTGCCTCCCTTCACTCAAGATGTTTCACGGCCTCCATTGAATATCATGCAGCAAGTGATTCTGATGGCATATGATACATCCTTTGCAACACTACTATCTTGAGAGGGATGATTTAATGTCCCTGGTAGCTCCTCTACAACAGCTTACGATTTCGATTGTCCAGCTCTTTTTGATGTAAGTATCTTCTCAAATTGGAAGTTAATATTTTACAAATTACGCCGTTAAACTTTGATTTAATGTCCCTGCTTGAATTATTGTAGGTTGATGCATCGCAGGTTGGTTGACTCTGGAAAAACCGATAAATTTGGACTCCTATGCCCAATTCAACTCTACGACAAAGGGACCACTTCTTCTATCAGACACACATACTTATCGCACAGGCTAAGTGAAACCGCAATTGAGTGTTTCTTGGCTCTATATTTGCATGGATAAGACAAATTTATATTTCATACTATACATAATATTTTATATTTACTTAAAAGTTTTCCCTTTTTTCAGTGATCATTGGCAATTGGCTATTTTATGCAAGAGGAGTTATTCTGTCATCCTCTTATGCTCCCTCCACCTCAGCAAGCCAACTAGTGAATTGAAGAAAAGCTTGAATTCGTAAGTTTTCTTGCATTATTAATTACCTTTTGTGTGCAAAATTTATGGAATTTGTGTAAAATAAGTAACGTTTGTGATTTTGATGATATAGGGCTATGCGGACATTCCAACACACTGCTTGTGGTAGGCCTATGCGTGAGGTAAAAGACCCTACATGGATCTTGCTAAAGGTTAGTTACATATTGGTTTGTTTTAAGAATGTATTCAATAATAAGTCATGCTTTAATTTTATACTTGTTTTAACGATATCATATTATTTTTCAGACTCGTAGGCAACCACCGGGGTCCAACTTGTGTGGGATGTATATTCTGAGGCACATGTATAATATTATTACCCTAGGCACAATAGAACTTACTGAAGAGGTAAATGTATATATATATTTCAAAAATTTTGTACTATTATTTTTTTAAGTGAATTTAATGTTTTGCCTGGCTTTGGTATTTCAGATGTTTGAACTTGTTGACTCTTTTCCAGAAGAAGATATCGAGCACATTCGCAAATGTTATGCTAAATTCATTTATGAACTTTTACAATAGTGAGTTCTTGTAAAACTGAGGAATTGTTTTGTGTATATTGATGAATTGACATGGTGGTTAATTGGGTGCAAATATTGTTGGTTGCATGATTTGACATGTTTGTTGGTTTTAAGATGATTTTTGTATATTTTGATGAATTCACTAGCTTGTTGGTTGCATGATATATATATGACATGGTTGAATTCATTTATGCCTCCTGAACATTGTAAGTGGAACTGGTAAGTGGAAGGTTAAAGCAAAAGGAAATGGTAAGTGGAAAGTTAAAGCAAAAGGACATTATAAGTGGAAGCAAACTGAACATCATATGGCACTTAACAAGTATGACATTGCAGGTAGCAATTCAAGGATGTGTTCTGGTAAAAACCTAATCACACACATTTAAAAAAAACAAAATATAACACTTTTAAGACCGGTTGTTAAAAATAACCGGTCTTAAAAGTAATTTTAAGACCGGTTTTATGTAGAACCGGTCTTAAAAATTACTTTTAAGACCGGTTATTTTTATAACCGGTCTTAAAAATTTCTCTAAAGCCCCTTCCCCCAGAGGTCTTTTAAGACCGGTGCTCATGACAACCGGTCTTAAAATTGTTACTTTTAGACCGGTTATTAATACAACCGGTCTTAAAAATTAGACTTTTAAGACCGGTTTCAAAACCGGTCTTAAAAATGACATACTTTTAAGACCGGCTGTATCAAGACCGGATCCAAAACCTATCTAAAAAGTCAATTTTAACCGGTCTAAAAACCCTTTTATGTACTAGTGTATATTCGATTATTCGGAGGCCGGAGCATTCATTGCAGGGACATGTAAAAGTAGTCCTTCTTGGTCAAATCTTCAAAATGAGGCCTTGCATTGTGAGGACGAGATTCATAACTAAAAAATTGTGAATTGTAACGTGAAAAAAAGTTTGGTGATGAAGAAAGAATGGGGTGTGTGTGAACAAAAAGAGTGTATGAAGATAGGGACAGGTAAATACTGCTTCCCCAAGTAGGTCAAATTTTCGTGGTGTAGAAGTTTTGTGATTTTTCTGCTCATCAATGTTTTATTATTATCTTTATATTATTATCCATATCCGATTTAGTGTTTGTAGTTATTCCTCTCAATACAGACGTTGCTTATCAATGTTTTATGTGTGTATGTGTATTATCATGTTTATTTTTAGTTTTTTACTATTCCCTCCTACCTTTTTTTTTTGATACAAGAAAGCAACCAAATCCAAAGCCCTATTGAGATCTATCCTTCCGAACTACGCTGTCCAGTTCTGGAAACGTAGTCGAGATGAAGTGAGAACCAGGGGAGGCCGAGAGACCTACTTTAGCAATTACATTCGCAGCTTCATTCGCCCATCGCCAGATATGTACCAAAGAAACACACCACTCACGGCCCAGCAACTGCTTTGCTTCTTCGATGATGCATCGGTCAGCATGAGTGTCATAATCATCATTATTAAGTATTTCAATAGCCTCCGATGAGTTAGATTCCACCACCACCTTCCTAAACCCCATATCCCATGCAACCTTGAGTCCATGGAGGCATCCCCATAACTCAGCAGTAAGACAATCTCCTTCTTCCCCTCGGAACATGAAGGCTTTCAGGAGCTCGCCTTGTTCATTGCGAATAACTCCACCACTCGCTACTCCTGGAGTTAGATTTGAGAATGCACCATCAACATTCACCTTCACCCACCCTTGATCAGGCGGTTTCCACTTCATCCCAACTTCATTCTGTCTCGATTCTGGCAAACGGCCTTTCCAGAATCGCTGCCTAGCGTCTTGTATGCCACTTAAAATAGCACGAACATTAATTTGAATGGTTACATTAGGAATAAACTTGTTCTCGAAGACGAAAGAGTTTCGATGCCTCCACAGGAACCAGCACGTAAGAACAAATACCTCCCTCTATGCATCATCGTGATTTCCTTTGTTGGTAGAGCATAAGTTCCAGCGAAACCACTCGGAGCACTCCATCGAGCTGAACTTCCTCCATCTTCTCGGCGATACCATCTCTTGCCAAAGTGCCCTAGTCATTGGACACTCTCGAAGGACATGTTTCTGATCCTCGACCTCTGAGTTGCACATCGGACATGCAAACTCAGCACTCAATCCTCGCTTGTATCGAGAGGCATTAGTCAAAAGCCTGTTATGAGCTACTAACCATAAGAACATCTTACATCTCTCAGGTACTTTAAGTTTCCACAACTTAGCCCAGAACATGTCTGTATGGTTGTTATTACCCTGCAAGGATACATAAGCTGCGTGAACAGAAAAGCGGGCATTCCTATTCCCTTTCCAGCATACGGGCCTATCTCCCGACACCTCTAAGCCCTCATGTACCCTACTCCATGTCTTCTTAATCCCATTCCATAGATTTGAGCCAGGTTTTTCCATATCAATTCTTGGGATTATGTCAAAACCACATTTATATTTATTCCACACAACCTTGACCCAAAAATCATCCTTCTGGGCTACCATCTTCCACCCAATTTTCATAAGGAAGGCGTTGTTCTGATTCCTCACATGTCGAATCCCCAGGCCGCCCTTCTTCTTGGGTTCACACACAGTTTCCCATGCCACCAATGGAATTTTCTTATGTTCTTCAGATGTGCCCCATAAGAACTGACGATTACATTTATCCAGTGTATCACATATGGTACAAGGCAAAGAAGAAGTTTGCATCATATACCTGGGAATAGCTAAGGTAATGGATGTTATAAGGGTAGCTCTTCCAGCAGAGGATAAGGTAGAAGCTTTCCAGTTTGACAACCGCATTTTTACTTTATCAACGACAGTCTAATATGTATCCTTGGTTACTCGCTTATGGTGCAAAGGGACTCCGAGGTACTTCCCTAAGTCACTGGTTATAGAAAAACCGAGAGTAGAGCACAATTCACTGCTTCTGGTATGATTCGCATTTCTAGAGAAGAATACTCTCTTTTTTTGTTGGTTTACTTTCAGACCCAAACTATTGCAGAAGGCTTGGAGGCATGTGTTGATCACATTGGCTTGTTCAATAGAGGATTCAGCAAAAAGAATAATATCATCTGTAAAGAATAAATGAGAAATGGGTGGTCTATCCCTAGTGAGGTGAATGGGCTTCCAACATCCTTCCTGATTAGCCTCTTAAATAAGATGAGCAAGTTTTTCCATACAAATAACAAACAAATATGATGAGAGAGGATCCCCTTGTCGGACGCCTCTTGATGGATGGAAAGACTCTGCCTTATCCCCATTCCATAAAAGCTGCATAGTAGATGTTGAAATACACTGTGAAATCACTGAAATGAGATTACCTGGGAGACATAGTTCCTGAAGACATTTACTAAGGAAATTCCAGTTCACTCGATCATAAGCCTTCTCAAGATCAATTTTGATGGCTATAAACCCTTTCTTGGAATGCATATTTCTCATAGAATGTACCACCTCTTGAGCAACAATTATATTATCACTGCTGTGTCTTCCCGGAACAAAGCTACACTGGTTAGGGGATATCACCTGTGGGAGTATGTACTTCAGTCGATTTACTATCACCTTCGTTACAGCTTCATATATCACATTGCAAAGGCTTATTGGGCGTAGGTCCCGTATTCTCTCAAGGGGTCTTTTTTCGGAATGAGCACTATTAGTGTGCCATTGATGTCTCCAATAGCTTGCGGGTTAACAAAAAGCAATTTAACATAATGTACAACGGTTTGAGAAATTGTACCCCATTGATTCTGATAAAATAAAGCACTAAAGCCATCCGGGCCCGGCGATTTGAGTGCATTCATGCTAAATATAGCATCTTTAATTTCCCCATCCGTGATCTCACATCCACACCATCGTAATAGGCCTTCATCTATATCAGGGAAGGAGACACTACAAACAAGATCTGGTCTAATCATCTCTTCATCAGAAAATAATGTAGAGAAAAAATTAGTGGCCATGAGTTTAATCAGATTAGTATCATACACCCATTCTCTACCATCATCCTTAATTGCTTCAATTCTGTTAATCTTTTTTCCCTGATTAGCATGAGAATGAAAATATTTGGTGTTACGGTCACCGTAAATTGTCCACTCTGCTCTAGCTTTTTGAGCCCATAAGAGGGATTCCTGATGTAAAACATCCTCTAATTCTTTCCATACCTGGAACTGGAGGTCTTCATAATATGGGATCATACCATATCGAGAGACAAGACGATTAATTCCATCCAGCCTACGTAAAAGTTTTCGCTTCCTAGCCTCTGTATGCCCGAATACTCCTTTATTCCATTTGGAGCAAGCCGCTGCAAATTGAGAGATATTTTGTGCCCAAGGAAGCTCATCATGCCAAGCTTGTTTCACAAACTCATCAAATTGTTCATGTAGCACCCATGCAGCGATAAACCGAAAAGGACGATTGGGCTTACCTCCTATGTCAGGTGGTTGCAAGTGAAGGAGCAGAGGCCGGTGATCAGACTTAAAGAATAGCAGGTGGGTTACTGAGGCATCTGGGAAATCACTCAACCATTTATCATTAACAAGTATACGATCCAGTCTAGCTTCCGTGGTCCCTCGTTTCCATGTGAACTTTGGTCCAGCAAATCCCATGTCATTCATTTTATGTAGATCAACCCATCTAGTAAAGTCCCGGTCATACGAGGTCCGATGCGTGGCCGTGGAGTGTCTCTCGCTATCTAATAAAGTCCCATTCAAATCACCACCAACTGCCTAAGCACATTGAATTGATAGTGCTAACCGAGAGAAATGTTCCCATAGCACTTTACAAGTCATCAGGTTCGGACTCGCATAAGTTACAGTAAGTATCCATGTATTGGAGGCTGTAGACCGCATTTGTAAGTGCATGAATTCAGGATTAGATTCTAATACTTCAATGGATAAAGTATTTTCATTCCATAGGCACCAAATTCCTCCGTTATATCCAGTAGAATCAATGATCTCATACTTGCTAAAGCCCATTTGTTGGACTCTTCTGTGAGTCAAAGTCTTGTCACATCGTGTCTCAAGAATTGCCAAAAAATCCAAATGATAGTATTGTTTTAAATCACGCACTAGAGCTGGGAAACTTCTTGCTCTAGTACCACGAGAATTCCAGATCATACAAATCATAAGGAAACCATATGCAGCTGCTTGGGTGATTGATCCTCCCCCTCGGAAATATCCTGTTCCTGCATTACATCATCCATAATATTTAACTCCGGTGCGCACTTGAGCCCCTCTTGGTGCCTACTATTAGATTTCTCAATAGGCTCAATTTCTAGTACTGGACATATTCCCCGTTGCAATTCTGTTTGGCCATTATGAGCTATTAATAAAGTTGGGTCAAGCCCAACTTTTGACTCAACATTACTTTGCCAATTAGTAACCGTGGGCTCCAATGATTCTTTTTGCAAAATTTGAAAAGAGTTCTCCAAAGTTGTCTTTACATCCTGGCCCACTTTTGAAAAGTGTTTTACATTATCACGTGCAGAAGGCTTATTCTCTTTTCCCTTGAATTTTCCACATCCTTTACTCTTCCTTTTTGAACCAACTTGGACCCATTCGGTTTTACTGGGCCCCACTTCCTTCCCACCCCCTTTCATATTCATATCCCTATGTTGGAGCCTATTATCTTCATTGACCTTTTTTGTCAACTTGCTATGATCATGGGATGACTTTACTTCCTTCTTCTCACCCTCCACACGATATTTGCTAAGAATATCCCCTGATTTCCTCCTATCATCATGCTGTTTCGTTTTGCTTTTAATATCATTCACATCCATCTTAATTGCACTACTCCTAAATTCCCGTTGCAATATCCGAATTTTCCCAAATGGGCAATCATTTGCTGCACCATCGCCGGTCATTATGGTTGATCCCATCACCGCCGTTAGAGTCACAACTCCAGCCTTACCACTCCCTTCACCCTGCTTCCGATTAGCATCTGTCTGCTCTTCCTCCTCCCGGTATACCCCTAGATAGGCCTCCTTTACATGGCCATATTTACCACACATAAAACAAACTTGATGGAGGCCTTCATATATGATCGGATGCTCCTCTCCAAACACCGTATAGGATGGCAAGAGGGGTTGTTGTAGATCAATCTCTACACACATCCTTGCAAAGCCGCCTTTGTTATATATAGAAGTAGATCGGTCAATTTTAATCGTTTTCCCAACCATGTTTCCTATCCTCCTTAAGGATTCAACATTGTAGAACTCAAAAGGGACATCAGGTAGCCAGATCCAAGCCTCAATATTTCGTTGTAGATCAGCTTTCCAAGGATTAAAATTTGGCCGCCACCTCTGCACTATCAGATAGTGGTCTTCAATCATCCACGGACCCTCCTGGAAGGCATAGTCATGATCCTCTTTATGAGAAAATGATACAATGAAGTACCCATTGTTCAACGGGATAAGCTTGAGAGGGTTACGAGGCTGCCACATCCGGTTAATACGGTCAAGTATAAGGTACGTGGGAAAATTTACGCCCAACACCTTGATAATGAGAGAGTTCATCCAAGGCCGACACCATACAGTATACTCTTCCTCAGTAAATTTTAACACCCCCGGTTTCCCTTCCAGCCTGTGGGTGTGTACCTCTTCGTCCGCTGAGTCCTCTTCATCCACACTGGACTCCTTCTCTTTCTCGTTCATTCTATGGAAATAATCCTTCCATCCTTGCACTATGTCATCTTCCTTAGCATGCTTCATTAGGAAACCTCCACAACTTGGTGCAAGAAGCTTATCTCGATAAGAGAATTGACTCAGACGGCCCCCGTACCTCTGTGGTAGTCCTTTTGGAAGAACCTATGCCAGCATCCGTCGTTTGGTCCTTCTTGCCAAACTCGAATCCACCAATGTCTTGTTCTTGACCGCCTTTGTCCCACTCTCTTTCGCCCTCACCATCGCCACTTCCATCAGTTGCATCCTTCTTTCCGCCATTAACTCCTTTCGCCCTCCCACTCTCTCTCGCGCTTTCCATTGGTTGGAGAATTGATCATAGTCATAAATATGACCTATTTGTAATATTAGTCAATATTTTTTCTAATTTATCCTTATTGATACTCTTTCAACAATAATCAAGGAGGAGAGGGAATGAAGGAATTAAGGAAGGTGATTAAGGTGTTTTAGAAACTACATGTCATATTATCTAATTTAACTAATTAACTTTCATAATCTAATCAAATTAAATAAATAAGTCTTATATTAAGAACCAAATGAAGTATTTGTTAACATGACTATCATTTTGTGGAGAGAAAAATATGTGTGCTTTTAAAAAGGGAAGAATCCCACAAAAAGAAATTTAAAAATAGAAAAATACAAAATGATGTTTCGAATATTTATAATACTAGAGAAATATTATACCTGATTTATCCTTTTTGAAATTAAAAGGAAATAACACAAATGCCCTCAAAGATATTTTTTTTTTAAAAAAGTAACCCCACCCCCGCCGGCCACTGGCAACCACCAGTGACATATCCTTGCCAGCATTGGAGCTTCGGTGGCTGGCCGGCTGCCGGCGGGGTGGGGTTTACCTTTTTTTTTTTAGTTAAAAAAAAGAGTATCTTTGAGGGCATTTGCATGATTTCTTTTTAATTTCAAAATGGACAAATCAAGTCTAAAATTTTTCTAATATTATAAATATTCGAAGTACCATTTTGTCATTTCCTATTATTAAAATTCTTTTCGTTCGATTTTCCCCTTAAAAAATCTGAATCTTTATGCAAATATTTGAAACTAAGACCGTCTTAATATATACACTTTTAATTATTATAAAACTTTAACAAATCATTACATGTTTATGAGTTATGATAATACGAGACAATATATAAAATTAGAGATAAGCAAAGGGCACGCATTTTCTTTGAATTATGTAATTTTATTTAGATGAATTTATATTTAATTATTTTTAAAAACTTCGTATAATGCGCAACACTAATTAATATCATTGAATGGATTTTAAAAGAATGAATTGAATTCATAATTTCACAGGAGTACTTGCAATAAAAAAGGTCACAAACATGAAAAAGACTGATTAATCAAAACGAGACTCACTTTGATTCCCTATGTCTCTTGCGTAAGCAACGCAACTGTGCATGATTTTTTTTTTTTTTTTTTGGTTCACCTTGATACGTATGCATGGCTGGGTCTCTATGTGGCTTCATATTGGGCAGTGGCCCAAAAATGATTTTTGCTTTTGCTTTTCAAATTAATTTCTTCACATTTGCATAAAAAAAAAAAAATTTCTTCACATTGTCTTGTCTTGACAGTAGAACGAGTAATAAATTAAATATAGGTGAAAATAATGTTGCCAAAAGGATTTTGATAAAGTGTTTGACCGAGGACAGGAGAGCTTTTGTAATGATCTACAATTGAAAATCAAGCAATGCAGAAGATAATATGTGCCATTAATTTAGGACCTAATTAGAAAATTGATATTAGTTCTAAATGTATGATATATTTCACATTTTTATCTATTTTCCTCAAATTAACTCTATTAATATTCCCTCAATAATAATCAACTAAGTAGGAGAGGGAGGAGAAATTAAAGAAGATGATTAGAGTGTTTTAGAAAAAAACATACCACTACTTATGGCGAGCAGTTTCCCTCCTTTGCCCCAAAAGTAAAGGACCTCCTTTGCTTTTCTCTGAGCCGTTGAATTAAGATCTTAACGGTCCAGATTTAATATATTATAAAAATATTATTATCATAATAATATTTTATTATTATTATAATAATATTTTATTATTATTATTATTATATTTTTATAATATATTAAATCTAGACCGTTGAGATCTTGATCCAACGGCCCAGAGAAGAGAAAA
Organism: Inga oerstediana; assembly: GCA_963210345.1. NCBI lineage: Eukaryota > Viridiplantae > Streptophyta > Magnoliopsida > Fabales > Fabaceae > Inga > Inga oerstediana. Next base: position 62,320,265 of record OY723408.1, read on the forward strand.
GGAGATCCTTTACTTTTGGGGTAAAGGAGAGAAATCGGACTCCTACTTATGTTATGTGGGTGTACACAATGTATCAACTAATTTATTTAAAGTCCGCAACTTCATTTCTAATAGTCAATCGTCAACAGATTTGAATGTAATTAATTATGGTGGCAGTGACATTTGAATAAACTAAATTGCCTCCTCAAGACGGCATCAGAGGTCTTCACCGCACTATTTCCCCCCTCAAAGTCAGAACAACGTTTTTCCTTTCTTGGGAAGCAAGTCATGTCATTACCACGATTTCTGTGATTGACTCTAAACTTCAATTTCCAAATTGCTGAATATTCCCACACACTGTTCAAATCTATCACAGTTAACAACCTCCTTAACCCCTTTTGCTAAAAAAGGCTCATTCAACATCTCCCTTTTTCTTTATACCCATCATCCCACCTTACTTGTACAAATAACATCCCATTTTTTCATGTGTATTTTAACCTACTCCAGTTAAAAAAACAACGAGATACCATGAAGTACCAATCCTCCCAAAACAGAGGAGTAGCCAATAATAATTCACTCTATTTCTTAACTCGAAAATTATACATTGATTAGAACGAGCAAGCTAATGACTGTTTCACGCATGACAATGTAAAAAAATTCTGTACAGATATGTAAAATTGGGAATTTTTGCAAGAACTAAATTAAATTTGAGCTGACCTTGACAAACTTCTCAGTTCTAAGGAGGTAACATCAGCGCATTTCAATTACTTGCTCTCTCAACTATATATTAAACTTGTCATTTCAGAAATTAAATCACTACAGATTAGGTTACCTAATCAAGGCGATAAAAACATCACAAGAGTTTATCAGTTGTTTTGACCACAATAATGAGTGGACCTGTTCTTCCTATCCTTTCTTCTTTTTATGCCTTATTTGGTTTAAGAAAAACAGAAATTTTTTCTGTATTGCATATCTGTTAGAATATCAGACTTTGGTCATTCCTTACCTTTGTAGTTCTAAAGATTCTCTTGCTTTCCTTGTAGCTTCATCCCCTCGTGTAACCTTCACAATTGCTAGAGTTGGATTCAGATCAGATCTGCATTTAAAAAGAGATGAGTCAAATTTGTGCAAGTTCCTGGATCCTCCTAGCATTACAAATCCTCAGTGGATTGCTCCTTTTGTGCTTGAGTTCAACATTTACCTCTGCAACTGTGACCCTACAAGGAAATGAAACTGATTTTCAAGCTTTGCTTGACTTCAAGAGTCGGATATCTGAAGATCCATTTAAAATATTGAGTTCCTGGAATAACTCCATCCATCATTGCAAATGGGTAGGAATCACCTGCAATATCTCCACCGGACGGGTGGTGCAACTGAGCCTTGGACAACAGAGATTGGCTGGCACTGTTCCACCTTCAGTAGGAAACCTCACATTCCTCAGAGTACTTAATCTAAGCATCAACAGCTTCCATGGTGAATTTCCTAATGAAGTGGGACGTCTGCTATATCTTCAAACTCTAGACCTCACCCTTAATTACTTCACTGGAGGTATACCAAGTAATCTAAGTCACTGTAAGGAACTGAGGATTTTATTTGTAGGTAGTAACAATTTCACAGGAAACATCCCAACATGGATGGGCAATTTATCTTCTTTATCTTATATTGGGCTTCGAGTGAACAACTTCCATGGAAGCATACCAAAAGAGATGGGCTATTTATCCGGCTTGAAATTTCTTAGAATAAGTGGTAATTACCTATCTGGTACAGTTCCTCCTTCTATTTACAACATTTCCTCTTTATGCTTCTTCAGTGTTTCTCAAAACAATCTGCAAGGTAGCATACCACCTGATGTTGGATTAAGCCTTCCTAACCTTGAGATATTTGGTGGGGCTGTCAACAATTTCACCGGAACTATTCCAGTATCATTGGTAAATGCTTCAAGGCTACGACTTGTTGATTTCGCTGAAAATGATCTCACTGGAACACTGCCTAAGAACATAGGAGTTTTAAAAAGTTTATTTAAGCTCAACTTTGATGACAACAGGCTTGTATCTAATGGAGAAGATTATGGTGGCCTAAGTTTTGAAATTACTTCTCTGGTTAATTGCACTGAACTTGAAGTTTTAGGTCTTAGAGGAAATATGTTTGGAGGAGAATTGCCCAACTTAATAACTAATTTATCAAGCAGACTAAGAAGATTAACATTAGGTGAAAATAAATTATATGGAAGCATACCTGGTGCAATTGGAACTCTTGCTAGTTTGGAAGATCTTGGATTGGAAGGAAACCTTCTAGCTGGCATTGTTCCTGATGGACTTGGTGCACTCCAAAATTTGGGCCAATTGAATTTGAATGTAAACAGATTTTCAGGAACAATCCCTTGGTCTCTAGGAAACTTAACTTCATTAACAAGGCTCTTCATGGAGGATAACAACTTTGAGGGAAGTATACCTTCAAGCCTCGGAAATTGTCAGAAGCTTCTGGTACTGAGTCTTTATAATAACAAGCTCAGTGGCACCATTCCAAGACAAGTGATTGGCATTTCTTCACTTTCAGTGTACTTGGATGTCTCAAATAATGTTCTTACAGGACCTTTACCAGATGATGTGGGAAATTTAAAGAGTCTAACAAAGCTGGTACTCTCAGAGAACAACTTTTCTGGTGTCATTCCATCTTCTCTTGGAAAATGTGTCAGCTTGGAGCTGTTGCAATTGCAGGGTAATTCGTTTGAAGGGGAGATTCCTCAAAGTTTTGAGGGTCTAAGAGGTTTAGAAGATATAGATCTTTCGCGTAACAACTTTTCTGGGAAGATTCCTGAATTCCTTGGTGAGTTGGCTCTCAGGCATCTCAATCTTTCTTGCAATAACTTTGAGGGTGAAGTACCAAAGGCTGGGATCTTTAAAAATGCAACTTCAACTTCAATCGATGGAAACAGAAAGCTCTGCGGCGGTATCCCTCAATTTAACTTGTCTGCTTGCACAACCAGAAAGGCTTCATCGTCCAGAAAATCTCTTGCCCTCAAGTTGACAATCCCTCTTGCTGGCACTCTGGTAATTGTCAGCCTTCTCTCATGCTTTCTGGCATTCTTTTTAACGGTGAAACGAGCAAGAACAAGATCAAAAGCAAGTGCAATCACTTTAAGGAATTTGACGAACCCAGAAATTTCTTACTCAGAGCTCGCTAGATGCACTGGTGGGTTCTCCCAAGAAAACTTGATCGGCTCTGGAAGTTTTGGTTCGGTATATAAAGGAACTCTTGCAGATGATGGAGCATTAGTCGCAGTGAAAGTATTAAATCTTCAACAAAGAGGAGCTTCAAGGAGTTTCATTGACGAATGCAAAGCTTTGAGAGGAATAAGGCACCGGAACCTGCTCAAGATCATTACTGCTGTATCAAGCATTGATCACCAAGGTGATGACTTCAAAGCTTTGGTATTTGAGTTCATGTCCAATGGAAATCTAGATGATTGGATACATACAAAAGATAATTTGGAAGGGCAAAGCAAGAGATTGACATTCATCCAAAGACTGAACATAGCAATTGATGTTGCATGTGCACTCGAATATCTACACAACTTTTGTCAAACACCGATCGTGCATTGTGATGTAAAGCCAAGCAATGTGCTGCTTGATGAAGATTTGGTAGCCCATGTGGGTGACTTTGGACTAGCAACCCTTCTATATGAAGAATCAAGCGACTCTTCCACATCCAAACAACACTCAATAATATCAGGTGGCCTAAAGGGTTCTATAGGGTACATTCCACCAGGTATGATTTTATTGCTCACACACAGATAATCTGAAAGTTCTAAATTCTATACAAGTTTCATTGAATTGAATTCAATATAATGGTTCAAAAGCTGTGTCAATATAATGAACTGAAATGCTTACAGAGTATGGTATGGGTGGGCAGCCTTCAACATTGGGAGATATCTACAGCTACGGGATACTATTACTAGAGATTTTCACAGGAAAAAGACCCACAAATGATGAATTTGAAGGCGGAATGGGAATCCACCAATATGCTGAAATGGCTTTGCCCAATCATGCCATGGACATAGCTGATCCTTTTCTGATATCTGAAGAAGTAGAAGATGAAGATGAAGAGAAAGCAATATATTCGGAGAAAGCTACAGGTCGGAGAGTAATGGAGGAATGCTTGGGTTCGTTGATGCAAGTGGGAGTGTCTTGCTCTGCAAATGGGCCTTCGGAGAGGCTGCAGCCTATGACTGTGGTCGTTAATAAACTCCGGGCAAGCAAGAAATCGTACGTCTCCAATTCCAATTCATTATTAACAAAAAATTACTAATATTCAGTAATCACTGTTTGCTATGGTTTTTAAATATATCCATTTACCAGGTTAAAACAATTCTCAAATTAAATATGCTTTGTACTTGATAGGTGTGGTTGTCAGGTTATGTGTTTCTTCTATTTCTGTTTGCAATGGTGTTGTTATGTGCGTCTGTGTGTTTTTTTTTTTTCTAATTGTATCTCTATATATAATGAAAATTTTGTAAGAAATCCTATGCTTTCGTTCCTTAATATAAAATTAATGTACCTAATTTAATTAGATTAAGAAAGTTAGTTGAGTTAGTTAAAATAACATATTTTTTTTCTAAAACACCCTAATTATTTTTCTTAATTCCTATCATCTCTCTCTTACTTAATTTTTTTTTATGGAGCATGAACAGACATAATTTTAAAAAATATTGATAAATATAAAAAATATATTTTATATATGGGATCAAAATGAACTCCTTAAACAAATCTTCTATTAAAGAAAAAAAGGAATACATTACCATTATGAATAGTATGATTTATGCTGGCAAAAAAAAAAAAAAAAAAAGAATAGTATGATTTATTTTTTATATATACCCCGTTAAATGCATATATAGAGCAATATGCATCTCATTTATACTACTTACGCTTACTATAAAAATCCGACACAGTTATGATTATGGTTTATTTATAAATAATCACACTAGCTTGTTTAGAAGAAGAGCTAGGATGAATAGTTGCATTCATTTTGTTATACATTTTATTTTATTATAGATATTAATAATCAATGATTAATTCCATTACTAAAAAAATAAATTGTGGAGAGGGATGAGTGTACTTTTTTAGATATGTATAATTCAATTAAATATTAAAATATATTACTGTATCCTACTCCGAGTTTTTTCTTTTTGGTTAAAAAACCGCAAACAACATATAGATAAATCTACTGCACTTTTTGCTCATATCAGCGAAGGGATTCAGAACTATCTACGAAACTATTTTCCCCAAAATTAACAATGCATAAGAATTGATATGAAAATCATTTTGAACTGAAATATAATGCATATTTTATAATCAAAACACAGCTTAATTCCATCATTCATCCTTAGATGTTAAACTGGTGTATCATAATCCGAAATATCAAAATAAACAGAAACTTGAATTTGTCCCAATAATCTATATTAATTGCAGCCATGTAATGATAGAAACACACATAAAATTAACATCAATGCAATTTTTGCTCCCTTAAATTTATTTTCATTTTAATTTTTGACCCCACAAATATTAAATTATAGGTTTTGGTTTTATAAATTTCATTTCATTTAAAGCATCAATCCTTATAATTTAATAAAAGGATGAAAGAGCAAAAATATCTATCTACGTATCCTGCAAATGTGTTTGGCAATATATACAATTTTTGGGTGTAAAAATATTTATAATCTTTAAAAAAAAAGGATAAAAATGACAATTAATGAAGGCAAATGTTTGTTAATTTATGCTTTTGTGGGCCCCACTTTAATCATTTTCAAATAATTATTTTAAGGGAAAATTGTCCAAATATGCTTCATTGGGAACTTATTTGCTAAATGGGACTTTCAGATGCAAACAATCTTCCCCATGTGCGAAAGATCTTCCTTTGTATTCAAACAATCTTTCCCTATATTCAATATATCTTCCCAATGTGACATGTCCCTTTATTCAAACAATTGTCCCTTGTGCGCAAAAGATTTTCTCTCAGGTCCCATTTGGCAAATAAGTTTTTAATAAGGTATTTATGGGTAATTCTCCATTATTTTAAGGGTGAAGTTGCAAAATTACCCAGCTACATATCTCACAAATGCGTCTGACTCCATATATAATCCTTGGGGTGTAAAAATACCTATAATAATTAAAAAAGGGGAGAAAAATGTCAACTCCATTAATGAAGGCAAATATCTGTTAATTTCTGGCTTTGTGAGCCTCACTTTAATAATTTTTAAATAATTATTTAAAAAACTCTCACCCTTTCTCTCTTTCCGCACCCCTCTCCCTCTCACCCTCCTCTCTCCCTCCCCCCTCCAAACTAGAGCCTCACTTTCACACTGGCAATCAGTCTCTCCGACTACTCACATTGTCACCGCCTTTGTGCTACCCGCTCCCTCCAAATGCCCTTCCATAGTTCATCATTGGAGCTTTCACCTTCATTAATAGATCTAGAAATTAACAAACGTTTGCCTTTATTGATGGAGTTAGCAATTTGTCCCCCTTTTTTAATAATCATAGGTATTTTTACACCCAAGATTATACATGATACTAGACATACATGTGGGGCCTTTAAAATAATTATAAGTAATTTTGTATCCAAGATTGTATATATAGATGGGTATTTTTGTATCTTTATCCTTAAAATAATTATTTAAAAATTATTAAAGTGGGGCCGACAAAAGCATAAATTAACAGACATTTGCCTTCGTTAACGGAGTTAACATTTTTAAGTAATTAACACACCTGGGCCTTAGACTTCATGAAGTCCATACTAAAATCATTCAACCACAAGCTCAATATCAATTCAATTATCACAATATTGAAACAACAATTTTTTAAAATATCCGTTTGAGTTACTTATCCATGATAGAAAACCATATCATTCAAAACATAATATCACATTTGAATATGCAACATGAATCTTACAGTGGCAATATACAACAATTCACCACATAAATAAAAAAGATGAGGCTTTACAAATATTATTATAATAATCAAGCCTCTAGAGCCTTCCCCAAATGAATAACAGAAGAGCTATTACTTGAAAAATGTTAAATCAACACGATGAGATAAAGGCCTTAATAACCAACTATCAAACTCATTACACATTTTAATATGTGCTTGTGAGGTGCCATGTGGAACAATTTATATAAATTATTATATATATATATATATATATAATTATCATATATTTATACACACACATAATTAATTAATTAATCAGATATATATATATGTATGATAATTAATTATTAATTATATATAATATTATTAAAAATAATGATAAATTAAATTAAAATGAAAAAAATTATTTATATATTTAATTAACAAATTTTTTAATTAAAATTAATTAATAAATACTAATTTAATATTATAAATATTATTTTTAATATAAAATGATACATATAATATTACTAACATATAATTTATTTTTAAATAAAATAAAATTATAACTAATATAATAATATCATAAATATTATTTTAGTAGAAAATTTTAAAAATAATATTAATAAATAAAAATATAATTGTAAAAATTAAGATTAAATAGAATTATTTAGAAATTAATATTTTAATATTATAAATATTATTTTAAAATAAAATTAATAAATTTTAATTTTTTCTGTGGCAAAATTACCCATGGAATTCCGTGACAAAAAAAATTTTCCACTAAATTTGAGACAGAATTCCATGGGTAATTTTGCCACGGAATTTTTTCGTTGGAACACAGAAAAATTCCGTCGGAAATACTCTATTGAAATTTGTCACAAAATTTTCATTAGAAATCGAGTATTTTTTTGTAGTGAAATACTCATCAACATAATAATAACTTTTTTAATCTCAATAAATATTTCAAAGTACTAATTGCAAATCTAATCAATATCAATATACCATTTTCATTTTCATAATTATTTTACAAAATACTTACAAACAACATACCAATATACATAACAAGTGGTAAATGGTTACATCTAACCAAAGTTAAGTTTATCACAAGAATCCAAACTGCAGGCTCAACCATAATTTACAAATCAATATATAATAATCAATTAGAACCACAATTTAATATTCAAACTAATTGAGTGGTTAACAAAACAATTTAGAGATTTAAAGTCTCTCTAAAAGTCCCAACTATCACCTTTAACAATTCCCAATCAACATAATTATCAAACTTTATTTTCATTAATCACATTATCAATACCAACTCAAAATTAAACTCACAAATCAAACTCCATTTCAAATATTTATATAACCTTCAAATTGTTCACTTTAATAGAAATTCCCAAAATTCTTAATTTACCACCCTAACTCAACTCCTCCATTATCTATTTCATTCATATTTTTATAATCCTATAGTTTTATTTCACTCATTAAAATTATTGACCATAATATTTCCTCCATTCAACCTTAAATTCCCAAAATTCCATCACTTTAACTTTTAGGAAAAATATCCAAAAAAAAAAAAAAATATTTCTCAAAATTATCATTCCAATCTTACCTCTTTCCATTAATTGGTTACTACCTTTTAGAATCATTAATCTATATCTATCTTCTCAATTTATTCAAAAACACTTAATTACCAATACTTAAAGTTTCACTCAAAATTTTCAATATTCATATTTCTTCATAAACCTCAAATCTAAATCATTCAATCATCAATATAACCGCCAATAAGTTAAACTAAATCATTAAATTCGAATTCGATATACCCAATATCATAAAGCCTAATTTTTCAATAAAACCCTAACTTTAGTTCCTCAAATTAACCATTTAAAAAAACCTATATAAACTCTGACGTAACTAGCCCAATGAATAGCAAAATAATTAACTATAATTCTCAAAATTTCAATATTCATCCAAACCTAGATTTTTTTTCCACCATAAAAAAACTGATAATAAAAGAGGAGTAAATAAAAGAAATAATAGAAGATATAATTAACTCACCAAGCTTCCCCGGTGAATCCCATACAAAAACTCTCACTCAGCCTCGCACAGGAACGTAGAAGAAGACGCATCCAAGAACATAAAAAAAAGAAAAAGAAAAAAGAAAAAAGAAAAAAAAGGACGGAGTTCGCTACTGTGCAATGCTTGCGGCTCAATGAATAAATAGGGAGGGGGCATTTGGTTGAATCATTAGTGGCTCAGGTGACCGACTAACCGATTCTCCACTTGTTGTTTTTTTGAATTTTCTTTCCCCCCCTTTTTTTCCTATTACCATTTATTTTAACATTTCATTTAATATTCCTATTCGTAGCCTTCTACACCGCCATCATATGGATGGTGATCTTGGTTGTGTTTTCTGTGGTGAGGAGGAGACAATTCCGCATTTATTTCTTCAGTGTGCATGGTCGAGGGCCATCTGGTTTGGTTCAGATTTGAATCTGCGGGTTTCTCTTCTTCATGTGCCTCAGTTTCGTCAATGGTTATGGTTTGCCTGGTTTTATATGCTCTTTGGTATTTTAGGAATCAGAAAGTTCATGGGAATATGACTCATGATCCCGAAGGAGTGTTGTGTTATATTAAGTGGCTAAGGTTACAATCTGAGGTGATTGCTACTAATAAATCTGTGAGAGCGTCTCGGGTTCGTTTGTCTAATATTTGGTCTCCTCATTGGGATTCATCTGGTTGGGTGCTCTGGTTCAGGTTGGCTTCACAGAAGTGTCTTGGTGGTAAAATCAAACTGTTGCATATTCAGTTGTTCTTTAAGAACCATATGGTGTTGGGCAACACTTTACAAATTCGCCAAAGAGGGATGAAATTGCTCACTTTACTTTAGGCAGCTCGTCGAGGTCTCCATTTCATTAATATGCAGGGTCTGGTCCCTAATCTGTTTCAGTATAATCTCATGTTCGATCTTCACAAGAGAAGTGTGGCATGATGTTGGCTGGTCAACTTCCTGTACCATCTAATTGTAAAACGCTGATGCAGGATATACTTTTGTATATTTCTAGATTTAGGTTTATGTGTTTCCTTTTATTGTATGTATCTAGTTATATGTGCAAGGTGTTACTAAAAAAAATAAAAAATAATTCAATATATTTTTTTCCTTGTATTTTTCCCCCTTCATATATATAACTTGCATTACACTCACATCTTACATTACATAAATTTTCATTTGTTCTTCAGTTTACCTTGACCTTATAAAATTTTTATTCACTCATAAATCCATAAATTTTATCTTTCTTTAACCACGTAACCGAATCTCTTTGTTTTGTTTTTTTAATCATATTTCATTTTTTCACAATTCTTTATTTTCAAAATTTTAGACTATATATTTGATCTTCTTTAAATATCAAATTAGTTGATTAATAACACGCTAATATTATTTGAATTTTAGCAATAAAAATTGAGGATGTTATCTTAAAATTGTGACTTCTACTATTAACAAACTGTTGGTTGATGTAACAAGTGACTTTGTCCCATATGAAGGAGAACATAAATTTAAATATCGGAAAGTGCGCTTATTACTTATTATAATTGGAAGAGGCAAAAATCATTTGTGCTACAAGTCTCAAAAGAGATTATGCATGGTAAATAAAAAAAAATTGTCACATCTTGACAAAATTATTACTCTACTTGAAATCAGTGTACAGAATTCCTCTCTTATTTCTTCCATTTATGTTTTTTCAATCTTCGGTGGGTTTGGGATCTAATCAAGTATGGGAACTTTGGGAGGCAAGCTAAATCCATAATACTATTTGCAATTGCATAATACTATTTGCAATTGCAGAATCCTAATCAAGTATGGGAACTTTGGCCAGGCACTCACCACTAGGAAGAAGGAACTAGAAGACGCGAAAAATGACAGACAAAAGGGAAAGATCAAAGGGATAGGGTATCGACCGAACTTGAACCACTGTCTTCCAAATTCTTCTCGGATCTGGAAGACGCTACAAAAAGATCAAAGGGAAAGGGTACCCACGGAATTCCGTCTCTGAAACCAAATTACCGACGGATTAAGGACGGAAACGGAATTACAGACAGAATTTTTTCCGTCTCTAAAAAATCCGTGGCAAATTGATTTACCGACGGAAAATTTTTTAAAAAATCCACATGGCGACCTTAAAAATCCACCAAACAAGGGCCACGTGTCCCTCTAAACTTGCCCCAGGTGTCTCTATGAGATAATTATTGCATTTTGTGACAAAGGTGAGATTCAAATCTCTGACCTTTGGTATGTGTTCTGATGCCTTTGCCAATTGAGCTGCTTTCACCTTACGTTATTTATTCACGTAATATTATATATAATGTAATAATTAAAAAACAAATATAATATTAAGAGATATATATATATATATATAATTAAATATATATTTATATATAATTACTTATTTCATTTTTTATAATATAAAATATAAAATTTTTTAATTTCTAATTTCATTTAAATATTTAATATTAATATAAATGTATATAATATTTCATATATATTTATATATAATTATATATTTCGTTTTTATAATTTAAATTAAAAAATTTTTAATTTCTTATTTCAATTAAATATGTAATATTAATATAAATATATATAATATTAAATATATATTTATATATAATTATATTTTTTTTTATGATATAAAGTTTAAAATTTTTAATTTTTTATTTCATTTAAAATTGTTATTATTAATATTATATATATTTAATATATTATATTAAATATTAATTTTATGATATTTAAATTTTTATTTGTTATGGATTATTTTTATTTTTATTATTTTATATAAATTATTAAATGATAATAAAAAAATTATTAATTTTACCGACGGATTACCTACGGAATTTTGTGGGTATTGCGTGGGTAATTCATCAGATATTACCGACGGAATTTTTTCCGTTGGTAATTGGAGATGAATTACCCACGGAATTCCATGGGTAATGCATGGGCAATTACCGACGGAAAAAATTCCGTGGGTAATGCGTCAGAAGTTACCGATGGAATTTTTTCCATGGGTAATTAGAGACGGATTACCCACGGAATTCCGTAGGTAATTTCTCATTCAAATTACCCATGAAATTCCGTGAGTAATTACTGACAGAATTTTTTCCATCTTTAATCCGTTAGTAATTAGAGACAGAATTTTTTCCGTCGATAATTTTCCCGACGGAAAATCCGTTGGTAAATCGTCAAAAATTACCGATGGAAATAATTCCGTGGGTAATTCCGTCGGTAATAGCATGTTTTTTTATAGTGAGAAAACGAATGCTGCGACCAGAAATTGATGAAGAAGACGCCGAGAAAGGGAATGTGAAAGTGATAGAGAAATGGGACAGGAGAGAGAGAAATGGCACAACAATTATTACTGTCCAACGGTAAAAAATGCAAGAAAAAATAACTTATACGAAAATCTTGGTTTTGCACAATAAAATCATGGTTTTACTTCAAAACGGGATTATGCTTTTTTTTTTTTTTGGAGTGTTTGGGTAAATTCTTGCAAAATCCATGATTTTAGCTCAGAAGCATTTTTTTTTTTTTTGGTTGCATTCAAACACGCACTAGCATGATTTTTTCCCCCTTCCCGGTTCACCGTCCTTGTTACGTATGCATGGCTGGGTCTCTGAATGGCTTCATATTGGGCAGTGGCCCAAAAATGTTTTTGCTTTTGCTTTTCAAATTAATTTCTTCATATTTGTCTTTTCCATTGGGTAGAACGAGCAATACATAAAATACAGGTGGATTTAATATTGACAAAAGGATTTTGATTAAGTGTTTGACGGAGGACGCGCGGGAGAGTTTTTGTAGTGATCTAGAATTGAAAATGAGGCAATGCAGAAATGGAAGATCAGTCATATATCAGCAAATATCATTGGTTCTTCAAAACCTTTGGATATTGTATATGCAGAATGTGCCAAAAGAATAGCATGTAGCCATTTAATCAAATCAGCTGGTGGAGATATTGTACCAATTTGGAAACCTTAAAAAGAAACCAAACCAAAGTGTCTTGGACATAATTGTGTCTAGATTAATTACATCAACAACAAGGCCTGCATCTTCCAAAAAAAAAAAAAAAATTCCATGGGTTTATTGGCATGATATAGTGTGAATAAGCTTTAATTGTAACTATACATGCTATCATATCGTGTATCATTTGATTATATATTAATTTATAAGTTATATAAATTAATTTAGTATAAAAAAATAAATATCAATCTTCAAAATAATTTATTTAACTTCCTTAATTTATCCGAAATAGTTAACTATATCTTATATTAAAGACTGAAGGAATATTTATTAACGAGGCTGCTATTATTTGTAGGAACCAAATTGAGAGGATGCTATCTTAAAATTTTGACATGTATAGACAAAATTATGACAAGAACTCAGTATCCTATAAGTCAGTGAATAATTTATCAAAATTTAATCTAAGATAAAGATATCGTTCTCATTGCATAAAATGGGGTATTTTCACCCTATCACTTGGAAAAGTTTGTCTGGCCGCAACAATTAATATAAATATTATTAATACTAATAATGTTACATAACTGAGGCAAAATTTGAAACAAAAGCATGTGAGTCTCATGACTCATTTTCATTCCATAGAGTCAACAACACAATAGGACCAAAATATTTAAGTATATCACTATCAGTCTATTCTGCTATTTAAATGACACATCAGCAAGTTAGGTACAATATAAGTTGGGGATTTAAAAAAAAAAAACAGAAATTGGTGGGCCCACTTGCCGGTACCACCGCCCAAGCGTGTCTGCGACGCGGCTTGAAAAGTTTTGAATTGTTGGTGTCATCCTCCTCCTCCTGCACAACACCATATTCATTTCCAATTACTTCGTTTTCATAAAACATATCAGTAATAATGACATAAAAACAGTAGTTTTCTGGCTTACAAAAATAAGAACAGATACTGCACTTGATCTTAGCCAAAAGGCCGAGACCAGTTATTTTGGTTTATGTTGAGTAATAGCCTGTCCTGATATGTTTCGGGTAATTAATTAATTTTCCGCCATATGACAATACTTCCTTAATATAATCAAATATAATTAAAGTAGATAAATATCTCTTATAGAAAGAAGTATCGTGCAATTAATTTACCGTGTGAATTATCTATCATTTCCATGACTCTAAGGTTTTGTTTGATTCAATGAAGGTTAGGTTAAGTGAGGTTTACTTAAGTTAGGTTAGAAGAGGTTATAATGTTGTTTGGTTCAATGAAGGTTAGGTTAAGTGAGGTTTATTTAAGTTAAATTAGGTTAGAGGAGGTTAAAATGCCCTTCTACATATTTTCCTTCTTCTTTTATAATGTATTTATTAATAATAATTATTTATATAAAATTATTATTTATAAAATAATTATTTGTGTAAGCATATAAATAATTATTTATAAAATTATTATTATTTGGAAAGTTCGTTGAATCAGGAGGTCAAGTTTTAAAGAGAGGGCAGTGTTGGAATTTTAAAAAATTTTCATGGGCAATTTAGTCACAATTGAAGACAAATATTCTCTCACCTAGGAAAAACCCCAATTTTGGAGGGTTCACAACCTAGGTTAGGTTACCACCACTGACACTCGCTGAGATAGTTTTATTTAGAAAAAAGGGTGAGATTCCAAAGAATCCCAGTAGAAACATACTATTGTTCATATAAAATGTGAGAAGTAAATATGATATGCATAATATATGTACCAATTAATGAACAATATAAAACATCATCGTTATGTATACATGAGTAGAGCTCCTGTCCCACTAATCGTACACTGGTTGGATTCTTATCCAACCCCTAGGAGTAAGTACACTTTTGGCACTAACTTCCTCTCCTAGGCGAACTAACCATATTGATTAATAAAAGCACAAATAATAGCAATCACACAATCATATGAACTATGACATGATATATGAAGGACAATGTCCCTACCTCAAGTTTCTTTCACCCCGTTTGGAGTGCCTCGTACCACATGCCAAGCTTAGGCTTCCAACTCTCCTAAAACATAAAATGTACAAGAATTAAGTTAAAACATATTCATGTATCATTTTAGACACTTCCATAATGTTTACAGTAGTCATATTAGCCTACTGTGAAAATTTACCCAGCCCCGCCCCATCGTATCCAATCTGACCATACTTTCTCAAAATTTTAACTAGAGCTATTTTCACATATTTTTGCCCAAGGAATCTATTTCTGGAATCAGAATTACCAAATTCACTACTAAAAGACAGATATGCCCTTGGCAACCCAGCTTTCCGGGTTTTAGGGGCGTTTTCGTAATTATGCTTTTTTGGGCTTTTCCAAAAAAATGATCAACTGTAACTCTACCTAATATTCCCTTCTGAACTCAATGCAATCACCAGAACATCAAAAATCCAACTCTAACCCCCCATCTAGCTCTGCTCGAAGCTTAAAGGACTCTAGGGAAAATTGGAATTTTTCTATTCCGACTCCACAAACGTGATTCTTTCTACTCCTAATCACTTTATTAGCTATTTAATTACGTTATAACTATCATTTAAACCCAATTTTAGCAGCATAACATTTCCAACATCACATTTCCCAAATTCAGAATAAAAAACAATCTGGCGAAATTTCACTGATGAAATCAAACACAACAGCCAGAACAAGCAATATTCGAAGTTTCGAAGGTTACCTTAAGCTCCTTCTAGCTCTCCTTGATGTGGCCAAATCCCTTGCCCTTGTAACACCAAGATTCTAGCTTCCAAACACCTTAAATAACATAGAAGAGGAGCTTAAGAGAAGAGTTATACACGTTAGGAACGAATTTACTGAAGAAATCGACCTATCTCGTGAGTTTTTTTCTCCTTTTCTCTCTAAACTCTCTCAACCTTTCTCTATCTATTTTGGCTGAAGATGGCGTTGGGAAAATGGAAAAAGAAGATGAAGATTAGCTTTTTAATATCATGCTTATGTCATCTAAGAGCTTGCTTACGTCATAATTCCCATTTTTAGATTTTCTGGCTAAATTTTGAAAAATCAAATAACTAAATTTGTAGACATCTTATCAGAGTGATTCCAAAGGTTATAGAACCCTCATTGAGTATAGTTTGAAGGAAAAATATAGAAACTTTCCAATTGGAAGCACAAAAGTCCTAGAATTAATTTCTTTGAATGCTATTCTAGAAAATCAATAGTTTTTCTGGACTAATTTCAAAAATTCATAACTCTTTATATATAGCTTCAAACGATTTATATCAACTATCAAATTAAAACTTAGGATGTATAATTTTACCTTGTAAAATTTCATAATTTTTTTTTCATCATTTGACCTTCCAAAACCACATGACAAACTTACTGCCTCACCGGGAATTCTCACTGGCAACAAAATCACATCCTTCAAAAATCACCCTTCCCTTTTTTTTGGATATTTTCACATATTTACAATTTATATTGGTGAATAAAAGTTTTGATGAAAAAATGTTTTATTAACTTAACCACATGATTTGCGAAGGGACTCTTATACTCCCGACCACACCGATGATGTCATGGACCGTTTCTTCTGTTGGTTGGCTCAAGGCGATGCCTACAAGATGAAAGGGATGTATGTTGACGACTACTACCACCTTGAGTTCACTCCTCATCTGTTATTCATGATGACTTTGCCTGGAACCTTGTGGAAGAGCCATGATTGGTTTGACAGTATGATCGGTTTGTCTGTTGGATCACTATTCATTTTTAGACTTCCTTCCCCATAATGTTGTGCTTCCTGAGGTATGCTTCTCCAGTACGCATGGTGAAGTACATGAGATACTATGAGAAGGAGATGCTCTTATTACTGGAGACATGCACTAGGGGCTTTGAATGGTAGCTTACGGCATTTAATAAGACTCTATGTTCTTCAAATGCTCTATGTAGTTGCAATATAAATATTGAAGATGGTGTACGTCTTACTTTCAGGGCAATGGATCAGGTGATCTGTATTCTGCGTGGCTCCTGGGTTGACACTGTTAAGCACTAGAAAGAGACTTGGCGGCAGATGATAGGGCAGGGTAACATTCTGTTTATGGTTGTTGAATATGTAATGCCTGGCTTCCCAACATGAACTGGTGAGTGATTGGTGAGTGATTGAGCTATATAGTTAATTAATATTGTCTTCTTTACATGGTTCACCTGGATCATTGCATGATGTAATCTTTTCGCACGCAGGTCATTCTCAGACGCAACAAGGGTCCTCTATGATCTTGAGATACTTGACGTGCAGTAGGTGAAGCAAGAGATGGTGATAATGTAGTGGACCATGCAATATTAGTGAAGCAACTGTCCTGCTTCAATAGCTCAAGCTTTCTTTGTTGTCCCTTTTTGTTTGTAACAAATGGAGGATGCACTATTACCAGCTTGAACCACGACCTTGTGATTTAGTTTGTTATTAATTGTGGCTGTTTGTGAACATTTTTCAGACCATTATTTTTAAAACAAAAATTATTTAAAAAATCATCATTCTTTTTTGAGTAAAATACTCTAATCTCCCCTCTGTTTTACCTTAATTACACAGACCTCCCCTCTATTTTAGAAATCCATATAAACCTCCATTAAAACTAAAATATGTTACACAAACCTCCCTTATAGTTTGAGATTATATTTCCATCCACCCAAACCGTTAGTTGACTGTTAAGTTTGACTTTTAAACTTTTTTTAACCAAAATGCCCTTCTTCAGTATTAGAATTATATATATATATATATATATAGGGGCTAATAAAAATTTATACAACCATAAATTTATTCTATTAGATTCTCTAACTTTCTAATTTTTTTAAAAATTTATTAATTTTGATATTATAAATTAATTTTGACTTAAAATATATATTAAACACATATTTTTATCAAATATAATAAACTATATAAGTATGAGATTGTATGTGTCATTTAAATTTATAATTTAATATTTTTTTCCACAAATATTTATAAACACATTTGATCAAGCATATTTTTATTTAAAATCTTGCTTGAATATTCAACGTTTGTGATATTTACATTAACCAATGCTAAAATCATCAAGCAAATAACTACTTGTAAAGATAAAAATAGAAATTAAGGAATAGATAAAAAAAACTCTTAAATTCTTTAAAACAACTTTAGTCAAAATGTGCAAGAAAAAGTAAATTTAATTAAAAATATATATTTTTGGAATCTTTTTAGAATATTCTTAACGGAGTTAACTGTTTGGACTTAAGTGTATGTTTTTAAAATAGAGGGGAGGTCTGTGTAATTAAGGCAAAACTGGAGGGTGGTCAGAGCATTTTACTCTTCTTTTGTTAAAAACAACTCAAATGTGGGAACTGGTTCCATTATTGTTTGAGTTGCAATCTGAGTAATAAGTTGTTTTTTTGTTTGAAATTAATAAGATAATTGAGGCCATGAACTTCTAGACTAGTCTCCACAATCTGGAGGACCAAGTTTGCCCCATCTCGACCTTGAGTTGTATTGGACTAGACCTGGAGTCAATGACTAGCCCATTCTGGTTAGGTGCATGCACATCCCTTTCTATAAAACTGAAAGAGCAAGAGAAGAATTATATTTATTCTATGATATGAAGGCTGATTTTATTAAAAAAGAAAAATTTCTCGCTAAATACAGAAAAAAAGGATGATAAGGAGATGACAACATGTCCACCATTCTTTTTATAACAAAGTCAATTTATATGATATTTTCAAAATAAATGTTAAGCTTCATAAATGTCCTATATTATCAAGCGGATCGAACATCACAGAAATACCTGATTCCAATTGTAATGTACTCTGTTTTTCTCTCACTCTTGGCCTTCTTAATCTCTCTGAGCGATGAGCCTCCAAGAAGTTTATCATATAATAATTTATTTAAATGAAACGACTATTTTTGAAAAATTTATCTACAATTTAGCCTTGGAGAGAGTTTGATGGGTCAAGGAACATATTACGTTCAGAGCTCCGGAGGAAAAGTTTTCTAGCGGCAAAAGCTGTGAATTCTCAGAAGGAAAAGTTTGCAACGGAGGCAGTGAGAATTGGTGGAGAAGTTTGGTTGGTTGCATGCATAACCCTATGTTATATAAAACTTAAAAGAAAAAATTATCGTCAAATAAGGAAAAAAAAATCCCAAATGCATAGCATAAATAGAGTGTTGGTCACAAAGTGTCCTTAAATGAGCCGGACACACATCTAGCATAGAGGTTTTAGAATAGGTCTAATGCTTAACTGCCAATCAAACTGCATAATTCAAAGTAAATAGGAGCGAGCACAGTGTTTGGGGAGCATGACAGTTACCAAGTGGGCCAACCTTGCTGACCAGACTACGCGATATGCCCCTCAATTTTCATTCTTTCTTATTTTTGGAAAAAAAGAGGCGTGATGGGTGCCACCGGCGAAGCGTGTCTCCAAGGCTCCTTAAGATGATTTGAATGGCAAGTATCATAATCCTCCACCTGCACAACACCATACCATGGTCGTTCCAATTACAGTGGAGATGATAAGACATATATTGGTCTAAAGAAAACAAAAATTTTCGACTTTTTAAATTAACAACAACAATAACAACAAAAAATTCACTTCTTGTAGAGATGATAAGAGATATTTATCTAAAGAATCTTATTATCAGAGTTTTGTTGGTGCTTTTTGGGGTTTTGGCTATTATTGATGATTGTATTAGGTATCGTGCAATATAATTAATTTACTGTGTGAATTATCATTGCCATGACTCTAAATATAGAGCACAAAAACTAGTGTAGGAGGATATAAGGGTTTTTAGAAAAGGACCATGGGAGTTCCTCTGAATGGTAACGATAACCATATTCCTCTTCTGGCTCATTGCCCTCGTCTGATATGTTTTCCTCGGGATCAGAGCTATTTGGAGTGCTGGAACCAGACTGTGCTCCCGATTCTGAGCAGTAATGACGGAGAATAATGACGAGCGAGCTGAAAACTAAAGCAACGGGGTAGAGGAACCACTTGATTTTGTAAAGCTGTGCGGCAAACAATTGCAGGAATAAAGCGGAGAAGCCAGTTTCGAATCCAAGCTCTAACTTCCTTGACAAGGATACCGACATCAACGCAAATGAACCGTAGGAGGTAATGGTGAATGCATCTGATTTTTCAGGCACATATTTGTCATGAACCACAGAGATCGAATTGATCACAACAAATAGTATAACTCCCACAACACCTTTGGCTTTCTCTGGAACTCGATATCTCTGGGCCAGCAAGATGAGGCACCGCGTGATCAAACAGACCAAAAGATAAGAAAGGAGACCGCCACTACCCAACTTCCCAAATGACATTTTGTAGGTGGAACTGAGAGGAAAGCAAACGAGGCCACTCATGGCTGACACACCTCCCACATATTTCCACCAGATTTTAAGATCTCCCATTCTGTTCTTTTCCAGGTATATCAGAAACAGCCTACAGTAGTGATCATAAAAACAAAAGACAGGCTAGCCTCAGATATAAAGCATAACAGAGAATCGAAACTAAGAAAAAGATGGCATGTGTTTAAGTCCTCATGAATTCCAAAAGCAGAGCATAGCAGATATTGTACTAAGATTTCTGTTACAGACCAAAAAATATCATCAAAGACATATACTAACCTCGATCAGATCAAATGCCCCCTCCCTATACACTGCCCAGAATCGTCACGACCACAAGAAGAGATATTGACTTGGAGTAAGGGTTTTAGGATTGACGCGGTTTACTTCTTCAATAATTCATCTCTTGTTACTGCTTCCCCAAATGAGAGAAATTGAGAAAGGGAGTGGGAAAGGAATCGACTTTTTGACTCTTTGCTTTGGTAGCAAAAGCAGGGGGTGGGCATTTCCTTTAAATTATGCAATTTCATTTAGATTAATTTATATCTAATTATTTTTTAAGAAAACTTTCTGTAAGACACAACACTAATTAATATAATTAAATGGAGTTTAAAAGAATGAATTGAATTCGATCATACTTGCAATAAATAAGTCATATATATATAAAAAGGTTGATTAACCCAAATGATCAAGCAATGCAGAAGATAATATACATCATTAATATAGGACTTAATTGAGAAGTTGATATTAGTCCTAAATGTAAGACATATTTCACATTTTTATTCATTTTTAGCCCAATTTATATTCTTTCAACAATAATCAAATATGAGAAAGAGGAGAATTAAGGAAGATGGTTATAGTGCGTTAAAAAAAACATATTATATTAATTAGTTTAACTAACATTATCCTTAATCTACTTAAAGTAATTAATCAAGTCTTATGTTAAGGACTAAAGGGTATATTTTAATGGAAGCTCAGCCATATATCAGCAAATATCATTGGTTCTGGATATACATATATAACAGTTTTCTGTCAGGTTTGTCTTCTTGGTTTCTTGTGGTTGAAGCAATTTCACTGTCAAGTTCGGGTTCTTTTTTATTTTCATCTTGAGTCCTTCCCATCATCACCTTCCTGCAGATTAGGTCTGTGGTGAAACGAAATTTAATGATTTTGCCCTCTTGCAGCAAGGAGAAAATTGATTTTTGCACGAAGCATTATCTTTTTCTCCGCGTTCTTCATACTAGTTTCATTCATGCTTCAAGAGATAATCTGCAACAAGAGAGAAAGTGATCACTTCAATGCAATTTAATGATTTCAAGGGCATACTTGTGATTTTTTATATTCCTCAAGACTGGTATGCAATTCCCCCTTTTATATATATAGCCAACGGACGCTTATTCGCTTACTGTATGAACTGAGTTTTCTATATTGACCAACATAGCAAGTCAACAAAAAACCTACGGCTGATTGGAGTTATTACCTTTGGTCCCTTTTGTTAACAAAAATCCATGGCATTAAAACTTTCTTTATAGGAACAAATATATATTATCCTACTAGAATTACAAGCATTCCTAGGATACGGTCTATACTAAATGCGAGCAGCTCAAAAAAAAAATTTTAAAATCACTCCCTCTGTTTTTCATTGTTAGAGGAGCTAGTCAAAGCTGACTTGGCATAACGGTGGTAAATATATGCTGATTTGGCCAATGATAGTTGACTTGGCATAACGCTAGAGTGACATGTGGGATTACAAATCCATGCTTGACTCATGCTGGGCATTGTTGGGGAATATTAGGATCCTCTAAATATTGAGGTAAAATAACAAAAAATATGCTAAAAGAAATAGTGGGCTCTACCAATATTATGTGGGTTTAAACCCATGTTTTGGAATCTGGATCAGACCTGCAATGTTATGTGGGTTTAAACCCATGTTTTGAAATCTGGATCGGACCGGCCGGTCTTGCCCTGGAACCGGTGACTTGGGGTGAAAACCGGTCCGCTCCAGGTTTTATTTTTTAATTTAAAAAAGATCAATTTTTAATATTTTTTTTAGAATTTCATATTAATAAGCCTAAAATCAATTTTTTATATTTGTCTCTTAACCCTTTAAACAATACATCTGTCTACTAATTTATTTAAAGACCGCAACTTCACTTTCTTTTTTCTGAATTATAGAGTAGATATTAACAGCCTAAGGTTACCGGATCAATCTCACTGGTAAAGGGGAGCACTTATGTCATTAGGCTATAAAGACATTGGTAGCAACCTCACTTTCTAATAATCAAGTGTCAACAGATTTGAATGTGGTTAATTGTTGTTGAGAGGAATAGCATTATGAACCAATTTATACACCAAGAGTTGAACCTTGAGTCTAAATTCAATTTGCAAATTGCTGAAGATTCCCACCCTCTGTTCAAATCGATTACAATATTTTGGATATGTAGCACCTTATTTCCATTACTATTAAATGAGTTTTAAACATAATAAATTCGAATCACTAAGTCAGGTTTAATCTTGAGAAGAAAATACTTTTGAAAATAGTTGAAAAATAAAACTAAAACAAAATGTTCAATCAATATTTTTCTTAAAAAAGATAAAATTTGAAATTTTTTCAAATAAGTCAATGGCCAACTAGGATTAAATTAATTTGAGTTGTTATGTTATCATTGGACAGAGTTAAGATGACGTGATATTCTTAGAGTATGTAATATTTCTCTTGTAAAACACTATATTAGGCCGATGATAGTTGATTTGGGATAACACTAGAGTGGAAGTAGATCCTCTCATCATCTCATTTTCTCATCATCCCTCACGAGCCTATCTGAACCATTGATTGGAAAGAGGAGTCCATCTGGACCGTTAATTGGGAAGATGAGAGAAAAATAGAAGGAGTGTAACTTGATGACATGGCTCATTTTTTACTTTTCAGATTGATTGGACGGACATGATTTAGAGATTATGAGAGATGATGAGAAAATGGACAATGAGAGAAACCAGACCCCACTAGAGTGGCGTCAGATTAAAATCCATGCTTGACTCATGCTGGGCATTGACTGCGGAATATCTAGATATTTTATGAGGTAAAATAACGAAAAATAGGCTAAAAAATAGTGGGTTTACACAATTAATGTATCTACTGATTTATTTAAAGACTGCAATTTCACTTTCTAATAACCAGTCGTCAACATATTTGAATGTACTATCTTCTGTTTTAAATATAAGATCTAGTTGATTTTTTTGTGGAGATTAATAAAACTAATTAAATTAATTTAAAGTATTTATATTTATCATTTTTTGTACAAACTGATTTATGTAACTTATAAACTAATATATAATTCAATCATATGCAACATATAATTAAGTACTCCCTCCGGTCCTAATTATAAGACAAAGTTGACTTTTTTGGAGAAATTAAGGAAGCCAATTAAATTACTTTAGAGTGTTTATATTTTTAGTATTCTTAGATTATATATTAGTTTATTAGTCAAATTAATTAGTTTAGAGAAAAAAATAAAAATATAAATACTCTAAAGTAATTTAATTGGCTTCCTTGATTTCTCCAAAAAAGTCAATTTTGTCTTATAATTAGGACCGGAGGGAGTAATTTATTTGGTTTCCTTAATCTCTCTAAAAATAATCAACTAGGTCTTATATTTAGGACCAAATATAATAATTAATTACGGTGGCAGTGACATTTGAACAAACTAAACTGGCTTCGCAAGAGGGATCGTAAAAGGAGGTTTTCACTGCACTGTTCCCCCCCCCCCCCCCCCCAAAGTCAGAACAACCTTTTATCTTTCTTGGGAAGCAAGTCATGTCATTACTACAATTTCTACAAAAGTGATGTTGAGAGCAATGGCTTTCTGAACCAATTTCCACGAACCTTGAGACTAAACTCTTCAATTTCCAAATTGCTGAAGATTCCCACGCTCGATCCAAACCTATCAGTTAACAGCCTCCCCAACCCCTTTTGCTAATAAAGGCTCATTCAATATCTCCCTTTTCTTCATACCCATCATCCCACCTTACTTGTACAAGTAACATCCCATTTTTTCATGTGTATTTAACCTACTCCAGTTAAGAAAACAACGAGATACCATGAAGTACCAATCCTCCCAAAACATAGGAGTAGCCAAAAAAAAAAAAAAACCATTTTGTCCCTTTCCATTATTAAAATTCTTTTCGTGGGATTCTCCCCTTAACAAATTCTGAATCTATATGCAAATATTTGAAACTAAGACCATCTTAATATATACACTTTTAATTATTAATAAAGGGCGTGCATTTTCTTTGAATTATGTAATTTTATTTGGATGAATTTTAATTTAATTATTTTAAAAAACTTCGTGTAATGCACAACACTAATTAATATAATTGAATGGATTTTAAAAGAATGAATTGAATTCATAATTTCATAGGAGTACATGCAATAAAAAAGCTCATATATATATATATATATAAAAGACTGATTAATCAAAACGAGACTCACTTTTATTCCCTATGTCGCTTACGCATGCAACGCAACTATATGCATGGTTTTTGTTTTTGTTTTTTTTTTTTTGGGAAAATTGCCCATAAAGACCTAGTTGGAAATTTATTTGCCTAATAGGATTTGAAAGCATTTAAGCAAAGATCTTTTGCATACATGAAAGATTGTTTGTACACAAGGAGGATCTTTTATATATAGGAAAGATTGTTTGAACATAAGGGAAAATTACATAAGGAAGATATATTGAACACATGAAATATTATTTGAACACAAGAGAAGATCTTTTGCACACGGGCAAGATTGTTTGCACACAAGATCCCATTTAACAAATAAATTTTCAATGAAGTATTTATGGACAATTCCTCCCCCCCCCCCTTTTCCATTAACCTTGATTCGTAGCCATGGTTGGGTCTATATGGCTTCATATTGGGCAGTGGCCCAAAAATGATCTTGGTTTTTGCTTTTCAAATTAATTTCTTCACATTAATTTATCAATAAGCTGTTGGTTGAAGTGGTAAGGGACCTCACCCTATAAGGAGGAGAATATAAGTTTAAATTCTGAGAAACGTACTTGTTGGGAGAGGTGAGAACATTTTGCCCTCTAAACCTTGAGGAGGAAACACTTGAATAAAAATATAGGTGAAAATAATGTTGCAAAAAGGATTTTGATAAAGTGTTTGACTGATGATGGGAACTTAATTGTCAAATGGGACCTCGGTGTGCAGAAGATCTTCCTCTATGTGCAGACGATTTTCCTTATATGTAATATTCGTCCCTACATATGTGCAAAACATCTTTCTCTGTGTGCAGAAAATCTTCCCCCATGTGCACAATATCTTCCCCTATATGCAAACGATCTTCCCAGGTCCCATTTGGCAATTAATTTGCCAGTGAGGTTTTTTTTCACAATTCTCTCAATAATTATATGCCATTAATTTAGAACCTAATTAGAAAATTGATATTAGTTCTAAATGTATGATACATTTCACATTTTTATCTATTTTCCTCAAATTAACCTTATTAATATTATCTCAAAAATAATCAACTAAGTAAGAGAGGGAGGGGAGATTAAAGAAGAGGATTAAAGTGTTTTAGGAAAAAACATAACAGGACTTTTGTTATGTGGGTGTACACAATGTATCAACTAATTTATTTTCTAATAATCCATCGTCAACATATTTGAATATAATTAATTATGGTGCCAGTGACGTTTGAACAAACTAAACTGCCTTCTCAAGAGGGCATCATAAAAGGAGGTCTTCGCCGCACTGTCCCCCCCCCCCCCCCCCACCAAAAAGTCAGTACAACCGTTTTCCTTTCTTGGGAGGCAAGTTATGTCGTCGCTACAATTTCTGTGAGAGTGGTGTTGAGAGCAATAGTTTTATGAACCAATTTCCACGAACCTTAAGTCTAAACCTCAACTGCCAAATTGCTGAATATTCCCACACTCTGTTCAAATCTTTCCCAGTTTACACCCATCATCCCACCTTACTGGTACAAATAACATCCCATTTTTTCATGTGTATTTTAACCTACTCCAGTTGAAAAACAACGAGATACCATGAAGTACCAATCCTCCCAAAACAGAGGAGTAGCTCAAAAAAAAAAAGATAATTCACTCTATTTCTTAACTCAAAAATAATATATTGATTAGAACGAGCAAGCTAACGACTGTTTCAGGCATGATAATGTAAAAAAATTCTGCACAGATATGTAAAATTGGGAATTTTTGCGAGAAGAAAATAAAATTTGAGCTGACCTTGACAAACGTCTCAATCCTAAGGAGGTAACATCAGTGCATTTCAATTACTTGCTCTCCCAACTATATATTAAACTTGTCATTTCAGAAATTAAATAACTACGGATTAGGTTACCTAATCAAGGCGATAACAACATCACAAGAGTTTATTAGTTGTTTTGACCACAATGAAGAGTGGACCTATTCTTCCTATCCTTTCTTCTTTTTATGCCTTATTTGGTTTAAGAAAAACAGAAATTTCTTCTGTATTGCATATCTGTTAGAATATCAGACTTTGGTCATTCCTTACCTTTGTAGTTCTAAAGATTCTCTTGCTTTCCTTGTAGCTTCATCCCCTCGTGTAACAATCCTACCTTCACAATTGCTAGAGTTGGATTCAGATCAGATCTGCATTTAAAAAGAGATGAGTCACATTTGTGCGAATTCCAGGATCCTCCTAGCATTACAAATCCTCAGTGGATTGCTCCTTTTGTGCTTGAGCTCAACATTTAGCTCTGCAACTGTGACCCTACAAGGAAATGAAACTGATTTTCAAGCTTTGCTTGACTTCAAGAGTCGGATAT
Source organism: Inga oerstediana (assembly GCA_963210345.1). Classification (NCBI taxonomy): domain Eukaryota; kingdom Viridiplantae; phylum Streptophyta; class Magnoliopsida; order Fabales; family Fabaceae; genus Inga; species Inga oerstediana. The sequence continues at coordinate 62,347,298 of OY723408.1, forward strand.
CTGAAGATCCATTTAAAATATTGAGTTCCTGGAACAACTCCGTCGATCACTGCAAATGGGTAGGAATCACCTGCAATATCTCCACCGGACGGGTGGTGCAACTGAGCCTTGGACAACAGCGTTTGACTGGCACTGTTCCACCTTCAATAGGAAACCTCACATTCCTCAGAGTACTTAATCTAAGCATCAACAGCTTCCACGGTGAACTTCCTAATGAAGTGGGACGTCTGCTATACCTTCAAACTCTAGTCATCCCCCTTAATTACTTCTCTGGAGGTATACCAAGTAATCTAAGTCACTGTAAGGAACTGAGGTTTTTATCTGTAGGTAGTAACAATTTTACAGGAAACATCCCATCATGGATAGGCAATTTATCTTCTTTATCTACAATTTTCCTCGGAGTGAACAACTTCCATGGAAGCATACCAAAAGAGATGGGCTATTTATCAGGCTTGACATTTCTCGGACTAAATGGTAATTACCTATCTGGTACAGTTCCTCCTTCTATTTACAACATTTCCTCTATGTACTACTTCGCTGTTGCTCAAAACAAACTGCAAGGTAGTATACCACCTGATGTTGGACTAAGTCTTCCTAATCTTGAGATTTTTGGCGGGGCAGTCAACAATTTCACCGGAACTATTCCAGTATCATTGGTAAATGCTTCAAGGCTACGGCTTGTTGATTTTGCTGAAAATGATCTCACTGGAACACTGCCTAAGAATATAGGAGTTTTAGAAAGTTTATTTTGGCTCAACTTTGATGACAATAGGCTTGTATCTAATGGAAAAGATTATGAGGGCCTAAGTTTTGAAATTAATTCTCTGGTTAATTGCACCGAACTTGAAGTTTTAGGTCTCAGAGGAAATATGTTTGGAGGAGAATTGACCAACTTAATAACTAATTTATCAAGCAGATTAAGAAGATTAACATTAGGTGAAAATAAATTATACGGAAGCATACCTGGTGCAATTGGAAATCTTGCTAGTTTGGAAAGTCTAGGATTGGAAGGAAACCTTCTGGCTGGCACTGTCCCTGATGGACTTGGTGCACTCCAAAATTTGGGCCAATTGAATTTGAATGTCAACAGATTTTCAGGAACAATCCCTTGGTCTCTAGGAAACTTAACTTCATTAACAAGGCTCTTCATGGAGGATAACAACTTTGAGGGAAGTATACCTTCAAGCCTCGGAAATTGTCAGAAGCTTCTGGTACTAAGTCTTTATAATAACAAGCTCAATGGCAACATTCCAAGACAAGTGATTGGCATTTCTTCACTTTCAGTGTACTTGGATGTCTCTAATAATGTTCTTACAGGACCTTTACCAGATGAAGTGGGAAATTTGCAGAGGTTAACACAGCTGGTACTCTCAGAGAACAACTTCTCTGGTGTCATTCCATCTTCTCTCGGAAAATGTGTCAGCTTGGAGCTGTTGCACTTGCAGGGTAATTCGTTTGAAGGAGAGATTCCTCAAAGTTTTCAGGGACTGAGAGGTTTAGAAGATATAGATCTTTCGCGTAACAACCTGTCAGGGAAGATTCCTGTATTCCTTGGTGAGTTGGCTCTCAGGCATCTCAATCTCTCTTACAATAACTTTGAGGGTGAAGTGCCAAAGGCTGGGATCTTTAAAAATGCAACTTCAACTTCAATTGATGGAAACAGAAAGCTCTGCGGCGGTATCCCTGCATTTAACTTATTTGCTTGCGCAACCAGAAAGGCTTCTTCGTCCAGAAAATCTCTTGCCCTCAAGTTGACAATCCCTCTTGCTAGCACTCTGGTAATTGTCATCCTTCTTTCATGCTTTCTGGCATTCTTTTTAACGGTGAAACGAGCAAGAACAAGATCAGAAAAAAGTGCAATCACTTTAAGGAATTTGACAAACTCAGAAATTTCTTACTCAGAGCTGGCTAGATGCACTGGTGGGTTCTCCCAAGAAAACTTGATCGGTTCAGGAAGTTTTGGTTCGGTATATAAAGGAACTCTTGCAGAGGATGGAGCATTAGTCGCAGTGAAAGTATTAAATCTTCAACAAAGAGGAGCTTCAAGAAGTTTCATTGATGAATGCAAAGCTTTGAGAGGAATAAGGCACCGAAACCTGCTCAAGATCATAACTGCTGTATCAAGCATTGATCACCAAGGTGATGACTTCAAAGCTTTGGTGTTTGAGTTCATGTCCAATGGAAATCTAGATGATTGGATGCATCCAAAAGATAATTTGGAAGGGCAAAGCAAGAGATTGACATTCCTCCAAAGACTGAACATAGCAATCGATGTTGCATGTGCACTCGAATATCTACACAACTTTTGTCAAACACTGATCGTGCATTGTGATGTAAAGCCAAGCAATGTGCTGCTAGATGAAGATTTGGTAGCCCATGTGGGTGACTTTGGACTAGCAACCCTTCTATATGAAGAATCAAGCGACTCTTCCATATCCAAACAGCACTCAATAATATCAGGAGGCCTAAAGGGTTCTATAGGGTACATTCCACCAGGTATGATTTTATTGCTCACACACAGATAATCTGAAAGTTCTAAATTCTATACGAGTTCCATTGAATTGAATTCAATATAATGATTCAAAAGAAGTGTCAATATAATGAACTGAAATGCTTACAGAGTATGGTATGGGTGGGCAGCCTTCAACATTGGGAGATATCTACAGCTACGGGATACTATTACTAGAGATTTTCACAGGGAAAAGGCCCACAAATGATGAATTTGAAGGTGGAATGGGAATTCACCAATATGCTGAAATGGCTTTGCCCAATCATGCCATGGAGATAGCTGATCCTTTTCTGATATCTGAAGAAGAAGAAGAAGATGATGATGATGAAGATAAAGAAATACATTCGGGGAAAGATATAAGTCGGAGACTAATGGAAGAATGCTTGGGTTCGTTGCTGCAAGTGGGAGTGTCTTGCTCTGCAAATGGGCCATTGGAGAGGCTGCAGCCAATGACTGTGGTCGTTAACAAACTCCAGGCAATCAAGAAATCGTACGGCTCCAATTCCAATTCATTATTAACAAAAAATTACTAATATTCAGTAATCACTGTTTGCTATAGTTTTTAAATATATCCATTTACCAGGTTAAAAAAATTCTCAAATTAAATATGCTTTGTACTTGATAGTTGTGGTTGTCAGGTTATCAGTTTCTTCTATTTCTGTTTGCAATAGTGTTGTGATGTGCGTCCGTGTGTGTGTGTTTTTTTTAATTGTATCTCTATATATAATGAAAATTTTGTAATAAATCTTATACTTTCGTTTTTTAATATAAGATTAATGTACCTAATTTGATTAGATTAAGAAAATTAATTGAGTTAGTTAATATAACATATTTTATTCTAAAACACCTTAATTATTTTCCTCAATTCCCCTCATCTTTCTCTTACTTAATTTTTTTTATGGAGCATTAACAGACATAATTTTAGAAAAGATTGATAAATATAAAAATATATTTTATATATGGGATAAAAATCAACTTCCCAAACAAATCTTATAAAGACAAGAGGCAATACCTTACTATTATGAATAGTATGATTTATTTTTTATATATACTCCGTTAAATGCATATATAGAGCAATATGCATCTCATATACACTTTCTTCGCTTACTATAAAAATCCGACACAGTTATGATTATGGTTTATTTATAAATAATCACACTAGCTTGTTTAGAAGAAGAGCTACGATGAATAGTTGCATTCAATTTGTTATGCATTTTATTTTATTGTAGATATTAATAATCAATGATTAATTCCATTACTAAAAAAATAAATTGTGGAGAGAGATGAGCGTTTTTTAGATATGTATAATTCAATTAAATGTTAAAATATATTACTATATCCTACTCCGAGGTTTTTTTTTTAGTTAAAAAAAAACACAAACAACATGTAGATAAATCTACTGCACTTTTTGCTCATATCAGCGAAGGGATTCAGAACTATCTACAAAACTATTTTCCCCAAAATTAACAAAGCATGAGAATTGATATGAAAATCATTTTGAACTGAAATATAATGCATAGTTTATAATCAAAACACAGCTTAATTCCATCTTTCATCCTTAGATGTTAAACTGGTGTGTCATAATCCGAAATATCGAAATAAACAGAAACTTGAATTTGTCCCAATAATCTATAATAATTGCAGCCATGTAATGATAGAAACACACCCAAAATTAAGGTAAATATAATCTTTGGTCCCTTAAATTTATTTTCATTTTAATTTTGACCCCACAAGTATTAAATTATAGGTCTTGGCCTTACAAGTTTCATTTCATTTAAAGCATCAATTCCTATAGTTTAATAAAAGGGTGAAGGAGAAAAAATATCTATCTACATATCCCACATATGCTTTTGGCAGCATATATAATCCTTAGGTGCAAAAATACCTATAAACTTTATGAAAAAAGGATAAAAATGACAGCTCCATTAATGAAAGCATACATATGCTAATTTATGCTTTTATGGGCCTCACTTTAATAATTTTCAAATAATTATTTTAAGGGAAAATTGTCCATAAACGCCTCATTGGGAATTTATTTGCCAAATGAAACCTTTGAATGCAAACAATCTTTCCCGTGTGCAAAAGATCTTCCCTTGTGTTCAAATAATCTTCCCCTGTATTCAATATATCTTCATAATGTGATATTCCCATGTGTTAGAACATTACAAAAAAAACGTGATTTAGTAGCGGTTAAAAATGGGTATTAGTAGCGGTTTTAACCGCTATAAACAACATTAGTAGCGGTTACTAGAACCGCTACTAAATCGTATGTTACAAGCAGTTTTGTAGCGGTTATATAAAACCACTACTCAATCAACAATAACCGCTACATCCTTTGTAGCGGTTCAATCCAACCGCTACAACACCCTCATGAACGAAATTTTTTTTAGAGATATTTGTAGCGGTTATATAACCGCTACAAATATAAAAAATTGAAATTTTGAAGGCGGAAAAAAATAACATTTTTTTATTTTGTAGCGGTTAATAAACCGCTACTAATTTTGAATTTCATGAAATTTGTAACGGTTATTAAAACCGCTACTAATTTCATGAAATTCAAAATTAGCGCCAAAAAATTGAATGAGTTTTAAAAAGGCGCGTTATTTAGTAGCGGTTTAATAACCGCTACAAATATTTAAATTTTTTTTAAAAAATATATGATCATTTGTTTCTGTTTTTTAATATTAAATTAAATAGTTTTATTTTGTTATTATTTTATCTATTTTAATTAGTTTATTATTCAATAGTTTAACTTATTAATAAATTAAAAGGAAAAATGTAATATAATTGGATTAGTATATAATTTATATTAATAATATTATTAAGAATAGGTAGGTAATAAGGAATTATTATGTTGTCTAATATGATATAATTGTGTAAGAAAAATAGATGAAAATGAGATACAGCTCTGAAATATCTGGAAAAAAAAATGGTTAGAATAAATTTTATAGAAAGGAAAGAAGTATTGTAAAAAACATTAAAAATCTTGTTACCATATTTGATCGTATTATTCAGCTCCTCTACTCATACGAAAGAAGTTGTAAATGAGAGAAAATGAAAGAAAGGTAAGGTGAAAAGAAATTGGGGAGTGTTTGAAATGAGTTATGATAAGAGTATTTATAGGGATCCACGTACTATTTGTAGCGGTTAATGTATCCATTTTGTAGCGGTTATTAGTTAGTAGCGGTTATTTATATTTTTGTAGCGGTTTAATATTTATAGAGATCCACGTACTATTTGTAGCGGTTAATGTATCCATTTTGTAGCGGTTTTTTATTTAGTTGCGATTAATTTTATATTTGTAGTGGTTCAATAACCGCTATAAATATTATTTTATTTTATTTTAATTTTTTTTTACATTTTATTTTAAAATTTTTTTTGCATTTTTTGTAAAGACAAAAGCATAATTTGAATTTGATCACTCATTGTCGCCATCCCTACAGAAATTTTGTAGAAAAATTATGGTTATGGATGTATTATTAAATTTAAAAAATTTAATTCAAATGACATGGACTTAAAAAAACTCACCGCAGTAGAGGTAAATTGTCATCGCCTTCAGGGAAGTAATTTTCAAAATCAGCTTACTGAAATGGCTCACTCTCGTAGGCGATGTTATCGCCTTCACCCATGTCGTAAAGGTCTCTTGGCTTTAAATGAACGACCATGTGACAATCCCTATGCCTCTCGTCCTCGACATAATAAACCTGATGTGCCTCTGAAGCTAGAATATACAGCTCATCATCTTGAGAAATGCCAGTATGAATCGGCCATGAGAAATTGACTGATGTGATCCCTAAGTCGTCAGTTGTCAGTCCCCGAGAAGTAGTGGTATTTGCCCACAAACACTTGAACAGCGTCATAGTGAAACGGCCTTGATAATTAAGTTTGACCACATCAAGAAGCTTGCCATAGTAAGGGACGCCTCCGAACTGCATGTTGGCGTCACTGCTGCTCCCATAACTCCTTGTCCCAAATGTTCCATAAACACCCGAATTCTATGTTTGCAATCCTTGATCCCGTGAAACCGTGCAAAACTTAAAACCATTGACATTGTATGCTGTAAACCGTTTTGCATGATCAAGAGGGCCGATTGCGAGAGCTTTGAAATCTGGTGAGTGTGTGTTGTGGTCATTTAGTATTCTACGCGCAAACCAGCTCGGGAAGTCTCTGTGGACCCTCCTATCAACTTCCGAGGATGTTTGTGTACGGATCCTGAGTTGACGCTTAACATTACTTCTGAATTCCCTGCAATTAATAATGGAAAGGCGTTAGTGAAATGAAAATGAGAAATGTTACGAAAGATATAAATCGAATAAAATGTGAGTGTACAATTCTTACCGTATGAAAGGTTCAACTTGAGTGCAATTAATCAAGACATGTCTATGTGCTTGGAACTTCTCAGTTGCCGTTAGTTTGAAGTTCTCAGTTGCTCCGACTGGTTTACCAACACGAGGGATAAATTATCCTGATGTCGGCGCAGGTTCAGGACAATCGTCAACACGAGGTGGGCGGTTGAAAGCCGTCTCAAGATCATCAAAGTACCTTGAGCAAAAATATAGCATCTCATCCCCTATATAGCCTTCAGCTATAGAACCTTCTGGCCACGCCTTATTCCTCACGTAAGATTTTAATTTCCCAAGGAACCTACGAAGTACAGAAGAGAAAATTGATATAAAATGCTGAAAAGGATGACTAGCAAACATTAAATACAGAGAATAAATTAAAGCACATATTTAAAATGAGTACCTCTCAATAGGATACATCCAACGATATTGTACTGGTCCAGCGAGCTTTGTTTCATGAACGAGGTGGACTGTGAGGTGAACAATCATAGTAAAAAAGGACGGAGGAAAAATCATCTCCAAATGACAAAGCGTAAGATTGATTTTTGACTACAGCTGATCGAGCTCCTCAACGGTCAAAACCTTAGAACGTACAACTTCTGAAAGAAAGAACAAAGTTCCACCAAAACGATGGAAACATCGGGAGGAAGTGTATTCTTTATAGCCAGAGGGAGTAATTACTGCATAAGAACATGTGAGTCATGACTCTTCAGGCCAGCAACCTTTCGAGCCTGCAAGTCAACACATCGAGAAATGTTGCTTGAATACCCATAAGGAACTTTTAATTTCTTTAACGTCGCGAGGAAGACTTCCTTGTTCGGTTTTGTGAGGGTAAACTTTGCCGGTTGAAATCTGTCATGCTCATCTGGCCAAGCGTTTTCACAACTCCCATGTCGCGTAAATCTTTCCTCGCTTAAAGGTGATCTTTTGTCTTGCCGGGTTCATTAAGCAGCGTATACAGCACATTGTCGCAAACATTTTTTTTCAATGTGCATTACATCAAAATTGTGGTGAAGTAAATTAGATCTCCAATATGTAAGAGTGAATAAAATACTTATCTTCTTCCACTGCTGAGGTGCTGAAGTCCTGCCCGTCTTTTGGCGAGTTTGTGCTGAATCGTCGCTTTTTCCAAACTCGAAGTCAACATGCTTAAGTTGCTGTAAGATATCTGTATCGGACAAAGTCTGAAGTGGTCCTCTTTTTTCTGGTTTCCCATTGAAGCAATTCCGTTGCAATATGAACTTATGCCTTCCATCGAGAAACTTCCGATGCCCCATAAAGCACCACTTTCGGCTGTGGGGAAGGCGCACTACGTCAGAGTCAAAATTGCAAGTTGGACACGCCAACCCAGTATGCACATTCCAACTAAATAATGTGCCAAGGTCAGGAAAGTCACTAATTGTCCACATCAAGGCTGCACGCAAGTTGAACAAAGTCTTCCCGTAAGCGTCGTATGTCTCCACGCCGACATTCCACAGGTCAAGCAATTCCGCAATAAGCGGTTGGAGATACACATCGATGTCATTGCTTGGTGCCTTTTTTCCTGGAATGATCATAGACATAATGAAATAGCTTTGTTTCATATACATCCAGGGGGTAAGTTGTAGGGAACTAATACTACCGGCCAAATACTGTAACTTGTGCTAAGATTCCCTAAAGGATTGAAACCGTCGGTCGCCAACGCAAGCCGAACATTTATGGGGTCAGTCACAATATTTGGAAAGTCGTTGTCAAACGTTTTCCAAGCGTCTGCATCCTAGGGATGTCTTAATTTATCGTCTTTATTGTTATCAACGGCATGCCACCTCATATGCTCCGTAGTTTTAGACGACATAAATAATCTTTGTAGGCGAGGTTTTAAAGGGAAGTACCTGAGAATCTTTGTAGGTTTCTTCTTCTGCTTTTTCCCCTTCTGAATTGTCTTGTACCTCGATGTGTGGCATCTCTTACAAGTCTCCCTGCTAGAATCGTCTCCCCAATACAGCATACAATCATTTGGGCATGCATCAATCTTTTGATAATTCAACCCCAACCTGTTGATAATCTTCTTGCCCTCGTAGAACGTTGTGGGAATCTCAGCGTCAGGGAATGCATATTGTAATAAGTCGAGCAACATCGACATTCCCTTATCTGTGATCCTACACAAGCACTTGATATGATACAATTTGATCAAGAAAGATAATTTAGAATATTTGCGACAACCTTGATATAAAGGACGATCTACTTCATCCATCAAGCTGAAAAAATCCCGAGCTGCTTCATTCCTCATAAAAATCGGCTCAGAGCCGTGCACTTCTTCGTTGAAGTTGCCGCCTTGAAATCCAAACGCATCACGCCCAGCATCATTCACAGGATCATCTTCATCTACTTGAACGCCTACTTGAGAACTTTGAGGAAGAGCATCGTTATATCTAATGCCGACCTTCTCACTATGAACTGCCCATAACGTATAGTCCTCAGGGAAAGGCTTCACAAGCAAATTTTCCTTCACAACATTTCCTGCATGTCACTTCTTGAACTTGTATTTCCGACACGGACAGACGATCTTGTCGTTACAGCTGGCATGAGTGAACGCGAAATCCAAGAAACTGTTTAATCCGTACAAATATTCAGGAGAATTGCGCGGCAACCTGATCCATGATTTATCCATAGCTACAAGTGAGAGAGAAGAAAGTATAGAGAAGAAGATGAGTGAGAACAGAATGACGAATGCCAAGAACCATATATTCTGAAATTCTAACGTTTATAATTTTGTAGCGGTTCAAAAACCGCTACACTAACCGCTACAGTTATAAAATATTAGTAGCGGTTATATATATACAACCACTACTAATTTTCAAGCCGTTACACATTGGTGGGAAATTCAAAATATACACGTTGAGTATTTGTAGCTGTTATGTGTATAAAACCGCTACTACTATTAAAGCCGTTAGACAGCAAATTTAAAAATAATTTTTAATTGTAGCGGTTATACATAACATAACCGCTACAAATGTAAACAAAGGTGGCAAATTTCAAAATTCAAATGATGAATATTTGTAGCGGTTATGTGTATAAAACCGCTACTAACATTAAAGCCGTTGGATAGCAAATTTAAAAATAATTTTTAATTTGTAGCGGTTATACATAACATAACCGCTACAAATGTGAACAAAGGCAGCAAATTTCAAAATTCAAATGATGAGTATTTGTAGCGGTTTTTATTGTAAAACCGCTACAACTATATACATATTTGTAGCGGTTTCTATTGTAGAACCGCTACGAATATATATATCGTTGTAGCGGTTCTATAAGAAAAACCGCTACAACTATATATTTTTGTAGCGGTTTTTATTGTAGAACCGCTACAACTATATATATTTGTAGCGGTGTTTATTTAAAACCGCTACAAATATATATATGCTTTATTTTTTTTAATTTAGAAATATAAATAATATTGTTGCAATTAATTCATAAATTCAACAACGCGATCTAATAATATAAATATAATTATATTAAACACAATAAGAATTTAAGTTCTGAAATACAAACTCATATATATATATATATTTACAAATGTTTCAATAAAAAAAAAGATGTCCTAAACTAAGTAGCTGGGGGCTGATCATCTGGTGCTCCCTTAGGTGGGGCTCCCTCAGGTGCTGCTGGATCGGGCCGCTGCGCAGAGTGAACCGCACCATCATCATCAGCAGGAGGAGGAGGAGGAGGAGGAGGAGTAGTACTCGGGATGACGTAGCGAGGGATAGGGGGAACCTGTGGATGATGCTCGTCCGGGAACAGGCGACTCTATGACCGCTCGAGCATGTTGTTCGCGATATCGCGCCACTGTGTCTGCTGAGCGTAGATCAAATCAGCGTGCAGCTGCATCTGCTGCTGCTGCTGTGCCATCTGCTGCTCCAAATCTGACCGCAGCTGGTCAATAGACTCATCCCTCGGACCTCTGACCCCTCTAGAGCTGCCAGCCTCAGAGGCGGCGCTCCTGCCGTAGACCATGCTAGGTCTGGCGCCTATCCCCATCCCTCGCACGCGTCCGGGGTGCTCAGCCTGAGCCAGACCCGCCTTCAAAGGAGCCGTCGGGTCCACTGACCCCTGTGACTCCTCGGCCTGGGTCTGTCGCATCTCAGCCTGCGACTGCTGCATTCGCTCCTGCCATTTTATGAAACAATTACTAATTAGCATTTTTCATTATTAAGTTGGTTTTATAAAAATTATAATAATAAAATTACTTACAATGGTCGCCTCTGCCTGCTGAGAGGTCACAGTCCTGTCACGGTGTCTGTGTGTGATGGCGTACAACTCCCCATAGTCCGTCTGACGGTTCTCCTGCTATGCCTTCGTCTCCTAAAACAATTACAAAATTCAATTAGTATTATGAAATAACCAGCTAAAAGTCAGTGATATTTTGAAAAGTTACCAGCTCGCTGTAGGTGACAGCAAAGGTCTTCGATCCTGCTGTGTGGTGGATCATCTGCTGCGCACGGATCCTGGTGTTCCTCTGAGAAAGCTCCTGGAAAAAAAATAATATTAAATGTATTAAAACAATAAAAAACATTTAAAATTAATAAAGTTCAAATTAAATACAATTAAATTGAAATTATAATTTAATAATTAACAATTACAAAATTATATATAAAAAATCTAATGAATACATTACCTGCCCCTCAGGGCTTCTCCTGAACTGGACGAAACTCGCCCAGTCGTTCGGCGGCACGCCGTCCGGGACACTCTCGATCAGCTGCTCCAGAGGCATTGTCCCGTCCTTATCCACCTTGTGGAAGAGACGGTTCCTCCTATTCCTCCAGGCGTCACCCATCTTCACGAGGGCGTACCTCTTCCGGTTGGCCCGGACGACAAACCGCAGTTGAAAAAAATTATTTAAATATCAATAATTACAAAAAATATTAATTAAATAATTTTAATTACCTGAACCACCTCCTCCCAAGCCTGGTCCTTCGACCCCCTCGGAACGTGCCTCCACGTCTTGAAGTGAAGGGGGAACCGCATCCAATTCGCGCCCAGGTCGTTCAGGAAGCGGTTGAGCAGGTGACCCCCATTGTTGATGGGCTGGTCAGTGCCCTCATTCCACTGCACTATAACTCACAGGGTCCGGTCCATGCTGTTCACACCGGCCAGGTCTAGCCTCCTCGTCGAAACGTTCCCCTGCTCATCTGCACAGTTTACCGCACGTTAGATAAATTATAATTCAAAGTTAACATTTCGAATTTAAATAAATAATTTATTAAATTAAAAAATTAATTTACCTTGGACCTGCACCTCAAACCCAGTGGACCGCGAAGACGACCCTCGTGGGTTGTTCTGCTCCCGAGCCTCCTCCTCATCGAGGAACTGCTCCATCTTCCTGATCGCAATCGGGATCTCGAACTCCTCCTCGTCGTAATCCTCGACGCTGATATCTGGCCCCTCAAACTCAGGCACCTCTGGTGCGGTTGTCTCCTGTGGGATCGTCTGCAGTGCCTGTGGTAGGGCCGACTCCTATGGGGGGATGGGCTGAAATGCCGTGCTCGCCCTGCCTCCGCGCTGCCCCCTCCCTTTGCCACCTGCTCGGCTGCTGCCACCCCGTAAAATCGGTCTGGGGACCTCAGAGGCCTTCCCTTTATCCTCTCTTGAAGCCATATCAACTATAAAAAAAAATTTAGTCACATTATTATGCAAAAATCTAATAAAAATACAAATACAAATAAAATACGTGTTATATACGTACCTCAAGTGCAAATACTGAGAAATACTGTAGCAAAAACTCCTACACAGACGTCTGAAAGCTCAAATCTTGAAGAAACCACTCAGAGAAACCCCAGGAAACAAAATGAGCGAACGGAGAAATGAGGGAGGCAGTGGCTTAAATAGGCCAGATATTTGTAGCGGTTATTCCAATAACCGCTATCATAACTGCTACAAATCACCCACGGCGCCTTAAATTTGTAGCGGTTTTACAATAACCGCTACAAATTACAAGAACCTTTGAAATTCTGTAGCGGTTATTGCCCAGAATCGCTACAAAAGTGGAGACTCCTAAAATTCTGTAGCGGTTATGTCCCTATAACCTCTACAAATAGCTGACATTTCGTATTTTGTAGCGGTTGAGTTGCTGTAACCGCTATAAATAATAGCTACACTATTGGCGGGACTTGGTCTCACCAAGTGGCGGGAATATTGTAGTGGTTTCTGTGTATTAACCACTACAATTTAACCGCTACAAGTTTTGGTGGGAATTTCGCACCAAATTTCTAGCGGTTTTGGCTACCCAACCGCTACAAAAAATGCTGCTAATCTGTCACGCCACTTGGCGCATAGCTTGCCGCTACAATTTTGTAGCGGTTTAGGTTAAAACCGCTACAAATATTGTAATTTGTAGCGGTTTGATATAACCGCTACAATTGCACCGCTACAGAATACCATTTTTTTTGTAGTGGAACAACTTTCCCTTGTGCGCAAACGATTTTCTCTCAGGTCGCATTTGGCAAATAAGTTTCTAATGAGGTGTTTATGGGAAATTCTCCCTTATTTTTAAGGACAAAGGTGTAAAATTACCCAGCTACATATCTCACTTGTGCGTCTGGCTCCATATACAATCCTTAGGGTGTAAAAATATCTATGGTAATTAAAAAAGGGGACAAAAGTGCCAGCTCCGTTAATGAAGGGAAACGTCTGTTAATTTCTGATTTTGTGAACCTCACTTTAATAATTTTTAAATAATTATTTAAATAGCTCTCACCCTCCTCTCTCCCTCCCCCCTCCAAACTACAGCCTTACTTTCACACTGGCAATCAGTCTCTCTGACCACTCACATGGTCACCACTTTTATACTACCCATTCCTTCCAAATGCACTTCCATAGTTCATCATTGGAACTTTTACCTTCATTAATAGAATCAGAAATTAATGAACGCTTGCCTTCATTGATAGAGCTAACATTTTGTCCCCTTTTTTTTAATTATCATAGGTATTTTTGCATCCAAGATTGTACATGACACCAGACATACACGTGGGGCCTTTAAAATAATTATAAGTATTTTTGCACCTGAGATTATATATATATATAGATGGATATTTTTGCATCTTTATCTTTAAAATAATTATTTAAAAATTATTAAAGTGGGGCCGACAAAAGCATAAATTAACGAACATTTGCCTTCATTAACAGAGCCTACATTTTTAAATAATTAACATACTTGGGCCTTAGACTTCATGAAGTCAAGAATATAATCATCCAACCATAAGCTCAATATCAACTCAATTATCACAATATTGAAACAACAATTTTCTAAAACATCCGCTTAAATTACTTATCCATGATAGAAAACCATATCATTCAAAACATAATATCACATCATAGTATGTAACATGAACCCTACAGTGGCAATACACAAAAATTCACCACATAAATAAAAAAGAGGAGGTTTTACAAATATTATTATAATAATCAAGCCTCCAGAGCCTTCCTCAAATGACTAACAGAAGACGTAATATCCCGAATTTTGGGATTAGAGGCTTGATAATAAGCTTGAATTAAGTAGTCTGTTAAGCCCCGGTTTAACAAGTGTCCCAAATATATTTCCTAATATTTCTTATATCTTTGGGGTATTAAACAAAATAAACTGGCGAAGTTTGGGGAAAGTGATTATGTTTCCAATGAAATTTCCTGCGAGGCAATGAGTTTGTCATGACATTTTGAAAGACCAAATGATGAATAAAAGTTATGAAATTTTATAGGGTGAAAATTAGACATCCTAAGCTTTAATTTGATAGGTCATATGAATCATTTGAAGCTATATACAAAAAGTTATGAATTTTTGAATTTAGCCAAGAAAAACTGTTAATTTTCTTGAACAGCATTCAAAGAAATTAATTATAGAAATTTTGTGCTTCCAATTGGAAAAATACTATATTTTTTTTGAAACTAGACTCAATAAGGGTTCTATAACCTTTGGAATCACTCTGATACGATGTCTAAAAATTTAGTTATGATTTTTCAAAGTTTAGGCAGAAAATCAGCCAGAATTTTCAATTAATCCGAAAATGAAGGAAAAATATAATGGCAGCATTGTAATTATAAGATAAATGGTGATCAGCCTATTTTGGCAGTAATTTGGACCCATGAGACGTGGTATGGGTTGACCAAGGAGGGAAAATATTAGTTGCATGACTATTGGGCTTATGGCATACAATTACAAGTACATAAAGCTTATGTACATAAAATTAAAGTTTTGGTATTTCCAAATTGTGACATAAGCCTAATATAAAATGACATAAGTCAAGTATTATAAAAGCAGTTTTCCCTTCATTCTTCATGAAAAACCGTCAGCCATTGTAGAGGAAAGAGAGAGAAAGCTTGTTGAGTTCTAGAGTGAGAAGGAGAAGAAAATTTCACAAGGTAGGTCGATTTCTTCGGTGAATTCATACATAACGTGTATAATACTTCTCCTAAGCTTCTCTTCTATGTTCTTTAAGGTGTTTTGAAGCAAAGATTTGGTGTTTAAAGAGCTAGGGTTTTCGGCCTTAAAGAGGAAAAGCCAGAAAGAAGAAGCGGTAACTTCCTAAACTTCAAATTTTAGTTGTTCCGGCTGCTGTGAGTAGTTTAATTGGTGAATTCATTAATACAAAAAAGCAAAGTTGTGGTGCTTATAATTGCATTAGCTGTGGTGTAAGAGAAGTGTCACATATCAAGACGTCACTAAGAAAAGCTGTGGCGCTTTTTGGACGTAAGCGCCACAGGACGTAAGCGCCACAGGATTCCCACCTCCTGTGACATTTCTTCAAAGACGCGCCACCTAAAGTATTATTTTTTTTTAAAAAAAATTATTTTCGTATTTTTCTTTTAGAACCCTATAATTTTTTTTATCAAAAGAACCCTATAATTATAATTGATAACATACTTTGAACACATTTTCATATCCAAAACAAAATGAAAAAAAGCAAATTACAATCAAATAACTCCAAAATGATATAAATTAACAAATAACTAATTATCAAAATCACTACTAAGTAAAATACAAGTGTTAAAAATAAATAATTATTTTATTTATATGCTATTGAGACACCATTGAAGATTGTTCTTAGTTTTTTACATGCTCTGATATTCAGATTTTGAAGATAGTAGATCTTGAAAGTATCTTTGGAACCCCTCCATATGTACCTCAACTCACGTATAGATTTTCCAATCACACTTCTTCTAATCTTAATCTCACTTCTGGACGGTCTATTTCCACTCCTTCCAAATTAAGAACCTCTTCTATTTTGAAGTCTCTTACCTCAAGATTTGTCAACCTTTCCACATCCTAGATGACTTTCATCAAGTCCTGATAAAAATAAATCAATTCAAAATTTCAGTATGAATTCAAATTATCACATTCACAAAAATTGTGAAATTCCTAATACTATGATTAATGGGTGCCTCAATAGGCATTGGTTCATAAAAAGAGAAATTTTATCTCTAGATGCCTCAAATGCTTATGAATTAAGGACATGCATGCACGCATGGTTATGCTCAATTATATATACTTGAAATCATATAATGTCTATATTCAATAGAAGTTGATAAACATACGGTGCATTTTTCTTTTAAAGTATATATCAGAAATTTTTAACTTTTTTAGGTCACTACTTACTTGATTCACAAATTCTATTATAATTTGGGAAAGGAATGTGTGTGTGTGTGTGTTGACGCAAACCCAATTTTTTTGAATGAAAATGTATGAAAATTTAGAAATTTCATGTCTTGACAAGATAAATTTTTTAGGCATGAAAATATGTTCTTGACATTCAAGTTTGAATGCTACACAATCCATTAAAAAAAATCTGGGAACAATAATTTAAGTGTGTTACCTTTGGAGCTTTCACATCCAATTGTATTCATTGCAAAGAAGCCATCAAATCTAGAAAAGATCCTCTGTTGAACTCTTGAAAATCCTCCAATTTAATGCTTTGTAGATACCGGAAGCTAAGGTGATATCTTTTTGCACAAATATTATTGATCATCTTTGATACATGTATAAGTGAAGGGCCGATTGAAGTAGAGACGGTGATGAACGACAAAAGAAGAGAAGGAGAAAATGTGCGGACTAAGAGGATAAGGAGTGAGGCACGTGTTAGATGGGGAGTGGAGACTAAAAGGATAAATGTGATAGAAGCAGATTACAGGAGAGAGAATCATTTGAAAAAAAATTTAAAAAAATCACTTTGTGTGGCGCTTCTTAAGCTAAGGGCCACACAAAATACGTAGCAGCTATGGCACTTCCTTAAGCAAGCGCCATAGCTGCTACTTCATTTTTTTTAAAAAAAACACCTTAGGTGGCACTTCTTCAATGAAGCGCCACCTAATATCACCAAGCAGCTGTGGCGCTTCCTCTAAAGTGCTTTTTTTTAAAAAAAAAATTTAAAATTCTAGAAAGAAGCTGTGGCACTTCTTTAAAAAAGTGCCACAAAAGGTATGCCACTTATCTCTATTTTTGTAGTAGTGATTTCTGCTGAATTTACTCTGATTGTACATTTGGGAAATGTGGTGTCCTAGACATTATTCTGCTAAAATTGAGTCTAAATGGTAATTATAACGTAATGAAATAGTTAATAAAGTGATTAGGAGTAGAAAAGAGCAAGTCTATGGAGTTAGAATTGGAAAACCCTAAATTTTTCCAAAGAATCTCAAGATTCAGCCAGTGCTGGTTTAAGGGGTTAGAGTTGGAGTTTTGATATTTTGATGATTCCATTGAGTTCAAGAGGAAAAATTAGGTGAGATTATAGTTGATCACTTTTTCAGGAAAGCCTGAAAAAGCATAATTATGAAAACGCCTTTAAAACCCATAAATAGGGGGCTGCTATGGGCATTTTGGTCTTTTGGCATTAAATTTGATAATTCCAAGTTCATAAATAGATTCCTTGGACGAAAATAAGTTAGAATAACCCATGTTAAAATTTTGGAAAAAGTACAGTCGGGCCGGGTGCTGCTAGGCCGGGCCGGGTCCACTGAGGCATTTTGGTAAATTTTCACAATAGATTTATATAACCACTAGAAACACTATGGAAGTGCCTGAAATAGTACATGAATGGGTTTAACCTAATTCTTATACATTTGACGTTTCAGGACCGAGTTGAGAGTTAGTTCGTGGCACACTTTATGAGGCGCACATTATGAGGCAAGAAAGGGTTAAGGTAGATGACTTACCTTACTGGCATATATTTGATATCTTTGCTTGTGTATTATTGTATGTGATTGCTTTACTTGACTTTATATTGTGGCCATAGTTTGTTACATGAAACATTGAGCATGCAGAAAGTTTATTATGAGGCATGCATCTAGTTAAAACTAACATGTCATGCACATAGCATATATCTTGAATGCATTAAGGTAACTTCTTATTACTGAGATCATCTCGAATCTCACTCTCTCCTACCAACAATTTAGACAGGCAAATATAGAAGGTACATGGAAATTAGAAAACAGAACTGCACGAGAGAGGATTGCAGTGGTGGAGCAAAGACAGGAAGAAGTCTCCGTTTCACTGGGACAGGTTTAGACACCCTAATAGCCCTGTGTGGCTACATTGATTGTACTTATCATGTATAAACCCCTATGGGGAATTTCTGTAATCATGCACATATTATCAGTACATTTATATTATTCATGTGTTGCCCATCGAACCACGCATTAATATTCCGCCGCATGTCAAAATAAGTAAGGGTGTGGCACAAGAGCTATTACTTGAAAAATGTTAAATCAAAAGAGTGAGACAAAGGCTTCAATAACTATAGTTACCCAACTCATTATATATGCCAATATGTGCTCGTGAGGTGGCAGGTGGAACAATTTATATAATAAAGTATTAGAGATATAATTCACAAACTTCTAAATCACAAATTCCTATATCACAAATTTCATATAACAATTTTTGCCTCACAATTTCCATATCGCAATTTTGTATCACAATTTCTATGTCACAATTTCCATATCATAATTTCGTATCACAAATTTTGCATCATAAATTCTGTATCATAATTTCCAAGTTGCCTCCTATCAATTCAACCAAACCGCCTTATTTCCGTTGACTAGACCTATTGCCTAAGTTACCAACCATGTTACTGGCCACTTAAAAGCTAATCGGCCATGTGATGAGGACCGGCCAAAATCCATAGAGCACATGCCCAAACCAAGGGTCTTTTCCCCTCATTGAACCAGTGGGGTGTCACAGTCCCTCCTTGAACCAGAGGGGCAGTCCCTTATTAAACCAGTGGGACAATAGAAATCCATCTATCATGCACCAATGGAGTACACACCACATGAAGGAACAAACTACTCAATATCATCCCAATCCAACAGTGACAATAATTATCAATAAATATCTCAACGAGAATTTATCAAGATTTTCACTTAGCCAATGGGTTTAGTCAACCAGAATTTATCAAAGTTAAGTTTATCATAAGAATCCAAACTCTAGGCTCAATCATAATTCACAAATAAATATATAACAATCAATTGAAACCACAATTTGGTATTCAGACTAATTGAGTGGTTAACAAAACAATTTAGAGATTTAAACTCTCTCTAGAAGTCTCAACTATGACCTTTGACCGTTCCCAATCAACACAATTACCAAACTTTATTTTCATTAATCACATTATCAATACCAACTCAAAATCAAACTCTATTTCAAATATTTATATAACCTTCAAATTGTTCACTTAAATAGAAATTCGCAAAATTCTCAATTTACCACCCTAACTCAACTCCTCTATCCTCTATTTCAATCATATTTTTATAATCCTATAGTTTTATTTCACTCATTAAAATTATTGACCATAATATTTCCTCTATTCAACCTTAAATTCCCAAAATTCCATCACTTTAACTTTTAAGAAAAATATCCCCAAAAAAAAAAACTATTCCTCAAAATTATCATTCCAATCTTACTTCTTTCCAATAATTCATTCATACCTTTTAGAATCATTAATCTATATCTATCTCCTCAATTTATTTAAAAATACCTAATTATCAACACTTAAAGTTTCACTCAAAATTGTCAATATTCACATTTCTTCATGAACCTCAAATCTAAATCATTCAGCCATCTATAACTGCCAATAAGTTAAACTAAATCATTAAATTCGAATTTGATATACCCAATATCATAAATCCTAATTTTTCAATAAAACCCTAACTTTAGTTCCTCAAATGAACCATTTAAAAAAAACCTATATAAACTCTGACCTAACTAGTCCAATGAATAGCAAAATTATTAACTGTAATTCTCAAAATTTCAATATTCATCAAAACCTAGATTTTTTTTCCACCATACAAAACTGTTAATAAAAGAGGAGTAAATAAAAGAAATAATAGAAGATATAATTAACTCACCAAGCTGCCCAGGAGAATCCCATACGAAAACTCCTTCGTTCTCTCATTCTCTCACTCCCCATTTCTCTCACACTCAGCTTCGCACAGGAACGTAGAAGAAGACTCATCGAAGAACATTAAAAAAAAAAAAAACGACGGAGTTCGCTGCTGTGCAATGCTTGCGGCTCAATGAATATATAGGGAGGGGGCATTTGGTTGAATCATTAGTGGCTCAGGTGACCGACTGACTGATTCTCCACTTTGTTTTTTTTTTTTTTTTTTGAATTTTCTTTTCCTTTTACCATTTATTTTAACATTTCATTTAATATTCCTATTCGCAGCCTTCTACATCGCCATCATATGGATGTTGATCTTGGTTGTGTTTTCTGTGGTGAGGAGGAGACAATTCCGCATTTGTTTCTTCAGTGTGCATGGTCGAGGGCCATCTGGGTTGGTTCAGATTTGAATCTGCGGGTTTCTCTTCTTCATGTGCCTCAGTTTCGTCAATGGTTATGGTTTGCCTGGTTTTATATGCTCTTTGGTATTTTAGGAATCAGAAAGTTCATGGGAATATGACTCATGATCCCGAAGTAGTGTTGTGTTATATTTAGTGGCTAACACTACAAAAAAAAACGTGATTTAGTAACGGTTAAAAATGGGTATTCGTAGCGGTTTTAACTGTTACAAACAACATTAGTAACGGTTAATAAAACCTCTACTAAATCGTATGCTGCAAGCTGTTTTGTAACGGTTATCTAAAATCGCTACTCAAGAAAAATAATCGATATTTCGTTTGTAGCGGTTGCACCCATCCGCTACAACATCCACATAAGCCGTTAATTTTTCCGGAGATATTTGTAACGGTTATATAACCACTACAAATATAAAAAATTGAAAATTTCAAGGCGGGAAAAGAAAAATGAAAATTTTTTCCTATTTTGTAGCGGTTAATAAAACTGCCACTAATTTGAAATTTTTAAGAAATTAGTAGCGGTTATAAAACCGCTACTAATTTCATGAAAATTCAAAAATGGCGCAAAAAAATTAATTTCAGTTTAAAAAGGTGCTTTAATTAGTAGTGGTTTAATAACCGCTACAAAAATTAAGAAATTTTTTAAAAAAATACGATCATTTGTTTCTGTTTTTTTAATATTAAATTAAATATTTTATTTTTTAATAGTTTATCTAATTTAATTAGCTTATTATTCAATAGTTTAACTCATTTATAAATTAAAAGGAATAATTTAATTTAGTTGGATAAGTATAAAAATTGTATTGATAATATTATTAAGGATACGTAGGTAATAAAGAACTATTATATTGTTTACTACAACGTAATTGTGTATGAAGTTAGGAAAAAAAAAAAATTGTGTATGAAAAATAGATGAAAATGAGATAAAGCTATGAAATATCTAGAAAGAAAAAATGATGAGAATAAATTTTATGCGAAAGAAACAAGTATTGAAAAAAAATAAAAAAATTGTTACAATATTTGATCGTATTATTCAGCTCCTCAACTTATACAAAAAAATTTGTAAATGAGAGAAAATGAAAGAAGGGTAAAGTGAAAAGAAATGAGAGAGTGTTTGAAATGAGTTGTGGTAAGGGTATTTATAGGGATCCACGTACTATTTTGTAACGGTTAATATATCCATTTTATAGCGGTTTTTAATTAGTAGCGGTTATTTTTATTTTTGTAGCGGTTTAATAACTGCTACAAATATTATTTTATTTTTTTAAAAAAAAAAATTTTCCAGTTTTTTTTAAAGACAAAAATATAATTTGAATTTGATCACTCATCCTCGCCATCCCTACAGAAATTATGTAGAAAAATTATTGTTAGGGATGTATTATAAAATTTTAAAAATCTAATTTAAATTATGTGGATGTAAAAAAACTCACCGCAATAGATGTAAATTGTTATCACCTTCAGGGAAGTAGTTTTCGAAATCGGCTGGCTGAAATGGCTCACTCTCGTAGGCGATGTTACCGCCTTCACCCATGTCGTAAAGGTCTCGTGGCTTTAAATGAACGACCATGTTCCTATCCCTGTGCCTCTCGTCCTTAACATAATAAACTTGATGTGCCTCTAAAACAAGAATATGCGGCTCATCATCTTGAGAAATACCAATATGAATCGGCCGTGAGAAATTGATTGATGTGATCCCTAAGTCGTCATTTTTCAGTCCCTGAGAAGTAGTGGTATTTGCCCACATACATTTGAACAACATCACGGTGAAACAGCCTTGATAATTAAGTTCGACCACATCAAGAAGCTTGCCATAGTAAGGGACGCCTCCGAACTGCATGTTGGCATCACTGCTGCTCGCATAACTCCTTGTCCCAAATGTGCTATAAACACTCGAATTTTGAGTTTACAATCCTTGATCCCGTGAAACCGTGCAAAACTTAAAACCATTGACATTGTATGCTGTAAACCCTTTTGCATGATCAAGAGGGCCGATATTGCGAGAGCTCTCATTGAGTATAGTTTGAAGGAAAAATATAAAATTTTTCCAATTGGAAGCACAAAAGTCCTAGAATTAATTTCTTTGAATGCTATTCTAGAAAATCAATAGTTTTTCTGGACTAAATTCAAAAATTCATAACTCTTTATATATAGCTTCAAACGATTCATATCAACTATCAAATTAAAGCTTAGGATGTATAATTTTACCCTGTAAAATTTCATAATTTTTTTTCATCATTTGGCCTTCCAAAACCATATGACAAACTCACTGCCTCACCGGGAATTCTCACTGGCAACAAAATCACATCCTTCAAAAATCACCTTTCCCTTTTTTTGGATATTTTCATATATTTACAATGTATATTGGTGAATAAAAGTTTTGATGAAAAAATGTTTTATTAACTTAACCACATGATTTGCGAAGTGACTCTTATACTCCCGACCACACCGATGATGTCATGGACCGTTTCTTCTGTTGGTTGGCCCAAGGCGATGCCTACAAGATGAAAGGGATGTATGTTGACGACTACTACCACCTTGAGTTCACTCCTCATCTGTTATTCATGATGACTTTGCCTGGAACCTTGTGGAAGAGCCATGATTGGTTTGGCATTAAGATCGGTTTGTCTGTTGGGTCACTATTCATTTTTAGACTTCCTTCCCAATGATGTTGTGCATCCTGAGGTATGCTTCTCCAGTACGCATGGTGAAGTACATGAGATACTATGAGAAGGAGATGCTCTTATTACTGGAGACATGCACTAGGGGGTTTGAATGGTAAGCTTACGGCATTTAATAAGACTCTATGTTCTTCAAATGCTGTATGTAGTTGCAATATAAATATCGAAGATGGTGTACGTCTTACTTTTAGGGTTATGGATCAGGTGATCTGTATTGATGATAGGGCAGTGTAACATTCTGCTTATGGTTGTTGAATATGTAATACTTGGCTTCCCAACATGAGTGTGATTGAGCTATATAGTTAATATTGTCTTCTTTACATGGTTCACCTGGATCATTGCACGATGTAATCTTTTCGCACGCACGTGTTCCGACCTTGAGGTCATTCTCAGGCGCAACAAGGGTCTGAGATACTTCACGTGCCGTTGGTGAAGCAACAGATCGATGGTGATAATGTAGTGGACCATGCAATATTAGTGAAGCAACAGTCCTGCGTCAATAGCTCAAGCTTTCTTTATTATGTGTCCCTTTTGTTTGTAACTAACGGAGTATGCACTATTAGCAGCTTCAACCACGACCTTGTGACTTAGTTTGTTATTAATTGTGGCTGTTTGTGAACACTTTTCAGACCATTAATTTTTAAAAATGAATTTTTATTTAAAAAATCATCATTTTTCTTTTTTTTTAAAAAAAAAAGAAAACTCAAATGTGGGAACTGGTTCCATTATTGTTTGAGTTCCAATCTGATTAATAAGTTATTGTTTTGTTTGAAATTAATAAGTTCATTCATAGGTATATTTGCAGCATAATCCTAGATTTTAATGTTTTGGGATGAGTTTCATATGATTATATATAGGAACTTTTTACTGTCTTAATTATGTTTATCGAGTTGAAATTTTGCCTCCCATAAAAGTAATTGAGGTCATGAACTTCTAGACTAGTCTACACAATCTGGAGGACCAAGTTTGCCCCATCTCGACCTTGAGTTGTATTGGACTAGACCTGGAATCAATGACTAGCCTATTCTGGTTGGGTGCATACACAGTCCCATCTATAAAAACTTTTTAAGAGAAGAATTATATTTATTCTATGATATGGGCTGATTTTATAAAAAAAAGAAAATTTTCTCGCTAAATACAGAAAAAAAGGATGATAAGGAAATGACAAAATGTCCACCATTCTTTTTATAACAAAGTCAATGTATATGATATAAATGAATGTTAAGGTTCATAAATGTCCTGTATTACAATCAAGCGGATCGAACATCAAAGATATGTCTGATTCGAATTCTAATGTACGCTGTCTTTCTCTCACTCTTGGCCTTCTTTTAGCCTCCAAGAAGTTTATCAGTATAATAATTTATGTAAATTAAACGACTATTTTTGAAAAATTTATTTACAATTTAGCCTTGGAGAGAGTTTGATGGGTCAAAGAACATATTAGTATATTACGTTCAGAGCTCCGGAGGAAAAGTTTTCTAGCGGCAAAAGCTGTGAATTCTCAGAAGGAGAAGTTTGCAACGGAGGCAGTGAGAATTAGAGAAGTTAGGTTGGGTGCATGCATAACCCTATGTTATATAAAACTTTAAGAAACAGATTTTAAGATCTCCCATTCTGTTCTTTTCCAGGTATATCAGAAACAGCCTACAGTAGTGATCATAAAAACAAAAGACAGGCTAGCCTCAGATATAAAGCATAACAGAGAATCGAAATTAAGAAAAAGATGGCATGTGTTTAAGTCCTCATGAATTCCAAAAGCAGAGCATAGCAGATATTGTATTAAGATTTCTGTTACAGACCAAAAAAATCATCAAAGACATATACTAACCTCGATCAGATAAAATGCCCCCTCCCTATACACTGCCCAGAATCGTCACGACCACAAGAAGAGATCTTGACTTGTAGTAAGGGTTTTAGGATTGACGCGGTTTACTTCTTCAATAATTCATCTCTTGTTACTGCTTCCCCAAATGAGAGAAATTGAGAAAGGGAGTGGGAAAGGAATCGACTTTTTGACTCTTTGCTTTGGTAGCAAAAGCAGGGGGTGGGCATTTCCTTTAAATTATGCAATTTCATTTAGATTAATTTATATCTAATTATTTTTTAAGAAAACTTTCTGTAATACACAACACTAATTAATATAATTAAATGGAGTTTAAAAGAATGAATTGAATTCGATCATACTTGCAATAAATAAATAAGTCATATATATAAAAAAGGTTGATTAACCCAAATGATCAAGCAATGCAGAAGATAATATACATAATTAATATAAGACCAAATTGAGAAGTTAATATTAATCCTAAATATAAGATATATTTCACATTTTTATTTGTTTTTAGCTCAATTTATATTCTTTTGACAATAATCAAGTATGAGAGGAAGGGGAATTAAGGAAGATGAATAGAGTGTTTTTAAAAAAGCATATAATATTAACTAGTTTAACTAATATTTTGCTTAATCTACTCAAATTAATTAATCAAGTCTTATGTTAAGGACTAAAGAGGTATATTTTAATGGAAGCTCAACCATATATCAGCAAATATCATTGGTTCTGGATATACATATATAACAGTTTTCTGTCAGGTTTGTCTTCTTGGTTTCTTGTGGTTGCAGCAATTTCACTGTCAAGTTCGGGTTCTTTTTTGTTACGAAAGTGTTTGAATACTGAATGAATTGTGTATATTCTATTCACAGGAAGGTACTATATATATACAAAGGTGAGGAGCCTAAATATTAATTGCTCTTAAATGAGGGGATCGTAACGGTTAATCAATCCCGCTAATTATGCTAATTGATCTAATAATAATGATCTAATAATGACAGAATATTTCATTAACACTCCTCCTCAAGTTGGAGCATATATGTTAATCATGCCCAACTTGTTACAAAGATATTCAACCCGTATCCCAGTCAATGCTTTTGTCAGAAGGTCTGCTAGCTGGTCGTCCGATCGCACATGTCCTGTAGATACAACATTTTCTTTGATCTTGTCTCGAATGAAGTGACAGTCAATTTCAATACAAAGGAGATGCTCTTATTACTGGAGACATGCACTTGGGGCTTTGAATGGTAGCTTACGCCATTTAATAAGACTCTATGTTCTTCAAATGCTCTATGTAGTTGCAATATAAATATTGAAGATGGTGTACGTCTTACTTTTAGGGCAATGGATCAGGTGATCTGTATTCTGCGTGGCTCCTGGGTTGACACTGTTAAGCACTAGAAAGAGACTTGGCGGCAGATGATAGGGCAGGGTAACATTCTGTTTATGGTTGTTGAATATGTAATGCCTGGCTTCCCAACATGAACTGGTGAGTGATTGGTGAGTGATTGAGCTATATAGTTAATTAATATTGTCTTCTTTACATGGTTCACCTGGATCATTGCATGATGTAATCTTTTCGCACGCAGGTCATTCTCAGACGCAACAAGGGTCCTCTATGATCTTGAGATACTTGACGTGCAGTAGGTGAAGCAAGAGATGGTGATAATGTAGTGGACCATGCAATATTAGTGAAGCAACTGTCCTGCTTCAATAGCTCAAGCTTTCTTTGTTGTCCCTTTTTGTTTGTAACAAATGGAGGATGCACTATTACCAGCTTGAACCACGACCTTGTGATTTAGTTTGTTATTAATTGTGGCTGTTTGTGAACATTTTTCAGACCATTATTTTTAAAACAAAAATTATTTAAAAAATCATCATTCTTTTTTGAGTAAAATACTCTAACCTCCCCTCTGTTTTACCTTAATTACACAGACCTCCCCTCTATTTTAGAAATTCATATAAACCTCCATTAAAACTAAAATATGTTACACAAACCTCCCTTATAGTTTGAGATTATATTTCCATCCACCCAAACCGTTAGTTGACTGTTAAGTTTGACTTTTAAACTTTTTTTAACCAAAATGCCCTTCTTCAGTATTAGAATTATATATATATATATATATATATGGGGGCTAATAAAAATTTATACAACCATAAATTTATTCTATTAGATTCTCTAACTTTCTAATTTTTTAAAAAATTTATTAATTTTGATATTATAAATTAATTTTGACTTAAAATATATATTAAACACATATTTTTATCAAATATAATAAACTATATAAGTATGAGATTGTATGTGTCATTTAAATTTATAATTTAATATTTTTTTCCACAAATATTTATAAACACATTTGATCAAGCATATTTTTATTTAAAATCTTGCTTGAATATTCAACGTTTGTGATATTTACATTAACCAATGCTAAAATCATCAAGCAAATAACTACTTGTAAAGATAAAAATAGAAATTAAGGAATAGATAAAAAAAACTCTTAAATTCTTTAAAACAACTTTAGTCAAAATGTGCAAGAAAAAGTAAATTTAATTAAAAATATATATTTTTGGAATCTTTTTAGAATATTCTTAACGGAGTTAACTGTTTGGACTTAAGTGTATGTTTTTAAAATAGAGGGGAGGTCTGTGTAATTAAGGCAAAACTGGAGGGTGGTCAGAGCATTTTACTCTTCTTTTGTTAAAAACAACTCAAATGTGGGAACTGGTTCCATTATTGTTTGAGTTGCAATCTGAGTAATAAGTTATTTTTTTGTTTGAAATTAATAAGATAATTGAGGCCATGAACTTCTAGACTAGTCTCCACAATCTGGAGGACCAAGTTTGCCCCATCTCGACCTTGAGTTGTATTGGACTAGACCTGGAGTCAATGACTAGCCCATTCTGGTTAGGTGCATGCACATCCCTTTCTATAAAACTGAAAGAGCAAGAGAAGAATTATATTTATTCTATGATATGAAGGCTGATTTTATTAAAAAAGAAAAATTTCTCGCTAAATACAGAAAAAAAGGATGATAAGGAGATGACAACATGTCCACCATTCTTTTTATAACAAAGTCAATTTATATGATATTTTCAAAATAAATGTTAAGCTTCATAAATGTCCTATATTATCAAGCGGATCGAACATCACAGAAATACCTGATTCCAATTGTAATGTACTCTGTTTTTCTCTCACTCTTGGCCTTCTTAATCTCTCTGAGCGATGAGCCTCCAAGAAGTTTATCATATAATAATTTATTTAAATGAAACGACTATTTTTGAAAAATTTATCTACAATTTAGCCTTGGAGAGAGTTTGATGGGTCAAGGAACATATTACGTTCAGAGCTCCGGAGGAAAAGTTTTCTAGCGGCAAAAGCTGTGAATTCTCAGAAGGAAAAGTTTGCAACGGAGGCAGTGAGAATTGGTGGAGAAGTTTGGTTGGTTGCATGCATAACCCTATGTTATATAAAACTTAAAAGAAAAAATTATCGTCAAATAAGGAAAAAAAAATCCCAAATGCATAGCATAAATAGAGTGTTGGTCACAAAGTGTCCTTAAATGAGCCGGACACACATCTAGCATAGAGGTTTTAGAATAGGTCTAATGCTTAACTGCCAATCAAACTGCATAATTCAAAGTAAATAGGAGCGAGCACAGTGTTTGGGGAGCATGACAGTTACCAAGTGGGCCAACCTTGCTGACCAGACTACGCGATATGCCCCTCAATTTTCATTCTTTCTTATTTTTGGAAAAAAAGAGGCGTGATGGGTGCCACCGGCGAAGCGTGTCTCCAAGGCTCCTTAAGATGATTTGAATGGCAAGTATCATAATCCTCCACCTGCACAACACCATACCATGGTCGTTCCAATTACAGTGGAGATGATAAGACATATATTGGTCTAAAGAAAACAAAAATTTTCGACTTTTTAAATTAACAACAACAATAACAACAAAAAATTCACTTCTTGTAGAGATGATAAGAGATATTTATCTAAAGAATCTTATTATCAGAGTTTTGTTGGTGCTTTTTGGGGTTTTGGCTATTATTGATGATTGTATTAGGTATCGTGCAATATAATTAATTTACTGTGTGAATTATCATTGCCATGACTCTAAATATAGAGCACAAAAACTAGTGTAGGAGGATATAAGGGTTTTTAGAAAAGGACCATGGGAGTTCCTCTGAATGGTAACGATAACCATATTCCTCTTCTGGCTCATTGCCCTCGTCTGATATGTTTTCCTCGGGATCAGAGCTATTTGGAGTGCTGGAACCAGACTGTGCTCCCGATTCTGAGCAGTAATGACGGAGAATAATGACGAGCGAGCTGAAAACTAAAGCAACGGGGTAGAGGAACCACTTGATTTTGTAAAGCTGTGCGGCAAACAATTGCAGGAATAAAGCGGAGAAGCCAGTTTCGAATCCAAGCTCTAACTTCCTTGACAAGGATACCGACATCAACGCAAATGAACCGTAGGAGGTAATGGTGAATGCATCTGATTTTTCAGGCACATATTTGTCATGAACCACAGAGATCGAATTGATCACAACAAATAGTATAACTCCCACAACACCTTTGGCTTTCTCTGGAACTCGATATCTCTGGGCCAGCAAGATGAGGCACCGCGTGATCAAACAGACCAAAAGATAAGAAAGGAGACCGCCACTACCCAACTTCCCAAATGACATTTTGTAGGTGGAACTGAGAGGAAAGCAAACGAGGCCACTCATGGCTGACACACCTCCCACATATTTCCACCAGATTTTAAGATCTCCCATTCTGTTCTTTTCCAGGTATATCAGAAACAGCCTACAGTAGTGATCATAAAAACAAAAGACAGGCTAGCCTCAGATATAAAGCATAACAGAGAATCGAAACTAAGAAAAAGATGGCATGTGTTTAAGTCCTCATGAATTCCAAAAGCAGAGCATAGCAGATATTGTACTAAGATTTCTGTTACAGACCAAAAAATATCATCAAAGACATATACTAACCTCGATCAGATCAAATGCCCCCTCCCTATACACTGCCCAGAATCGTCACGACCACAAGAAGAGATATTGACTTGGAGTAAGGGTTTTAGGATTGACGCGGTTTACTTCTTCAATAATTCATCTCTTGTTACTGCTTCCCCAAATGAGAGAAATTGAGAAAGGGAGTGGGAAAGGAATCGACTTTTTGACTCTTTGCTTTGGTAGCAAAAGCAGGGGGTGGGCATTTCCTTTAAATTATGCAATTTCATTTAGATTAATTTATATCTAATTATTTTTTAAGAAAACTTTCTGTAAGACACAACACTAATTAATATAATTAAATGGAGTTTAAAAGAATGAATTGAATTCGATCATACTTGCAATAAATAAGTCATATATATATAAAAAGGTTGATTAACCCAAATGATCAAGCAATGCAGAAGATAATATACATCATTAATATAGGACTTAATTGAGAAGTTGATATTAGTCCTAAATGTAAGACATATTTCACATTTTTATTCATTTTTAGCCCAATTTATATTCTTTCAACAATAATCAAATATGAGAAAGAGGAGAATTAAGGAAGATGGTTATAGTGCGTTAAAAAAAACATATTATATTAATTAGTTTAACTAACATTATCCTTAATCTACTTAAAGTAATTAATCAAGTCTTATGTTAAGGACTAAAGGGTATATTTTAATGGAAGCTCAGCCATATATCAGCAAATATCATTGGTTCTGGATATACATATATAACAGTTTTCTGTCAGGTTTGTCTTCTTGGTTTCTTGTGGTTGAAGCAATTTCACTGTCAAGTTCGGGTTCTTTTTTATTTTCATCTTGAGTCCTTCCCATCATCACCTTCCTGCAGATTAGGTCTGTGGTGAAACGAAATTTAATGATTTTGCCCTCTTGCAGCAAGGAGAAAATTGATTTTTGCACGAAGCATTATCTTTTTCTCCGCGTTCTTCATACTAGTTTCATTCATGCTTCAAGAGATAATCTGCAACAAGAGAGAAAGTGATCACTTCAATGCAATTTAATGATTTCAAGGGCATACTTGTGATTTTTTATATTCCTCAAGACTGGTATGCAATTCCCCCTTTTATATATATAGCCAACGGACGCTTATTCGCTTACTGTATGAACTGAGTTTTCTATATTGACCAACATAGCAAGTCAACAAAAAACCTACGGCTGATTGGAGTTATTACCTTTGGTCCCTTTTGTTAACAAAAATCCATGGCATTAAAACTTTCTTTATAGGAACAAATATATATTATCCTACTAGAATTACAAGCATTCCTAGGATACGGTCTATACTAAATGCGAGCAGCTCAAAAAAAAAATTTTAAAATCACTCCCTCTGTTTTTCATTGTTAGAGGAGCTAGTCAAAGCTGACTTGGCATAACGGTGGTAAATATATGCTGATTTGGCCAATGATAGTTGACTTGGCATAACGCTAGAGTGACATGTGGGATTACAAATCCATGCTTGACTCATGCTGGGCATTGTTGGGGAATATTAGGATCCTCTAAATATTGAGGTAAAATAACAAAAAATATGCTAAAAGAAATAGTGGGCTCTACCAATATTATGTGGGTTTAAACCCATGTTTTGGAATCCGGATCAAACCTGCAATGTTATGTGGGTTTAAACCCATGTTTTGAAATCTAGATCAGAACGGCCGGTCCTGCCCTGGAACCGGCGACCTGGGGTGAAAATCGGTCCACTCTAGGTTTTTTTTTTAATTTAAAAAAAATCAATTTTTAATATTTTTCTTTAGAATTTCATATTAATAAGCCTAAAATCAATTTTTTATATTTGTCTCTTAACCCTTTAAACAATACATCTGTCTACGAATTTATTTAAAGACCGCAACTTCACTTTCTTTTTTCTGAATTAAAGAGTAGATATTAACAGCCTAAGGTTACCGGATCAATCTCACTGGTAAAGGGGAGCACTTATGTCATTAGGCTACAAAGACATTGATAGCAACTTCATTTTCTAATAATCAAGTGTCAACAGATTTGAATGTGGTTAATTGTTGTTGAGAGGAATAGCATTATGAACCAATTTATACACCAAGAGTTGAACCTTGAGTCTAAATTCAATTTGCAAATTGCTGAAGATTCCCACCCTCTGTTCAAATCGATTACAATATTTTGGATATGTAGCACCTTATTTCCATTACTATTAAATGAGTTTTAAACATAATAAATTCGAACCACTAAATCAGGTTTAATCCTGAGAAGAAAATACTTTTGAAAATAGTTGAAAAATAAAACTAAAACAAAATGATCAATCAATATTTTTCTTAAAAAAGATAAAATTTAAAATTTTTTCAAATAAGTCAATGGTCAACTAGGATTAAATTAATCTGAATTATTATGTTATCATTGGACAGAGTTAAGATGACGTGATACTCTTAGAGTATGTAATATTTCTCTTGTAAAACACTATATTTAGGCCGATGATAGTTTATTTGGGATAACACTAGAGTGGCGTCAGATAAAAATCTATGCTTGACTCATGCTGGGCATTGACTGCGGAATATCTAGATATTTTATGAGGTAAAATAACGAAAAATATGCTAAAAAATAGTGGGTTTACACAATTAATGTATCTACTGATTTATTTAAAGACTGCAATTTCACTTTCTAATAATCAGTTGTCAACAGATTTGAATGTACTACATTCTGTTTTAAATATAAGATCTAGTTGATTTTTTTATGGAGATTAATAAAACTAATTAAATTAATTTAAAGTATTTATATTTATCATTTTTTGTACAAACTGATTTATGTAACTTATAAACTGATATATAATTCAATCATATACAACATATAATTAAGTAATTTATTTGGCTTCCTTAATCTCTCTAAAAATAATCAACTAGGTCTTATATTTAGGACCAAATATAATAATTAATTACGGTGGCAGTGACATTTGAACAAACTAAACTGGTTTCACAAGAGGGATCGTAAAAGGAGGTTTTCACTGAACTATTCCCCCCCCCCCCCCAAGTCAGAACAACCTTTTATCTTTCTTGGGAAGCAAGTTATGTCATTACTACAATTTCTACAAGAGTGATGTTGAGCGCCATGGCTTTCTGAACCAATTTCCACGAACCTTGAGACTAAACTCTTCAATTTCCAAATTGCTGAAGATTCCGACACTCGATCCAAATCTATCAGTTAACAGCCTCCCCAGCCCCTTCTGCTAATAAAGGCTCATTCAATATCTCCCTTTTCTTCATACCCATCATCCCACCTTACTTGTACAAGTAACATCCCATTTTTTCATGTGTATTTAACCTACTCCAGTTAAGAAAACAACGAGATACCATGAAGTACCAATCCTCCCAAAACATAGGAGTAGCCAGAAATTAAAAAAAAAAAAATCACTCTGTTTCTTAACTTGAAAATTATATATTCGAAATACCATTTTGTCCTTTTCCATTATTAAAATTCTTTTCGTGGGATTCTCCCCTTAACAAATTCTGAATCTATATGCAAATATTTGAAACTAAGACCATCTTAATATATACACTTTTAATTATTATTAAAATTTAACAAATCGTTACATGCTTATGAGTTATGATAATACGAGACAATATATAGAATTAGAGATAAGCAAAGGGCGTGCATTTTCTTTGAATTATGTAATTTTATTTAGATGAATTTTTATTTAATTATTTTAAAAAGCTTCGTGTAATGCACAACACTAATTAATATAATTGAATGGATTTTAAAAGAATGAATTGAATTCATAATTTCATAGGAGTACATGCAATAAAAAAGCTCATATATATAAAAAAGATTGATTAATCAAAACGAGACTCACTTTGATTCCCTATGTCGCTTACGTATGCAACGCAACTATGCATGGTTTTTTTTTTTTTTTGGGAAAATTGCCCATGAAGACCTAGTTGGAAATTTATTTACCTAATGGGATTTGAAAGCATTTAAGCAAAGATCTTTTGTATACATGAAAAATTGTTTGTACACAAGAAAGATCTTTTATATATAAGAAAGATTGTTTGAACATAAGGGAAAATTACATAGGGAAGATATATTGAACACATGAAATATTATTTGAACACAAGGGAAGATCTTTTGCACACGGGTAAGATTGTTTGCACACGAGGTCTCATTTAACAAATAAATTTTCAATGAAGTATTTATGGACAACTCCCCCCCCCCCCCTTTTCCGTTAATCTTGATTCGTATCCATGGTTGGGTCTATATGGCTTCATATTGGGCAGTGGCCCAAAAATAATTTTAGCTTTTGCTTTTCAAATTAATTTCTTCACATTAATTGATCAATAAGTTATTGGTTGAAGTGGTAAGGAACCTCACCCCATAAGGAGGAGAATATAAATTTGAATTCTGGGAAGCGTACTTATTGGGAGAAGTGAGAATCTTTTGTCCTCTAAGTCTCGAGGAGGAAACCCTTGAACAAAAATATAGGTGAAAATAATGTTGTGAAAAGGATTTTGATAAACGGTTTAACTGATGACGGGAGAGTTTTTGTAGTGATCTACAATTGAAAATCAAGCAATGCAAAGGATAATAGGAGAATTGTGAAAACATACCTCAGTGGGAACTAAATTGCCAAATGGAATCCCGGTGTGCAGAAGATCTTCCCCTATGTGCAGACGATTTTCCTTATGTGCAATATTCGTCCCTATGTGTATGCAAAACATCTTCCTCTGTGTGCAGAAAATCTTCCCCCATGTGCACAATATCTTCCTCTATGTGCAGACGATCTTCCCAGGTCCCATTTGGTAATTAATTTACCAGTGAGGTCTTTTTTCACAATTCTCTCAATAATTATATGCCATTAATTTAGGACCTAATTAGAAAATTGATA
This sequence comes from Inga oerstediana, assembly GCA_963210345.1. Taxonomy (NCBI): domain Eukaryota; kingdom Viridiplantae; phylum Streptophyta; class Magnoliopsida; order Fabales; family Fabaceae; genus Inga; species Inga oerstediana. The sequence continues at coordinate 62,382,327 of OY723408.1, forward strand.
TTAGTTCTAAATGTATGATACATTTCACATTTTTATCTATTTTCCTCAAATTAACCTTATTAATATTCTCTTAACAATAATCAACTAAGTAAGAGAGGAAGGGGAGATTAAAGAAGACGATTAGAGTGTTTTAGGAAAAAACATACCAGGACTTATGTTGTGTGGGTGTACACAATGTATCAACTAATTTATTTAAAAACCGCAACTTGACTTTCTAATAATCCATCGTCAACATATTTGAATGTAATTAATTATGGTGGCAGTGACGTTTGAACAAACTAAACTGCCTTCTCAAGAGGGCATCATAAAAGGAGTTCTTCGCCGCACTCCCCCCCCCCTCAAAGTCAGTACAACCGTTTTCCTTTCTTGGGAAGCAAGTTTTGTCGTCACTACAGTTTCTGTGAGAGTGGGTGTTGAGAGCAATAGCTTTACGAACCAATTTCCACGAACCTTGAGTCTAAACTTCAACTGCCAAATTGCTGAATATTCCCACACTGTGTTCAAGTCTATCACAGTTTACAACCTCCACAACCCCTTTTGCTAATAAAGGCTCATTCAATATCTCCCTTTTCTTTATACCCATCATCCCACCTTACTGGTACAAATAACATCCCATTTTTTCATGCGTATTTTAACCTACTCCAGTTGAAAAACAACGAGATACCATGAAGTACCAATCCTCCCAAAACAGAGGAGTAGCTCAAAAAAAAAATGATAATTCACTCTATTTCTTAACTCGAAAATAATATATTGATTAGAACGAGCAAGCTAATGACTGTTTCAGGCATGATAATGTAAAAAAATTCTGTACAGATATGTAAAATTGAGAATTTTTCCCAGAACTAAATTAAATTTGAGCTGACCTTGACAAACTTCTCAATCCTAAGGAGGTAACATCAGTGCATTTCAATTACTTGCTCTCCCAACTATATATTAAACTTGTCATTTCAGAAATTGAATCACTACGGATTAGGTTACCTAATCAAGGCGATAAAAACATCACAAGAGTTTATCATTTGTTTTGACCACAATGAAGAGTGGACCTATTCTTCCTATCCTTTCTTCTTTTTATGCCTTAGTTGGTTTAAGAAAAACAGAAATTTCTTCTGTATTGCATATCTGTTAGAATATCAGACTTTGGTCATTCCTTACCTTTGTAGTTCTAAAGATTCTCTTGCTTTCCATGTAGCTTCATCCCCTCGTGTAACAATCCTACCTTCACAATTGCTAGAGTTGGATTCAGATCAGATCTGTATTTAAAAAGAGATGAGTCACATTTGTGCGAGTTCCAGGATCCTCCTAGCATTACAAATCCTCAGTGGATTGCTCCTTTTGTGCTTGAGCTCAACATTCAGCTCTGCAACTGTGACCCTACAAGGAAATGAAACTGATTTTCAAGCTTTGCTTGACTTCAAGAGTCGGATATCTGAAGATCCATTTAAAATATTGAGTTCCTGGAACAACTCCGTCCATCACTGCAAATGGGTAGGAATCACCTGCAATATCTCCACCGGACGGGTGGTGCAACTGAGCCTTGGACAACAGCGTTTGACTGGCACTGTTCCACCTTCAATAGGAAACCTCACATTCCTCAGAGTACTTAATCTAAGCATCAACAGCTTCCACGGTGAACTTCCTAATGAAGTGGGACGTCTGCTATACCTTCAAACTCTAGTCATCCCCCTTAATTACTTCTCTGGAGGTATACCAAGTAATCTAAGTCACTGTAAGGAACTGAGGTTTTTATCTGTAGGTAGTAACAATTTTACAGGAAACATCCCAACATGGACAGGGAATTTATCTTCTTTATCTTATATTGGGCTTGGAGTGAACAACTTCCATGGAAGCATACCAAAAGAGATGGGCTATTTGTCAGGCTTGACATTTCTTGCACTAAATGGTAATTACCTATCTGGTACAGTTCCTCCTTCTATTTACAACATTTCCTCTTTATACTACTTCCATGTTAGTCAAAACAATCTGCAAGGTAGCATACCACCTGATGTTGGATTAAGTCTTCCTAACCTTGAGATATTTGGTGGGTCTGTCAACAATTTCACCGGAACTATTCCAGTATCATTGGTAAATGCTTCAAGGCTACGGCTTGTTGATTTCGCTGAAAATGATCTCACTGGAACACTGCCTAAGAACATAGGAGTTTTAGAAAGTTTATTTTGGCTCAACTTTGATGACAATCGGCTTGTATCTAACGGAAAAGATTATGGTGGCCTAAGTTTTGAAATTACTTCTCTGGTTAATTGCACTGAACTTGAAGTTTTAGGTCTTAGCGGAATTATGTTTGGAGGAGAATTGCCCAACTTAATAACTAATTTATCAAGCAGATTAAGAAAGTTAAAATTAGGTGACAGCAAATTATATGGAAGCATACCTGGTGCAATTGGAAATCTTGCTAGTTTGGAACGTCTACGATTGGAAGGAAACCTTCTATCTGGCAGTGTCCCTGATGGAATAGGCAAGCTCCAAAATTTGGGCCGTTTGGATTTGGATGTCAACAGATTTTCAGGAACAATCCCTTGGTCTCTAGGAAACTTAACTTCATTAACACAGCTCTACATGAATGATAACAACTTTGCGGGAAGCATACCTTCAAGCCTCGGAAATTGTCAGAAGCTTCTGGTACTAAGTCTTCATAACAACAAGCTCAGTGGCACCATTCCAAGACAAGTGATTGGCATTTCTTCACTTTCAGTGTACTTGGATGTCTCAAATAATGTTCTTACAGGACCTTTACCAGATGATGTGGGAAATTTAAAGAGTCTAACACAGCTGGTACTCTCAGAGAACAACTTTTCTGGTGTCATTCCATCTTCTCTTGGAAAATGTGTCAGCTTGGAGCAGCTGCACTTGCAGGGTAATTCGTTTGAAGGGGAGATTCCTCAAAGTTTTGAGGGACTAAGAGGTTTAGAAGACATAGATCTTTCGCGTAACAACTTGTCTGGGAAGATTCCTGAATTCCTTGGTGAGTTAGACCTCAGGCATCTCAATCTTTCTTGCAATAACTTTGAGGGTGAAGTACCAAAGGCTGGGATCTTTAAAAATGCAACTTCAACTTCAATTGATGGAAACAGAAAGCTCTGCGGCGGTATCCCTCAATTTAACTTGTCTGCTTGCACAACCAGAAAGGCTTCATCGTCCAGAAAATCTCTTGCCCTCAAGTTGACAATCCCTCTTGCTGGCACTCTGGTAATTGTCAGCCTTCTATCATGCTTTCTGGCATTCTTTTTAACGGTGAAACGAGCAAGAACAAGATCAGAAGCAAGTACAATCACTTTAAGGAATTTGACGAACTCAAAAATTTCTTACTCAGAGCTAGCTAGATGCACTGGTGGGTTCTCCCAAGAAAACTTGATCGGTTCTGGAAGTTTTGGTTCGGTATATAAAGGAACTCTTGCAGATGATGGAGCATTAGTCGCAGTGAAAGTATTAAATCTTCAACGGAGAGGAGCTTCAAGGAGTTTCATTGACGAATGCAAAGCTTTGAGAGGAATAATGCACCGGAACCTGCTCAAGATCATAACTGCTATATCAAGCATTGATCACCAAGGTGATGACTTCAAAGCTTTGGTATTTGAGTTCATGTCCAATGGAAATCTAGATGATTGGCTACATACAAAAGATAATTTGGAAGGGCAAAGCAAGAGATTGACATTCATCCAAAGATTGAACATAGCAATTGATGTTGCATGTGCACTTGAATATCTACACAACTTTTGTCAAACACCGATCGTGCATTGTGATGTAAAGCCAAGAAATGTGCTGCTTGATGAAGATTTGGTAGCCCATGTGGGTGACTTTGGACTAGCAACCCTTCTATATGAAGAATCAAGCGACTCTTCCACATCCAAACAACACTCAATAATATCAGGTGGCCTAAAGGGTTCTGTAGGGTACATTCCACCAGGTATGATTTTATTGCTCACACACAGATAATCTGAAAGTTCTAAATTCTATGTAAGTTTCATTGAATTGAATTCAATATAATGATTCAAAAGCAGTGTCCATATAATGAACTGAAATGCTTACAGAGTATGGTATGGGTGGGCAGCCTTCAACATTGGGAGATATCTACAGCTACGGGATACTATTACTAGAGATTTTCACAGGAAAAAGACCCACAAATGTTGAATTTGAAGGCGGAATGGGAATCCACCAATATGCTGAAATGGCTTTGCCCAATCATGCCATGGACATAGCTGATCCTTTTTTGATATCTGAAGAAGAAGTTGAAGATGAAGATGAAGAGAGAGGAATATATTCGGAGAAAGCTACAAGTCGGAGAGTAATGGAGGAATGCTTGGGTTCGTTGATGCAAGTGGGAGTGGCTTGCTCTGCAAATGGGCCTTCGGAGAGGCTGCAGCCTATGACTGTGGTCGTTAACAAACTCCAGGCAATCAAGAAATCGTACGTCTCCAATTCCAATTCATTATTAACAATTATTAATATTCAGTAATCACTGTTTGCTATAGTTTTTAAATATATCCACTTACCAGGTTAAAAAAAATTCTCAAATTAAATATGCTTTGTAGTTGATAGGTGTGGTTGCCAGGTTATCTGTTTCTTCTATTTCTGTTTGCAATAGTGTTGTTATATGCGTCTGTGTTTTTTTTTTTTTTAATTGTATCTCTATTTATAATGAAAATTTTGGAATAAATCTTATACTTTCGTTTCTTAATATAAGATTAATGTATCTAATTTGATTAGATTAAAAAAATTAGTAAGTTAGTTAATATGACATATTTTTTCTAAAACACCCTAATTATTTTCCTTAATTCCCCTTATCTCTCTCTTACTTAATTATTTTGATGGAGCATTAACATGCATAATTTTAGACAAGATTGATAAATATAAAAAATATGTTTTATATATGGGACAAAAATCAACTCCCCAACAAGTCTTATAAAGACCAGAGGCAATACCTTGCTATTATCAATATGATTTATTTTTATATATACTCCGTTAAATGCATGTATAGAGCAATATGCATCTCATTTATACTTTCTACGCTTACTATAAAAATCCGACGCAGTTATGATTATGGTTTATTTATAAAAATCCGACGCAGTTATGAAAATCATTTTGAACTGAAATATAATGCATAGTTTATAATCAAAACACAGCTTTATTCCATCATTCAACCTTAGATGTTAAACTGGCGTGTCATAATCCGAAATATCAAAATAAACAGAAACTTGAATTTGTCCCAATAATCTGTAGTAATTGTAGCCATGTAATGATAGAAACACACCTAAAATTAAGGTCATTATAATTTTTGGTCCTTTAAATTTATTTTCATTTTAATTTTGACCCCACAAGTATTAAATTATAGGTCTTAGTCTTGCAAGTTTCATTTCATTTAAATCATTAATCCCTATAATTTAATAAAATGGCGAAGGAGCAAAAATTTCTATCTACATATCCCGCATATGTGTTTGGCAACATATATAATTCTTGGGTGCAAAAATACCTATAAACTTTAAAAAAATGATAAAAATGACAGCTCCGTTAATGAAGGCCAACATCTGTTAATTTATGCTTTTATGGGCCCCACTTTAATAATTTTCAAATAATTATTTTAAGGGAAAATTGTTCATAAATGCTTCATTGGGAACTTATTTGCCAAATGGAACCTTCGAGTGTAAACAATCTTCCCCGTGTGAAAAAGATCTTCCCTTGTGTTCAAACAATCTTGTCTTGTGTTCAATATATCTTCCCAATGTGACATTCTTTTGTGTTAGAACAATTTTCCCTTGTACGCAAACGATCTTCTCGCAGGTCCCATTTGATAAATAAGTTTCTAATGAGGTATTTATGGGTAATTCTCCTTTATTTTAAGGGCAAAGGTGCAAAATTACCCAACTACATATCTTATATATGCGCCTGGCTCCATATACAATCCTTGGGGTGCAAACATACCTATGATAATTAAAAAAGAAGAAAAAAAATGCTAGCTTTGTTAATCAAGGCAAACGTCTGTAAATTTCTGGTTTTGTGAACCTCACTTTAATAATTTTTAAATAATTATTTAAAAAACTCTCACCCTCTCTCTCTTGTAAGAATGTGCACATACTTCCCTAATTAAGAAGAAAAGTACCTTGAGTATAAAATAAATGATATCTAAGAAACTAAAGGCGATAAGAACTAAACATAGAGTCAGGGAAGTGTACATTCTAAAGGCCTTAAAGCAAAAGAAGAATTAAAGGAAGCTCTTTTAATGTTTTTCTTGGTACTTGCCCATCTTTCTTTTGATTTTTTTTTTCTATTTTCTTTTCTTTTTGTTGCTATAACTTTTTGCCTAGGCTGCCTTTACAGGTTTTTAACTTAGTGAGCTTCTTTTCTTTTCTTTTTTTTCTTTTTTTCTTTTTTGTTCTAACTTTTGCCTAAGTTGCCCTTACAAATTTTCAACTTAGCGAGCTTTTTTCGTTTTCTTTTTTCTTCTTTTTTTTAAATATTCAAAAAAGAGCAGCTTTACAATCAGATTACCTCAAAAATTGAAGGAATGTGCACATACTCAACTAACCAAGAGTATTGAGTAGAAGATAAATGATATATAAAGACTGAAATAGATACTCATGATAACCAAACAAGCAAGTGTACACTCCAAAGGCCTTAAAACAAAAGAAGAACTGAAAGAAGCTCTTTCCATGTTTCCCTTAGTATTTGTACATCTTTCTTTTGATATTTTCTATCTATCTTTTCTTTTTTGTTGCTCTAAATTTTGCCTAAGATGCCCTTTCGAGTTTTCAACTTAGCGAACTTTTTGCATTTTCTTTCTTTCTTTTTTTTTTACTCTAACTTTTACCTAAGTTGGCTTTAAGGATTTTCAATTTAACGAGCTTCTTTTCTTATTTTTTTCCTCTTTTTCTTTCAACTATTCATTTTTCAACAAGATTCACCTCAAAAGCCTTAACAATTTTCAAAGTGTATGTAACCCTCTCTATAATTATATCTGAAATATGTAATTAAAATAAAGTAGAGACCAACGGTATTCAAAACTCATTTAAAATCCCTTCTTCCCGATAGAGTTTTCACAATTACCTTTTGAAATCCAATTCACCCAGTCTCATATTCATATTTTGAATACAATTACTTTGCAGATAAATCACATTCATTATAAATATCAGAGTGCATAACATAATTCCCGGCAACGGGTTTATATCTTAACTCAAAGGGTTCACAGGGCACTTTCGCCCATATACAAATTCACATACGGGGATTATACAAATTCTCATTCCAAATACATACTCGAATATACATTCCAATCTATACAATCATATATCCAAATATACATAATCCCAATTATGCATTGATAACCAACAACCAAACTCAAATAACCAAAAGGAAGTCCTCGCTGCCTTTGGTTTCCTGCTCCTTCCTCGATCCACTACCCTATCTGAAAGGTTAGTAGGGGCGGGTGAGATTCGAGAGAATCTCAGTAGGAAAACAATACCAATATGCATGCAAGATAAGTGTTCAATGCATGACATGCTTGCCTTACATAAACTCATGCTCTCACAATGATATATATATCTGCGTGCTCAATGTTTCAAAAAACATACTTATGGCCATAGCATAAATAGAAACAGAGCTTCAATCATTCATATATGTTACACATAATCAAGTAAAGTAATAACATGCATCAATACACTGACACAAATATCAAAGCATGCAGGAGAGGTAAGTTCCCTATACTTGTTCTTTCCATGTATGTTCCAGCACCGGCTACTCACGATTAGGGCGAATATCAAACCCTATAAACCAAATTAAGGACATAGGGTTATTCTCTATTCCAATTTCTTACTTTCATATCACTTAAAATTGGTTGTCATTTGAGTCCCTTAAGTGTCTAATAATAAGCACAACAAAAACTTGAAAGGATTGGGATGTACTAGGTTGGAAATCACTTTTCAAAATCACCAAGTGCTGAAAATAGGCGTTGGCTGCAGCCAAGAATTCTCTAACTGCGGCCAAAAACAGCACAGAAGGATTTTGACTGCAGCCAAGAATTTCTGGCAGCGGCCAAGACGTGCACAGAAAGTTTTGCGCTGCAGCCAAGAACTTTTAGCTGCAGTCAGGGAAACTTCGAAAAATCATAATTAATTCTAGAAAAATTGAAATGAGGTGATCCCAAATCCTAATGAAAGCTATCTAAGTCCTCTTCACTGGAAAAATATGGATCAAGGCTGTCCATAACCACAAAAATATAGAATTACACAAATATCCACACTGTTTCAGAATCAAGTCCAATTTTCGACATCAAACTTTGAACCACCATAACTCCCAGTTCACAAAACGAAATGACACAAATTATATGTCCATTTTGAATTTTGGAATGTGAAATTTAAGACCGGAAAGTTTTAGAATTCTTAGACATTATTTGCCCGTCCAAAACGTCAACACAAACAAACTGCCCAGAACAAAATTTCAATAGACAGATTTTCAGTTTTGGCTCAATTGCTTCCAATGATCCAATTTTTACATCAAACATCATTCTCACACAAAATTTCACAAGGAATCCATCGGAAACACCAAAACAACCAAATTCACATCACATTTACACATATTCTGTTCTTGAACCCCATTGTCACACAAAACCACTAAATGGCCAAACTTTCCATTCAAGGTTTCAAACCAACCCAAACCAATTCCAATGATCATATAACACAACAAAACACTAATTGCACCACATTACACCTTGCAATTCATGCATTTCAAAATTATCACAAAATCAGGGCAAAATTCCACAAGTCACAAAACTCAACCAATAATCACAAAACTTAGGTCAAAATATTACAAATACTCACATCTTCCTCTTTCCCAAGCTAATTCCTTGATTCCTCATCTTTCCAATTTTCCTCAAGTTCCCAAACACCTCCTTTCACAAATATAAAACCATAGCAATGAAGTTATCAACACTATAAACAATATTATAAAAGAGGATTTAAGCATTAGAGGCCATTTACCAAACCAAAACTCACCTTGTTTCTTTCTCTTTCCTCCTTGGCCAAGACGAAAATGGAGTTAGAGAGAGAGAGAATGAAGATGAAGAAGATGAAGGCAGCTTTTTCCCCTTTGCTTCATGTGTTGGCCGACTTAAAAAAAGGAGAGGGAAGAGAAAAAGCACTTTGAACATTGGACCGAGATCTAAGACTCACAAGTTGCCACTTGTCATGATCTTGTTCCATCTCCCATGAGCTCACATAAGCACACCCACATGGGATTCCACCCCTTTTGATCTCTTACACAATCAATCTGAACCATTGTTTTTTAAGTTACCAGTGAGTTTCCTCTTCGGTAATTGATCAATCGGTTGGTAACTTTATCGTTTTGCCCCTGATTATGGAAATTCACACTGAATCACCACAAAACACATCATATCATTCCATTTCACCACATTATGCTCACTCCCTACATTTTAAGTCAATTTAGATGTTAATCCATAATTGAGCTTAAATGCAGGGTTTCGGCACTACTCACAATGTATACGAATCACAGTTCACATCATAATCTCTAAAAGGGTCCATTTATCACTAATCACATCCACTTTTGGAGTCATTTACCCTTAATTGAAACTTAGAATCTTGCTAAATAGGGGCTTAATAGTCCACTTATTTTAGGCTTATTCTCTAGCCTCAAATCTTAAAATTTGGGGTATTACAGTGCACACATGCTCCTCTAAAAAAAGAAACTTGAATAAGAGATAAGGAACATATTTGTGGTTCTACATGTTATCAGACAGGCTAAAATGACTATCATGTAATGGTGGCTATTTGGCTTTTTTGATGAAAAATGAATGCCTTGGTCCTCTCTATATCAAGCAAATGAACATCAAATCTGACTTCAAACAAGATACATGCCAAGTTCTAGATTGGGTAAAGGATAAGTGGTACACACTTGAAAATGAAATCATATCAATAGGCTCAAATCCTCATATGGCTTGTGTAATCACATTGCGTCCAAGTTAAACAATTTACCCTTTAAAACTAGCCTCATCAAGGTGGGGTTGAGTCATTTTCAAAACTAAGCTTCTTCATAGTATGATATCACCTCGATACAAACAACTTGTACAAAACAAGTTTTTAGACCCTTAACAGTTTCCTTCAATTAAGAATAATACTTTTTAAAGTGAAAAGAGAGACAAAAGTCTTTACCTCACGTCAGGAATAAGGAACAACCATTTATGTGAAGGAGGGATGACATGAACAAGGGTAAATGAAGTCATTTTTAAGAAAAGATATTCTATGTAAGTATTATTAACTAAAGATATGACTGTATTATTATTTTTTTATTTTTATGTACATGCTCATTTTTTCTCTCTTTACCTCCTTATTTAATGATGTTTATTATGTCTAATGTCTATACTAAATGAAGCTAAATGCCAATAAATGAAGAAGACATGTACTTCCAATTTTGATATGAGTGATGGACATTAAGAAAAAGAACTACATTTCCTCAAGAGGTCCATTACCTTATAGGGAGAATGAAGTGCCCCTTAACCTGCGAATATCCCAGGCCATCACGCGGCTAAGGTTTTAGAAATGATGATTATGTCCAAGGCCCATATCAAATAATGCTAAATGCCAATAATTGATGTAAGGATGCCTCATGAAACATAAAAGAGTGATGACTTGTACTTCAAGTTTTGATATTGGTGATGAACATTGAGAAAAAGAACTTCACCTCCTCAAAAGGTCTATTAGAGGGAGAATGAAGTGCCCATTAAACTGCGAAAAGCCCAGGCCATCACGCAGCTAAGGGTTTTAGAAATGATGATTATGTTCGAGGCCCATATCACATGATGCTAGATACCAATGATTGATGCAAGGATGCCTTATGAGACATAAAAGAGTGATAACATGTACTTTCAGTTTTGATATGAGTGATGGATATTGAGAAAAAGAACTTCACCTCCTCAAGAGGTCCATTACCTCATAGGGAGAATGAAGTGCCTATTAACCTGCGAATAGCCCAAACCATCACGCGGCTAAGGGGTTTAGAAATGATGATTATGTCCAAGGCCTATATCAAATGAAGCTAAATGCCAATGAATGATGTAAAGATGCCTCATAAGACATAAAAGAGTGATGACTTGTACTTCAAGTTTTGATATGGGTGATGGACATTGAGAAAAAGAACTCCACCTCCTCAAGAGATCCATTACCTTATAGGGAGAATGAAGTGCTCATTAACCTATGAATGGCCCAGGCCATCACGCGACTAAGGGTTTTAAAAATGATGATTATGTCAAAGGCCCATATCAAATGAAGCTAAAAGGCCTATGAATGATGTAATGATGCCTCTCAAGCCCTAAAAGGGTTATCTCTCATTGAGATATTTTCTAACATGATAGATGTAGTGAGCTCATAGTCTTTTATGGTCATAAACCCTAAGATTAAGGTTGGCTATCTAATACATGCATATACCTTCCTTGTGATGTATCTATATGAGGAGTGATGCTAGATACATACTCAAATGAAGTGACAATTAGCCGCTTGATCTTAAGGGTTTCCTTAATTATGTATGGATGACAAATAATATTATCAACAATAAATAAATATATGCCCTCCAATGTCCTATTTTAGGAATAACCCTAGGTTGGGGGTATCTATACTAAGTCAGGTACTACTTAATTAGGTAGGTTGATAATTTCCACTAATAAGTGCAATGGTTTCAAGGTTGTTCTAATTCTTATAGATAAAGGTCTCTTAACTGCCCCCATCGTAAAGATGAAGACCCTATTTGACGAAATTGACCTTCAGGGGGTTCTAAATACCCCACAGGGATCAACCTCGCCAAATGAGTAACAGCTAGGATGAAGTCTTCACAGTAACCTCAGGGGGTTCTAAAAACCCCACAGGGAGACCGCTAGAAACTTTCGCTCACTTAAAGAACTCACAGACCTGGGTATAGGGTCCAAAATGTGTGTGAGGAGAATAGTGTATATGTTTAGTGTGTGTGGAGTGCATACCTACCTGTGGGCCTAGGTTCTACTCAACCCTCATTTGCTAACTAGATCACAAGATAGATAGAAAAGAAAAAAAGAATAAACGAATAGATCAATAAGGAATTTAATAAATAAAAACAATTATTCACAAAAAGAAAAAGAAAAAGGGTAATTAAAATAAAATTAAGGCCAAATTATTTTTAAACACTTAACTTAAATGGGCTTGACTCTCAAATACTCCCAGTGGAGTCGCCAAGCTGCAGCGCCCAAAATTTGAAAAATAAGAAGCCGCTACCAAAATTTTGAAATTGGAAACTTTTGGAAACTTTTTTTTGAAAATGAAACTGGTCTATAAAAACCATTTAGGGTTCGGGAGTCGATTATATATGGGGAAGGTGTTAGGCACTCCACAACATCCATGCATAAGAATGATTACCCTAAGTTAATTATTTAAAAATCATTTAGAGTTTGGGAGTCGATTGTAAAATGATTACCATAAGAATGATTACCCCAAAATGAAACTGGTCTATAAAAACCATTTAGGGTTTGGGAGTCGATTGTATATGGGGAAGGTGTTAGGCACCCCACAACATCCATGCATAAGAATGATTACCCTAATTTAATTATTTAAAAATGAATATGGCCTTTAATTTTATTATAATTACCCAAATAAAAAAGAATATTTACAAAAATAAATAAAATGAAAACTAAAGCAAAAAAAGAACATTTATTTACAAAAAAATAAGGAAAAATATATTTATTTACAAAACTGAACTTAACCTAGGATGAAAACCTATGGCCTACGTACCCTTTAGAGAGATCAAAGTCCACGTCGTTCGGGGGTAGAAATGTGTGTCACTTTGTTTGTGTTTTTTAAGGTAAAAGTTCATTTAATTTATTGAAGAAAATGATTTTTTTTTTATTTGATTTATTTTTTTTATTTATGAAAGTAATTTTTTTATTTTTTCATGAAAAAGAGTTTTTCCATTTTATTTTCACAAAGTGTGAGGACCTATCAAAACAAAAAAGGCTTTCCTCCTTGCTCTCCCAAAATTCTTCTCAAATTCTTGTGTCTTTGCTCTTCTCATTTTGTGTGTGTCTTGTTTCAACCCTTGCGCTCCTATTTACAGTCTCAAGGTAGGGTTTTCTTCATAAATACTCCTTCTTTTTTGAATTTTCATTTTTGAATTTTTTTTGTATTTTATATTAAAAACTACCTAACTTAACCTAATCACCATCAATGGAGATTTTTTTTAAAATTTTCGTTTTTTTATTTTTTTGTATTTTCTATCAATAAAACTTCTTAATTTGACCTAATCACAATCAATGAGAGATTTTTTTTATTTTTAATTTTTAATTTTTTTATTTTTCCACAAGTAATTTCCTAATTTAAACTTATCAACATAAATAAGACATTTTTTTATTTTGAATTTTTGTTTTTTATTCATTTTCTTATATTTTCCCTACAAGCAACTTCCTAATTTAAACCTATGAATGAGAGATACTTTTATATATATATATATATATATATATATATTATTTTCCTTTAATGAATGATAATGCCAATTTGGACACTAATAATCATCAATGAGAGGATTTTTTTTAATTTTAATTTTAATTTTTTTTCTTGTAATGATGATTGCTAATTTGGACATTGATCATCATCAGTGGGAGGATTTTTTTATTTTATTTTATTTTTTTATTTATTTTTTTATTTTTCCTTTAATGATGATTGCTAATTTAGACACCAATAATCATTAATGAGAGGAATTTATTTTATTAGTTTTTTAATTTTTGAGTGAGGCCCGGACAAAATAGGATGTTCACATTATTTTAATATTTTTTAATGGAAAAATATCACTTAGGCCATATGGAAAAAATTTCATTTCAGATAACTCCCAAAAGATTATGAAATATCACTGCATCCCTTGGGTTAAAATGAAATTAAGCTCTGTCAGTAAAAATAAATTAAGCTTTGCAGTGAGATTTCAGAATCTTTTGGGCCTTAACTGAAATGATTTGGGTTCCATGTGGCCTAAGTGATATTTTCTCATTAAAAAAAATATTAAAATAATACAGATGGAGAAGTCTGTTGGGATCCACATATCAAAAAGTAACGGCAATTAAGTAGATTTAACGGCGTTGCTAAATCTGCTCCAAAAAAAATAGTTTATTGCTATTTTTGCACCCAAAAATAGATAAGTTTTATTGATGTTCCAGGCTAAGTTATTCATTACCAAATTTTGCACCTTCGCCCATATTTAAATGATCTTTGCTTTATCAATATAATATGTATAATGACACCATTGTACTGAATATTAGGAGGCCGGAGCATTCATTGCAGGGACATGTAAAAGTAGTCCTTCTTGATTTAAAATTCAAAATGAGCCATTGCTTTGTGAGGACGAGATAATTCATAACTAAAAAAGCTGTGAATTGTAACGTTGCCTGAGAGATGTTTTAATCTGAAGTCTTGCTTCGACGTTGCCTGCGACGTTGCCTGGAACCTTGTGGAAGAGGAAGGGTTTGTCGGTATACACCGAGCCATGATTTATTTGACATTAAGATCGGTTTGTCTGTTGGATCACTATTCATTTTTAGACTTCCTTCCCCATATAATGTTGTGCTCCTGCAGATATATGCTTCCTGAGGCATGCTTCTCCAGTATGCATGGTGAAGTACATGAGTTACTATGAGAAGGAGATGTTCTTATTACTGGAGACATGCACTAGGGGGTTTGAATCGTAAGCTTACGCCATTTAATAAGACTCTTGTGTTCTTCAAATGCTCTATGTAGTTGCAATATAAATATTGAAGATGGTGTGCGTCTTACTTTTAGGGCTATGGATCAGGTGATCTGTATTGATGATAGAGCTGGGTAACATTCTGTTTATGGTTGTTGAATATGTAATGCCTGGCTTCCCAACGTGAACTGGTGTGTGATTGAGCTATATAGTTAATATTGTCTTCTTTACATGGTTCACCTGGTTCATTGCATGATGTAATCATTTCGCACGCAGGTGTTCCGACCTTGAGGTCATTCTCAGACGCAACAAGGGTCCTCTATAATCTTGAGATACTTGACGTGCAGTTGGTGAAGCAACAGATGGTGATAATGTAGTGGACCATGCAGTATTAGTGAAGCAACCGTCCTGCTTCAATAGCTCAAGCTTTCTTTATTACGTGTCCCTTTTTTTGTAACTAATGAGGCATGCACTATTAGCAGCTTGAACCACAACCTTGTGATTTAGTTTGTTATTAGCTAGTTGTGTATTTTGAATCTGTTTGTGAACACTTTTCAGACCATTATTGTTTAAAAACAAATTTTTATTTAAAAAATCATCATTTAAAAAAAACTCAAATGTATGAACTGATCGATTCCTTTTATTGTTTGGGTTGCAATCTGATTAATAAGTTATTTTTTTTGTTTGAAATTTATAAGTTGATTCATAGGTATATTTGCACCATAATCCTAGATTTTTTTAATGTTTTGGGACGAGTTTCATATGATTATATGTAGGAACTTTTTATTGCCTTAATTATGTTTATCAAGTTGAAATTTTGCCTTCTATAAAAATAATTGAGGCCATGAACTCCTAGACCAGTCCACACTCTCTGGAGGACCAAGTTTGATCCATCTCGACTTTGGGTTGTATCAGACCGGACCTCGAGCTAATAGCTAGCTCATTCTGGTTGGGTCCATGCGTAGCCCTAATTATATAGAACTTAAAGAAAAATTTCTCGCCAAGTAAGGTGAAGGGAGCAGCTCACCTCCAAACCACCCAAAAAAAAAAAATGCCAAATGCATTTCGTAAATAATGTGTAGATAAATTTTGGGAAGAAAATGGGGTGAGTTCCACACCTCATTTTCCTCCCCATTTTTCTTTTCTCCCTCATTTTCTCTCTTGATCAAGGTGGGGAACCTCCACTCCCCCCAATTTTCCACCTGAATTTTTTTTTCTTTCTCCCAATTTCTCTCCCTCCAAGCAAAGCATAAATGGATGGAGGGAAGAAATCTGACCGCAGCTTGACATAAAGACAAATAATCTAGTCAATTCTTTTCTTTTTTTTTTTTGAATAAAATGCAAATATCATTAAGTAAATGAAACAAGGTAATACATCATAAATTTGCAATCACAATTGAACAAGATTACAGAGAATTTGACGAGGAAGAATTGTTTAAAATTATTTGCCCAAATAATTCGTCCAAAAATAAGTCGAGTGAAGATAAAAAAACCAGTATATGATATACCTTTGGCAGTAACCTTTATGGGAGGATGCTATCTTAAAACGTTGAGATGTAAACAAATTTATCACGAGGACTGAGTACTATAAGCCGCCAGTAACCTTTGTGTTAATTTAATCAGAAAATCATTTATCAAAACCCGATGATGAGATAATTCTGACCCGGCCGGTTGATGGAAAATTAGAGGGGAAAGAATATCAGAAGGAAAAACTCCACAAATAATAATTTATTTTACAAAATCTGGAAAAAAAATTTTAGAGAAAAAGACAATAAAATATTACTTGAACTTTAAAATCTGAAATTAGTTTTGTTAACTATGAAAATAATAGAATTAGCAAAAAGAGTATAACAATTAACAACTCAATTTTTTAAGAAATTCCAGATTTAAGATTTTAAAATTTAAGTAATACTTTTTTTTGTCTTTCTACCTTTTTATTTTAGTATTTTCTCCTTCTATTTTCCCTAAGTACGCTATATGACAAACTGATTAATTAAGCAACAGTATCATTTAAAAAAAAAAAGGGAGGTGTGGTGGCTGCTTGAGATGTTTTGAATGGCAGGTATCATCCTCATCGTCCTCCTCCTGCAAACGCCATACCATGGTCATTCCAAATACTGTGGAGATGATAAGAGATATGGTATGTTTGGTTGAGCGATTCGATTGCTTATAAGTTGCTTTTTAATAGTGATTTACGGTATACGAAGTAAGTATGTGAGAGGAGTTGTGTCTCGATTTACGTAAAAAGCAACTTATAAGTTTTTTTAAGTTGAAACAAACATGCTTATATAGATCTAAGGAAAACAAAACTCTTCAACTTTTTAAAATAATAATAATAATAATAACATCTATCATCAAATTCACTTCTATATATATTTTCTGCAACCAAATGGAAACCATATATTAGCGTAAGACTGAAAATTCCAATCAACAAAAACAAACGTTTAATATTGGATTCGACCACCTACAGCTGCTAAAGAGGAAGTGCCATCCTCCTCTTGTTTGCCCCTATCTGATATGTTTTCGTCCGAAACTTGTCCATAATTACTTGGGAGATGATGCCTCTGCATGAAAGTCATGGTCATGAAACATGTCCACTCAATTAATTAATACGACACTAATGTCATTTAACATTCACACACACACTGCCACTAATTCAAGCAATGCAGAACAGAGAAGGTGGGGGCAGAAGAGAGACAAAACTTAAGACATGTATTGTAAGTATCACAACGAAGAATGACCCAAAAGGCTACGAAGGAGACTGGTGTCGATTATCCAGCTCTTGTGAAAATGATATGAGGTAGTGTTCTACTTATAAATAGAGCTGGGAATCAGGGCCGGCCCGGCCTTACAGGGTTGGCCCTTGACGGGCCAGGGCCTAACAGGGCCGGCTTTAAAGGGCTCGGGGTCAGGAAAATTGCAGTTTTTCAAGGCCCGGCCCGAGAGCATCAAGGCCAGGGCCGGCCCGCAGGGCCGGAAAATCCTTTTCACAATATTTAATTATTTTTCCTGCATATTTTCCCTAGAGAGATATAATTAGTAAATAATAACGATTAAAATTCTAATTTAATACATAAATGTTGTCAACATTAAGGTTTAAATAACACGTCTCTTGCAACAAACAAACACAGTTACTAATGTATAATCAAAGGTAAAATCATATCCATAAATAACTCACACAAAGGCCAAAGTATAAGAAGGCAAGAAGCTAAATACTCTAACCTCTAAACAACATGAGTATGACGACTATCATTTTCACCTTCTTCGCCACTATCATCAATTTCAAGGACATTTGATTGTGTTTCACTTTGAGCAGTAGGTTCAAGTAGTCAAATAATCACAACCTCCATAAAAAATCATACTCTATCAGGCAAAATAGTATATAATACTCCCTCCGGTCTTAAATATAGGACATAGTTTGTAGTGCAATTTGCACTACAAACTATGTCTTATATTTAGGACCAGAGGTAGTATGATTTTAGTCTAAATAGGCAGAAGAATATACTCAAAAATCATACTTAAAAATCATAATATGATTCAATTAGACAAAACAATATACTCAAAAATTATACTCTATACAATATGAGGATAAAGTGACGTATAGATTCAATAAGGTAATTCAAAAATGTAACATG
Organism: Inga oerstediana; assembly: GCA_963210345.1. NCBI lineage: Eukaryota > Viridiplantae > Streptophyta > Magnoliopsida > Fabales > Fabaceae > Inga > Inga oerstediana. Next base: position 62,400,668 of record OY723408.1, read on the forward strand.
GTTCCTTTCTAAGTAAGAAAAATAAAAAATAAACGGGCCTAAAGGGCCGGCCCTTTTAAACCCGAGGCCCTACAGGGCCGGCCTTTTTAAGCCCGACTTTCTTTTGAGGCTACAATTTACAAGCCCAGCCCTTGAAGGGCCAGGGCCTAAAAGGGCTGGCCCGACGGGCTCGGTCCGTTTTCCCGGCTCTACTTATAAACAATATTTTCTCACATATGATTGGTTCTAATATATTTATAAATTTTGAAAAATTTTTGTTTAGGTATTTTTCTTCCCTTGTTTTCCTCTTGCTTTTTTTTCCCTCCATCCAAATATGGCAATAGCTTTGCAATGCATAAAAAGGGTGTTCCGACCCTATCTTGCGGCAAGTGAGTAGCATCATTTTGTTTGCATAATTCAGAGTAAAAAGGAGCGAGCAGTGTTCGGGGAACATGCCCATTCCTATAGGAGTAGTGGACTAACCCTCCTGACCAGAGTCCGTATATGTCCCCTCAATTTTCATACTTTTTGACTCTTTTGCATACCTTAAGGAATAGACCCATGTGGCACCCCACACATAGACCCATGTCGCAACCCACTTAATAAAAAGAAGAAGGTGTGTGGGGTGCCACCTCCGAAGCGTGGCTCCAAACAGTAGTGTAGGAGATAGACAAAGCTATAGGGTCACTCCTCACTGCTGCATCTTATTATTAGAATTTTGGGGCTTCGGCTATTATTGGTGATTGTATTAATTAGTATTGTGCAATATAATTCATTTACTGTCCAAACAGTAGTGTAGGAGATACTCAAGGAGCTTTAGAAAAGGACCGTAGGAGTTGCGGTGGTGGAGAACTGTGCATCCAGCCGTTTTGGTAGTTTCCTGTTGAAACATGATCTTGTTCCCAGGAATATGAAGACTCCTGCAACCAAATGGAAATCATTAGCGTAAGACTGCAAATTCTAATAAAGAAAAACAATCGTTTGATATTGGATTCGACCACCTACTGCTGTTAAAAAAGAAGCACTATCTTCCTCTTGTTCGCTATTTAGCTCATTGCCCCCATCTGATATGTTTTCCTCTGAGACTTCTCCAACCTAATAAGTTTTAAATCATTTAATAGGACACTAGAGAAGTATATCAGTACACTAAATATTTATATATTCCGTTTCGGTCGTCACTTACAGCTTGAGAAGACTCCTCTTGGCTATTTTGCTCATTGTTGGTAGATGATAGCCTCTGCCCTGAAACTTCTCCCATCTCTGCAGAATCTTGGTTCTGAAAAAAAAAAGCAAAATCCTCAAAGATAAAGTATATGCTAGTTCAAGTAACAATTAATGTTTCACGTCAGGTTCAGTTTCTTTAATATTTTGCTGCAAGACTGTTAAGACCACCTCATTGATGTCTTCTTCAACAATGTCTATTACAGCTGCATTTGGAGGACCAACTTCAACGGGACGATAGCCATTTGGAGTTATGGGACCAGACTGTACTCTAGATTCTGAGCAGTAATGGCGGAGAATAATGACGAGCGAGCAGAAAACTAATGCAATGGGCAAGAGGAACCACCTGATTTTGAAAAGCTGTGCAGCAAACAGTTGCAGGAAAAAAGTGGAGAAGCCAGTTTCGAATCCAAGCTCAAACTTCCTTGACATGGACACCGACATCAACGCAAATGAACCATACGATATAATGCTCAGTACATCATCTGATTTTCCAGTCATGAGTTTGTCAAACAGGACGGAGATAGAACAGATGACAACAAAAATTAGAGCTGCCACAACACCCTGGACTTTCTCTGAAACTTGTATTCTCTTGGCCCGAAACATGAGGCACCACATGGTTAAACAGAGCAATAGATAAACAAGGTGACCTCCAAAACCCAACTTCCCAAATGAAATGTCGAAGGTGGAGCTTAGACCAAAGCAAACCAGGCCATTTATGGCTGACACGCCTCCGACAATTTTCCAGATCATGGACTGATTTATAACATCTTTCATTCTGTTCTTTTCCAGCTATATCAGAAACGGCCTAAAGTGATAATGAAAAAACGGACAGGCTAACCTCAGATAAAGCATAACAGAGAATCGAAAATATGAGAAAGATGGCATGTGTTTAATTCCTCAAGAATTCCAACAGCAGAGCATATGTAGCAGATATTGTACTGAGATTTCTGTTACAGACCGAAAAATCATCAAAGAGACATACTAACCTCGATCAGATCAAACGCCCCCTCCCAATACACTGCCCAGAATCGTCGCAAGCACAAGATGATCGTAGCTCGATTTTTGGGATTGACGCGGTTTACTTCTTCAATAATTCATCTCTTGTTACTGCTTCTCCAAATGAGAGAAATTGAGAAAGGGAGTGGGAAAGGAATCGACTTTTTGACTCTTTGGTAGCAAAAGCAGAGGGTATGGACTGAGTTTTCTATGTTGACCTACATAGCAAGTCAACAAAAGATCCACGGCTGATTGGAGTTATTACCTTTGGTCCTTTTTATTAAAAAAATATCCATGGCATTAAAACTTTCTTTATAGGCACAGATATATATTGTCCTCCCACAATTACAAGCATTCCTAAGATACTGTCTACACTAAATGTGAGCAGCTCAAAAAAAAAAAAAAAAACACAATATTAAAATCACTCCCTCTGTTTTTCATTGTTAGAGGAGCTAGTCAAAAATTGGTCCACATGGTAATATACGGTGGTAAATATATGCTGATTTGGCCAATGATAGTTGACTTGGCATAACGCTAGAGTGACATGTGGGATTAAAAATCCATGCTTGACTCATGCTGGGCATTGTTGGGGAATATTAGGATCCTCTAAATATTTTGAGGTAAAATAAGGAAAAATATGTTAAAAGAAATAGTGGGCTCTACCAATGTTATGTGGGTTTAAACAATATATCTATCTACTAATTTATTTAAACATCGCAACTTCACTTTCTTTCTTTCTTTCTTTTTTTTGAATTAAAGAGTAGACATTAACGGCCTAAGGTTATCGGATCGTTGGTAAAGGAGAGCACTTATGTTACTAGACTATAAAGTCATTGGTCGTAACTTCCCTTTCTAATAATCAAGTGTCAACTGATTTGAATGTGGTTAATTGTGATTGAAAGGAATAGCATTATGAACCAATTTATACACCAAGAGTTGAACCTTGAGTCTAAATTCAATTTCCAAATTGTTGAAGATTTCCCACCCTCTATTCAAATCGATCACAACAATATTTTGGATATGTAGCACCCTTATTTCCATTACTATTAAATGAGCTTTAAACATAATGAATTCAAACCACAAAGCTAAGTTTAATTCTAAGGAGAAAATATTTTTGAAAATAGTTGAAAAATAAAACTAAAACAAAATGATAAATCAATATTTTTCTTAAAAACAAGATAAAATTTGAAATTTTTTTAGATAAGTCAACAAACAGCTAGAATATATTAAACTGATTTGAGTTGTTATGTTATCATTGGACAGAGTTCAGATGACGTGGTAGTCCTGAAGTATGTAATATTTCTCTTGTAAAACACTATATTAGGCCGATGATAGTTGACTTGGCAAGTTGGCATAACATTAGAGTGACACGTGGGATTAAAAATCCATGCTTGACTCATGCTGGGCATTGACTGGGGAATATCGGGATCCTCGAGATATTTTATGAGGTAAAATAACGAAAAATATGTTAAAATATGGTGGGTTTACAGTTATCCAGTATCTACTGATTTATTTAAAGACCGCAGCTTCACTTTCTAACAATCAATCGTAAGCAGATTTGAATGTATTACATTTTGTTTTAAATATAATATTTAATTGAATTTTTTTTATAAATATTAAAGTTAATTAAATTATTTTAAAATATTTATATTTATAATTTTTTATCCAAACTGATTTATATAACTTATAAACTAATATATAATTCAATCATACATAATATATGATTAAGTAATTTATTTAGTTTCTTTAATCTTTCTATAAAAAATTAACTAGGTCTTATATTTTGAAATTAAAGTTCATAGTAATTAATTATGGCAGCAGTGACGTTTGAACAAACTAACCTGGCTTCACAAGAGGGCGCGTAAACTAACCTTTTTCCTTTCTTGGGAAGCAAGTCGTGTCATTACTATAATTTCTATAACAGTGATGTTGGGAGCAGTTGCTTTATGAACCAAAGTCCACAAACCTTGAGTCCAAACTTCAATTTCCCAATTGCTGAAGATTCCCACACTCTGTTCAAATCTGTCACAGTTAACAACCTCCACAACCCCTTTTGCTAATAAAGGCTCATTCAATATCTCCCTTTTCTTTATACCCATCATCCCGCCTTACTTGTACAAATAACATCCCATTTTTTCATGTGTATTTTAACCTACTCCAGTTAAAAAAACAAAGAGATATCATGAAGTACCAATCCTCCCAAAACGGAGGTGTCACCAAAAAAAAAAAAATCACTCGATTTCTTAACTAAAAAATTATATATTGATTAGAACGAGCAAGCTAATGACTATTTCATGCATGACAATATAAAAAAATTCGATGCACTAAAAATTAATTAGCTTAAGATATTGGATGTTAAAAAAATATTTCAATTATTGGGTGCTACTGGAAAAATATTTCAAGATCCTAATGTTGCAGGAAAAATATTTCTGAATACAAAACTAAAAATTAATTAATTTGAGATACTGGGTAACAAAAATAGTTTAGAATGTAATATATAATTTAATTCAAATAAATAAGAATGCATAAGAAAAAGGATCCACCCCAAAATTGGAATGATGAGTAAGTGATGAGCAGGGAATACTGACCCGAAAGAATATGGTGTGTGTGAACAAAAAGAGTGCATGAAGATAAGAACAGGTAAATACTGCTTCCCCAAGCCACCTGGGTCAGACTTTCATGGTGAAGAAGTTTTACGATTTTTCTGCTCATCAATGTTTTTATCTTTTCTTATATTATTTTTAGTTTAGTGTTTATAGTTGTCCCCTCCCAATGCAAGGTGTTGCTTATCAATGTTGTGTGTGTGTGTAAGTGTGTGTATTATGATTATCATGTTTATTTTTAGGTTTTTTCTACAAGACCTATTTATAATATTAGTCTTTTTTTTTTTTAAATTTATCCTTGTTGATACTCCTTCAATAATAATTAAGGAGGCGAGGGAATGAAGGAATTAAGGAAGATAATTAGAATATTTTGGAAACAACATGTCATAATATCTAACTTAACTAATTAACTTTCATAATCTAATCAAATTAGATAAATAAATCTTATATTAAGAATCAAAGGAAGTTTTTGTTAAGGTGACTATTATTTTTTGGAGAGAAAAATATGTGTGCTTTTAAAAGAGGGAAAATCCCACAAAAAGAACTTTAAAAAATAGGAAATGACAAAATGATGTTTCGAGTATTCAAAATATCAGAGAAATATTATGTCTGATTTATTCTTTTTGAAATTAAAAGGAAATAATACAAATACCCTCAAAGATATTTTTCTTAAAAAAACAGTAACCCCTGCCAGCCGTTGGCCATTGGCGACCACTAGTGACATACCCTTGCTAGCATCGAAGCTCCGGTGGCCAGCTGTGGGGTGGGGGTTACTTTTTTTTAAAAAAAAAAAAAGTATTTTTGAGAGCATTTGCGTAATTTCCTTTTAATTTCAAAATGGTCAAATCAGGTCTGACACTTCTCTCGTATTATAAATATTCAAAACACCATTTTGTCCTTTTCTATTACTCTCTCTGGTACTAATTATAGGACAATATTTGAGAGTTGATCTTGGTCCTAATTATAGGACAAAGTTCTAATTTTTGTCAATTTCTTCCCAAAATATCCCTTATTGATACTTTCTCAATAATAATTAAACACAATAATTATTTAATAAGATTAGATCAAAAATTGTTGAGGGAGATTGACGACGCCAGATTGTGTGAGAACTTGGAGAAGTCATGTGTGAGGCAAGAGAGGTACAAGAAAAAACAGAGAATTAACATAATTGGATGCCATTTTAAATTTTAAATAAGGGTATTTTAGGAAAATAAATATGATTAACTAATTTAACCACTATCCTTAATTTCTCCAAAGTTAGATAAATATGTCCTATAATTAGGACTGGAGGGAGTATTAAAATTCTTTTCATGGGATTTTCCCCTTCAAAAATCTGAATCTTTTTGCAAATATTTGAAACTAAGACCGTCTTAATATATACACTTTTAATTAGTATTAAAAATTAAACAAATCACTACATGTTTATGAGTTATGATAATACGAGACAATATATAGAATTAGAGATAAGCAAAGGGTACGCATTTTCTTTGAATTATGTAATTTTATTTAGATGAATTTGTATTTAACTATTTTAAAAAAAAAAACTTCGTGTAATGCACAACACTAATTAATATAATTGAATGGATTTTAAAAGAATGAATTGAATTCTTAATTTCATAGGAGTACTTGCAATAAAAAAGGGTCATATATATTAAAAAGATGATTAATCAAAGCGAGTCTCTTACTCTCTTACGTATGCAACGCAACTATGAGCATATTTAGATTAATATTTGGAGAATCGCTTCCGGAGAAAAAGTGATAAATGTAATTTTAAAGAATATACTTTAAGTAAAATAGATTATGGAAAAAAAATAATTTTGATAAAATGACATTGTTTGGATATTATGATTAGAATAGTTTTTTTATGGTTAAATTATCAAAAAAAATATTAGCTTTTATGATAATTATATATAACGGATAAGATTATATTTTACATATTATTTAACATTAAATTTTATAATAAATACCAAAAATGAAATAAATTTATAGAAAAAATTTAAAAGTATAACATTAGTCAATTATTTAATATAAAAAAATAGATCAAACATATACATACATACATATATTAATAAATTGTATAATCAAAAATCATTTGTAAATAATAAGTATGTAAAATAATATCTTTTATATTGAAATACATAATTTATTCTGTAGTTAAATGTTTGGTGGCTAGAATGACTGCATTTGTTGCCTACTCATCTTCCATACAAAATAAATGTAGTAGTAATTATTTTTATCAACGAAAAAATTGAAAACACAAGAACTATGTACAGCTTCATTCACAAAATTACTCATACAAAATTTCCATTGCAATCCATCAGTTTTCTCAAATGGCATGAAAAACTGGTTTTTTCCCCCTACTCCTCTTCCATACAAAAGAAATTCATTACTCATATAATTTTCATTTCTTTACTCATACAAAAGAAATTCATCTGCCATAGTCTTTGTAATCAGGGGTCGATTCACACAATTAATCATCGGAAAAAAGAAGGAGACAAGAAAAATGAGACAAGCTCGGTAAGCACAACCAAGCACAAAAACCAGAGCACCTCAGACACCACACAGTGAGAATAGCTTATACAACAATGCCACTAGTTTACTCTGCAACCCCATCACAAATGCAGAGAATTCAACTACAATGACACACACACAAATAATGCAGAAATAAGCTACAATCAATTCAAATGCATACTTGAATCTTAATGCCGGCGAGATTTGTGCAAACCAGCAACACTACCACCACAACCTTCTTCGATCTGCAACAAGAGAACTTTTGAAATGGGGAAGAGAACAGAGAGAAGCCAGTTGATGGAGATGCCAGAAGAGAGAGAAGCTGACGAGATTTTCCGTCGACCGTCAAGAGCACTGGTCACAAGACAGGGGAGTAGCCACTAATATCTGAACCTCCAGGCCGGTCACCCCTTCTGCCCGCCGATTAACCTCCACCATAGACGCTCACCACTGGAAATGAACGCAGCTATTAAAATCCGGACCGGGTATTGAACCAGTCGGGGTACTAGGTTAAGGGTCAGTGGGTCAGATCGGAGCTAAACCGAAGTTAAACCGGGACCAAACCGGTGAGAAATTGAAGATTTTAGACTTATAGTTTTTCAATTTCTCACCGGTTTGGTCCCGGTTTGACCCACTGACCCTTAACCCAATACCCCGACCGGTTCAATGCCCGGTCCGAGTTTTAATACCTTGCTAATAATCAATCGTCATCAGATTTGAATGTACTATATTTTACTTTAAATATAAGATTCAGTTGATTTTTTTTGTAAAGATTAATGAAGCTAATTAAATTATTTTAAAGTATTTATATTTATCATTTTTTTATCTAAACTGATTTATATGACTTATAAACTGATATATAATTCAATCATATATAATATATAATTACGTAATTTATTTAGTTTCTTTAATCTCTCTAAAAAAAATTAACTAGATCTTATATTTTGAAATTAGAGTTCATACTAATTAATTATGGCAGCAGTGACATTGCTATTTTAGTAAATGGGGAGGAACTCTGTTTGAGGGATTGCATGCTAACATTTGTTTTAGGCGCGGCCGCGTCAAAGTAGAGATCATTTTCTTCTTCTGCCTTCCCCTAAAGCGATCCCGCTGTGATGTACTTCATAGATTCCTTTGTCGGTAAAGTAATAGGGATTCATCTTTTGCTCCATTGAATGAATAGGAATTGATTGATAAATTTTGTTAACTTTTTTTCTTGTTTTTCGTGAGGATACTGTTGCTTAACTTTTTTTTTTTGTTAAATTTTATTTTCAACTTATGCTGTCAATTCCATATTGAAAATGTTTAGAAAATCTCCATACATTGAAGTTATTAGAAGTATTGATTCACTGAGTTGTTATTTTGTTTCTTCAAATCAAGAATCTGTTCTAAAATTTTTGGTTATGGCACATCAAAGATGTGTTATACCTCTCATGTTGTGGAGACCCCATGAACCCATTTATCCAAAACTAATTAAGACAACAATTGAAGGTTTAAGTATTCAGGAAATAAAGGAACTGAGGACAAAAGGATTAGTTGTCCTTGCTTTAACAAAGCTTGGTATGTTCTAGTTGTATTTTATATATGTAGTTGCTAATTTGTGCTTGCATAGTTTGCTGAACTTGCACATGTTATGGGCTTATACACATTTTATTGCATATTGTCAATTTATTATGAATGAATGAGGTAATGGTTCTAATTGCTAAGGTTATTTTCTGCTACACCTTAATAATGTTTGTCTTACTTTGATTGAGTTGATTTAATATGTGCCTATTTTAGCATGCTATTGTGGATCTTGCTTTAAGGTTGTGGTCTATTGAATTATAAATTGCATATTACACACCTGAAATTTTTCTACAGTTGAAGCTTTATAAATTGTTGGTAAAACTATTATGAACTTATGAGTTATATGTTGCATTAGTGGGGGAATTGGAGCAGAGTTAAGACTGTTAAGGGAGTAATGTGGTGTTCACATAAGGTCAAAATAATGGGGTATTCTCTAAAATCATGCATGCTAACTTTCAATTGTTTGTTCTTTTGCTGAATGTCTTCTTTAGAGTGTTTTTCCTTTTGCTTTACTTCCATATTTTTCATCCTTTATCTCAATCTGTTCCTAATTATTTTTTAGGAAAAGATGCAAAAAAATTTCCCTCAAAGTAGGGTGTTGTTTACTGTAGAATTCTGAAATTTCCAGTTTTGAATAACTCTAATTTCATATTTTTGTTTTATAGATCAAATAAGAACAACATAAATAAGAAGTGAGATCCATGATTATGTGATCTCAAGTCCCTCGATACAAGCATGGTAGCATCAACTAATAAGAACTTATAAATGACAGTAGATAACTAAAACTTATCCTACATGAATTGACTTAGACAAAAATTGATATAAAAGCTTTATGAACCAGAATATTGAAAACTACGGTAAACATTGAACATAAAATCTGATTCTCTTAGTATATTTCTTGATCAACATGTTGCCGTATTTTAAAAAAAAAAATTATCCTGAAGTTGTTGTAACCAATGGTTGGCCATGATGATTTATTTTGCATCATAACTGCAAATTGAAGTTCCTCATTCTATTGATGGCTGTTTTCAAATCTAAATATTCAATTGTTTCACTCCCTTGTTATAGGGAGCTTGGTATAGACACCTTGTGCAAATATGAAAATGCGCTAGCACAGACAATGTTTGATACAAAACTTCCTCCTGGGATGGCAATGCTGCAACCTTTCTCAGAGCACTCTTCAATAAAAAAAAAGTTGTTGTTTAGGTATGTTTAAGAATCTGAGTGGGCATTCAATATTTGTTCATTTTTAGACCACACATTCCTAATTTGGCATGCTATTAGTGGTATAGTGATAACCTTGACTCTGAGGAAATTTGTTATCAAATAGTGGATATTTATGTTTATAGAATTAAGTAGCATATTGTGCTGACTTTGTATTGTTCTTGTGTTGGTATGTTATAGGCTTTTCTCGAAGAACTCTTGTACTTAGGATAGTGCATCTACTGAAGGGACTTAGTGTTGGTCTTGGAATCAATTATTTATGTGCAAGCAGTGGAGACCCATCGTTGAAATGAAAGTTGGATAACTTTGACGTAGTATACCATGACTTGGATTGACATATGATTGTATGGACAACATATTAGGGGATTGTAATGACCATGTGCATACTCATTGTAAATATGGTTACTTTTTTGTAATAATTAAGTGTAGTGACATTGCATAGATGTGATGTTTTTTGTTATGATCAACTTCAAACAAGTTGTACTTGAGACGTTTATTGTAATTATGAATTACAAAGTCATTTTTATGAATTATCGTTAGTGCTAAAGTTATGTAATGCACATATGATGCTCTTCATTGCACATTGTTTGACTCCATTGACAACTGGAAGAGACTCCATTGACAAGTCTAGGAGACTTTGTTGACAACTTCAGGAGCCTTCGGTGACAAGTCATTGAGTTTGGATGTAGTTGTCAATAGGCGTTCATTGACAAGTGGAGGAGCCTTTATTGACAAGTCAATGAACCTCCGTTAACAAGTCATAGGGCTTTTACTGACAACTCAATGGAGCTTCCACTAACAACTCATTAGATTTCATGTAACACACAAGTCTAAATGCCTGCATTAACAAGTCAAGGAGGATCCATTGACAAGTTATAGGGCGTCTATTGACAACTAAATGGGCTTCCCTTGACAAGTCAATGAACCTCCATCGACAACTCCAGAGGCCTCTATTGACAACCCAAGGAGGCTTCATTGACAAGTCATAAGAAGTCTATTGACAACTTAATGGCGTTCTCTTGACAAGTCAAGGAACCTCCACCGACAACTCCAGGGGCCTCCATTGACAACCTAAGGTTTGAGCAACTTCAACTTGTACTTGAGACATTCTGAATATTTATGAATTACAGAGTTATTTTCATTAGTTAACGTGAGTGTTATAGATATGCACATTTGATGCTCTTGCTTGTAATATGCTACAGCCTCCACTGACAACTCCTGGTGCCTTCATTGACAAGTCAATAAGGCTCAATTGACAAGTCATATGAAATCTATTGACAACTCTTTATAACAGCGTAAATGTATTAACAATTTCATCAGGGTACATTAACAAGTCAATGGGCCTCTACTGACAACTTGTGGTGCCTCCATTGACAAGTCAATGAGCCTACACTGAGAACTCATTGGGCCTCCGTTAACAAATCTTCATAACAACATCAATATATTAACAACTCCATCAGGGTACATTGACAATGCAGGGGGCCTCCACTGACAACTCGTGGTGCCTCCATTGACAAGTCAAGGAGCCTACATTAATAAGTCATTAGGCCTCCGTTGACAACTCTTCATAACAACATAAATATATTAACAACTCTATCAGGGTACATTGACAACACAGGGGGCCTCCACTGACAACTCGTGGTGCCATTATTAACAAGTCAAGGAGCCTACACTGACAAGTCATTGGGCCTCCGTTGACAACTATTCATAACAGTATAAATGTATTAACAACTCTATCAGGGTACATTGACAACTCAGGGGGCCTCCACTAATAACTCATGGTGCCTCTATTGACAAGTCAAGGAGCCTACAGTGACAAGTTATTAGCCCTACGTTGACAACTTCATAACATCATAAATGTATTAACAACTCCATCAGGGTACATTGACAGCGCAGGGGGCCTCCACTGACAATTCGTGGTGCCTCCATTGACAAGTCAAGGAGCCTACACTGACAAGTCATTGGGCCTCCATTGACAATTCCATAACAACATAACTGTATTAACAACTCAATCAGTGTACATCGACAACTCAAGGGGCTTACACTGACAACTCGTGGTGCCTCCATTGCAAGTAAAGGAGCCTCAACTGACAAGTCATTGGGACTCCGTTGACAACTCCATAACAACATAACTGTATTAACAACTCAATCAGCATACATTAACAACTCAAGGAGCCTACACCGACAACTAATGGTGCCTCTATTAACAAGTCAAGGAGCATCCACTGACAACTCATTGGGCTTTCGTTGAGAACTCTTCCACCCTTCTATTCAGAAGTGAAGGCGGCACCAGTGACTAAGACCACCTAATTAATATGGAATATCAACAACATAGATAATCTATAAGTATATGCACATAAACTCATTTTCTAATGTCATCATATCTGCATATATATTTTAACAACTGCATGGGCATACATTGACAACTCCATGGGCCTCTAATGACAACCCTATGTCCATTCGTTGACAACATAATTTACATCAAATTAAAACTTTCAATACATGACAGTGGGATACACATATGTCAATATAACTGCATATATATATTAACAACTGCATGGGCATCCAATGACAACTACAGGTCCATACATTGACAATATAATTTACATCAGATTACAACTTTCCATAAATGAAAGTGGGATACAAAATCATATTATATCCAACCTTCATTTACAACTGAAAATGCATGTACAAGTAACAAAAAAGTCATAGACCGTTGCTATGGTAGTATAGATTTCTATCTAATCAGATTTACACAAATAGTATGACATGCACTTTCCAAAATCAAAAGAATTCAAGCCACCATGATTGATAAGCTTGGATTTGGATTTTTGCAAGTCTTCAGAGTGTGGCCAGCACCTACTACAATGATAAACCCTTTTGTCTTAAAATTGAGATTCAATCCTTTTTCGTTTTGGCCTTCCCGGTGGCCTTCTGGTAATTGGCAATCGCAACAAATTTTGTGTCATCAGCTGTGTCACTGTAAGGGCTTCATAACGTGGGCAATCACTTTGTCCTTGGTCATGTTGGGCTTGTTCTTCCTCATTTATCTTTGATAGATTTTCCTTTGTCTATCTTACTTCTTTGGAAAAAATAATTTTCACCACTTTAGCATTGCATCCCTTTTCCATTATCTCCATCAACAAACCGTAACTAGTTTCAATGCTATCAAGTATAACCTTTTTAAAACCTAGTATGGAAGATAATTGCATAATACAAATGGCACAACTGAACAATTGTGGTAGAAAATATATACACACACACATTAATGTACACTGACACTACGTATGTTTCCATCTTACAACTAGTACCTTTTCCTCACTTTCTTTTTCTACAGAAAAAAGAGTAAGACAGTCTGTATGTTACTGAAAAAAGTGGCAGTCAGAAGCAAGAATGTTCTCTCTCCCTTCTACAATGGCACTAATTTCACTTCGATCAAACATCTGCATTTAAACAAGCTATCAGTTTAACTTGATCAGTACAGCAACAAGTAGTGTCAATTTAAGAACTTCTACGTTAGCCATAACTCATTCCATTTATAATCGTTATTGGCATGAAGAAACTAGGTTTTCTAAGCTTCTTGGTTTCTAGCTTGAGGTTATATTATATTTATGCAGAAAAGAAAAATTCTTCAAATAGGGAAAAGGATAATTTCAAACTCAACTGTATAGTTTTTCACTCTTTAAAATTTAGATTGACAGATTAACACAGCACTCACAATGACACTTAAGCCTGGTTTAGTTTAGACTAGATTAGCAGTACTTCTTGCAAGTATGAATAAGATATGTAATAACTTACACATAATAATAGAAGTGAACTTGTGAAGTTTGAAAAAGGAAAAAAAAACAATAAAGGACAACACTTTAGTGTTGGTCAAGGAATAAAGTTTAAAATAACAAAGAACCAGGCTTTTACTTCAATCAAAAGTATTACTTCCATAAAAAAATATAAAAGACATGTCAACCAAAATGCACAAATCATTGATTCAATCCCTTTCTTGCGAGCATAAATGACGGGAGAAAAACAATATGAAGCCCCTAGGCCTCATCAAATTAGCCCCTAGGTCAGTTTCAAAACATAGTCATTTACATCAGTATGGTTTGTTGACGCCATTCCTCAAAAAGTTCCTTGGAATAAAAGGGTTATAGTCTATGTGAACATACAGTTATTGAAGTGCAGAAATTTGTTGGCCTATTCACTTGTTGAAGTTATTTTTATGAATTGTATGAATCCTTCTCATTTTGTCAAATACTTAACTTTATCATCTATTTTTTTAAGGTGCGTTAGCTTTTGCAGATCTTAAGAAAGTTTAAGCATGAAAATATCATTCAAATGCTTGATTTCTTTGAAAGCCCGCAAGAGTTTTATGTTGTCACAAAATTTGCACAAGTACACATTTTCTATCATTTATTTCAATGGCCTTTTGACTATTAGTGACACTAGCTTTCAATTCTAAAACAGTTGCTCATTGAGTTGTACACCAGTATGTGCAACTAGTTGATGACTAACAAGGTTATATGGATACTAAGAATTGCTAGTTTTATTTCTTCATTGGCAGAGAGAACTATTTGAGATTCTTGAGGATGATAAATGCCTTCCTGAAGAACAAGTTCAAGCAATTGCAAAGCAATTGGTATTTAATTCTTTTAAAGAATCCACTTTCTGTTTATTAATTTCAAATAAATAATGCTTTTGGCTATGGATTTTGTTTAGACTGCAATATTTTTTTCATTTTGGTTTTCCATTTGTATCATGCAGATGAAAGCATTATATTACTTGCACTCTAATCGCATCATCCATCTAGATGCAGCAAGTTGAGTATGGAAGAAAAAAGAGAACTTATCTGTGAGATATCCAAGTCATAGAGTGCATAAGACATGTTACAGTCATGGAGTTTACAAGAGATTTTGAAAATTCTGTGTGCAGCGATGGGTAAAGAAAGGAAGTATACTGGCTTGACAAAGTTGAAAATCATAGAAAATCTTTTAAAAATTCTCTCTGAGAAGAAATTTGGAAACCAAGAAATTACAACAGATCTTGAACCACTCCTAGAAATCAAAAAATGCTGCAACAATATGGTTAAAAACCAATAGCTGAACCATAACGTTAAATCCTGAATACAACGCAAAATAATAAATTCATGCGTACAAATTCAATCACACAGGTTTAAACAAAAAACCAAATTAAACCAACGACACACTCAAGTTTACCTTCAAAAGATGAATCCATAACGATTGCTACTCAATAATGAGAAATAGCTCGACAAATTAACACCTAAACCCGATATCTTCTTCGCACTCGCAAACCTAGAAATTACAAATTTAGAGATTAATTAAATAGATGACAAGAAAATAAAAACAAAAGGACCCAAAAAGGGAAATAAAAGGAAACAGAGAAGACAACAAAGGAATGAAATAAGGAGTACCTAAGAAGGGACGAATGAAATTGCAGGGAAAAGAAAGAACCCATGAATTGAAAACTCCTCCACAATCAATCTTTGTATGCCTCAAGGGCCATTGTTTGCAGAAGTTTTGGGGAGAGAGACAAACCTCGCCACAACCGACAGACGAACCTCACCACAGCCTGTCCACAAATGACGGAAGATCACATTGCTTTACTTGGCCACCGGCCACTGAACCTCACTGCAGGGAACCCACAAACACTGTCGCACACGGTCTTACCTTTCGTCGCCCAAAGATGTCGCCTTTAGGGATTGAATTTCAAATGAGGATAGAAGCTCCACACAGTTTTTTTTTTCCCAATTCTTAAGGGTGTTTATGTCTTTTCCCAACTTGAATTTATTACATAATGGTTCCATGAGACTTGAGAGTAATTTCAGAATTTCCCGAGACCATTTCTTCATATATTTCTTTCCTTGGGACTATAGTGTAATTCTCCCAAAATTATATATTGATTAGAACGAGCAAGCTAATGACTATTTCATGCATGACAATGTAAAAACATTCTGTACAGATATGTAAAATTGGGAAATTTTGCAAGAACTTGATTAAATTTGAGCTGACCTTGACAAACTTCTCAGTCCTAAGGAGGTAACATTAGCGCATTTCAATTACTTGCTCTCCCAACTATATATTAAACTTGTCATTTCAGAAATTAAATCACTACGGATTAGGTTACCTAATCAAGGTGATAAAAACATCACAAGAGTTTATCTGTTGTTTTGACCACAATGAAGAGTGGACCTATTCGTCCTATCCCTCCTTCTTTTTATGCCTTATTTGGTTTAAGAAAAACAGAAATTTCTTCCGTATTGCATGTCTGTTAGAATATCAGACTTTGTCATTCCTTACCTTTGTAGTTCTAAAGATTCTCTTGCTTTCCTTGTAGCTTCATCCCCTTGTGTAACAATCCTACCTTCACAATTGCTAGAGTTGGATTCAGATCATATCTGCATCTAAAAAGAGATGAGGCAAAGTTTTGCAAGTTCCAGGATCCTCCTAGCATTACAAATCCTCAGTGGATTGCTCCTTTTGTGCTTGAGCTCAACATTTAGCTCTGCAATTGTGACCCTACAAGGAAATGAAACTGATTTTCAAGCTTTGCTTGACTTCAAGAGTCGGATATCCGAAGACCCATTTAAAATATCAAGTTCCTGGAACAACTCCTTCCATCACTGCAAATGGGTAGGAATCACCTAAAATATGTCCACCGGACGGCTGGTGCAACTGAGCGTTGGACAACAGAGATTGGCTGGCACTGTTCCACCTTCAATTGGAAACCTCACATTCCTCAGAGTACTTAATCCAAGCATCAACAGCTTCCACGGCGTACTTCCTAATGAAGTGGGACGTCTGCTATACCTACAAACTCTAGACATCCCCCATAATTACTTCTCTGGAGGTATACCAAGTAATCTAAGTCACTGTAAAGAACTGAGGTTTTTATCTGTAGGTGCTAACAATTTAACAGGAAACATCCCAACATGGATAGGCAATTTATCTTCTTTATCTAAAGTTGGGCTCGGAGTGAACAACTTCCATGGAAGCATACCAAAAGAGATGGGCTATTTGTCAGGCTTGACATTTCTTGCACTAAATAGTAATTACCTATCTGGTACAGTTCCTCCTTCTATTTACAACATTTCCTCTATGTACTACTTCACTGTTGCTCAAAACAATCTGCAAGGTAGGATACCACCAGATGTTGGATTAAGTCTTCGTAACCTTGAGATATTTGGTGGGGCTGTCAATAATTTCACCGGAACTATTCCAATATCATTGGTAAATGCTTCAAGGCTACAACTTGTTGATTTCGCTGAAAATGATCTCACTGGAACACTGCCTAAGAACATAGGAGTTTTAAAAGGTTTATTTTGGCTCAACTTTGATGACAATAGGATTGTATCAAATGGAAAAGATTATGGTGGCCTAAGTTTTGAAATTACTTCTCTAGTTAATTGCACTGAACTTGAAGTTTTAGGTCTTAGAGGAAATATGTTTGGAGGAGAATTGCCCAACTTAATAACTAATTTATCAAGCAGATTAAGAAGATTAACATTAGGTGAAAATAAATTATACGGAAGCATACCTGGTGCAATTGGAAATCTTGCTAGTTTGGAAAGTCTAGGATTGGAAGGAAACCTTGTAGCTGGCGATGTTCCTGATGGACTTGGTGCACTCCAAAATTTGGGCCAATTGAATTTGAATGTCAACAGATTTTCAGGAACAAACCCTTGGTCTCTAGGAAACTTAACTTCATTAACAAGGCTCCTCATGGAGGATAACAACTTTGAGGGAAGTATACCTTCAAGCCTTGGAAATTGTCAGAAGCTTCTGGTACTAATAAGTCTTTATAATAACAAGCTCAGTGGCAACATTCCAGACAAGTGATTGGCATTTCTTCACTTTCAGTGTACTTGGATGTCTCAAATAATGTTCTTATAGGACCTTTACCAGATGATGTGGGAAATTTACAGAGTCTAACACAGCTGGTACTCTCAGAGAACAACTTTTTTGGTGTCATTCCATCTTCTCTTGGAAAATGTGTCAGCTTGGAGCTACTGAACTTGCAGGGTAATTCGTTTGAAGGAGAGATTCCTCATAGTTTTGAGGGACTAAGGTTTAGAAGATATAGATCTTTCCCATAACAACTTGTCTGGGAAGATTCCTGAATTCCTTGGTGAGTTGGCTCTCAGGCATCTCAATCTTTCTTACAATAACTTTGAGGGTGAACTACCAAAGGTTGGGATCTTTAAAAATGCAACCTCAACTTCAATTGATGGAAACAGAAAGCTCTGCGGCGGTGTCCCTGAATTTAACTTGTCTTCTTGCACAACCAGAAAGGCTTCATCGTCCAGAAAATATCTTGCCCTCAAGTTGACAATCCCTCTTGCTGGCACTCTGGTAATTGTCATCCTTCTATCATGCTTTCTGGCATTCTTTTTAACGATGAAACGAGCAAGAACAAGATCAGAAGCAAGTGCAATCACTTTAAGGAATTTGACGAACCCAGATATTTCTTACTCAGAGCTGGCTAGATGCACTGGTGGGTTCTCCCAAGAAAACTTGATCGGTTCAGGAAGTTTTGGTTCGGTATATAAAGGAACTCTTGCAGATGATGGAGCATTAGTCGCAGTGAAAGTATTAAATCTTCAACAAAGAGGAGCTTCAAGGAGTTTCATTGACGAATGCAAAGCTTTGAGAGGAATAAGGCACCGAAACCTACTCAAGATCATAACTGCTGTATCAAGCATTGATCATCAAGGTGATGACTTCAAAGCTTTGGTGTTTGAGTTCATGCCTAATGGAAATCTAGATAATTGGATATATCCAAAAGATAATGTGCAACAAGAGAGCAAGAAATCGACATTCATCCAACGACTGAACATAGCAATTGATGTTGCATGTGCACTTGAGTATCTGCACAACTTTTGTCAAACACCTATCGTGCATTGTGATGTAAAGCCAAGCAATGTACTCCTTGATGAAGATTTGGTAGCCCATGTGGGTGACTTTGGACTAGCAACCCTTCTATATGAAGAATCAAGCGAATCTTCCACATCCAAACAACACGCAATAATATCAGGTGGCCTAAAGGGTTCTATAGGGTATATTCCACCAGGTATGATTTTATTGCTCACACACGGATAATCTGAAAGTTCTAAATTCTATACAAGTTTCAAATAATTGAATTCAATATAATGATTCAAAAGTTGTGTCAATATAACGAACTGAAATGCTTACAGAGTATGGTATGGGTGGGCAGCCTTCAACATTGGGAGATATCTACAGCTACGGGATACTATTACTAGAGATTTTCACAGGAAAAAGACCCACAAATGGTGAATTTGAAGGCGGAATGGGAATTCACCAATATGCTGAAATGGCTTTGCCCAATCATGTCATGGACATAGCTGATCCTTTTCTGATATCTGAAGAAGAAGTAGAAGATGAAGATGAAGAGAGAGGAATATATTCGGAGAAAGCTACAAATCGGAGAGTAATGGAGGAATGCTTGGGTTCGTTGATGCAAGTTGGAGTGTCTTGCTCTGCAAATGGGCCATTGGAGTGGCAGCAGCCAATGACTGTGGTCGTTAACAAACTCCAGGCAATCAAGAAATCGTACGGCGCCAATTCCAATTCATTATTAACAAAAAATTACTAATATTCCGTAATCACTGTTTGCTATGGTTTTTAAATATATCAATTTACCAGGTAAAAAAAATTCTCAAATTAAATATGCTTTGTACTTGATAGGTGTGGTTGTCAGGTTATCAGTTTCCTCTATTTCTGTTTGTAATAGTGTTGTTATGTCTGTGTGTTTTTTTTTTTAATTGTATCTCTATATATAATGAAAATTTTGTAATAAATCTTACACTTTCGGTTCCTTAGTATAAGATTAATGCAATTAGTTTGATTAGATTAAGAAAGTTAGTTGAGTTAGTTAATATGACATATTTTTTCTAAAACATCCTAATTATTTTTCTTAATTCTCCTCATCTCTCTCTTAATTATTTTGATGGAGCATTTACAGACATAATTTTAAAAAAGAATGATAAATATAAAAAAATATGTTTTATATATGGAACCAAAATCAACTCCCCAAACAAGTTTAATATTACAAACAAGAGGCAATACCTTACTATTATGAATAGTATGATTTATTTTTGGGAAAATGACACCTAGGTCTCAAGGACCAAATAAAATTATAAAAAGTCCCTTTGAAAAGTCAAACGTCAGAAAAGTCCCTAGAGACTTTTTTTGTGATTATTTCCCATAGTCCAATTACATAGTTGTCCCCATAGAAATTGCTAAAAGAAAGGCACAAGAGGAGAGAAGGGAAAGCATGGTTTTTGTCATTAAGGAGAAAGAAAAGGCCAAACGCAACATGTTGGAGATGCAACATTGAAGGGATAAAGTGTACTGTTAATGTCCTTGGAAAAGGATCTGCAGCCTCCATCTACAGGTACAGAGGTAGAACACCAAACTGAATTTTTTTTTCAGTCTAAACGTTGGATAGATTGAGATTGAGAGGCTAGTCAAAGGTTGAAGTTTGAGCTCAATAGTAAAGTAAGTGGTAGGTGATAGATAAGAAATACTAAGATTTTGATATAGATATGATCTTGACCATTGAAGTTGGGGTTTCACTTTGGTTGGGTTGTGTTTATGTTATATTGCTCTATTTTTCGAGAAGATTACAGAGGGAGTGTTGTGTTTTAAATGGGAATGGTTAAATGTGATAGTTGAATTTTTAACACGACACTCTAGCGTTTTCATAGCAAAGGAGCACCATCACATTCAACTATTCTCATTTAAAACACAACACTCCCTCTGTAACCTCTCGAAAAACATAGCAATATAACATAAATATAACCCAACTAAAGTGAAGCCCCAACTTCAATGGTCAAAATCATATCTTTACCAAAATCTTATAATTTCTTATCTATCACCTACCACTTACTCTACTATTGAGTCCAAGCTCCAACCTTTGACCAACCCTCTCAATCTCAATCTACCCAACGTTCAGACTGAAAAGAAAAAAAAAATCAGTTTGGTGTTCTAACTCTGTACCCGTAGATAGAGTCTGCAGATCCTTTGCTAAGGATATTAACAACACACTTTATCCCTTCAATGTTGCATCTCCAACATATTGCATTTGGCCTTTTCTCTTTCTCCTTAATGATAAAAACCTCGCCTTTTTTCCTCTCCTGTGCTTTTCTTTTAACAATTCCTATAGAGATAACTATGTAATTGGACTTTGGGAAATAATCACAGACTTTTGACTTTTCAAATGGATTTTTTTTTTTTTTTTTTTTTTGTAGTTTTCTTTGATCCTTGGGACCTATGTGTTATTTTCCCTTTATTTTTTTTATATATAATCCGTTAAATGCATATAGAGCAATATGCATCCCATTTTTACTAACTTACGCTTACTATAGAAATCCGACACAGTTATGATTATGGTTTATTTATAAATAATCACACTAGCTTGTTTAAAAAAAGAGCTAGGATGAATACTTGCGTTCAATTTGTTATACATTTTATTTGTTCAATTTGTTATACATTTTATTTTATTATAGATATTAATAATCAATGATTAATTCCATTACTAAAAAAAATAAATTGTGGAGAGAGATGAGTGTGCTTTTTTTGATATGTATATAATTCAATTGAATGTTAAAATATATTGCTATATCCTACACCGAGGATTTTTTTTTTTTTTTTGTTAAAAAAAACGCAAACAACATATAGATAAATCTACTGCACTTTTTGCTCATATCAGCAAAGGGATTCAGAACTATCTACAAAACTATGTTCCCCAAAATTAACAATGCATGAGAATTGATATGAAAATCATTTTGAACTGAAATATAATGTATAGTTTATAAACAAAACACAGCTTAATTCCATCATTCATCCTTAGATGTTAAACTGGTAATTGTGTCATAATCCGAAAAATCAAAATAAACAGCAACTTGAATTTGTCCCAATAATCTATAATAATTGCAGGCATCTAATGATAGAAACACACCTAAAATTAAGGGTAAATACAATCTTTAGTCCCTCAAATTTATTTTCATTTTAATTTTGACCCCACAAGTATTAAATTATAGATTTTGGTCTCACAAGCTTCATTTCATTTAAAGCATCGACCCCTATAATTTAATAAAAGGGTGAAGAAGCAAAAATACCTATCTATATATCTTACATGTGCATCTGGCATCATATACAATCCTTGGGTGCAAAATACCTATGATCTTTAAAAAAGAGGATAAAAATGGCAGTTCCATTAATGAAGGCAAACATCCATTAATTTATGCTTTTGCAGACCCCACTTTAACAATTTCTAAATAATTATTTTAAGGGCAGATATGCAAAATTATCTAGCTACATATCCCGTATGTGGGTCTGACTCCATATACAATCATTAGGGTGTAAAAATACCTATGATCATTAAAAAGGGGACAAAAATGCTAGCTCTGTTAATGAAGGCAAACGTCAGTTAATTTTTGTTTTTGTGAGCCTCACTTTAATAATTTTTAAATAATTATTTAAAAAACTCTCATCCTCTTTCTTCCCGCACCCTTCTCCATCCCTCTCACCTTCCTCTCTCTCTTCCCCCTCCAAACCAGAGCCTCACTTTCACACCGGCAAACACTCTCCGGCCACCCACATGGTCACTGCCTTTATGCTACCCGCCCCCTCCAAATGCCCTTCCATGGTCCATCATCGAAACTTTTCCCTTCAATAATGGAGCCAGAAATTGAACAACATTTGCCTTCATTAATGGACCTAGCATTTTATCCCTCTTTTTTTAAATGATTATAAGTATTTTTGCACCTAAAATTGTATATGGTACCAGGCATACATGTAGGCCCCTTAAAAGAATTATATGTATTTTTGCACCCAAGATTGTATATATAGATGAGTATTTTTGCACCTTCGGCCTTAGAATAATTATTTAAAAATTATTAAAGTGGGGCTCACAAAATCATAAATTAACGGACGTTTGTTTTCATTAACAGAGATGGCATTTTTTTCTCCCTTTTTAATGATCATAAGTATTTTTGCACCTAAGGATTATATATGGTGCCAAACCCACATGCGGGATATATAAATGGACATTTTTGCACCTTCGCCTTTGATAAAAACCTAGACTATTTTGTCCCTTGAGGGACCAAAACTTATGGTTTGAAATTTGAGGGACCAAAACTAAAATGAGGACAACTTTAAGGATCAAAAAATGTATTAACCCTATAATTATTTATATATAAAACTTATTATGTTCGAGTGTCATATTCAAAAAAATAGCATTATATCTGATCCAATTTCCGCACCAGAAGCAGAAACTTGGGTGTAATTTATATAATGCTCCTTCAGGCAAAAAAAAAAAAAAAAAAAATCTAATTGAGGAGTTGATATTGGTCATAGGACCTTTTTTTTTCATATTTATCAATTTTTTTCCTAATTTATCCTTATTGATGCTCTCAAACAATAATCAAGTAATTAAGAGAGAGACAGAGGGAATTAATGAAGATGATTGTGATGTTTTATAAAAAATATATCATATTAACTAACGTAACCAATTTTCTTAATCTAATCAAATTAAATAAATATTTCTTACATTAAGCATGGGAGGGAGTATCATGCAATTTTCAAATTTTCTTCCAACTTGTGATTTGTGAAGTATAGCATCTGAAATTGATCATAGTTGTAAAAGTACGTTTTCAACTAATAAGAACCAAACACATTCTATACAGTCATCACCATTGGATCCTTCCTAGTCATTGTAATTAGGCTTGCAAACATCATGTAATAAATGAATTTATCTATATATGATATTCCAAGATATTATTTATATGATCGGTATCTATCTATCGTTTCTTTAATTTACTTTGTGATCTAGTGGCATTTTTCATTTTGAATAAGGCGTCACCCTATAACAATTAATTATATGAACACGCGTGAGAAAGCAGGTATATATGTATAAATGAAGGGAATACAAAATTAATGAAACCGAATAGATAGGTAAATATTGAAGATATGTTCATTTATTGCATTTTTATTAAAGAATTTTAATAAAAAATATCCGAATATTTTAATTGAGTTTTCTCATCTATATCAAGGAAACTCGAGTCCTTATTCTAATCTGAGAATAAATTTTTAAGAAAATATTTAATGTGGATTGGTTCAAAGTTTTAATATTATATTTAATGAGTAATGTTTAATGAAACCGAATAGATAGGTGATGAAGAGGCAAGACTACACATTAAATGTGCTCACCAAGTCTCCAAGCTATATCATATATGTGCCATATATGTGAATATTATCCCTCTAGTTCTAGTCTTTATATTAATTAATTTATGATTTCTCTAATTTCTACTCATCTATGATATAGAGGCATAACCATGCTAATAAAAACCACTGGCATAGTTATATCTTTCTACAGCCCTATTTTATTATGTGACACGAAAGATATACCATGTACAAATAAAATTATCCAAAATTAAATTAATTAGTTGGGTGTGGGAGAATATTGATTGTTTGATTGATTATTTTGTTGCATAACAGGGTTCTGAGTTTAACAAGCAATTATATGGAACCTGTAAAAGTCACAAAATAAAGAAGCAACAAATTAACCAACAATATTAGATTGATTGAAAATTAAAATATTTGTTTGATTAATGTAAAAAGTAGCCTTATGATTTTGTGTTGAGTCTTCCTAGTATATTAACACATACTCATCTAGTCCTATTTATAAGACAGAGAGAGATGCTTTTTTCCTATTTATAAATCACATCATTAAATTTTTCACATAAACGTACAAAATCACTAAGCATGTGATTACCAGCGATCAATGCTATAAAGTGTGAGCCTAGTATATCGCTCCAAGTCACAAAAGCTTTGGCGGTATATATTAATGAGCATAATTTAAAAAAGAAAAAAAAAAAGGCTATGCTAAAAGTGTTTTCATTCAATTTAATTAAAGCTTGATGAAGCTGAACTTTAATCAATTATCAATTGCATTAAACGCGAGGAGATTATAAATAAAAAGGCAATAATGCAAGTTAGCTCTTGAAATTATTAAATCATGCACACCCACTTGTTCCAGACCCTTAGCTCGCAAAGTTTAATTGACCCAAAATAATTTGTGCCAGCATTTCTATATAAAAAGCTTACATTCCATGCATTCCAGTGATAATCAATCCAATTAATAAGAATGTGATACATATCTCATGTATATTTGAATTATATTGTTAACGCGAAAACCTTGTTAATTAATTAGAAGTAAGTAGTCATTGATCCGTAATTATATCATTAGTACAAAAAAAGGGTTTTTAGACCAGAACATTTAGACCGATTATATCGGATAAGGTCTTAGAAATATGACTGGTGGCATTTTTATAATTATGATGAAATATTAAGACTAGTTATAGTAAAAACTGGTCTTAAAAATAATTTTAAGACCGGTTATAATAAAAACCGGTCTTGAAAATAATTTTAAGACCGGTTATAACAAAAATCGGTCTTAAAATATATACAATTAAAAAAAATAAATATATGTAATATATTTTCTAGACCGGTTATTTTTAATAACCGGTCTAGAAAATATTATCTGAATTAAAGACAATTATAAAAATAAAATGTTTATTAGTTTTAAGACCAGTTGTAAATTAGAACCGGTCTAAAATATTAAAAATTTAAGACCGGTTATTAATTAATAACCCGTCTTAAATAGTTTCAATTTTTAAGACAAGTTATTTATTAATAACCGGTCTTAAATATATTTTAAGACCGGTTGTAATTAATAACCGGTCTTAAAATGACCTGGATTTCAAAAGGCGCCTAAATTTGACTCTGAAATCTAAACTCAAGCATATCAGCAAAACTCCTGCATCGTCTCGCGGCAGCTCCTCCTTTCCCCTTCTCTCCTCCGTCCTTAACTTCACCGTTGTCAATGGAGATTTACTGTTGAATACATTGTCGGAAGGTTATCGTCGTTTGTTCCCTCCGATTGGTTTCATTCTCAACCTCATCTTTATTGTCATCAGGTTTGTGTTTCCATTTCGTTTTTGGGTTTTTCATTGAAAATGTGAGATGACTTGGCTCTCATTTTCTTTGTTCAATTCCTGCAGCAAGTGGCCAAGGTCTGTTCAATTCCAGAGGAAGAAGAGGATCCTCAAGCAAAGGTTTAAGATACCATTTAATTATTCTGAAATTGTGGACCTGGGTTTATTTTGGTGGTTTTCCATTTGCATTACAGACTATAGTTTAAGCTTGTTGCTTCTAGTGGACCTGGGTTAATTATTCCTTTGAAAGTGATGATTTTGAGAGTCGTGGTGTAGCTTCTGTTATATTGTTTTGTTTGGTTTAAGCTTGTTTGGTTTTATTTTGTTTTGTTTGATTTTGATCGTAGTTGAAGACTATAGTAGTGTAGCTCTTAGTTGATTTTACTAAACTGGGTTCTGTTTTGTTTGATTTAAGCTTGTTGCTTCTGTTATATTGATTTTGTTGCTTTTGTTATATTGATTTTGAACGATGCCATTGTAGATAGTGCCCTGTTATAACAATAAGCACCATGTAGCAAAATTTCCTTAAATAGTATCCTTAAAGTATTTTTAGACAATGAGTCATCCTAGTGAGGGTACTCCCGATCCAACTAATCCAAATCAGAGTGAGCCTAGCTAGCAATGCTCCAAGCCAAAAACACAATGAGCCACGTAACCGGCCTAGACGAAGGGGTAGGAGAGCCACCCGATTGACAGACATTCCTCTCAATCAGAATATCGGGGAAAGGATTCCGATTGAGTTTGATAGATATTGGAAACCAATCGGGCCTAATGCCCAACAGTATAGGAGTTTTGTCGGCCTCCTAGCACGCAACAAGCCTAGCATCTTGATAGAGCAGTGGAGAAATGTCAATAAAGGTGTGAAGCGACATATTTGGGAAACTATCCAACTCACTTACGACATTCCTGAGAGTAAAGTCTTGTATGACAAGATAATAACGTATTGTGATGAACGTTGGAGGAAGTTTAAGACAAATCTAGCCAACAATTAAATGCATATCGAGGTGGAAGAAGGTCAACTTCTTCTTAATCCGTGCGATCAATATTCTTTTATTGACGAACAAACTTGGCAAGAATTTAGACGGCTTCGGACTACTCCAGAAGCATTGGTGAGTTGACTTATTTTGCAATTGATTTGCTTATGAATTATGATTTTTCTTTATTGATTTACAATGACTTACTTTTGATTTCTTATTCATAGGAAAAAAGTAAAAAGGCCCAAGAGAGTAGTAGAAAGAATGATTGCCCCCATACCATGTCTCGTGGGGGGTATGCGAAGGCTGAAAAAGACTTGTTGGCGGCCAAACGGAAGAGATTGAAAGAAATAGCTCAATCTGATCCTTCTGTTCTTCTTTCTCTACCATCTCCGATACGTCGCGAACAGAAGTGGTTGTTTGCTCACCAAAAGAGGAGCGGATCTTATATGAGTGAACAATCTCGTATAGTCGGTGAGAAAATTGTAAGTATTGTTGTTGACTTGTTATTAATTATTTAGTAAACAAATTTCATTACTAACATTTGTCATCTGTGTCTTATAAGAAGAGCTTAAAAAAAAACAAGCCGAGGGATCGTTTAGGTCGGATGGGAGGAATGGCATCCTAACCGTAGCTATAGAAAAACCTGAGTATCCTGGCCGTGTCAAGGGGATTGGAGGAGGTGTAGGCATAAGGGATTACTTTGGAGCACCCTCACACTGTTCCTCAAGTGGTATGGTGACTAGGGAGGAGATGGAGTGTATATTGGCCACTATAAGGGCTGAAGCTAGGGCCGAGGCAGAATCATCATTTGATGCACGATTTGAAGAAAGGTTCAGCAAGATGAAGGACGAATGGATAATCATGACGAGCATAAGACAAGCAGATACCAGTGCTCTCCGGGCTCATTCCCTAAACTCTAAATAGAGCACTGAAGGGAGTTGCATTGGTCAGTCATCAGAGGGTCTTGGAAAACAAATTGGTGAGCCTTGTGACTTGTTTGTGAAGGATCCTCTGAGACGATAGGTTGCACGGGGGAGTGTGCACAACTTGGGATCAACTGTCCACCACCAAGAAATAAAGGATATCAAGTCAGAGTGGCAGTTGAAGAGGTGATCATTGCAGATACACCTCTCCCTATCCCTGTTGATGACTTCAAGGTTGTGGGCGATGTCATCAACTCTTTCATCTTGTGGCCAAAGAACCTTGTTTCTGATCGAGCTGAGGAATCCCCGTCACCTCCACCTCTACCTCCCTCAACTTAAGATGTTTCACGGCCTCTATTGAATGTCATGCAGCAAGTGATTCTGATGGCATATGATACGTCCTTTGCAACAAGAAATTGGGCTACTGAATCAGCTATTGGCAAGTCAAGGGCGCACTGCTATCTTGAGAGGGATGATTTAATGTCCCTGGTAGCTCCTCTACAACAGCTTACGATTTCGATTGTCCAGCTCTTTTTGATGTAAGTATCTTCTCAAATTGAAAGTTAATATTTTACAAATTACGCCGTTAAACTTTGATTTAATGTCCCTGCTTGAATTATTGTAGATGCATGCATCGTAGGTTGGTTGACTCTGGCAAAACCAATAAATTTGGACTCCTATGCCCAGTTTAACTCTACGACAAAGGGACCACTTCTGCTATCAGACACACATACTTATCGCACAAACTTAGTGAAACCTCAATTGAGTGTTTCTTGGCCCCATATTTGCACGGGTAAGACACAAATTTATATTTCATATTATACATAGTATTTTATATTTGCTTAAAAGTTTTCCATTTTTCAGTGATCATTGGCAATTGGCTATTTTATGCAAGAAGAGCTATTCTGTCATCCTCTTATGCTCCCTCTACCTCAGCAAGCCAACTAGTGAATTGAAGAAGAGTTTAAACTCGTAAGTTTTCTTGCATTATTAATTACCTTTCGTGTGCAAAATTTATGGAATTTGTGTAAAATAAGTAACCTTTGTGATTTTGATGATATAGGGCTATGTGGACATTCCAACACACTGCTCTTAGTAGGCCTATGCGTGAGGTAAAAGACCCTACATGGATCTTACCAAAGGTTAGTTACATATTGATTTGTTTTAAGAATGTATTTAATAATAAGCCATGCTTTAATTTTATACTTGTTTTAATGATATCATGTTATTTTTCAGACCCGTAGGCAACCACCGGGGTCTAACTTGTGTGGGTTGTATATTCTGAGGCATATGTATAATATTATTACCCTAGGCACGATAGGACTTACTGAAGAAGTAAATGTATATATATATTTCAAAAATTTTGTATTACTTTTATTTTTTTTAAGTGAATTTAATGTTTTGCCTGGCTTTGGTGTTTCAGATGTTTGAACTTGCTGACCCCTTTCCAGAAGAAGATATTGAGCACATTCGTAATTGTTGTGCTGAATTCATTTATGAACTTTTACAACAGTGAGTTCTTGTATGTAAAGTTGAGGAATTTTTTTGTATATATTCATTTATGAATTGACATGTTGGTTGGTTGAATTCATTTATATTGTTGGTTGCATGATTTGACAAGTTTGTTGGTTTTAAAATGGTTTTTGTATATTTTGATGAATTGATTTGTTGGTTTCATGATATGTCATGGTTGAATCCATTTATGCATATATATATATAATGGTTTTAAACAAAACATTATACATGAGGATATATATGACATGTTACAAGTTCCCAATTCAATGAGAATGTTAAAGCAAAAAGAAATGGTAAGTGGAAGTAAACTGAACACCATATGGCACTTAATAAGTATGGCATTGGAGGTAGCAATTCAAGGATGCATTCTAGTAATTAACCTAATCACAAAAAAATAAAAAATAAATGACACTTTTAAGACCGGTTATAATGATAACCGGTCTTAAAATAAAATTTTAAGACTGGTTATATTTACAACCGGTCTTAAAATTAAAACTTTAAGACCGGTTGTATTTAAAACCGATCTTAAAATTAACATTTTTAAGACCGGTTGTATGCAAAATCGGTCTTAAAATAACTTTTAAGGCCGGTTATCATTATAACCGGTCTTAAAAATATTACATAAATCGCCTTACAAAAGATTTTTTTTTAAACCGGAGCTCATTAAAGCCGGTCTTAAAATTGTTGATTTTAGATCGGTTATAAATAGAATCGGTCTTAAAATATAGAGTTTTAAGTCCGGTTACAAAACCGGTCTTAAAAGTGACAATTTTTAGATCGACTGTATCAAGACCGGATCAAGAACCGGTCTAAAAAGTCAATTTTAACCGATCTAAAAAGACCTTTTTCCACTAGTATATATACTCTTTTAAGTTTTGAGCGTTGTCTTAGTTCTATTAAGTTCTTGCGATCCAATAACTCTATTTTAGCACTGTCCATAACATCCAAAAGAGTGTAGTTATGTGCATTCATTATATATTTTATTTACATGTAAACGGGATAAAAGTAGTAGTACTGCCCAATCCATGTATGACAGTATGAGGTACATGCCCAATAATAAATTGTGCAATATTTATTATTAAAATTTTTATCTGCCGCCTGCAATAAATAACACCTAGCTAGCTAGCATTGCATCAAATTTATGATACCAATCTCAAAGTAATCAAAACCTTGCTTTTTTCCAAAAATCTGAATATACAGAAGCAAAAATTCAATGACAATATGCAGCTAGAAACACCTATGTCACCACCATTTACCTTTTCTTCCCCCTTCCATATTTATAATTGGAATTTGCAAGAAAGAGGAAGAAGACCAATAGAAGAATTCAGAATCAAGTCCATGAGATGGAAACCCGTGTGTGTGTGAGAGAGAGAGAGAGAGAGAGAGAGAGAGAGAGAGAGAGCGGGGGGCCCAACTAAAAACTCTTCAACAACAAATGAGTTCAATTTACACGCCAATCGATAGTATTTACAAATTCCTATGTGATATTTTGCAAATATAAGACCTATCTTAATTATGACTTGTTTGAATGAAGATTGAAATCTTTAAAAATAATCTTTTAATTATGATTTATAGTATATAAAATAAATGCATGTGATAAGTTTTATCTCAATTTATGTAGATGTGTTACATGCTAATGATAAACAACTCTAAACAAGCTTTTAGTATTGAAATTCTCTATCTAAGATTCTAAGTAATTCTCTCCTCCTCTTTCCCCTCTTCCTCGATTATACTCTCTCTAGTCCTTAATATAACAGCTAATTGATTTTTTTTTAAGAGAGTAAGGAAGCTAAATAAGTTACTTAATCATAACACATGTTGTGCATCATTAGATTATCTATCAGTTTATAAGTTAGATAAATTAGTTAGTAAAAAAATAATAAATATAAGTATTTTAATATAGCTTACTTAGCTTCTTTAATTTCTCCAAAAAAAAAAAAGTCAACTGCTTCTTATATTAAATACTGGAGGTAAGTAACAATGATACAGCCCATGTCCTTGTTTTTTTTTTAAATGAAAACTGGAATCATGTTAATGAAACTCCAAAGAGCAAATACAAATACAAGCAAAAAAAACAAAACTCAACCTACTATTCTTGATCAACTACTACCACCTGATACGAGAGTGGTGGGTGAATGTCCTTGTCTTTCATGTCAGACTAAACAAGAAATTAAGTTTGTGGCCAAATCGCCGTATAAAAAGGTGAGTGTATTGCGGGTATGTGCGTGTGTAGTAATTGATTGCTTCTTGTTAGTCCGTGGACCTCCCTAATATGCTCGAAATTAAAGCTAAGCTGCTATTTTCAGCATCTTTGTAGCAGTAATATTGGAGAAAATAGAAAGAAAAGTGGACAACATTATTTTTATATAATTACTTCATTGTTTGAGTAAACTCAATTACCTTTTTTTTTTTTTATCTCTGGCTTCAAAATATTAAGTACATCCCCCCCCCCCCCCCCCCCAAAAAAAAAAATTAAGTGTTACAGATAACGGTGGTGGGGGTCGAAAGGTGCATTATTATGATTGTACGTGGTGAAGCAATAATATCAAATATAAATTGGGTGTCATAAAAATTTATGATGATGCTGGTTGTTGCCTGAGTTAGAGTTAAAGATTGTGGTATGCATATAGGTTGAAGAGTTTCCAGTCTGTATCATTCGTACCTTATTCTTTATCAGCTTTTTCACCTTTCTTTGGGGGTATTATATATGAAAATATGAAAAGAAAACAAACAAAGGTTAAAGGGTATTTTTGCCCATAATTGGTCAACAAAATTTGATTATTGGGGAATTGTAGGGTTAGGGCAATATTGTTACGTTTTTACTATTTTCAGGGTAATATTATGAGAAAATCCCTATAAAATAGAGAAATCCCTAATCAGTACATTGAAATAAAAAAAACTGGATCAGTCATGCGTCAGTCCGGATGAACAATGCGAGCGGCACCAAAAGATGATTTTGCCCTTCATCCCTCATTCTCGCCACTTCAAAAATAACAACACACCGTTCTTAATTAACAACTCCGGATTTTTTATTAACAACTCCGTATTATTGTTTCACAACTTCCTTATTTAAGTTTTAAGGCCAATAACAACACGTCTTTTTTTATTAACATACCCTCTTAATTAACAACTCCGGATTCTTGATTAACAACTCCGTATTCTTTATTAACAACTCCGTATTCTTTATTAACAACTCCGTATTCTTTATTAATAACTCCATTTCATCTTTTTACTTTCACAATAACAATACTGATGTTGTTATTAACAATACCATATTCTACATTAACAACTCACATTTCTTGTTTCACAACTTTGTAATTTAAGTTTCAGGGCCAATAATAACACGTCTTTCTTTATTAACAACACCGTATTTTACATTAACAACACTATATTTTTGAGATGCGGATATGTGGAAGAATAAGCGGAGTTGTTAATCAAGAATCCGGAGTTGTTAATTAAGAACGGCATGTTGTCATTTTTGAAGTGGCGAGAATGAGGGCTGAAGGGCAAAATCATCTTTTGGCGCCACCCGCATTGTTTATCCGTACTGACGCATGACTGATCCAGATTTTTTGATTTCAATATACTGATTAGGGATTTCTCTATTTCAAAGACATTTTATAGAGATTTTTCCTAATATTATTACAAAAAATACTGCTAAG
Organism: Inga oerstediana; assembly: GCA_963210345.1. Taxonomy (NCBI): domain Eukaryota; kingdom Viridiplantae; phylum Streptophyta; class Magnoliopsida; order Fabales; family Fabaceae; genus Inga; species Inga oerstediana. The sequence continues at coordinate 62,433,878 of OY723408.1, forward strand.
CACCTAGAATTTCTTCGTGAAAACTTTTGAGACAAAACTATCAGTTAACCCAACAAACAATATATTAAAATCAATTGTATTCATACTTAAATTAATATATTTACAATTTTATAAATACAAAAATATTTAACAGATTTCCTCACCCTCCATTCCTTGGGCAGGCCTTAGTACATTCTAGCCTTTTTTTGTTTTATCTAAGGATTGAGAAATTTTTATTTGGACAGTTATTCGGATCAAGTACATCTTCATAAAACTCAAGAAAAACAAATCTTGGAAAATAATATGACAATTGTGGGTTGAAAAATTTAATTGATCCATTTCAAACAAAATTTCCAACTTTCAACCTTTTCAACTAGTATTTTTAAAAATGTAACTAATTTTTTGTTAAAAAAAGACTTGACATAATGTAATATTCGTAATTAATATGATCGCGCGTATCATTTATTATTGTTATATGTCTCCATCGCATCATCTATTCCGATCAAGCATATGTAAAGAGATGGCATTGTCAGTCCCACATGGTTCGTTTAAATTTTCTCAATTCAGCTTAAATATTTAATATTCGACCAAAAAAAACTTAAATATTTAATAAAAAGAAACTCTATCTACTTTCAGATGCACCGCATCAAGCACTAAAATCATTATAATATATATATATATATATATATATGAAGAACTTGAATTAATTAGAAACATGCATACAAGGCTGGAGCATTGTATATCAAATACGAACCAAAAGAGGTAATAATATTGAACACTTTTACGAAAAAAAAAGAGTGGTCTATACATTAGTTAACTGGTGGATCATTAATTAAGTTTTTTTTTTTTTGAAAACAAAATTACGCATCTTCTTATTTCTTTGGTAATGCATTTAATTATGAGATTTTTTTTTTTTGAGACTTGCTTCTCTTTTGAACAAAATAAAAAAATTGAACAATTTTTTTATTTAAAGAAAAATCAGAATCAGCAAACTTAACTACCTCTCCTAATTTGTTCGGGATCTGTATATGAAAAACCTGAGGGAGTAAGTGAGGAGTTAGATAGGGAAGAAATAGTTTTGTAACTAATAAAAAGATTCATATCATGTTTCTATTTTTATTGTAAATTTATGCTAAAACTAGTCCATGAGCTCTAAATTGGAGGGAACTAAAAAGTAGGCTAATTGAATGAGATATCCACGTCTCCACCAAACTCCGACCCCTCCTCCTTCAAAACGACACCTACTTATTCGTCCCTCTCCACCTTCCCCTCCTTCATTTAATTCTATTTCATTATCATTTAACCCTACTCCCTCAACAGTCTCATCTTAATCTCTCTATCCACTCCTCTTATCTTATTTACGAGGCTGAGAGAATATATTTTTTGCTTCTAAAAGCACATGAAGTTTAAGGTGTTTGTTGGAGAGAGTGTAGCTAAATAAGGGTAAAGTAGGAAAGTAGAGTTAATGATATTTAAGATTTTTCTTAGTCTGTATAAAATATGCTGAAAATTCCTTATAAATAGGATCAAAGGAGTATCTTGTTTTCATTCTTTAATCAATTTACTACTCATTTATATACTTCCTCTAATCTTAAATATATGAGCTTGATAACTACTCCACATAGATATAGAAATTAGTTAACTACCTCGTCAAAAAATTTGTGCAGATTGCTTTCCTAAAAATATTCATTCTTTTTGACTCATTTACATTGAAAATTATCGCTCTCGCCTCTTTATAAGTTATTGTCTATAAAAAAAAAGTGTGGCCCTTATTATAAGTCCACAAATGAAGTATCAATCACATTTTTTTCAAGATTACCCCTATTTAAAGTTTGACACAATTTAATCAATGTAGAGTTGATGTAGTGGTATAAGGACCTCTAAATCTCTCTGAGTTATGAAATCGCAAGTCATAGAGAAGACACTTATGTTGGGAGGGCTAACCATGAATTTGAAATGGATATCGGATGATAATATCAAAAAAAAAAAATTGATGCAATTTTCATTTTTCACGTTTCACAAATTGTAATTCATATTTTTAATGGTATTTTTTTAAAAAAATTATTTTCAAACAAATTTAATGACTTTATCAACTCCCTGTTGTTCTATATTGAAGCGGTTGAAGATGACATATAATATTGGCTAGAATATTACGGGGATAGTCCATGAAAAAGGACCGGAGGTAGTATTTAGTTGAGATAAAACAATCACTTAGAAAAGTATTTAACTTTAACTAAAACCCAAATTTGGTGGTTTGTAGTGGTTTACAAGACATAACCGCTATAAATTTTGACGCCAAACCTGTGCTAAATTTGTCGTGGTTATTTTATAGCGGTTAGTTTATATTAACCACTATAAATGTGGCGCCAACTTGGCGCGAAACTAGCACGACTATTATGGCGGTTTTTTTATAGCGGTTTTTACGATAGTAATCACTACGGAATTTAGAGGGCCGCCTTTTTGTAGCGGTTACAAAGAACCGCAATAAAATTTAACTTATATTTGTAGCAGTTACAGTGTATAACCGCTATATAATGTATTTAAAATAAAATTTATTAAAAAAATAAATAAATAAAACATTTATAGCGGTTTAAATTTAAAAACCGCTATAAAATATAAATATTTGTAGAGGTTAAATGGATGAAACCGCTACAAAGTGATACGTAACTTTGTAGTGGTTTGACAAACAAAATCGCTACAAATTGAACATTTGAAATTGAAAAATTTTAATTCCCACCAACGATTATGAATATTTGTAGCGGTTTTTTTAATACTAACCGCTATAAAGTGTTCATTTAAAATTTGAATATTTTAATTCCCACTAACAATCATGAACATTTGTAGTGGTTTTTTTTGACATAACCGCTACAAAATGTAGCACATTGAAAATTTAAATTTCAAATTCTGTCAACGGTGGTGAAAATTTATAGCAGTTTTTATCTTATAACCACTATAGAATACATTTGAAATAAATATTTATAAAAAAAATAAATAAAAAAATGAATTTATAGTGGTTTTTATATATAAACCGCTACAAAGTATAAATATTTGTAGCGGTTTTACAAACAAAACCGCTACAAATTGAACATTTGAAATTTAAAATATTTTTATGAAAACAAATTCAGGAAAATATTAATAGGGGTTATGAAACCGCTACAAAATCAAATAAAACAGCTACAAGTGTGAAATATTTTTATAAAAAAAAAATCAAACTAATATTTGTAGGGGTTATGAAACCGCTATAAAATCAAATAAAACCGCTACAAATGTGAAACCGCTACAAATAATGTCATATAAACCGCTACAAATATCAACCGCTACAAAACTTGTCTCATTAACCGCTACAAGCGCTACGCAGATCCTTATAAATACATTCAGCACACCTCATTTCAAACACTCCTCCATCTCTTTCAACCTTTATTCTCTTTCATTTTCTCTCTTCTGAATTTTTTTTAAAAGCCAAAGAGCTGAGTAAGGTGATCAAATATAGTAAAAGAAATTTCAATTCTTTGATTCCAACATTTTCTACCCTCTCATAATATTTATACTCATTATCTGCACATTCTCAATAATATTATCTATATAAAGTTTATACCTAACTTAATTTAATCGTTCTTTATAAATAATAACGATATCATTTAAGTTACTTAAATAATAAACTATTCAACACAATATTATAACAATTGACTCAAATAATTATATAATTTTTTTAAAAAAATTCCCAAAATTTTGTAGCGATTTTAGAACCACTACAAATTTAAACTCGAAATAGTATTAAATTTTTGGTGTTGCTTTTGAAATTCCCATTTGAATTTAGTAGCGGTTTTCCAACCGCTACAAAATTGGAGCCAAATTTTCATTTTTCATTTTTCGTCATGTGAAATTGTGGTGTCAACGCGGTTTGTAATCGCTACTAAATTTGTAGCAGTTGTGTTATGTGAGTAGCGGTTGTTGTAAACCGCTACAAATATGTTTGAAATAGTGGATTTTGCAGCGGTTGTAAAAACCGCTACTAATATCGTTTGTAGTGGTTAAAATCACTACTAACACACATTTTTAACCGTTACTAAATCACAATTTTTTTGTAGTGAAACTATAACGTCATCTTGATTCCATAATCACGTTCAATTGTTATAATGCCAAGTTTTTCAATAATAACACGTTATGAGTATGGTTAACTTTTCTTTACACGACATAATAATAACAACGTTACCATCTTCTTCCTTCTCCTTTTAAATTCCCCTTCCCTTCTCTCTCTCTCATTGTAACAAAAATCTCCAAGCCATCGAGTTTTCTCATTCAAACACTTCTTCTTCTTCTCCACCATGGTCGCCATGGAAGCTTTTCCTCGTTTCCAACCTATCTCAAAATGCAGCACACATGAACGACAAAACCAAACTGTCGTTTCCGACTTAGACGGGACGCTTCTGGTGTCTCGAAGCGCTTTCCCTTACTACATGCTCGTCGCAATCGAAGCCGGAAGCTTCCTCCGGGGACTCCTCCTCCTTGCTTCAGTCCCCTTTGTGTATCTCACGTATTTGTTCGTCTCCGAAACCGTGGCGATCAAAACCCTCATCTTTATCACCTTCGCCGGACTCAAGACCAGAGACGTGGAGCTCGTGTCTCGGTCAGTGTTGCCCAAGTTCTACGCCGATGACGTCCACCCGGAGACGTGGCGGGTGTTCAATTCGTTCGGGAAGAGGTACATCTTGACGGCGAGTCCGAGGTTGATGGTGGAGCCATTTGCGAAGACTTTTATGGAGGTTGATAAGGTTATTGGGACAGAGCTGAGAGTAACGAAATCAGGGAGGACACTGACAGGACTTGTTAAAGAACCAGGAGTACTGGTTGGTGTTCACAAGAAAGAAGCTGTTTTGAAAGAATTTGGATCTGAATTGCCAGATTTGGGACTGGGAGACAGTGAATCTGATTTTGACTTCATGTCAATTTGTAAGGTTTGTATTCACTACTGTCTATTTGCGCCTTTTCAGGTTATAAAAGTTTCTTTTTTTTCATTATATATGTTTATATTAATAGGTTAAAGGGTTAATGTGCAAATTTACTACAAAGGTTTTCACTGGGGAGTAATGTTACCTTTGAAGCTTTTGTTCAATGTCGCCTTGAAAGTATCAAAGTATAGCAATATTGTCATATATCATTAAAAAATTGACATTGACAGTTAATTTTTTAATGGTAATGGATAATATTACTCCATTCTAACACTTTGTAAAACAACATTGAATCTAAAAAAACTTCCAAAGTAATAACATTATTCCTGAGTGAAAACTTTTAAGGTAAATTTGCACCATAACCTATGTTAAAAATAGAATCTTCCTCTTTAAATTCTATTAGTCGCATATTTTTTTGATTAGATTAAAACAAGTATGATATATTTTAAGTAATGTTTTGTCTTATTTTATGTTCTATATATACATACAAATTTCTTTAAAAAACAGTGCGGATCGGTATGTTCGTATATAATTTGAAAAGTACATGTCTAAATTTTAATATTATATGTAAATAATATATATAAATATATATAGATGTTCAAACATAACAAAAGAATTAACTTAAATAGACAGTTAAAGCGCAGGTAGGTTTCGACCAAAAAAGAAAGGTAGGTACGTATAAACGATGGCGAATAGAAACACCGTTGTACATATAAGGTTAATTTATTAAATCTGAAACTGATGAATTGGCGTTTGGTAAGAGCATAAATATAGCACATGACATAACATGTTTTTGTTCGCATACAAGGACGGAGGCCTCTTTTTTTTTTTTTTTTTATAACCTTTGGACCACTCCGTATTTGGGGTTTTTTCTAAATCCCATTAATAGGTATTAACGCCAATGCAACGACTAATTATTTCAGTCTGAGGCTTTGCAATGAGGATACTTCTCCCCATAGGTTTTTTTTTTCGGCCAAGCATATGTATCCTCTTATTCAGATATAATTTTGTTTGAGATACTGTTGAGCATTAAATATGGACACCCCTCCTAATGAGATTCGAACCTTGATTCGGTTGTGAATGACTAAACTTTTCTGCTAAATCCAACACTCATTGGTTTCCATAGGTCTTTTTTAACAAGAGGAATTTGGACTTGGTTCAGCCGCTGGTCCGCCACTAAACCAAGTATTATATTGCTATGTCTGATGCGTAGATAGATTCCATTCGTTTCACAGCCTTCATTTCCTCAATGAACTTCTTTCAGGGCTATTTACTTCACCCCTCCTTACATCATTGGCCCCTCCATGTTTTGTGGTCCATTTAATATATGACACATACACATGAATATTTACATATTGTGTATTTTTACACTTTTTATGCAGGAAGGATTTGTAGTACCCAGAACAAAAAAGTGTGTGGCACTACCCAAAAACAAGCTTTTAAGTCCCATTATCTTCCACGACGGTCGTTTTGCTCAGAGGCCAACCCCTCTAGTAGCACTCTTAACCTTTCTATGGCTTCCCATCGGCGTCGTCCTCTCAATCCTTAGGGTATACCTAAACGTGCCCTTACCCGAAAGACTCGCTTGGTACAACTACAAGCTTCTTGGTATAAGAGTTATCGTTAAGGGCACGCCGCCTCCTCCGCCAAAGAATGGCCAAAGCGGCGTCCTCTTCATCTCCAACCACCGTACCGTTATCGACCCAGTGGTTACCGCGGTCGCCCTCAGGAGAAAAATCAGCTGTGTCACCTACAGCATAAGCAGGTTCACTGAAATAGTCTCTCCAATCAAGACCGTTGCTTTGTCGAGAGAAAGAGAGAAAGACGCGGAGAATATAAAAAGACTTCTTCAACAAGGCGATCTTATGATTTGCCCTGAAGGAACCACATGTAGAGAACCATTTTTGTTAAGGTTCAGTGCTCTTTTTGCTGAGTTAACTGACAGGATTGTTCCTGTGGCTATTAACACGAAGCAGACTGTGTTTAATGGGACCACTGTTCGTGGCCATAAGTTATTGGACCCTTACTTTGTGTTCATGAACCCTATGCCTACTTATGAGATCACTTTCTTGAACCAGCTTCCTGTTGAGCTGACGTGTAAGGGAGGCAAGTCAAGTTTTGAAGTTGCAAATTATATTCAGAGGGTTCTTGCTGGGACTCTAGGGTTTGAGTGTACGAGTTTGACGAGGAAGGATAAGTATTCTATTCTTGCTGGAACAGATGGTAGGGTTCCATCGAAGAAGGAGGAGGAGAGTAAGAAGGCTTAAACATTGAATTGATGTTCCAAAGAAGGGACAAAGAGAAAAAGTACGCAGTAGAATGGGGACGATCCCTTTGGAATATTATGAATTTATTGCCAATTTGTTTCTCAATACATATATTTAGGCTTGCGTATATATATCCATATAGCAATAAAGATATTGATTGTGACAAAGCAGTTACAATATCTGTTTGAATGTATGTATGTATATACGTTTTTGTTTACATAGTATATATATATATATATATATATAATTAAGCTTTTTTTTTAAATACTTTCAACCAGTATCCTATGCCTTTTTTGTATCCTATTACCAGGTATCCGAGCAACCGACTACTCCTACAGTTTTGGGGTTTATGGCTTCCTTCCTTACACAAATGTCTCCTCTAGATTCAAACTCTAGACTCAGAGGGATCTAGCAGAGCCCTATACAGCTAAACCAACTCTATGTTGGTATATATAAGCTTTTTTAAATGTTGGTTTAATTCTTGAAACCTTTTGCATGTTACTGGCTCTAAGATGTTTTGGTGGGTTCATTCTTTTGTTGAAACATAGAAATAATGACCTCTGTAAGTGCTTTTTGAAACTGAAGGTATGCTCTAGCCCTGATGAGCTCATAGAATCTAACTTACCTAAACTTATGTGTGTGTGTGTGTGTAAAAGAATTGATGAAAGTCATGACCAGGCCAGATAATATGATTGAGTTGATATGGGGTTGCATGAGATCTAGGAGTAGTATGTTGTTGCTGATAATTTTATCTAGTTAGGTGAATATTTTGGGGTGGGAGAAGGTGAAATTTCCCAATTCAATCATATATGATGAACTACTTTTATTTTCTTCACTTCATTTTTTTTTTTTGAAAAAAGGAACATAAAAGTTTAGGTAGATAGGAATTAGCTAGGAACATGTATCAAAAAAAGATAGGAAATAGGAACTCATCGGGATCAGAATATGTGTAAAATTAAAGTAATAAAAACATGTCTCAAGTTTTAAAAAGTTCTTTCAAAATATCTACAAAAATGACCTCAGATTTGCAAAAAAAGATTTAAATGCACGTCCCTGTAGGTAGGAGTTTTATATATTTGACAATTAAACAAATTATGGTTGGCAATATTTACTTGTTATGAGAAAAGTCAATTGCCTTGTTGCCTACCCAATGGGGCCAAACATTGAACTAATTTTGTGGCGGAATTAAAGAGCCGTTTATAACTGCGAGTGTAGTGGGTGGGGACTCTACTATATACACAAATATGTATAAATATATTGCTTCTTCTCTTTTCAATATTCCATGTTCTACCTAATATGCTTGAAAGCAGAGCTGCAATATGCAACAATCTCGTCGGAATATATGTATGTGTGTTTTTTATAGGAGAAAAAAGAATCAAAAGGACAACTTATTTGACAGAAAAAACCAAATTAAAAGATTTAAAACCTTGAAAGTGCACGGTAGAATTTTGGGCTAGTATCATTGTTGGTCGTTTGATCAAATTTTGGTTTTGATTCTTATAGTTTCAAATAGTTATTTTTGATCCCTATAGTTTCATAAGCTCGTTAAAAATATAGGGACTTTTCGTTAACTTAGACTAAATTCTTATGAAATTATAGGGATCATAACCTAAGATTTAAAATTATAGAGACCAACTCTAAAATTTGATCAAATTATGAGAATTAATAATGATATATTAACCCTATATTCAAGAATCTGTTATGCACTTTCAAGACTCTCACTTCTTTGAATTTTTTTTGCCAAACAAGTTTACTTCTTCATACATTTTAAACCAATTTTTCCTAGTTATAGAGTGGAGAATAAAAAGAGAAAACTAATACTAGTAATATTTAATTAATTTACCTTTTCACTGAGCCGTATACCACAATGAAATTCAGATGTTGGTCCCTTGATTTTGATATTTGCAGATTGTACGTTACAAAGCAATAATGTGGAGGGTGATATAAATTTAGAGCCCGTTTGGTTCGACCGCATTGCATGCCTGCAATGGCAATCATGATTGCATTACCTAGAGAAGAGTGTTTGGTTGCTCTTTAGCATGGTAATAGGGTTTACCATGGTAATGATGATTACCAAAAAATTGGTAATCCACATTCATACCTCCCCCCCTATGAATCCTCATTACCATCCTATTGCATGGTCTAAAAAGTCTAATTTACCCTTTAGTTTTCCTTATCTTTATTTCAATTATCTTATTTCACCTGCCGTATCACGTCACAACTACCACCGCCACAACCTCTTCCTCTTCTACCACCGTCACCTCCACCTTCTGCTGCCACCACTACCTCTTCCACCGCCGTCACCTCCACCCGCCGCCACCCCCGGCCCAGCCACCGGCCCACCGACACCGTGGCCACCTCCCCCTCCGCCGCCGCCCTCACCCCCCACCGCCCGCCGCCGCCGCCACCTCCTCCTCCACGGCCACCGGCCCACCGCCTACCACCACCTCTTCCACCCCCGCCGCCCACCGCCACCGCCACCTCCTCCTCCGTTGCCACCCTCACCCCCGCTGCCGCCACCACCACCACCACCTCCTCCACCCCCGTCGCCTACCGTTGCCTACCGCCACCTCCTCCACCGCCACCGGCCCACCGCCCATCCCCACCACCGCCACCACCTCCTCCACCACCCTCGCTGCTACCACCACCACCACCTCCTCCTCCACCCCCGCCGCCCACTGCCACCACCACCACCTCCTCCTCCCCTGCCACCCCCATCATTGCCACCACCACTACCTCCTCCTCCTCCATCCCTTCCATCATCGGCTTGTAACTATTTTTTCTACAAAGATTATATTAAGGGGTAAAATGGACTTTGTTTAATATATTAATTTTAAATAATTGTTAAAATATTAACTCATTGCATGTTGCTTAAAAATCAAACCAAACACTACCCTTGTAATTAATATTACATTGCATTACCATTGCATCGCATTGCACTGCATCGCAGGGTGTAATGGAATCGAACCAAACGGGCCCTTAGTGATGATGCTGGTTTGTTGCTCTCTTTTTACAATAAAATACGCTCAGTCCGTTTTATATGATGCATGTGCCGGATCTTTCTTTGGGGGAACCCCAAAGGTTGATGAAGCCCATAAATTGTGCATATATTGTGTTTTCTGTTTAATTTCCCTTGCAAATTTTTGTCTTCCACTGTTTTTTCCTTTTTACAAGAGAATGGAGGGCATTAACACACAAACATACAACACATGTTCATTTAGGGACAAAATCATCACATTCCGTCACTAATCTGCTGTTTTTTTTAAGTATATATAAAACGGTCTTTGTCCTTTCTATTTTGCCCTTTCGAATGAAAGAAAGAATTTCCAGCTATCATCCTTTTTATTAATTATAATAAAACAATAGCCAAGGTCAATCATGGAAGAATGTAGGATTGTATCTTCTTAGACCAGCATTTACATATGATATAATCTATATGTTGCTTTCTTGAAGGTAAAAAATATGAATGGTCTTATGGTATTAATCCATGATACGTTAATGACAACATGTCAATGAATAGAATGGCCAATGTTGTAAAACGAAATTCAAAAATTCAAACTTCAAAAGCTATATATTCTCATATGATATAGTCAATTTCTACTTCAAAATTTTAATTCTTTTTACTTAACAGTTCATCTATTGGAATTGTCCAACTCGCTGTTTTTGCAGGGGCTTTTCTAAATATGCCTCATTGTGATCTCCATGAGCCAAAATGGCAAAAAAGAAGTCTATTTTTAAATAAATAAAAATAATAATAGTAGAAGACCTTTATATTGGGTCCACAAGGGCAGGTAAAGCTGATGTCCTTTAATGGTGAGCAAGAGGTGAACATATCTCTAGAAGTGATTAATTAGGGATATGATCTCAATTCTATCATTATCTATAGTTAGTCGTTTTGTTTATGGTCTCCACATAATTAACTTATAGTTTCTTTATATAGTTCATTTTTCTAATGGGTTGGGAAATGAAACTATCATTAGTAAAATAAGATTGGCAGGATTAATTTTTATTGGCCTTTTCTTGTATCACTAAATATATATACAAGGAAATTACAATGCCTCCAAATTAATGTCAAAATTCTACTATTAAAGGTAGAGATAGAGACAGTATAATTGACGTTTTGCTGTTTTAGAGATTGGAGTTAATGATGAAGAAGAGAATCAAAACTGAATGGATATTTTACAGATTGATGACTTAAAAAAGAGTGGTCCCTCAAATAACTCACGTAACTTCCTGCAGGCACTTATATGGAAATAAGTCAGAAAAACAGAATTTCAAACCTCATTAAAGTTATCTCTGCTGATTGTGATCCCATCCCAACCAATATCCCAGGATCATTTTAAATGATGGTAAAGAAATACTGAATTTGATACTAGAAATCAATATTTCAAGGTCCATTAATTTACACCATCAAATTTAACAGAACAGTGAACACAAAGCTTCAGTGGAGTACTCCTGAACAGTTTCCATGTACTCTTGCACTCCATTAATTGCATAGAGTGATCAAGCTGATATTTGTCTCTCAAACTTTCATCCTTTCAAATTCTAATAGCTCATTTGGTTTGATTTTATTGGAGAGGAGTGCATGTAATTCTAATCCAACAGACTGATTATGATATTTGGTTGAGCTTATGCAATGCAAAGAGGAGTATGTTTTGTAATCCTACAAGTATTGATGAATAGGGATACGGACATCTTGTAATCAAGTGAAAAAGACATTATTGCCATTATAATTTTTTCAGTTGACCAAAGTGCCCATCCATAAACGTTGTTAAATATTATATAATTACCACCATTAAATATTAAAAATTAATTAATAATATATAGATTTAAAAAAATATTACCCCATTAAAAAATTTTAAAAAAATATATTCCACCATTAAAAGATATTAAAATACACCCATTAAATAATGGGAAAATCCTAATTAAATCCAGTCAAAATATCAAAATCTAAATTTAAGTCTACACTTTTAAAAAATTCTTAATAAGGCCTAATTAGAGATTTTTGAATGTTATTAAAAGATTATAATAACCCTTTGTAGTTAAAAAGTAAAATTAAGGGTAGGTGCAAGCCTAATTTTAAAGCATAAATTAAAAAAAAAAAGTGTTGTAATTAACTTCTGGGGGCACAGAGAGAGAGAGAGAGAGAGAGAGAGAGAGAGAGAGAGAAGTACTAATGGGCAATGACGAGGACCCCTAAACAACTCCTGCTCCTACTCCGCCGCACTAATAATAGGAAAAAGCCCAATAAAAATTGCAAAATCATATCACCTACGGGAGAAACAAATTATCCCTGCAAAGGCAAAATTAATCGAAACATAAATCACAGAACTAATAATTCAATAAAGGAAGGGGAAACAATAAATTATAAACATTATAAAATAAAGAGGAGGAAAAGATTAAGCAGCCTACCAAAATTGCGACTCCTCAAACTGAAGTTACGGCACAAAGCACAAAAGCGAACCTTAAACTTTCTTGCTACAATTTTGTTTTCCAGCACCAGAAAGAGGAGCTGGAGAAGCAATCAAAAGATATATCTCATAGAAGTCATGGGACAAAGCACAACCACAAAAGCGCATATGGGTAAAATCACCAAATTCTAAAATTATAAATTAGACCTTTAGGTTTGATTAGGAATTTGTTAAAAGTGTAGGTCCAAATTTAAATTTTAGTATTTCAGTTAGATTTAAATAAGATTTTTTAAAAAAATAATATTCTCACAATTAAATATTAAAAAATTATCATGAAACATAATATTTCTATAATTAAATATTAAAAAATTACTATGAACTTAATATCTACACTAGACAAAATGAAAAAAATTATCATGTACTCATCTTACACAGACCCCACCATTCTTAGGAGCATCTGACACCTGAGGAAACAGAGAATTCAGATTTAAGTGAATTCAAACAATACAATTGCTGAAACACCAATTCGCCCCTCTTAGTATATATTTTTCACATTAAAATGACAGTTAAAGGGTTAATTCTATTTTCTGGTCATCATCCAGAATATTATTCTCATAGTTTACCTCAATAAAACCAAATTTTGGATTAGTAAATATAGGTATAGCAGTATTTCCCCCCTATATTCTACTATCGCATATGTACGTAACTTTTTAAATCTTAATAAACTCTTCAATTCGTGAATTTTATTTTATTTATTTATATTCATTTATAATAAATAAATATTTAATATGCTTCAACCAAAATATATATCTCATTAAAATAATGAAATTCTCTAGGATATAGTAAAAGTTAAATGTAGTTTATATATATATATATATATATATCGTTACTTTACTCTAACTTTTTATTTTCTTATTTTAATAACAAATGTATCAATATAAACAGTGCACATTATCAACCCTCCAAAACATAAGTTTAAAGAAACTAATTAAAAGACTATTTTTTGAGGTAGGACAGCTAGAATACTATTGACGATGATAACAATGCAAACACTCTTATTAAGAATTGTACCGTATATAAAGTCTTAAATGAATGGGTGAGCAGAATAGTGAACTGATTCACTATTTTTTTTTTTTTTTGAATTACAATGACCAAAGTACAATACTCTGGAGATGGAAGGCTAAGTACCTAGGCCAGTCAGCAAGGAAAACAAGCCAAATGTTAGCTCCTATCAGCCAACATTTGGGTCGAACAAAAATCTGGAGGGAGCTGCAGTACGGAAAGATCGTTGTTCGAGTCCAGAGTCATTTTGGCCAAGTAATAAGCACATCTAAGGGCTTCTCTGTGAGAATGGTGAATCTCTAAGTCCCAGTCCATATAAATGAACTCCCTAACTTCCTCTAACTCAGCTTGCAGCGGGTGAAACTGACCGGATGAGTGAAATAACAGGAGGAGTGCTTCCGTAGAGTCAGAAAATAACCGAATGTTAACAAACTTCAAGGTTTTGCATAGCTTTAAGCCGATTTTAATAGCTTGTAGCTTGGCGGCGGTTGAGCCAAAAGTGAAACCAATATTCTGTTGAAAACTGCAGATCCAATCCCCTGAACTGTCACGAACCACTCCACCTACTGCCGAATTCCTGTGCTCATCCATAGCAGCATCGACATCAATCCGAATGAAACCATTAGGTGGGGTGACCCATCTGTCTGAGATTCTGTCAGGTACTCTGAAAATCTTGTGCCTGAGTTGACCTTCGACTAATCCTTCATGAAGAAAATGAATGCCTTTGTGAAGAATTTGTTGTGGCCTGTCGCAGGTCCCTTCGAATACTTTTTTGCACCTATTCTTCCAAATTAGCCAGCAGAGTGAGGCAAAGACCCTTAGCCAGGGCCATTGGTTTACTCTACGACCGCCAGGTGAATGTTGAATATTCCATCTGAGCCAAACCTGCAAATTACCAGAGAAAAAGATAGAGCAATATAGAGGGTTAATACAAGAAAGCCACACACTGCTAGCAAACTCACAGTCCCTCATGATATGAATTGGTGTTTCCTCACAATTGCACTCAAAAGGACACAAAGTGTTTATCCTATCATCCCTCTTCGCTCGGACAAAATTTGTAGGAATTCTCTCTTGAAGCAACTGCCACATAAAGAATTTGACTTTCTCTGGCAGAGGCCATCTCCAGATACGCTGCCAGAGAGGGTCTGGAGGATCCGAAATCGATGAATAGATCATAGAGTAGGCAGATTTTACACTGAAGTTTCCATCCGAGGATTCCCTCCACCAAACTGTGTCATTCCCAGGAAGAGACAGAGGATTTATCTACCGGATCTTTTGAACAACCCACCCGGGCAGGAACATACCCCATTTGTTCAAGTTCCAACTTCCATCAGGGTTAACGAAATGACTTACCCTATCTTCTGGGTCTAATGAGTCCTGATTACGGTCAACATAGTGAATTAGGGGCTGATCAAGACTAGTCCATAGATCCCACCAGGCATTTGTTAAGTTGCCGCTGCGAAGCCTGCTGCCAACAGCTTTCCTGAAGGAATCCCACACAAATGCAATTGCGCTCCATACCGATGATTTGTTCCTTTTCCTAACCACTTTGGGGAGATTACCATTTCCACAGCCGTACTTTGATCTAAGAACTTGAACCCATAAGGCATTGGGCCTGGTAATTAGATTCCAGCACAATTTCATAATGAGAGCTTGATTTTGGCTAGCTAAATCTTTAATGCCCAGGCCACCATCTTTCTTGTCCCGTTTGATTTTATCCCAGGCCACCAGGTGCATTTACCTACCCTCACTACCCTGGTTCCAGAAGAAGTTTCTGTTTGTCTTGTCCAGTTCATACAACACCCCTTTGGGGAGTAAGGTGGTTTGGATCTGGTAGGATGAAAGAGTAGAGAGTACAGAATTGATCAGGACAGTTCTCCCAGCCATACTTAAGTATTTCCCCTTCCAGTTAGAAAGCTTCTTTTGCACTTTAGAAAGGAGAGGAGCATAGGTAAGCTTAGAGGCTCTCCTGTGAAGTAAGGGAACTCCTAAGTACTTGCCCAGATCAGCAGAGATACCGATACCTAAACTTTGCCCAAGATCCATTGCGGTATGGAAATGAACATTGCGCGAGACAAAGAATTTGGATTTATGGAGATTAATTTGGTGACCAGACACACCGCAGAAGTAAGCCATCAAGTCTCTTATCAAATCCATCTGGCTTGAAGATGCCTCGCTGAATAGAAGTAGATCGTCAGCGAAGAAAAGGTGCGATAGCCTTGGCCCTGACTGACTAAGCTTAATCGGCTTCCATCTACCCTCTTCCACTTCCCGATTTATCAATTGGCTTAACCTTTCCATGCAGAGTATGAAAAGATAGGGACTCAAAGGATCGCCCTGCCTGACTCCTCTGGCTGGATGAAAGGAATCCGATGGCGAGCCGTTCCAAACAACTCTTATAGTACTAGAGGTGACACACCTCATTAAGAGCTTCACAAAGTGATCGCTAAGTCCCAGGGATTGAAGATTAAATTCCAAAAAATCCCAGTCAAGACAATCAAATGATTTTTCCATGTCCACCTTGATAGCTACATAACCTTTCTTTCTTATAGTGGATCGCATGGAGTGTATAGCTTCCTGAGCCAAGATGATGTTATCACAGCTTTTCCGGCCTCTGATGAAGCTACACTGAGTAGGATGAATCAAGTAATCCATTACCGAACGCATCCTATTTGCAAGGACCTTGCTCAGGATTTTATAACTCACATTACAAAGCGAGATAGGACAGAAATCCTTGAGAGAGGTAGGATTATCCACCTTCGGGATTAGGGTGATGTGGGTCTGGTTTATGTCCTTGGCTTTGTCAGGGTCTCTAAAGATAGAAACAATGAGATCACAGATCTTCGGACCCACAACCTCCCATTGGGATTGGAAAAAATGAGGTTGAAGGCCGTCAGGGCCGGGCGCTTTAAAAGCACCCATTTCAAAAGCTTCATTCTTTATTTCCAATGCAGACACATCTTTCTGCATAGAGAAAAGTTGCGATTCGTTGAGAGGAAGATATTCGACAGGCCACTCAGAGACATTTGTTGCTGCTTGCTCCAAGGAATAAAGATCTTGGAAGTAGCTAAGGGCTAAAGACTTCAACTCATCTTGATCAGTAATCCAATCCCCTTGAGCATTCTGGAGGGTTTCAATATTACTTTTCTTCCTATTAATAATAGCCATAGAGTGGAAGAAACTAGAGTTCTTATCCCCAAACTTGAGCTACTTGCATCTTGCTTTTTGGAACCACATTAGCTCTTCTTGATTTACAACCTTGAGAAAATCCTTCCATAATTTTGATTCTAGCTTATGAAGCCCAGCATGAGGATGAGCCATTTGCCGATCAACACCCTCTAAACACTTTATCAAGTTCCGCTTCTTCTTTGGAAGGCTCCCAATTACATTTGAGTTCCACCATGAGGCTTTCTTTTGAAATGCTTCGCAACCTGTAGCCCAATCATTATTAAGCCAAGCAGAGCTCACCAATTCCGGGAATTCATCTTCGAGGCACTATGCAGCTTGATATTTGAAATGGTTTCTGGTGTGAATTACATGCGCATTTCCGGGAGAGACTACCAGCACTCTGTGGTCCGATTTGTACCAAAGATGGTGGAAATTTTTGTGATGAGGATGGCTCAATTCCCAATTTAAGTTGCAAAAAGCCCAGTCGATCCTTTCCTTAGTAGCCTTCCTAGCCCAGGTAAATTTGTCACCCACCACAGGAAGTTCAAGCAACCTGCAGTCATGCACACATGCACGGAAGGGAGAAAGAGATCTAGCGTGAACATCAGCCCCCCACCTTATCTGAAGGATAAAGAAAGGAATTGAAATCACCTAGGACTAGCCACCCGATAGATGTATTCACAGCTAAATCTCGAAGGGATGCCCACAACTCATGTCTCTGCCCCCATCTAGGATCCCCATAAACAAAGGTAACACAAAAGCAATCATTGGATTTCCTATCAATAAGACGACAGTGGAGCAATTGGGTGGTAGAAAAAAGGTAGTCGACCGAAACCTCTATGTCATTCCATAAGACCCAAATTCCACCAGATTACCCAGTTGACTCAACCCTCATCTAATTATTAAACCCAAGATTCCGCACCACGAAATCAGCTGTAGACCCACTTACTCTGGTTTCAAAGAGACCCATAACAGAAATATTATGCTTAGCAATAATGTCACGAAGGATGCGGGGGAAGGATTTACTACAGACCCCTCTACAATTCTAGCTAGAAACAATCATTGGAAATAAGAAAGCCAAATGAGAAAAGAACAGCTACTTATCTGGAGGCTTGTGCCCAGGTATTGATCTGCATCTGCTTTTGACTGTTCTTAAATTCTTGTTGGGTATAGGATAGTCATCAGGCTTCACTTCATGCATCCGAGCTTCTAGCGTGGATTGAGGTGCAGTAACCAAACCCTTTGAGATGAGATTTTGGGCATTAGGGGAGACCGAATGGGGCGAGGGCTGGTCTATGACGCCTTCCATCTCAACTTGTGAAGCACACTGAGGTGCAGAAACCAAGCCCTTTGAGATGAGCTTTTGGGCATTAGGGGAGATCGAATGAGACGAGGGCTTGACGTCTTTCATCTTAACTTGAGAAGCACACTGGGATTGGAGAGATTCTATGGGCACCACGGATTCAATTAAGGGAGGTAACTCCATTTGATGACCGGCTGAATCAGGAAGCTCAGCACCGACTTGATTTTTTATTGGCAGGGGAGAATTAGGATTAAATATGGGCGTATCAGAGTTGTCCTTTACCAGCACGTTTCTGCGCGAGCTCAAGGCCTGGTTGACGAACACAAGAGCTTTGGATTTGGGCTCATCCATAGAGCCCACCACAATATGATGAATACGGTTTCCAGCTTTTTTTTATTGGACCGATTAGCTTTGGATTTGGGCTCATCCATAGAGCCCACAGAAGAGGTGTCGCCACAGGGGCGTGTGAGTTGGACCTGGGAAGCATCCTCTTTATTCGAAATTTCATTTGGCTCCACTACCAACGATTCAGTGATATCACCCCCTTTAATACGGTACACATGCTTTGGGAACTGTGTAGCTTTTCCTTTCAACTTGCCTTGTGGATGTGATTGCTGAGCTTTCACTTTCTGACTAAAGTCTTTTCTCTTAAAAGGTCTTTGACCTTCCCCTGCTTCAGCCCCTAAGTCGCTTGAAACCCATCTGTCACGTGTTTCAGCATTGCGAGCAACATCGAGATTGCCTGCATCATCTAAGTCATAAAGCGAGTGAAATTTGGATGAAAGAGACTCCTTCTTCCTTCCTGTGTCAGAGATCAGCCCATGCCCACATCCATCTGTGCCGCCACTATGAGTTTCCTGTCTTGGATTATGGGCCCTCCTCTGCCCTCCCACCAGCATCCATGGACCGAAGGTATCATCATTCGCCGGTGGAGGCTTGGCCGGCGACCCAACCTGCGGCGCTTTGCTCACCTCCTTCTCCTGAACGTGGGATTGCAGAGGTTCTCTCGCTTTTACCTTCCCTGTACAAGCTTCCTTCTTATGACCATATTTTCCGCAAGCGAAGCAGATTTGATCCAGCCCCTCGTACTCAACATTGAAGATCGTAGAGGCTAAAATAACTCTCAGGACAAGACTCTTCTGGAGATCCAGTTCGACGCAAACTCTCACGTATCGGCCTCTTGTTGCTGCACCCGATGAGCTCTCACTATCGTTCAAGGTGTGCAAATCCACTTTAAGGGTCTTCCCTATCAAGTTGCCAAGTCTGACAATGAATTTATGGGAGTAGAAGATGAGTGGAATATTTGGGATTCTCACCCAAGAAGAAACTTTCCCCAATTGATTGAGAAACGGATCAAAGTATGGAGTCCATTTTTGGACCAAGACAGTATGCTGAGCGACTACCCAGGGACCTTCTAAGAGTATGAGCTTGTATTGAGGGTGTCAGTTTCCAGCATTTGTGAATCTCACTACATAGTAGTTGTTAGGTAAGTCTATCAAGTCGAACTCATTGAACTTCCAAATTCTGCAGAGCATGTCTTTTAATTTCTGGAGGTAGAAATGAGCGCCAAGGACAGTGATTATTAGGGAGTTGTTCCAGGGTTGGCAAGCCTCATTGAACTCTTCCTGAGAAATTTCCATAGAAGGATATATGCTCATAAGTCTTTTAGTCTCTTCTGTGGGCTCAGGAATTTTCCATGACTGATTTTGCAAGTCCGATGTTATGGGGTCCTCATTTGATGGGGAGGGACTATGAGCAATCCCATTGAAGTCAAAAGTGCTACGCCCCATAAGAGACTCTTTGTATGAGACAATTTTTGGGGATGTTTGGGAGTTCAACAGGAACCCCTGTTCAGAACAGAGGATTTCCGGTGTCTGGGATTCCCGTGGCAGTGTTATAGGAACTATCGGCAGGTCAGATATATCCTCGTTAGCATTCTTTTCTTTTGGAGGTTGCAATGAGACAGTCAGTCGAGAGGAAATTCCCGGAGATCTATTCATCGAGTCAACTCCTTCCGGTGGCCTGTCCGGTGGGATCTTAAGAGAGACGACTTCGACCATTGAGAGTTCCCGGCGGCACAAGTTTCAAGAGAGAGAATCCGATCTTAACGCTTACTAAGAACTGATTCACTATTGACTTATTAGCTTGCTGATTGGGAATTCCATGAATACTTTAGCTAAGGTTAATCTAGCTAGCTATAAGCTAAGTACGTAAGCTACAAGTTCCTATATGTAGTAATTAATTCTTGAAGGACAAATATTAACTACACATAAATGTTTATATAATTACACACGTTCCTCTACTTTTAAATTTCGGGCATGGAATACCTCGTGCGCCTTTAGCGTTATACAACACCATTTTTTTTTACAAAATATTTTTTATGATCGTAAATATAAAATCTAGTTGATTATAGTTTATAAATTAAATAAAATATTTTTAAAAAAATGATAAATATAAATATTTTAAAATAATTTAATTAGTTTTTTAATATCTCTAAAAAAATTAACTAAATTTTATATGTAAGATCTCATATAATATTAAAATATCACTTATTTTATATAAGATATACAGCGGCGCAACATCAAAGGCGCATCAGCCACCCCAGCCCATAAATTTCCCCTCCCTTCTCCACTTTATCACAACATCACAATCCTTGAATTTCCACTCATTTTTCCTTCTTCCCCCTCCCTTCTCCACTTTATCACAACATCACAATCCTTGAATTTCTACTCATTTTGCCTTCTTCTAACTTCTCTGTCTGCCATGTTATCTCGCCTAGCTTTTCGTCGTTTCCAACCCATCTCAAAGTGCACCATCCATGAACGGCACAACCAAACCGTCGTTTCTGATTTAGACGCTACGCTTCTTGCGTCGCCAAGCGCTTTCCCTTACTACATACTCCTCGCTGTCGAAGCCGGAAACTTCCTCCGAGGGCTACTCCTTCTCACTTCAGTTCCCTTTGCATATTTCACCTACTTATTCGTCTCTGAAACCATGGCCATTAAAACTTTCATATTCATTACCTTCATCGGACTCAAGACTAGAGATGTGGAGCTTGTGTAACGATCAGTGTTGCCTGAGTTCTACGCTGGCGACGTCCACCCAAAGACATGGTGGGTGTTCAATTCATTTCGGATATCAATGTAACATAGAGAGAAAACTAATACTGATGCTTTATTGATGTGAAATCAATTACAATGACCTGTGCTTTATATAAGCAGCAAATTAACTAGTGTGTGCTGGTAGAAGTGACTGACACGTAACCATTAGTTATAACAATATGTAGTCTGGCATAACCAATATAACAACTTGATAACAGAGTGACTTATTATATCTATAATAGTCCCTTGCGCAAAATGAAAAAAAATGAACAGATGTTTAATCTTCAAGCATAGGAAGATCTTCATCAGCACCAGAAGCCTCTAAAGGTACAATATTGAGCTTGTGGCGGCGGTAGTAAAACAGAGCATTGGACTGAGCTTTTGTGAAAATATCCGCCACCTGATCAAAAGAGGGGACATAACCAACATTGAGTAGGCCAGCAACAACTTTTTCCCTTATAAAATGTAGATCAAGTTCAAAATGCTTGGACTTTTTGTATAAGACTGGATTAGCAGATAATGCAACAGCACCAGAGTTGTCGCACCAAATGGTAGGAATATCAACAAGAGAGATATGCAGATATTGTAATAAAGACTTAATCCATAGTACATCAGAAACAGTATTAGCTACACTGCGATACTCAGCCTCTGTAGCTGAATGGGAGACAACCTGTTGCTTGTGAGATGTCCAAGTCATCGGATTAGGCCCCAGATAAGTACAATAACCACTGGTGGACCTACTATCAGATTTGCTACCTCCCCAATTTGTGTTAACAAACACTTGAAGACGAAAATGAGTGGCTGGCTTAAGAAGTAAACCATGAGAGCTAGTGCCATGAAGATAGCGTAATAACCGTTCAACACAGACCCATTGCTTCACAGTTGGCTCATGCATGAATTGACTTAACTTATTAATAATGAAAGCAATATCAGGACAAGTATAGCATAGATATTGAAGAGTACCCAAGATACTCCAATAAAGAGAAGGGTTATCAAACAAGACACTATCCCCAGGAGTGGGTCGAGCAGTGGTAGACATAGGAGTAGAATAAGCTGCTTCAAGTAGCAAATTTGTTTTTTGCAAGAGCTGAGTGATATACTTACGTTGAGTAAGCAACAGTCCTGAAGGAGTACTAGTGAATTCAATGCCAAGAAAGAAAGAGAGTTCGCCGAGATCCTTGAGAGAGAAAAAGGAACCCATCTGAGTTATAAGAGTTGCAATTAGAGACTCGGAGGAGCCTGTGATGATGAGATAATCAACATATGACAGGAGGTACACAACATTTGAGCCTTGAGTGTAAATAAAAAGACATGGATCAGCCTTAGAGTCATGAAAGCCAAGGGATTTTAATGCATCGGTAAGTTTTTGAAACCATGCCCTGGGGGCTTGTTTAAGACCATAGAGTGCCCTTTTTAATTTACACACAAGACGCTCACCATTTTGGCTAGTTTGCACATAACCTGGCGGTTGATCCATGTAAACCTCCTCTTGCAAATCACCATTAAGAAATGCATTATTGAAATCAACTTGATGTAAAATCCAACCACGTGTAACAGCAATGGTGAGAACAGTACGGACTGTAACAGATTTGACCACAAGACTAAATGTGTCAGTGTAATCAATTCCAGCCTCCTGAACATAGCCTTTTGCAACTAACCGTCCTTTATAGCGTGCAGGGGTGCCATCAGCATTGAACTTGGTTTTAAACAGCCATTTGCAGCCTATAGACCAACGACCTTGGGGTAAAGGAACAATATCCCAAGTATTAAATTTGAGTAAAGCATGATATTCCTCATCAGCAGCCTTTTTCCAGTGTGGAGATTGGAATGCTTCTTCAATAGTAGTAGGCTCAGTAAGGTCTTCAATAGCAAAAAAAACTTTTGGTTTGAAGATACCAGCCTTTCCTCTAGTGAGCATAGGATGAGAATTATCAGGGAAAAGAAGCGAAGGAGGAGGTAACTGATCAGTAGCAGATGTAGCAACAGGGGAATAAGGCAAAGTGGTGGGTGTAGCAGAGGATAATGACTGAGAAAGAGTGGTTGATGGGTGGGGGTAGGTGTAGAGGCAGTGGGAAGGGTGGACAAAGGAACCGGAGGAGAAGAAAGTGGACCTGATCTGGAAAGTAAAGTAAGAAGAGAAGAACGAGGAGTTGAAGCAGGGTGATTATGAAAAGATGAAAAGGAGGTATCAATAGAGGTATCAGCAGGTATAACTGCTAGATGTGCTGGTATAGTCTGAAGTTTGGGAAAGATATACTCATTGAATCATACATGACGTGTCACAATTGTTCTCCCAGTCTTAATATCCAGACATATATAACCTTTATGCTGAGAACTATAACCAAGAAATAAACACTGAGAGGAACGAAAATCAAGTTTATGTTTATTATAAGGCCGTAAAAGAGGAAAACACTCACATCTAAACACCTTAAGAATAGAATAATCTGGTTTAACTCCATATAACTTCTCAAAAGGAGAAAGACCACTAAGGGCGGTAGATGGAACTCTATCCAGCAAGAAAACCGCAGTGCAGAAAGCATAGCTCCAAAAATAAAGAGACATCCCTGTATGAGCCAAGAGTGTGAGACCAGTTTCAACAATCAACCGATGTCGTCTCTCCACAAGACCATTCTGTTCTGAAGTATAAGGACAAGTGAATCGATGCTCAATTCCACAAGAAGCCGTAAAAGGCTTGAAACTCATAAATTCTCCCCCATTGTCAGACTGAATAACAAGAATTTTAGACTGGAATAGAGTCTCAACCATAGTCTTAAATTCTTTAAATTTAAGCAAAGCATCAAATTTCCTTTGAATGGGATATATCCATGTAAACCTGCTAAAAGCATCAACAAAAGCAATGTAATAAGAGTGCCCATGAGAAGCAAGAAGAGTAGGTCCCCAAAGATCCATTGTTATTAATTCCAACGGTTTATTGTAATTGGTTACAGATTTAGAAAAAGGAAGCTTATGAGCTTTCCCATACTGACAAGCCTGACATAGTGACATTACATGAGAGTTGGAGAATGTAATACCAACAGAAGCTAAGACAGACTTAACAGACTCAAAACCAGGGTGACCAAGGCATTGATGCCACAAGCTAAGAGTGTTAGAAGTAGATACATGATTACAAGATGGGGAGAAATGCTTATGAAAAGTTTGTTGTTGACTGTGTTGACCAGTTGTAGGTTGAGATCGTGTCAATGGAACAGCTCCCATCTTGTACATTCTGTTAACTTCAATTCCATCCATGAGGATCCTCCCTGTCCTCAGATGCTTAACAAAACAAGCATAGGGAAAAAATTCAATAGACACACCATTTTCTTGAGCTATCTGAGCTACTGATAGAAGATATTTTTTCATGGAAGGAACACATAAAACTCGATTCATATGTAATTTGGCAGAGTTGGAACCGAGTGTCATATTACCAATATGAGTAATAGCCAAATGAGAACCATTGCCTACCATTACTTTACCGTGTCTATCAGGAACAGACTGCTGAAGGTTAGTGGAGGAGATAGCAATATGCTGAGTAACACCAGAGTCAGCATACCAAGCATCATCAGTAATCACTGCAGGAGTTGTAATAAAAGCCTCAGCAGCAGAGTTGGCTTATGTGCTGATGCAGAAGCAGCATGTGCTTGCGATGATTTAGACATAGTAGCAGAGGGCAAAGCAGGTAGAGTAGGACGTGAGTTGTGTGGAATAGAATCACGAAGTGAATCATAATATTGAGCATCATAAGGATAAGGACCAGAAGGAATTCCAACATACAATGGATCCTCACCATAGTCAATGTAATAAGCAGAGTTATTAGAAGTAGAGCCATGATAGGTAGATGGAGAAAAATCATACCGATAGTAACACCTGTTAGCAGTATGCCCGACACAATGACATATTTGGCATGAGGCACGGTGTAGAAAAGAAAAAACACGACCGCAACCTCGACCACGATTAACAGAAGAATTCATCGGTGGACGAGGCGGTCCTCTGCCTCCATTACCTTGAGATGAATATGGTACTTGTGATTGAAAAACTTACACCGAGTCATGAGAAGTATAATCCCAAGGAAGATAAGCCGCTACATTAGCATGAGCCACAGTATTCTGGATGAAAGCAGTTTGTCGAGCCTCAGAATCAATTAAGAGCTGGTGCACAGTATCGAGATCAAACTTCATCGGCAAAGCATTTATTACTGCGATAACCGGTTCAAATTCAGCTGTCAAACCACTGAGTATATGAGAGATCTGAGTAGTTTTGAGAATAGGCTCACCAAGTAGAGCGAGATGATCGCAGGATGATTTAATCGCAGCCAAATACTCACACATCTTCAATTCTCCCTTCTTTTGGTTGGAGAGTTGATTCTTGTAGAAGAGAATCCTGGACGCCGACTTACTGGAATAGAGATGATTGAGTTTAGTCCAGATTTGAGATGATGATTCAAGGCCGACGAGGTCTGGAATAATAGATTGGCTAACTGATGAGAGCAGCCAAGAAGCCAAAGCTGAATCAACAGCATCAAAGATCTCGAACTCTGGATTGTCGATTTCAGATCCATCTGCTTCACGAATTTTTTTCGATGGAATCGAGACTGAACTAGTGAGAAAACCACTGAGTCGGTGTTGCTTTACCATGAAAGCAACATGTTGTTTCCACAGTAAATAGTTTGACTCATCTAACTTTACTGTAATTTTTTTGTTGGTGAATTGAATATATGAAGAAGACAATACATCCGATGATGAATGGCCGGAAAAATTAGCATCAGGTGTAGCCATCAGTTTGTGTCAAACAATCGATTCACAGGGGTGAAGATCACTTGACGTTGATGACTGTTACGATATGGCGGTGATCGGAGCTCTGCCCTAGGCAGCAGGCTCTGATACCATATCAATGTAACATAGAGAGAAAACTGATACTGATGCTTTATTGATGTGAAATCAATTACAATGACCTGTGCTTTATATAAGCAGCAAATTAACTAGTGTGTGTTGGTAGAAGTGACTGACACGTAAGCATTAGTTATAACAGCATGTAGTCTGTCATAACCAATATAACAACTTGATAACAGAGTGACTTATTATATCTATAATACCGGAAGAGGTACGTCGTGACGGAGTGTCCGAGGTTGATGGTGGAGCCATTTTCTAAGACGCTTCTTGAAGCAGATAAGGTTGTAGGGACAGAGCTGAAAGTCACGAAATCTGGGAGGACATTGACAGGTCTTGTTAAGGAACCAGGAGTACTGATTGGTGAGCATAAGCAAGCAGCTATCGTAGAGGAATTTGGATCAAAATTACCAGATTTGGGACTGGGAGACAGTGAATCTGATTATCCCTTCATGTCAATTTGCAAGGTTTGTAATCACTAAGTATTATAAACAACCAATTATATATGTTGCTACGAGATCAATTACTCCTTTCCATCTTTATATCAGTTTATAAGGCTTAATCATAGTATTCGGTATGTATCATTAGATTATATATCAGTTTATAATTTAGATAAATTATTTTAGAAAAAAATAATAAATATGAATATTTTAATATAATTTATTTAGCTTCCTTAATCTCTCTAAAAGAAAAGTCAATCGGCTCTTGTATCAATACAACCTCTAGTCCTAGTTGACTTTTTTTAGGAGAGATTAAAGAAACTAAATAAGTTAATCATATTATATGTTATTTATGATTAAATTATATATAAGTTTATAAGTCATATAAATTAGTTTGGAGGAAACGCAAAAAACATAAAGACTTTAAAGTAATTTGATTAGCTTTCTTAATCTCTCCAAAAAAAAGTCAACTTAGTCATATATTTAGGACATAAGGTAGTAATATGGATTTTGGTCATGCGCAGGGAGGATATAGAGTGCCAAGAACAAAGTGTGAGCCACTACCGCGAAATAAGCTTTTGGGTCCAATTATCTTTCATGAAGGACGTTTTGCTCAGAGGCCAATCCCTCAAATGGCAATGTTAACCTTCTTATGGCTACCCATTGGCCTCATACTCTCCATCTTAAGGGTATACCTTAACATCCCATTACCAAAAAAAACTCTCTTGGTATATGTAATGCCTCAAAATATACTCAAAAGGTTGGAACATTTGCAGTCAAGTAAATGAAGAGTTGAAAAGTCAAAATATATGTGATAAATTGTAATTAATAATATATTATTTTAAGAAGATGAAAATGGCTTAATCAAGAAGCCATTTAATTCATCCAATGCCTCTTATTAACGTCCAAACAAGAGAAGAAGAG
Organism: Inga oerstediana; assembly: GCA_963210345.1. Lineage (NCBI taxonomy): Eukaryota > Viridiplantae > Streptophyta > Magnoliopsida > Fabales > Fabaceae > Inga > Inga oerstediana. The sequence continues at coordinate 62,461,365 of OY723408.1, forward strand.
GAAGTATAGTCAACATGCCACACACATGCAAAAAGGCAAGACTTGGTCAAATTCATTCACTTCTTTTTATTTATGTTGGGACGTCCAAGTCACAAAAGAGAAAGGAAGAGCATTAAGTAAACAATTCTTCCTCTTAGTCAATAATTTCGGCTAACATAAAGGAAAAGGAAGAGGGAATCGAATCAAATATATTTAGCCTCTTTAAGGTGTAGTTTCGGTCAAGTTAAGATGAAGGAAGAGAAAAGGTGATGGAAAAAAAATCTTATGGTCAAATATTGCAACTCTAAATAAAATATGTGGAGGAGAAAGATATGATAATTCAAAGTCCCTTTTTAGTTAAAACAAGAAGCAATTTTCGGCCAAGTATATGGAAAGAGAAAAGATGATGATATCAATCACTTGTTAAAGCTATTAAAATATATTATTTTGAGGAGGTGGAAGTGTGATAATTTTGATTGATTATTTTTCCTTTCAAGTCCCATATTTCGGCTATACTTTAAGTGATAAGGGAAAGGAAAAATTTGATCATTTATCACTCTCTCTCTCTCTCTCTCCATCTTTAAGTTGGTTCAACAGCTGTAACACGAGAGGCAAGAAGAGGCCATTGAAGGTGAGACTTTTTACCTTGATTTTCACCTTCTTAACCTCATTTATGGCTCAAGTGTCCTTCACAAACTTTGTTCCTCTTGATGAGTGCTTCATTTCTATGGTTTTAGAATTTCAAGAGGAGGTGTTTTGAGCCATCATCCAAGAACAAAAGCTGAAAAATCAAAGAAAGGAGCTAAGGAGAAGCAAGATGTGAGTATTAGCATCAATTTGAGCTATTGGTTGTGTTGGTTGAATGAGTATTTTGGCATGTGTAAATCTACCTTGATTTTGGCCAAACAAGGGCTTGGGTAATTCATGATGTTTTGGTTGTGTTATTGGTGGTTTATGATGATTGGAAACCATTTGACATAAGTTTAATGTTGAAATTGGAAGTTGGTAATTGTTGAAATTTATTTTGAATTTTCTGCCAAAACAGGACATGGAGAATGAGTGGGAATTTGTTTATTTTGATGTTATCATAGTGTCACTATTGGAAAAAATCCTTTTTAGACCGCCACATTTAAACCGGTTTTGACGGATAAGATCTTAAAAATTTGTGCGATGGTAGTTTTGTAATTATATTGAACATCTAAGACCGGTTCTTAAAAAAACCGGTCTTAAAAAATTTATTTAGACCGGTTATAAATAAAACCGGTCTTAAAGTGTTAAATTTTTTTTGAATTTAAAATATTTTAAAATTTAAGACCGGTTTACATATAAACCGGTCTTAAATGTTAAATATTTTAGACCGGTTTTAATAAAACCGGTCTAAAATATTTAACATTTAAGACCGGTTTATATGTAAACCGGTTTATATGTAAAACCGGTCTAAAATATTTAACATTTAAGACCCGTTTATATGTAAACCGGTCTTAAATTTTAAAACATTTTAAATTCAAAATGCTATAAGGTTTTAAGACCGGTTTTGGTAAGAACCGGTCTTAAATGTGATACATTTAAGACCGGTTTTTGTACAAACTGGTCTTAAATGTGAAATATCCCTCTTTTAAGACCGGTTTTTAATAAAAATCGGTCTTAAGGGTAAGATTTTTCACCCTTATTTTTCCTCCCGCGCCCAGATCACACGCTCGGTGAGCCCTTTCTTCTCTTTTTGCCATTTCTCTGTGAGCTTTGTCCGTACTTGTTCTGAACTCATTCATGGCGTCCCGTCTCTCATTTGCTCAACTCTCCTCCATCATTATCGCTACCGTTGTTGTGTTCATCGTCGCTGTTCTTTGATTATTGTCAGTCTTCTTCGCCGCTACCTCTAATCTCCGCAGTGACCATTCTCCTCTTACTTGACTTCCCTTTGTCAGTGCCGTGAAATTGAGGACTTCATTTTAACCTCGGTCGATGCCACCGTGACTTTGGGTTGAAGCTCACTCCTTGGTCTTCGATCAGGTTAGTGTTCGATATATTATTTAGTTGTACGTTGTTCAATAATTAATAATGTTCAATGAAAAAATGGTTCTTGTTGTTGCTTTGAGCACTTAAACGTAATCTGGAAAAAATTAAATATGCATACTCTTGTTAGATATATGCTCTGACTTTTAATTATATCACTGTGATATTTGGCTTGGATTAATACTACTCTATGTTCTGTTTTAGTTTAGTGCGGTTGTTTGATTATTGTCAGTGTTATTGGTTTGTTAAAACAATACTAGTTTCAAATGATGGTTGTTAATTTCGTTGAAATATCTAAAACTCTATTGTTGTTGTTTTTTTGTCTATCCTTTTGTTGTTGGATATAGGGTGCTAGAAGTGTTGAGATATATATATGGATCATAGTTGGATAAACGCTAAACGAACGAGTGTTAAATATGATATTGGGGTGAGGGGTTTTTTAGACTTCGCTAGTAGAAATGCCGATGATGGTAGTGGGAAGTTTTATTGCCCTTGTGTAGTATGTTTGAATGAGAAGCGACTAAGTATTGCAGATATATATACACATTTAATTTGTGAAAGATTCTGTAAGAGTTATACAGTGTGGGTATGGTATGGTGAAGAATTAGAAATGCCAAGTTCATCTCAATAGGGGGAGTGAACTTTGATTATAATGACATGGATACGGATGATTGGATAGAGGATATTATTCGTTAATGTAGGAGAAGAGACTTTTGAGCAATCACATGCATATGGTAATATGTGTAGTGATGCTAAGACGCCGTTGTACCCGGGGTGTAAAATGTACCAATTGTTGAAAGCATTATTGAAATTGGTAAGCTTGAAAGCACGGCATGGATGGAGCGACAAAAGTTTTTCAGAAATGCCTGAGGCTTTTAAGGACATGCTTCTAGATGATAATGTGTTGCCTTCTCAATACTATGATGCTAAGAAAATATTGTGTCCACTAGGAATGAAGTATAAAAAGATCCATGCATGCCCTAATGATTGTATATTGTATAGAAAAGAACATGAAGAGGAACAACAGTGTCCAATATGTGAAACCCCGAGGTACAAATCAAATAACGCTCCTGCAAAAGTATTGTGGTACCTTCCAATCATACCAAGGTTTAAGCGCTTGCTTGCTAATAAAAACCATGCAAGAAATTTGAGATGGCATGTGGATGAAAGGATATCCGATAAAAGGCTTCAACATCAGGCTGATTCTTCTCAATGGAAGAAAATCGATCAATTATTTCCTGCCTTCGGTGAAGAGCCTAGGAACCTTAGGCTTGGGCTTAACACTGATGGCATGAATCCTTTTGGTAGCCTGAGCAGTATACATAGTTCATAGCCTGTTCTGTTGGTAATTTATAACTTATCTCCTCTGTTATGCATAAAACGAAAGTATATCATATTATCTATGTTGATTTCGGGACCAAAACAACCCAGAAATGATATAGATGTTTACCTAGATCCCTTGATCGAAAGCTTGAAAGAGTTATGGGATGAAGGTGTTGATGTTTTTTACGCAAACAAGAAAGAGGTTTTTAAAATGCGAGCCATGATCTTTTGTACTATAAATGACTTCCCTGCATATGAAAACTTGTCAGGCTATAGTGTTAAAGGCCATAAAGCATGTTCGATTTGTGAAGAAGGAACATGCTACCATCAACTTCAACATGGAAGAAAGACAGTTTATCTTGGCCATAGGAGATTTCTTAGACGAGGCCACCCGTATCGCAGATTAAAGAAAGCTTTTTTTGGTGGACAAGAGTTTGAAGATGCTCTGAAGGCATTGATTGGGGAGCAAGTTTATAAAAAGGTGAAAAATATGAATGTTATCTTTGGTAAGACTACAAAGAATAGTAATGAGAAAAGTAAATGGAAAAAGAGGTCTGTCTTCTTTAATCTTCCATATTGGCCGAAGCTTGATGTAAGATACTATATTGATTTCATGCATGTAAAGAAAAACATTTGTGATAGTATTGTTGGTACACTGCTTAACATACAAGGTAGTTCTAAGGATGGCGTGAAGGCAAGATTAGATTTGCAAGAAATGGGGATATAAGAAGACTTGCATCCAAAGCCATATGGTAAGAGAACTTTTTGTCCTCCAACTGCTCATACTTTGTCTAAGGATGAGAAAAGAAGCTTTTGTCAGTGTTTACATGGCATTAAAGTTCTTTCAGGGTATTCTTCAAATGTTAGGAAGCTTATGTCGATGAAAGACTTGAAGTTAGTGGGGCTAAAGTCTCATGATTGTCATGTCTTAATGCAACAACCGCTCCCGTAGCTATTAGAGGCATTACCAAATATGATCTTCAACATATTTTGACTAGACTTTGTTTCTTCTTCAATGCTATTTGTAGTAAAGTCATTGAGACAAAAAAATTGGATGAACTGGAAAATAAAGGATATATGATCTTGTGCCAACTTGAAAAGCTTTTTCTTCCTTCTTTTTTTGACATCATGGTACATCTAATTGTTCATCTAGTCAGGGAGATCAAGTTGTGTGGCCCTATCTATTTACGATGGATGTACCCAATTGAAAGAACTATGAAAATTCTAAAAGGGTATGTGAAGAACCCTAATCAGCCTGAAGCATCTATTATTCAGAAATATGTTTCTGAAGAAGGCATGGAGTTTTGTCAAGATTACTTGTCAAATGTAGGACACATTGGACTTCCTGAACGTCATGATAAAGAAGGCGGTAGACACAGGGCTTTAGTAAAGAGTATGGATCCTGATGAATTGCAACAAGTCCACTTGTACATCTTGAATAATGTTGATGAAGTTCAATATTACATTAATGCTCATAAAGAAATTGTACAGAAAGGAAATAGTCGAATGATTGAATAAAGGTTAATTAGGGAGCATAACAAAACTTTTGCACATTAGTTCAAACAAAAGGTTGACGGTGAGGAATGTGTTTCTGATACAATTAAATGGTTAGCTCGTGGTCATGAGGCTGATGTCATAAGTTGGACTTCATTTGTGATCAATGGTTATACGTTTTACATGAAGTCCCTTGATGATAGGAGCACCGTCCAGAACAGTGGGGTTATGTTAGTGGCTGAATCTATGCTCTTCTCTAGTTTAAAAGATAAGAATCCTAGATTGGCAGCAATACCTTATTATGGGGTGATTGAAGAGATTTGGGTGGCTGATTATGTTAAAGTTAAACTTCCCATTTTCAAATGCAAGTGGGTTAATGTCAACAATGGTGTGATGATTGATCAGTTGGGATTTTCATTGGTTGATTTGAATAGTAGAAGTTTTAGAGATGAACCTTTTATTATGGCATATCAAGCGAAACAAGTGTTCTATGTTACTGATCAGGCAAACAAAATGTGGTCTGTAGCTCTCCAAGGAAAAAGGATCGTTGATATTAATCAGGAAAGTCATTCAATGAATGATCTGCTTGAGACTCCTTTTTCTAGGGGTTTACCATAATTGAATAAAGAAGATGAAGCAGACAATAAACACGGCACAAGAAACGATCATCATGAAGGGATATGGGAGAATATCCCTTTATAAAATTACATTGAAGGTTAGTTAGCTAAAATAATTATCATGAATTATATTTGAATTATGTATATTGTTATTGGTGTATATATATAACTACTTTTTTTGTTGTCGTCACAGGAAAATGAAGGATACGAGGTGTACATCTTAGTGTAGATTCTCCGAAGATAGGCCAGCTAGTGATCATCAGCCTGAGAAGAGTGTGTATAAAGTATTTTGGCCCTAATGAATAACAGAATTGTCATTAATGTAATTTAATCTTTGATGTATGTATGTAAGTGAAAAGATAAGGAACTTGGTCAAAACAGCATTGTCATGGTTGTATGATTTCCTTACATTATGATTCTGTCTATGATTGTGAGTTTATTATTCATGGTTGTTTTCCTTGCTTTTGTTTCGGCCAGCACTGTTTAAGCACAAGGGAGTTGAGTTTTAATATGTTCCAATGAGTCTTGAGTATCTCACATGTCATTAAGATGTTAGTTATATAATCTATAAGAGAAGATTTATTTGAATGTCGTTGAACTGACTGCTGCTTGCTGAGTGAAATGTTTTAATAGGGGAAATGGCTTGCTGGGTATATCTTTTAAATGAAAATATTTAAAAAAAAAGCAACTTTTAAGACCAGTTCTCTCCAAAACTGGTCTAAAAAGTACATTTAAGACCGGTTATGGAGAAAACCGGTCTAAAAAGTTGAATTTTTAGACCTGTTTTATGCAAAACCGGTATAAAAAGTTTAATTTTTAGACCAGTTTTTAATAAAATCAGTCTAAAAATTAAACTTTTTAGACCGGTTTTTCATAAAACCGATCTAAAATTTTAACCTTTTAGACCAGTTCCTCTGATAATCAGTCTAATAATATTTATTTTTAGACTAATTTTATAATAACCAGTCTAAAAAGTGGCAGACTTTTTAGACTAACTGTATCAAGACCGGATCCAGAATCGGTCTAAAATGTCTTTTTTAACCGGTCTTAAAAGTTATTTTTCTAGTAGTGTGTTCTACACGAAAAATTATGTGAGAATAGCCCTGGGTTATGAATTTTTGGTCATTGAAACTCAATGTAAATATGGGTTTTCAGCCTGAACAGAATTCCATCGAGTTACTCTACTTGTGTGGTGTTTTTAGATAACCAAATGATCTCTAAAACTTATGAAACTTTCCAGTATAATAGTTAACATGTCAAGCTTCAAAATGGACATTTAATGGGTGTCATTTCGATTTTTATGCTGGGATTTATGATTTTCCAAAGTTTGGGGTTAAAACTGGAAGCAATTCTGGAGCAGTATAGGATTTCCTGTAATTCTGTATTTTTGTGGTTATAGACAGCATTGATACATATTTTTCCTGTATAGAGGACTTCAATAGCTTTCCATAGGACTTAGGATCACCTTATTTCGATTTTCGTAGAATTAGTTATGATTTTTCAAAATCTAGAGAAAATTCTGGCAGATTTGGTTTAAGTTACGAAAATTCAAAGGTGATGACTCATGGTAATATTGTTGAACTCTGAGGTTAGGAATTTGTCTTTTAGGTTAATTGACCACTTTATCTTCTTAGTTGACTTGATTAAATGTCCCTAATGATAACCAACTTGAGTGTTTGAATTAAAGAAGAATTGGATTAAGTACTAACTTGCCGCTTGTAATTCTAATTATAGGATTTGACATTTGCCCTGCATGTGATAAACTAGTGCCAGAGCACGAGCGGAAAGAATAAGGTAGTAACTCTTTCTCTTATTCTGTGTATTATGCCTTGCATGTATGTCATTTCATTGAATATGCCGTGATGTAACATTGCCGTTGTTGTGCTGTTGTAAAACATACTGTTGTGAATGCAGCAAAAGTTGTCGCAGAAATGTCATTGTGTTGTTGTTGTTGTTGTGATTTGCATACATGCTTTGTGATTGTACATGTTATAAGTAAATTGTTGTACTGAGATTCTTTTGAATCTCATTCTTTCCAATGACTAACCTACAGCAAGGGCAAGCGGTTCAAAGGAAAAACAAGTGACGAAGGGCGGTTAGAGCTCCTAACTAGGAGTTTTAATTTTGGTAGTTGGTTGTCATATTTTGTTGAGGAGTAGTTGAACATATTGTATATAATGAATGGTATAGTGTAATCCCTTGTATGATAAACTTTAAATGGGCAATATGCCCTGTAAACCCTTTATTAAATAAACGAAACCCGAATGTTGTCGGGAATTTTTGGTTACACTCTGATACATATGAATGAAACCGAACTGCACATGCCAATTATATTCGAAATGTGAACGTGAGACCGCACTAAACAGGCTTTGGAAAAGTTTTAAATTAACTACTGGTCTCTATTTCAACTTAATGACGCATTCTCGAATTATAAATTGGGCTATTAAGGTAGGGGATTACATTTTTGGTATCATGGTATCAAAATCATCGTCAAGGGCCCCACACCTCCTCCTCCAAAGAAAGGACAAATTGGTGTCCTTTTTGTCTGCAACCATCGTTCTGTAGTTGACCCTGTGATTATTTCAATTGCTCTTAAGAGAAATGTAAGCAAGTTCAGTGAAATAATATCGCCAATCAAAACCTTTGCTTTGTCAAGAGAAAGAGACAAAGATGCTGAAACTATAAAAAGACTTCTTCAACAAGGTGACCTATTGATTTTCCATGAAGGAACCACGTGTAGAGAGCCATATTTGTTAAGGTTTAGTGCTCTTTGTGCTGAATTAACTGATAGGATCGTTCCTGTGGCTATTAATCTGAAGCAGACTGTGTTTTATGGGAACACTGTCCGAGGGTATAAGTTATTGGACCCTTACTTTGTGTTACCTATTTTTGAGATTACTTTTCTGAATCAGCTTCCTATGGAGCTCACGTGTAAGGGAGGATTAAACCAAGTTTTGAAGTTGCCAATTATATTCAAAGAGCTCTTGCTGAGACGTTAGGGTTTGATTGTACGAGCCTAACGAGGAAAGATAAGTATGCTATTCTTGCTGGAACAGATGGGCGAGTAACTTCAAAGAAGAAGAAGAAGTTGATGGAGAATAAAAAGGCCTGAATATATATATATATATATATATATAATGCATGTTGAAAATTTATGAAAATATTGGATAAGACAAGTGAATGCGCAGTGGATTGGTGATGGAGTACTTTTGGATTTTGATTTTATTGTCAACGTGTTTCTAAATGTTTAGGACTTGATTAAACCATATTTTTTATATGAATTTTCATGATTTATTTAGGATTTTAATGTATTTTTTTGGGATATTATTGTATTATTAAGCATTAATTTTGATTAAGGGTATTTGTATTGAATTAATTGTAAAACGAGGCAAACTGGTCATAAATTTGTTAATTAGTCATACAAATATTTTCTTGAACTTTTGATATTATATTATGTTTAATTTTGTATTTTAGGTTTTAGAAGAAAATGAGAAATTTTTGGGTTTACTCTGAAAAAAAAGAAAAAGAAAAATCAGCCCAGAACTGAAATAGGCCCAACATGGGAGATGAGAAGAAAAAAAAAACACAGCCAAGAATAATCCCAAAGAAAGAGAGACGGGAGCCCAAAGAAAAGAAAAGAAAGAGAGATGAGAGTCCAAGGACTTGAACCCAATCTGGAAATTGAAGAGGACCTGAGAAGAAAAAAAAAAAAAGAAAACAGAGACCAAGACGGAGCTGGGCCCAGCCTGAAGAAAGAACACCGAGAATGGGAAATAAAATAGAGGCGAGCTGGAGAAGAAAAAAAAGGAGAGAGTGCGGCGCCACAACAGGGACGATCTTGATCCTCTTTCCTTCCTTTCTTCTTCCACCTCGCCAGCGGCCTCATCTCCCACCACGGTCGGCGGCGAGCACCATTCCATTCAACACCTCTTTCTTGTCCAACCACCATTGTTGTAGAGCTGGGAGGATCAGAGTGGAGCACCGTGACTGGGAAAGGAGAGAGCTGAGATTCGGAGAGCTGGGAACTGAAAGAGAGATGAGACCAGCTTCAACCACCAATCCTTCGACCTCACACCACCGGTCGGAGAAGCTTTGAGCAGAGAGAGAGCTCAGATTTGCACCAACACCGAAGCTCACAACACCATTGTCGTCGGAGCCATAGTTCCGACGAGTTTCTGTCCTTCTCTCTCTGCCAACGTTCCTTCCTCTCTCAAATACCACCCCATCCTCACTCGTCAGCTTCTCTGTAATTTCTGGTGAGTTTTGTCACTTCCAACAACTTCTGGAGGCTCCCTTGCGTTTTTCGGCGACATTTCCAGATTCCGGCTAGCCTGTTTCTCCACTCTTTCTTCCCATTTATCCTTGCCTTCAACCTTTGCTTTCCCTTCCACTGTCCAGCACTACAATCCCATTTCTTTCATTTTCGTCCTCAACCATTTCCATACTCACTCCTTTTCATTTCCAATCCTTCAATAAATCTTTTCTGTCCTCTTTCAATTTCCATAGTAGCATTGAAGTTTCAGTAGGTGACAGTAGGTGACAGTCGCTGAAGCTCCAATGAGAGGCTAAGGATTTCAAATTCTTGGTGATGAAGATAATTGCTTGAACTCAATGAAATACTTAGGGGAGTTCTTTTCTATCATTCCATTAATCTAGAACTATATATTTGGATTGCCTAGTTTTAGGAATTATTATATATGATTCTGGAACTAAGATTGATGTTAATTGTCTATGTTGGTTTGATATTTGTGATTGGATTGGATTTTTGTGGCTTGTTGAATATATATATATATATATATATTTCCTTATTGATTCAATGAAATTGTGCTTTCTACGTGTTATTGTTAGATTGTATAATTGAATTGAATCAATTGAATGTCGTGTTATCGCATTTACATTAAGAGGAAACAAGTCATAATTATCTATTTTAATTGCACTCTAAGTGGTTCATAATAGTGCCTTAAGAGATAATTATTAGCTGCGTTCGCAGGAGTAATTATTAATTAAGAACACTAGACCCGAGCGATCGTTTGGGGTATTGCTTTTAAGACTTAGAAAAAATTAACTCCCATAATCTTTTGAGCAAGGATTGTCACTTCTTCATTACCAAGAATATTCTTCATTCATATTTTCATCCCTTACCATTCCATTCACTCTCAATCATTCTCCATTTTTATAAAGAAAATACCAAAAATATTAGATTAGCATTTGATTAAAAATTGCATTTTCTTTTAACTATTAATTTGAAAAATCCAAAAATCGTTTTCCTCTTGTTTTAATTGCATTTGCATGATAATTAGACATTTAGGTTACTTAAGAATCAATAAAAAGTTCCTCAAGTGAGACAATCCAAGTGTTGCATTGTACTACAATTCTTGGTTATAAATATTTTACATTTGACCCTAAGACGTAAAGACACGGTCAAATCAATAGCGTCGTTGCCGGGGATCGAACCCGAGTCGCCCACGTGACAGGCGGGACTACATATATTTGATTGTGACAGAATGAATACCATCTGTATGAATAATGTCCCGGTATCTATGTTTTGCTATTGTGATATAGTATAAAACGTATATAGGCTCGGTTTAAATACCATCACTGGTTAAGACCCAGTTGGCCAGTTTGAAGAAATTAAATAAGCTTAAAAAAAAAACTTAATTATGGCACATTTTACATGATCGCTTTGAAATACCCATGTGTATCATTATATTATATATCAATATAAGAAGGATAAATTAGTTTGAAGAAAAATAATAAATGTAAGGGTAAAATACTTGGACAAATTAGTAGGACAAATTAAATTAATTTGGAGAAAAAATACACTTGAGTCAAAGGATTAGCTCCGTTAAGAATCTTCCAAAAAGATTCTAAAAACTTCCTTTTTTTAATTAAAATTTCTATTAAAATAAATTTTATTTACTAATTTTCCTTTCATCATATCAAACCCCTAATTTATTTTTGAACGTTTGCAAACTTCTGAGAAAAAATTATCAATGGCCGGCAATGAATTATTTATATATAAAACATCTTGAACTTGTATTATTTATACTATATGATAATGAAAATATGTGTTTGAAATATATTTTTATCTATTTAAAAAACCTAAAATAAACACATTTCAATAAATATGATGAGAAATTAAAATTATAAAATTTTATAACATATTAGAAATTTTGAAAATGTATATTAGAAATTTTTTTTTTTGTTGTATAGCGTTTTAACAAATATAAATATTTAAATAATTCTTATGTTAAAGAGGGTTATTTTGGTCAAAAGAGTTTGAGAGTCAAAATTAACGTCCACTAAAAGTTGAATGGATTGAAAAATAATCTTAAAAATATAAGGGAGTTTTATATGTAATATATATTTTGATTTTAATGGTAGTTTATATGAGTTTTCAAATCGAGGGAATGTTCATGTAATTAAGATAAAACTAGGGCGATGAGGGTAATTTACTCTAAATATATTTACTTTTAAAGTAATTATATTAACTTTTTCAATTTCTTCAAATTAATCAACTACATTTTATATTAAAAATAAGAGGAGGTAGTATGTTGAGTTACCCATAAGAAAAAGTATGTGTTATAGTGGTTTTATTAAGATTTTACATTAGATTTTCATCCGAACGTAGAAATTATCAAAGTCATGTCCATATGTGTGCGCGCACGCGCTAGGTTGATAATGTGCAATTAAACATGATAAATCACTTAGTGTTCATTTGTGATAGTTTATTTTTGGGTAATAAGTATTTATAAATCATGATTTATGGTATAGGAGATAAGTATGTGAGAGAAGTTTTATCTCGATTTACGCAATAAGTGCTTATTGACCTCCAATAAGCAATACCAAACACACACTTAGTAATGGTATATAAGATTTTGGTCATATTATATTAGTTTTGAATGTTGTTCTGATCTACTTAATAGCAAAAATATCTCTGAGAGTCAAAAATTTATTGAAGATGATATAAGGTATTTTTGAGGTGCAGGGTTTGAAGGGACGTCACCGGCCAGTATTATCTCTAGTTTAAAAGAATTTGTATTATAAAAGTTGTGCAGAGTTTTGATGAAAATCAAAATACTCTATATATGAATTTTCAAGGCTTGTATTAAATTGAAGGTTAAAAAAGGGGCTTAAATTAAATATGATAGCTAGGTTGGTGTAACCTAACTACCTAAGAAGGCCATTTCACAAAAAAGAAAAAATGTTAGGATGCTTTAATTTTACGATTTATTTCCAGCCAAAAACTATGTACAATCCTATTTTAATTTGACATTAATTAATTGTTTCTATATGCATATTTTGTGGTTATGGAGTTGGCTAATTAAAGAGCCTTCATCATTGCTGATGGCTTGATAAAAAGGCTTGAATATAATGCACGTTGAAAGTTTATAATATATTGGATATATAAGCCAAGTGCAAGAGAAGGAGATTGGTGATGGAGTATTTTAATTGGATTTTGATTTTATTGTCAACGTGTTTCTAAATGCTTAGGACTACATATATAAAGATATTAGATTGTGACAGAGTAATCACCATCTATATGAATTTACGCGTATCTATTCCTTGTTAGTGTGATCGAGATATATATACTCTCTTCGGTTCTAAATATATGACTTGTTTATCTAAGTTAGGGTGATTAAATAAGCTGAGTAAATTACTTATTTATATTATATATGACATAATCTCTCTAAAATACTTATATGTATCATTAGATTATATATCAAATTATAAATTAAACAAAATAGTTTAGTGAAAAATGATAAATATAAAAGATAAAATGAAAAAATTCTTATATTTAATATCAAAATTCACTTCTAAATCAAGTGTTATATTTAGGATCGAAATGAATAGTATGAAAGAACATAGGCTTTGTTTGAATGTTGACTTCAATCCTGACCGTTGCTGGCTTTAAGATCTTACATTAGATTTTCATCCCAACGTATGATCTATCGAAGTCATGTCCTTATATATTTCTATATATAATTTGTGTAATTAAACTAGGAAAATCAAATAGTGAGGTATATAAGTTTTTGGTCCATTATATTACCTTTGGTCCTAAATATAAAACATAGTTGATTTTTTTTTTTTTGAAAGATTAAAAAAGTTGGATAAGTTGCTTAATCATATTATATGTTGTGTATAATTAAATTATATATAAGTTTACAAAGCAAAAAAATTATTTAGGAGAAAAAGTATAAAAATAAATACTTTAAACAAATTTAATTAATTTCCTTCATCTCACAGAAAAATTATTGGTTTTAAATTTTAATACCTACATATCAACTTAGCAAAAAGGTGTATGGAGGTGCAGATTTCCATGTATTAGAATATAAAGAGGTCTCAGATTGATTGATTAAAAAAGAGATTAAATTTTGATGGAAAGACAACCTTTAACTTCTCCATTATGTAAAATTTTAGGAGTTACTCATCGCTATTCTCCCCCCCCCCCCCCCGGCCCCCCATCTGTTTTATTTTTGGTAACATTGCATTTAGGTTCCAGATAAGAAAAAATACGATAAAATGGTTCATTGAAATCTCAAAATTATATTTAAGTCATGTAGGACTTTTTTGTAATAAATTTCAATTGTCAAATGTCTATAGACTTGTCAATGGATACCTATGGACTTGTCAATAGTCGCCCATGAACTTGTCAGTGGATGTCCTTGTACTTATCAATGGAATTAGAATTTATTGTAAATAAGTCCCACAAGACTTAAATACAATCTTGAGATTTCAATGAACCATTTTGACTTATTTTTTCTTGTCCGAGACCTAAATTCAATTTTCCCTTTATTTTTCTAAGTGTTTCGTCATCAGTCCAGCGCTGAGATGCTTAAAAGATTTTGTATTATAAAAGTTGTACAGTGTTTATGAAAATCAAAATAATATGTATGAATTTTTAAGGCTTACATTAAATATGATAGCTAGGTTGGTGTCATCTAATTAACTACCTAATTAAGAAGGCTATTTCACATAAAAGCAAGGATGTTGAACCCGGACAGGACCGGCCGGTCCAGCCCGGGAATCGGCGAACCGGCCGGTAAACCGGTCCGGGTTGGTATTTTAAAAAAAAAATTTTAAATTTTTCCTTTAGAATTTCATATTATAAGTCTAAAATTTTTAATTTCTCACCGGTTTGGTTCTGGTTTAGCTCCGGTTTGATCCTGATTTGACCCACTGACCCTTAACCCAGTACCCGACCGGTTTAATGCCCGGTCCGAGTTTTAATACCTTGTATAAAAGTGTTACGCTGCTTTTACGATCCTATTATCAGCCAAAAACTCTGAACAACCCTATTTTTGATTTGTCATTAATTAATACTTTCTATGTACATGTTTTGTGGTTACGGAGTTGGTTTATTAAAGAGCCTTCATTATTGTTGATGACTTGATTTGGGATCAAATTTTGGCTTGCATTATGAAACCATGCTCAAGTAATTTTTTTAATTAACATGAAGAATGGTAGCGTACTATTTATATACTTACTGAAGCTTGGAATTCCTTCTTTACGTGAAACTTGAAGATAATCAATGTTAAGATAGAAAGCAACATAGGTCATACCAAATTCTATTCACTTCGGATTAGATTAAAGAAGTTCGTTAAATTATTTAATATGACATGTATTTTCTAAAACACATTAATAATTTTTCTTGATCCCTCATTCTCTATCCTTTTTAATTATTGTTGAGGAAGCATCAACATGGGTAAATTAAGAAAGATTGCAAATATGAAAAATATGTTTTATATTTAAAATCAAGATCAGCTCTCCAAATAAGTCATATATTAAGGACTAGAGGAAGTATGTACTATCTGTTGACCAAAAAAAAAAAAAAGAGGAAGTATGTACTATCTCCAATTGAACTACAAATTAAATCTTATATTAAGGATAGTGGATAGTATTAGAAATTCCAAAAAAAAAAAAAAATCAAAACCAAGAACATTTGGACAGCTAATAGTGGTTGTTTCAAAACAATTATTGACCTAATGTTTGGATAGAAAGAAAATTAGGGGAAAGGAAAACTAAGTGGGAAAACTCCCAAAGATAGTAATTTTTTGGGAAAATACCAGCTAGGTCCCAAGTTAGAGAATTAATCTCAAAAAAGTCCCTAGGGACTTTTCTGACATGGATTCTCAATGACCATTTACCAAAATACCCCCCAAGCAATTTAACCACTGTCATTGGTTACAACATGTTCTGCTATATTTACAACATCGTAAGTCATATTAACAACATAATCAGTTACGTTTACAACACGTTACGTTATATTTAATGAGTTGTAAACGTAACTGAAGAGGTTGTAAACGCAACACAATCACGCATTTTATATACATGTTGTAAACGTAACTTACTATGTTGTTAATATGACTTACGAAGTTGTAAATATAGCAGAACATGTTGTAACCAATGACATTGGTTAAATTGCTTAGGGGTATTTTGGTAAATGGTCATTGGGAATCCATGTCAGAAAAGTCCCTAGGGACTTTTCTGACATTGGAATTTGCAAAGGGACTTTTTTAAGATTAATTCTCTAGCTTGGGACCTAGCTGGTATTTTCCCTAATTTTTTTTAAATCATTTTTGGAAGTTTTCCTTCCTAATATCCCCTCCCCTTATTTTCCCCTCACTTTTCTCTCCATCCAAACATAACCTAAGTCTTGTATTGTTAATTTATATATGGATAATGATAATTGATTATTGGTTAGTAATATTTGTGTTTAGATAGTCTAAATATCATATGGTAGTCTTCCCCCAAAAAAAAAAAAAGAAAGAAAAGAAAAGAAAAGATATGGGAGTCCAAGATGACATGAATTTTTTTTTTGGATATATACCCTTTTTTTTATAGATAACTTTTGGATATATACCAAACATCATTTTTACTTACTATTTCTGTCTCCATTTTATTAAAAATTCTCTAGGAAACCAATGTTAGGTATAGAAAAAATAACCAATCTCTCACAATCCAATAAATCAAAGTTCAAATCCTTGTTGAGAGATTATGACCATATATCTTAAATGAAATTACCTCTAATAAATGCTTATGTGGTAAAAAAATTCCTTCATCCAAATCAATAGGGCCAAAATCTTAGAAACACCTGATCTGTCTGTTTTTTTTTTACCAGACAATCTTAGAAACATCTTGTTTTTTTTTTCATACATAAAAGTTTAGGTGAGTTGGATGTGAACGCTCATCAAGGCTAGGACATGCTTCCGGGTTTAAAGAGCGCTTAGGAGAAACTTCTTACTACCAAACCAAAAAAAGAAAAAGAAAAAGAAAAAGATATATGGTCAGGTGCCAATCTGACCAAAATACACACATCTATCGACTCTGATGTTCTAAACCAAATAATTATTTAATTTTATGGATTATGCAAGCTAATAGTTTTTTTTTTCAATTTCCATTTTCATGCAAGGCAATAGGTACAAAATTAGTTACTAGCCATGGAAATTAGTTCTTAAATCTTAATAAACGCTTCAATTTGTGAATTTTATTTTATTTATTAATATAAACATATAATTAATAAATATTTAATATGCTTCAACCAAAATATATATCTCATTAAAATAATGAAATTCTAGTAGGATATAGTAAAAGTTAAATGTAGTTTATATATATATATATATATATCGTTACTTTACTCTAACTTTTTTTTTTTTACTTTTTATTTTCTTATTTTAATAACAAATGTATCAATATAAACAGTGCGCATTATCAACCCCCCAAAACATAAGTTTAAAGATACTAATTAAAAGACTATTTTTTGAGGTAGGACAACTAGAATACTATTGACGATGATCACAATGCAAACACTCTTATTAAGAATTGTACCGTATATAAAGTCTTAAATGAATGAGTGAGCAGAATAGTGAACTGATTCACTATTGACTTATTAGCTTGCTGATTGGGAATTCCATGAATACTTTAGCTAAGGCTGATCTAGCTAGCTATAAGCTAAGTACGTAAGCTACAAGTTCCTATATGTAGTAATTAATTCTTGAAGGGCAAATATTAACTACACATAAATGTTTATATAATTACACACGTTCCTCTACTTTTAAATTTCGGGTATGGAATACCTCATGCGCCTTTAGCGTTATAAAACATCATTTTTTTTTCATAAAATGTTTTTTATAATCGTAAATATAAGATCCAGTTAATTATAATTTATAAATTATATAAAATATTTTTTTAAAAAATGATAAATTTAAATATTTTAAAATAATTTAATTAGTTTTTTAATATTTCTGTAAAAATTAACTGAGTTTTATATTTAAGATCTTATATAATATTAAAATGTCACTTATTTTATATAAGATATACAGTGGCGCAACATCAAAGACGCACCAGCCACCCCAAGCCTATAAATTTCCCCTCCCTTCTCCAGTTTATCACAACATCACAATCCTTGAATTTCCACTCATTTTGCCTTCTTCTAACTTCTCTGTCTGCCATGGTATCTCGCCTAGCTTTTCGTCGTTTCCAACCCATCTCAAAGTGCATCATCCATGAACGGCACAACCAAACCGTCGTTTCTGATTTAGACGGTACGCTTCTTGCGTCGCCAAGCGCTTTCCCTTACTACATGCTCCTCGCTGTCGAAGCCGGAAGCTTCCTCCGAGGGCTCCTCCTTCTCGCTTCAGTTCCCTTTGCATATTTCACCTACTTATTCGTCTCTGAAACCGTGGCCATTAAAACTTTCATATTCATTACCTTCACCGGACTCAAGACTAGAGATGTGGAGCTTGTGTCACGGTCAGTGTTGCCCCAGTTCTACGCCGGCGACGTCCACCCAGAGACGTGGCGGGTGTTCAATTCATTCCGGAAGAGGTACGTCGTGACGGAGTGTCCGAGGTTGATGGTGGAGCCATTTTCTAAGACGCTTCTTGGAGCAGATAAGGTTGTAGGGACAGAGCTGAAAGTCACGAAATCTGGGAGGACATTGACAGGTCTTGTTAAGGAACCAGGAGTACTGATTGGTGAGCATAAGCAAGCAGCTATCGTAGAGGAATTTGGATCAGAATTACCAGATTTGGGACTGGGAGACAGTGAATCTGATTATCCCTTCATGTCAATTTGCAAGGTTTGTAATCACTAAGTATTATAAACAACCAATTATATATGTTGCTACGAGATCAATGACTCCTTTCCATCTTTATATCAGTTTATAAGGCTTAATCATAGTATTCGGTATGTATCATTAGATTATATATCAGTTTATAATTTAGATAAATTATTTTAGAAAAAAATAATAAATATGAATATTTTAATATAATTTATTTAGCTTCCTTAATCTCTCCAAAAGAAAAGTCAATCGGCTCTTGTATCAATACTACCTCTGGTCCTAGTTGACTTTTTTTAGGAGAGATTAAAGAAACTAAATAAGTTAATCATATTATATGTTGTTTATGATTAAATTATATATAAGTTTATAAGTCATATAAATTAGTTTGGAGGAAACGCAAAAAACATAAAAACTTTAAAGTAATTTGATTAGCTTTCTTAATCTCTAAAAAAAAAAGTCAACTTAGTCATATATTTAGCACATAAGGTAGTAATATGGATTTTGGTCATGCGCAGGGAGGATATAGAGTGCCAAGAACAAAGTGTGAGCCACTACCGCGAAATAAGCTTTTGGCTCCAATTATCTTTCATGAAGGACGTTTTGCTCAGAGGCCAACCCCTCAAATGGCAATGTTGACCTTCCTATGGCTACCCATTGGCCTCATACTCTCCATCTTAAGGGTATACCTTAACATCCCATTACCAAAAAAACTCTCTTGGTATATGTCCAAGCTTCTTGGTATCAAAATCATCGTCAAGGGCCCCACACCTCCTCCTCCAAAGAAAGGACAAATTGGTGTCCTTTTTGTCTGCAACCATCGTTCTGTAGTTGACCCTGTGATTATTTCAATTGCTCTTAAGAGAAATGTGAGCTGTGTGTCCTACAGTGTAAGCAAGTTCAGTGAAATAATATCGCCAATCAAAACCTTTGCTTTGTCAAGAGAAAGAGACAAAGATGCTGAAACTATAAAAAGACTTCTTCAACAAGGTGACCTATTGATTTTCCCTGAAGGAACCACGTGTAGAGAGCCATATTTGTTAAGGTTTAGTGCTCTTTGTGCTGAATTAACTGATAGGATCGTTCCTGTGGCTATTAATCTGAAGCAGACTGTGTTTTATGGGAACACTGTCCGAGGGTATAAGTTATTGGACCCTTACTTTGTGTTAATGAACCCTATGCCTATTTTTGAGATCACTTTCCTGAATCAGCTTCCTATCGAGCTCACGTGTAAGGGAGGATTAAAATCAAGTTTTGAAGTTGCCAATTATATTCAAAGAGCTCTTGCTGAGACGTTAGGGTTTGATTGTACGAGCCTAACGAGGAAAGATAAGTATGCTATTCTTGCTGGAACAGATGGGCGAGTAACTTCAAAGAAGAAGTTGATGGAGAATAAAAAGGCCTGAATATATACAAATATATATAATGCATGTTGAAAATTTATGAAAATATTGGATAAGACAAGTGAATGCGCAGTGGATTGGTGATGGAGTACTTTTGGATTTTGATTTTATTGTCAACGTGTTTCTAAATGTTTAGGACTACATATATAAAGATATTTGATTGTGACAGAATGATTACCATCTGTATGAATAATATCCCGGTATCTATGTTATGTTATTGTGATATAGTATACAAAGTATATAGGCTCGGTTTAAATACCATCACTGGTTAAGACCCAGTCGGCCAGTTTGAAGAAATTAAATAAGCTAAAAAATAAAACTTAATTATGGCACATTTTACATGATCGCTTTGAAATACCCATGTGTATCATTATATTATATATCAATATAAGAAGGACAAATTTGTTTGGAGAAAAATAATAAAGATAAGAGTAAAATACTTGGACAAATTAGTCGGACAAATTAATTTGGAGAAAAAATACACTTGAGTCAAAGGGTTAGCTCCATTAAGAATCTTCCAAAAAGATTCTAAAAACTTCTTTTTTTAATTAAAATTTCTATTAAAATAAATTTTATTTACTAATTTTCCTTTCATCATATCAAATCCCTAATTTATTTTTGAACGTTTGCAAACTTCTGGGAAAAAATTATCAATGGCCAGCAATGAATTATTTATATATATAACATCTTGAACTTGTATTATTTATACTATATGATAATGAAAAAATGTGCTTGAAATATATTTTTATCTATTTAAAAAACCTAAAATAAACACATTTCAATAAATATGATGAGAAATTAAAATTGTAAAATTTTATAACATATTAGAAATTTTGAAAATGTATATTAGAATTATTTTTTTGTTGTATAAATTTTTTAACAAATATAAATCTTTAAATGATTCTTATGCTAAAGAGTGGTATTTTGGTCAAAAGAGTTTGAGAGTCAAAATTAACATCCACTAAAAGATGAATGGATGGAAAAGTAATCTTAAAATTGTACGGTAGTTTTATATGTAGTATATATTTTGATTTCAACGGAGGTTTATGTGAGTTTTTAAAATCGAGGGGATGTCCATATAATTAAAGCAAAACTAGGGCGGTGAGAGTACTTTATTCTAAATATATTTACTTTAAAGTAATTGTATTAACTTCTTTAATCTCCCTAAATTAATCAACTAGATCTTATATTAAAGATCAGAGGTAGTATGTTGAGTTAACCCATCAGAAAAAGTATGTGTTAGTGGTTTTGTTAAGATTTTACATTAGATTTTCATCCGAACGTAGAAATTATCAAAGTCATGTCCATGTGTGTGTGTGTGTGTGTGTATGCTAGGTTGATAATGTGCAATTAAACATGATAAACCACGTAGTGATGGTATATAAGATTTTGGTCATATTATATTAGTTTTGAATGTTGATCTGATCGATCTACTTAATAGCAAAAATATCTTTGAGAGTCAAAAATTTATTGAAGATGATATAAGGTATTTTTGAGGTGCAGAGTTTGAAGACTCACCGGCCAGTATTATCTCTAGTTTAAAAGAATTTGTATTATAAAAGTTGTACAGAATTTTTTCTGTTGGTAATTACCGACGGAATTTTTTCCGTCTCTAAAAGTACATGGCAAATTGATTTACCGACGGAATTTACCCATGGAAAAATTCTATCGAAAATTACCGACAGATTTCCGTTTTTTATGGGTAATCCGTCGGTAATTTAATATTATTTTTTTTTTAAAAAAAATCACGTGGCGACCTTAAAAAAGGCCACGTGGACATTACCAAAGGCCTCCTACCGCCTGTTAACCTCATGAAATTCTTGTCAGAATTGCACATTTCATCCTATTTTTCCCACACTTTGAGTATATAAGTGGGCATCTGGGAATGCTAAAGTTGATGAAATGTGTTCTATTCATGCTGGGCACAAAAAGAATATAAATGTGGATGAAATATACTGCTAACTGCTATGATTATTCAACTGTGATTGTTTGTGAGTTCTTTGTGTTAAAAGGATACAGATTCAGTCATAGCTGGACCAGAGAAAGCCAAATTCAATAAGAAGGAGGTGAAAGGAAGTTGAAGCCATCAACCATGCCAAGGAAAGGCAAGAAGGAATGAGAACAGAGCATAAAAAGAGAGGAAGCTGAACTTCAGAGATGACTGGCCGCGGCCAACCTATCCATGGGCCGCGGCCAACAAGAAGCCAGAAATTTATGGGCCGCTGCCAACATGAGGTTAGACAGTCACTGGCCGCGGCCCAAAGCTGGACAGAAGCTCACTGGCTGCGGCCCATAGATTGCCTGGTTGCGGCTAACCCCCGAAAATGCTGTTGTGCGTTTTGTCACTTGGGAACTATAAAAGCGAAAACCAGAGGCTGAAGACGGGGATCCAAATTAGGAAAGACCTAGGAGGCGGCTGAGAACATCCTTTGAATTTGGGTGTGCTTGAAATCAAGGAGAATCACAGAGAAATTGAGGATTTGCAGAGATTTCAGCTCAGATTCTCTGGTTTTTCTGTATTCCTTCCATTTCTTCTCTGTAATTCTGATATGGCTGTAATGAGAGCTTATGTCTATGAATCATTTGTGAACATGGATAGCTAGAGTCCTTTTCTAGGATTGTTTCTGATCCTTTGTATGGATTAAACTTGTTTCCTTTCATCTCTAAGTATCTAATGGCATATATATGTTGATTTCATTTCGTTTTTACTACTGTATGTGACTGACCATCACTGTGGATGATGTGTTCAATTAAATTAAGCTTGAGAGAGTTAATTTAATTGCTGAACTGGAGTGAAATCATGCTAGACTTGAAGTTTACAACTAAATGGATGGTTTGTTAGTAACATAGAGATATAGTTATTAACCTAGCATTGTGAAATTAAGATTGGTATGTAATGAATATCTTCTCTTAGCTGTAGCAAGAGATTGTCCATGCTAATAGAAGATATGCAACTGGTTATGACTTGAGAGAGCTTAATCATATGCTTGGGATTCTTAAACTGACATATATATACCCCATGAAAAGGATCCTTGGAGAGGAAAAGAAGTAAGTTTATGAAATACTAAGGGGATAAACAATCCTAGGCTTATTATACTTGATTGAAGTCATACAACTCAGAGTTTTGTTCAGCAAATTTTAGCTTTACAAATATATCTTTTGAAATTCCTTTTTCCACACACAACATGTTTTGGCTCAACTTAATCGAATTCACCAAACCTATTGCTTGACTAATTTGTTAGTCAAATCCTCAAGGGAACGATCTTTACTTATCACTTTATTACTTGACGCGATCCGTGCACTTGCGGAGGCGAACACCGCCCCCTCGGCGGCCCTCGATAGGGGCCACGTGTCCCTCTAACCTTACACCACGTGTCTCTGTGAGATAATTATTGCATTTTATGACAAAGGTGGGATTTAAACCTTGGACCTTTGGTATGTGTTCTGATGTCTTTGCCGGTTGAGCTGCTTTAACCTTGCGTTATTTATTCATGTAATAATATATATAATGTAATAATTAAAAAACAAATATAATATTAAGATAAATATATATAATTAAATATATAATTATATATTTCATTTTTTATAATATAAAATATAAAATTTTTTAATTTCTAATTTTGTTTAAATATTTAATATTAATATAAATATATATAATATTAAATATATATTTATATATTTTGTTTTTATGTTATAAATTTTAAAATTTTTAATTTTTTATTTCATTTAAAATTTTTATTATTAATATTTTATATATATATATATAATATTATATTAAATATTACTTTTTTGATATTTAAATATTTATTTGTTATAGATATTTTTATTATTTTATATAAATTATTAAAAGATAATAAATAAATTATTAGTTTTACCTACGGATTATCCACGGAATTCCATCCGTAATTTCTCATTAAAATCAAATATACTTCTTTAACTTCGGTAGCTAATCAATTATTGGTCTTGGTAATCATCTGATTTGACATGTATCATCATTAGTTATTGGTTGACGTAGTCTCCACCTCTGCGAATGCCCACGTCATTTTTAAACCCATTCCGTCTCCTTTTTCTTTGTTCACACCATGAAGTTGCTTTGTGTTGGTGCTCCACATCATTTTAAAAATGATATATACATAGTCCACCTTTATATTTGTTATATTTTCGGTGTTTTGTCATATTTTCTGCATTATGCGCTCTTTCCCTATGTCCGACTCTATCTCCCATTGGCTGTTACTTTTCCTGGTGTTTCCATGCTTTTTTTTGTACATATTCATATGCATATTTGAAGTATGAAAACTGTTTAAATTCGGAGGAGTTAAACCCTAGAATGTTTCCTATAAAACTATCATTTCTTGGTATTTGGTCATCTGCCGAAGAACAATCCATTAGTTCAATATCGTATCGTTTGTTTGGTAATGTCGTCCTCTGAGGTTTCATCTTTTTTGGACGTTAATGATAGCAATGCATCCTGGGTTATTTGTGCCAAGGTTTTGGACGTTTTCTGGGACATTCCACACTCACGGAGCCACACCCGTATGACTTTCAGTGTTGTTTTGGCTGACTCACAAGTGAGGCATGCATTTTTATATGCATTTTCTGCTTACCAATGCCGTATGTTAATTTATTAATCCATTTTTTCTTACCATGTGCATAGGGAAACATTGTCCTAGCTGTTGCTTGTCATCCTGGTGTTATTCGTTGTGCATGTGGGATTCTTCTTCATGGTCAAACTCTTATGTTAAAGGGTTTTACTGTGAAGCCTGGATTAAATATCATAAACCCTGATTTAAGCATTGTAATAGAGCCTTTCTCTATTTTTGATCCAATGCTAGACTGTATTGGTAGTCCCCTTATTTTGTTTCAGCCCTTGCTTGTCCTTGCTGCTACTACTTATG
Source organism: Inga oerstediana (assembly GCA_963210345.1). Lineage (NCBI taxonomy): Eukaryota > Viridiplantae > Streptophyta > Magnoliopsida > Fabales > Fabaceae > Inga > Inga oerstediana. The sequence continues at coordinate 62,486,149 of OY723408.1, forward strand.
TTGAAAATACTTTGATTAGTGAGTATTGTTTCTGTGCACTCACATTTTTTTTTGTTATTTTTAAGCTTGATAGATCATATGTCATTTTTATTAACAATATCGTTTACTTTTTTTTAGATGTTGTTGGTTTGTTGTCTGGTGTTCACAGTATGTCAAATGTTTGATATTGAACAAATGGAGAAAATATGCTTCTTTAAAAGTGGTAGACGAACAACGATTGGGACAGCTAATCGTCTGATTTGGCATGTTTTACGATAAATGATTGGTTTACTTGGTTTCTCGCTCTTTCATATGTCCACGTGAGGGTCTTTTGAATTTTCCCTTTACGTTGTTGTGTAAACGTTGCAGTTGGTCTTATGTATGCAACTTCTGCAAAGATTTAGATAAGTGTTGGTCATTCCCCATGCTTTCCTGTTAACTGTATTGGTAATCACTTTTTCTACTGCTTTTATGTTTTTAGGTGGTTGTGTTTTCATGCGACCATTGGCCATGATGGTGGCTGTGTGTTAAAAAAATTTCAACCATTGGCCATGACGGTGGCAGTTTTTTCCTAAATGTTGATTTGAATTTAAATCTGCTTCAATGACCCAACTCTATCGATCACCTATTTAATCTGTCATTCCTTCCGCAGTGTTACCACAGTCATAGTTCAAGCGTTTTCTTTCTGAGACTACGTAACCCTTTTCAGTGTTGTTTTTGTGGATCCCCTGCTTTCTGGGCAATCAATGATTGTGCTATGTTGGGTGACATGAAGCATGTCATTGTGGCCTTAACATATGTCAGATTTGAAAGGCTAGGTGGTAAATATCTCTATTTATACATTTTCATGAGCAGTAATATGAGGTTCTGGGTGAATTTGATGCATGTGTTGACTTATTCCTCATCTGTTGAACTTCTCTTTCTTAGGTTGTGTTAATATTTTTAGGAGCTACTGTGATCTATCTAAAGCCATTTTTAATCCCAAACCCCCTGCTGTTGATGAGTTCGCTGCAAAGCTGAATAGCATTGCTGCTGATGGGAAGAATAATGAAGAAATAGCTAAGGAGTCCTAATGATGTTTGTGGAGTTGATTAGTGCTGTTATTTGTTTACCGCTGCTGTTATTTTGTTCACTGATGAGGGATTGCATATGGTTTAGTTTATCCTTTTTCTTATGAGAATTATAATGTAACCTTCATTTATGATTGGTTGTCATGTTGCAATTTATGTTATGAACTATGAATGTTATGTTAATGAATGTACCTTTATTTTATTTTATTTTATTTTTTTGCATTTCACCGAATTATCGCTTTGTTATTGTTTTACAATACTACTGACACATGTACAATATATATAAATTTTTTTGCATTATATTTGTTTTATCATCATCGGACGTATCTTTGTTTTATCATTTCCAGCCTGAGTTTAACTTTATTATTTTACCAAATTATCACTCATTGTTTTACCAATATTCTTTAAATGCATTATATTTGAATGTCCATCAAAAGTATCTATTAGTTTTGTTCATTTTACTTTTATAATCTGAACTTATTGTTTTCGTTGTTGAACTTAATGAAATATTAGCATTAACAAATAATAAAAACTAATAGTAATATACGTACAATATTTAAATTTATTAATTTCATTAAATTAATTAAATATATATATATGCACTAATAATAGATACTCAACAGACAAAATAGTTTAAGGAGATATTCAATGGTTATAATACTTAATGAAGTGTGCTGGTTTTTCACCCAATGGATTTTTATTGGTATTCGCAAACGTCTTTATGAAGGATGAGTTTGTCACAGATATTGTTGAAGGCCCAAATAATCAAGGCCCAAGTAATGAGGGCCCATCTAAAATAGGGATGACTGAGCAGCAACCACGTGAAACAGTTAGGAGGGGTGAGCGTATGCGTAGGGCGACATGGAAATTGCGTGAAAATGAACCCAACAAAAGGGATTGAAGGCTAGGGAAGGAGTAAGGAGAGTATTGTGAGTTTTTGTCTTCTCTGAGTTTCTTTCGTCCTTTCTGATTACTTTAATTCTGATTCTTATAGCTTAATTTCTGAATTCTATGACTGCTATTCTCAGCATATGCTGAATGCTTCCAATTCTATGTACTGTGATGATCTTGAATAAAACAAGTACTGGAGAATTTTGTTGAGATATTTTGTTAGAGGATATTTGTGCTCAATTTGTTCTTTTCAGGTTATACCCAGTGACATTGGTGCTTTCATTGTCTTTCCATGGCGGAGCATACCCGTTTAAAAGATGTTGCAGCAGATCTCAAACAATTACAGGACGCTTGTGAACAACGCGAAGCTGCTTTTCACAACACTATTGGGCAATTACAATTAACTTGTTCTCATTTGGAAAAAGAACATTCCACGCGAATGGATTGTATTGAGCGTTCGGTACTGGATAGCAATCGCTCTATGGAAGGTTTGAATCAGAAACTGGATCTGTTGCTACAGTCATCCGCCTCTGGATCGCGGAACTCTGGGACCTCAATTTTTTCCGATTCTAATCATGGGTTTCACAGAGTGAAGATTGACTTTCCTCGTTTTGATGGATCGAACCCCCTGGATTGGATATTTCGTGCTGAGCAGTATTTTTCTTTTTATGAAACTTCGGATTTACAGCGTATTGTCTTAGCCTCTGTTCATTTTGAAGGGGATGTTGTTCCCTGGTTCCAAATGATGCAGCGGACTCATCGTGTACCTACTTGGGCAGCGCTTACTAAAGCAATTGAGTCTCAATATGGGCCAACACAGTATGACAATCCCCGTTCTCAATTGTTTAAGCTTACTCAAACTGGTTCGGTGGTAAATTTTCATACTGCCTTTATGACATTGGCTAATCGAGTCGATGGGCTTTCTAATGGGGCTCTCATGGACTGTTTTATCAGTGGTTTAAAGGATGAAATTCGTAAGGATGTGTTAGCTCGAGAACCTGATTCCTTGCCTCGCACAGTTGCTCTTGCTCGACTCTATGATGATGGAGGATCCAAGCTAGGTATTGGGCTCAAATTTCGGCCTACTTCACACACTTCCTCTGCTTTCTCTAAGCCCACCGGTTCCTCTTCATCTGTCTCTGCTTCATCTGTTCAGGGAAGTTCTCGCTCTTCGACTCCACCATTATTACCATCTCCTGCATCAAAACCTTTTCCTCAGGTCAAGAAATTAACTGCTGCAGAAATGCAATTGCGTCGCGACAAAGGTTTGTGTTATAATTGTGATGAAAAGTTCTCGGCCACGCACAAATGCCCGAATCGTACCTTTATGATGTTGCTGGTTGACCCAGAAGATGGTGTGGAAGAACCTGTTCCTCCAGATATTCCTTCGCCTCCTTTGGACGATTCGGTGATTTTTCATCATTTATCCTTACATGCCTTCCATGGTTCTCCTGGCCCTTGCACAATTTACTTTACGGGTCAGATTTTCGGTTCCACAGTGGAAGTTTTCTTGGATGGTGGCAGTTCCGATAATTTTATTCAACCTCGGGTGGCCAAGCATCTTCATCTCTTGGTTGAACCAGCTCCCCGGTTCAAGGTTGTGGTGGGTGACGGTAATTGCCTTCAAGGCGAGGGGATTGTGCATTCGATTCCACTCAAAATAGGACAGCATGATCTACCTATTGATGCTTATGTGGCTCCAATTAAAGGGGTTGATGTCGTTCTGGGAGCATCTTGGTTGGCTACGTTGGGGGCTCATGTTTCAGATTACAGTACTGCGATGCTTCGTATTTATCGTGATGATAAATTCATTACACTACAAGGTGATCGCCATCGTTCCCCTACGATGATTCATTACAATCATATGAGGCGTATTATGGCTACAGATAGTGTTGATGAGATTTTCACCTTAGCATGTCATACAACTGTGGCTGATACTGATTCTTTGCAATTTCCTCTTCACCTTCCCACGGATCTACTACATATCCTTAAGCAGTTTGCAGGAGTATTTTCTATTCCGAAAGGATTACCACCTCCGCGTTCTATGGATCATGCAATTCCTTTACTTGAAGGGACACCACCAGTAAAGGTCAGACCCTATCGTTATCCTTTTTCACAAAAGAATCAAATAGAATTGATGGTTTCTGATATGTTACGAGAAGGGATCATACAGCCAAGTAATAGTCCATTTTCTGCACCTGTTTTATTGGTAAAAAAGAAAGATGATTCTTGGCGATTTTGTACTGATTATAGGGCTCTTAATGCTGTGACTATAAAAGATTCTTATCCTATACCCACTGTTGATGAATTGTTGGATGAATTATCTGGTGCTCAGTTTTTTTCCAAATTGGATTTGCGTGCTGGATATCATCAGATCCGAGTGAAGGAAGAGGACCGATATAAAACAGCTTTTCGCACTCATCATGGCCATTATGAATGGCTTGTCATGCCATTTGGCCTTACTAATGCACCGGCTACTTTTCAAGCTTTGATGAATGATATCTTTCGGCCATATCTACGTAAATTTATTCTTGTTTTCTTTGATGATATTTTGATTTATAGCCCCTCTTGGTCTGACCATTTACATCATCTGTCAGTTGCTTTGCAATTACTTCAAGCTCATCACTTATTTGCTAAATTGGCTAAGTGCTCTTTTGGGTTACTCAAGGTTGAATATTTAGGCCATGTTGTTTCCTCTGAGGGAGTTGAGGTCGATCCTGTTAAAATTAAGGTGATCATGGACTGGCCTATTCCTAGCACTATCACTCAGTTACGAGGTTTCTTGGGCCTTACTGGTTATTACCGACGTTTTATTCGTGGTTATGCATCTTTGGCTGTTCCTCTCACTTCTCTATTACAGAAAGATTCTTTCCTCTGGAATTCTGATGCTCAGGAAGCTTTTACCATATTAAAATCAGCTTTAACTTAAGCCCCGGTACTTGTTCTTCCAGATTTTTCTCAACCCTTTGTGTTAGAAACGGATGCTTCCGGGCAAGGTATCGGTGCTATTTTAGGTCAGAAGGGCCATCCTATTGCATTCTTTTCAAAGAAACTATCTTCTAGAATGCAATCAAAGTCAACTTATGTCAGGGAAATGTATGCCATCACAGAAGCAGTTGCTAAGTTTCGCCACTATCTCTTGGGTAATCCGTTTATTATTCGGACAGATCATCAAAGTTTGAAACACTTGACAGATCAAACCATACAAACTCCAGAACAGCAAGCTTGGTTACCTAAGCTGTTGGGATATAATTTTACAATTGAGTACAAATCAGGTAAATCTAATGGGGCTGCCGATGCTTTGTCAAGATGCTGTTTTATGGCTTACTCTATTCCAATCCCTTTGTTGTTTGAAGATATTGTGTTGGCACAACACCAATCCAGTGAGGTACAAGCTGTTTTTTCTCAATTAAATCAGGGTTCAGCTACTCATCATTATCATGTTGTTCATGGCAATTTATTTTACAAGAACCGTCTAGTTATTCCTACTGATGTGCCTGGGCTGGTCACTAAGATATTGCGGGAATTTCATTCCTCAACTTTAGGTGGTCATGCTGGATTTTTTAAGACTTTAACTCGTATTGCTGCTCAGTTTTTTTGGCCTAAGATGAGACAAGACATTCGTCTTTTTATTCGTCAGTGTGCTATATGTCAAAAGGCTAAGGTGTCTCAAACTCACCCTGCTGGTTTACTTAGTCCTCTTCCTATTCCACAGGCTATATGGGACGATGTGGCAATGGACTTTATTACTAGGTTGCCTAATTCAAAAGGCTATACTGTTATTTTAGTCGTAGTGGACCGTTTATCTAAATATGGTCATTTTGCTCCATTAAAGTCGACTTTTTCCAGTCAGTCAGTCGCTGAATCTTTTATTCAAAATGTTGTTCGCTTACACGGTGTTCCCAAATCTATTGTATCAGATCGCGATAAGGTCTTCACCAGTAATTTTTGGCAGCATTTATTTAAGTTACAAGGCACTACTCTTGCAATGAGTTCAGCATACCATCCCCAAACAGATGGCCAAAGTGAAGCTTTAAACAAGTGTTTGGAGATGTATCTTCGCTGCTTCGTTTATGATCTTCCTAAACTTTGGGTAAATTTCTTACCTTGGGTTGAATTTTGGTACAACACCTCACATCATGAGTCCATTGGGATGACACCATTCAAAGCTGTCTATGGTCGAGATCCACCTCAATTTTTTGCTGCTACTGAACCAATAGATGCACCTGCTGAGGTATTACTTCAATTACATGATAGAGATGTTGTGTTGCATAAACTTAAGTCCCATTTGCTCAAGGCTCAGATGCGAATGAAGAAATTTGCTGACAGGAAACGTATTGAGGTGCATTATGAAGTTGGGGATCTTGTTTATGTTAAATTACAGCCATATCGCCAAACTTCCTTATCTCTTCAAAAGAATCAAAAGTTGGGTTTGAGGTATTTTGGTCCTTTTCCTATATCAGCTAAGATTGGCTCTGTTGCTTATAAATTACAATTGCCTGTCACAGCTCGTATCCATCCTGTTTTTCATGTTTCTTTCCTTAAGAAATGTGAAGGAAACACTACCGATGCTTATTTGCCTCTGCCTTTACAGACCAATGACTCTGGTCCCTTACTTTCGCCACTACAAATCATAGATACTCGTCAAATACAACAACAGAACCAACCTGTTACTCAATTATTAATCAAATGGCAAGGTGCTATCCCTAATTCTTGGGAAAATGCTGAGACTTTTGCTCATGACTTTCCTGAATTTGACCTTGGGGACAAGGTCATGGTTATTGGGGGAGGTAATGTCACAGATATTGTTGAAGGCCCAAATAATCAAGGCCCAAGTAATGAGGGCCCATCTAAAATAGGGATGACGGAGCAGCAACCACGTGAAACAGTTAGGAGGGGTGAGCGTATGCGTAGGGCGACATGGAAATTGCGTGAAAATGAACCCAACAAAAGGGATTGAAGGCTAGGGAAGGAGTAAGGAGAGTATTGTGAGTTTTTGTCTTCTCTGAGTTTCTTTCGTCCTTTCTGATTACTTTAATTCTGATTCTTATAGCTTAATTTCTGAATTCTATGACTGCTATTCTCAGCATATGCTGAATGCTTCCAATTCTATGTACTGTGATGATCTTGAATAAAACAAGTACTGGAGAATTTTGCTGAGATATTTTGTTAGAGGATATTTGTGCTCAATTTGTTCATTTCAGGTTATACCCAGTGACAGAGTTATTGTACTATTACGTTTGTGGCAAACGTCTTTTTGGTCTCTCAATCTTTTACTCCAGTTGTACCTTATTTAAGGGAATATGATAGGGTTTGTACAACTAACTGATACCTCCAGTTATCTATCCTTTTCGGTTCTCATGGATAATCAACAGCCCGTTCCAATATCTACACTTTTATGTGGTCCCTTTGAAGGGACTATCGAAGTTAAGGTTGATTGGATAATAAAAAGAGACAAAGTTTTGTTTTCTGATATATTGTGGTCCCTTTTAGGTTTTTTGATATCTACACATTCATTGTTTAGTTTCTTATAATCCTTATCATGCGTTTACTGAAAGTTTTGAAGACGTTGGTGGTATCCTGAGCTGTTTCTGTTTAAACGCGATGTTGAAATGGAGGGGTATACATTGTAGGTCTATTTGTTCGTATCTTATGAATCGGAGGTTTGACGTTTGTCTCTTCATTTTTTCTTATGTAGTTGTTTTACAATTGAACATACTGGTGATGAGTGTTATGTTTTTTTATTTCCTTTTTATGTCAAGAATAAGTTTGAGTCATTGTCAATATGTATGGTTCTGCCGTTGATGGTATCATTGCTCAGTTAGGTCACCATCGTGGCGGTGTTGGTCTTTTTGTTGTTGTTCAATATGCTATCGTCAGTGAAGTCAGTAAAAGAGGTTTGTTGCAACTATTTCGTATATATTTAATGATATTATTGTTTAAACTTAAATTATTCTACATGACTTATATATCTAATGTTTTATTGCAAATTGTGTAGGTGTTATCCTCCAACCTTATATGGATGCTACTCGTGTTTTTGTGGAACCGGACTTTGAAGAGGTTACTGATGCAAAGCGATTGGTGCTGTCCGGTGTTTAGAATTGCCCCATCATATTATTAGCATTTTTGTAATATTTTGCCTTCATAAGTTATCTATGTTGTTTTGTTGGGTTTTGAATGGTGTATGATGCTGAGATGGATTGAATATGTAATTATTCAGCAACAATTATGGTTTTTAATTCACTATAATATTAATGTAATTTTTCTTAATGTATGTTTCTCTGTTATATGAGTTCAATGGCATCATTGTCGTTATGCACTTCTGCTCTTTGTCTTACTTCATAATTACTTTAGTGCTGTTATTGCGTTTATATTTCTTAATTGTTAAATATATCTTGAAATATATTATCGGTTTGATAAACAACAATGATAATTTCCACGTAATCGGTAAGCGTTTTGTGATTTGGTGGTTATTTTAAATTTAAACTTCTAAGCTTAGGTTTTTAGTGTTATCATTCGTGATCTAAATGGCCACCCTATTTTCTTTTCATTCGTCATTTCATCTCTCGGCGACAGTGTTATACCCTGTTGAATGTTGGGAATGCCATGTAGTTATACTATTGGGAAATGGTCTTTTTAGGATTGCTCTTAGGGAAATGGTGTAATTTATGAGACTGCTCTTGGGAATAAGTAATGGGCTGAATGTTGACGCCAAGCGCCCCGGTATTGGTCCTGCATTTACTTTATTCCTCCAACATCTGTAACCACCGATTTTCAATTATTCCAGCGTGATTTCAATCAATTTTTGTTCAGTGTACTGGTTGTAGCGTGCACTGAGCGTTTGTAAGCCTTTATTTATGCTATTTCTTTTTATAGTCCCGAAAAAGGTCAGTCATCTATTGGAGTTTTATCTGTAGTTAGTTCACAGAATGAAAAAAAAATTAAGAGACAGTACATTTAACTGTTAGTCGAATTAGCGTAGGAATGATATTATTTTTCCATACCTGACAAATCATCCAGTTATCTTTTGCTTTTGTATTAATAGTTGCTCGATACAGATGTAAATTGATTCACAGCGGGAGTTGTGCAACGCATGCCCTGATGTTTTCTCTAGATAGCAACAGTCGTAGGTCCACTGAAGGCGTGCGATAAGCAGAATAGGGAACATTATTTATGATGCGCAATGGGTCAGCAGAATTTATTCCAATCCAACATTTCCAAGGAAAAGTGTATAGCACGAGGGGTATTGAAGCACCAGAATATTTTTGAACAGTCAAAAGGCAGCCTTTTGTTTTCGTTCGACCAATTGGGTAATACATGAAATAAATAAGACGGCTGTAGGTGCATGAATTAATTTAAAAGAGAGATATGATTAATTTTATTCATAAGTGTATCCAATGAAATGCAGGATTTTCAAGTGGACGCATAAATGTTCAATGTCAATGTATGGGTTGGACCGTTATTTCTTTTATCCTATATTCATTTTTTCCTGGAAGTCCAATCCATTTAGAATGCATGGATCCGCGCAACGCGTGGGTAAAAAAGTCTTGTGGAAAAATAATTTTTTTTCTTAATTAAAAATTGATTTTTAATTTTTAAAGAAAACAAAACACTTCAGATATTAAGCATGTCTTAAAGTTCATCTCTACCACAGTCACCATCTTCAACGTCCTTCATCAACACCGAAGCTCATCCTCCATTGTCTACCAACTTGGTGAATCCGATAGATAGAACACCGAACCAGAGAGTTTCACCACCACAAACCACGAAATGTTCCAAAATATATTTCAGCAAGTCTAAGGCACAGCAATATCTCAACATTTTGACTTTGCTATTTGTCCGTGGTTTTGTACTATTGTCTATCTCAATGTTGGGCTTATTAAGAAATAGTTGTTTCAATATATTAACCCCTCTCTCACATTATTTAGATTAATTCAGTTAAACATTTCAATTCATATGATTTTAGGTTGACAACCTATATGAACATAAAAAAGTAACGAATTTTCACATCACTATACTACTAACCAACTTTTCTAGATTATAAAAATTGAAAATTGAAAATTACACAGGATTTTTTTAACTGTATTCACGATGCTGCGTCTTTTAAAACATTAAACTACATGTTGTTTGTATTTCCATTTTTCCCGACAACTTAAACGGTCATCTTTATAATAGTGTGGATGTAGGACTAGATATAATTCAAGGAAGATCGTCAAACAATATAGTTTACATTACAGATATAAAGTGGTCAGAGGTACACTAATGACTAATATGAAATAGTCAATGGCAGACAAAATTTGTGTACATGGCCTCCTCTTCTTCATTTCATCACCTTTATCATCTTCTTTCCTTCCTTCTTTTACTACCGTCACCATCATTTTTATCACCATCAGCACCATCCTTTTTTTTTTTCCTCCTTCAATTCCTTTGTACACAACACCACCGTTCAGCACCTTCACCTTCATAACATCATCACATTCATCACCTTCATCATCTCTACCACAGTCACCATCTTCAACATTCTTCATCAACATCGAAGCTCATCCTCCATTGTCTACCAACTTTCGCCACTAGCTTCTTTCATCCACCATCACCTTCACTTTCGGCAACCTCTATATTTTGTTTCTCATGCTCCTATCACTGTTTATGCTGAACTAAGCACTAAGTCTCGTTGGCTGCCTTTTCTATTATTTCAGCAAGTTTGTAAAAGCTGAAGAGGGAAGAGCGCTTAGAACAACCGGTGTGATTCTGCAACTTTTCGGCCCCTATTTCCGGTGAAATTGATTGGCCGATGAGCTTTTTCTTCATAGTTCCAACGTATTTTCTGACTAAAACATCACAAAATCCTCATACATTGGCATTCTTTATGAGTTCTAGCTATGTTTGAAATTCTCTGGTGGAGTTTTGCCTTTTTCGGTGAGGATCTTGAACTTTTCGGCCCCATTTCCGGCGAGTGTTGTATTTTCCGACGAGCTTCTAATTTATGCTTCAGTTCACTACAAAGGATTGCTTGAAGCAGATTGATGATGGTGCGGGATGAGCTTGGCCATTCAATAAAATAGTTTGAACGGTTGAATAACATCTCAAGTATTTTGATCAACGATGATGTGTTATGGCAAAAAAGCACGTAAGTGGACGTACAACGTAAATGGATATGCAGCACAAGGCAAGTGGTCCTAAAAGCTTAAAGGAAATATGCTGAGTCATTTAATTTCATTTATTTTATTATTTAAATTTTTTGCTTTAAAGTTGATTATTGTTTGCATAATTTGTGAATTAAATTTGAGTGATTAAATTGTTCTTGTGGGATTTACATATACTTTTCTTATGATTTAATTGAGTGTGGCATGTTTGTTTATGTATTACATTTTCTCTTTTATTTTTTTACGTGTTTGTTTATTGCATTTAGTAATAAAAAAAATGTTAATTTCAAAAAGCTCTTTTTACCAACCAATTTTTCTTAGCATTTAGTTTTACTTGTGAAGTTAAAATAAAAAGACTCTTTGAGTGAGACGACCTGAATATTTTTTTGTATTGCAATTTTTGGATTAAATTTTTTGTATTTGACCCTGAGATGCAAAGGCACAGTAAAAAATAACATATGCAATGACCTAATCTTAAACTAAACTTACACTTAAACTTAAACTTACACTTAAACTAAACTTCAAGATAAAAATAACATACACAATGGCCTAATCTTGATTGGCGCCATTAAAAGATGAATTACATGAATTCTCCATGGAACAAAACCCTTGTGGCATCGCAGAATGAAGTTATTGTAGGAGCACCTACATTTACAAGTATAAATGTAAGAAGCCATGTTAGTGGACATTAAATTTAAGATCTGTTTTACAACTACGGTATATCATTTGGAACAAGGTGATAACTAACCAGGGTTTTGATATAGTCTTCGAACAACATGTTGAACAATTACAATTTCTCCCGCTTGCACTTTTAAAATTTCGCAACCGTCACTGCTCCAGGCTCACCATACTATATTGACTTCACTAGATTGGCTGAAATTAACCAAAGGTTAGTAGCAACTAAGCTGAACAAGGAAAACTGAAGCATAGTTGCTGCAATTATATTCATTTTGAAAATGTGTCATACTGACTTCCTAGATCCACTCGATCTATCAGAACAATAAGTAATTCCTTCTGATACACCCCGACAATTCTGCCAGGGTTGACAAAATTCCATGATTTCAGCCTCCCACAAACATCTACGTGGTAAATTATGTTAGAATCTACATGCAAAACAAAAGATTAGCTTTCAAAACAAAGTTAAAATAATCATACACATCGTAAAAACGAAATTCATCTGATATTCCAGATGACAAGTCAGATACATTCTTCAGATCTAGACAACGCCTTGGCAAAAGTGCGCTTGACTGACCGACCATTGTCGAAGCAACAAATGTAGTACGATAGTGGTCATGTATACCAAACCCTCCTACATTGACCTTAAACCCTGATATGTTGTACACTACAGTTTCAGAAAGTATCTGGCATATCAATCATCAAAGAAAGTCATTTAAAAATTATTCATCGACAAAATGAAAAAAAACACTACATGAAAATTTTTGACCTCCAAATCAAAGAGGATGACGCCAACTGATTGATGTTCACATACTGGACGAGTGTATGAAGTGGGATAGTGCATCTGTTATCTATTAAACTTCCGGTCAACCTTAACGATTAATACTGAGTTGCACTTTCCTACTAGGAGCTTCGATATCTTTATATATTGAGACATGAAGATGTAGTAGGGAAGAATTTGATTTTGAATAGAATAGAATATATGAACTGAACGTGCAATTTAAATGATTCTTCTGGGTTCTTATTTATGTGCAGCTTGAGAGACATTTCTTTAATGCAATTTTAAAGTACCAATGCCTTTTGCACTTAACGGTGGTGTGATACTTCAATACCTTTGAACGATCAAGTCGCAGAGAATTATTATTCCATAACTACCGTTTGGTCTGCTTAAAATATGACTGCAACACTCTCATACGTTCATCACTTATTGCTTGTTGAGGGAATGAAGAGTTAAAGAAAATTTCCTTCTCCAATAACATTTTGTCTGCTACAACATTCACGTAGCCGAAATAACTTACTAACATTTTCCCTAGGTTTTCAATGGTGCTTTTATTGTTGCATTTCTCTGTTTCACAAGGACCTTTCACTTAAAATAGGTCTCATCAGTTGGACGATTACGTGGCCATTTCTGTATTTGGAATAACCTTTCTTTTAGAATAGGTTTCATCATTTTATTTGTTGTTTCTAATTCCATTTAACAGTGTAGATAATCACGATCTGCGCATCGCGCGGGTTTTATAGTCTAGTTACCCATAGAATTCTGTGGATAATTCATCAGTAATTACAGACAGAAAAAATTCCGTGGGTAATCTATCAGTGACGGAATTTTTTCTATCTTTAATCCGTCGGTAATAGTTACGCATTACCCATGAAATTCCGTCAGTAATTTATCATTCAAATTACCCACAAAATTCCATGGTAAGGCGTCAGTAATTACCAACAGAAAAAATTCCATAGGTAATTTGTCAGTAGTTACCGATAGAATTTTGTCCGTCTTTAATCCGTCGGTAATTAGAGATGGAATTTTTTTCCATCGGTAATTTTTCTGACGGAAAATCCATCAGTAAGCTGTCGGAAATTATCGAGGGAAATAATTCCGTGGGTAATTTCGTCGGAAATAGCATGTTTTTTTGTAGTGTAATGAAAACTAGGTTGAATTCTGATAATGTGCAATAGATGAAAATTATGGGAATGCTGTGTATCCAATTGGCCGTGGGTGATATTTTTCCTTGAAACTAGACTAAATAAGGGTCACATAGCCTTTGGAATCACTCCATTTTGATTTTTATCGATTTAGTTATGATTTTTAAAATTTGATGAAAAATTTTGGCAGATTTGGTCACTTATACGAAAATTGAAGATGTTATGGTATAATGTAATATGGTTGAACTCTGATGTTAGAAATCGGTCTTTTAGGTTAATTGACCACTTTAGCTCCACAATTGACTTGATTAAATGACCATAGTGATAATCAACCCAAGTATTATGAGTTATTAAAGAATTGGAATAGGTGATTATTCGTCGTCCTTGATTATGATTGATAGGATTTGACATTTGCCCTGTACATGATAAATTGGTGCTAGAGCACAAGCGGAAAGAACAAGGTAGTGACACTTTCTCTTATACTATATGTAATATATTGTATGTTGGTCATATCATTGAATTGTGTATTACAAATACTGCGGAGCTTGTTGCTGTGTATATGCTATGAAAGCTGTGTTTATGCCGTGAAGGTTGTGTGTATACATCCGTTATGCTGTCGATTGTGACGCTGGTCACGCATCATGTATATACAGTCGTGAGTGCTGTCCATTGTGACATTGGTCACGCATCATGTGTATACAGCCGTGAGTACTGTTGTTTGTAGCGAAAGCCACACATCACTGTGTTGCTGTTGCTGTTGCTATTGGTGATTCACTTGTATGCTATGTGATTATATATTGTATGAGTGATTTGTTACTACTGGGATTCTCTAGAATCTCATTCTTTCCATTGACTAACCTACAGCCAGAGCAAGCAGCTCGAAGGAGAAGCAGGCAACCAAGGGCGGATAGTTCTTATTTAGTTTGTGGTTGGCTGTTATATTTTGATTGGGATTACTGTACATTTTGTAAATGTTATTTTGGATATGGATATGGTTATGTAATCCCCTGAATGGGAAATTATAAGGGGTGACTAAGCCCCGTAAACTCTTTAGTTATTATATGAAAACCCGAGGGGTTGCCAAGAATTTTGGTTTACACTCTGATATTTATGAATGCAACTTAATTGTACAGGTTAATTATATTCAAAATGTGTGTTTGAGACCGAATCAAATAGGTTTTGAAAGAAATTTCAAAAACCCACTTTATTTTAGGGTGGGACCTTGTCTTGAAGCGGGAACTTACACAGATTTTGTATCAACCATTGGTCTCTAATTTACCTTTATTATACGTTTTTGAATTATAATTACGGTTTATAAGGTAGGGGTACAGTAAATGTGAAGGAAATGTGCCTAATGCATATTTGATGTAAAAAGAGCATAATTATGTGGTTGTGTATGAATATCTTATTAAGTTCATCAACAGTGGGCTTTTATGGAATCTATTGTGTTGATAGAACAACTTTTCAACCACACGTGAAGCCAAAGAAAGCATAATTTAATGAAAGGAAGGTAGAATGGAGTTTAGGAAGTCATTCATGCCATGGGAAGAGCAAGAATGGATCAACACAGACCTTGGTTGTAGTGGAGCTTCAACTCAGAAGCTTGGCCGTGGCCAAGGCCCTTCAACAAGCTTGCCTGCTGCCAAGCCATTTCACTGGCCACAGCCAAGCCATTTACTTGACCGCGGCCAACACATGGACAGAAACTTGTTGGCCGCGGCCAAGGCCCGTGACAGCAGCTGCGTGTTTTAATTTCCAGTTCAAGATATAGGGACCAGAATGTAACCCCCTACGTAATTATATTTAAAATATGTGATTAAAGTGAAATAAAGACCAATAAAAAGCAAAACTCATTTACAATCCCATCTTTACGAATGGGTTTTCCACAAATACCTTTCAAAATACTTTTTACCTAGTCTCACATTCATATTTCGAATACAATTATTTCGCGAAGATAAATCACATTCATAACAATATCAGAGTACGCAAATAAGTCCTGGCTAATCCCCGGGTTTCATTCATTAATCAAAGTATTACAGGGCATAATCGCCTATACAAGCCCTCATATGGAGATCACATAAATTTATCTCAAATACATATCCAAATACAAATACAAACATATATCCAAATATACAATCCACAATATATACAACCCTTATCCAAATATGAATACAAATCATCCCAATTATGATAACCAACTATCAAAACCAAACTCCAACGGGAGCTTTAACCGCCCTTGACTGCTTGCTCCATCCTCGATCCACCTACTCTATCTAAAATGTTGGTAGGGGAGGGTGAGATTCGAGAGAATCTCAGCAGGGAAACATATACCAATATGCATGCAAGATAAGTGTTTAATGCATGACATGCTTGCATCACAATAACACATGCTCACATAATGACATGTCTGCGTGCTCAATGTTTCAACAACATACTCATGGCCATAGCATAAATAGAAACAGAGCTACAATCATTCATACATGTTCCATATAATCAAGCAAAGCAATACATGCATCAATACACAAACACAAATATCGAAGCATGCAAGAGAGGTAAGTTCCCTACACTTGTTCTCTCCACGTATGCCCCAGCTCTACTTACTCCCGATCAGAACGAATACCGAACCACGATCAGGGCGAATATCAACCCTATAACCAAAGTAAGGACATAGGGTTATTCTCTATTCCAAAACCTTACTTTCATATCACTTAAAGTTGGTTACCATTCATGACCTTTAGGTGGCTAATTAAAGCCTAAACATATGCCTAAAGGCTTGGGAAACACTTGACCAAATA
The DNA here is from genome assembly GCA_963210345.1 of Inga oerstediana. Taxonomy (NCBI): domain Eukaryota; kingdom Viridiplantae; phylum Streptophyta; class Magnoliopsida; order Fabales; family Fabaceae; genus Inga; species Inga oerstediana. The sequence goes on from OY723408.1 coordinate 62,502,625, forward strand.
TCACCTTTTAAAAGTCCAAAATGCTGATTTTTAGGGGTTGGCCGTGGCTCACAAATCCACTGGCCGTGGCCAAAAATAGGTCAGAAACACTTGGGGAAGCAGATCCTCTCATCATCTCATTTTCTCATCATCCCTCATAAACCCATCTAAACTGTTGATTTGGAAGAGGAGCCATTTGGACCGTTGATTAAGAAGGGGAGAGAAAAGTGAAAGGAGTGATAACTTGATGACGTGGCTCATCTTTTATCTTTTATATTGATTGGACGGACATGATTTAGAGATTATGAGGGATAATGAGAAAATAGACAATGAGAGAAACCGAACCCAACATTTGGGCCGCGGCCTAAGAATTCACTAGCCGCGGCCAAGAAAATCCTCTTTCTTGGCTAAACTTCCAAAAATCATAACTAATTGCACAAAAATGAAATGAGGTTATTCCAAAGCCAAATGAAAGCTATTCAAGTCCTCTACATGGGAAAAATATTGGACATTACTAGAAATCACCAAAAAAATTCAGAATCACACAAAATCCACTACTGCCCCAAAACAGTGTTCAGTTTTAATCCCAAACTTTGGACAGTCATATCTCCTAGTTTCCAAAATGAAATGGCACAAATTATATGTCCATTTTGAAGCTTGGGATGTGAACCTTATGATTGGAAAGTTTCATAATTTTTAGACATCATTTTCCTAGTCAAAACGTCCACCCAAGCAGTCTGCTCAAAACAGAGTTTCAAAAGACAAAATTCCACCAATAGTCCCATTTTTATACCAAACATCATTCCCACACAAATTTTGACAAGGAATCTATTGGAAACACCAAATCAACCAAATTCACATTATATTGACATGTTTTCACAACATGTCACACAAATCACAATTCAAACCACAACATTGCACCACTTTCCATTTCATATCCAAAACATTCTTTCCATTTCATATATGATTATGGTAATTCCTCTTGAATCACCACCAAATACATTCTTTTCATTCTATTTCACCATACACATGACCACCCCCTTATTTTTGTCCAATTTAGATGTTAATCCATAATTGAACTCAAATACAGGGTTTCAGTACTGATTATAACACATTCGAATCACATTCGAATCTCATATCACATCAGATTCTCCAAAAGGGGTTATTTATCACTAACTACATCCACTTTTGGAGTCATTAACCTTTAATCGCAATTTAAGATCTTTCTAAAACAGGGCTTAGCAGTCCATTTATCTCAGGCTTATTCTCTAGCCTCAAGTCTCAAAATTTGGGGTATTACACCAGAATGCCATCTTCCATATTTAAAAAACCATAGGAGGCAGCTGGGACACTCCTCTAAACCTAGGAGTACTGCAAATCAAGGGAAATCAAGTGGAGATTGAAGATTTGAAGAGATTCAAGCTGATTTTCCTTTGTTTTGCTGATTTTTTTCCCTTTCTTCTCCATTTTGCTGATATGGCTATATTTGTTCTGTATTTCTGTAATCATTTTCTGAACATGAGCAGCTAAACTGTTCATTCTAGGATTATTTTGAACATTTGTATGGATTAATACTTGGATCATCCTTTCTTTATTGTATGAATGATATATAAGTGTTAATTTTATCTTATGCATAAAGCTTCTGAATGTTTGGTGATCATTTAGATTGCGTTGTTCACTCTGTTTTGACTTAAGAAAGCAAAATCTGGGTAAAGAACTTGGTTAAAATCATGCTTGACTTGAAGTTTATTTGATAAATGGATGGATTGTTAGTGACATAGAGATATAGTCATTGACCTAGCACTGTCACTGTAGGTTGATGCTGAATGTATATTCTCATTCAATTGTAGTAAGAGTATATAAACTTGGTTCTAACTTGAGAAAGCTTAACTAAATATGTTTGAACCTTAGACTAACACATATAATCATTGGAAACATTAAAAGAGAGGAACTTCATCTAGTTTTTATGAAATGCAAAGGGGATAAACAATCCTAGATTCCATATCATATCTCATTTTTAAAAAATTAGTTTTCATTGTCTTAGAAACAAATTTTACACTTTCCTATTTCACATCAACAATATGTTTTGGCTCAACTTGATTGAATGCACTGAACTTATTGCTTGATTTATTTGTTAGAAAATATCCTCGTAGGAATGTTACTTACTTATCACTTTATTACTTAGTACGACTCATGCACTTGCGATGGCGAACAAGTTTTTGGCGCCGTTGTCGAGGATCTGGTTTAACAAATCTTTTAATTGACCTTAAGCTTGTGTTAGTAAATTTTGATTGAGATTTTTAATAGATATACATTCATTTTTGTTTTCTTTATTGCTTCATGTTTTGCTTTGATTCTTGCTTGGTTGACCCTTTCGGTGGGTACCATTTAGGTATATGCAATCTTTAGATCCAGACGGATTGGTAGTGGTGCTTGACGGAGTATCTCATTAAAAATGCTTTTAAAGTTGAAACTAAATTTGAAATAGCTGCTGAATCTGATCTGAAACCATGGCTGACGATGAATATGATAAAGCTACAATCAATGATTTTGTCAGTAGAAATATAGGGGGAATCGATCTAGTAACAGCACAGCCCCCTACCAAAGGGACTACAGAGCGGTGCCAGACCAACCTCACCCTCCCTCCTCGAGGTCTTTTGGATGGCCAAGGTTTGTCCCCCCCTCTGCATCTCAAAGGCTTAGGGATTTTCCTCCTGAGGGTCTCAATGCCTAACAGGGAGTCACCTTTCCAAGGATCGAAGGCAAGACCTAAGGGTCAAGTACAAAAAGGATCACATAAGGCTTGCACTTGACCCTCAAATCTTGCCTTTGATCTTTGGGGAGGTGACTCCCTGTGAGGCATTGAGGCCTTAAGAAGGAAAATCCCTAAGCCTTTGAGAGGCGGAGGGGGGGACAAATCCTGGCCATCCAAAAGACCTTGGGGAGGCAGGTGAGGTTGGTCCTACACCTCTCTATAGCCCCTTAGGTGGGGGCTATGCCATTACAGATCCTGCATTTGAATGCTTGAAATGCAGGCACATATCTTTGAAATCAAGCCAGTGATAATCACAATGCTGCATATGCATATGATGTTCCATGGTCTTTATAATGAAGATCCCAACAAGCATTTGATATATTCCTGGAGGTGTGTGATTCTTTCAAACAAAATGGAGTTCTACAAGATGTTTTAAGGCTCTGGTTATTCCTTCTTTCTCTACAAGAGAAGGCAAGGGATTGGTTCAACAATCTTCTGAAAGGATTTATCAACTCTTGGAATGATCTTGAGGCTAAATTCAGAGCTCGATTCTTTTCTGATGACAAATTTATTGAAACATAGGAGGAATTCCTAAGTTTTAAACAACATCCAGATGAACATCTTTATGCAATATAGGAGAGATATAAGATGCTAATGAAGCAATGCAGTAAACAAATGGGTTGTAGTCTAAATCTTCTGCATACGCCTTGATCCTCAATCTAAGGCGATGATCGATTCTTTGACCAATTGAGGATATTGTAATGTCCCTGTCAATGAAGTGATTCGATTGTTAGATCAATTGTCTATAAACAATACTCAGGGAAACGATAGGGTGGGTTACCCAAACTATAGCCAGTGCAAAAGAAGACTCCTTTTCCCAGATGGCAACTATTATGTCTGCTTTAAATAAGCGTTTTGATGTGCTGGAGTCCCAAATGTAGAAGAATACTTCTCAAGGTGTGCATTTTGTTCAGGCCGCACCAATTGTGTGCGACCAATACAATGATGTCCATATGCGAGACCATTGTCCCTTGTACATGACTATTGAATCTGTCAATTACATGGGAAAGTTTCAACAACCCCAAGGCAACCCTTACTCATAAACTTATAATCGTGCTCAGAGAGATCATCCAAATTTCTCTTGGAGTCAAGGGAAAAACCTAAATCAACCATATAAGTCTACATCTAGGATAAAGCCTATGCTTCCACCAGTTTTTCAAGCACAACATAGACAACCACCAGTCAAGGAAGAAGAATCTAAGACAGATAAGATACTAATGCAAATATTGTCCTAAATCAAATCTTTAATGGTAGAGAATAAGGTTACCTTTTCTATATATGAGATTGCTATAAAAATTCTTGAAGTGCAAATGGGGCAACTAGCATCACAGATGAATGCCATGTCATGAGGTAATCTTCCCAATGATATTATTCCTAATCCAAAAAGGAATATAAAAGAAGAATGTAATGCCATTAATATGAGAAGTGGTAAGGTGCTGCTTGGAGTGTCTAATTTAAGCAAGCCTAGTTTAAGACCAGCTAATCTAGAAATTGTTGAAGACAATGATAAAGAAGATGCAAATCCAGAAAATGGAGTAGAGGAAGATGAAGAAAGGTGAGGAAAGGAAGCTGAGAAGAGCAATGATGATGTTGGTAAAAATAAAAAGGTAGAACAGAAGAAAAACGATGAGAAAAAGCCAACTACCATAAATATCATGCCACCACTACCTTCTCCTCAAAGGTTTAAGAAGAAAGAAGAAGACGTTTAGTTCAAGAAGTTTGTAAATATTTTCAAACAACTTCATGTAAACATCCCTTTTATTGAAGCTTTGAAAAGCATGCCCAAATATGCTAAGTTCCTAAAAGATGTCTTATCTAAGAAGAGGCGGTTCAACAAACTTGAAACTGTAGCATTAACTAAAGAATGCAGTGCAGTTATTCAACAAATATTGCCCACTAAGCTTAAAGATCCAAGGAGTTTCTACATCCCTTGTAACATCAGGACTGACTTCAATGGCAAAGCTCTTTGTGACTTGGAAGCGAACATTAATTTGATGCCTCTTGCTGTTTTTAATCAATTAAGTTTGGGAGAGCCAAGGCCTACCATAGTAATCCTTCTCTTTGTAGACCATAGCATTTCGAAGCCAAGAGGAATAATTGAGGATGTCCTAGTCAAAGTGAACAAATTTATTTGGAATAATTGTGGTGGGTAATGAGATTGGAATGAAGGTTGAAATAAAGGTTGTTGGTAGGGTTCATGGTATGGAGGGTGGAATGGACCTTGGCATTCTTGACCAATTGAACTATCTTGACATCCCAACTTGGCTTGAAGAAGCTGCAATGTTTGTTGAATAGCATGGATGCTTTCAGAGATAGATTCTTTCCTTCCAGTTGAATCTGCTACAGAAGAGTGAGAGTGAACGGATAAACCTTGATTACCATTAAACCAAGCCATGAAATCCAATCACAATAAATTCCAATGAATCACAAAGAGGATTATCTAACAAAAAACTATAAAAACTAGGGGAAGAAAAAAAATCTAAGAGAACACAAATGCAAATGAAAAAGGGGAAAAGGATTTCAAAATGACAAAAGATGCAATATGCTTTGAAAAACATGCAAAACTACCTAAACTAACTAAAATGCAACCTAAAGGCTCAAGGTACCAATTAATCAAAGATTGACACTTAGCTACTAAGGAACCAATTACTTGGCTCCCTGGCAACGGCGCCACTTGAAGAATTAGGCTTTGTCGGCTTTTTGCCTTGGTAACCTCTTCAAAAATAACCAAGGATTGCAATATAGGGTGCAATCCCGAATCGTCTCTTGAAGAGCCTTTTATTAATTACCTAAAAACTAAGTGCAATAATTGACATGAATTGATATAAAAGGGAAAATTTGATCTTTTGAAACTACAACTATATGAAAATAATAAAAGTCCTAAATTATAATGTTTTTGGTATTTTTGGATATAAAATGATAGGTGAAATGAAATGGATGAAGTGAATCTCTTAAAAATGGTTTGCAAGGGCAATCATAGTTCATCTAATGATAATGGGAGTTCAATTTACTAGCTTAATCAAAAAATGCCCAAAAGACCCTTTGAGCTAGCTTAAGTTAGATTGATTAAACACTTCCACACCGGGCAACGTTTAACTCCTCTAACCAAAACTCAATACAAAACACTAGCAATTGCAACCAAAGTCCCTCAAAATACCAAACCTCAAACACCGTTAAGTCTAGTGCATTAATCAATGATTATTCCTAAACCTAGAAAATAATCACTTCTTAAAACACTATTAAAAACCACTTTGTATGCAATTTATGAAATCACTAAGTTTTCTAAAATACCAAACCCCATCAACCGATGAGTCCAGCACCAAAAGAGAGGAACCCCTACTCTAGAGGTACTATTAAGCACTCTTAGTGTGTGATTTAAATTAATTAATGTAATTGGTTCAATGCAACTGCAAAATCAACTCAATATCTCAACAATACCATGCAAGATAATAGAGAATCAAAATAATTACACTTAAACATATATGTAACCACTTACATTGATGAGCACAAAGTTCAACATCAACTAATTTAAATCACAAATTAATCCAAACTAAGTACTTAACCAAATAGCAAAGGTCTAGCAATATAAATACAATCTCCAAGACAGAAAATCATAATTACAAAGCTAAACAAATGGATTAAAACATAAAACTCCCCTTTGTAGTACTTAGAACTTAAGCCCTTAGCTTCCATCTTCAAGAGTTGGGAAATTTAGCCACTGCTAACCATCAACAAGGCATCTCCAAACGAGTTCCAAACCTCAGCCATGGAGAACATAACAAAAAAAATGCAATCAATGATGAAGAGTGAAGGATTGGTGGCAATGGTGGAATAGAAACAGAGCACGATGGTGAATGTACAGATCAATGGTGAAGCACGGTGGTATAAAGCTGGAATACTGATCGGAGAAAGAATGGATGGCGTGTTTAAGGTCACCGGCGACGGTGTTCGGTGGAGAATGAAGGTCTAATGCTCTGCTTCTTGGTACTACAGCTCTCTGTGATATAAGCTTTCAGGTTCGTCGGAAATCTGGAATGAATAGTGACGGCGTTGGTGAGGGTGAAACAAACTCCCAGCTCTCGATAGCTTCTGATTCCTCGCTGCAATTCCTAGCTCTCTCCAAACTTAGTTTGGTCTCCTCCTCCCACGCAGTAGCTTGGACTTGGATGGTGGAATGGCTGTAGGTCGCCGGCGGTGATGGTGATGAGGGTGAAGGCTGCCGGCAACTATGAAGAAGAAGACGAAGGTGAAAGACCAAAGCAAGATGAAGGTGCGATGATCGTGTCTGCGGCGCCCCTCCCTTTGTTAATACCCTCAGCTCATCTCTCGGGTTCTGTTTTTACTGTCGGGTCCATCTCTACATCCACAGGGTCCAGTGAGTATTGGATCCCTTGGTCAAAACGACGTGTTTTGACCTAGGGACCAAAATAAAAACTCTAAAACCTTTCTTTGAGGGACTAAATTGCATTGTTTTGAAACTTTGGTGAGCAGAAGCATAATTTCTGAAGACTTGGGTCATTGCCTACCATTTTCCTGGGCCCTTTTCTTTCATAAACCGTAATTTCCACAAATATATGGGGACCTTTCTGTGATTTTTTCCCAATCTTCAAAAACATTAATTTGACCTCCAAAATCTCAAATTTCCTTCTTGAGCACCTATAATGCAAAAATTAAACACAAGGTAATATCAAAAGTTTAAGGGACAATAAAAAATATAATAATTAATGAATTTTGACCATTTTGCCCCTAGTTCCCATTAATTCAAAATAATTGTCCCTAACCAAAATTAATGCTTAATAATGCAATAATATCCCAGAAAATACATTAAAATCCCAAATTAATCATAGAAAATTCATATAAAAATATGGTTCAATCACCTAGTCAAAATGAACAAATTTATTTTTCCTGTAGATTTTGTTGTCCTATATTACGAAGTGGATTAGAAAATTCCTCTGATCCTTGGCTGTCCTTTCATAGCTACTGTAAGAACTCTCATTGATGTCGAAAAAGGTGAAATTACTCTGTGGGTAGATAATGAGAAGGTTATATTCAACATGCCTAAAGCTCCAAAATTTCATAATGATTTGGCTCAATGCTCCTTTGTTGATATTTTAGACTCAATTGTCCCTAAAGAATCATCTGCCTCCATGACTAAAGATCCTTTAAAGCCACTTTTGATCGGTGAGAAAAGTATTGAAGAATTTGAGGAAGATGTTTTTGAAGAACTCTTTCGCATGGAATCTTTTCCACATTTAAGACCAAGGAGTTTTGAACCACTTGAGGTATCCGATACCTTGAGTACTCCTTTAAAGCCTTCTATTAACGTTCCTTTGGTTCTGGAATTGAAGCCTTTGCCTTCTCATCTCAAATATGCTTATCTTAGGAGCTTTAACACTCTACCAGTGATTATATCTTCCATCATTTTTTATTTGCAAGAGGAGAAATTATTAAGAGTTTTAAGAGAGCATAAGTGTGCTATTAGGTGGTCTATAGTTGATATTAAGGGAATAAGCTCTCCTATATGCATGCATAAAATTCTTTTAGAGGATGATCATAAAACCTTTATCGAACATCAAAGGCGATTGAATCTAGTGATGAAAGAAGTAGTCATAAAAGAAATTCTCAAATGGCTTTTAGCTGGTATTGTGTACCCTATATCTGATAGCTCATGGGTGAGCCCAGTTCAATGTATCCCTAAGAAAGGTGGTATGATTATAGTGGCTAATACAAAAAATGAGCTAGTTCCCACTTGCATGGTAACTTGGTGGCGAGTGTGTATGGACTATTGAAAGCTAAATTCTACCATAAGGAAGGATAATTTTCTACTGCCATTTATTGATCAGATGCTTGTAAGTTAGTAGGCCAAGAATTATTCTATTTTCTAGATGGGTATTCAGGGTACAATCAAATTGCTATAGCCCCAGACGATCAGGAAAAAAACTACCTTCACATGTCCTTATAGCATATTCGCTTTCAGGAGAATGCCATTTGGGCTCTACAATGCTCCTGCAACATTCCAACACTGCATGATGCCTATTTTTGCTGACATGATAGAGAAAATCATTGAAGTATTCATGGGTGATTTCTTTGTTTTTGGCCCTTCCTTTGAATCCTATTTGGATAATTTAGACTTGGTGCTTACAAGATGTAAAGAAACCAACCTGATTCTGAATTGGGAGAAATGTCACTTCATGGTATAAGAAGGCATTGTGTTTGGCCACATGATATCTAAGAAAGGCTTAGAGGTAGACAGAGCAAAAATTGCTATTATTGAGTAGCTACCTCTACCTACTAATGTGAGAGGTATTATTGGGGCAAAAAAGCTTTCTTGTCACACAGGGTTTTATCGACGATTTATCAAGGATTTCTCTAAGATTGCCAAGCCACTATCTAAGCTTTTGGAAGAAGATGTGGAGTTTAAATTTGATGATGAATGTTTGCAAGCTTTTAAAGAATTAAAAAATGTCTCTTTTTAGCACCTATATTGGTGGCTCTAGATTGGAGTTTTCCCTTCATTATCATGGTTGATGCTAGTGATTATGCTGTAAGGGTTGTTTTTGAGCAAAAAATAGAGATATTATTCCATCATATTTACTATGCAAGCAAGACTCTTGATGGCGCTCAGCTTAACTATACAACTACAGAGAAAGAGTTACTAGCCATGGTATATTCCTGTGAGAAGTTTCGACTGTACATTATAGGTATGAAGGTCATCATCTATACTGATCATTTAGCTTTGAAGTACTTACTCATGAAAAAGGAATATAAGGCACATTTAATATGTTGGGTGCTTTTACTTCAAGAATTTGATTTGAACATCATTGATAGAAAATGCACAGAAAATCAAGTAGCAAACCATCTTTCAAGGTTGAACTGGCTTTAATTTAATGAGTCTGATATGATTAAGGCATCGTTCCCTGAAAAACAACTTTTTTATATAGACAATTCAACCACACCATGGTATGCTGACCTTGTTAACTATTTAGTTTTTTGAGCGTTACCTCCAGATCTCAATTTACATGAAGTGTATAAATACTTATGGGATGAACCCTACTTGTTTAAAAGATGCCTGAACTAATTCATTCGAAGATGTGTCTCAAAGAATAAACAAGATTACATCTTATAGTGTTGTCACTCTTCTGAGTATAGTGGTCACTTTGGAGGGGAGAAAACTATTGCAAAGGTAATTCAAAGTGGGTTTTATTGGCCATCTCTCTTCAAGGATGCATATACCTTTATGTTGCAATGTGATAGATGTCAATGAGTGGGGAACATATCGAGCAAGAATGAGATGCCTTTGAATAGTATGCTAGAAGTAGAACTTTTTGACGTTTTGGGAATTAATTTCATGGTCTCTTTTTTTAAGTAGTTCAATAAAGAATACATCTTAGTAGGGGTTAATTATGTATCCAAATGGGTTGAGGCCACAACATATGCCACTAATGATAGCAAAACAGTGTTAAAGTTCCTGTAAAAACATATCTTCACCATATTTGGAACACCTTGAGCCATTATTAGCGATGGGGGTTCACATTTCTGTAATCAGCAATTTCAGGCTCTAATAAAGAAATATGATGTCAGACATGGTAGCATTACCATATCATCCTTAAATCAATAGCCAGGCAGAGACTTCTAATATAGAGATCAAGAACATCCTCAAGAAAATAGTTAATATCACTTAGAAGGATTGGTCTTCCAAGTTGGATGACGCTTTATGGGCTTATCGAACGGCATACAAAACGCCAATTAGTATGTCCCTATACCACTTGGTATTTGGGAAAGCTTGCCACTTGCCTATTGAATTGGAGCATAAGGCTCATTAGGCCATAAAGAAGTTAAATTTCGATAATCAAGCTGTGAAATAAAAGAGGCCGCTTCAACTGAATGAATTAGATGAATTCCACCTCCATGCTTATGAAAATGTGATGATCTCCAAGGAGAAGACTAAAAGAAATCATGATAGCAAGATAACCCCAAACACTTTACACCAGGTCAAAAGGTTCTCTTGTACAACTTAGCTAATATTATTTCCGGGGAAGTCAAAATCTAGGTGGTCCGCACCATTCACGGTATTTCAAGCCTCTAATTTTGCTGTGGTAGAGTTAGAGAACGAAAAAGGAGAATGATTCAAGGAGAATAGTCAATGATTAAAGCATTATTGGGGTAGAGATGAGGATCATCTAGTATCTATAATCTATTTACCAAAAGACGATTGACCTAATGGAAGAGTATGGATATAGACTATAAATTAAGCACTTCTTGAGTGGTAACCTAAGTTCTCAACTCAATTACTTTATTTTAGTTGATTCTGGTGTGTTTTTATGGATTTATGTTTGGTCTTGTGTTTTGTGTAGGTGAAAGATAAAACCCCAAATGAGAGGAAGGAAGCATGCTTGGTCCAAAAGAAAAGTTGAAAAACATCAATGTTGGAAAAGCACTTTCAGGGAAGTCCGTCATTTCTTTAACCTGTGATCATAAATTTCCATAAATATACCATTGCTTACAGAACTAGAACCACAAACCGAACCGGACCGGTTAGTTCAATAGGTGAACCGGTCAGTAGTCTAATTCGGTTCAACCATTGGGCTGTGAACCAGTTAAAACCAGGAAAACCGTGGTTTAACTGGTTGGATCGGTTTCATTTTTTTATCCTTCTAACTATTATCTCGCGCTATTTTTTAGGGAAAAATAAAAGGTTAAAGACCAAGATGAAGAGAAAAGTAGGTAAAGAAAGAACAAATCTAAAACAAAGAAGATGATGAAAAAAATTATTTAAAAGGATATACTAATTATAGGAAAGAAGATATCATTGTATAAATATATGCATAATAATTAATACTAATGGATTCTAAGCATTTTTTTCTAAAGATCTTCATTTTTATCTATAGAAGTTTTAAAATATATTAATAAATATTGCTACTAATAAATTGTAATATTTTAATATGGGCGGTCTGACCATTAGTTAAACCCTGGTTGACCTATTAACCCTTGAACATGTGTCGTGACCGGTTCATTACCCGGTTCGATTTTTCATTCCTTGTAAAGAACATCCCTATCGATGATCAACATGTTTTCATGATTCTATGTGATTTAAGATGAAATGATTCGGAATTGGATTGAATTGTGGTGTTATTTGATATGTTTATTAGCTTGGAAGCTTAGAAATTAAAGTCTGTGCATGTATATTTTAATTCTGGTAGCTGATATCTGAAGCAGAGAAAAACGTTTTGTGCCACGGCCAAAATATCTTGACCGCGACCAAAACAGCTTAGAAAATTGTGTGACATGGCCAAAAGAGGCATAGAAGGTTTTGGTCATGGCCAAAACAAATGTTAGAAAAAAACCACACAGACGCCTTTTGGCTACGGCCAACACATTTTTGGCTGTAGCTAAAATAGTTCAAAAGGTTTTGGGCCAGGACCAACCCATTTTTGGCTGTGGCCAAGAATGGTCTAGAAAGTTTTTGGCCACAACCAAGTTTCTCTTGGCTACGGCCAAACCTTGACAGCATTACTTAAAAACCTAAATCCCTAACTTTCTTCCTATTTTCTTTCCCCTTAGCGCCACGATACTTTGTATCCCCTCATTTCTCTCTTCCTCTGTGTTCTCTCTCTCTCTCTCTATCCCCCATCCCTTGTTCTCTATTCCACACTCCCTCATTCCATCTTCTCTCATGCTCCCTCTACTCTCAGATATGTGATTCTCATATCTGAAGTTTTCCTTTGTCCACGCGATTTGTGTAAAGCTTGCCTAGTCCTGTTTGATTTCTCCTCTCTTTGGTTCTTCCTTCCAATCTTAGAGGTAACTTCATCTGTTAATCAGTTTGTTAATTTTGATTTTGGGTAGTTTTGAGAGGACATTTTCATAGTAGTTATAGAATAGGCTTGAATATGGGTGCCTTAGAATGACAATGCATCTGGTTTTGAATTGTTATAGGTAATTTTACTTGAGCTTGAATTTGGAAATTGTTTCGACATGTTTTCACAGCACCAAATGCATTCCAATATCAAGAACTCTTATTGGTTACTTGTTTTCTTCTTTAGCTGCACATTTTTAATAAACATGACATTTGTGTTGAGCCAATAATGAGCATGTTGCCTATGAAACGCGAATCCTAATTGGGTTTTACGGACTAGTTTGTTGTTGCATTTTATAAATCATGGACTTTACAATGCTTGATAAATGGTTGTTTTGCAATCTACTAAATCATTCCTTTTGGGGAATTGACATACAATTTTTCATCTCTTATTACTTGTGGGAAAAACCCCTTTTTGCAAAAGGAGCCACTAGATTTCAGAGCAATTTGTTTGTTGCATGATACCAAAAGTTTTACACTGTTTTGAAAATGACACTTGGCTTGACTCTTTGACTCATTTGCTTTTGAATGCACCATGTGTAAATTATAATCTTTGGGTTGTCACAATAAACAGAGTCTCAAGTTAACTAGGCCTTAACTATAACACATTTTTTACTTGGCACATCAATAGATTTTCAAAGCAGTGAGGATATGGTTTAGGCTGGAATTTTGATTGGTGGATTGGTATTAGTTAGAAGATAAGTTTAGGGGGATTTCTTCTACTTTAGCTTAAATTTTCTTTAGTTTTAAGATTTTTCTTTCTAGTTTTATTTTAGGAGATTTTATGTGTTTCTGGTCACTCTGAACTCTGGTTTTTTGTATTAGTCTCAATACCAGTCAAGAGAACTACTAATAAGACAGGGCTTAAGGCCATTGCTGAGGCTAAGGCAAAGTTAGTAAAGTGACCTCTTTTGCAAGAGTGTGAATTCCCTTTCACAGTCTCCCATGACTTCTACGACATTACCACCAAGACATATCATTTGAACAAGCTCATAGAGGCCAAGACAGATGGCAATCTGCAAATAGTCTAGGAGTTCTATGCTAATTCCTGTGTTTGGAGTGTTTGGCAAGGTATTAAAACTTAGACCGGGCATTAAACTGGTCGGGGTATTGGGTTAAGGGTCAGACGGGGCCAAATCGGAGCTAACTTGGGACCAAACCAGTGAGAAATTGAAAATTTTAGACTTATAGTATGAAATTCTAAACAAAAAATTTAATTTTTTTTTTAAAATATGAACCTGGACCGGACCAGTTTACCGGCCGGTTCACCGGTTTCCAGATCGAACCGGCCGGTCCGGGTTCAAGAAGCTGGGTGTTTGGTGATTTCCACTTCGGGGAGTGAACGTAGACTTTATCCAGGATGGTTTCAGGCAATACGTGTCCTTACCTGTTGTAGAGAATTGTAAGTATCAGTACTGTTTGTATAACGTAAAGGACATTCCTAAAGATGAGATCTCTTAATTGCTGGATTATGACGGAGAGGTGTCTTGGTAGCTAGGCTTCAAAAATATTTGCTATGCACTCAATTATCTGTGGCAGCGCGCATTTGGTTGCATTTTAGAAAAGACTACTTTTAGCCCTCCTCCAACAGACACCGCCTCCTTAGGGACCAAGCTCTCCTTATCTACCTTCTCATGAACAAGGAACCAGTAGATATTGGTGATCTGATTTACAAGTCTATGAAAGATCACATTCATGATCATATAGGCTATCTCATGATCCCTCATCTTATTTTTGCTTTATGTGATTCTTTGGGTGTTCCAGCCATCTCAACTAATGTGACCTTTAAACCAATCCAAAAATTCCAATATAAAATCATCAAACCGAAGGTGGCTCAATAAGATCCAGACACCTAACAACCTTCTGATGACTTAGACATTGATATCCTTGGTATACCTTTTCAATCTCACCCTGAGCAGGGTCAGCCCTCTGGTGAACCTTCCTTGTCTCAACCCTAACCGATAATGCACCAGATCTTCTCTATGATACAAAACATTGATGCCAATATTGGCCAATGCCTTTCCACTTTGCATGATCATGGGGCCAAACTCAACTACATCGAAGCATTCATTGCTCAACAAGCTTAGGGAACTATAGATGATGATGATGGGCTGATGATGACGACGACGACGGTGATGGTGATAGTGATGGTAGAGCTGAGTATAGGGATACTATTGGTTCAGATTAACTGATGTAGTTGGATGTTTTTTATTTTCATAATTTGGAGTTTTGTGACTATTTTCTCTTTTGCTAGTTTTTTGTTCAGTTATTACTCATTGGATACTATTTTCTTTTCTTTGGTTGTTTTATCTTCTTAGATTTTTGATTCTTTTGTGCAATACACATATCCCCATCATTTTCATGCTTCTGGCTAGTAGTTGTATCTATTTTTAGTATAAGTCATGTGTGTACCTTTTGTGCTTGAATATTACCCTTCATTTTTCATCTGTGATAGTGAGGACACTGTTTCGTTTAAGTTTGGGGGTGTTTTTGAATGTCTGTATGCATTTTGACAAGAGTTTAAAGTTTGAAAATGTTTTTTGTTTCTTGTCTTCTGGCACAAAAATAGAGTTAGATTGATTAATTATCTCTGGTGGTGAATGCGTGATCTAGTGATAGAAAGGACATTTGGATTTTATGTTTTCTAGGAAAAAGATAGTAAATATTTTTAAATGCTTGGTTTTCATTTTAAAACTTATTTCCTAACAATTTTAGGAATAAACATCATGCACAAGAGTTGGAAATGATTTGAATGCTTTTGTTAGGAGATTTTGTAGCAAATTGGTGTGTATAATCTTTTCTCATTGAAGGGCTTTTGAACTTGCATGAGAATCTCTTGAAATGAATTAGTGATTTCACATATTTTTGAAAAATGATTTGGGTATTCTTTTAAATATTTTTATGCCTTTTAAGCCTACCAATGAAATTAGATCCATTTGCACCCCATTTGAGCCTTAAAAAATTGTTTCTAAATACTCGCTTCAAATTTTAACCTTTATAGCCCTAAAAACCATGAATTACCTTTATCTTGAGATAAATGATGATTTGGTGATCATTATTGGTAGTAAGGATTGGTATAGTGGTTAAAAAGGGGGGTTGTTAGCAAAAAGTTGGATATAAGGAATGTAATACATGATAGTTAGCTATGGGTACTGTGAGTTTAAAAGGAAGAAGAAGAAGTAGTTAAATCCAATAAGACTTGCAGTGCAAAGAAATCAATTTGAGATAAGTTTGGGGGAGTGTTTATGCTTCTCTAAAGAAATTTTTGTGAATACACTAAGAGGAATTATGCATTGTCATATTATCTCAAGAACTTTGAATCCTCAATTTCCTCATTCTTTAAGCAGCTTAACCATTGGCCACATTACAACGTCATAAAGTCCCATTGATTTTGAAGTTGTGTGAAATGATCTATTAGTGGAGAGAGAGAGGAGAATGTAGGAATATATAGCCCTAATATTGAGGTTGTTTTATACACATTGAAGTGTTGCATTTGATCTTGATATCTGTAGGAAAATTGTTATCTAATTCTCCTCACACACACATTTTGTGAGTTGTTTGGAAATTTGTTTTTAAATTGTGAACAATGCATTCCTTTATATTTTATCGTTTTTCTTATTGAACATTACACTTTGAGAAACCAATGAGGAAATCATCATGCATATATACTAAGTCTAGGATTAATTACTCGAGCTCTTTATTCACTCAACTGGTTTTACTCAAGGACAAGTAAAAATTCAAGTTTGGGGGTGTATTAAACTCATGAAATTCTTGTCAAACTGGCACATTTTGCCTTAAATTTTCACACATTTTAGTGAATTAATGAGTATCGGGGAGTGTAAATGTGAAGGAAATGTGCCTAATGCATATTTGATGTAACAAGAGCACAAGTATGTGGTTGTGTATGAATATCTTATCAAGTTCATCAACTGTGGGATTTTATGGATTTTTTTTGTGCATATAGGACAACTGTTAAGCCACATGTGAAGCCAGAGAAAGCATAATTCAATGAAAAGAAGGTGGAATGGAGTCTAAGAAGCCATTTGTGCCATGGGAAGAGCAAGAATAGATCAAAATAGACCTTGGTTGCAGTGGAGCTTCAACTCAGAAGCTTGGCTGCAGCTAAGGCCCTTCAACAAGCTTGGTCGTGACCAAGGCACCTCAAAAAGCTTGGCCGCGGCCAACACATGGATAGAAACTTGTTGTCCATTGCCAAGGCCCGTGATAGCAACTACGCGTTTTGATTTCCAGGGCCTATAAATTCAGGATTTAGGGACCATAATGCCATCTTCCAGATCTGAAAAACCCTAGGAGGGGACTGGGACACTCCTCTAAACCTGGGAGTGCTACAAATCAAGGGAAATCAAGTGGAGCTTGAAGATTTGAAGAGATTCAAGCTACTTTTCCTTGGTTTTGCCTATTTCTTTCCCTTTCTTCTCCATTTTATTGATATGGCCGTATTTGTTATGCATTTCTATAATCATTTTCTGAACATGAGCAGCTAAACTCTTCATTTTAGGATTATTTTGAACCTTTGTTTTGATTAATACTTAGATCTTCCTCTCTTTATTATATGAATGATATATATGTGTTGATTTTATCCTATGCATAAAGCTTTTGAATGTTTGTCCATCATTTATATTGTGTTGTTCACTTTGTTTTGACTTGAGAAAGCAAAATTTGGGTAAAGAACTTGATTAAAATCATTCTTGACTTGAAATTTATTTGATAAATGGATGGATTGTTAGTGACATAGAGATATAGTCATTGACCTAACATTGTCAATGTAGATTGATGCTGAATGTATATTCTCATTCAATTATAGCAAGAGATTGTGCATATTAATTGAGTATATAAACTTGGTTCTGACTTGAGAAAGCTTAACTAAATATCTTTGAACCTTAGACAAACACATATAATCATTGGAAACATTAAAAGAGAGGAACTTCATCTAGATTTTATGAAATGCAAAGGGGATAAATAATCTTAGATTCCATATCATATCTGATTTTTACAAATTTAGTTTTCATTATCTTAGAAACAGATTTTACACTTTCCTATTCTACATCAACAATCACTACAAAAAAAACGTGATTTAGTAGCGGTTAAAAATGGGTATTCGTAGCGGTTCTAACCGCTACAAAATAGGTTAGTAGCGGTTTGAAAAACCGCTACTAAATCGTACGTTGCAAACCGTTTTGTAGCGGTTTTATAAAACCGCTACTCAATCAAAAATAACCGCTACAACCTTTGTAGCGGTTATCATTAACCGCTACAATACCCAGAGATATTTGTAGCGGTTATATAACCGCTACAAATATAAAAAATTTTATTTACAGCTTAAAAAAAGAATTTTTTTTGTAGCAAATATAAAAAATTCAAAATTTGTTGGCGGAAAAAAAATGACATTTTTTATTTGTAGCGGTTTTAAAAACCGCTACTAATTTTATGAAATTCAAAATTAGTAGCGGTTTTAAAAACCGCTACTAATTTCATGAAATTTAAAATTCGCGCCAAAAAATTTAAATTGATCCGTAAAAAGGCCCGTTATTTAGTAGCGGTTTAATAACCGCTACAAATATTTAAAATTTTTTTCATAAATATACGATGATTTTTTTTTTCTGTTTTTTCAATATT
This sequence comes from Inga oerstediana, assembly GCA_963210345.1. Taxonomy (NCBI): domain Eukaryota; kingdom Viridiplantae; phylum Streptophyta; class Magnoliopsida; order Fabales; family Fabaceae; genus Inga; species Inga oerstediana. Next base: position 62,520,912 of record OY723408.1, read on the forward strand.
ATATTAAATAGTTTATTTTGTTATTATTTTATCTATTTCAATTAGTTTATTATTTAATAGTTTAACTTATTAATAAATAAAAAGGAAAAATGTAATTGAATAGGATTAGTATAAAATTTATATTAATCATATTATTAAGGATATGTAGGTAATAAGGAATTATTATGTTTTCTAATATAATGTAATTGTGTATGAAAAATAGATGAAAATGAGATAGAGTTATGATATATCTAGAAAAAAAAAATAGTTAGAATAAATTTTATAGAAAGGAAAGAAGTATTCTAAAAAAAATTGAAAATCTTGTTACCATATTTGATCGTATTATTCAGCTCCTCTACTCATACGAAAGAAGTTGTAAATGAGAGGAAATGAAAGAAAGATAAGGTGAAAAGAAATTGGGGAGTGTTTGAAATGAGTTGTGATAAGGGTATTTATAAGGATCCACGTATTATTTGTAGCGGTTAATGTAGCGGTTATTAATTAGTAGCGGTTATTTATATTTTTGTAGCGGTTTAATATTCATCGTGCTATTTGTAGCGGTTAATGTAGCGGTTAATGTAGCGGTTATTAGTTAGTAGCGGTTATTTATATTTTTGTAGCGGTTCAATAACCGCTACAAATATTATTTTCATTTTATTTTAAATTTTTTTTTACATTTTATTTTAACACAAATTTTTTGCATTTTTTGTAAAGGCAAATTTTTTACACTTGATTTTGATCACAATTTTTTTTTAAAATTTTTTTTTACATTTTATTTTAACACAAATTTTTTGCATTTTTTGTAAAGACAAATTTTTTACACTTGATTTTGATCACTCATCGTCGCCATCCCTACAGAAATTTTGTAGAAAAATTATTGTTATTGATGTATTATTAAATTTAAAAAATTTAATTGAAATGACGTGGACTTAAAAAAACTCACCCCAGTAGAGGTAAATTGTCATCGCCTTCAGGGAAGTAGTTTTCAAAATCAGCTGGCTGAAATGGCTCACTCTCGTAGGCGATGTTATCGCCTTCACCCATGTCGTAAAGGTCTCTTGGCTTTAAATGAACGACCATGTGCCAATCCCTATGCCTCTCGTCCTCGACATAATAAACCTGATGTGCCTCTGAAGCTAGAATATACGGCTCATCATCTTGAGAAATACCAGTATGAATCGGGCGTGAGAAATTGACTGATGTGATCACTAGGTCGTCAGTTGTCAGTCCCCGAGAAGTAGTGGTATTTGCCCAAAAATACTTGAACAGTGTCACGGTGAAACGGCCTTGATAATTAAGCTTGACCACATCAAGAAGCTTGCCATAGTAAGGGACGCCTCCGAACTGCATGTTGGCGTCACTGCTGCTCGCATAACTCCTTGTCCCAAATGTGCCATAAACACCCGAATTCTGTGTTTGCAATCCTTGATCCCGTGAAACCGTGCAAAACTTAAAACCATTGACATTGTATGCTGTAAACCGTTTTGCATGATCAAGAGGGCCGATTGCGAGAGCTCTGAAATCTGGTGATTGTGGGTTGTGGTCATTTAGTATTCTGCGTGCAAACCAGCTCGGGAATTCTCTGTGGACCCTCCTATCAACTTCCGAGGATGTCTGTGTACGGATCCTGAGCTGACGCTTGACATGACTTCTGAATTCCCTGCAATTAATAATGGAAAGACGTTAGTGAAATGAAAGTGATAAATGTTACGAAAGATATCGATCGAATAACATACATGTGAGTGTACAATTCTTACCGTATGAAAGGCTCAACTTAAGTGCAATTAATCAAGACATGTCTATGTGCTTGGAACTTCTCAGTTGCTGTTAGTTTGAAGTTCTCAGTTGCTCCAACTGGTTTACCAACATGAGGGATAAATTCTCCTGATGTCGGAGCAGGTTCAGGACAATCGTCAACACGAGGCGGGCGGTTGAAAGCCGTCTCAAGATCATCAAAATACCTTGAGCAAAAATATAGCACCTCATCCCCTATATAGCCTTCAGCTATAGAACCTTCTGGCCACGCCTTATTCCTCACGTAAGATTTTAATTTCCCAAGGAACCTACAAAGTACATAAGAGAAAATTGATATAAAATGATGAAAAGGACGACTAGCAAACATTAAATACAGACAATAAATGAAAGCACATATTTAAAATGAGTACCTCTCAATCGGATACATCCAACGATATTGTACTGGTCCAGCGAGCTTTGTTTCATGAACGAGGTGGACTGTGAGGTGAACGATCACAGTAAAAAAGGACGAAGGAAAGATCATCTCCATGTGATAAAGCGTAAGAATGATTTTCGACTGCAGCTGATCGAGCTCCTCAACAATCAAAACCTTAGAACACAACTTCCGAAAGAAAGAACAAAGTTCCACCAAAACGATGGAAACATCGGGAGGAAGTGTATTCTTTATAGCCAGAGGGGGTAACTGCTGCATAAGAACATGTGAGTCGTGACTCTTCAGGCCAACAACCTTTCGAGCCTGCAAGTCGACACATCGAGAAATGTTGCTTGAATACCCATCAGGAACTTTTAATTTCTTCAACGTCGCGAGGAACACATCCTTGTTCGGTTTTGTGAGGGTAAACTTTGACGGTGTAAATCTGTCATGCTCATCTGGCCAAGCGTCTTCACGAACTCCCATGTCGCATAAATCTTTCCTAGCTTGAAGGTGATCTTTTGTCTTGCCGGGTTCGTTAAGCAACGTATACAGCACACTGTCGCAAACATTCTTTTCAATGTGCATTACATCAAGGCTGTGGCGAAGTAAATTAGATCTCCAATATGGAAGGGTGAAGAAAATACTTATCTTCTTCCACTGCTGAGGCGCCGAAGTCCTGCGCGTCTTTTGGCGAGTTTGTGCTGAATCGTCGCTTTTTCCAAACTCGAAGTCAACATGCTCAAGCTGCTGTAAGATATCTGTACCGGACAAAGTCTGAGGTGGTCCTCTTTTCTCTGGTTTCCCATTGAAGCGATTCTGTTGCAATCTGAACTTATGCGTTCCATCAAGAAACCTCCGATGCCCCATAAAGCACCACTTTCGGCTGTGGGGAAGGCGCAATGGGTCAGAGTCGAAATTGCAAGCTGGACACGCCGAACCAGTATGCACATTCCAACCAGATAATGTGCCAAGGCCAGGAAAGTCACTGATCGTCCACATCAAGGCTGCACGCATGTTGAACAAAGTCTTGCTGTGAGCGTCGTACGTCTCCAAGCCGACATTCCACAGGTCAAGCAATTCCGCAATAAGCGGTTGGAGATACACATCGATGTCATTGCCCGGTGCCTTTTTGCCTGGAATGATCATAGACATAATGAAAGAGCTTTGTTTCATACACATCCAGGGGGTAAGTTGTAGGGAACTAAGACTACCGGCCAAATGCTATAACTTGTGCTAAGATTCCCGAAAAGATTGAAACCGTCGGTCGCCAACGCAAGCCGAACATTTCTGGGGTCAGTCGCAAAATCTGGAAAGTCGTTGTCAAACGTTTTCCAAGCAGCTGCATCCCGCGGATGTCTTAATTTACCGTCTTCATTTTTATCAACGGCATGCCACCTCATGTGCTCAGCAGTTTTAGACGACATAAATAATCTTTGTAGACGAGGTTTCAAAGGGAAGTACCTGAGAATCTTTGCAGGTTTCTTCTTCTGCTTTTTCCCCTTCCGAATTGTCTTGTATCTCGATGTTTGACATCTCTTACACGTCTCCCTGCTGGAATCGTCTCCCCAATACAGTATACAATCATTTGGGCACGCATCAATCTTTTGATAATTCAACCCCAACCTGTTGATAATCTTCTTGGCCTCGTAGAAGGTTGTGGGAATCTCGGCGTCGGGGAATGCATCTTGTAATAAGTCGAGCAACATCGACATTCCCTTATCTGTGATCCCACACAAGCACTTGATATGATACAATTTGATCAAGAAAGATAATTTAGAATATTTGCGACAACCTTGATATAAAGGACGATCTGCCTCATCCATCAAGCTGAAAAAATCCCGAGCTGCTTCATTCCCCATAAAAGCCGGCTCAGAGCCGTGCACTTCTTCGTTGAAGTTGTCGCCTTGAAATCCAAACGCATCACGCACAGCATCATTCACAGGATCATCTTCATCTACTTGAACGCCTACTTAAGAACTTCGAGGAAGAGCCTCGTCATATCTAATGCCGGCCTTCTCACCATGAACTACCCAGAACGTATAGTCCTCAGGGAAAGGCTTCACAAGCAAATGTTCCTTCACAACATTTCGTGGATGCCACTTCTTGAACTTGCATTTCCGACACGGACAGACGATCTTGCCGTTACAGCTGGCGTGAGTGAATGCGAACTCTAAGAAACTGTTTAATCCGTACAAATATTCAGGAGAATTGCGCGGCAACCTTATCTATGATTTATCCATAGCTACAAGTGAGAGAGAAGAAAGTATAGAAAAGAAGATGAGTGAGAAGATAATGACGAATGCCTAGAACCTTATATTCTGAAAATCCAATGTTTATAATTTTGTAGCGGTTATTAAACCGCTACACCAACCGCTACAGAAATTCCAACGTTTATAATTTTATAGCGGTTATATATATAAAACCGCTACAGTTATAAAATATTAGTAGCGGTTATATATATCAAACCGCTACTAATATTCAAGCCGTTAATTGATGGGAAATTCAAAATGTACTTCTTGAGTATTAGTAGCGGTTATATATATAAAACCGCTACTCGTGTTCAACGTATTAGTAGCGGTTATATCTACTAAACCGCTACTAATATTAAAGCCGTTGGACATTAAATATAAAAATAATTTTCTAATTTGTAGCGGTTATACATAATATAACCGCTACAAATGTGCACAAAGGAGGCAAATTTCAAAATTCAAATGTTTTGAGTGTTTGTAGCGGTTATTAGTGTATAACCGCTACAAACCTATATATTTGTAGAGGTTTCTGAACCTAAACCGCTACAAATATATATGTAAGTTTGTAGCGGTTATGAGTTTATAACCGCTACAAATATATATCTTTGTAGCGGTTATACACTAATAACCGCTACAAACACATATATTTGTAGCGGTTTTAACTGAAAACCGCTACAAATATATATATAATTTATTTTTTTTAAAAATTTAGATATAAATCATTCATAAATTACTTCAAAGCGATCTAATAATATAAATATAATTATATAAAATAGAATAATAAAATTCTATAATAAAATCTCATAAATATTTACAAATGTTTAAACAAAAGAAAATGTCCTAAACTAAGGAGCTGGGGGCTGATCCTCTGGTGCTCCCTCAGGTGGGGCTCCCTCAGATGCCGCTGGATCGGGCCTCTGCGCAGACTGAACCGCACCATCGTCATCAGCAGGAGGAGGAGCTGTAGCAGGAGGAGTAGTACTCGGGACGACGTAGCGAGGGACAGGGGGAACCGCTGGATGCTGCTCGTCCGGGAATAGACGACTCCATGCTCCCTCAAGCATGTTGTTCGCGATCTCACGCCACTGCGTCTGCTGAGCGTACATCATATCTGCATGCATCTGCAGCTGCTGCTGCTGCATCTGCTGTATCTGCTGCATCTGCTGCTGCTGCTGCGCTATCTGCTGCTGCGTCTGCTCCAAATCTGACCGCAGCTGGTCAAGAGACTCATCCCTCCGACGTCTGACCCCTCTAGAGCTGCCAGCCTCAGAGGCGGCGCTCCTGCCGTAGACCATGCTGGGTCTGGCACCTATCCCCATACCCCGCACGCGTCCGGGGTGCTCAGCCTGAGCCAGACCCGCCTTCAAAGGAGCCGTCGGGTCCACTGACCCTTGTGACTCCTCAGGCTGGGTCTGTCGCAGCTCAGCCTGCGACTGCTGCATCCGCTCCTGCCATTTTATGAAACAATTAATAATTACAATTTTTCATTATTAACTTGGTTTTATAAAAAATATAATAATAAAATAACTTACAATGGCCGCCTCTGCCTGCTGAGAGGTCGCAGTCCCGTCACGGTGTCTGTGTGTGATGGCGTACAGCTCCGCATAGTCCGTCTGACGGTTCTCCTGCTGTGCCTTTGTCTCCTGAAACAATTACAAAACAATTAGTATTATGACATAATCAGCTAAAAGTAAGTGAAGCACTTGAAAAGTTACCAGCTCGCTGTAGGTCACAGCAAAGGTCTTCGATCCTGCTGTGTGATGGATCGTCTGCTGCGCCCGGATCTCGGTGTTCCTCTGAGAAAGCTCCTGGAAAAACAAATAATTAAATGTATTATAATTTAAAATTAAATACAAATTAAATTGAAATTATAATTTAATATTTAACAATTACAAAATTATATATCAAAAATATAATAAATACATTACCTGCGCCTGAGGGCTCCTCCTGAACTGGACGAAATGCGCCCAGTCGTTCGGCGGCACGCCGTCCGGGACGCTCTCCTGCAGTTGCTCCAGAGGCATCGTCCCGTCCCCATCCACCCTGTGGAAGAGACGGTTCCTCCTATTCCTCCAGGCGTCGCCCATCTTCACGAGGGCGTACCTCTTCCGGTTGGCCCGGAGGGCAAACCGCAGCTGAAAAAAATACATTTAAATATCAATACTTATAAAAACCATAATTTAAAAAAAATAATTAAATAGTTTTAATTACCTGAACCACCTCCTCCCAAGCCTGGTCCTTCGGCCCCTTCGGAATGTGCCTCCACGTCGGGAAGTGAAGGGGGAACCGCATCCAATTCGATCCCAGGTCGCTCAAGAAGCGGTTGAGCAGGTGACCCCCATTGTGGATCGGCTGGTCAGTGCCCTTGTTCGATGGCACTATAACTCGCAGGGACCGGTCCATGCTGTTCAGACCGGCCACATCCAGCCTCCTCGTCGACACGTTCCCCTGCTCATCTGCACAATTGACCGCACGTTAGATAAATTATAATTCAAAGTTAACATTTATAATTTAAATAAATAATTTACTAAATTAAAAAATTAATTTACCTTCGACCTACACCTCAAACCCAGTGGACCGCGAAGACGACCCTCATGGGTTGTTCTGCTCCTAAGCGTCCTCCTCATCGAGGAACCGCTCCATCTCCCTGAACCCCATCGGGATCTCGAACTCCTCCTCGTTGAGGAAGTCCTCAACGCTAATCTCTGGCCTCTCCACCTCAGGCACCTCTGCTGCGGTCGTCGCCTGTGGGATCATCTGCGGTGCCTGTGGGGGGATGGGCTGAGATGCCGTGGTAGCCCTGCCTGCGCGCTGCCCCCTCCCTCTGCCCCCTGCCCGGCTGCTGCCACCCCGTAAAGTCGGTCTGGGGACCTCAGGGGCCTTCCCCTTATCCTGTTCTGAAGCCATATCAACTGTACAAATAAAAAAAAAAAATTAGTCCATTATTATGCAAAAATATAATAAAAATACCAATATAAATAAAAATACGTGTTATATACGTACCTCAAGTGCGAATACTGCGGAATACTGACCAAAAACTCCTATAGAGACGTCTGAACGCTCAAATCTCGAAGAAATCACTCAGAGAAACCTCAGGAAACAAAATGAGCAAAAGGAGAAATGAAGGAGATGGTGGTTTAAATAGGCCAGATATTAGTAGCGGTTATTAAAATAACCGCTACTCTAACCGCTACAAATAATTAAATTTGTAGCGGTTTTACAATAACCGCTACAAATCTTCACAACGTTTGAAATTCTGTAGCAGTTATTGCCCAAAACCGCTACAAATTTGGAGTCTCCTGAAATTCTGTAGCGGTTTTTGCCAAAAACCGCTACAAAATTCTGACCTTTGGTATTTTGTAGCGGTTTATGTGCATTAACCGCTACAAAATAACCGCTACAAGTTTTGGCGGGAATTTCGAGCCAAATTTGTAGCGGTTTTTTGTAGGAAACCGCTACAAATAATCTTGCCGCTACAAATTTGTAGCGGTTTAGTTAAAAACCGCTACAAATACTATAATTTGTAGCGGTTTAATATAACCGCTACAAGTCCACCACTACAAAATACCTTTTTTTTTGTAGTGAATATATTTTGGCTCAACTTGATTGAATACACTATAACCTTATTGCTTGATTTTTTTTGTTAAAACAAATCCTCGTGGGAACGATACTTTACTTATCACTTTATTACTTGGCGCGACCCGTGCACTTGATGTGGCGAACAACCAGGTCTTATATTTAGGATCGGAATGAATAGTATGCAAAGTACATAGGCTTTGTTTGAATGTTGAGTTCAATCCTGACCATTGGTGGCTTTAAGATTTTACATTAGATTTTCATCCCAACGTATAAACTATCAAAGTCATGTCCATATATATATATATATATATATATAATGTGTGTAATTAAACTAAGAAAATCAAGTAGTAAGGTATATAAGATTTTGGTCCATTATACTACTTTCGGTCCTAAATATAAAACCTAGTTTATTTTTCTTGGAAAGATTAAAGAAGTGAGATAAGTTACTTAATCATATTATATGTTGTGTATGATTAAATTATACATAAGTTTACAAGTCAGAAAAATTATTTTGGAGAAAAATATAAAAGTAAATACTTTAAACTAATTTAATTAGCTTCCTTCATCTCACAAAAAAGTCAACTGAGTCTTATATTTATGAGCGGAGGTATTATTGGTTTTAAATTTTGATACCTACATATCTACCTAGCAAAAAGGTGTATAGAGGTGCAGATTTTGATGTATTAGAATTTAAAGAAGTCCTAGATTGATTAATTAAAAAAGAGATTAAATTTTGATGGAAAGACAACTTTGAACATACACTACGAAAAAACACTTAATTTCTTATAGAATTTGTCATGAAATATTTTTCCGTGGCAAATTTCGTCGGAAATATTTTCAATAGAATTTATTCCATGGCAAAATTTCCTACATAAAAATATTATGTGGCAAATTCTGTCATTTGCCACGGAATTAGTCATGAAAATTTCCTTGGCTAAGTTCGCCATGAAATTTTCCATGAAAATTTATGTGGCTAATTCCGTCGGAAACATTAAAAAATATTATTTTTTAGATAAATTTAATTATTAAAAAATTTATATATGTATAAATTATTATTTAATAATTAATTTTAATTAAAAATAAAATTTAAATTCAGGAATTGGACCAAAATATAGTCATATGAAAATTTATTTAAGATTTAAAATTTTTTAATTTGAAATTAATTTATATTAAAAATTATAAGAATATATAAAATTATTTTATATTATTATTACATTTATATTTAGTTTTTGTATAATAATACATATTATGTATAAGAAACAAAAACATTTATAAATAATTGATTATATATAATAAGATTATATATATAATTGTATAATAATAAAACACCAAAGTATTCTAGCCCATTTGATAAGGATCGAGCTTGTACAGACGAGGTCATGGGTTCGAACTAAAGGGAGCCAAGAGGAGTTGCATTTGCAGGAAAAAAGAGGTGGCGACACGTGACGGAGCGAGGTAGCGACAAATGGCCGAGCTGGGTGCCAGTGATAAGGTGACGGCTGTCGGAGTTTCCACATGGCTTTATAAAATTAAAAAAAAATAATTTTGTGACAGAATTCCGTCAGAAATCTCAACAGAATTTGTGACAGAAATTCCGTCGAAAATTTGTGACGGAATTCAATTCATTCGGAATTTCTAATGGAATTCACCATCGGAAGTTTGCAAAGGAATCTGAATTCTGTCGGAAATTGGTTTTTTATGCTATTATCAGCATTCCATCGGAAATCCATTTTTGTCACAAATCCATAGCAAATTCTGTCGGAAACTCTGAATTCCATGGTAAATTCCGTCTGAAATTCAGTGGTTTTTGTAGTGTTATCCTTATGTCTAAAATTTTAAGAGTCACTAATCGGTATCACCTCTCTCTCTCCCCTTCTGTTTTATTTTTGGTAACATTGCATTTAGGTCCCGAGCAAGAGAAAATATGATAAAATGTCTGATTGAAATCTCAAAATTATATTTAAGTCCCGTGAGTCTTTTTTGCAATAAATTTCAATTGTCAGATGCCTATAAATTTGTCAATGGACACCCATGGACTTGTCAATGGTTGCCCATGGACTTATCAGTGGATGCCCCTGTCCTTATTAGTGCAATTAAAATTTATTACAAATAAGTCCCATGGGTACTTAAATTCAATCTTGAGATTTCAATGAACTATTTTGACGTTCGGGACCTAAATACAATTTTCCCTTTATTTTTTAAAGTGTTTGCGTCATCAGTCCAGCGCTGAGATGCTTAAAAGATTTTGTATTATAAAAGTTGTACAGTGTTTATGAAAATCAAAATAATATATACGAATTTTTAAGGCTTACATTAAATATGATAGCTAGGTTGGTGTCATCTAATTAACTACCTAATTAAGAAGGCTATTTCACATAAAAGTGTTAGGCTGCTTTTAGGATCCTATTATCAGCCAAAAACTCTGAACAACCCTATTTTTGATTTGTCATTAATCAATACTTCCTCCGGTCCTAATTATAAGATAAAGTTGACTTTTTTGGAGAAATTAAGGAAGCCAATTAAATTACTTTAAAGTATTTATATTTATATTTATATTTTTTTCTCTAAACTAATTAATTTGACTAATAAACTGATATATAATCTAAAGATACTAAAAATGTAAATACTCTAAAGTAATTTAATTGGCTTCCTTAATTTCTCCAAAAAAGTCAACTTTATCTTATAATTAGGACCGGAGGGAGTACTTTCTATGTACATGTTTTGTGGTTACGGAGTTGGTTAATTAAAGTGCCTTCATTATTGTTGATGACTTGATTTGGGATCAAATTTTGGCTTGCATTATGAAACCATGCTCAAGTAATTTTTTAATTAACATGAAGAATGGTAGCGTGCTATTTATAGACTTACTGAAGCTTGGAATTCCTTCTTTACGTGAAACTTGAAGATAATCAATGTTAGGATAGAAACCAACGTAGGTCAGATCAAATTCTATTCACTTCGATCGGATTAGATTAAGGAAGCTCATTAAGTTATTTTATATGTCATGTATTTTCTAAACACATTAATCATCTTTCTTGATCCATCCTATCCTTAATTATTGTTGAGGAAGCATCAAAAGGAGTAAATTAGAAAAAGATTGCAAATATAAAAAATAGGTCTTGTATTTAAAATCAAGATCAACTCTCCAATAAGTCCTATATTAAGGACCAGAGGAAGTATGTCGTATCTCCAATTGAACTAAAAATTAAATCTTATATTAAGGATAGGAGAAAGCATTAGAAATTTAAAAAAAAAAAAAAATCAAAACCAAGAACATTTGGACCACTAGGACTGGTCGTTTCAAAACAATTATTGACCTTATGTTTGGATTGAGAGAAAATTAGGGGAAAGAAAACTAAGAGGGAAAACTCTCAACAATGATAAATTTTTAAACCATTTTTGGAAGTTTTCCTTTCTAATATCCCCTCCCCCTATTTTCTGCTCACTTTTATCTCTCTCCATCCAAACATAACCTAAGTCTTGTATTGATAATTTATATATGGATGATTGGTTAGTAATATTTGTGTTTAGATAGTCTAAATATGATATGGTAGTCTTGCCCCCCAAAAAAAAAAAAAGAAAGAAAGAAAAGATATGGTAGTCCAAGATGACATGAAATTTTTTTGGACATATACCTTTTTTTTTTATAGATAATTTTTGGATATATACCAAACATCACTTTTACTTACTATTTCCGTCTCCATTTTATTAAAAATCCTCTAGGAAACCAATGTTAGGTCTAGCAAAAATAACCTATCAATTGCAATCCAATGATCCAAAGTTCAAATCCTTGGTGAGAGATTACGACTAGATATCTTGAATGAATTACCTCCAATAAATGCTTGTGTGGTAAAAAAATTCCTTCATCCAAATCAATAGGGCCAAAATCTTAGAACACCTTATCTCTCTGTTTTTTTTACCAGAAAATCCTAGAAACATCTTTTTTTTCTTCTATACATAAAAGTTTAGATGAATTGGATCTAAAGACTCACCAAGGCTAGGGCATGCATCCGTGAACACTTAGAGAAACTTCTTACCACCAAGCCCCAAAAAAAAAAAAAAAAGATATATGGTGAGGTGCCAATCTGACCAAAACACACACATCTATCGACTCTGATTTTCTAAACCAAATCATTATTTAATTTTATGGATTATGCAAGCCAATGATTTTTTTTTTTCAATTTCCATTTTCATGCAAGGCAATACGTACAAAATTAGTTACAAGCCATGTAAATTTGTTCTTAAATCTTAATAAACGCTTCAATTTGTGAATTTTATTTTATTTATTTATTTATATACACTTATAATTAATAAATATTTAATATGCTTCAACCAAAATATATATCTTATTAAAATATTGAAATTCTAGTAGGATATAGTAAAAGTTAAATGTAGTTTATATACATATATATCGTTACTTTACTCTAACTTTTTTTTTCTTTTTTTTTTCTTATTTTAATAACAAATATATTAATATAAACAGTGCCCATTATCAACGCCCCATAACATAAGTTTAAAGAAACTAATTAAAATACTATTTTTTCAGGTAGGACAACTAGAATACTATTGACGATGATGAAAATGCAAACACTCTTATTAAGAGTTGTACAGTATATAAAGTCTTAAATGAAGGGGTTAGCAGAATAGGGAGCTGATTCACTTATGACTTGTTAGCTTGCTGATTGGGAATTCCATGAATACTTTGGCTAAGGCTGCTCTAGCTATAAGCTAAGTACGTAAGCTACAACTTCCTATATATAGTAATTAATTCTTGAAGGAGAAATATTAACTACACATAAATGTTTATATAATTACACACGTTCCTCTACTTACAAATTTCGGGCATGGAATACCTCATGCGCCTTTAGTGCTAAACAACACCATTTTTTTCTCATAAAATATTTTTTATGGTCGTAAATATAAAACCCAGTTGACTATAGTTTATAAGTTAAATAAAATATTTTGGAGAAAAATGATAAATATAAATACTTCAAAATAATTTAATTAGCTTTCTTAATATCTCTAAAAAAATCAACTGAGTTTTATATTTAAGATCGGATATAGTATTAAAATGTCCCTCGTTTTAGGGTGTAGCATCAAAGGCACATAAGGCACCCTGGCCCTTAAATTTCCAGGAGGGGGGATGAGTGTTGTGCCTTTGGTGCTGTTCCCTGCTGGCCCGCCAATATGGGGGCCTTCCCAAGTGTTTTTTTCGTGTTCCTTGTTATCATTAGATTCTACATAAAATGAGTGACATTTTAATATCTTATGGGCAAAAAATGGATATGTTTTCAATTTGTTGTGATTTTTCAAAGATATTTCAGAAAAATGGTACTGTTTTTTTTGTCACTTGAAGCACTGAATCTTTGGAAAACCATAAAAAATTGAAAAAAAACTTAATTTTTTGTCCATAAGATATCAAAATGTCACTCATTTTATGTAGAATCTAATAGAAAAAAGAAACACGAAAAACACACTTGGGAAACCCTAACAGACGTTGGAGGCGCTAGCATACAGTCCGTGTTGTAGTAACATTTGTGTGGATACTGGTAGAGGGAGCCAATCGGAGGTGTTGGTTCCTAGAGATCGAAAACCCTAAATTCGAAAAGGTATGTCTTCCTAACTCTATTTAAATGCCATTAATAGATCCTCAATTGGGATTGACAAAAATTTTAAAATTATTCCGCTGTGCCTGCCAATCTTAAAACACACACATATATATAATGCATGTTGAAAATTTATAAAAATATTGGATAAGACAAGTGAATGCGCAGTGGATTGGTGATGGAGTACTTTTGGATTTTGATTTTATTGTCAACGCGTTTCGAAATGTTTAGGACTACATATATAAAGATATTTGATTGTGACATAATGATTACCATCTGTATGAATAATGTCGGGGTATCTATGTTTTCTTATTGTGATATAGAATAAAAAGTATATAGGCGCGGTTTAAATACTATCACTGGTTAAGACCCAGTTAGGCAGTTTGAAGAAATTAAATAAGCTAAAAAAATTACTTAATATGGCATATTGTTACACGATATCTTTGAAATACCCACGTGTATTATTAGATTATATATCAATACAAGTCAAACAAATTAGTTTAAAGAAAAATAATAAATATAAGAGTAAAATACTTTGACCACCCTTTTGTTTTACCGCCTTAATTACATAGACTTCCTCTATTTTAAAAAATACACTTAATTCAAAAGGTTGGCTCCATTAAGAATCTTCCAAAAAGATTATAAGAAATTCTTTTTTAAATTAAAATTTATATTAAAATAAATTTTATTTACTAATTTTCCCTTTATCATATCAAATCCCTAAGAGTATGTTGGGTTCAATCGCAGTGCATGCATGCAATGGTTATCATGATTGCATTACTAATATAAGAGTGTTTGGTTGCTCTTTAATTAGCATGGTAATAGGGTTCACTATGATAATAATGATTACCAAAAAATTGGTATTCCTCATTCATACCTCCCCCCTATAAAAAAAGTCCAATTCATCCTGTAGTTCATTTGTCTTTATTTCACGTGTCTTTGTTTCACTTGTCTCATTTCACCTATCTCACCATACCCCAACCGCCACTGTTACTACCTCCTCCGCCACCGCTGTCACTGACACCTCCCACTGTCGCCACCCCACAGCACCACTGCCACCATTGTCACATCCACCATTGTGGCTGCTACCACTACCTCCTCCCCATGCCGCTGTTGCCACCCTCGCTGCCGCAACCTCCACCGTTGCCACCGCCACCTCTACTTCCTCCTCCTTCGCCGCCGCCACTGTCACCCCACAATTGCTGCCTCCAATACTACCTCCTCCTACTCCATCCCGTCGTCACCACCCTCCCCCCCACCGCCACTCTCTCCTCCTCCACAACCATTGCTGCCACCTCCTGTCACCACCACCTCTACCATTGCCGTCATCGCCACTACTACCTCCTCCTCCTCCACCGCCATCGGCGCCACTGCTGGCTGCTACCGCCACCACCACCACCTCCTCTTCCATCGTTGAAGCTGTCACCACTTGCCACCACCACCACCACATCACTGTTACTATCACCTCCACCACCACAATCATAGACATCGGACGATCATCGACGAAATAGCGTGATAGTTATTATAAGGCAATGCAATGGCTCTTAAGCATTTTTTTTCTACTAAGATTATATTAAGATTAAAATAAACTTAGTGTGATATATTAATTTTAAATAATTATTTTAAAAATAACTCATTGCACCTTGTTTGAAAATCAAACCAAACACTAGCTCTGTAATTAATATTGCATTGTATTACCATTACATCGCATTGCACTGCACTGCAGAGTGTAATGGGATCAAACCAAATAAGCCCTAATTTATTTTTGAACGTTTGCAAACTTTAGGGAAAAAATTATCAATGGCCGGAAATGTATTATTTATATATATAATATCTTGAACTTATATTATTTATACTATATGATAACAAAAATATATGTTTGAAATATATTTTTATTTATTTAGAAAACCTAAAATAAACATGTTTCAATAAATATGATGAGAAATTAAAATTATAAACTTTTATAAAATATTAGAAATTTTTGAAAATTTATATTAGAATTATTTTTGGATTGTATAATTTTTTTAAACAAATACAAATGTTTAAATAATTCTTATGTTATAGTGGGGCATTTTGGTCAAAAAAGTTTGAGTCAAAATTAACGTCCACTAACGGTTGAATGGATGGAAAAAGAATCTTAAAAATATAAGGGAGGTTTATATGTAACATATTTTGATTTCAATTGAGGTTTATATGATTTTTCAAAATTGAGAGGATGCCTGTGTAATTTAGACAAAACATGGTCGGTAAGGGTATTTTACTCTAAATATAATTACTTTAACTTCTTTAATCTCTTTAAATTAATCAATTAGATCTTATATTAAGGATCATGGTAGTATGTTGAGTTAATCCATCAAAAAAAGTTTTTATTGAGATTTTACGTTAGATTTTCATCCGAACGTTGAAATTATCAAAGTCATGTCCATATATGTGTGTGTGTGTGTTCTGGGTTGATAATGTGTAATTAAACATGATAAATCAATTAGTGATGGTATATAAGATTTCGGTCAAATTATATTAGTTTTGAATTTTGATCTGATCTGCTTATTAGCAAAAATATCTTTGAGAATCAGAGATTTATTGAAGATGATATAAGGTATTTTTGAGGTGCAGAGCTTGAAGAGTCACCAGCCAGTATTATCTGTAGTTTAAAAGAATTTGTATTATAAAAGTTGTACAGAGTTTTGATGAAAATCAAAATACTGTATATATGAATTTTCAAGGCTTACATTAATTTGGAGTTTAAAAAAGGGGCTTACATTAAATATGATAGCTAGGTTGGTGTAACCTAACTACCTAAGAAGGCCATTTCACGAAAAAAATGTTAGGATGCAAAATCTTACGATTTATTCCCAGCCAAAAACGTACAATCCTATTTTGATTTGACATTAATTAATTGTTTCTACGTGCATATTTTGTGGTTATGGATTGGAGTTGGCTAATTAAAGAGCCTTCATTATTGCTGATGACTTGATAAAAAGGCTTGAATATGATGCACTTTGAAAATTTATAATATATTGGATATATAAGCGAAGTGCAAGCGAAGGAGATTGGTGATGGAGTATTTTAATTGGATTTTGATTTTATTGTCAACGTGTTTCTAAATGCTTAGGACTAAAAATATAAAGATATTAGATTGTGACAGAATAATCACCATCTATATGAATTTACACTACTACAAAAAGATTGAAAGGTGGCGCACATATTGTGGCACTTCCTTAATGAAGTGCCACAGCTGCTCATTTAATATTATTTTTATATTTTATGTTTTTTTTTACCAGCTGTGGCACCTGGAAGGGTAGGCGCCACAGCTGGTATGTTCAAGTGTGGGCAGGCGCCACACTTGAGCAGCTGGGTACCAGATGTGGCGCCTGACACGCCAGGCGCCACACTAGCTTCTGAACCATTTTTATTTTTATTTTTAAAATAAGGTCAGGGGTGGAGCCTGCCTAGTCAGGCGCCACACCTGACTCATTTTTAAAAAAAAAATTTTATTTTTGTCAGGAGTGGCGCCTGACCATGCAGGCGCCACCCCTGACCTTTTTTTTTAAAAAAAAAAAATTTGTTAGGGGTGACGCCTGCCTGGTTAGGCGCCACCCCTGATCCTTTTTTATAAAAAAAAAAAATTTGTCAGGGGTGGCGCCTGCCTGGTTAGGCGCCACCCCTAATCCTTTTTTAAAAAAAATTTGGATATTCTATTCCTTCCCCACCAATCAGAACCCATCCCGCCCCACCCCCTTATCCTTTTGTTTTCCCGCCCCCCCCCCTCCCCAATCACTTTCCTTTCCCGCCGCACCCCCATCTCTTTTTTTACCTTTTTCTCTATCTTTAATCATTCAATTCCCTCTCTTATTTTCACTTTCATCTGTGCGTATCTATGCGTGGCTCTCCCCGTCCTTCCATTTTCTTATTTTCACATCTTAAAACTACACCCACACGAGCACACGTCTTTGTTTTTTCCCAACTGCCAACCCCACTCCTGTCCCTGTTATTCTCTTTTCTTTGTATTGTCTATAACTTTTTGGTCCCCACTCCATTTTGTAGCTCAAATTTCTTCCTTCCCTCATTGAAGATTGCGTCACCAACGGCAATTACGTGGTCCCCCACTCCACTGCACTGATAACCTGTAAGTTCAATTTGCGTTTTCTTTTTATTAATATTTTTTTTAGGTTGTTCTGTTTTTTTTTCTTATGGCATGCTTGCGATATGATATGATGTTTTTTTTCCCTGTTACGTGTATTTCTCATTTGAATTATGTACTTTAGTTTTACTTTATATTAGTAAGTTTCTCTTTCACTTTCTATACATCAATAGGGGTGCATTTGCTCATGCAATGATAAACACCAACATTGGAGATTTTCCTTACCAGGTGTTCAATTCTATGTTTTTTCTGGTAAAAAAATTCTATATTTTTGGATTCCCACGATGAATAATTTAGATAACAATTAAGATGTAAAAATATTAAAGTTTCTCATTTACCTGCAGTGATGTAGTAACGAAAAGTGGGAGGTTTGAGTAAAAAGTATGTTCTTATTTGTAAGGTCTTATTTGTAAGGTTAATCAATGGAAGCTTTTTTATAGATGGACCGTTGGACATATCCAAGAATGTAAATATATCCGTTATAAATTTCTTAATTTTTCATGATTAAATTGCCCCTCAAAACATTTTAGAAAATCAGATATATGACAACGAAACATGATTCATTCCTCATCCGACTTCTGGTTCATGATGCGTTTATGGTGGGTTTTCTTTTTTCCTTATTTAATTTACATAACTGTACGTCTGGTCTATATGTTGGTTCTTGTTGGTTACCTTGCCACCTTTTATTTTTGGCCTTTGGTGGCAGATAAGATTCCTGATGTACTAGCTTTGATTATTGGGTCAATTATTGGTTCCAAAGAAGGGTAATGACTCAAAAACCTGATACAATTTAATTATGTCTAGTGAATAAAGAAAATGAGTGCCCCTTAAATTATGTCTAGTGCCAATTAAATTATGATAGGACTTAGCTTGCCGAAATTAACTTTTAAACTTAATTAGATAATCAAATTAACTTTTAATAATACTGCTATTTCTTTTAAAACTTCTTCATATTATTTGTTTTCCAAAAATCAAAAGCATTTATTTAATTAATATTATTTCACGTATTTAATATATATTTGTGTTAGTGCTATTTTGTAGAGGTAAGAAAATAATTTTTTGTATTATCTTATTAAACTATAATAGAGAAAATCCCATCTAAACCCAATGAAAATAGGAAAAATTGAAATCAGGATAATAAATTGAATAATTTGTTAATTGAGTCATTAACTTATTTAAGGATTTTAAAATATGGATAAAATGACTTTAATATATCAATATATATCAATGTTAATATTTAATAAAATAAAATAAAATTTATCTATATTGTTTAACTATAAATATATTAACTAAAACCGTAAGGGGAAAAACATACAATAAGGAGATAATTAATGTTGGGATTAAGCTTTCTTTTTCATTTTATTTGATTTTCTTTATTTTTTTTCTGAATCATATTTTTTGATTTAAGCTAATCATATTTGATTTTATTATATATTGATGTTTATTACACATATTATTATTAAAATAAATAACTTAGAACCTCAAATATTTTATTGATTTTTTTATGTTTAATTTGTGTTTGTAGTTTCAGTTCATCAGTCTATTGAAGCTTCTATTTACGGTATGTTTTTTAAATTTTGAGCTTACAAATGTGATTTTAGTTGAATTTAATAGTTATAATTTGTAGGTGTTCTAATGATTGTTATTGATTAATTGCATAAGCAAAATAATTATTTATATATTCTTAACACTTGTATTTTATTTATTGACTTGTAATGTTTTCTAATAAACTATGATATATTGTGGCAAATATGGTTTCTTTTGTTATGAGTTGTAAAAAATTATTATAATGCCTGCGAATAATCAATGAATTATTTGACAATTTAAACATTCAGTTTAAGACTTAGAAAGCTTCAATTATGAAGATTCATGTGGTGTATGTTATTTTAAATTAAAATTGGTAAGAGAATATAAAAGTAATTAGTAAATGCAATAGTCATACAACTAACCACGTAATTTTTAAAAAAATAGATTAAAGCCCATAGATGGATCGTAAATGGATGTCATCTAATCGATGTTCAAGGGAATATATAGATGGGGTGAAGGATTTTATTACATTTGCAACTGAGCATACAAAAGATCCTGGCAAAATCTTATGTCCTTGCTTATCCTGTTGTTTTGGAAAGCGGATTAGTCAACTTGATTTGCTAGATCATTTAGTGTGTTATGGTATTGATCAAACATATATACGATGGACAAGGCATGGTGAGACCAACGATCCATATGGTGATCGGGTGCATACCACGGGTGGTGCCTCGGATGAATTTGATCAAAGCATGTTTGATGAAGATGATGGTCTTGAAGAAATGGTAAATATGGTTGAAGGGGTGCTTCATAACTGCCCTAACGAATATGAGAAGTTGAAAGGTGATGCAGAGAAACCATTATATGTCGGAAGTACTAAATACACAAGATTGCTAGCAGTGTTGAAGTTGTACAACTTTAAAGCTCGCTACGGATTGAGTGATTCGGGTTTCACCGCATTGCTTGAACTGTTGCAAGATATGCTTCCAGAAGAAAATGTACTTCCTACCAAGACATACGAGGCAAAGAGAATTCTTTGCTCTATAACCGGTATGGGATATGAGAAGATACATGCATGTCCTAACGATTGCGTATTATTTCGAAATCAGTATGCAACGTTGGAGAAGTGCCCTAAATGCAACGCATCTCGATATAGGAAGAAGAAAGGAAAAAGTCCTTTGAAGGTGCTATGGTATTTTCCCATTGTTCCGAGATTCAGGCGACTGTATAGTAATGCAGAGATTGCTAAGCAGTTGACATGGCATGCAAATGAAAGGATTAAAGACACGAAGCTTAGGCACCCTGCAGACGCTCCTCAATGGAAAAAAATTGATCATGAGTACCCTGACTTTGCTGATGAAGTCAGGAACCTTCGCCTTGCACTGTCAACTAATGGAATTAATCCGCACGGTGTTCAGAGTAGCACACATAGCACGTGGTTGGTGATATTTATGATGTTGTCCATGTTAATTTCTGGGCCAAGGCAACCTAGGAATGATATAGATGTATACTTGGCTCCTTTAATTGATAACTTGAAGCTGCTTTGGGATGAAGGCGTTAGTGTGTATGACAGGTACATGGAAGAAAGTTTCACTTTGAAAGCCATGTTGTTTGGCACAATTAATGATTTCCCTGCTTATGGAAATTTGTCAGGATACAGCGTTAAAGGATATGGTGCATGCCCTATATGTGAAGATGACAATCATTCAATGTGACTTCATCATTGTAAGAAAAATGTTTACATGGGGCATCGAAGATTCTTACCATCACAACATCGTTGGAGGAAGTGGAAAAAGCCTTTCAATGGTGATGCAGAAGAAGGTAGCTCGCCGAAGATGTTGACCGGTTCCCAGGTGTATTCCAAGGTAAAAGACTTGGAGAACAATTTTGGCAAACCTTTTGCAAAACAAATCGAGACAAGCGGTTAGAAGAAAAAGTCTATTTTCTTTGAACTTCCATATTGGAAGTCTTTATATGTGAGGCATTTTCTTGATGTGATGCACATAGAAAAAAATATCTGTGATAGTCTAATTGGCACGTTGCTTAATATCCAAGGAAAAAGCAAGGACAATGTCAATTCGAGGTTGGATTTAGTGAATTTGGGAATTAGAGAAGAGTTGGCACCGATTGAGCAAGGGTCTCGTACCTATCTACCGCCAGCGGCATACACTATGTCGAGGAAAGAGAAGAAATTATTTTGTGTGTTTCTGCAAGGAATTAAAGTTCCCGAGGGCTACTCTTCAAATATAAAGAACCTTGTATCGGTAAAAGAGTTGAAGTTAAAGAACCTTAAATCTCATGATTGTCATGTGCTCATGCAAAATTTCCTACCGGTTGGTATACGATCCATTTTACCCAAAAAATTAAGGAACACTATCACGAAACTTTGCGTGTTTTTCAAGTTGAACTGCAGTAAAGTGGTTGATTCAACCAGGTTACAAGATTTGCAAAGGCTGATTGTGTGTACTCTGTGTGAACTTGAAATGTATTTTCCACCTTCTTTTTTTGACATTATGGTACATCTAACTGTACACTTGGTCAAAGAAACTCAATTGTGCGGTCCAGTGTACTTGAGATGGATGTACCCAAATGAACGATTCATGAAAATATTAAAGGGGTCTGTGAAAAATAGATACTGTCCAGAGGGTTGTATCGCTGAAAGTTACATGGTTGAAGAAGCAAGTGACTTCTGTGCTGATTTTCTATCAAATGTTGATCCTGTAGGGATCCCTAAGTCCCGTCATGATGGCTGAAGATCAGGGAAAGGAACAACGGGGAGTGATGTAATAACGATATCAGCGACTGAACGGGACCAAGCCCACTTGTATGTCCTACATAACACTGATGAGGTCGAACCGTATGTAGAAGAACACAAGGATGCTCTCCGATTGGTACATGGTGATAGGAATGAAAATTTATTAACAACAAAACACAATAAACAATTTGCAGGCTGGTTGAAAAATCGTATTAACGATGAGATGGAGAGGAATCCTGATTCAGTTTCCGAAAAATTGAAGTGCCTGTCGAAGGGACCGAGCTTACATGTATTATCTTACAATGGTTATGCAATCAACGGTTACACATTTTATACACAAGACCATGATAAACAGAGCACGATGCAGAATAGTGGGGTAACACTTGTTGCTGATTCTTGGCATAGATCCAATTCTAAAGACACATACCCTGTCTACGCATCAATGTCATACTTTCACTACTACAAAATATTGCTTTTACGACCCTAAAGGACGTCCCTTTTTAAAAAAGGGACGTAAAAAATAAAGGCGGTGGTATTTTTGTAATTCTGAGTGAGATTTGAATAGTTTTAGACGTCCCCTATTGAAAAAGGGACGTCTAAAGTCACTTTAGACGTCCCCAATTTAATTGGGGACGTCTAAAGTTAAATTTTTTTTTTTTTTAAATCAGGAATGCCTTTTGGTCACTTTAGACGTCCCCAATTTAATTGGGGACGTCTAAAGTAAAAATTTTTTTTTTTTTTAATCAGGGACGCCTTTTAACGTCCCTAATATATATTAGGGACGCCAAAAGGCGTCCCTTAAATATCAGGGACGCCACTTTTGGCGTCCCTAATGTTATCAGGGACGCCTAACAGGGATGCCACTTTAGGCGTCCCTAATATGAGTATATCAGGGACGCCACTTTAGGCGTCCCTCATATTAGGGACGCCTAAAGGCGTTCCTGATTTTTTTTTTTTTTTTTTTTTTTAAAAAAAAAACTTTAGACGTCCCCAATTAAATTGGGGACGTCTAAAGTAACTTTAGACGTCCCTTTTTTAATTGGGGACGTCTAAAGTAAAATAAAAAAAAATTAACTAAACAACTTTAGACGTCCCTAAATTAAATTGGGGACGTTAAAAACAATTCAAATCTGTACTGACAGTCTTTATTTGTCAGTTTTATAGATCCACACTCTTCTTTCTCATCAACGCAACCACTACCACCAAACATTTAACTTTTACTTCTTCTTCTTTGTATGTTGTTGTTTCTTCTTTTCTCTCTCTTTATTTTCACCAGATCTGTAATGCTTACCACCACACATTTAACTCTTGCTTCTTCTTTGCTCTCTCTCTTTTTCACCAGATCTATTATGTTTCTTACTATTTTATCTTCTTTCTCTTTTTTTCTTTGGATTTCCCTTCTATTTTATCTTCTAACTCGTGTTGTTATGGTTTGTAGATCGAAACTCCAAAACATGCTTCATGGACACGTTCCCACTGAGAAAATGAGGTACATCTCTCTCTGTTGCTCTTCTCTATTCATTGTTATGAGAAAATGAATTTTAATAATAGAAGGAGATAAGTTTTTCGCAACTGATTCATCTTATTGTTATCATCTTCTGTTTATTAGATTTCAGCTTTAGAGTTATTATTGTGTAGATTTTGGATTTGGAGTTCAGATACTAGATCTATAATTTTATTGACGATGATATGTAATTTCTGAGTTTAAATACTGTTTAGTCCAGATCTGTAATATAAACGAATTTTTTTTTTTAAAAAAAAAAAGCACTTTAGACGGGACTTTAGAAGTCCCCACTTTAAGGTGGGGACTTCTAAAGTGGGACTTTAGAAGTCCCCACCTTAAAGTGGGGACGTCTAAAGTCCCACAGTGGCACTTTAGAAGTCCCCACCTTAAAGTGGGGACTTCTAAAGTGCCACTGTGGGACTTTAGACGTCCCCACTTTAAGGTGGGGACGTCTAAAGTCCCACAGTGGCACTTTAGACGTCCCCAATTTAAAGTGGGGACGTCTAAAGTCCAGATTTTAAACGTCCTTTTATCTACGGACGTTATTGCCATTTTTTACTACGTCGCTCACATAGACGTTCCCTTGTTTTCAGACGTTAAAAGGCCTAAAAAAGGGACGTTAAAAATGTTTTTTGTAGTAGTGTTTGGTGTCATTGAACGCATATGGGAGTTAGATTACTCTATGTTCAGGGTCCCTGTCTTCAAATGTCAGTGGGTTAACAACAACAGTGGATTGCGAATAGATGACTTAGGCTTTGTGCAAGTGGACCTTTCTAAGGTTTGGTATGAAGATGATCCTTTTATTTTAGCAGCACAGGTAGAACAAGCATTTTACATTCCTGATCCTGCTAAGAAGAATTGGTCTATTGTACTTCCATCCAACAAGAATCATCAAGAAGAAGTTGATTTTGAAAGTAATGAATATTTGAATATCAATAATGATGATCCTTCGTTTGAGAATTTGTGGTCAGCAGAGATTGATATAGATGGAGATGCAGATGAAGATGGAGATGGAGATGAACCCCTATACGTGAGACATGATCATAAAGAGGGAACTTGGGTCAAGAGGAACACAATTCTCAATCCAACATGAATTCTGAAGAATAAAATTTTAAATCAGACAAGAAAAAGAAAAAGATAATGATTGCCTTGACTTGTTTACTTGTACGTATGTTTTTATAAATTTCAAAATAATTTGCTTTCGTTAACATACAAGACCATTGTGCACTGATATTTTGATTTGGTTTATTTCACTTGCAGGAGTATGGACTCACCACATGATGACGTTGATAATGTTCCCAGGCACATTGGTAGACAAAGATTTGAGGAGAACGTCAGACGTGGCAGGACAATTATGGCGAGGTTGATCAGACTGAGAAGTAACGGAATCAAGTTACAACTGGAGTGGAATGAAAATGGAAACCCGTTTGGCGAGAACAGTACCTCCTTAAATAACTTCATCGGGACTACAGTTCGAGACAGAGTCCCTATTACAGTTCAAAATTGGAAAATGGTAAAGAAAAGTTATGAGAATGTGATCTAGGCTGAAGTACAGGTAACACCTTAATTATATATTTATTCGGTTTGCTTTGTTTCACTTCATTTCAATCTTACATATTATATATGTTTTTTGACTTGTTTATAGAGTATTTTTATTATTGATGATGATCGGAAGAACTTCGTAATGAGAAAAGCCGGAAAACTTATGCGAAAGTTTCGTTCTGATCTTGTCAAATATTTCTTGAGGGATGATAATTATGATATCATTACTACACCGCCTTATCCATTGTACGAAGGAATCATCACTCAAGAAATGTGGGATGAGTTTATCAGAACACATACAACTCCTGATTTCCTGGTAACATTTATTTGTTTGTCTTTCCTATTACGTGTAATGTACATATTTGTAAGTAACATTTATATATTTATATGAATCATTTTGATCTAATTAGGAGTTGAGCGAGAAAAATCGAGCTAACGCGACCAACATGCCATACCGGTACACACAAGGACCTGTTTCATACGCACGGTTAGAAAGAAAAATGGTACGAACTGATGATTATTTCATTCGTAATAAAAATTGTATGAATATCATTTAACTTTGACTAACTTTGATGTGCAGATACAAGAATCAGGCTCAGATATTACGCAGGTTCCACGACATGATCTGTGGGTAGCCGGTGTCACAAATAAGAAAGGTGAAATTCGTAGTGAGGAAGCAAGAAGAGTAGCCGAATATTGTGTAAGTATTCAATTATATTATGCATTCAATAAATAATTGGCTTTACTTAAATGAACTCCATTTATAATAACTAATTTTCATTGTAATTCTTTTTGGGAAAGCGACAAATGACACAGGAGGATCCTGTGTTGGCGACCTATGTTGGTCGGGACGATTTATTGAGCAGAGCGTTACCAGTACCCGAGTATGATGGTCGTGTTCGGGGTACTGGTTTTGCAGTCACCCCATCAGCATACTTCGGACGTCAGAAGCGCTCGAGTAGAATGATGTTTCCCACCTACGTGACGAGATGGCTAGCTTTAAGCATCAAATGCAAGAACTTCAACAACATATGCGCTACAAGGAACAACGAGAAGAACAATTCACCGAACAAATGCGTTTGATGCAAGAACAGAATGTGTTGTTAACAACGCAAATACAACAGTTGGTCCAGGGTAGGCCAACACCAAATGTTCCGTTCTGTGATAGCCCAAGTTTCAGAGATAGCTGCAATTCCATGCCTAAAGTCCCTTTTCCTTCGGTAATTAATTTCTTTTCTACTTAACTTTATGTTAAATTATAATTAAGCGAATTTAACATATTAACTCTATTTTCCGTAGGGCGAATTTCAATGCAAGCTATATGTCGAGCAAGCATCCAAGCACGCGGTTGCAGTAGGTGTTGCCTACAACACTGGTGAGGATGAGCAAAATAAGGTGGCAGATGTTGTAGGTGGCTATGTTGCTTGGCCAATAGGTCTTATCGAGCCATGTGGAAAAGCCGTTCATTCAAAATTCCCTGCACTTTTCCTTCGAACTTTCATCTCAAACTGTGATTTAATTTTCTGATTTGCGCAGGGTAAGATTTCAAAGTCTTCAACAACACAACCCAAGTCAAAAGCATTGGCCAGCCAACAGAGCAGAAGAAGACATACCTCATATCTCGATCAATTAATATCGATTGCACCACAATTGATCGGTGAGGGAGTAGTGCAATTACGTATTCCAAGACATATCTACAGTGTTGGTGGTCTAGTTGATTATATTACTGCCGAGGTCGTGCAGGAAATATGTGCTCGTGATTGGGTTAGTGCTTCGGCTATCAACATCTGGATAAGGTACTTCACTATCATCGTTTATCACTGTTATTAATATATCTCGTTCCATTTCTTTTGTTTCTCATGACACTGTATATTTTATACCAGGCATTTGGACCAAGACGTTTTAATGGATACACACAGGGTCCAATTCGCATTTGTCAACCCTTTTCTCGTTGGTCATCATGAGGGTAAATTAGATGTAACTGCACAGTCTAATGAGCTGAAAGACTACTTTAGCAAGAAAGCGACAGCAAATACATTATTTTTAGTGCCATATAATACGGGGTAAGTTATTATTGGTACAATTTTTGTTTTTATTGTTTAACTTCTATCATAACATGATTGTTCAAAAAAAAATTTTAAAATATATTTTAGGCGCCATTGGATATTGATCGTTATCAATCCAGCGGAACCTTCAGGCCCTCGCATTTATTATGTGGATCCTCTAAAAAATGGTCTTCCACAAGACCGTTTTGATATGTTGCTATTGATCAGTAGGTAAGTATACGTGCCTATGTATAAATATTTGCGAACGTGATTGAATAACCAAAAGTAATCATTTTCTGTTTCTTTTGTTAGCGCATTGACTGCGTATCGGTCGTCTGTCTCGTTAAACTATTCTAAAGCTACTGACCCCCGCCTTAGCTATCCTTGGAAGAAAATACAGGTATTGATATTTGACTTTACTTAGACTTTGTTAGTAAACACTTTTTATTCATGAACAGAGTAAAATATTGCATTATATTTTTGTAGTGCCCTTCCCAACCTAATAACAATGATTGTGGGTACTATATCATGAAATTTATGAAGGATGTTATTATGCATGATCAACCATTTATTCCTCAAAAAGTAAGTCATTTAGTTGCACTTCATATTGTGTTGTAATGAAATTGAATTAGTGCCTCACAATTATGTTTTACTGATTTTAATTCGTTCTAACTTGTGTCTGATTGTATATATCTGTAGTATTATGAAGATCAACGTTGTGACGCTTTGACAGACCATCAGGTTAATGAAGTGATCGAGGAATGGTGTGAATATGTGTTTAGGCAAATCCCTAGGTACCTATATATACTATTAAATTCACTAGCTGGTTTTTTTTTTTTGTGTTGTTTCTAATTGCCATTTGTTGTGTCATACATTTTTGTTGAAGTTGAATTTGTTGTATTATATTTCATTCAGCTAGGTTTACAGTATATTGTATAACAATTTTCATTACTACTTTAGCTAATCAATCATTTGTTGGTATCATTTTAAAGTTATCTATTATTGTTCTTACTAAACCTTGCAGACTATAATTATATATGCATGGGAGATATATATGAGGAAAAAATATGCTAAAAAAAAACCAATACGAAGAACCCAAAAAATATGCTAAAAAAAAACCAGAACGAAAAATTAAAAAAAAAACCCCCTACTGTGGCACCTGGCCGGTCAGGCGCCACAGGAGGTTATTTTTAAAAAAAAAAATTTAAAAATCTATGGCGCTTCCAAGCACCACAGCTTTTTTTAGTAGAGTCCAGATAGGTGGCATTTCGCAAGCGCTACAGCTAATGCAATTATAAGTGCCACAACTTTGCTTTTTTGTAGTAGTGTTACGTGTATCTATTCCTTTTTATTGTGATCTATATATATATATACACACACACACACACTCCCTCCGTTCTAAATACATGACTTGTTTATCTAATATGGAGAGATTAAATAAGCTAAATAAATTACTTTTTTATACCATATATGACATAATCTATCTAAAATACTTATATGTATCATTGGATTATTTATCAAATTATAAATCAGACAAAGTAGTTTGGTGAAAAATGATAAATATAAAAGATAAAATGAAAAAAAGTCTTATATTTAATACCAAAATTCACTTCTAAAATAGGGCATATATTTAGGATCAAAATAAATAGTATGCAAAGTATATAGGCTTTGTTTGAATGTTGAGTTCAATCCTGATAATTGGTGGCTTTAAGATTTTACATTAGATTTTCATCCCAACGAAGAAACTATCAAACTCATGTCAATACATACATACATACATACATACATACATACATTGGCTTGATAATGTGTAATTATACTAGGTAAATCAAGTAGTGAGGTATATAATATTTTGGTCCATTATATTACCTTCTGTTCTAAATATAAGACCTGGTTGACTTTTTTTAGAAATATTAAGGAAGTTAGATAGTTTACTTAATCATATTATATATTGTGTATAATTAAATTATATATCAATTTATAAATCAGATAAATTAATTTGGAGAAAAAATGATAAATATAAATACTTTAAACTAATTTAATTAGCTTATTTAATGTCCTAAATAAATTAACTAGGTCTTATATTTATGAGGGAGTTAGTATTGGTTTTAAATTCTGATACCTACAGATCTACTTAGCAAAAAGGTATATAGAGGTCAGATTTCGATGTATTAGAATATAAAAAAGTCTGATTAATTAAAAAAGAGGTTAATTTTTGATAGAAAGACAACTTTAACATATGCTTATATCTAAAATTTTAAGAGTCACTAACCGGTATTATCTCTCTCTCTCTCCATCTGTTTTATTTTTCAAAGTGTTTGCGTCATCAGTCCAGCGCTGAGATGCTTAAAATATTTTGTATTATAAAAGTTGTACAGTGTTTATGAAAATCAAAATAATATATATGAATAAATATTATGGCTAGGTTGGTGTCACCTAATTAACTACCTAATTAAGAAGGCTATTTCACATAAAGATGTTAGGCTGCTTTTACGATCCTATTATTAGCCAAAAACTCTATGCAACCCTATTTTTGATTTATCATTAATTAATACTTTCTATGTACATGTTTTGTGGTTTCGGAGTTGGTTAATTAAAGAGCCTTCATTATTGTTGATGACTTGATTTGGGATCAAATCTTGGCTTGCATTATGAAACCATGCTCAAGTAATTTTTTAATTAACATGAAGAATGGTAGCGTACTATTTATCTACTTTCTGAAGCTTGGAATTCCTTCTTTACGTGAAACTTGACGATAATCAATGTTAAGATAGAAACCAACATAGGTCAGATCATATTCTATTCACTTCATATTAGACTAAGGACGTTGGTTAAGTTATTTAATATGATATGTATTTTCTAAAAAACATTAATCATCTTCATTGATTCCCTCATTCCCTATCTTTCTTAATTATTGTTGAGGGAACATCAATAAGGGTAAATTAGGAAAGAATTGCAACTATGAAAAATAGGTTTTATATTTAAAATCAAGATCAACTCTCCAATAAGTCATATATTAAGTACTAGAGGAAGTATGTCCTATTTCCAATTGAACTAAAAATTAAATCTTATATTAAGGATAGGAAAAAGCATTAGAAATTAAAAAAAAAATCAAAACCAATAACATTTGGACCACTAGGACTGGTCGTTTCAAAACAATTATTGACCTTATATTTGGATTGAGAGAAAGTTAGGGGGAAAGAAAACTAAGAGGGAAAATTCTCAACAATGGTAAATTTTTTAACCATTTTTGGAAGTTTTCCTTCCTAATATCCCTTCCCCCTATTTTCTGCTCACTTTTATCTCTCTCCATCCAAGCATAACCTAAGTCTTGTATTGATAATTTTTATATGGGTAATGATAATTGATGATTGGTTAGTAATATTTGTGTTTAGATAGTCTAAATATGATATGGTAGTCTTGCCCCCCAAAACAAAAAAGGGGAAATGACACTGATGTCCTAGTTAAGGGCAATAATATCATAAAAGTCTCATAGCTTATCAATGACAAGTGAAAGAGCAACCATTGACCAATGAAAGAGTTACCATTAATAAATTTTAGGATTTTTCTGATATTATTTTCCTTAATTGGGACATTTATGTCATTTTTTCAAGAAAAAAAAAAGAAAAGAAAAGATATGGTAGTTCAAGACGACATGAAATTTTTTTGGATATGTACCAAACATCATTTTTACTTACTATTTCCGTCTCCATTTTATTAAAAATTCCCTCTAGGAAACCAATGTTAGGTCAAGTGAAAATAACCAATCTCTCGCAATCTAATGAACCAAAGTTTAAATCCTTGTTGAGAGATTACGACCATATATCTTGAATGAAATTACCTCCAATAAATGCTTGTGTGGTAAAAAAATTCCTTCATCCAAATCAATAGGGCCAAAATCTTAGAAACACCTGATTTCTTTGGTTTCTTTTTTCCAAAAAATCCTAAATACATCCTTTTTTTTCATACATAAAAGTTTGAGTTGGATCTGAAGGCTCACCAGAGTTAATTAGAACATGTCTCCGAATTTAAAGAACGCTTAGAAAAACATCTTACTACCAAGCCCCCCCAAAAAAAAAAAGATATATGGTGAGGTGCCAATCTGACCAAAATACAGGAGCTTCCAAAATCCACATATCTATCGACTCTGATTTTCTAAATCAAATAATTATTTAATTTTATGGATTATACAAGCTAATGGTTTTTTTTTTTTCCAATTTTCATTTTCATGCAAGGCAATACGTACAAAATTAGTTAAGAGCCATGGGAAATTGGAAATAATGATTGACACTTGAAAGTTGTATAATATTCTAAAATTAGAACTTATACATTTTATGCTGGCTAGCTGGTCATACAGTTAAGGTCGAGTACTTGTCATGATTTGATAGCCAACAAAGATGTCACTGTTGAGGGAAGGAGCGGTGGTGTTCATTGCATATTTTCCTGCGCATAAGCCTATTAAATAAAATTTGAAAAATAAGTTGCGCTATGAATAATTAATAATTTAAAGAAAATTATTTGTTGTAAAATTTATAATATATTTACTCTTATCCTTTTAACTAGGCATCATATAATTTATGCTTACTACATTTTAGTTATACTATATGGGTTTAAATAAGTCAACAAGATTGAAAGCTCTTTTGTTTTTAAATAGAGTTAATGAATTTTAAGCATTTTCTTGATTGTGATGGGGACCAAATTTGAATCATTTAGATTAAAATGGAATTTTCAAATTTAATATTATTGTTTTGTTCTTATAAATGCAAAATATAAAATCTTGATTGAGGTGATAAGCAGCTTACCCTCATAAGGAAGAAAATACAAGTTTAAATTCTAGAAAATATGTTTATTGGAGAGACGAATATTTTTTACGCTCTAAATATCAAAAGGGATTATATCCTTGACCAATTAAAAAAACAAAAATGTTCAGTACTCCAATCCGAATATGCATTCACAAAAGTAAATGCGGAGGCTATATTTACCTAACTATTAATAAACAAAGTGGTTACCAATTTTCTTTTAGGCAATTGAGAACTCTTGTCCGAGAATATATACTGCATCAAATTCTTTGGTCCCTAAAATATATAATAGATAATCATTCCAATCTTTAATATATGACATATTTACCTAATTTAATTAGATTAAAGAAGTTAGTTAATATGACATGTATTTTCTAAAACACCATAGTCAATTATCTTCCCTAATTCCTTCATTTCTTCTCCTCTTTAATTATTGTTGATGAGTATCAATAAGAGTAAATTATAAGAAGATGAATAAATATAAAAAATATGTCTTATATTTAAGACTAATACCAACTCTCCAATATGTCCTATATTAAGAACCAAAGGGAGTATTAATTATATTTTCCACAGTTCAAAAAATGAAGTTGTCGACATTATTGAGTTAGCTCTTGGCTTGCCATGCGTCAAGATAAGAAGATCACAAGAACTGATGAGTTGTTTTCATCTTAATGAACAGTGGACCCTTCTATCTCTTTTTCCTCTTTTGGAAGAAAAGAAAATGACTACTTTAAATTTGTTAGCTAGGAACTCACCTTCCACATATCCCCACTCGACAACATATCATTGGCGGGCACTATATGCATATTAACCTCAACATTTCCCATTCTGAACTTAAATTCCTCATCAAGTTCAAGTAATTAGCGAAAAACTATTGTTAACTCTTACAAATTGATAATCTTCTAATGTATTTTCTTCTCTTTTTACTTATTTTTGTGTTCAAATTGTGCATAAGATTATTGATACGAGTGCAGATGATCAATTAAATAGTGTAAGTGTACACTGTCGTAATCAAGGAATATAGAAGTAAGTAGAGTATCGTTCCCACGAGGATTGAGTACTAAGTACCAAAATGAGCAATTTTAACTCTATTTAGTCTATCGATTAGTTGGTGATTGAGAATACAAAATAAAAAAAAAAAGGCAATTAAATATGAATGCAGATGATATGAAAGCAAATATGAGAAAAAGCCTTAGGGGTCATATTTCACTTAACAAATTCTGGATTGAATCACTTATCTATTCTAGCCCAATTTATTCCACATGATTGATAGTCGAGTTTCCCTAATTTAATTACTAGCCTCTTCCAAGGTCAAGCAATTCTATAATTAATTGCTAATCCAATATATTTCTATATGAATTTAAGCAATTAATTATGCATTAAGATTTATGGAACTCAGTAAGACTACACAACTCATATGAATATATTCATATTTCATATGCAAGTTATGGTTTTAATTATAGGATCGATACATATGCATCTTCTTCCGGTCTCAACATGTATATTGAAATCATTCAAAAGTTGGCCAGTCAATCAAAAGCATTAAGAATAATAATTAAAACTCAATCATGAAGGAGAAATTCAAACTAGATTTAATAAGTTAAGATTCAATCCATCATTAGTAAGCTACTTCATCACCCTAGGAAAATGAAAGTTTAGCACATGATGAAATTAAAAAAAATAAAAATAAGTTGACATTATATAAAGCTAGAATGAAAAACTCAGAAATACTGCATAAACTTGAATATTAAATTCTCAAACATAAATATACAATCAAAAGATGCATAAAAAATGAAGAAATCTAGC
Organism: Inga oerstediana; assembly: GCA_963210345.1. Lineage (NCBI taxonomy): Eukaryota > Viridiplantae > Streptophyta > Magnoliopsida > Fabales > Fabaceae > Inga > Inga oerstediana. The sequence continues at coordinate 62,554,611 of OY723408.1, forward strand.
CGTCCATTTAGGAGGTAAAACCTTCCATGTAGGCGGCATGCAAAATGTAATATAATCCTAAGCCTTCTAAGATGGAAGCATGCAAAATGTAATACAATCCTAAGCCTTCCAAGATGGAGGCATGCAATGCATGAAATTAAATCTAAAAAACAACACAAAGAACTCAGAAATGTTAGAGAAAGATTTCTCCCGGTCAGAGAAGGACCTCTCCCTGTCGGAGAAGGAAACCTCTGCTTCCCTTCCTCTCTTCCTTCTTTTTGAGCTTGGCCTTGATCTCTATTTATAGGGAAAAAATGCGTGCTACAGTACTGCTATAGTGTCCGGAGGCTGCTACAGTGATCTGGCGGCTACTACAGTGACTGTCGTCAACAGCTACAGTGTCCGCACGACTGCTACAATGTCTGTCGACAACAGCTACAATGTCCCTGTTGCTACAGTACTTTCAATTTTATTTGTTATTTTTTAAAATGCTATTTATTCCAAAAGCATTATTTATTTATCAATCACACCCAAATTTATTATATTAAACACAAATATCATCCATAAAATCATCATATAAGGGAAAATAAATATGTAAATATTTTACTTATCAATTATAGAAGAAAATACGATGTGACAAAAGCAAACCCAAACTTTCTTAAATCATGAGTTAAATGCATACAGTTGTGATTATTGGTGAAAGTTAGAGAGCTCATGAATTCCTCTTCTTTGTAGGTGGAAGATGACAAATTGTAAAAGCTCTCAAAGATCATGGAAAGTTGTGAAGAGAAGGAAAGAATGATAGAAGAAGATAAAAAAGAACACTATAGAAGAGAAGCTTGTATTAGCAGTCGAATTGTTGTCGCTAAGCCATGGCAAAACTGCTTCAAACGATGACCTCTCTGTCTACCCTTTGGCCGTGTATTCGTTGTAGCCAATCCATACCAAAATCACCTAAAAAAACCATTGTCTCTATTTCTCAATTCACTATGGGTTTACTATAGCAAACCAACAACGAATGTGTAAAATTGATGCTGTGTATTTTGAAAACTGAAGCGGAAAAACAAGTATAAAACATAGGGATATGCTTAAAATGCAGCATTTTGGACTTCTTGGATGAATTTGGGGCATGGTGGGAGCTTGGAGAGAAAACTTGAAGGTGTTAGAGGCTTGGTTGGTGGTTTTGAAGAGATTTTGGTCCTCCATTCATGTATTTATCACTTTTCTACTTAGCTTATCATGTATTCATCTATTTTGTATCGATTTTCTTTACATTTGGACATAAATAGCTAATAAATCTTTCATTTAGGGCCACTTTAAACCTCTATATGTAGTGAGACTTTGTTATTCTCTTTTTTCTAGCATTTAATGAAGTATTATGTGTTGATTTTATTTTATACTTTATGCTTTTTAGTGTTTGACCATCACTTGGATTGATTTGTTGAATGAAATGATGCTTGAGAGAGATCTTCTTGTTTAAAGAACTTGGATAAAGTCATGCTAGTCTTGAAATTCATGCTTGAATGGATAGTTTGTTAATAGAAAAGATATTCATCTATTAACCTAGTATTGTTATTATAAGATTGGGCCTTAATAACTATTTTCACTAGCTTGTTGCAAGAGATTGAATGAGTTCTTTGAAAATAGATGTTGGTTTTGACTTGAGAATGCTTTTCTAATACTTTTGAATCTTAGACAGACAATTGATTCTTCATTAAAGCTAACTGAGAAGGAAATAATTAGTCTCATAAAGTATAGGGGGAGAAGTGATCATAGAGCCTCAATTTCTTGAAGTTAGAATCAAATTTTACTTTGTTTATTTCAATTTAGCTTGTTTTAAACCAATTTTGCTTTTCTCAAAGTGAAACAATTTCAAAATGACTTTATCTAACCTAATTAAGAGCATAATTGCATTAATTATCCCACTTTTTTTTAGTCCCCGTGAGAACAACGACTTTTTATACTACTTGCGACCTATACGCTTGCGGTAAGCTAGACGGCTAACAACTATATATAAGGATAGTACATGCAAGTAAATTTTAGTTCACTTTGGCCTCTTGATGATACCAAATGATAAATTAAAGTACAAATGTTGGGTATTGACCTCCAACTACTCGGACGCCTCCATACAACTGCCCTTTTTTATATACTTGTTTCACGTCACAATCCAATTGATTTGGGACACTTCTTTGGTTCTTTCGTAAAACCCTATAAGGACCGGTCGGATTCGATCTTTACTTGGGATACTTGTTTGATTCTTTCGTTATTCACTAACATGAAGACCTAATGTTTTGCCCTGATGAAGGAACGACATGTAGAGAAGAAGAATTTCTGTTAAGGTTCAGTTTTGCTATATATGGTTCACTATATAAATCCCTAGCTATACTTGTGAGAACACTCTTTTCTGAGTCAGATTCCTACATGTAAGGGAGGCAAGTCCAGTTTTGAAGTTGCAAATTATATTCAAGGGCTTCTAGCTAAGCTACGAAGTACTGGCTCTGTTAAATGTCGGGTTCAGTCCTGAAATCTAGTACGTCTTTGTGGCCTGAACGTTTTACATGACTTGTATTTTGTGTTGAGTAATGCTTCAAACTCATGCACGTGCTCCCCATTTGGTATTTTAGATTATTTAGTCCATTATTATTTTATTTGATGTTTATTATTTAATATTTATTATATGTTAGGATTAGGTATGAATATTATATTTTATGATAATATCTTAGATATTTTGATTTAATTTAATTAGATTAAATTAGGTTCTAGGATTAGCTTTAGATTTGCCAATTTGCACATATAAAGGCTTATTTGTACTCTCTTTTATTAAATGATGATTCAATAATTTAAGAGGTTCTTATTTTCCCCCTGCATCAATATAATCCTTCAAATTCAACATTTTGTTCCAAGTTCAGAAACAATAAAAAGTCAAGGCCATGTACATAGATTGGGCTGATATGAAGTTCTGGCGGCAAGTGGGAACAGATTTTTAATTACTGATATATTTGTTGTATAATTTTTATTTGGACAAATATTTGTTGTATAATTGAGTTACGTAAATCAAGTAAATTATATTGGAGTGGGCTGTTTAAGGTGGATGCTCTGAACATGTTACAAAAGAAATGCAGATAAGTGTTTTGGATAAATATGAGTGCAGTATAATTATAATGGCAGTGACATTTGAGCAAACTTTGACAGACTAGATCTCTGTCCTCCATATATTAACTTGGTCCCTTAACCATATTAATTTTCCATTATTTTTGAAAGTAAAGTTTTGTGGATATGATTAATTAGTTGCCTTCAAGTATAGATAAGTTCTTTTCGTCTCTTCTTAATATATGTGGAAAAGAGCGATAGGCACTATTAATTACACTTTCCTTATATAGTGAATTCCTTCATGAAGTTCATTTGTTATTGGCCAAGGAATATTACCGGCAAATCTTATCCTCCAAGATTAACAAAATGTTGTGCATGCTCTCCACTCCCAAATAATAACTTATTTCTAACCAATTCACATGTATTAATATAGTTAAAAACGTTAAATTTGTCATAAAATTGAAGTGATTTATAATATTATTCTTGTTATATTATTAATTTCTACTTTCTTTTACTATGTACTCTTATTAAATATGAACATATATGAAAGATAAATATTTAATACACCTTAACCTATCAAATGATGCTTATAAAAAAGGTTGATAATAGCTTCTAAAAGATATCCTACATATGGAACCAAAGGGAGTACATTCTATTTTATTTTATTTTCTCAATGATAAATTATGTATATTAAGATGTTGGTGAATTCATTAATTTTGATTCCTCATTTTACGCTACATTGCAATAATAGTGTGTCATAATGGTATAATGCACCCTCTTTTTGTAGGTTCTATCTTAAGACAAGGAAAAGCTTTGGCAAAGATATTCATTCAAGATTACGTTTTCATAATCCTGCATGTGAGAAGATGGATTGGACATAATTCTCATCACGTATAATTCTATAAATAAAAAAGAAATTGTGATTAGGCACAAAATTAAAAGCCTGGCATGCTCAATAGAGAAGATTTGTTAATTGCATTAACAAATTTGCTTCTTCATTCACCTTTAATTTGTCGTTAAGAGCTCACATGATCTCTCAACCTTTGAGTGCAATTTAGATACACTTGACATTTGACCACAATTTGTATATGGTTGAAATCTAAATTAATTGTCCGTTAAATGTTTTTATTGTGTGTGTGTGTGTGTGTTGCCTATTCCGGCTGTTAAGCCGTCTGTCAACCAAAGATATTCTTAAACACCATGCTTGTCTGAGTCTCCCCAATTCAGTTTAAAGAAATCAAGAAAATTGTACTTAATATACATATACTTACTAATTTTAAGATGAATAATATGTGATTTTTTTTCCCAACAGAGTTATTTATGATCATATATAAGGGTACTCGATTGGTCTAATGGTGGACCTGCAGTTAGATCACAAAGTGGGCCAACTGTGGTCAAACCCACCTTGTTCAAAAAACCTAGAGCTAAGAAACAGGCTCGGCTCTTCACTAGCCAGGGCCTAAAAGGGTTAACCCTTTTCTGAGGTAAGAAAAACAGCTGTTTTTCAAGGCCCGACCTATAAGCATAAGGGCTAGGGTTGGCACCATGGGGTCGGAAGCCCTTTTTACAAACTTTAAATATTTTTTCTAATTTGACACATAAATGTTGTCAACATTAAGGTCTAAACAACACGTGTCATGCAACAAACAAACATAGTCGCTAATTCATAATCAAAGATAAACTATTGTCCATAAATAACTCACACAAGTCAGAGAGGGTGAGACTCTAAAGGGTTTGAGGAATAAAGGAAGTGAGACTCTGACTTTGTCAAGTCAAAGGTGTGAGCAGTGAGCAATGAGCAGTGAGGTGAGCCGAGGATGGAAAGGGTTCGAGGAACAGAGGAAGTGAAACTGTGAGAGTCAGAGAGGCTGAGATGCAAAATCAAGTAATTTTAGGGTTAGGGAGGGGCAAGTTAGAAAAGCAGGAAAAAAAATTAACAGGCTTAAATGGGCCAGCCCTTTTAAACCCATGGCCCTTTTAAACCCGACTTCCTTTGAAGGCTCCAATTTATAAGCCCAGCCCTTGACTTAAAAGAGTTTTCCCGATTTCCCAGCTCTAAAAAAACTTATGGGGAGAAGCATCCTGGTCGTAAAGTTTTGATCTATATTGAATACCTAGTAATATGATCCAAAAAAAGCACTGACCAAATACTAGGTGGCCCAAATTTAAAGGGTTATAAAAAACATCATATACTCGATAAGATAATGGTTGTGTATAATACAGGAAACAAAAGAGGAAGGTTATTGTCTTAAAATGATATGTAATTCATCCTATTCTAATTAAATATAGGAGTTAGTTAGAGAATTTATTTTGGACTTAAATATAATACATCAATTCACTTTGTATTCCAAATTTATAATTTTTTACACAAATTATTCATATTGAGTGTACACAATAAGACGGTTTCCGTCGAGGTAGTTCTAATACAAATGAGCAGGGAAACAAGGCCAGCCCTTCACGGGCCAGGACCTTGCCAAAGGGATTTGCCCTTAACCTGGAGCATACGCTAGTTCCAAGTCAGGATGTAATATTCAGACCTATCCCATCGCCTACTCCTAAGATCTCGGTGGACAAGAATGAATACTATTACCAAGACTGTCAAAGAATCTTCTAATGTTGCGTTGGAAGAATCTCTTGCCAGTGTTGGAATGAAGACTGACGTTGATGCGCCAACTGCACATAAGATAGCAGAGAAGATTGCGGAAGAATCTCCGACCAGTGATGGAATGAAGACTATCACTGATGCACTGACTGCGCATAAGATCAGAGAGATGATTGCGTGCAATTTGCCTGACATTGAAGCTGACCACATAGGTAGAGGTGTAGGCTATGGAAGCTCCAGTATTGATTCACATTCTCTTCGATTGATGTCCTCTTCTGTTGCTATGGTTCTGTTGCTCTAATACCATATCAACAGAGAGTATCAGTACAGAAAAATATTTCTATAATTCTATTCGCTTGAATATGTGAGTACAATAACCCATATATGGATTGCTATTCTAACTCAATATATTGATATGTCGCTATATATTATTGAGCATTTTCCAACTGTACCTCTATTTAATTTAGTTTGAAAAGAGGGAATGGAGGAAAGAATTGAGAATGATTTATAAATGTAACGAGAGAGTTTTAATAAGGAAAATTTTTTTAAAAAAATATTTAATAACTAATCTATCGTGATTTCTTGATATGAGTTATATAAAAAGTAGAGTATTTAAAACCGCACTGGACCAGCACGTTTAGCCCGTGAACCGGTGGTCCAACCGGTCTGGTCCAAGGGTGAACCGTACGGATCGGTTCACCCATTTTTTTATTTTTTTTTTAAAAATGGGTTTTTTATTAATTTTACATAGAATTTCATATAAACAAGTCTAAAATCTTTACTTCCTTACCGATCTAGCCCCGATTTAGTTCCGGTTTGACTCCTATCTGACCCGCTGACCTTTAACTTAGTGCCCCGATCGGTATCCGGTTTTCAATACCTTGATAAAAAGTAGGCTACTTAATTCAATGAGATCTGGTTATTCGGTATCCATCTTCAACAACATCCGACACCTCTGTACAGCTGCCAAACAGCACTTGCTAATTATTATGCCATAAATAATATGCTTCCTACGTACAAACACATGAGGTCCAATTACAGGTTTCAATCTCTCTGATTTGCCTTTGTGAGCGGTATGTCTTAAATTCTTTAAATGTTCCTTCGGTATTTATTATAAAGATTTAATTAGAGAAAAATTTTAGTTTTTAGTTAGTTAGGAGTTGATTAATCAGTTAGGAAATAGAATTAAGAAATATTTAAGAGAAAAAACAATCCTTTAAGTAAATAAGGTCTTATATATTAAAGATCATGTGAAGCATCTTATTATAAAAAGTAGGCGAGAAAGTATTTAGTAACTTCATCAATTAACCAACGTGTTTCTCGTCAATTGTTGGGATATATTTCCTGGCTTATAGAGACCTATTCTAATCCCATAACTGAATAAAAGCGTAACTTTCTCAATGAATAAAAGCACATACCCCTTTGCTTCTTAATTATTGTATGCCCTGTCCACTCTCCTAATTTTTAATTTGTTAGTGAGATTTTGCGGACGTGCTAGAGATTTCAAGGATATATATCACCTATCTGAAAAATAGCCTAACGACAATGACTATGAAAAAATAACAATACTCACAAATATTCTCCTTTTATGTTATGATCAACGTATGTATTAAAATAATATGTATTGAAGAAATAATAATATATGTAGGTAAGACCATTCTTCATGGTCTGATGATATATCTGTGTATAAATCTTTCAACTTTTTTATATTATCATCTAAAGGGTTTAATTTTTTTTTATACACGTTTTTTTTTTTTTTTTGCTTTGATCTTTCTGATTCATTAAAAAAATTAAATTTTGATTAAATTAAACAATCACTTTTAATTGACGAATTTCATTTAAGATAATTTTAAAATTTAAAAAGCATTAACTAATTTTAACATAATTCCTTATCATTATATAATACTTAATTAAAAGAGGGGATGGGAGTAAATCGAACTAGTTTTAGGGCGTTTTTGTTTTTAGTTAAAAGGGCATGCAGTAATGGCTTGGAGTTATAAGTGGGATCAAATCCATAACCTTTCACTTATGGGAAACTCTCATACCACTCCGCTACAAGACCATTGCGCGGCAGTTTTAGGGTTTATTTGGATCTACTTGTTATAAGCACATTTATGTAAGTCAAGATAAAACTCATATCACATACTTACTATGTTGATAGTTAAATCACCAATCACGCCTACAAAGCTAGATTGTGGCTTAAAAATGCCAATTAAAAAAAAAAAGCACTTGATTTTGTTTGGAAAGAGAATTAGGATGAATTCTTTTTTGGAGTGATCATCTCTCAGACATTCGTATATTTAGTCAACAAGAAGCAGGATTAGGGCTTGTTAGATCTGTGCCATTCTGCGACCATGAAGAGCTTTAGGAAGCTTTTGAATAAGAAGCATATATATATGTGTGTATATATATATCTGTAATGAAGAATATATATATATTCTTCGTTACAGCCTGCTGAACACTTCCCCAGAAATCTTGTCAAAAATACGTGACATAGTGGAACCTTTCTGGTGATCTTTTCAACAAGTATGTTCATCTCTTATAAATTAAACTATTTTGAATGCTCTGTTTGCTGCACGAACTCAACTGCAAAGCATACCTAGCGTATACAACAACTACACACACGAGGAAATTAAATAGTCGTAGACAAAAGGATACTCTGTTTTAAGTCTGTTTTTTTTTTTTTTGGGTGAAAACAGATGTAATCAAAATATAACGAAAATTTGAAACAATTGGAGGAATGTCATTGAAACAATCATCATCATTAATATATGTCCAGTGATGCATTAACATGGTTTTTCAGCTAAATAAGTTTGGACCCACGTTTTCAAACAACATGTGGCTATGATTTATGTTGGCTTTGGTGAGACAAAAATTCCTAACTGTATTATACATTCTTCATACTCCCTCCAATCCACAATATAGGTCATTTCTAGAAGAATGCTGTAATCCACAATATAAATCGATTGGAGGGTAATTAATGCTTATTTGTCAATTTTGCCTATGTAGTTAATGCATAAATGTGACTTTTTTATATGTTCTCTCTCATTTGAAATCTAATTTAATATGGGTAAAGTTGGAAAAAAAATCAATTTAAGGCATATTTATCAAGCTATCTACTTTTTATTGATTTGGATGAAATAGTTTAAAACTTGAAGTGCATTATATTATGGATAAGAGGGAGTTCGCTTGGTTAAATGTATATGATGGTGGGTCCAACAAATGATGGATGATGATATGATTACATTTATTTCCTTCTAACGACCATCACTTTGAAAACCCATGTGCAAATTGGAAAGAAAGCACATATATTCCCTTACTGGAGCAATCTTATTCAAATTTCAAAGTGTTAGAATCATATCCCACAAAATCACAAATTGTATATCAACATTATTAGGAAATCATATTGTAGCGGTAGAAAACGTATCATAACATTAATTAGGAAGATACACGCTTGTATATATAAATAGGCTTACTTGTACATGTTTTATTCAAGGAATTCAAATTCACAATTCTCTCTCTATTTTCTCTATTTATTGCATTACATGGTATCAGAGCCATCAGGAATTCTAGGGTTTTCTTTTTCAGTTCAGTTCTCTACTGCCTTTTTTTCTATTCGTGTTTGTTTCTCAAGCGGTACTGTTCATTCGATTGTTCATTTGGTATTTTTCACGCGGGCAATGTTCATGTGGCACGTTTCATCTGGCACTGTTCACATAGTACTATTCATCAAACCTAATTCTAGAGGTTTTCATGATCTAGCTTCACATTTCCAGGTGTGGATTTCCTGATTCTAAAACTATTATTTGCCTTTGACTTGTGCAAGTTTGGGCCTTTGGTGTGGTTAGCGATTGTGCTCGCTGTTTGGTGTTTTTGTTGATTGCTTGTTCCTCTCTTGAATGTGAGTGTTGTCTTGTTATTGTGTTTCTTTAGTTACTCTTCCATGGCTAAGACATTCGATATGCTGCCAAGTCTACTAAGATTACTGATTCAAAATTAAACTAGACAAACTATAATGATTGGAACAAAATTGTTAAAGTTTATTTTTTGGGTATTAAGAAGGAAGCCCATTTAACTCAGGATCCCCCTTCTGGTGATAATGAGAAAAGTTTGGCTTGGTCTAGAGCAGATGCTTATCTCTTTTTCCAAATTCAAAACTCTATTAAACCACGGATCCTGTCTTCTGTCAGTCACTGCAACACTGTGAAAGAAATTATGAATTATCTTGCATTTATGTTCTCTAGTAAAGGTAATTTCACTTGGGTTCATGAAGTCTGTAAAGGATTCTATCACTCTCAGCAGCAGGTTCGTCCCTTGAAGGATTTCTTCTTGGACTTTAAGAGGTAGTACAAAGAGATTAAGGCACTTATATCTCCGCAGGCAGATCTTCAGACCTGTATCAAGAATCTGGAGTTTTAGGCTATCATCAATTTCCTTGAAGCTCTTGACCCATCTTATGACACCATCCGACCTCATATTCTGTCTAGTTAGGAGCTTTTATCTCTTGAAGATGTGTTCTCACGGGTCCTTTGTGCTGATAGTTTGTTTAGTTTGTCCGTCAAGAGATTTGAATGCTAGTGCTCTAGCTGGGTGTGGCCCCTTTGAAACAAGAATTATGGCTCCAAACAGGGCTTCGAACATAACTTCTGGCAGTATTATTTACAATTATTGTAAGTAACCTAGTCATATTAAGAGGAATTGTTGTAAATTGCAGAATAAGTAGCAGGATGATTAGCAGCATGGTTTTACTCATATTACAAGACACCTGATCAGTTTGATTTTGGTCTATCATCTACAGGGGCTCCTGCTATAGGTAATTCTTCCTCTAGTCTTGCTACTACTTCCATGAAGTGGGTCATCGATTCTGGCACTACTAACCACATGAAAGGTGTAACACCGTATTTTCTTACTGTTCAAAATAGTTTAAAATGTGTCATGGAGTTAAACCGGACCAGAAACAGTTTTCAACCTATTTGGAATCCCGACTTCAATACAAGGTTCGGTCCTGTACTTAAGTGGGTTTTCAAAAAAATTTCAAACATTTGTATAGTGGTCTCATTTTTTATTTTCAAATCCGTTTGATTTATTTGATTCTGTTTCCATTTGTTAATATCAGAATAATCAACACAGTTCTCAGCAGACGTACTGGTTAGGTTTGTTAACCTAAGGGTCCACATTTCAAAGAAAGATCATTCTAGTTCATTTACAGCCTTAACATACAGTACATATAAGCACAGTTACTACTTCTACAGTTTAGGCTAGCATCCAACTATCATAGGTTACATATATATCATATACAGTTTCCCAAAAAGAAACAGATAACCAACAGAGAATAGACTCCAAGTCTTCAACTCTAATCGTCCGTGCCTACCTTCTTCATGTGTGAACTACTTGCCCGTGCTGCAGATTAGTTATTAGAAAGGAGTGAGACTCAAAAGAATCCCAGTAGTAACAGATAACATTCATATAAAATGCATACATGAAACATGTCATGTCAATCAAAGTTACCATACAGGTAGCATACTCAACATTCAGAGATAATTCACAATATGCATATAAGTACAAATACTATATATGTAAATAGTATAAAATTTGGGTAAATTCAGGGACAATTGTCCCTTGCCACAGCGATGGGTGTTCTATTAGGCCTGAGCCATTCTCATTTGCATGCTTAAGTTCACGATGGTACAAACATATATATAACATAACACATAGTATGTGATGGATAAGTTACTACCTTAGCCTTTTTGGTCCCAAATTGGTTCTGGTTCTGGTTCTACTACCTAGGAAAATATCGTATCCTATAATTAGAATTACGGACAATATGTTATTACGTAATTCGATTCTTCCATAATCCAAACACTTAAGTTGGTTATCATTATAGACTTTTAATCAAGTTAACCAAAGTGTTAAAGTGGTCAATCAACCTAAAAGACCAATTTCTAACCCCTAGAGTTCAAAATTATTACAACATGCCATTACATCTTCAATTTTCGCATGCTGAACCAAATCTGCTAGAAATTTCTCCAAACTTTGAACAATCATATCTCCATGTACAAATGTCCAATTACAGTGATTCTAAAGGATATGTAACCATTATTAAATCTATTTTCAAGAGAAAATATCACCCATAACCAATTGGATGCATGACATTCCTAGAATTGCCATTATTGCACATTGCCTGAATTCATTCCAATTTTCATGGTTTAACTTCAAAAATTCAAAACTCCCAATGTACAAGTCCAAATGACATGATTGACCTATCAAATTAAAGCTTGATATGTCTAATTTCATTCTAAAAAATTTTATATTCATTGGATATCATTTGGCTATCCAGAAACACAACACAAATAGGGTACCTCACAGGAACCCATCGCTGGCAGAAATTTCAGTTTTGCTTTTTAAGTTTCAATGATCCAAAACTCACAAACCGGGGCTATTCCCACATAATTTTTTATGTAGAACACAATAGTAACATCAAAATGAACAAATTCTACTCTTTCCCCATGTTCGTTTTTGGAAAATAATCAACAAAAATTCTAGAAATTACCAAACTCCCAATTTGAGCAACAAACTTGCACCATATGGCTTCTAATCTTCATAAAACACCAATAACATAAACAAAAAACCATGACTTCTCCAAACCCTTGTTTGGGAAAAATCAGGGTAGGTTCACACATGTAAAAATATTCATTCAACCATTACAACCATTAGCTCAAATTGGAGCCAATACTTACCTCTTACTCCTTCTTAGCTCCTTTCTTTGATTCTTCAGCTTTTGTTCTTGGATGATGGCTCAAAACACCTCCTCTTGAAATTCTAAAACCATAGAAATAAACCTCTCATCAAGAAGAACAATGTTTATTAAGAGTGTTTTGACCATAGATGAGGTTAAGAAGGTGAAAATCAAGAAGAAAGATCTTACCTAAACTTGGTTCTTCAAGCTCTTTGTATGGCAGCTGCAGCACCGACTTGGAGAGAGAGAATAAGAGTAATTAAATGATCAGATTTTGGATTCTCTTATCCATTTAAAAGCCAACCGAAAATGTGGTCTAAAGGTGGTATAAAGCTGTGGTTACAAATAATTCACTTTGGTCAAATACTTATAACAATTCAACTTGAGTTTTTTTCCCTTTCCTCTTCCCTTCACCTTTTTGACAGAAAGAGGCTGCCCAAAAAGGTGTCCTAAGTTCTTCAATATTTAGCCCCTCTTTCCTCTTCTTTTAATCAAAATATATGCCCCAAAAAGGTGACAATTTGGTTAGCCAAGCCTTGTTGGTTTTCACTTGCTTTTTGGTCAAAATTGCCAACTTGAAGTTTTGACTTTTCAAATGGATTCAAGATAGCTTTCAATTGCATTTTCTCTCTTATTTTCTATATGTATATAGATGTCTTCTCATATGGCAAGGTAAGGAAAAATTAATTGAATCTTATGTCCAAATTATGTTTTCAGTCATTTCTGACTTTAGGTGAAAAACTAGGTATTTACTTCTAGCTAATCGAAAATAAAGTCATAGCAAATTTTTAGGGGTAATTCTATCATTAAATCCACTATCTATTATATACATTTAGCCTTTAAGTACATTTTGAGATATTACAACAGGTAACCATCATTTTATTTTTATCGTATGCCCCTCATACCAACCCATCCTCCATATTCGTTTCCAAAGGTTCCCTTGTCCATGTACTTGGATCAGATACTATTCTACCAACTCCATCCATTTCATTATCTTTTATCCTCAATGTTCCTGATCTTATGTTTAATCTTCTATCTCCTAGTAAACTGACTCATCATTTAAAATGTTTTATCTCACTATTCCTTAACCATTGTTTGATTCAGGATCTTTTGACAAAGTAGATTATTGGTAGGGGCTATGAATTTGGTGGACATTACATCCTTGATTATCAGGTGCTGTGTTCCATTGCTTGTTCTGATGGGTCATCTTCCTTTGAAGTTCATTATCGTCTTTGTCATGTGTCACTTTCATCCTTAAAGAGGTTGTATCCTCTATTTTCTTCTATGTCTTCTTTAGATTGTAAGCTGTGTCAGTTTACCAAACACCATTGTGTTCATTTGGCACATCAAGTCAATAAACGGGTTATATCCCCCTTTTAAGTTAGTTCATTCTGATATTTGGGGTCCTTATTCAGTTGCATCTCAGACTGGTTTTTGATATGTTGTCACCTTTGTTGATGATTATTCCCAGACAACTTGGCTTTGCTTAATGAAACTATATTTTGAATTGTTTTCTCATTTTTCATAATTTTTGTACTGAAATTAGCACTTAGTTTGGTACTCTTGTGAAAATCCTTCGAAGTGATAATGCAAAAGAATATTTTTCTGCCCAATTCATAGTTTATATGCATCACTATGTCATCCTTCACCAATCTTCTTGTATTGATACACCTGCTTAGAATGGTGTTACTGAAAGAAAGAACCATCATCTATTAGAAATTGCCCGAGCTCTCATGTTTCACTATTGTGCTCCTAAACCATTATGGGTTGATGCCATGTCTACTGCATATTTCCTCATTAACCGCAAGCCTTCGTTTGTTCTTGCTGGTGACACTTTATATTCCCTTATGTTCCCTAACACTAAGTTGTTTCCTGTTAATCTGAAAATTTTTTACTGTGTGTGCTTTATTTGGGATATTCGTCCTATTGTCCGCAAACTCGATCCTAAGTCCTTGAAATATGTCTTTCTTAGTTATTCTTGAGTCCAGAAAGGTTATCAGTGTTACTCTCTTGATCTCCATCGTTATCTTGTATCCACAGACGTGTCCTTTAATGAGTGCTCCTCTTTCTTCAAGTCTTCGGTATTGTCCGAGTCTCCCTCCCCAGTTGCTGAGCCTAATGATGTCTTGGTCTATCAAGTTCTTATCTCACCAGTAACCAGGAAATTGGGTTGAGCCAGTCAGGCCAGCTCGTTTAGCCCTAAGCCTGTCACAGGCTGGGCTTATAATTTAGAACCTCAAGAAGGAGGTGGGCCTAAAAGGGCCGCAAGCCCTATAGGGCTGACCCTTTTAGGCCTGTTTAACTTTTTTTTTAAATGGGCATAGGGGAATAGGAAGCAAGCATTGGTCAGGGGGTAGAGTTAACCTAACCTAACTCTCAGTTCAAAGACGCTTTCACACATTGACTCAAACCTCATTTGAAGCTTCTCTTCTTTGATTTTTCTTTTTCTTTTTTTGTATGTGTACACCAAAATCCAAATTATGTGTCCTATTGTTACTGACATTTGAAGCTTGTAGACTTGTTTGATTGGTTGTGGATATTAATTATTGTTTGGACTTAAGTCTTAGTATTTTTGCTTTATTAAACTTAGATAATATTTATGTTTTAAATTAGTTTTGACGATATTTATGTTTTAAATTAGGTATTTTAGTCTTTAGGAGAATAAGAAACAAAAAAAGTCATGGCAAAAAAAACTAAACAGGCCTAAAGCCTACGGGCCCTTAAACGGATGAACACATAGCAAGTATAATCTCATTGAATTAATAGGAAATGCATAACTATTAATCAACCAATCACAATAGTTCCAATCCAAACACAATAAAGGCAATCTTAGCTCAGCAATATGGAGTCCAATTAGCTCACGACAAAATCGTACTATAACTACCTTATAACATAGCTAGGAATTACAATAACAATAGGAAATTCATAGAGGAACTAAGAAAAACTCCCCCTTGAAGCTCTTTGAACTCAAGACAAATCCCGAATCCTCAAGAGGCAATAAGGTCAGCCACTCTATCTCTAACTGCAGTGGAAATTTAGAATCTAAAAGAGAAAGAGAATAAAGTCATTAATAAATCTGGAAGTGGAGGAGGTCGATGGTGATTGAGGGAAGAACGAATGATGAATTTGGAAAGAAATCAGAGAGAGAAGAACAGTGGTGGCAAACACAAAGGAGGAATAGTGCTGGTGGTCTTTCCGGCAAAGGTGAATAGAGGAGTAAGTGGTTGATAATGAAGAAGATGACGGTAGTGGTTGACGATCTAAAATAGAGGAAGAGAGAGGCCGAAGCTGGAGGTAGTTAAGGAGGTCGTTGGAGTCAGAAAAGTGTTGTGGTCGAGCTTCGACGGTCTCTTGTTTTCGATGGCACTGAGGATCGACGATGGTCTCTCTCTCTTCTCTCAAGCTCTCTCTGTCATTTGTCTATCTCACTCTGTAGGAGCTAGTGGTGGTGTAGGTTGTCTGACGAGAAAGAAGAGGGGCATGATGAAGGTGGTAGTGTAGGAATGCCGACAGTAGTTGGTAGTGAGAGAGGGAAGGTGATAGTGAGGGTGAAGGGAAGTCACCGACGGTGATGGTGGAGATACAGGAATGCCGCAGGCAACACTAGGAAGAGGAAGGAAGAAGAAGATGATAATGAGATCCCAAGAGCTTGCGGCGCTCCCACTCTTAATGAATATCACTCTTAGCTCAGCTCTCTTTTAATATCAGATCGGGTCTCCATCTTTCTTTCAACTCTAGATGCAACAAGCCCACAATCAGTATCCTAATCCTTGGTCAAAACGCAAGTTTTAACTAGGGACCTAAATAAAAACTTTAAAACCTTTGATTAGGGACTAGACTCAAATTTTCTTAAATGTTTTAGATCGAGGTCAATTGTAATTTCCTAAACATGTTGTACTCCTCTGTGATTTTAACTAACCCCTTTTCCTTCACAAATGTGTGATTTTCAGAAATTCTGGGGCACTTTCTGTAATTTTCCCTAGTCCCCAAAATTTAATAAATTCTGAACCCAGAAATCTCCAATTTCTTCTAAAACACCTACAATGCTAGAATAAGCAAGGTAACATCAAAAGTCTACGAAACAATTGCACAAAATAATCAACAAATTATGACCATTTTTCCCATAATTGCAATTAATTTAATACAATTGTCCCTAATTAAAATTAGTGCTTAATCATGCAATAATGTCCCAGAAAATGCATCAAAATCCCAATTTAATTATGAAAAATCATATATAAAATATGGTTCAATCAATGGTATAGGAGACTTATCAGAAAGCTGAATTATCTAACAGTAACTCGTCCTGATATAACTTTTACTGTCAATGTACTAAGTCAATTCATGGTATCCCTAACAGTGGCACAGTGGGAGGCCTTAGAGCATATGTTGCATTATTTGAAAGGTTCCCTAAGATGTAGAATTCTCTATACAGATTATGGACACACTAAAGTAGAGTGCTTCTGTGATGCGGATCATGCAGGCTCAAATGCCACAATGCAATCCACTACGGGTTACTGTGTGTTTGTTGGTGGAAACTTGATATCTTAGAGAAGTAAGAAGCAAGGTGTTGTATCTAAATCCAGTGCATAAGCAGAATACAGACCCATGTCCCAATCAGTACAAGAAATTGTGTGGGTCTTTTAGTTCATGAAGGAGATTGGCATTGTTACGACATTGCCTGCAAAGCTATGGTGTGACAATAAGGCAACATTGCACATAGCATCGAAATCTGTGTTCCATGAGCATACAAAAACATATTGAAATCAATTGTCATTTTATTCGTGATAAGATCAAAGAAAGCATTGTATCTATAGGGCACGTGCGGTCGAACAACCAACTAGCAGATCTTCTGACGAAAGCCTTAAATGGGACATGAGTTGAGTATCTTTGTAACAAGTTGGGTATGATTAATATATATGCTCCAACTTGAGGAGGAGTGTTAGAATCATATCCAACGAAATCAAGAATTGTATATCAACATTATTAGGAAATCATATCGTAAGGGTAGGAAATGCATCATAGCATTAATTAGGAAGATACATGCTTGTATATATAAATAGGCTCACTTGTCGTACATGTTTTATTCAAGGAATTTAGATTTACAATTCCCTCTCTGTTTATTGCATCACACAAGGCATGGTTTGCTACGATGTGTGGTACTAGTACCTTCGGCTAGATCCAACATCCTTACTCTTATAAACACTCAATCTTACACATTAAGAGCATTATTGGTTAATGTCTAGCTCAATTAAACACAATAAATATATTGTACCTCAATCTTACACATCTCTTTGATTTATAATAATTCTCACGATCAGAATTAATAAAAAAATCCATATTAAGGGAATTATTAGAAAGAAATTAATTGCTTTTATTGATCTTGCAAAATGACTGAATTATAATTAGGGACGGGAAAAACTTATAAAATGTGAATAATTAACAGGAACAGGAATAGCACAGAGAATGTTGAATTCATACCATTGTGAATTTATAAACGTGACTTGCTCGAATTTAGTTCAATATAAAGCACATATTGAAGATCTGGCTTTGTAAATAAAAAGAATAGCAAACCTACTTCGAACAAAACCCAACCTACTTCGAACAAAACCCAAAAAGTTTTTGTAGCTTTTAAAATTAGGCACTTAATGAACCAAAGGACCAACTTGTTTAGTCACATCAGATTTCACCAATAAGAATTATTGCAGGTTGAGTAATTGAATTGGTTTTTCTACCTCTATCTCGCCTTCTATAAGTCTCATCACATGATCTGTCTCGATGTTTTTTTGGTTTAATTTAGATATTTGAAAGATATATAACTTTACTATGAAAGTAACTAATGTTTAGATAGGATGTAACATATATATAAGATCGACATCATCAATTCCAATGAATTGTCTCCTTGTTCAGTTAGATGTCTCTGGCATGCATTTTTCCAGAGGAAAATATATTCAAGTTTATCCCATTTCCTGCATGCATGAACTTTTCGAATTCAATTTACATAACTAAAAAACATCGCCGCTTAATTATACTAATTAATTTAAACATGAGTCCTATGCCATCCAATCAACATCATTATTTTGAATGTATATGCGTGATGAATAAAATTTAGGGCGAAGGTGCAAATTTAGCTTTTAACAATTTCGCTAGGAACACTCAAAAGACTTATTTATTTTTGGGTGCAAAAATAGCCATAAACTATTTTTTTGGGAGCAGATTTAGCAATGCCATTAAAAAACACTTAACTGCCGTTAATTTTTGAAATGTGGGTCCCATCAGTCTTCTATCTCTATATTAGTTTAATACTTTTTTTAATGGAAAAATATCACTTAGACCAAATGGAAAAATTTCATTTCAGATAATGCCCAAAAGATTCTGAAATATCATTGCACCCCTTGAGTTAAAATGACATTAAGATCTGTCAGTAAAAATAAATTAAGTTTTGCAGTGAAATTTTAGAATCTTTTAAGGCATTCACTGAAATAAATTTTTTTTCATGTGGCCTAAGTGATATTTTTTCATTAAAAAAATTAAAATAAAACAGAGAGAAAAGACTGTTGGAACCCATATTTCAAAAACTAACGGTAGTTAAGTAGATTTAATGGCAATGCTAAATCTGCTGCCAAAAAAATAGTTTATGGCTATTTTTGTACCCGAAAATAAATAAGTCTTATAGGTGCTCCTCGCAAAATTGTTGAAGGCTAAATTTGCTCCTTCACCCTAAAATATACAGTAAATTTCATGTAATGCACTAAAAACATGTTGGTGTTAAAAATAAATGTTACTGTTGGCAAAAAAGAAGTTAGATAGAAAATGTACGCTCGTAATCCTATATATATGAAATAAGGTGCATCTGAAATACTACAATCGTTAATTTCAAGGGAAAATTAAAAAAACACTTTCAAAATATCAAAATCACAAATCAGCGTTGTTTACTATAATAGTTTAGGTATTGACTACATTTGATTAGCAATTCATAACTCATTTTAGTAGAAAATTAAATCATTAATTTGAGATTTTGAAGGTATTTTTCTAAAAGTTTCCCTAATTTCAATATATGAAAATTGTGGAGGGTAAAATACTTTTAAGAAATTCAGGAAAAATTAAGCATTTAGTCCTTGCAGTTTTACCTTATTTACAACTCAATCCATGAACTTTAATTTGGTGTAACCCAATCCCTATTGTTTTGACTAAAATTACAGTGATTGAGTTACATCAAATTAAAATTATAAAAATTGAGTTGCACCACATTAAAGTTTTTGTACGGATCTGCAATTGGAGCAGAAATATAGGGACCAAATAATTAGTATCTCAAAAAATTTATATAGGGAAATATTAAAACTACATATTATTAGTGGCATTACTATAGAAGAGACTTTTAACGTCCGTTTTTATGCCCTTTAGACGACTGTTTTTAGAGGGACATATATGTGGTGTCGTTGAAAGTTTTAAAATAGACGACCGTTTTAAAACAGTTATTGTAAGAGACTTACGATGATTGTTTTTGCAAAAACGGTCGTTGTAAGTGACATACAATTACCCTTTTTGCAAAAACGGTCATTGTACCCCTCTATTTAAAAAAAAAAAAATCTTTGGGATAGAAATTTCTAACAAGCAACATTCAAACAAAATTTCAAACTTTTCGTTTTAAGAAGTAAACCCCAAATATAATTGCAATTCAGCTTCCAAAAATGATAACAAAAAAATTAAATACAAAAAGGCAAGGAAAAAAAACCTCATGTGCTTTGCAAACACTCTCAAACTCAGGGAAATACTTAATCTTCTGGGTTGTCATTACAATCTCAGGGAAATACTTAATCTTTTGGGTTGTCATTACAACCTCATTAACACCCAAGTAAATGCTGCTACTTTGCTAAAAGACTGGAAGTGCTAAAGATCCACGCATATTATACTCTTGAGAATGGACTGAGCATGTTCTTGATTATCGGAATGAGGCCGAGGAGGAGAGGATTCACGAGAACGCTAGCAGAGAGGAAGTTGAAGGTCGCGATTGGGTCGAAGAATAGGTTGGAGGTTGCGTCTGGGGTCGGAGAGGGGCCGGATGATGTGATTGGAGGTTGGACTAGGGCTCAGAGATGGATCTAAGAAGGAGAGGCGTGACTAGTAGAAGAGATACAATTGGGATTAAAACAAATCTGAGACACTTTTAACAACTGTTTTTAAAAAACGGTCGTTGAAAGTGACTTTTAATGACTATTTTCAAAAAACAGTCGTTATAAGACAAGTCAAAATTTCAAAAATGCCACCACCTCCTTTTCAACTATTGTTTTTTAAAAACAGACGTTAATTAGTGACGTTAAAAGTACTTTTTTGTAGTAGTGCGTGAAACGTTATGAAGAAGAAATTGAGGTTAGGTAGCAATGGCTAAGGTTGTGCAAGAAACTAAGAAGGCTAGGAAAATAAAACACAAAAAAGGTGAAGAAGCTGGAAGCCTTATGTGATATGTAATTGTTCGTTAAAGAAGAAATTAAAGAGTGAAAATTGTTGAGTGGGTACTACGTTACGTTGAATAAAATGTTGAGTTATAATAATAATAATAAAACTAATTTTTTTTAATGTAAGGAATGAACATAATTATATAGGGATTGGCCCCTTGATAAGAACAAGTATAGGAAAATTGAATGAAGGGTAAGCGTGAGTATGGCCTCTATTGAGAATAGAAAGTTTAGAATTAAGTTATTAATTAAGTACTATTATCATGATTGATTATTTAGTATTTAGTAGGATTAGATTTGGATATTTTATTATTATGATTGATTTGATTAGGATAAATTTTAGGGTTAGAGTTAGTTTATTAGTTTGCCTATATAAAAGACTCCTTGTATTCTCCACTAGTGGAAAAATCAATTTTAAGACCGGTTAAAAATGATATTTTAGACCGGTTCTAGATGAGGTCTTGATACAGCCGATCTTAAAAGTTTACTACTTTTTACACCGGTTAAGGAACTGGTCTTAAAAAAAAGTTTTAATACTAGTTATTTATAAAACCAGTCTAAAAATAATTATTATTTTTAGACCGATTATCGAAGAAACCAATATGAAAAGTTGAATTTTTTAGACTGGTTTTCGAAACAACCGATATAAAAAGTTTGAATTTTTAGATCGTTTGTCTAAAAAACTATTCTTAAAGTAATACTTTTAAGACTAGTTTTTTAGAAAACTGGTCTTAAATGTACTTTTTAGACCGGTTATGGAAAGAACCGGTCTAAAAAGTTGATCTTTTTTTAAAAAAAAAATTGTTTCGTTTAAAACATTTACCCAACAAGTCATTTCCCCTATTAAAACATTTCACTCAGCAAGCAGCCATTTCAACGACATTCAAATAAATTCTGCTCTTACACATTATAACAAACATCTTATACAGATCATCATTGTCCTTCATTTTCCAATTAGATGAAAGATTCTTAAGAGACAGAAGGAATAGTAATCAACCTAAGCTCCACATGTGAGAGACTAAAAACTCATTGGAACAAAACTCAACTCCCTTATGCTTAAACAGTGCTGTCTGAAATAGGAACAAGGAAAACAACCATGAATAAACTCACAATCACAGACATAATCATAAAATTATGGCTAAAATTAAATACTTTATACATACTCTTCTCAGGCGACCCAAACTAATTGAAATGGAAACAAAGTTCATCATCATCATCAACTCTTATTCATTATGGCCAAAATACTTTATACAAACTCTTCTCAAGCTGATGATCACTAGCTAGCTTCGAAACATCTACACTAAGACATCTTATATCCTTCATTTTCCTGTGATGACATCAAAAAAAGTAGTTTTATATATACCAATAACAATATATATAATTCAAATATAGTTCATGATAATTATTTTAGCTAACTAACCTTCAAAGTAGTTTTATAAAGGGATATCCTCCCATATCTATTCATAATGATCATTTCTTGTGTCGTGTTCATTGTCTGCTTCATCTTCTTCGTTCAATTCTGGTAGACCCCTAGAAAAAGAAGGAGTCTCAAGAAGATCATTCATTGAACGACTTTCCTGATTAATGTTAATGAACTTTTTTCCTTAGAGAGCTACAGACCACATTTTATTTGCCTAATCGGTAATATAGAACACTTGTTTCGCTAGATATGCTATAATAAAAGGTTCATCTCCAAAACTTCTACTAATCAGATCAACCAATGTAAATCCCAACTGATCAATTATCACACCATTATTGACATCAACCCACTTGCATTTGAAAATGGGATATTTAATTTTAACATAATCAACCACCCAAATCTCTTCAATAACCCCATAATAAGGTATTGCTGCCAATCTAGGGTTCTTATCTTTCGAACTAGAGAAGTGCATAGATTCAACCACTAACATAACCCCACTGTTCTGGACGGTGCTCCTATCATCAAGAGACTTCGTGTAAAATGTATAACCATTGATCACAAATGAAGTCCAAGTTATGACATCAACGTCTGGACCACGTGCTAACCATTTAATTGTTTCAAAAACACATTCTTCTTCGTCAACCTTTTGTTTGAACCAATGTGCAAAAGTTTTGTTATGCTCCCTAATTAACCTTTGTTCGGTCATTCGACTATTTTCTTTCTAGACAATTTCTTTATGAGCATTAATGTAATTTTAAACTTCATCAACATTATTCAAGATGTACAAGTGGACTTGTTGCAATTCATCAAGATCAACACTCTTAACTATAGCCCCACGTCTACCCTCTTCTTCATCATGACGATCAGGAATCCTAATATGTCTTACATTTGACAGGTAATCTTGACAAAACTCCATGGTTTATTCAGAAACATATTTCTAAATAATAGATGCTTCAGGCTGATTTACATTCTTCACATATTCATCAAGATCAACACTCTTAACTGTAGCCCCACGTCTACCCCTTTCTTCATCATGACAATCAGGAAGCCTAATATGTCTTACATTTGAAAGGTAATCTTGACAAAACTCCATGGCTTATTCAAAAACATATTTCTAAACAATAGATGCTTCAGGCTGATTTACATTCTTCACATACCCTTTTAGGATTTTTGTAGTTCTTTCAATTGGGTACATCCACCGTAAATAGATAGGGCCACACAACTTTATCTCCCTTACTATATGAACAATTAGATGTACCATGATGTCAAAAAAAGAAGGAAGAAAAAACTTCTCAAGCTGGCACAAGATCAAATATCCTTCATTTTCCAGTTCATCCAATCTTTCTGTCTCAATGACTTACTACAAATAGCATTGAAGAAGAAACAAAGTCTAGTCAAAATATATTGAAGATCATATTCGGCAATGCCTCTAATAGCTACTGGGAGTAGTTGTTGCATTAAGACATGACAATCATGAGACTTTAGCCCTACTAACTTCAAGTCTTTCATCAACACAAGCTTCCTAAAATTTGAAGAATACCCTGAAGGAACTTTGATGCCATGTAAACACTCACAAAAGATTCTTTTCTCATCCTTAGACAAAGTATGAGTAGTTGAAGGACAAAAAGTTCTCTTACCATATAGCTTTGGATGCAAGTCTTCTCGTATCCCCATTTCTTGCAAATCTAATATTGCCATCACGCCATCCTTAGAACTACCTTATATGTTAAGCAATGTCCCAACAATACTATCACATACATTTTTCTCTACATATATGAAATCAATACAATGTCTCACATCAAGATTGGGCTAATATGGAAGATTGAAGAAGACAGATCTCTTTCTCCATTTATTTTTTTTCATTACTATTCTTTGTAGTCTTACCAAAGATAACATTGATATTTTTTACTTTTTCATAAACTAGCTCCCCGGTCAATGCCTTCGGAGCATCTTCAAACTCTTATCCACCAAAAAAAGCTTTCTTTAATTTACGATAAGGGTGGCCTCATCTAAGAAATCTACCATAGCCAAGATAAAATGTCTTTCTTCCATGTTGCAGTTGATGGTAGCATGTTCATTCTTCACAAATCGGACATGCTTTATGGCCTTTAACACTATATCCTGACAAGTTTCCATATGCAGGGAAGTCATTTATAGTAGAAAAGATCATAACGCATATTTTAAAAACCTCCTTCTTGTTCGCATCAAGAACATCAACACTTTCATCCCACAACTCTTTCAAGTCTTCGATCAAGGGTTCTAGGTAAACATCTATTTCATTTCCGGGTTATTTTGGTCCCAAAATCAACATAGACAACATGATGTACTTTCGTTTCATGTATAACAAAGGAGATAAGTTGTAAATTACTAACAGAACAGGCCATGAACTATGTATACTACTCAGGCTATCAAAAGGATTCATGTCATCCGTGCTAAGCCCAAACCTAAGGTTCCTAGGTTCTTCACCTAAAGTAGGAAATAATTGATCAATTTTCTTCCATTGAGAAGAATCAACTAGATGTCGAAGCTTTCTATCAGATATCCTCTCATCCACATGCCATCTCAAATTTTTTGCATCATTTTCATTAGCAAACAAGTGTTTGAACCTTGGTATGAATAGAAGATACCACAACACTTTTACAGGGCCGTTATTTGATATGTACCTCTAGGTTTCACATATAGGACACTGTTGTTCCTCTTCATACTCTTTTCTATACAATATACAATCATTAGGGCATGCATGGATCTTTTTATACTTCATCCCTAGTGGACACAGTATTTTCTTAGCATCATAGTATGGAGAAGGCAATACATTATCATTTGGAAGCATGTCCTTAAAAGCCTCAAGCGTTTCTGAAAAACTCTTGTCGCTCCATCCATGACGTGCTTTCAAGCTTACCAATTTCAATACTGCTTTCAACAATTGGTATTTTTAACACCCCGAGTACAACGGCATCTCAACATCACTGCACATATTACCATATGCATGTGATTGCTCAAAAGCCTATTCTCTTATATCATGAATAATATTCTCTATTTAATCATCTGTATCCATGTCATTATCATCAAAGGCCACTCCCCCTATTGAGATGAACTTGGCATTTTTAATTCTTCACCATGCCATACCCATACTATATAACTCTTATAAAATCCTTCACAAATTAAATGTGTATATATATCTGCAGCACTTAGTCGCTTCTCATTCAATTATACTACATAAGGGGAATAAAACTTCCCACTACCATCATCGGCATTTCTTCTAGTGAAGTCTAAAAAACCCCTCACCCCATTATCATATTCAATACTCGTTCGTTTAGCTTTTATCCAACTATGATCCATATATATTTCAACACTTATAGCACCTTATATCTAACAGCAAAAGGATAGAGTAGAAAACAACAACCATAGAGTTTTATAGATTTCAACGAATTTTAACATGCACCATTTGAAACTAGTATTGTTTTAACAAACTAATAACACTGACAATCAAACAATCACACTAAATTAAAACAAAACTTAGAATGGTATTATTCCAAGCCAAATATCACAAGTCAGAGCATCTTATTTACTTTTGGTCCAAAACACGAAAAACGTATATAGTAATAAAGTCATCACACAGTTTTCTCTTTCAATTACTTTTTTCTACAATTATTTTGTGTCTAACTATATTGTCAGAGTTAATATTGTTGAGAATAAGCAAATACAAGCTCAAAGTTGAGGGTTTTAATTAACAAAACACTAACCCAATTGAAGACCAAGGAGTGAGCTTCTACCCAAAGTCTTGGTGGTGTTGATTGAGGTTAAAATGAAGTCCTCAAATTCACAACACTAACAAAGGGAAGTCACGATAGAGGAGAATGGTCACTACGGAGAATAGAGGTGGCGGTGGAGGAGAGTGATGATGATCAAAGAACAGCGACAAGGAACACAGCAACGGCTGCAGTAATGATGGAAGAGAGTTGAGCAAATGAGAAATGGGGAGTGATGTAGGAGTTTAGAACAAGTAGGGACAGAGCTCATAGAGAAATAACGACAAGAGAAGAAAGGGTTCAGAGCGCGAGATCTGTGTGCGGGACTAAAAATACGGGCAAAACACTCACCTTTTATACCGCTTTTCCATAAAAACCGGTTTTAAAAGGGTGAAAAAAAATAATTTTTAAATTTTTCATCTTTAAGATAGGTTTTTATGAAAACCGATTTTAAAGTTTTTATCTTTAAGACCGGTTATTACTAATAACCGGTCTTAAAAGTTTCAAATTTTTAATTTTTTAAATATTTTGAAATTTTTAGACCAGTTTTTTGGAGAACTAATCTTAGAAGTTCTATATAATTACAAAACTGCCACGGGTCAAATTTAAGACCTTATTCGCTATAACTAGTCTAAATGTGGTAGTCTAAAAAGGAAATTTTGTGCTAATGCTCTTTTACTTTTACGGATCAATAATACTAGTATTTTCTCTGTGCTTCAATGTGATCCTTCAATCTTAATATAGTATCATAGCCTTATGGTTCTTTCTTTTACCTGTGGTTTTAGATTTAGGTTTGTGAGTTTTTCCTTCTTTTGGTTGCATTCTTTTGTGTGATCCCTAATGTTCATCCCTGGTTAGACGTTTGTAGTGTTGCTTGATTGCACCATATTTTTATAAGATTTTTCATAACTAAATTGGGATTTTTAATGAATTTTCTAGGACTATATTGCATGATTAAGAATTAATTTTAATTAGGGACAATTGTATTGAATTAATTTTAATTAGGGAAAAAATGGTCATAAATTTGTTAATTATTCATACAATTGTTTCTTAGACTTTTGATGCTACATTTTGCTTAATTTTGCATTGTAGGTGATTAAGAAGAAAATTGAAAATTCAGAAGAGTCAAAATTAATATTTTGAGGATTGGGGAAAACTGCAGAAAGGAGCCCTAGATTTTGTGAAAATTATAAAGTAATGAAGAAATATTTGGAATTTTTGGAAGAGGCTATAAATATTTTTTAAAAATTTTCAGTTCAGCCCCTGTGCAGAACTTTTAAATATTTCAAATAGGTCCTTGGTCAAAACTTGCGTTTTGACCAGGTCACTATTCCCCTTTCTAAATCAGACCAAAAAAAAACTGGACCCGAGACACAGATCCGAAACAAAGTGAGGGCGGGGAGTGAGCGCCTCAAGAGATCCAGAGCTGGAGAGGAGAGGGAGGATCACACCATCAACCACCATCGTCTTCTTCTTTCTCGACGGCCCTCCCTCAACTACTATAACCTCTTCCTTCTTTGTCTACTATAGTTGCAGCGCTAAGCATCCAGCTTCAATGCCGTGATGGAGGGAGTTGGGAGAGCTGAGATCCGAAAGCTGAGATGTTTTAGGAAGAGAGAGCTAAGGGAAACAGAGGGGGCTGGTGTGCAACAATAAGGAGAGACCAGAGAAGGAAACCACATTGTAACCACCATCTTCTTACCACCGTCGGTGAGCCTTCGCAGTGAGCTGAGAATCTGGAACTCAGAGAAGCAGAGCACAGAGACTAGAGAGACAGTTTCAGCGCCACCCACAACCACCATCATCACCAACCTCGTCTTCCTCAATATTCCAGACTGTCATGAACTTCATTTTCACCACCAGAAGCTTCCCTCACCTCTGTCACTTCAGAACCGTATCACCATTGCAACAGATAGCTAGCTTCCTTCCTCTGTTTCCTCATTAAGAGTTGTCAGCTAGCTCTTATTCCACAATTTCCAGATTTGGTCATTCACCCATTCTCATGCACTTCCAATATATTGATCAAATTGTTGTGAGTGTTGCAATCAGGAGAGGTTGATTCCTTGATTTTTGGTGGCAAAGAAAGTGACCAGAGCTCACATGTGCTTCAAAGGGGAGTTTCCTAGTTTTGCATTAGCTCATTTTATGTAGTAATTGTGCTCTATTTGGTGCAATTCTGAATTGGTGCATATATGTGAGACTTGGATGAGTGTTCATTTGTCCTTTTGGTTAACATTTGTGTTGATGCATTTGGATTTTATTGAACTTATTTTCCTTTGAAATTACTGAAATTATGCATTCTATGTGATTACTAATATGTGTGAAGGATTTATTTCAAATTGAGTGTCGCGATAGTGCTCTCATTTAAGAGGAAACAAGTGTATTAAAATCAAGTGGTTTTTAACAATTTATCTAAGAGATGACTACAAATGCGATCGTAGGATTAGTCATTAATTAGATAAATTGGACTCAATGTGTTTGCTTGAGGTTTTTACTTTGACTTGATGATAAATTAACCCCCAAATCATTTTTAGAAGCTAGGAGAGTCATTTACTTTGCTACCAAAATTAATTTCTTCATATCCATCCATATCTTTATAAAAATACCAAAAACAATAGCTTAGCTTGTAATTAATTTGCATTATTCCTTTAGTTTATTAATTTGAAAAACCCAAAACCGTTTTCCCCTTGTTTCATTGCATTTACCTGGCATATTAGATTACTTAGGATTCAATAAAAAAGCTCCTCGAGAAGAGAGAACGATCCTAGGTTTGCTTATACGCAATCCTTGATTAATTTTTGATTGTAGACCCCAAGGCTAATACACAACAAAAAGTCCCATAATCAGCTTTATTCCCTTGTGAGACCGTTCGTTGTTGCTTTGGTCCCTTGTGAGACCTTTTGAATGTTGTTGTTCCCTAGTGAGATCTCAGTCTTTGTTGATCAAGCTCTCTTGGATGTGTCTGAAGTTACTGCTCAATTCAGGATATTACTATGAGGAAGCAAGTTATTGGTAGAGGCTATGGATCTATATATTATTTCCTTGATGATTAGTTGCTGCTCACATTCAAGCTACTTTTAGCTTGAGGGAGAGTGTTGAGAATAGAAAGTTTAGAATTTAGTTATTAATTAAGTAATATTATCATTATTGATTATTTAGTATTTATTAGGATTAGATTTGAATATTTTATTATTATGATTTGATTTGATTAGAATATATTATAGGGTTAGGGTTAGTTTATTAGTTTGCCTATATAAAGGCCTCATTGTATTCTCTTTTACTTTTAAGAATTAATAATATTAGTATTTTCTTCGTACTTCAATGTGATCTTTCAATCTCAATAGCCTCCAACTACTTGGACGCCTCCATACAACTACATTCTGCATGAACTTCTTGAGGACAACATGTACACTTGTCCCAAAATTGCGTCCCTCTCCTTATAATATTTCCTTTGAGGCACGAAAGGCAATATACTCCTAACTAGCTAGCTAGGTTTAATTTGCATTATACTACAAGAGTTGGGAATCACACCACCCAATCAGTTGCTTAAGGAACGAGAGTCCTTTCTGGTTGCATCAACATGAGTTGATAAATACACCCCTGGTGCTATTTATATGGTAGAGTACTGTTATTGTTTTTAATATACCACTCAAATTATAAGTCTATGTTGGGAAAAGTTTTTTTTTATTATAAGTCCACTTTTAAATTAATAAATCATAGTGTTACAATTTTACCCTTATTAATTGTAACAAAAGGTATAGAGAGGGGGAAGAGGTGAAAAATATATATTCATAAATGAATACAAAATTGAAACTTTAGTCCATAATTATTGAGTTAACTAACTTTCTTAGATATGTGAGAATTAACTAATTTAGATTTAAAAATAGGATCAAAGTGATAAGTCACCTATCATTAAATCTATCATATGAATATATATAATGTTACCCTTAATTTATTGTTTTTTTTTTATTTCTCAATTATTAAATAGGAATGCAGTTGAAAAATTATATAATTTTAAGACAGAATTAATGAGATTTAATGTTTTCATTATTTTGATGAAACGTGTTAGAAATGCCCTTATAACTAAATAAGGCCAATGAAGTATATCATTTTTTTAAAAAAAAATTTATGAGTATACAAAATTTAAATTCCTTTTTTAATTGTTTTCTTTTTTGGCCCCAAAAATTACAGTTCCTTCAATTTAACCCTCCCAACGCCAATGATCTAAGCTGGTCCCCTGCTACTCTTAGTCACACTTCTTTAATTCTTTCATTATTTACTATCGCTTGCATTAATTACTTGTGGCCTCACTTGGATCTCTAATCAATGCCACTATTCGCTCAACTGTTTCAATTTAATTCAACTCTTCACTCATTTATAGTTGAGAATTGTGCAATATATTTTTAAGTACCAATTTTATTTTCAAATTTTAGTATTTTTTTTATTTTCTTTCTATTTTCAAATTATAGTCATTTTGTGGGTTTTTTCAATTTTTAAACAATTTCTGATTGAATATTTTTGATTGGCCAGTAATTTCACCTCTTTAAAGTTTGGATTTATAGTAAAAACTATATTATATAATAAATGAATTGATATAAGAACAATTTAGCTAAATATTTTTTTTCAGATTTTATATTTAACATAACATCTATTAGGGAAAAACATCACATTCTTAATCTTATGTTAAAACTTAAAAATACACCTCCGGTTCTATTTATAAGAGCTTGATAACTGAATTACGTGATTTAAGAAGATGGTTGAAATTAGTTAAAAAAAAATAAGCGGTCTGAAATAAATCTTTTTTTTCAAGTATACCTTTATTTATGAGGGGACAAGTAAGAAAGAGAAATACTATCTCCGGTCCTTTTTATAAGCAACTTTCTCTCTCTTGAGGTTGGTCCTTTTTATAAACAACTTTTTCCTTGTGTCTCAAAATTTAAACTATGTTTTCTATTACTACCTCTATTAAATAAACATCTTTATATTAAGTATCCCTCACTCATCACTAATTCTCTTTCATTAACTCATTTATTACATATTCTCTCTCTCATATTTTATACTTATACTATATCATATTTGTTACTCATTCTATCTCGTATGCTTTTTTTTCATAATAAATAGTTTTAATCTTATGTTAAAACTTAAAAATACACCACCGGTTCTATTTATAAAAGCTTGATAACTGAATTACGCAATTTAAGAAAATGGTTGAAATTAGTTAAAAATAATAAGCAATCTGAAAAAAAAAATTTCAAGTATACCCTTATTTATGAGGGGGCAAGTAAGAAAAAGAAATACTGTCTCCAGTCCTTTTTATAAGCAATTTTCTCTCTTTTGGGGTTGGTCCTCTTTATAAGCAACTTTTTCCTTGTTTCTCAAAATTTAAGCTACGTTTTCTATTACTACCTCTATTAAATATACATCTTTATATTAAGTATCACTCACTCACCACTAATTCTCTTTCATTAACTCATTTATTACACATTCTCTCTCATATTGTATACTTATATTCTCTCATATTTGTTATTCATTCTCTCTCATATGCTTTTTTTCATAATAAATAGGGGCATATTTGGAAGAAACATGACATTTTTTACACATTTATTATTTTTAACTAATATTAACTGTCAGTTCATTTTGCTTAATAAGGATAAAAGTTGTTTATAAAAAAGACCGGAGGGAGTATAGTATATATGGGTATTACCAACCTTTTAATTAATACAACTTACATAATTAATGAGAGGCAAAAATTAAAAAAAAAAAACTTATTAAATGTTAAGACAACTTTTGTCATGCTCTTATAAAAAGAACTAAGGTAATTCAAATTTTTAACTCTTATAAAAAAGACCGAAGAGAGTAATTATTTCAAAATATAGAAGAATACTAACCTTTCTTTTTCAGTGGAATACTAACCTTATGCATTTATACTCAGTAGTCAACCTTAATTTATTGAAGAGATCTTTTCATGTCATGGAAATTAGTATTAATGTATTCAATACTCCCTCCGGTCCTTTTTATAAATAATTTTTATCTTTATTATGCAAAACGAACTGACGGTTAAGATTAATTAAAATAATAAATTTTTTAAAAATGTCATATTTCTTCCAAATATGACCCTATTTATGAAAAGAGCATAGGAGAGAGAATGAGTAACAAATATGAGAAAGTATGAGTATAAAATATGAGAGAGCATATGTGTAATAAATAGGTAAATGAAAGAGAATTAGTGGTGAGTGGGGGTAATTAATATAAAAATGTGTATTTAATAGGGGTAGAAAAAGAAAAAATAATTTAAATTTTGAGACACAGAGAAAATTTGCTTGTAAAAAGAACCAACCATAAGAGGGAGAAAGTTGCTTATAAAAAAAACAGGAGGAAGTAACTCCTTTGGTAAAGGTGGGCCCTCTGCTCAATGAATAAAATATTTTCTTTTTAATTCCAAAGTTTTATTTGGATACCCTTCGATTGCCAAGATGCAAGACTTTGCCTCCCTAAGCATTGTGCTCATGTGCATGGTTCTAGTGACATGTGCAGACTATTTAGCTAAGATGTCATATAGCTTGATAGAGCCTTTTTATATGCTTTCAATCTCTACCTGATCTTTTAAGGGTGGATCTTGATGAAGGAAGATGAACTCTTGTTTAGCTTTATCTAATTGAATAATAGTAATATCCAGTATTTATTCAAACATTGTACTCATGATATAGCAAAAAAAATACTCCCTCCTTTCCATAATTAATGCATAACGTATGACATTTTTTGTTTTTTGCTAGAATTTGTCCAAAATGTATAACGCTTGGTTTAACTGATAATTTTGAAAATAACATGGTCTAAGTATATAGGTATCTCATCTAACACAGTTGACTTTTTTTTTTATAGATTAAAGAGGTTAAATGAGTACTTAATCATATATATCATATATTATATATATAATTAAATTATATATCATTTAATAAATCAAACAGATTAATTTAGAAGAAAAAAAGATAAATATAAATCATTTAAATTAATTTAATTAACTTTCTCAATCTTCCGAGAAAGTCAATTGAGTATCTAGGACCCGAAGCGGTACATTAAATAATATGTATTCCCAATCAATTCGTATCGAAGTTTTCAAAGACGCGTCGTAGGGTTATCTTTTCGGACCACAGAGTATATATTACTACTGATTTTATAATCCTTATTTATTTGATGCTAACCAGCAAACGATTTACTAATTGAACAAGGTCAACATCACATATCTATCTTCCCTCTCCTTTTAAATCATCCTTCCCTTCTCTTCTCTGCCGCTCTTGCCATTACCATCCTCATCTCTTTCTGAGTGCTTGCCATGGAAGCTTTTCGTCGTTTCCAACCCATCTCAAAATGCACCACCGGTAAACGAAAACACCAAACCGTCGTTTCCGACTTAGACGGCACACTCCTCACGTCCCGTAGCGCCTTCCCTTACTACATGCTCGTGGCCGTCGAAGCCGGAAGCTTCCTCCGGGGACTCCTCCTCCTCGCCTCAGTGCCCTTTGTGTATTTCACGTACTTGTTCGTCTCCGAAACCGTCGCTATCAAAACTCTCATCTTCATCACCTTCGCCGGACTCAACACCAGAGACGTCGAGCTAGTGTCACGGTCGGTGTTGCCCAAGTTCTACGCCGACGACGTCCACCCGGAGACATGGCGGGTGTTCAACTCGTTTGGGAAGAGGTACATCTTGACGGCGAGTCCGAGGTTGATGGTGGAGCCATTTGCGAAGACGTTTATGGAGGTTGATAAGGTTATTGGGACAGAGCTGAGAGTGACGAAATCAGGGAAGACATTGACGGGGCTTGTTATGGAACGAGGAGTGATGGTTGGTGAGCACAAGAAAGAAGCTATTGTGGAAGAATTTGGATCTGAATTGCCAGATTTGGGACTGGGAGATAGTGAATCTGATTATCACTTCATGTCAATTTGCAAGGTTTGTAATTAATCTCTACGTACGTGCCCTTTTATTAACCATGGCTTTCCAAGTTGTTTAATTAACACGCACGTGACATGACTTTTAACTTTATAAACTTCCCTTGTTATAACAATATAAGCAAGAGTTTTAAAAAAAAAAAAAAAAACTCATATTGTCCTTATTTAATGTTGGCTTATATTTTTTAAATTTGTCTCTTCAAATTCTGAAAAGAAGAAAGTTTTATAAATTTTAAGATTGATTTGATAAATTTGAAGTCTTACCAAAGTGTTAATGATAATGTTGAAAGTGAGTTATAAATTTAAAAAAATTTAATTAATTCACTCCTTCTTGTTAATTTGAATTCTCCATGTGTAGCTCTCTCCATGACATCAATTAATCAATAAAAGTACTAATACTATGGGCACAAATACAAAAATTAAAGAAAACATACACTCCTTTGTTCCTATTTTACAAGACAATCCATATTTTACTAGAATTAATTAAATAAAAACCTTAAACTTAATTAATTATTCTATCTTAAAATCTAACAAGTTTTAACTTTATCTCTATTTAACATGTATAAACTTTAACGAGGAGTCCAAAAGAATAAAAGTCCATAAAACAATAAATTAGAGTAGAATTGTATATTTATATAGTATTACCTTCGATCCTAAATATAAGATAAAGTTGACTTTTTTTAGAAAGATTGAGGAAGTTAAATAAGTTACTTAATCATATCATATGTTATGTATCCTTAGATTATATATTAATTTATTAGTTAAACTAATTAGTTTAAAGAAAAAATAAAAATAAAAATACTCTAAAGTAATTTAATTAGCTTTTTTAATTTCTCCAAAAAAAAGTCAATTTTGTCTTATAATTAGGACAGGAGGGAGTACTTCTTTCGCTTCTTGATATAAGACATTTTGACTGATTTAAGGAATTAAAAAAACTAAATAAATTACTTAATCATGACATATATGTTATATGATCTCTCCAAATACTTAATTATGTGTACCATTAGATTAATTATCGGTTTATAAGTCAAACGAATTAGTTTAGAAAAAATGATAAATATAAATCATCTAAAGTAATTTATTTAGCTTCATATATCTCCATAAATTAGTCAATTGAGTCTTATATTAAGGAGTAGATATAGTAAATTTAATTAATAAACTTATATTAAGGGGGAAAAAATACTTTCTCTTTGTCTCATAAATAAAATCAGAGGAGTATATATATTTCAAAAGATTTAGTGTATTGGAAACTTATAAAACCCATTTGTCATATGAGCTCCTGATATAGGACTGAATAAATTTGTCCATAGCCTCTCATTTATTCTTTCTCCACCTATATTTTTATGTCCACCTAGAGTGAGCTAAGGCCTTCCATATTGGGTATTCACTACACCCATATAATTCAAATGGCCCCTTCTGGATAATAAGATTTGACAGCGCCAAACAGTAGTTGGCCAATAAAGACAATGACAACACTAATTAAATTTTTATCAAGAGTAACGCATAATTGTACTTGCCATAAGTTCTTGGTGTCTCACCTATAATATTAACGCGATTTGGTATACATTTCGAATAATTTATTAATTAATACTTTGATTGTATTTTCCTAAAACAATTTAAAAATTACTTTCATTTTTCATTTAGTAAAAACAAAAATTGAAAAAAATATTTTATTTTCAAAATTAATTTTATATTTTCTGTATCATTAAAGTAGACATTAACAGTGATCAATTCAACCCAAATTATTTGAAACCGGTGAGAAATGTCTCCATTGATTCCTTTCTCCATTGAATATCTCCACCATTGAACCAAATTTTAATAGTTGGGATTTAATGTCATATAAAAATATTAATATAAGATTAAATATTACATTAAATCTCGACCATTGAAACTTAATCCAATAGTTGAGACATTCAATGGAAAGAAAAGAGAGAGAGATTAATAAAAACATTCTTTTCCAAAACCCTTGAGGGTATTACTACCACGCACCTATAGGCCACCGACACTTGTCATCTCAATTAGTGGCTTTATGGAAAACCAATTCTTTGAATTGAGGTTTGTCCAAAGTTTGTTGGGAGCAGTTTTGTGCCTAATACTTAGCACGGAAAGCTAATAAGATTTGAACCATTACTATTTGATCTAACGGTCCATATTTATTTTTTAAAATTTTAATATTTTTTAATATATATATATATATATATATATGCTCTTGTATGTGCAGGAAGGATATAGAGTGCCAAGAGCAAAATGCGAGCCACTATCCAGAAACAAACTTTTGTGTCCCATTATCTTCCACGACGGTCGTTTTGCTCAGAGGCCAACCCCTCTTATGGCACTTGTGACCTTCCTATGGCTCCCTATTGGCATCATACTCTCCATCTTAAGGGTATACATTAACATCCCATTACCAGAAAAAATAGTTTGGTACAACTCCAAACTTCTAGGCATCAGAATCCATGTTAAGGGCACCCCACCACCTCCTCCAAAGACAGGCCAAAATGGTGTCCTTTTTGTCTGCAACCACCGTACGGTCGTCGATCCGGTAATTATTGCCATTACTCTCAAGAGAAAAGTGAGTTGTGTCACCTACAGCATAAGCAAGTTTAGTGAAATAACATCACCAATCAAAACCGTTGCTTTGTCAAGAGAAAGAGAGAAAGATGCAGAGAATATAAAAACACTGCTTCAAGAAGGTGACTTGGTGATTTTTCCTGAAGGAACCACATGTAGAGAACCATTTCTGTTACGGTTTAGTGCTCTTTTTGCTGAGTTAACTCATAGGATCGTTCCTGTGGCTATTAACACAAAGCAGACTGTGTTTAATGGGACCACTGTTCGTGGGTATAAGATTTTGGACCCTTACTTTGTGTTCATGAACCCTATGCCTACATTTGAGATCACTTTTCTGAACCGGCTTCCACTTGAGCTGACGTGTAAAGGAGGCAAGTCCAGTTTTGAAGTTGCTAATTACATTCAGACGGTTCTTGCTGGGACACTTAGGTTTGAGTGTACGAGTTTAACGAGGAAAGATAAGTACGCTATGCTTGCTGGAACAGATGGGAGGATTGCTTCAAGGAAGGAGAAGGAGGAGAATAAGAAGGTTCGAGAGGTTGAAATTAATTAAGTTACTGCAGATAGGGACAAAGAGAAGTACGTAAGTTCGTGGAAGACTGGATCTTATTTTGTACTCTGAATTTTCTGGCTTCCCAATGTGTTTGTAATGTTTATAACTGTGTGTATGTGTGTACATATATTCGATAGGCCAATAAACATAGTGATATTTGTAATAAAGTAATCAATAATCTATATTATTGTGCTTTACTTTTGAGCAGTTAACTACATGGCCAGTTGGAGTGAGCAAATATAGAAGGCCCTCAATTGTAAGATTAGAATATGGCCTAATTAACTCTCAGGTTTTTTTTTTCAAAAATAGAAAAAGTTACAAACCTTGGTCAAAAACTTTTGATTGCTTTCGCCTTGCCTATATGCTCAGGGTCAAACCCCAATGATCCAATGATCTAAACTGCAAATCCATTACCAAAAAAGTAACAAGAAAAAATCCTAAACAGGGACCATACTCTTTTATTTTGTTTGAGTTTTTTTTTTTTTCTTTTTTGGGCAAGTGCACTGGTTCGCTTTCTTCAGGATAAGCACATATGGGTCCCACTTGTATTGTACTCTTCCGTTCTTTTTATAACCAACTTTCTCTCTTTTGAGACTAGTTCTTAATATAAACAATTTTTATTTTGTGTCCCAAAATTTAAACTATTTGTATCTTTTCTACCGAAATAAATACATATCTTTATATTAATTATTCCCCACTCACCACTAATTCTCTGTTATCCAATCATTTATTACACATTCTATATCATATTTTATACTCATTATTTCTCATATTTCTTACTCATTCCCTCTTCAATACTCTTCTCATAAATAGAGGTATATTTAAAAGAAACATGACATTTCTGACACATTTATCATTTTTAACTAATCTTAACTATCCGTTTGTTTTCCGTAATAAAAAAAAGTTGCTTAAAAGAATTGGAGGGAGTATTTATTACTAGTTCGCTTCAATTGATCGTTATTACAATCCAATGAACGGGATATAGAACTGGTTTGGGTGTTCATGAAAGCGATGATCACATAAGCCTCGTCAAATTTGCCATATAGATCTGTTCCGAGCGGTCTATGTTTTATTACTTTAATCTTTATTTGTTTGAAAATAAAATTAATGAATATAGAATTAAAATAATGATAATATCATAACTATTATTTTTTTAGAAAATTATTTTTATTTAAAAGTTTTCAGTTGAAAAGAAAAAAAAAATTAAATATTAACCATTCATATTTTAGTTGAAAAAAAATTACATGTTGAAATTAGAAAAGCATAAGATAAAAATCATTTCTGGGCCGCAGCCCAATGCCAAGCCATAAAGAGATCCAGCCATGAATAGGGAATCAAAGTGAGTGTCATTTTCGTTACTTGCCTTTTACACATGACTTTTTCAACGCGAGTATGGTATCCCTGAATAATAAATACTCCCCCGATCCTAATTATAAGATAAGGTTAACTTTTTTGAAGAAAATAAGGAAGTTAATTAAATTACTTTAAAGTATTTTTATTTTTATTTTTTTCTCCAAACTAATTAATTTGACTAATAAACTAATATATAATCTAAAGATACTAAAAATATAAACACTCTAAAGTAATTTAATTGGCTTCCTTAATTTCTCCAAAAAGAGTCAAATTTATCTTATAATTAGGACAGGAGGGAGTATAATAGAGTGATTTTACATATTGCATTGACAAAGCAAAGATAATTTAGATATTAGTCAAGACAGCTTGTAGTTAAGCTTCCAGCCTTTTGCTATCAGATCAGTCAAAAAACTTGATTCATTTCCCTACTTAGTAGATTAGGAGTTAATTTCTCTATTCCTAACAAATTAATCAGTCCCTCCGATCCATTTGAGGATTTTAATTTGATGCCGAATATAAGATTTAATTCTTATTTCTAAGCAAGAAAAAAAAAACGAGTAACACCAAATAATAGAGACGACATTCAGAAGGGCAGAAAATAAAAAGAGCCAAGAAGATGGTGTAGTGACAATATAATTGAGTGAAGAATAATATTGCAGCCCCAAGAAAAATGAAGTGTCTCTGCCTTATAGAGGACTTCACTTTCAACATGCAACTTGGTCCAAATTGAAATTAGAGCTTTGTAGTCTCAAGCTTTTGTGATGGTTTTATATAAGCTTATATGAGCTTATTAATTTTGATTTATAAAATTTCATGCATTCTATGGAGATTGCATAAAATGCATTGATGAATAATTATTTTTAAAACTTTAGGTTGTTGGTGATACCTGAAAATTAATTAATTAATTAAAGATCAGAATGTTATAATTCAGTCCACGGTTTTGGAAATTTGTGGGACATGTGTCGGCCATAAATGGCCAGGTTTGCTTTGTTCTTAGCTCCCCCAACCAAAACTCATTTGGAAAGTTGGGTTTCCATGTTTATCTATTGGTCGGCTTGATTATGTGGCACTCATGTATTCTGATCTTTAATACAAGATATAATTATTTAATTTAATTAGATTAAAAGAGTTAGTTAAATTAATTAATATAACATATATTTTTTAAAAACAACCTAGTCGTTTTCTTTAATTTCCTCGTTTTCCCTCGTCTTTGATTATTGTTGAGGCAGTATTAATAGGAATAAATTAAGGAAAGATTGATAAATATAAAAAATATATCTTATATTTAAGATAAAGATCAAATCCCCAAATTGCATTATACTAAAGACAGAAACCTCATGTTGCTGCTGGCCAAGAGAATTCTAGTTCTAGAGAAAGTCCAAGACTTGAGGGAGCTCTAATTTTTTGTTGTGATGTGTTCGATCTCCGTAATGCATGACAAATATGTGCCCGGAAAATCAGATATACATGCCATAACCTTGCAAGGTTCAATTGCGTTGTTGATGTTGGTATCCTTAACGGTTTTGGATCCTCTCATAATTCTTTTTCTCATTTTCTTTTTTAGAATCTTATCTCTAACATCAAATTTAAAAAATAGATAAATTAGATTTAATATTTTATAAAATTATTATTTTAAACATAAATAAATAAACTGAAACTTTTAAAACATGATCTACCTAATTCATAATTGCAATACAAATAAAATTAATAAAAACATTAATTTATAAAACACTACAATCATAGTTTTAAAAAATATTAAATCTAAATCAATCAATTTTTCATCTAATAATAAAGGTGGGATTTAAAAAAAATAAGAAAAAAAGATTATGAGGATATCAGCTCCGCCAACTTAGCGTGTATTTGGATCCTGAAGCTATTGCAGTTGCTCTCAAGAGAAAAGTCAGTTGTATCACCTACAACATCAGCAAGTTCAGTGAAATAACATCGCTAATCAGGACCGTTGCTTTGTCAGGAGAGAGCGACAAAGATGCCGAAAGTATCAAAATACCGCTTCAGGAAGTTCACTTGGTGATTTTTCCCGAAGGGCCCAAATGCAGAAAATCATTTAAGGATATTATTGTGGTAGAAAACTGGGAACTGATTCATTTTGAACACCCAGCAACCGATTTGACTTGTCAAACATATATATCACTGAATAATAATAAATGATTTTATTTTACAAATCATACTGGCTAAGCAAAGACCATTTAGATTACTAGTCAAGAGATAGCGTGTTGTTATGCTTTTCGGCCTTTTGCTACCAGACAACTCCCTCCCCTCACATTAATTTCATTCCGCGTGAACCCTAAAATACGTTGCAGTTAAAGGCAAGAACCTCTGAAATATTAACTGGGCAGTGTATTGGGAGGGCGCACTTGATCGAGGTTAGTATGTCTCTTTGATGATTTGTTTGTTTTGGTCTGCAACAGAAATCTTAGTACAATATCTGCTATATATGCTCTGCTTTTAGAATTCATGAAGAATTAAACACATACATGCGATATTTTCCAATTTTCGATCCCCTGTTATGCTTTATCTGAGGTTAGCCTGTCTCTTTTTTTTTGCTGGTCACTTTAGGCTGCTTCTGATATAGAAGGAAAAGAACAGGATGTAAGTGACCAAAACCGAATATAAATATATTCTGAGTTTATTCTTGTCTCTAGTCTCTCCTATTAAATGACTCAACACTTGTTATCACTTCCACACAGATGGATCCTTCTCCAAGTACTGAACAAGTACCAGAAGGAAGCACGATATTATTAGATTTGGGGAATCAACAAAACACGGCAGCAGAAGTAAGATCGTTCGTCTTGGCTAGCTGTAGGCAACTGTATGAATTTTTCAGTATTATAAATCAGTCCACGATCTGGAAATTTGTGGGACGTGTGTCAGCCATAACTGGCCTGGTTTGCTTTCCTCACGGCTCCCCCTACCTCATGTCCTTAGGGAAGTTGGGTTATGGCGGTCACCTTGTTTATCTATTCGTCTGTTCATTTTTGTGGTGGCTCATGATTTGGGGCAAGAGAATTCAAGTTTCAGAGAAATTCAAAGGTGTTGTGGAAGCTATACTATTTGTTGTGATCTGTTCGATCTCCCTGGTGTATGACAAATATGTGCCTGGAAAATCAGATGCATATACCATTACCTCCTACGGTTCATTTGCTTTGATGTCGGTATCCTTGTCAAGGAAATTAGAGCTTGGATTCGAAACTGGCTTCTCTGCTTTCTTCCTGCAATTGTTTGCCTCAGAGCTTTTCAAAATCAAGTGGTTCCTCTTGCCCACTGCTTTAGTTTTCTGCTCCCTCGTCATCATTCTTCGCCACTACTCAGAATCCCTTGTAGACATTGGCGATGAGGAGGTCTTAATTAATTGAGTTTTGCATCAAAATATTCAAACAACTAAACCTCGCGTCTTACTTGAACTAACATGTATTTTATCTTGGGTATTTTCTTTGTTTGCAGGGCACACATCATATTAATATTGAGCATCATATTGATATGGAGCCCGGTAAGGCTTTCTGCTTTCTATCAAACCATCTAGTTTGAACTGGTGTTAAAATATTATATGTTATATTGATATTTGATATATTCTATATGTCTTTAAAAATATAAATCTTGGATATATTATCTTAAAGATAAAAATATGAGATATTATTATATTTAATTATGATTGTATTAGATTAGATTCCAGAGTTATTGTAAGATTATTAGCTTTTGATTAGTCCTCTCTTTCATTCCAGGATTAATAATATTAGGCTTCTATTTTTCTCTACTTCAATCCTTCAATATAAATAATATTATATATTAGGATTAATAATAGTATTAGCTTTCGGCCTTTTGCTACCAGAAAACAACAAAATTGATTCCTTTTCTCCCTCTTTGATTATTTGTTTTTTTGTTTGCTTTGGTCTGTGACAGAATCGTTCCTAGAAGTTCTGCGATCGGCTGTATTCGGAAGTCGTGAAGAATTAAACCAACCACAAAGCTTTTTGCGTGTTTTGAATAGACTTTTGAACGTCCATAGACAGTATTACGATTTTGATTTATATTATAAGAATTAAGTATGTAAGAGGAGTTTAATCTATCTTTATATCAATAAATGTTTCTGAGTACCTAAATGTATCCCAAACAAAAGCGGGTACACATATATATCCTTACCCGTATTCGAAACTCTATTAGGCTTTATCAGAGGTTAGCCTGTCCTTTGTTTTCTTTTCTGATCACTTTAGGCTGTTTCTGATATATATACCTGGAAAATAACAGATTGATCTATAAGTCAGCGATGTGGAACTTTGTGGGAGGTGTGTTAGCCACAAATGGCCTGGTTTGCTTTTCTCAAGGCTCCACCTACCGCATGTCCTTAGGGAAGTTGGGTTATGGCGGTCTCCTTGTTTATCTATTGGTCTGTTTATTTATGTGGTCCCTCATCGTGTGGGCCAAGAGAACTCCAGATCCAGAGAAGTTCCAAGGTCTTGTGCGAAGTCGGGTAGTTGCTGTTGCGACATGTTTGATCTTCGTGCTGGATTTCAAAAATGATGAGCCTGGAAAATCAGATGCATATACCATTACCTCCTGCGGTTCATTTGCGTTGATGTTTGTATTCGAATATGTCCCCTTTTTTATTTTCTTCCAATTGTTTGTCACTGAGCTTTCCAAAATCCTCTATCCCACTGCATTTTTTATCTGCTGGCCCATCATGATGCTTCGTGTCGCTTTAGAAATCCGTGTAAGATGGTCTAAATTGAGTTTTGCAGAAAAATACTGAAGCAATTGAACCTGTAACTTGAAATGACATGCATTTTTTTCTGCAGTTCATCCAGCATGTCTTATTTGGCTCATATATGCGGACATCAGTTTTAGGGCGAAGACCATTTTCTACCACCAACGAGCAGGAAAATAACCAAGAGGAGTCATCTCAAGCAGTAAGTGACCAAAACGGAATAAAAATTTATTCTCAGTTT
Organism: Inga oerstediana; assembly: GCA_963210345.1. Taxonomy (NCBI): domain Eukaryota; kingdom Viridiplantae; phylum Streptophyta; class Magnoliopsida; order Fabales; family Fabaceae; genus Inga; species Inga oerstediana. The sequence continues at coordinate 62,598,028 of OY723408.1, forward strand.
ACTCTTGTCTCTGGTCTCTCCTATTAAATGACTCAACACTTGTCACTTTCACACAGATGGATCGTTCCCCAAGTAATGGACAAGTACCAGAAGGAAGCACGATATTATTAGATTCGGGGAATCAGCAAAACAGGGCAGCAGAAGTAAGATCGTTCGTCTTTGCTAGCTGTAGGCGAAATATCGATCAAATCATGTATGAATTTTTCAGTATTAATTGTGTTTTTGTTGCAGGAATCCTGCAACCAAGGTCAAGTTTCATCAGAGGCGCCACAGGTCATAAGGTCCGATCCTCTGAAACACCTATATGCTCAATATTTAGAGTGATAGTTCAGAGTAAAAATTAATTACATGATATCTTTTGCCAGAAAAATAGAATTTTTTTCGCTGGTTAATATTATTAGGAGTAATTGAGTAGTAGAAAATTAAAGTAGTAATTGAAATAAGTACGGTGCTGTGCAGGGGAATTCAGAACATATCACAGAACGTTGGAAACACCCCTGCAGATTGAAACTTGTCTAAGCATGTCTCATCCGACATACCAACAGAGACAGAGTAGACTGATCTATGCAACTTTGGTCGAAAAGGTTGGCAAAGAACAAAGATGATGCATCATTTTTAGTTTTTCTTCATATTTGAATTTTTTTCAAACTAAGTTTTTGCAAAACTAATTTTTTTCTATAAAATTTTATCCAAATATAAATTACACTACAGTGACTTTTACTCTAACTTTATTTTTTAAAGTGTTGGTATTTTTACAAAATTCTCCCTCACTGACTATACTTAGTAAAAGCGCTAATAGCTTACTCATGTTGCCATTTACAGGTATTGTCAGTAATTTAAAGTGAATTTTTGTAAATAACAGTGCAATGTTTTAATCACTGATTAAATTATAGTGAATGACAACATTTGTAAAGGTATTTAATAGTTCAATAACTCTTTTAACAAGTATAGTCAGTTAAAGGCAATTGTGTAACAATACTTCAATATCCCTGATTTCTACTTTTTTGCTTATTCGCATGACTTTTTGAAGATTTTGAAGCTTGTGTTGTATTTTGTTGGGATATTTCATAAAATAAAAGTCAATTTTGTCCGCGGGAATCCAAACCCAATTAAAACTAGGTGGAGATTCATCAAGATATGATGATTCTAATGGACCGGTGAGTCCATTTCTTTCCAAGTTTTTTCTTTATTCTCTCGCTCAATATTTTTCCGTTTTCTAACTTCAAAAGAGCTGACAATAAAATTTTTCCATGCATTAATTATTTTTATCTTTCTTTTTACCCATTGGACTAAAATATGCAAAATTTTCTTAACTTTAGTTTAATGGTAAGTCTCGTGATATTTCAAAATTTAAATTTGATCATCTTAAAATTTTAATTTTTAATATTAAATTCCTAGTCATTACTTTTGTTATTAAGTTACTAATATAAACTATTACGTTGGATAATGAGGATTATCACTAAAAAAAATTGATTTTCAACTGCGACTTTTTATTGCTACCAGATAGTTGTTGTTGCGATTGTCCATCTATTGTTTTGTTATTGCTGAAGGGTAATTTTGATGGTACTATTGCAGCTAAAAGTTAACTTTTAGTGATGACTTTTAATTATGAACCTGGTCCTTGTAATGTAAAGGTTTAATCATCATTACATTCTTTTTTTGAAATTAAAGGGTAAACACTAATGATTGAAATTATATATGTGATCAAATCCGAGACTTCCTACTTAAAGGAAAGCTGGACTATAAGGTTATTGGAAATTCCATTACATTATTAAAAATATGTATTGATACTTCTAACATAGTCTAATTTAATGTTGATTATTTTATTGTACATAATATATTGATAAGTAGACAAATCAGAACCAATTCATTTTTTAACATCTAACAACGTCTTTGACACGGTGAACATATCACTGAATAATCAATATGATAGGGTGATTATATTCATAGGGAAAATTCTTTTTAAAAGTAAGGTGAAATAAGGAAATTTCAAATTAAGTTGACAAATTTCTCAAATTCCTAATTGGTCTTGGGAGCCAATTTGAGATTTGTGAATGTTAGGGCTTTTTACCACATTGCCTCTATTATCAATATATATATAAATACTCTTCCACTAATCATCCAGCTCATCTAACGGCTAAAAAACGCATCCTCAGGAAAAAACACTATTCATAAGCAATGAATGGTTGAGATTGAGTCCCACTCATTTCATTTTTCCCGCGTTCGCTCAAATGGCTTGGCACCCTCTTTGAAATTCAAAAACATGTGCCTCAATCCCGCTATTACTTCTTCTATGTAAAGAGTGTTCGCAGGTGAGGAGAACACTTTATATATCAACTGCCTTCATCCATCCATCTGACTTTTCTCCACCGTTCTTTTTTTCATCCATGGCTCTGTCATTTCAGTTTTGTTCCTAAATGTTTTATCCTTTGCAAATCAGAATTTCCCCTTCTCATCTGACTTTTTTCCACCGTTCTTTTTTTCATCCATGGCTCTGTCGTTTTAGTTTTGTTCCTAAATGTTTTATGCTTTGCAAATCAGAATTTCCCCTTCTCATTTGCTCCTTTATTGCTATTCAGGAAGACCAGGGCACGCCATGATGAAACAGAACTTCATATTCCGTCATCCAGACCATTGTTTGGTGGAATGATGCTTAATCTGCGAGAGAGAGGTATTCATTGTTGCAAACAATGTTTATTGCTTTGTATGTCGACTTACATGTGGTTATCACGTTTAACACTCATTTTCACATGGACCATTTGGACTAACTACTAACTACTCTATTCTGCTTCTTAATGTCTTATGCACAGTCTCTGTTCTGACTTGTATGTGTCTGTGGTCCTGTGTCTCTTCCAATGAGCGCAGATTCATATTTACCTTCCAGGCAAGACTTCGTTTTAAGGTTGCTTCCGCAAAGAGATAGAGGTACATACAAAGCAGACCCATTTATGTATATAATTTGCTCTGTAGGTCGACATACATGTGGTTGTTCTTTTTGATTTATGAGTCATTTCGCATGGACGAGTTCAAGTAACCGTTCATTACTCTGTTCTGCTTCTTAAGGTCTTAAGCACGGACATGGTTACTTATCTTAAAGTCTCATTTGCTCCTTTATTGCTATTTAGGAAGAGCAGGGCACGCCATGATGAAATGGAACATCGGATGCGTCTGTGGTGCTGTGGCTCTGCTTCTTAAGGTCTTACTTGTGGTTCTGTGTCTGAGATGTGATGGAAAGTGTCGGTGGTGATGGAGATGACAGTGAGTAAGCTCGGACTCACGCTGAACATCACCGCGGTGATTATAGTGAAAGGACGACGACCGTCCACGGCGATGTGGCTCCCTAAACCAAAGAAGGTCACCGGTGATTCTAGAATCGTCCGCGTATGCATAGGAAGTGCTTACTTTTTCCCTATTTGTCAGGGCTGAATAAATTCCTCTCTGCTTCTGGACTTTTGCTGTCATTTCTCCCCGACGGCAATTCTCCGTTCATTACCTTAGACCATATTGACAATTCATGGTCATCAACGCCCTTCATATGGTTTTTGGTTTTTTTATTCATTCTATTCAAGCTCATGTTGTTACCATTGGTAGTTTAATTTTCCCCAAGTTTGTATTCATATGTGGCGTTTTCACGTGGGTATAGTAGTTGTGAGGAATTGAGATGTATTATTAATGTGTGTTATTTTTAGATGAGTTTTTATTAAAATATTACATTTTCCCTTCATATACATGTACGAACATGGTCAGTAAGCCAAGGAGGCTGGATGTGACCGGTCTGAACAGCATGGACCGGTCCCTGCGAGTTGTAGTGCCGTGGAACGAGGGCACTGACCAGCCGATCCACAATGGGGGTCACCTGCTCAACCGCTTCCTGAGCGACCTGGGATCGAATTGGATGCGGTTCCCCCTTCACTTCCCGACGTGGAGGCACATTCCGAAGGGGCCGAAGGACCAGGCTTGGGAGGAGGCGATTCAGGTAATTAAAACTATTTAATTAATATTTTTTTAATTAATTCTATTTAATTATTTTTTTTAAATTATGGTTTTTATAATTATTGATATTTAAATGTATTTTTTTCAGCTGCGGTTTGCCGTCCGGGCCAACCGGAAGAGGTACGCCCTCGTGAAGATGGGCGACGCCTGGAGGAACAGGAGGAACCGTCTCTTCCACAGCGTGGATGGGGACGGGACGATGCCTCTGGAGCAGCTGCAGGAGAGCGTCCCGGACGGCGTGCCGCCGAACGACTGGGCGCGTTTTGTCCAGTTCAGGAGGAGCCCTGAGGCACAGGTAATGTATTTATTAGATTTTTGATATATAATTTTGTAATTGTTAAATATTAAATTATAATATCAATTTATTTTGTATTTAATTTTAAATTATAATACATTTAATTTTTTTTTCCAGGAGCTTGCTCGGAGGAACGCCGCGATCCGGGCGCAGCAGACGATCCACCACACAGCAGGATCGAAGACCTTTGCTGTGACCTACAGCGAGCTGGTAACTTTTCAAGTGCTTCACTTACTTTTAGCTCATAATTTCATAATTAATACTAATTGTTTTGTAATTGTTTCAGGAGACGAAAGCACAGCAGGAGAACCGTCAGACGGACTATGCGGAGCTGTACGCCATCACACACAGACACCGTGATGGGACTGCGACCTCTCAGCAGGCAGAGGCGGCGATTGTAAGTTAATTTATTATTATATTTTTTATAAAACCAAGTTAATAATGAAAAATGGTAATTATTAATTGTTTCATAAAATGGCAGGAGCGGATGCAGCAGTCGCAGGCTGAGCTGCGACAGACCCAGCCTGAGGAGTCACAGGGGTCAGTGGACCCGACGGCTCCTCTGAAGGCGGGTCTGGCTCAGCCTGAGCACCCCGGACGAGTGCGGGGGATGGGGATAGGCGTCAGACCCAGCATGATCTACGGCAGGAGCGCCGCCTCTGAGGCTGGCAGCTCTAGAGGGGTCAGACGTCGGAGGGATGAGTCGATTGACCAGCTGCGGTCAGATTTGCAGCAGCAGATGGCGCAGCAGATGCAACAGATGCAGGTGCAGCAGCAGCAGCAGCTGCAGATCCACGCAGACGCTATATTCGCGCAGCAGACGCAGTGGCGTGAGATCGCAAACACTATGCTCGAGGAAGCATGGGGTCGGCTGTTCCCGGCACAGCAGCATCCAGCGGTCCCCCCTGTCCCTCACTACGTCGTCCCGACCACTACTCCTCCTACAGCTCCTCCTCCTGCTGATGAAGATGGTGCGGTTCAGTCTGCGCAGCGGCCCGATCCAGCGGCATCTGAGGGAGCCCCACCTGAGGGAGCACCAGAGGATCAGCCCCCAGCTCCTTAGTTTAGGACTTTTTCTTTTCTTTTAAACATTTGTAAATATTTATGAGATTTTATTTCAGAATTTTCTTATTGTGTTTTATATAATTATATTTATATTATTATATCGCATTGAAATAATTTATAAATGATTTAAATCTAAATTTTTAAAAAAAAAATTATATATATATTTGTAGCGGTTTTAACCTAAAACCGCTACAAATGTATAGATTTGTAGCGGTTTTAACCTAAAACCGCTACAAATATATACATTTGTAGCGGTTATTAGTACATATCCGCTACAAATATATAATAATTTTTTAAATAATTTATAAATTAAATATATATATATAATTTATTTTTTTAAATATATTTTTTTAAAAAATAAATTATATATACATTTCTAAATAATTTATAAATGTATATTTGTAGCGGTTTTGAACTCATAACCGCTACAAATTTACTTATATATTTGTAGCGGTTTCCCTTCAGAAACCGCTACAAATATATAAGTTTGTAGCGGTTAGACACTAATAACCGCTACAAAGACTCAAATCATTTGAATTTTGAAATTTGTCGCCTTTGTGCACATTTGTAGCGGTTATCTTATGTAAAACCGCTACAAATTAGAAAATTATTTTTATATTTAATGTTCAACGGCTTTAATATTAGTAGCGGTTTTATATATGTAACCGCTACTAATACGTTGAACATTAGTAGCGGTTATAGATATAAAACCGCTACTAATACCCAACAAGTACATTTTAAATTTCCCTCCAATTAACTGCTTGAATATTAGTAGCGGTTTTATATATATATAACCGCTACTAAATTATAAACGTTGGAATTTCTGTAGCGGTTGTTGTAGCGGTTTAATAACCGCTACAAAATTATAAACGTTGGATTTTCAGAATATAAGGTTCTACGCATTCGTCATTATCTTCTCACTCATCTTCTTCTATATACTTTCTTCTCTCTCACTTGTAGCTATGGATAAATCATGGATAAGGTTGCCGCGCAATTCTCCTGAATATTTGTACGGATTAAACAGTTTCTTAGATTTCGCATTCACTCACGCCAGCTGTAACGGCAAGATCGTCTGTCCGTGTCGGAAATGCAAGTTCAAGAAGTGGCATGCACGAAATGTTGTGATGGAACATTTGCTTGTGAAGCCTTTCCCTGAGGACTATACGTTCTGGGCAGTTCATGGTGAGAAGGCCGGCGTTAGATATGACGAGGCTCTTCCTCGAAGTTCTCAAGTAGGCGTTCAAGTAGATGAAGATGATCCTGTGAATGATGCTGTGCGTGATGCGTTTGGATTTCAAGGCGACAACTTCAACGAAGAAGTGCACGGCTCTGAGCCGGCTTTTATGGGGAATGAAGCAGCTCGGGATTTTTTCAGCTTGATGGATGAGGCAGATCGTCCTTTATATCAAGGTTGTCGCAAATATTCTAAATTATCTTTCTTGATCAAACTGTATCATATCAAGTGCTTGTGTGGGATCACGGATAAGGGAATGTCCATGTTGCTCGACTTATTACAAGATGCATTCCCCGACGCCGAGATTCCCACAACCTTCTACGAGGCCAAGAAGATCATCAACAGGTTGGGGTTGAATTATCAAAAGATTGATGCGTGCCCAAATGATTGTATGCTGTATTGGGGAGACGATTCCAGCAGGGAGACGTGCAAGAGATGTCACACATCGAGGTACAAGACAATTCGGAAGGGGAAAAAGCAGAAGAAGAAACCTGCAAAGATTCTCAGGTACTTCCCTTTGAAACCTCGTCTACAAAGATTATTTATGTCGTCTAAAACTGCTGAGCACATGAGGTGGCATGCCGTTGATAAAAATGAAGACGGTAAATTAAGACATCCGCGGGATGCAGCTGCTTGGAAAACGTTTGACAACGACTTTCCAGATTTTGCGACTGACCCCAGAAATGTCCGGCTTGCGTTGGCGACCGACGGTTTCAATCCTTTCGGGAATCTTAGCACAAGTTACAGCATTTGGCCGGTAGTCTTAGTTCCCTACAACTTACCCCCTGGATGTGTATGAAACAAAGCTCTTTCATTATGTCTATGATCATTCCAGGCAAAAAGGCACCGGGAAATGACATCGATGTGTATCTCCAACCGCTTATTGCGGAATTGCTTGACCTGTGGAATGTCGGCTTGGAGACGTACGACGCTCACAGCAAGACTTTGTTCAACATGCGTGCAGCCTTGATGTGGACGATCAGTGACTTTCCTGGCCTTGGCACATTATCTGGTTGGAACGTGCACACTGGGTCGGCGTGTCCGGCTTGCAATTTCGACTCTGACGCAGTGCGCCTTCCCCACAGCCGAAAGTGGTGCTTTATGGGGCATCGGAGGTTTCTCGATGGAACGCATAAGTTCAGATTGCAACGGAATCGCTTCAATGGGAAACCAGAGAAAAGAGGACCACCTCAGACTTTGTCCGGTACAGATATCTTACAGCAGCTTGAGCATGTTGACTTCGAGTTTGGAAAAAGCGACGGTTCAGCACAAACTCGCCAAAATACGCGTAGGACTTCGGCGCCTCAGCAGTGGAAGAAGATAAGTATCTTCTTCACGCTTCCGTATTGGAGATCTAATTTACTTCGCCACAGTCTTGATGTAATGCACATTGAAAAGAATGTTTGCGACAATGTGCTGTATACGCTGCTTAACGAACCTGGCAAGACAAAAGATCACCTTCAAGCTAGGAAAGATTTACGCGACATGGGAGTTCGTGAAGACGCTTGGCCAGATGAGCATGACAGATTTACACCGGCGAAGTTTACCCTCACAAAACCGAACAAGGATGTGTTCCTCGCGACGTTGAAGAAATTAAAAGTTCCTGATGGGTATTCAAGCAACATTTCTCGATGTGTCGACTTGCAGGCTCGAAAGGTTGCTGGCCTGAAGAGTCACGACTCACATGTTCTTATGCAGCAGTTACTCCCTCTGGCTATAAAGAATACACTTCCTCCCGATGTTTCCATCGTTTTGGTGGAACTTTGTTCTTTCTTTCGGAAGTTGTGTTCTAAGGTTTTGATCGTTGAGGAGCTCGATCAGCTGCAGTCGAAAATCATTCTTACGCTTTGTCACTTGGAGATGATCTTTCCTCCGTCCTTTTTTACTGTGATGGTTCACCTCACGGTCCACCTCGTTCATGAAACAAAGCTCGCTGGACCAGTACAATATCGTTGGATGTATCCGATTGAGAGGTACTCATTTTAAATATGTGCTTTCATTTATTATCCGTATTTAATGTTTGCTCGTCGTCCTTTTCATCATTTTATATCAATTTTCTCTTATGTACTTCGTAGGTTCCTTGGGAAATTAAAATCTTACGTGAGGAATAAGGCGTGGCCAGAAGGTTGTATAGCTGAAGGCTATATAGGGGATGAGGTGCTATATTTTTGCTCAAGGTACTTTGATGATCTTGAGACGGCTTTCAACCGCCCGCCTCATGTTGACGATTGTCCTGAACCTGCGCCGACATCAGGAGAATTTATCCCTCGTGTTGGTAAACCAGTTGGAGCAACTGAGAACTTCAAACTAACGGCAACTGAGAAGTTCCAAGCACATAGACATGTCTTGATTAATTGCACTCAAGTTGAGCCTTTCATACGGTAAGAATTGTACACTCACATGTATGTTATTCGATCTATATCTTTCGTAACATTTCTCACTTTCATTTCACTAACGCCTTTCCATTATTAATTGCAGGGAATTCAGAAGTCATGTCAAGCGTCAGCTCAGGATCCGTACACAGACATCCTCGGAAGTTGATAGGAGGGTCCACAGAGAATTCCCTGGCTGGTTTGCTCGCAGAATACTAAATGACCACAACCCACACTCACCGGATTTCAGAGCTCTCGCAATCGGCCCTCTTGATCATGCAAAACGGTTTACAGCATACAATGTCAATGGTTTTAAGTTTTGCATGGTTTCACGGGATCAGGGATTGCAAACACAGAATTCGGGTGTTTATGGCACATTTGGGACAAGGAGTTATGCGAGCAGCAGTGACGCCAACATGCAGTTCGGAGGCGTCCCTTACTATGGCAAGCTTCTTGATGTGGTCGAGCTTAATTATCAAGGCCGTTTCACCGTGACGCTGTTCAAGTGTTTGTGGGCAAATACCACGACTTCTCGGGGACTGACAACTGACGACCTAGGGATCACATCAGTCAATTTCTCACGCCCGATTCATACTGGTATTTCTCAAGATGATGAGCCGTATATTCTAGCTTCAGAGGCACATCAGGTTTATTATGTCGAGGACGAGCGGCATAGGGATTGGCACATGGTCGTTCATTTAAAGCCAAGAGACCTTTACGACATGGGTGAAGGCGATAACATCGCCTACGAGAGTGAGCCATTTCAGCCAGCTGATTTTGAAAACTACTTCCCTGAAGGCGATGACAATTTACCTCTACTGCGGTGAGTTTTTTTAAGTCCACGTCATTTCAATTAAATTTTTTAAATTTAATAATACATCAATAACAATAATTTTTCTACAAAATTTCTGTAGGGATGGCGACGATGAGTGATCAAATTCAATTGTAAAAATTTGTGTTAAAATAAAATGTAAAAAAAAATTAAAATAATATTTGTAGAATTCAAGTGTAACAAATTTTTCTTTACAAAAAATTGAAAAAAATTTGTGTTAAAATAAAATGTAAAAAAAAATTTTTTAAAAAAAATTAATATAATATTTGTAGCGGTTATTAAACCGCTACAAAAAAATAAATAACCGCTACTAAATAATAACCGCTACATTAACCGCTACATTAACCGCTACAACTAATTAAACCGCTACAAAATATAAATAACCGCTACTAATTAGTAACCGCTACATTAACCGCTACAAATAATACGTAAATCCCTATAAATACCCTTATCACAACTCATTTCAAACACTCCCCAATTTCTTTTCACCTTACCCTTCTTTCATTTCCTCTCATTTACAACTTCTTTCGTATGAATAGAGGAGCTGAATAATACGATCAAATATGGTAACAAGATTTTCAATTTCTTTTAGAATACTTCTTTCATTTCTATAAAATTTATTCTAAACATCTTTTTTTCTAGATATATCTTAACTCTATCTCATTTTTATCTATTTTTCATATACAATTACATTATATTATAAAACATAATAATTCCTTATTACCTAACTATCGTTAATAATATTATTAATATAATTTTATACTAATTATATTCAATTACATTTTTTCTTTTTAATTTATTAATAAGTTAAACTATTAAATAATAAACTAATTGAAATAGATAAAATAATAACAAATTAAACTATTTAATATAATATTGAAAAAAAAGAAAAAAATCAATGTATAAATTTTAAAAAAAAATTAAATATTTGTAGCGGTTATTAAACCGCTACTAAATAACGCGCCTTTTTTAAAGGTAAATTAAAATTTTTTGGCGGTAAATTTGAATTTGATGAAATTAGTAGCGGTTCTAAGAACCGCTACTAATTTCATGAAATTCAAATTTGGTAGCGGTTTCTAAACCGCTACAAATAAAAAAAGTCATTTTTAACAAATTTTCATTTTTATATATTTGTAACGGTTTTTTAACCGCTACAAAAAAAAATTCTTTTTAAAGCTGTAAATAAAATTTTTTATATTTGTAGCGGTTATATAACCGCTACAAATATCTCTTGATTTTGTAGCGGTTACTATTAACCGCTACAAAGTTTGTAGCGGTTATTTTTGATTGAGTAGCGGTTTTATAGAACCGCTACAAAACCGCTTGCAACGTACGATTTAGTAGCGGTTTTTCTAACCGCTACTAACATAGTTTGTAGCGGTTAGAACCGCTACGAATACCCATTTTTAACCGCTACTAAATCACGTTTTTTTTGTAGTGTAATACTTTGATTGCACTTTCCTAAAACAATTTAAAAATTACTTTGATTTTTCATTTAGTAAAAATAAAATTCAAAAAAATATTTTATTTTCAAATTTAATTTTATATTGTCTCTATCATTAAACTACATTAACATTGATCGATTCAACCCAAATTATTTGAAACTGAAGAGAAATGTCTCCATTAATTCTTTTTTTCAATTTCTTCTCTATCAAATATCTCTATCATAAGATTAAATTTCAATAGTTAAGATTTAATGTCATATAAAAATATTAATATAACATTAAATATAAAACCAAGCTTCTTGGCATCAGAATCCTTGTTAAGGGCATCCCACCCCCTCCTCCAAAGGCAGGCCAAAATGGTGTCCTTTTTGTCTGCAACCATCGTACGGTCGGCGATCCGGTAATTATTGCCATTGCTCTCGAGAAAATTGAGTTGTGTCACCTACATCATAAGTAAGTTTAGTGAAATAACATCACCAAACAAAACCGTTGCTTTGTCGAGAGAGAGAGAGAGAGAGAGAAAGATGCAGAGAATATAAAAACACGGCTTCAAGAAGGTGATTTGGTGATTTTTCCTGAAGGAACCACATGTAGAGAACCATTTCTGTTAAGGTTTAGTGCTCTTTTGCTGAGTTAACTGATAGGATCGTTCCTGTGGCTATTTGCACGAAGCAGACTGTGTTTAATGGGACCACTGTTCGTGGGTATAAGATTTTGGACCCTTACTTTGTGTTGATGAACCCTCTACCTATATTTGAGATCACTTTTCTGAACCGGCTTCCACTTGATCTGACGTGTAAAGGAGGCAAGTCCCGTTTTGAAGTTGCTAAATACATTCAGACAGTTCTTGCTGGGACACTTGGGTTTGAGTGTACGAGTTTAACGAGGAAAGATAAGTACGCTATGCTTGCTGGAACAGATGGGAGGATTGCTTCAATGAAGGAGAAGGAGGAGAATAACTCAATAAGAAGGTTCAAGAGGTTGAAATTAATTCAGTTATTGCAGATAGGGACAAAGAGAAGTACGTAAGTACATAGATTGGATATTATTTTGTATGATCTGAATTTTCTGGCTTCCCAATGTGTTTCTAATGTTTGTAACTGTGCGTATGTGTATACATATATTCGATAGGCCAATAAACATAGTGATATTGTAATAAAGTAATCAATAATCTGCATTATTGTGCTTTAATTTTGAGCAGTTAACTATATGTCCAGTTGGAGTGAGCAAATATAGAAGGCCCTCAATTGTCAGATTAGAATATTATGGCCTAATTAACTCTCTTGATTTTTTAAAAAATAGAAAAAGGTACAAACCTTGGTCAAAAACTTTGGATTGCTTTCGCTTTGCCTATATGCCCAGGGTCAAACCCCAATGGTCCAATGATCTAAACTGCAATTACATTACCAAAAAAGTAACAAAAAATAAAAAAAATAAATCCTAAACAGTAACCACACTCTTTTACTTTGTTTGTAGGGATGAGCATCGGTTTTTCGGTGAAAACCGAAATAACTGAAAACCGAACTAAGCTAATTTTATAAACCGAACCGAAACCGATTAACAGATTTAACCGAAATATTTTGGTTCGGTTCGGTTAATAACCGAATTAACCAATTTTTTTTTATCTAAAAAATAAAATATATATAATTAAATTTTAAAAAAATATTTTTTTATCCTTAAAATTAGATTTAAGGGTAAAATATATAAAATAAATTAATTAGATTTAAAATATCAACAGATTTTATCTAATATTATTGGAAATTTATACCTATTTAATTATAAAATATGTATTTATTAAATAATATATATTAAATATAAATACATTATATATATTTCGGTTTAAACCGAATTATTTTTCAAAAAACCGAACCGAAACCGAAGTTTTAGAGTAATACAAACCGAAATTTTACCGAAAACCGAAAAAACCAAACCGAAAAAACCGAATTGAGTTCGGTTTGGTTTGATTTTCGGTTTCGGTTCTAATTTGCTTACCCCTATTTGTTTGCGTTTTTTTTTGGTAAGTGCACTGGTTCACTTTCTTCAGAATCGGCACATCTGGGTCCCTACTTGTATTGTACTCCAACCTATTCTTTGTATAAATAATTTTCTTTGTCTTGAGGGTGGTTTTTGATGTAAGTAATTTTTATCTTATATCTCAAAATTTAAACTATTTTTATCTTTTCTACCCGAATAAATACATAACCTTATATTAGTTATGCCTCACTCGACGTTACTTCTCTCTCATCCAATCATTTATTATATATTCTCTCTCATATTTTATATTAATTCTCTCCCCTATGTTTTTTTTATAAATAGGGGTATATTTAAAAGAAACATGACATTTCTGATATATTTATTATTTTTCACTAATTTTAACTCCCAATTTATTTTGCGCGATCACAAAAAAAGTTTCTTATAAAAAATAACGGAGGTAGTATTTATTACTGGTTCGCTCCAATTGATCATTATCACAACCCAATGAACAGGATAGAACTGGTTTGGGTGTTCATGAAAGTGATGATCACATAAACCTCATCAAATGTGCCATATACTATATGATATAGGTCTGTTTTGAATTATCTATATTTTATTATTTTAATCTTTATTTTTTTAAAAAAATAGTTTTAATGAATATAGAATTAAAATATTGTTTTAATGAATATAGAATTAAAATAAAGATAATATCATAACTATTACTTTTTTAAAAGATGATTTTTATTTAAAAGTCGTCAGCTGAAAAGAAAAAAAAATTAAACATTAACCATTCAGATTAGTTTAAAAAAATTACATGATGAAATTAGAAAAGCATAAGATAAAAAATCATTTCTGGGCCGCGGCCCAATGCCAAGCCCAATAGCGATCCAGCCATGAATAGGGAATCAAAGAGTCTTATTAATTTTAATTTATAAAATTTCATGCATTCTATGGAGATTGCATAAAATGCATGGAATTAAACTGATGAATAATTATTTTTATAACTTTAGGTTGTTTGTGATACCTGGAAATTAATTAATTAAAGGTCAGAATGGGAGATCTTATAAATCAGTCCACGGTTTTGGAAATTTGTGGGACATGTGTCGGCCATAAATGGACTGGTTTGCTTTATGTTCTCAGCTCCACCTGCCAAAACTCAACTGGAAAGTTGGGTTTTCATGTTTATCTATCGGTCGGTTTAATTATGTGGTATAATATTTAATATAAGATATATTTATCTAATTTAATTATATTAAAAAATCAGTTAAATCAGTTACTATAATGTATATTTTCTAAAATACTCTAGTCGTCTTCCTTAATTCCCTCATTTCTTTTCCTTCTTGATTATTATTGAGTGAATATCAATAAAGATAAAATTAAAAAAAATTGATAAATATAAAAACTATATCTTATATTTATAATCAAAATCAAATCCTTTTATCATCTGGAAAAGAGAATTATAGTCCTAGAGAAAGTCCAAGGCTATGTGGGAGCTCTAATTTTTGTCGTGATGTGTTCGATGTCCGTGGTGCAAGACAAATATGTCCATGGAATATCAGATGCATATACCATAACCTCGTAAGGTTCGTTTGCGTTGATGTCGGTATCCTTGACTAATTATTTTTCATCAAATTTTAAAGAACAAAAAATCGCCCGTTCTACTTTTGTGATCATCATTTAGATTTTTTCTTTTTTTCGGAATTAACATGATTTCTAAAATATAAAAGCTTTTTATTAATGGCGATCATTCCATGAAAAGGGTCATAAAAGACTTGCGGGGGAGGCAAGAATACATAGAGATCATCGGTCCATTGGAAATATTATAGAAAACTTGATAAGAGTAGTGAAGTGTCCATGTGAATTCAGAATTTTAAATGAAATTCACATTTGGACAATATTGATGCAAATATATGCTCCCTCCTGTTCACAGTATATAAAGCGTTTCTAAAAGAATAGCTTAATTTAAAATATAAGTCACTTGTAAAATAATTAGTACTTATTTTTCAGCTTGTTTCTTTAATTAATGCTCATTTTTTTATTCTTCCGCTCATTAAATTTTCAAATACATTTATCAATAAAGGTAAAAGTGGTAAAATATTTTGATTTAGATCATATTTAATGAATTAATTATCACTTTTTATATCCCGTGAACTAATTAAAGTGCGGGGAAGCATACAGTATACTCCTATGATACTATTTATAAATCACTTTTTATATGTTTCATTGAAACTAAAAATACATATATTTCTCTGTCAAAGCATAATAATCTCTATAGCTCCCCTCGTCATATTTATTAGTAACTTTCTCTTTCTTATGTTTGGTCCTTAATATAAGCATCTTTTTTCATATCTCAAAATTTAAACTATTTTTTCATTTTCTACCTCTTTTTTATTTGATCAAGGTTTTCCCTGGAGGGCAAAGGGTTTTTCTCACCTCCCCCAACAAGTGGGTTTCCCGAGATTTGAACTTGTGTTCTACTCCTTACGGAGGTGAGATCCTTTACTACCTCAATTAATAGCTTGTTGATCCTTTTCTACACCTATTAAATATATATCTTTATATTAATAAACCACTAAGTTTTTTTCATTTATTTTTTGCTTGAATAATTCTCTTTCATTTAATCATTTAGTATTCACTCTCTCATATATTTTTTACCCATTTTTTTTTAATATTCTTTTTATAAAAAGAGATATATTTAAAAAAGACATTATATTTGTAACACATTTATTGTTGATAAATAATTTTAACCCCAGTTTTTTCTTTAGTGGTTGCTCTTTTTGCAGAATTAACTGATTGGATTGTTCGTGTGGCTATTAACACGAAGCAGACTGTTTTTAATGGGACCAATGTTCGCGGGCAGTAGTTATTGGACCCTTATTACTTTGCACTGACGAAGCAAAGATCATTTACATTATTACTAGTCAAGATAGCTTGTAGTTTTGCTTTCGGCGGTTTGCTCCCAGAAAACGACAAAATTGATTCCTTTTTCATTCCCTTCCCTCACTTTAATTTCATTCCGCGTGAACCCCGAAATACGTTGCATTTGAAGGATTATATTGAATCAGATGGAAAACAAGAACCTCTGAAATATTATCTGGGCAGTGTTTTGGAAGGGGGCATTTGATCAGGTTAGTATGTCTCTTTGATGATTTGTTTCTTGTTTTGTTTGCTTTGGTCTGTTACAGAAATCTGTGTACAATATCTGCTATATACGCTCTGCTTTTGGAATTCGTGAAGAATTAAACACATTCATGCGATATTTTCCAATTTTCGATTCTCTGTTAAGCTTGATCTGAGGTTAGCCTGTCCTTTTTTTTTTTTGGTGGTCACTTTAGGCTGCATCTGATATAGAAGGAAAAGAACAGGATGGGAGATGTTATAAATCAGTCGACGATCTGGAAATTTGTGGGACGTATGTCAGCCATAGCAGGCCTGGTTTGCTTTCCTCAGGGCTCCTCCTACCGCATGTCCTTGGGGAAGTTGGGTTATGGCGGTCACCTTGTTTATCTATTCGTCTGTTCATTTATGTTGTGGCTCATGATTTGGGGCAAGAGAATTCAAGTTTCAGAGAAATTCAAAGGTGTTGTGGGAGCTGTACTATTTGTTGTGCTTAGTTCGATCTCCATGTCGTATGATAAATATGGGCCTGGAAAATCAGATGCATATACCATTACCTCCTACGGTTTATTTGCGTTGATGTCGGTGTCCTTGTCAAGGAAATTAGAGCTTGGATTTGAAACTGGCTTCTCTTCTTTCCTCCTGCAATTGTTTTCCGTGCAGCTTTTCAAAATCAAGTGGTTCCTCTTCCCCATTGCTTTAGTTTTCTGCTCCCTCGTCATCATTCTTCGCCACTACCCAGAATCCAGAGTAATACGCGTTGGCGATGAGGAGGTCTGAATTAATTGAGTTTTAATTTGCAGCAAAATATTCAATCAATGGAACCTGATGTCTTGAACTAACATGTATTTTATGCTTCTGAGTTTTCATTTGTTTGCAGAACCAATATTCCCAAGAGCAAAGCCTATTACCTACCAACAATCAGGAAAATAACCAAGGGGTGTCTAATGAATCTGTGAGTGACCGCAACGGAATATAAATATTCATAGTCATATTCTTCCCTCTATTCTCTCCTATTAGATGACTCAACACTTATAGATTATCATTTTCACACAGATGAATCGTTCCCCAAGTATTGGACAAGCACCAGGAAGAAGCGTGATGCCACTAGATTTGGGGAATCAGCCAAATTGGGAAGAAGTACCAAATCCAAGCATGATACTCCAGAACCTTATTGTAAGACATATTTACTTGATTTGACTAGATTAAAGAAATTAGTTAAAGTTAGCTAATATAACATGTTTTTTATAAAACACCATAATCAAATTCCTTAATTCCCACATCTCTCACTTATTTGATTATTGTTGAGAGAGCATCATTAAGAGTAAATCAGAATAGGGAGTACAGTTTGGTTCCATCACTTCTGATTCCCATCATCCTATCATTGAAGTTGGTCCTCCAAATGCCGCAGCTGTGACAGAAATTGGCGATAAAGATATCAATGAGGCGGTCTTAATTGAACTTTGCAGCAAAATATTGAAGCAATTAATTGAACCTGTGACGTCAAACATTAATTGTTAATTGAACTAACTTGTATAGTATATGCTTGTGGGTTTTAATTTCTTTGTTTGCAGGGACAAGATTTCCTAAGGCAAAGCCTATTATCTACAACCAACAATCGGGAAAATAATGAAGCGGAGTCTTCTCAAGCTGCAGTAAGAAGTGACCAAAACGGAATATAAATATTCACAGTCATATTCCTCTCTCTATTCTCTCCTATTAAATGACTCAACACTTATATATTATCACTTTCACACAGATGAATCGTTCCCCAAGTATTGGACAAGTACCAGGAAGAAGCGTGATGCCATTAGATTCGGGGAATCAGCCAAATAGGGAAGAAGTACCAAATCCAAGCATGATACTCCAGAACCTTCTTGTAAGATATATTTACTTGATTTGACTAGATTAAAGAAGTTTGTTAAGTTAGTTAATATGACATATTTTTTATAAAACACCCTAATCAAATTCTTTAATTCCCACATCTCTTTCTTACTTGATTATTGTTGAGAGAGCATCATTAAGGATAAATTAGAATCAGGAGTGCAGTTTGGTTCCATCACTCCTGATTCCCATCATCCTCTCATTGAAGTTGGTCCTCCAAATGCCGCAGCTGTGACAGAAATTGGCGATAAAGATATCAATGAGGAGGTCTTAATTGAACTTTGCAGCAAAATATTGAAGCAATTAATTGAACCTGTGACGTCAAACATTAACTGTTAATTGAACTAACTTGTATATTATATGCTTGTGGGTTTTTATTTCTTTGTTTGCAGAGACAAGATTTCCTAAGGCAAAGCCTATTATCTAGAACTAACAATAAATGACAATATTGCTTCATTTTAACACTTCTGTGGCAACTTCAAACAAAAAAAAATGTCTAAGGCAGAATTACTCTTGAGTGAAAACTTCTGGGGCAAACTTACACATTAACCATAAATTTTTATGGCATTATCCAATTTTATGTTTGTTTGTTGTGACCCCATTTTGATTCAACTTGGTCAGGACAAAGAGAGGGAAATGTTTGGATCTTTGCCAGAAGAAGTTAAGATTGAGGAACCTCCCGAGGCTTTGAGTGACTCTGAAATACTAGATGCATACAGATTAGATATAAACGAGCTGGAGTCAAGACGGAGAAGATATAGAAGAAACAAAATTGGCCAGGAGAAAGTTGAAAGAGGGATGAAGCTCGCAATCCAAAACAACAGGATGCACAGTGACACGAAGCCTAAATCAACTTCAGCAAAAGCATCACATCTAAGGTGGTCCGATCTTCTTAGTGCCTGAAAAAAAATGCCATCCCAAACATCCTTTTTTACAAAAAAATCACGGTGGCTTCTGGCGTTTTGAAAACTAGGGTGTTGGGGTTGGCGTTTTGGCAACTGAGCTTTTTTTTTTTTTTTTTTCTTTTCAAAAACAGCTTTTGAGAAGAAGGTCAAAAATTTGGCTTTTCTAAAAAAAGCTACTTCTATCACTGCCAATCCAAACACAAATTACATTTATAATATGACTTTTGTAAAAGTCAGATTAAAAAAAAAAGTTACTTCTGCCACCGATAACCCAAACAGGCCCTTAACTAAATCCTATTATACTTATGACTTGTAATTGAGGTGAATTAAAAACAAAGTACTAATTTGAATGAGTACGGTATTGTGCAGGAGGAGGTCGAGGGTGAGAACTTGATATGAGCAAAATATAGAGCCAAAAACTCTTCAAGTGTATGGGCCGTATCAAGTAATAAAGGGCAATGTTCAACTTTTGAATTCCTAGCTTTGGGTGCATGTAATCCTCTCATATGATTTAGAGTCTGGAAGTCTTTTCCTTGAATCTTAAAAGGTCCTCCATCTTCTCCTCTAGATTGTTGAATGGAACCTTATGAAAGTTCCTTTTTGAGGTGGAATGTGTTCCTATTCTCCATTGCTTTTCTTTGTGGTTAGACTTTGCAGTTCCAGCAATGGGTGGTCTAAGAGTTCTCATCAATGTGAATCTCCTTTCAGGTGCATTAGGAACTCTTGGAATCTTCTTCATTTTCTCTGAACCTTTATGTCCATTCTGTTTAGAATCAATATGCACACATAAAGCACCATATGGACAATTTGGTACCCACTTTGCTTTGGATCCTTGATTGTTAGCACTGGAACTCACTTGCCTTTTACGAATCCAAATAAATTTATTTCTCACATTAGAATTTCTCCTGATACAACATGTGTGAGAAATATGACTTGATTTACCACAATAATTGTAAATAATATAATGATATGCGTTATGAGATTCTATGCAAATATTGTGTCGGTCATGAGAGTAGAAACTCAAATAATTTCTACTTGAACATTCTTTCTTCCCAATAAATTTTCTAGCATGATTTAAAACATTTTTGTTTTTTAAAACTGAATCTATAATTGGTTAAAAAACAATCTTATAAAAAGTTCTAAAATCATTTTTCCTAAATTCACAAGAGGAATTGGAACTTTTTACTTTAAGTTTTTCTTGAGCTCCAAAGAGTGATTTTTCTTATTAATCTATAATGAGCTCTTCTTGGGAATCCTTTTCCTCTTCTCCTTTTGTGTTAATTGACTCATGGAAGTGTTCGATGATTTATCCTTCTTCATTTCCAACTTCTAATTGTTCATTAATCGTAGATGAGCATATCATAGTTTTTGATGAACTATCAACACTCTCAACTTTAACGTATTTGTTAGAAGCATAAATAAAATCAAGAGTATCCCGAATGTCTTTAGCACAAGAGCAAAATTTTATTTTCTCAAAATCATTTTCGGTCAATGCAATATATAAAATTTTCATTGTTCTAATGTTTAACGAAAACATCTCTTTTTCTTTTCCAGTCCAATCCTTCCTTGGTTTGAAATAAAAAGCATTTGTAAAAACATTCCTCATATCAAAATCAGATGCTTTAATAAAACTAGTCATTCTACCTTTCCAAAACCATAAACTAATATCTTTTAAAAGAGGTGAAATTGTATAGTCAAAACCTTCAAATCGAGTAACATCCAAAATCAGCCATTGATAACTCTTGAGACGGTTAAGTCCTTTAGACAAGAGCCCAACTCTGATACTAAATATCAGAACCGGTTGACACTCAAGAGGGGAGTGAATTGGGTGTAAGATAAAAATTTAAGAACTTTGAAAAACTTATTGCATCTCAGTAGAAACAATAAATATGAGAGTAATGAATTATAAATCTCT
The DNA here is from genome assembly GCA_963210345.1 of Inga oerstediana. Taxonomy (NCBI): domain Eukaryota; kingdom Viridiplantae; phylum Streptophyta; class Magnoliopsida; order Fabales; family Fabaceae; genus Inga; species Inga oerstediana. The sequence continues at coordinate 62,619,059 of OY723408.1, forward strand.
AGTAAGTTATTCAAATCATATATGCTGGAAATATAAGAGTTTAGGAAAGAGAAGATGCAAACTGTGATTTATTCTGGTTTGGTCCAATCCAATATGATCTATGTTCAGTTCTCAGGCTTTTCCTGAGATTTCAATCCACTATCTCCCTCAAGTTTAACCGGGTACTACAATCCCACAAGTTTGATCCTGGCACTTATGAAGCCTTTACTAAGAAAAGAACTCCCTCTTACACACTACACTGTGAGGATACAATCTGTTTCCCACTTAAGATCCCCTAATCTTGACTAACTTTCACAAAAATAGAATGATTACAATGAAAGCATACTTCTTTCTATATGAAGTAGATAATAATTAACACTGAAGTACAAGGTGGGAGTACGAATACAGAGCATCATTTGGTTGAGATTTAGAGTTTTGGCATATTGATGTTGTAGACATGGATTCACTCTCTTTCAGTTTTGAATGATCTTCTATTTATAATTGATGAAGATCGATGACTATTGAGCTTTTCTTCTTCCCATTGAGGCTTGCAAAATATGACCTTTGAACTAGTTGTTGGAAGCTTTTGACACAAGTGTTTTTTCCAATTTGTGTGTTAATCCTTGTTTAATCATTTGAAAAATGCTTAACCACTAATATAATGAAGTGTTAAAGTGATTAGAAGCAAGAAGAGCAAGCTACTCAACATTCCAATGATTTTATGGAGCGTGCTTTGTTTTTTGGGATCTATCACTTGAATGATCTTCACAGAGAATTGGATGGATCATTCAAGTGTTGTGCTAGTGATCCATCATTCGAGTGATTACCGTAGTAGTCTTTAAAGTGAACAATGTATCACTGGAAGTGCAATTGGAAGTGATGTATATCACTTTCACATCAGTAGAGTGATCTTTACTAGTGATGAACTCATTTTAAATGCAAATCTGGTAAATGACCTATCATCACAAAGCTCTTGAAGTCCACTTTCCAATGCAACAGGAGCCACTCCCATCCGAAAGTTATAATCAAAAGAATAACTGCTAGTTTGAATAGTCTTTGAATTTTGAGTGTCAACTTCTAAAGTTCATATCTCTTTCATCTGAAACTCTTTTAGCACAAACTATATGTACATAAACTCTATTAAAAGTCTAATTTCATATGAAATAAGTTTTAGCTCAATCAGTGTTGTGATGTAGGAGATATGTCCAAATTACTAAACCTATTTTGGAATACAACGTTGATTTTGAGTGTCATCTTCTAAAACGTATATCTCTTTTATTTGAACTCCTTTGAACTTGATCTTTGTGTCTGTGTGTCGTATTTTGAGTATAATTTCATATGAATAAAGTTTTGGCTTAATCAGAGTTGTGGTATAAGAGATATGTCTAAATTACTAAACTTATTTTGGAATAAAGCATTGATTTGAGTGTCATTTTTCAAAACTCATATCTCTTTCCTATGAACTCTTTTGAACTTGACTTTGGTGTCTATGTGTTGCGCTGGAAGTCTACTTTCATATGAGATAAGTTTCATCTCAATCGGATATGTGGTTTGAGAGATATGTCCAAAATACCAAACCTCTGTTATGCTAAACGAAAATAGAGCACCAAAATGGTCATCACAAGCACATCACTCGAGTGTGTAACCCCCTGACTTTAAACACGTAATTATAATTCGAAGTTCAGAATTTTAAATGAAATAGAGACCAATAATCATCAAAAGTCATTTCCAATCCCTTCTTGCGGAAGGGTTCTTAACCAAACTTTCAAAATTACTTTAATATCCTGGTCTCGTTTTCAAATACCGAATATAATTACCTGTGCAGTTAAATCACATTTATACATATTAGAGTGTAAAACAGAAATCCCGGCAACCCCCGGGTCATGTATATACTAACTATCAGGTATATAATTCTCAACTAGGGGATTACATACCATAATCAAAATATTATTTACACCCAAAAATAATATACAGTAATCCCAAAATCCAAAGTAGATAGCTGACAATTCAAAACTAGTTGTCTCCCCAAGGTTCTAGCCGCTCCTAGTCGTCCTTTTCTCCTTGGAGCCACTTGCCCTGTCTGTAAGGTTAGTCAATGGAAAGAATGAGATTCAAAAGAATCCCAGTAGTAACAATCAATCATACCATATATGAACACATAGCATGTAAGATCATGTTTAGCAGCAACACAATGGTACATGGCTCACGCCACATACAACAGCACTCATGGCCGTAAACTCTATGCGTCAGCTTTCGCTGCGATCTTAATGTATCACAAAGTATTCACAATGCATAACAAACATACATACCATATTTCACACACAGTACAAAAGAAAGAGTCACTACCTTGTTCCTTCCTGACTTGCTCCGGCACAGCTTGTTCACGACCAGGGCAAATGTCAAAGCCCATAAACCAAAATCAAGGACAATAGGTTATTCTCTTTTCCAAATTCTTATCTTCATTTTACTTTAAGTTGGCTATCATTTGAACTCTTTAGGTGGCCACTAGAAGCCTTGACATATGCCTAAAGGGTTGGAAACATTTGACCAAATATCCCTTTTTGGGAGCCAAAAGTACTGATTTCTGGCCGAGTCACTCGAGTGAAGAGGTCCCCACTCGAGTGATGCCCCCACTTGCACTCGAGTCTTAGCGAGTGAAACACAGGAAGTGTATACCCGAGAGCATCAACACACCTTGGAGTGGCCAATTCACTCGAGCACTATCCTCAGCACCCGAGTGGTAACACACATTCACCCGAGTCCAATCGAGTGAGGTGCAAAGAGTGACTTCCCGAGAGCAACAGAATCCTGAACTGAAAGGCACACTCGAGCACCACCCCTGGCACTCGAGTGATAACCAATACCACTCGCAGGTAAGGGAATGCACCCTTGCTTCCCACCTGAACACTTAACCGAAATACTAAAAGAAAAGGAAGATCAGGACGCTGCACTCGAGTGTACCTCACTCGAGTGAGGCTATCAGAAACCAGAATCGCAGCAACTGACAGAATTTTCCAGATTTGCCAAAACTGATTCCAATGGTTCCAAAACTTCTACCAAAACTCATTCTCATCTAAAATGTCATAAGGAACCTATTGGTAACCTCAAAATACCCAAATTCACATTCAATTAACATATTGTCAACTCTTGCTCTCAAGGTCACACAAAACCACAAACTACCAAACTTCCTCATTCAATCCCAAATCCAACCTAATGACATTATAACACATCCTAACACCATTTTCTACACATTCCCATTCCAAACTCTTACATTATCTAATTCTCATGAAATCAGAGCAAAATTCCAAATTTTTCAAAACTTAACCAAAAATCATAACAAATATACCAAAATACTACAAATACACATCTCTTCAACTTCTAAAGACTAATTCCTTGATTCTCTAGCTTTCAAACTTATTCAAACACCAAAACACCACCTTTCCAAATTCTGAAACCATAGCAATAAAGTTCTCATCAAGGTACACAACATTAAAGAAGAGGTCCAAGGCATTAGAGACCAACTATCATGTAAAAATCTCACCTTTGCTTTCTCTTTCTACCTTGAATCCACCAAAAATGGAGTTGGAGAGAGAGAAAGTGAGAGAATGATGAAGATAATCAGATTTTCCATTTATCCCATGCTTAATGGCCGACTTGGAGGGAGAGAGAAGGAAGGAAAAGAATTTTGAAAACTTGACCAAGATCTATGGCCTCTAGGATGACACTTGTCATCATCTTAACCTTCTCCCTACTCCTTCCATGTGCATACATGTATGGAATCATCCTATCATAATCTCTTGAACAACTAACCCGTTCACAATAATTTCAACTAAATTCGTAGACTTCCTCTTCGGTGACTGACTAACTGATCAAAAATTTACCATCTTGCCCCTGATTATAACAATATATACTAAACCATCATCAAGCACATTTATATCACAATTCACATCATATACTTCAAAAGTATTTGATTAACATTAATTACATCACTTTTGAAGTCATTAGCCCTTAATTACAATTTAGGATATTACAGAGTGATTCTACTAATGGTGAGGAATCACTCAAGTGATCATCTTTGGAGGTGTCACTCGCGTGACCACCTGAGTGAAGTTGGTATAACTTTCATATAAAGTCATTTTAGCTTTGAATTGACTCATTTCAACCTCTATTTGACTATAGAGACCTCCAATATCACATTTAAGAGCTTGAATCTTGATATTTCCATTAGATCTTTCAAGTTCTTCTTTCTTTAATCTCTCTTTATCTTTTTGATAATTATAATTTGATAACTTCTTCCTTTCTTTGATTCAATATGATGAATGTTATTCTTTTTTCACTCTTTCATCTTGTTTTTCCTCTTGATGGTCATTCTCCATAAGCTATCTAGATAGCTTCTTTATTTTCTTGTTTGGCAAAAAAAAAAAAAAAAGCTTCTTTATTTTCTTGACTAATATGTTGAAAATTCTTCTTTTTTCAATATTTTCATTCTTAACATCCTCTTTCTTTGCTTGACTAATCTACAAGATATTTCACATTAAATATAGTAGTTAGTCAACGTAGGAAATAAGTATATTATGCAAACTTTTTGTTCTTAATATTTGGTATTTATATTTGATATCATTAAAACTAATCATATCTAACAAACTGAATATTGTCATGATCAAAATAATAGCTAACCAAAGACAAAATAAAAAAGAGAAAGGAAAAGAGAAACAAAAACTCAATGCCGAATTTTCATCCGTATATCGCTCTTCTGCATCTCCAAACTTTAATCTTCCTCCACTAAAGCTCTTGCATTGTCGTTATCAACCAAGGAATTAGAATACCCTTCCCTCTTGTTGCGCCTAGCATATATATAGGTAAATATTGCCTCAATGCGTGTGTCTCTATTACAATATTTTTGTTTATCTCTTTTTTATCGATTATCATATAATATAGATATATTATATTGATATTTTATTCTCACTTGGATCTGGTAATATCTTATGTAAAATAAATTAGGATATGAGTAGATTTTATATCAAAATATCCTTTTATCCTATAATTAATTAAAAGATAGAAAATATATAAAAGATAATTAAATAAATATAAAATATTAATAAAGTTAATCAAATATATCTCAGAATATACACTTATTTAATTATAAAATATATAATTCTGAACACATACAACTCAAAGCATTAGGGAGATTAACACACCTCAAGTTTCAACCCTCCCTTTTGTTTCTATTTTTATGCTCCCCCGACGTATAACACATTAGTATAACTCTATAAGACAGAGGTCAGGAGTGCTTGATGGGCGCCCCTTGCTGCCCCCCAAAAATGGGGGCTTCCCAATTTTTTTGTTTCTTTTTATGATCAAATTCTATATAAAACTAGTAACATTTTAATATCTCATGGGTAAAAAATAAGGCTATTTTCAATTTTTTATAACTTTTCAAAGATTTAATACTCTAAAAGTGTGTAGTTTCTCTTTCAGTTAAAGTATCTTATCGAGTAATCCTTTCAAATTTTTTTAAGGATATCAAAAAAGGACACATCTTGCTATGGCATTTTTGGTTATCTGTATCATTTCACATATGGAATATTCATTGTAATATGTTTTTTTATGTCTTTGAGTTATAGAAGGTTCACCTTCGGGCTCAGGAATGGTTGGATTGAGCTTGTTCTGATTGAAGGAAGGGATTAGTTGCTACTAATCCATTTATGATAGTACACTATGGAAACATGAAGAAGAGGACAGAGGTTACAATGCTAAACTTAATGATTTTAGTATTTGCAATGTTATCTTTCCAACATTATGCTTACTGATCATACTAATGGTAGTACATGTTTCAGATTGCTATGCTTTACATGAATTTGCCTTCCCTTTTCCTCTCTAGAATAAAAGTTCACTTTTTACTGTTAAAAATAGAAACACTTGACAAATACCACTACCTTTAGGTACCACCTACTCTGCATTATTGGTGTTATCTGTATTGTGAAAATTAGTTACTCACTAGCTTTTTTTTTTGACAAGTTAAACGCAGGACCATTAACCCTAAATGGAACGAGATCTTTGAGTTGCTTGATGATGGGAACCCCCTATTATTGTCCGTTAAGGACTATTATGTTTTTGTACCGACATCAAGAATCGGTCAATGTGTGGTCGAATATCAAATGTTGCCTCCAAATCAGATGGCTGACAAGTGGATATATCTTCAAGGCATAAAAAAGGGAGATATCCACATCCAAATTACCAGAAAAGTCTCAGAGATGCAAAAGAAACCTAGTCTAGATGCTTAACCTTCCTTGAGGCATTTGTACCCGATTCCTACCCAGGTGAGAGATATCATTTGATGTTGGCAAATCATCAATGTGATATGCTTCTATATTGAATTCTTGGGATTAAGGTGCAAGTTGATTAGAAAGTTTCAAAATGTAGTATTGTTACCCTACCCCATTAAAAAACTAACGCTAACAGTTAAAAAATTGATATTGATCATTATTCATTAACATTTTTAACGGTAAGCGGCAACATTGCTCAATTTTAACATTTCCAGGGTAACTTTGAACCCAAAAAATTTCTAGGGCAGTATTACTCTTGAGTGAAATCTTTAGGGGTAAATTTGCACCTTAACTCTATTCCTTTAAATTTATAAATGTATGATAAAATTATATTTTAAAAATATCAAAATTGAATAAATGTTTAATATACACAATAATATACCTCCAATAATTATAATTATTCTTATAGCATGTATAATAATTAATAATATTACTCTCATAAAAAAGTAATTATAAATATTATAATTATGATTGGAATTATCTATGGTACTCCTAATTCTATATTTCTATTTTATTATCGTACTTCTTCCTCTATCCTTTCCCACTGGATGTAGTTCGAATGCCTCATCCTCTTTGAAAAAAACATGGTTGATGAAGTGAACGTTTTTGTGTTTTTTTCTTGAGGATGATTAATATACTTTGTTGTGGTTGAACTCATCTCCTTTTCTTTGCCCTACCCCCTTATCTGTGTTCTGGATATCTATTCTTTCCCTTTGTTTCTGTAACTCTCCCCTGTTTGAATTGGGGGCAAAGTGTGTTTTATATGACATGAGTGTCGTATTAATTAAGTGAGTGAACATGTTTTATGACTATGACTTTGTGCACATGCTTCATTCCCCAAGTAATTATGGACAACTTCCAGAGGAAAACACACCAGATAATGAGGACAGTAAGCAAAATAATGAACAAGAGGAAGATCCTTCATTGTCTTTCTCATATGTAGGTGATCAAATCCAATATGAATAATGTCTATTTGGTTGATTAGATTTTTGGGTGTTGCGTTAATTATGGGTTTCCATTATATATATATGTTGTAGGAAGATCAAGTTTCATCAGAAAACAACACACTCATGAACCGAAACGACGGGATGCGCAGTTCTGCGGAGCCTGACTTAATTTCAGCAGCAGCCTGAGGACATATAAGAATAAGGGAATTTGTATGTATTGTGGCATGAGCCTCACTGTGTGTATACTATTCACTTATATAGTAGGGCACTCAACCCTAGAGATTACAAGAGTGTGACATGTGTATTAGTGATACAAGTGGGTGTAAGAATCTGTACATATTAAAGCCTATACTATTGTGGGCCTTCTATTGTTAACAGCCTTGGGCATTCTCGTAACTATAGATTATTGTTATTGGGCTTAGTTATTCTGGGCTTAGTCTTAACAACCCCTCACAAATGAGAAATCGGTGACCTGATGATTCTGAGTTTGTCTGTGAAAGCCCAGAATTTGGAATGGGTCAAAGCTTTGGTAAAAATATCTGCTGTTTGGTCAGACGAAGGTACATAGTGAACTGTGAGTTGCCCAGACATAACCCTATCTCTGACATAATGTACATCAAGTTCGATGTGCTTAGTTCGAGAGTGGAAGACAGGGTTAGAGGCGAGAGCCGCGGCGCTGAGGTTGTCACACCAGGCGATTGGCAGTTGCTTTAGATGAAGCCTTATCTCTCTGATGAAGGACTGGATCCAAGCTATCTCAGAAGCGAGATCAGAGAGGGACTTGTATTCAGACTCGGCGCTTGAGCGAGCCACTACTCTCTGTTTCTTGGCTGACCAGGAGATTAGAGAGTCTCCAAAATATACATAGTATCCTCTAATGGATCGATGGCCATCTGGACATACAGCCCAGTCGGCATCTGAGTAGCCTTGCAAGGTGAGATGATTGCTAGGTTTAATGTGTAGAGATAAATCTGTCGTACCCTTTAAGTATCTAAGTACTCGCTTCAAGGCTTTTAGATGAGTGTTAGTTGGAGCACTAAGAAATAGACTCAATTTGTTTACAGCAAACATGATGTCCGGTCGAGTATTGGCTAAATACTGCAGTGCTCCAATGATTTGCCTGTAAAAGGTCAGATTTTTCAGAGGGGTTCCATTATTTCTAGATAGATGTTTGTTGATCACCATCGGTGTTGGCATTGGTGAGGAATTTTTCATGCCATTCTTCACCAGAATGTTCAGGATGTAGTTCTCTTATTTCAAGTACAAACCTGTTTAATCTCTGTATGCCTTTATTCCTAGAAAATGATGCAGCTGTCCAAGATCTTTTAGAGCAAACTAAGAGTTCAGTTGCTTTGTAAACATGTTTAGCATGTTAACTGAGTTTCCAGTGATTATAATGTCGTCCACACGAACAAACATAACACTTCTTTCATACCTTAGAAAGAAGAGAGAAGAATCACATTTTGAGTGCATGAACCCCCAGCTTGTGAGTGTCGTCCTCAATTTTTCAAACCAAGTAGGAGCCTGTTTTAAGCTATAGAGAGCTTTGTTTAGTAGACAGACATGGTTGGGATATCTGGAGTCAACAAAGCCTTCAGGTTGCTTCATAAGAACCACTTCATGTAAATCTCCATTTAAGAAGGCGTTGTTTATGTCCATTTGTTTAATTTTCCAGTTCAATGTTACTGCTATAGTGAGGACAAATATGAGAGTAGAGGCCTTTAGAACGGGGCTAAAAGTCTCATCATAGTCAATTCCAGGACTTTGCTGAAATCCTTTGGCTACAAGTCTTGCTTTGAGTTTCTGAAATGACCCATCAGCATTAAATTTATGTTTCATAATCCACTTACAGTCAACCAGATTTCCTTGTCCTGTGTATGGTACAAGAATCCATGTTTTATTTTTGATGAGTGCATTATATTCCTCCATCATTGCCTTTCTCTAGCCTTTGTATGACAATGCTTCTTGAACACTGTGAGGAATGTGATTGTCGTCATCTTCAGTTGTGACAACACCAATGTACGGAGTCTTAGGCTTTGAGATTCCTGTCTTGCATCTGGTAACCATTTGATGTTGATTTCTGACAATCAACTGTTCATTAGTTGATTCTGTGTTTTCCTGTGTTTCACTTTCAGATTGTAGCAGGGTGGTTGGAGATGGAGATGCATCTTCACTGTTATTGCTATCAAAAGGAATTTCTTCAATGGTGATGTCATCATTATTTCTGGATTGGGGTGTTCCAGATATAGAAGCAGGATTTGGCAGATTCCTTTTATTCATAACTGAGCCCTGTTGAGAGGTAGTATTGATCATAGGCTTGAAGAACATCTGAGGAAGAGCTTGTTCTTCAGGTATGACTTTCTTGTTGATGAATCCTGTGGCAAAAGGAAAATCATTTTCATTAAACACAACATGTCTTGATAAATAGATCTTTCCTATTGAGCTTAGGCACTTATAGCCTTTGTGAGCATTATTATAGCCAAGGAAAACACATTTTACAGTTCTGAACTGCAATTTGTGTTGATTGTAGGGCCGGAGACATAGATAACAAGCTGATCCAAAGACCTTCAGTCTGGAGTAGTCAGGAACCCTGTCAAAGAGTTTGAAATAAGGTGAGATTCCCCCCAAGACACTTGATAGTAGTTGGTTTATTAAGCCTGTAGTTGTATTAAAGGCTTCCCACCAGTAATGTAATGGCATTTTAGCTTGTGCTAGTAGTGTTAGACCTGTCTCCACTATATGTCTGTGTTTTCTTTCTGCTCTTCCATTCTGAGAAGATGTATGTGGATAGGAATGTCTAAAATGAATGCCATTTTCTTGCAGTATTTTAGTGAAGCTTCTGTATTCACCACCCCAATCACTCTGAATTGTTTTTATTTTGTACTCAAATTGATTTTCTATTAAGCTTTTGAACTGTGTAAACACACTTAGTACCTCATCCTTAGTTATGAGTGGGAATATCCAAGTGTACCGACTATAATCATCAAGAAACAATATATAGTATCTGAAACCATTCATTGACACTATAGGTACTGTTGGTCCCCATAGGTCTGTGTGTATTAATTCTAATGGTTTGGATGCTTGAGACATGGAGTTATTAAATGGAAGAGAATGGGATTTACCAAACCTACAAGATTCACAGAAAATAGTCTCATTTTTTATGCTCAAAGGGATATTACAATCACTAATAAGTAGGTTTAACACCTTGTCATTTGGATGACCAAGTCTACAATGCCATAGAACTCTACTAGAGCTAGAATTTTTAAATACTGAATGATCAGCTTCTTGTGCAGTAAAAACTAAGTCCATGCTTCCGTTTTGCTTCACATTTGACACCTTAAACATGCCTCCATCAGTTGGTATTCCTTGCAGCATTATCTCCCCCGTCTCCTGTTCCTTCACACAGAATCCATGCTTGTTAAATACAACATTAGCATTGTTATCATCAGCTATATTGTACACACTTAACAAGTTCTTTTTGATTCCTGGGGAGTAAAGTATGTTTTTCAGCTGCACAGTTTTGTTTTTGACGTTTGATATTTTAGATGAACCAATCTTTGCCACAGTAAGTTTTTCACCATTACTAACAACAATTTTCATTTTACCTGATGGATCAGTTGCCTTGTCCAGAAGGTTGATATCATTAGTGACATGGCTCGTTGCACCACTATCTAAATACCAAGAGTCGTCAGCGACACACTCAGGAGTAGCCCAATAAGCTCCATAGTTTGAACCAGAGTTTGAACTTGAGCCAGCATAGTAGTTTTTCTTTCTGTTTGACTTTGTAAATGACTTGTCAAATATGTGGAAACATTTTTCAACAGTGTGACCAACACGGTCACACAGTTGACATTGTGGTATTTCTTTATGTTAGACCAAGCGTTTCACCCAAGAGGGGGGTGAATTGGGTGATACTAAAATTTCGTTGCAAATATAAACCTTGACGGTGAATATAAAGCAATAAAGAGTAAGGAGAAATATCACCGAAGTGTACACCGGGAGTTATACTGGTTCGGCCACAACCACTTTGACCTACGTCCAGTCCTCAGAGCTTCTCTGAGAGTTTCACTATAACTTCCAAGATTCAGTGGGTTCTTGGCACCTCAGTACAAGCAAGTTCCTTCACCTGGACACTCGCTCCCCCTTACAAGTTGTAATTCAATCCCAACTCAAGGTTCCACAACCTTAAGTTACCTCAATAACAAATATTGAGTTTGAATGAAATATCTCTCTCACAGAGTAAATAAGAATCACTGAAGCATAGAATTACAAGTACAATGAAAAACAGAGTAATGAACTTGATGATACGTTTGTGAGTGTGTTCTTGTGTTTCTCTCTGTTCAGATGTTCCCATATATATAGATACGTTGGTCATGATTGGTGGAACATATTTCTTCATGTTCGTTGGAGCGTGCGCAGCCACTATTAACTTTTCCAGTTTTTGAAAAACATACGTTGCGGTAGGTGACGGTCGGTGACATTTGAGCGTTGCTTTTGACTTTCCTTATTTGGTAAGATCTCTTCATTGTTTATCTGTTGAAATGCTAAGAATACTAATATAATGAAAAGTTAATCAAATAGGAAACAAAACAATGACCGTTGGAATGATTTCAAACTTTCTGGGTTTTCTTACTCGAGTAGCTACTCGAGTATCACATGAAGTTTACTCGAGTACTTACTCGAGTATCATCGGGAAATCTTTGATCAACTGCAAGTCAATGAATAAATACAAGATTACTCGGGTAGTGCATGGAATAACAAATTTTCAAACCTTTGGAAATATATGTTTACTCGGGTACCTACTCGAGTAATGCACTCACAACTTTATGAGTTACTCGGGTACCAACTCGAGTAAACCTTCAAATAAACTTTTGGTTACTCGATGCTTTACTCCAGTAATGTTGGCAGGATTTCAAGGCCGAGAGCACTTACCTTGTTACTCAGGTATGGACTCGAGTAATGCACTCATTTTTACATAGGTTACTCGGGTACCACCTCGAGTAAATGTACTTTTTGTGCATGACTTACCCGGGTAATGACTTGAAGTTTGTCGTGAAAATATTTCTTCATACTCGGGTACTTACTCGAGGAATCCACTTAAAATAGAACATTAAATACTTGCATACTAGAGTAAGGACTCGAGGAAAATGAGATAAATTTATATCAAGTTAATCGGGTACCACCTTCAAGTTTTTACTTACTTCAGTGCGTTACTCGAGTAGCTCCTCGAGTAACATTGGCAGTAGTACAAAGTGCCGAGAGCTCCACATTTTCAAAAACAGAGTTACTCGAGTAGGTACTCGAGTATCATTGGCAACCTGAAAGCAACTGGAAGTTTTTCACATGGTTACTCGAGTCGCTCCTCGAGTAATATTGGCAGGCCGAGAGCAACTCCAAGTTTTTACCTGGTTACTCGAGTAACATTGGCAGGCCGAGAGCAACTTGAAAATACTTACACTATTACTCGAGTACGTACTCGAGTAACGTTGGCAGGTTACTGGAAGGTGCATCTGGTTACTTCAAGTTTTGGCTCATTACTCGAGTAGGTACTCGAGTAATGCCTTAGAAAACTTTCTTCTGATCAAGTTCCTCAGTATTTTCTCTTGGCCTTTCTTCATTACTCCAATGCTAACTTCAAGTGATGCTTATCCCTGTTATTCCTTTGTTCAAACTTGTTTATTAATCATTTCCTTTTCAAACCATTCTTTTGTTATCATTAAAACATGAGATCTAACATTCTCCCCCTTTTTGATGATGACAAAACTTGGTGATTTTGGACATGGTTTTTCAAATTGAATTTTCAAATTAAATATGTCTTATTAAGATTAGATTCATAGCACACACCTTGCATTCACAGTCAACTTCATTAGTCCAACAATGTATCATAATTCAAAGCTTAAATGAACTTATCATAACTTAAACACACTTGCATTAAACTTAAAATTTTCAAATTACAAGATAATAAGTTCAAGAAAACTAATAAAAAGAACTAACAAGTTTCAAAAAGCTCCCTAGAACCCATATACAACCAAATACCCAAAATAAACTAGGACACATCCACAAAATCACTCTCAAGCTCTTCTCCCCCTTTTTGGCTTCATCAATCAAGTGGAGGGCTAGGAGGCTTGGCCATGGAAATGGGTGTCACTGGAAGGACCATAGAATCATCTGAGTCAAAAGAATCAAATGAGCTAGAGGGTACTGGGTCAGGCAGATGGATTGGAGGGATATGGATGTCATCGCCGGGAGGAGAAGGTTGGAAGACAACCATAGTAGAGGTTTCTCCTCCTGGAGTGGTCTGAATCTCAGGAGTATGATGTTCAGGGGAGGAAGAGGGAGATATTTCCTCAGTTTGGGTAGGTGATGGAATCGGTTTAGGAGCAGTTTCTGGCTGAGGTTTTGGAGGGGAATCATCAATGGTGATGTGAATGGTCTCGTTGGTTTCTGGGTTATCCACTGAGTAAAGGATGTCTTTGGCTTGAAGCTCAGGTGGACTAGAAACCAGAGGGGTAGATGGTTCATCCTCAGTGATAGGAGTGTCAGAAGGAGGGTTCACTGGAGGTGGTGGTGGTGGTGCAGAAGAAGATGGACCGGCAGAAGGTCCAGGACCCAATGAGTCCAGACGTGCCAGAATCAATCTCAGAGTCTCACCCTAGGCACGTTGCTCAGCTAGCAACTCCTCATGCCTCTTGTCCATTCTCTCAACCAACTCTCCCATCTTGGTATTCATGTGGGTTATCAGTTTGGCATTTGTGTTGGCGATATCCACATGAAAACCTCTCAGCATATTTTCCATGAAATGCTGGAGAGTGGCATTGAGGAAAGATGGCGATGATGTGGTAGCAGCTGGAGCCGATGACTGAGTGTCATCTATCTTGCTGGTTTCTGCCTCTGTGGTCTTCCTCTTCTTCTTTGACCCAGACTCCAGAGGGCCTTTGAGAGGGATGTCAATGTTCAATTTCCCTATCTGGTTTCTCCCAACCGGAGTCAACCTCTCAATGGGCTCCTTGCTATCCAAATACCATATCTTGTTCTCTTTCAAGATCAGTGACACAATCTGAGGATATAGCATTGGTGTTGTAGCCTTTCCATCCACCTTATACCTTTTCATCTCAGAAAAGATATACTCTCCCAGATCCTTCTGTTCCTTCAAAAGCAGTGAAGCAAACCACCTAAAGTCCCTATCAGAGAAATGGGTGTAATTGTTGGCTTTGTTCACTAGGGACCTAGAGTAGATGTACCATAGGACCCTGTGATGATCACACATATCACTTGGTTTAAAATTTAGGGGGCCAACTAGCTCACCGGGTTTGAGAATAGTGAAGATTTGGTTTGGCTCAAGTTCAGAATAGATATCATCTGGGGGGTTCTCTATTCCTAACCACAAGTTAATTCTAGATGGTGAAATTAGAATCTATTGGCCTCTCACAGTGGTGGTCATTTCTTCCTCAACTGAGGTTCGGTTAGGCTCATCTATGATCTCTAAGTTACAATAAAAGTGAGTGATCACTTTAGTACAGAATGGTAATCTAATAGATAGCCAAGGCATAAAGGGATCTAAATAAGGACTTAGGTCATGCTTCACTACCTCTTAAAGTAACTTCAGATCAACATAGTGTGTCTTACACACCTTCCTTCTGGAGAACTAAGACAAATACTTCGGAGACTCCACCAATTTGCTAACATTGAATCCCTTTGGTGGGTTGGTGATCTCTGCTTCCGGTATTTTGGACTTCTTGGAAGATTGTCCCTTCTCCATTTGATCAATGATTCCAGCCATAGCCTTAGCCACATTCTTGTCATACTTTGGCTTTTTGATAGGCTTTGGTATGAAAGAGGGGGTAGAGGAATCAGAGTGAGGAGGTGAGGGAGATTTGGCACTCTTGCCTCTTCCGGTAGATGTACTCTTTTTGGATTGAGCCCTTGTCACAATAGGCTCTTTGATCACCACTCCTTTGGGTTTCGGTTGAGATTGAGGTTGAAGAGGAATTTTAGCTTTTGGTCTTGGAGTTAATTTTCTTTTCTTTTTGGGAGGAGAAGAAAGAGGATCAGGGTTTTGTTGAGAGTCAGAGGAATCTATGGGAGTAAGGTTTTTGGTCCTCATCTTTCTGAAAGATTGAAAAACTGAGATTTTTAGAAAAAAAAAGAGACAGTCGCAGGTTAGGGCACTGAGAATCTGGGCAAAATAGGAGGTTTTTGGAACTGAAATCTCTTGGGTTTTGACGGAAATGAAGTAGAGAAACACTTGTGAAAAGTTTTTGTGAGAGAGAATAGTGATTTACTCGAGGAGATTTTGTGGAAATGACCGAGTTTGCGATAGATAAAGACCTAGAACCCGACGTTACTCGAGGCCTTACTCGAGTAATGTTCAAGTTTACTCGAGGCCTTCCTCGGGTGTTCATACAGAAAAATTCTAAAATAATTCATTTAAATTGCGTACCTGGCATGAATAATATAGTAATTATCTATGGATGTTCCCTCGATCATTTATAACCCATTCTGATCAGATTTGAGTCGTTCTTTATCAATTTGAGAATCTGGACTCCGACATTACTCGAGGCCTTACTCGAGTAAGCTTCGAGTTTACTCGAGGCCCGCCTCGGGTAACCTGCTTTTCAACTTCTGACTCTTCATTTCTTTGAAACTGAACCGTTAGATTTAAATTTCAAGTAACTTGATCCATTATATCCAGTTTTAGGGGCCATTACTCGAGTACATACTCGAGTAAAGTGTTACTTTACTTCAAGTTGGTCCTCGGGTATTGCTTCTGTGTTAGCCATAACTTCAAGTTGGTACTCCAGTAAATGTGTCCTCTGATAACCTTTGTTTTTGTTTCTCAAAACAGAATTTCTACCTTCCTGCAAAACAATTTTCTATACACTCCGATGCTTAAATTAATAATCATCAAAACATTATCAAATGACTTCATCTAATATTATGAGATATTGAAATAACTTACAACTAATTGGGATTTACCATTCCCAATTCTCTTCTAATGTATAGAAATTGATCTTTTGCAAGGGGTTTTGTGAAGATATCAGCTAGTTGAAGGTGAGTAGGAATGAATATCACTTTCACATCTTTCTTTTGAACATGATCTCTGATGAAGTGATGTCTGACATCGATATGCTTGGTTCCAGAATGTTGAACTGGATTCTTTGCCAAGCTTATCGTACTTGTATTGTCACAATAGATTGGTATTTCTTTGAGATAAATACCAAGATCTTGTAGTTGTTGTTTTAACCAAATCACTTGTGCACAACAACTTGAAACTGCAACATATTCGGCTTCCGTTGACGAAAGAGACACAGTATTTTGTTTCTTGCTAAACCATGACACGAGTGATCCTCCAAGAAATTGTCCTTGTCCGCTGGTACTCTTTCTGTCTGTTTTGTATCCTCCATGATCAGAATCAGAATATGCAACTAGATATTCACTTCTTCCTTTGGGATACCACAGACCCAATTCTGGTGTGTCAGCAAGGCATCTAAAGATTCGTTTGACCGTTTCAGCATGTGATTCCTTTGGCGCCGATTGATATCTTGTACATATGCCAACACTAAATTGGATGTCTGGTCTGCTTGCCGTGAGATAGAGTAATGATCCAATCATTCCTCTATATTTTGTGATATTGTAGTCTTTCCCTTTGACATCAGCATCAAGCAACGTTGTTGAGCTCATAGGCGTGTCCGTGCCATTTGCTTCATCCATTCCATACTTCTTCAATAGCTTTCTTAAGTACTTTGTTTGAGATATGAAGATTCCATTCTTTCTTTGTTTGATTTGCAAACCGAGAAAGAAATTTAATTCTCCCATCATTGACATCTCAAACTCTCCCTGCATTATCTCAGAAAATTCCTTACACAGAGATTCATTAGTAGCACCGAAAACAATATCATCAACATATATTTGAACAATTAAGATATCATCACGTTTTCGTTTTATAAATAGTGTTGTATCAACTTTTCCTTGTACAAAACCTTGATCAATAAGAAATTTACTGAGCCTTTCGTACCATGCTCTAGGAGCTTGTTTTAAACCATATAAAGCCTTTTTGAGTTTGAAAACATGGTCAGGTTTGGTTACATCTTCAAAACCTGGAGGTTGTTCTACATATACTTCTTCCATGATGTAACCATTTAGAAATGCACTCTTCACATCCATTTGATAGAGTTTGAATCCTTTGATGCATGCAAAGGCTAAGAGTACACGTATAGCTTCTAATCTAGCCACTGGAGCATACGTTTCCTCATAATCAATCCCTTCTTCCTGATTATAGCCTTTGGCCACCAACCTTGCCTTGTTTCTGACAATAATAGCAGATTCATCGAGTTTGTTTTTGAATACCCATTTAGTTCCAATGATCAGATGATCCTTGGGTCGGGGTACCAAATCCCAAACTTGATTTCTCTCAAATTGATTTAGTTCTTCTTGCATTGCTATAACCCAATCATTGTCTGATAGGGCTTCATCAATGTTAGAAGGTTCAATCTCAGAAATGAATGCAGAAAAGCTTACTTCTTTGAAAATTCTATTTCTAGTTTTGATCCCTTCATTCACATCTCCTATGACTTGATCTAAGGGATGACTTCTATTGTATTTCCAGGCTTTAGGTTGACCTAGTGATTGCTCTTCTTCCTTAGTTTCATCAACTTCTGGAATAAGAGACTTAGAAATAGATTGACCATTTTCTTGATTTAAAACAACTTCCTGTTCTTCATCAATGGTTTTGTCAGAGGATTCAAATTCATCAAACACAATATGAATTGATTCTTCAACAACACATGTTCTTTTATTGAAAACTCTATATGCTTTACTTCGGTTAGAATATCCTAGGAAAATTCCTTCATCAGTTTTAGAATCAAATTTTCCTAAGTTATCTTTACCATTATTATGAATGAAACACTTACAACCGAAGATGTGTAGATGAGCAATGTTTGGCTTCCTTCCTTTGTATAGCTCGTATGGTGTCTTTCCAAGTTTCGTTCTGATATAGGCTCTATTTGAGATATAGCATGCTGTACTCATAGCATCAGCCCAGAAAACTTGAGACATGTTCTTTTCATTTAACATTGCTCTAGCCATTTCAGTAAGCACTCTATTCTTGCGTTCCACAACTCCATTTTGTTGGGGCGTCCTTGGAGCAGAGAAATTGTGATCAATGCCATTAGTATCA
Organism: Inga oerstediana; assembly: GCA_963210345.1. Classification (NCBI taxonomy): domain Eukaryota; kingdom Viridiplantae; phylum Streptophyta; class Magnoliopsida; order Fabales; family Fabaceae; genus Inga; species Inga oerstediana. The sequence continues at coordinate 62,637,487 of OY723408.1, forward strand.
CAATATTCTTCAAAGGATTGATTCTCAAATTCTCCACCATGATCAGTCTTAATACCTGCAATGGACATACCTTTCTCATTTTGCACTTTCTTGGCAAAAACAATAAATTCTTCAAATGTTTCATCCTTTGATGATAGAAAAATAACCCATGTAAATCTGGAGAAGTCATCAACAATGACCAATGTATATAGGTTGCCACCAAGACTCTTTACTCTTGCTGGGCCAACTAAATCCATATGTAATAATTGTAATGGTCTATTTGTTGAAATCTCATTTTTCAATTTGAAAGATGATTTAGTTTGTTTACCCTTTTGACATGCATCACAAATCAAGTCATTTTTGAAAGTTACTTTGGGTAATCCAAGAACTAAATCCTTTTTGAGTAGTTTGCCTAATTGATGCATATTGACATGAGCCAATCTCTTATGCCATAACCAACTTTCATCGGCATTACTCAGAAAACAATTTTCAGATTCATTTCTACTAATATCTAGAGTATAACAGTTACCTTCCCTTTTAGCTCTGAGCTTAGCCTTGATATTCTTCTTATCAAGTAGTAAGTCTTTCTTGTTGACAATCAGACATTCCTCTGAATCAAATATTATCCAGTTGTCTTTATCTGCACTTTGACTTACGCTCAGCAAATTATGACACAAGCCTTCAACGTAATATACATCTTTGACTTGTATTCCTTTGTCATTTTTGATTTCACCAATTCTTGCTATCTTTCCGGATTGATTTCCTCCAAATTTTACCTTTCCACCTTCCTTAGGTTGCAATGTGGTAAAACTTTCGAAATCTCCGGTCATATGTCTAGAGCATCCACTATCTATGTACCACTTGCTATTTTTGGATGCTTTGAGACATACCTACAATCAAATGACTAAGTCTTAGGTACCCACTTCTTTTTGGGTCCTTTTGAGTTAGTATAAATGATTTTCTGAACATATGTGCCTTTAGGTACCCATTTGTAGGTTCCTATGTTTCCTTTCTTCTTATGAATGCATGAAGAGGTATAATGACCTTTTCTATTACAGTAATTACAAAATGCAAAAGGATTTGATATATGCACAGAATGCTGGAAATAATTTAAATATGGCTTACCTCCTACTTTCTTTTTACCTTTCCTTCTATCTGTTTTTGGATCATATCCAATACCAGATCGGTCATTTACAAATCGTTGTTCTTTTAAAATCACACTTAGCATCTCACTTCCTTTGGTAAACTTTTCAAGAGTTTTTGTGAGATCAATGTTTTTCTTTTTCAACGAAGAACAATTTTCACAATTCTTTTCTGAACTTTCTTTAAGTTCAATTTCAAGAGCTTTGTTTTTCTTTTTGAAAACAATTAATTCTTTAACTACTTTGATGAATTCAGAATGTAAAGCATTATATTCAGAGAGTAATTCATCATAGGTAGGTTCAGAATCATTTACCTCTTCTTCTGTCTCTTCTTGAGCAACAAGACATATATTGGCTACTTCTTCTTCATCACTTTCTTCGTCAGAGGAACTATCTCCCCATATAGCAGATACAAAGGCCTTCTTTTTGTTAAAGAATTTGCCTTTTCTCTTTCTATGCTCTTTTGATTCAGTTCTGGACATTCTGATTTGATATGTCCTGGTTTTCCACATTCGTAGCAAATGATATGATCTTTGCTGCTAGTTCCTCCTTTTTGAAAGTGTTTGAAGCCTTGACCATTCTTGTAGAACTTTCTGAATCGTTTTATGATTAAGCCCATTTCATCATCATCAAACTCCTCATCTTCATCTTGATTTTCTTCTTTTGCCTTTAGTGCTAGACCTTTCTTTCTTTTGTCACCAATGTCATCTAGTTCCCATTTGAACTTTAGTTTGCTTTCATATACAGAAAGACTTCCAAATAGAGAAGCAACTGATCTCATTGATTCTCCTTTTGCCTCTTCTATCGCAGTGACTTTGGCCTCCCACTCTTTAGAAAGAATATTCAAAATCTTTCGTACTTGGGTATGTTGATCATAGACTTTCCCAAGTGCTGCAAGTTGATTAACAAGATGAGTATATCTAAGTTCGAATTCAGAAATTGACTCACCTGATTTCATTCGAAGTAGATCGAATTCAGTGACCAAGGTGTTGATTCGATTCTCTTTTATTCCCGAAGTTCCTTCATGAGCTATTTCCAGAGCTTCCCACATTTCCTTTGCTGTTGGGAGTGTGCAACCTGAAAGCAACTGGAAGTTTTTCACATGGTTACTCGAGTCGCTTCTCGAGTAACATTGGCAGGCCGAGAGCAACTCCAAGTTTTTACCTGGTTACTCGAGTAGTTCCTCGAGTAACATTGGCAGGCCGAGAGCAACTTGAAAATACTTACACTATTACTCGAGTACGTACTCGAGTAACGTTGGCAGGTTACTGGAAGGTGCATCTGGTTACTTCAAGTTTTGGCTCATTACTCGAGTAGGTACTCGAGTAATGCCTTAGAAAACTTGCTTCGATCAAGTTCCTCAGCATTTTCTCTTGGCCTTTCTTCATTACTCCAATGCTAACTTCAAGTGATGCTTATCCCTGTTATTCCTTTGTTCAAACTTGTTTATTAATCATTTCCTTTTCAAACCATTCTTTTGTTATCATCAAAACATGAGATCTAACACTTTATTGGTATTGCTACTATGGAAATAACGACCAGGACTGTTCTGTCTATGCCTTCCTCTTCCACGAAAGCTGCGGTGATTGTGACCTCCACTCCAGTTTCTATAAGAGGTATGAGTTTTAGTTTTTGCATAATTAGCAAACTAAGTTGAGATTGTTAACTGTGATATCTGATTCAGCTGCTCCATGAGAGATTCATAGGTCAGAAGAGATGATTGAAACTCTATCCAGCTTAGGTCATCTGCCTCCTTTATCAATATAACCACTATAGGGTTATCGTCAGCATCAAGTCCAGCCAGCACCTGAATAAACAGATATGGCAGAGAAACAGAGCAGCCAGCTATTGACAACTGCTCAGATATATTTTTCATCTTAGAGAGGTACTCGTTCATTTTCATGTTTCCCTTCCTTGTTCTTTGAAAATCAGATTTCAACATAAGAACTCTAGACTTGGTTTGAGCTCCAGCAATTTCTTTTGCTGCCTTCCAGAGAATAGCTACGGTTGATATGGAGACCATCTGGGATGATACTTCAGGAGCCATGGTGTTGAGAAGCCATCCGAATACTAGCTAATCAGCATCTATCCAGTCTTCAAAATCTGGATTCAGTTTGGTTTCTGCACCCTCAGTTATAACTCGAGGAGGGCACACTCTAGTTCCGGTAAGGAATCCTTCTAGTTTGTGTCCCTTGATGATAGGCAGAACATGAAGTTGCCATACTGAGTAATGTCTTCCATCTAGCTTGACAGAACAGGTCTGATTCAGAGTATTGCTGTTTGATCCTTTGGGCAAGGCGGCGGCAGCAGCAGAAAGGAGAGATGAGCTTCACTAGATGCAGACGGAGTGGTATGAGTAGCCATGGCTGTGAGCCTTTAGATGCTCTGATACTAAGATAAGAATAAGGGAATTTATATGTATTGTGGTGTGAGCCTCACTATGTGTATACTATTCACTTATATAGTAGGGCACTCAACCCTAGAGATTACAAGAGTGTGACACGTGTATTAGTGATACAAGTGGGTGTAAGAATCTGTACATATTAAAGCCTATACTATTATGGGCCTTCTATTGTTAACAGCCTTGGGCTTTCTAGTAACTGTAGATTATTGTTATTGGGCTTGGTTATTCTGGGCTTAGTCTTAACAAGGAATAAGGTGCTCCGATCTTCTGGCCATATATATATATATATATATTTGAATTATTTATTTGAATCTAAGCTGAACCACTTTCAGATTTGGAAGATGACAGGGCCAAGCAGAAGGCTCTGAAAACGGTCTCTACACTTGCAGGTAAAAAAAATTTGTATTATTCAGTATTGTGCCCTCTTCAATTCTTTATGTAAGCCTTTTATTTGTTCTGTGAAAATGAATATTGGAGGAATAATATGCATTACTCGTAGATTTGTGCATGTGGGTGCGTTTATATGCAAGGCTTCCTATTTACACCCATATTTTGAGGATTAAGATACTCTAATTTACTTTCTGTATGTTCATGTTTGGAATGCCAAAAAATTACCAAATTAGTCTAGATTTTCAAATTCATATATGTTGGAATATGCCTGGTCCACCCTTAGTGGATTTGGGCCCAACCCTAGTTCTGTTGAGACTATTATGTAATTATAGAGAAGTATGGGTCTAAATAAGAAGTTTTGTCTTTATGATTTGAATTTCAAATCATAATAACTCCCATACGTTATATATGAGGTTATTCTCACTTGGTGGGGGTTAGTTCATATATTCCAAGAAAAATTTCCAAAAACTCCTCTCTTTGTTCCTCTTCATCCGAATGGTGAATCTGCCGTATAACGTAATCGGAGTCCGAAACGGTGCTCCAATCTCGTGTGGGTACTCAATGAGTCAATCGAATTCCAGATATGCTAAAAAACTTTCAGTGGTATCAAAGCCTGGTTTTTCTTGAGACCAGAATTCTTAATTTTCTTCCGCTATGTAAAATCGTATGAATATGTATGGTTAAAAAAATGCTTATTCCTTCTCTTGCCTGCGTTTTTTTTCCAGATGAAATTTACTTACCATACATGCAAATCCTATAGTATCCTTCTTTAGAATTAATCTTTTCTTGCATAATTGTATATTGAGATTGTGGCTATAAGTCTCAAAAGATGGGACTTCACAGGTTAAGTGTTAAATAAGATACAAGATAGTAGGCATGAATAATAATAACATATATAAAAAACATTGATTACCCTCAACCTCACTCCCCTAGAATGAAGTAAATGCAAGTGAATTATTGGATTGAAAAAGTTTTATTTTATTTGCTATGATCAAATTGAGCCTCTTCCATTGTTGAAGTTGTTAACCTCTGCTATCTGCTTGCAGGGATAGATTTCATCTCTATGGACATGAATAAGAAGAAATTAACTGTGATGGGGATGGTTGATCCGATTTTTGTGGTGAGCAGACTTCACAAATACTGGTCAACAGAAATAGTCTTAAGAGGACCAGTTAAGGAGCCTGAGAAGAAAGAGGAGCCTAAGAAAGAAGCATTTCACCTTGTATCATCATTTAAGAATTAATTGCTGCCTTCGTGTAATAACTTCATTTTTTTTTATAGTGAATGAGAAAACAAACCGCCCTAAATTGATTCGTTGGTCACATGTAACATCTTTATTTTGTTAGCACTTAAAGTTAATTGTAGTTTAGATTTTATTTAGGTAAAGAGAATAGAATATATTAATAATTTAAAAGAAGTATCAAGTTGTAAATATTTATTGTAAAGAAAAAAAATATAAAAAATACAAAATGAAATACCTTCTTAAAATAAATATTATCAGAATATTCTGTTATTATTGTTCTAATATTTTTAAAAAATTATGTTAATAAAGGAGACAAACCCTAACCGTATACATAAAAGCCTCTTTTGTTAATCTCTAACCCCAATAGCACTCACGGCGCCACACCATAAGCCAAAAGGTTCATTTTTCCCTCCACCAGAAAGAAAGAAAAACGCTCAACCTAGCTAACAAATTACAAAAACGGGAATTTAAAAGATCTTTGATACAACGATATAGATTAAGAACATAGCTAAAGCATCATCTACATGATACACTACATATGCCAGCAATAGAGATGGAGGTCGAAATACCCGAGCTAAAGGGCAAGACCCTTCCAATAAAGCTTTGACAAACCACCCGGCTGCCAAATCTGCTTCCATGGGAACACACCTAAAATCAGGATGTACTCAAAGAGAACATTTGTCAATATCAAAGAACGCATAATTAAATAGACAATAGAAAAAGGAAATACTATTTCAACCCGAGTATGAATAGTAAGGCCACACACACTGAACGGGCCCATATATACCTTGACAATGAACAGTGTTAATCAACACACTGAATAGGCATATGTTTAGCCAATGATAAACAGCGTATAGAGATATACTGAACAACCTCAATCGAATGAATCTCAATTGTCTATCAGGTACACATTCCTTAGACTGTTGATACCCTTAACCAAGCATAACTAGTTTTTGAAGAGATCCCAAAAGCCCTGTTTTTTGAGCTTGGATCAGTCGTTCGGTCTCTTTCCCCCCTAAAACCTTTCTATACCATTTCTATTAGGACAGAGGCAGCTTGATTAATGGATTTTGATTTATAAACCCCACTGCCTAGTCGAAAAATATAACAAAGCACCCGAAAATATGAGACTAACCCGATTACACCCAATTTCAAACCTTCTAAACAGTAGACTAAATTTAGCATAAAGAAACCAACAGAAAGGAAATCTGTCCAAATAGATGCAAATCCCAATCCTAATTGCCCATTAGTGGGGAAAGATGAAACCTTTAGCAAATTACTCATCTGAAGATCAAAGAATCAACCAGTTGGTACCTTTGAGTGCATCTATGACGTTGCCTTTTTACTCAGAACGGTTGCAAATCCCCACCTGCAAGCCTCCATCTAGATTGTTTCACTAGGGAGGAAAGAGATCCACTGCTTCGATCTATTCTTCACTTGTAACGACCATGGGGGAACCTATCAGAGATCCTCATCGGAGGACTTCACAGAGGATTGAGACCTAAACATCTTCTTGCATCCCTCTACACTACTTCCCCACTTACCGCCACCCCCCGGTTTCACTCCCAACCAGCACCTCCACCGGCCATGACATAAGCGCTGCTTAAGGACTCCACTAGAAGGGGAGAGAAAACCTTACAGAGAGAGGGACGAGATTGACCCCCTAGTAGGGTCAGGCTGCTGCTAGAGGAAATCAACACCTTCTCGATGTACTTAATTCACACCGACAGCAAAATCGCATCGACAGTAAAAAACAAGTTTATCCTTTGATGCCTATATTTGTATTTGTCATAGGTATTTCAATGTACTTAATTCACTCTTCCCCACTCTCCCTTTTCATCAATGTTGTAGCAGATGTTGATAGGGGTGAGCATTTGGTTTTCAGAAAAAAAAACAAACTACCGAAATGAAGAAAATTTTGAAACTGAACCGAAACCGAATAGTCAACAATAACCTAAGCGAAATAACCAAAATTATTCGGTTCGGTTTCGGTTTTTTAAGAAAAAACTGAATTTTTTTGGGCCTACATAATTGACTTAGAATATTTGAATTTTCATCCAGCAAAAATTAATACAAATTATAAAATTGAACAGTCTCATCAAGATCCAAAGAAAGATGATATAAAACAAAGTATAAACAACATATTAATAATAATAATCAATGTAGTTTGGAGTACTTAATATTCCAATAATGGAACCAAAATTAGGAAGGTTTCTGAGAGATGCAGAATAATTGTATTCAACATTACTTAACCCAAAGAAAGCATAACGGAAGTTCAAAGCGATGAATATCTAATGATATATCATATATCATTCTTTGCCTTACATCAGGAATACCACCTAAAATTCAAGTAAGAAAAATCAATCAAAATCCCAAAAAAAAATAATATTAACACTACAATGATACAAAGATGATAAAAATGACTTACAAATCTTGCAATTTGTTCCATATTACATTTAGAATATATCAACAGTTGCCTCAAATGCAATTTTTTTGCAAATCTAGCAATTAAAAAAAAAACAAGATCTTACTTAACTTGAAATATCACAATAAATGTTGTATTATTCTTGTAAATTTATGATTTATGAAGAATAAGTAAAATATTATCAAGCTCTATCTTCTGTATATGATCATCCCCTTCTTCTACATCATATAAACTAACTGCCTTAGCCAATCTTGAGCACAAATTAAAGATTACACAACTCTAGGACTTAAAGAGATCCTGAATGAATTTAGAACTTGACCTCCTGTGCTGAATGTAGACTCTAAAGCAACTATGGAAATTGGCATAGCCAAAACATCTCTTGCTATTAGAGAAAGAATCGGGGATCTAGGACTATTTACCTTCCACCAACCTAAGATATCAAAATCATCATTTGTAACCTCAATTTGTTCATTCAAGTATCTATCAACCTCTATTCTGCTAGTTTTCCCGCCAAGACGCGCATCCATGGATAATTGCTTCTCCATATGAAGCAATTTTCTAACTTTTGAAGTAGGGTTATCATCACCATGAAAATTTACTTGAGTGGTATATACTTGTTCCCTTTCAGGTTGTGTTGAGGAAGAAACACCTTGATTGTATTCATTATATAAAGAAAGTAAAACTTCTTTAATTTGCATCTCCAATTGTTCACCAATTACATTTGTATACATTTTAGACAAACCAAATTGCACCCAATCTAATTTAAATCGAGGATCAAGAACAGCAGCAACATAAAGAAGATTGTTCATCTTCATAGGGTCTCCAAAATACTTATCATACTTCTCTTTCACTTTGTCTGCTATGTTTGCTAACTCAAAATCATCACTTTTCCTCCACTCATCCAGAAAACGATATAGCTGATAAATTTCTTATTCAAAACAATTAGAGAGTTTGTTTATTGATAAATCGAAGATCAAGAATAGCAGCAACATAAAGAAGTTTGTTTATTGATAACTCTCCATATTTTGTACATTTAAATGATATTTTTATAGATAATTGGAGAGTTATCTATGCAATTTTAGAAGATTCAATGAGATTTTATTATGAAAAGATCAAATCAAAGTGGTGAATTATTTGTGGGATTTTAATTGTAAATATTTAGGATAAAAATAATTAATTTTAATAAAATAAATTTTCTAAAAAAAAAAGAATTCAGTTGTTTTTATTTTATCTTATTTTATTTTATGTGTTCTCATTTTGGCTTCATTTAATAAGATCATCAGAAGAAGCATGTACGTTTGAGCTTGGGCTTCTAATTATAACTTAAGATATGAAGAGGAGGACCAATTGGGAAAGTGGGCCGAGGAGTTATGGGATAGAGAGCTGGAGATTGGAAGACAAAGGAGGACGACAGTGATTTGATGGGGAGCTGAAATGTTGACCCAAGGGGCTGAATAGCTCCGGGTTTTGAATCAGAGCGGCATTGTTCATGAAGGAGGGAGATCATCATCATCATCGCTGAGAAATAAAAAAGATCAGCAGAGCAACCGACAATTAATGGGTTATCCTTCTTGATCTTGAACAGAGTCTGGAACAGGGAGGCAATCGGAGGAGGCGGCAGATTCATTGAGAACTGAATCATCGTTCTCTGGGATCGTCGTCGTCGCGATCTCGGAGCTGCTGTTCTTGATTTTCCTTCCATCATCGCTGAATCAGAAGCAGAGAGAGAGCGACGAGGCAGCTTCAGCAATCTCTATATTTCGCTGCAGCCATTAGTTTGGAAGTTGCTCTGTTGTGGGAATTTCTTTTGGGATCAACAGTAAAGAGAAGGGAGATAATTCTTAGTGTTTAGCTTTTTTATTCCTTTCTATTAGGGAAAATTCCAGATAAATATAAGAAAAAATACAAAAGGACAGAAAGGTTGGGTGAAAATCAAAAATCCCAAATCAGTTGCTCATGAGGAATCTGGCATTTCATATATTTGCAAAATGACCTCCTTGCCCTCCTAAAGTGACTTTTCAGAATCTGGCTCTTTAGGAATCTGGCATTTCACGTGAGCTAAGCAATATGCAGCGTTGTGGCGCCAAAAAGTGACGACAGACGACGAAAAGCTACGGAAATCAGAGGCAAGCCACGGGTAAGCAAATCTGAGAGAGAAATGATGATTACGCTGTGTTTCTTGAACGTTGATTGAAAAATGTTTATGTGGTTTTTGGTTGCGATGTACGTAATCGAAGCGGACGCATTATGGGTAAGGGGGTGTTAGATGATCTGACATAAAAGTAGTGGCTTTAAGGTTATGGAACAATTTTGATGGTTGTGCGATGGATTCGATTGCGTTTTGTTGAGTGATTGATGAAGCTTGTGCCATTTTTGTTTACTGTGAGTACTGACGGGATGGGTGTTGAATCAGGGGAAAGGTGGTGTTGCGATGGATAGTAACGTGGGTGAGGGTGGTGTTATTAGTGAGTATGAAGATGTAAAGACCTATTGAGTGGGTGATAATAATAGAGGCAGAGTGACGACATGGGCAGAGTGTTGTTATTTATGAACATGGAGATGTAAAAGTACATTATGTTGTTGTTAATATGAGATAGAGGGTGATGATTTTGGGTGTTGTTAACAGTGATTATCGAGATGTTAAAGATCATTATGTTGTTGTTAATAGGACATGCAGGGTAAAGATTTTTGGGTGTTGTTAACAGTGAGGATGGAGATGTTAAAACATATAGTATTGTTGTAAATTGTAGGTGGTAGGTGAGATTATAAAGAGTGGTGTAACTTTAATGTAATTATTTTTATTTTCAGGTAAGCATGCAAAATGACATGTAATGAAGGTTCATCGTCTTTGAAGGAACTATTTTGTTATTTTCATGTTGGAGGCAAATTAGTGTGTAATGATGAAGGTAAAATTCAATATGTTGGAGGTTATGTGAAGGCGAAGTGGCTAAAACAGCTGATAACACTAAAAGATTTGAGGTTGATGATATCATCATGGCTTGGGATTGATTGTAACATGTGTGAGATGAAATATACAGTGAGCTTTGATGAGAAGACACTAATAGATTTAAATGATGATGGTGAAGTGAAGAACTTGTATGACTATAATGAAAGGAGTGGGCATGTGTATATAGCAAAAAAAGGGAATGATAATGTGTCAGATATATCAGTTGAGGCAGACATGTAAGTGTAAAATTTTGTAATTTTTATAGTTGTTATTTATGAAGCTCTTGTTGGTTATTAACGAACTGCAGTTGTTATTCACTGCAGGGGTGAGATGTGCTGGGACTGTCACAACTGTCATCCACTCAGTGTCGAAGCATTGTGGAAAATGATTATGAACCAGTCAATTATGAAAGTGTTGCTGCTTGTTTGACTGCTGAAATTGGTGGAGGATGTAATAGGTTGCCCTGTGGAGTAGAGAGTGCACCTACACCAATGCCGGAGTTGAACTGTACGAAATGGAGGGGATTACTTTCAGGAGTCATGCAGAGTTTTGCATATGCAGAAGCTTTTAAGAAGGCGTTGTACAAGTACAGCATAGCACACAAGTTTGAGTTTGAATTTGTGAGAAATAGCAAGGACAGCATTTCAGTTAAATGTAAGATTTTTGGATGTCCTTGGAGGGTAACAGCAAATGCTATTGGTAAGACCATCCCATTACTACGGGTAACGACATTCAGAGATGAACATTTTCATAGTGCGTAAGACAATCTTCAGGTTAGTCATGCTGGAAGATCTAACTTGACATCGTCAATTATAGTTGATGAGGTGAGAAATCACATTGACAAACGTCCAAATGAAATAAGAAAGACGTTGCAAACAGAATATGGTGTAACTCTTACGTATAAGCAAGCATACCGGGCGAAGGAAAAAGCCATGGAAGACATACAAGGAAGACCTCAAGATTCGTATATGTTGATACCTTGGATTTGTGACCGATTGAAGGAAGCAGATGAGAGGACTGTTGCTGAATGGGAAGCAAGCGTGAATAACATATTTGAGCGAGTATTTATTGCATATGGTTGCTGTATTGACGGATTCGTGACTGGTGCTAGACATGTGCTATACATTGATGGCACCCACTTGTCTGGACCATACAAGGGAACGATGCTTTCTGCTTCTGCGTATGATGCGGACAATGAAATGTTGCCCTTTGCAATCGCTATTGTGAAGGGGGAGACATTAGAGGATTGGTCATGGTTTTTACACAAGATAAAAGACATAGTTGGGTCCATTGAATTAACAATCGTGTCTGACCGTCACAATGCAATTAAAGGGGCGGTGAGGACAATTTTTGGGGGGGAAAGACATGCTTATTGTTATAGGCATGTGAAGGAGAATTTTAGTTCAGAATTGCTGAAAGTAAATAGAGGCAAGAGGAAGACTAGTGGGTGTTCAAAGGAAGATGCATTACGGTTGCTTGATAATATTGCATATGCAAGGTTGGATGCCGATTTCAATAAGGCAATGGACTACATGCAAAATTGCTATCCAGAGATGTATGAGTGGCTGAATCAGCAAGGGGATATTGATAAATGGGCATTGAGCAAGTTCCCCTTCCGAAGATGGGATAACATAACTACTAACATTGCTGAATCATTTAACGCGTGGATGGTGAAGGAGAGGAAACACAATGTGGCCCAACTTATTCATGAACATCGTGAGAAGGTTGCCAAGAAGATGTATGCATCTAGTATGGCAATGAGTAAGTGGAAAAATGGGATAGGCCCCAACATAGAGTCAATGCTGAAGCAAAATGTTGCTCATGCTGAACATATGTCCCCTGAAAATTATGGTAGGGGTAGCCTTTGTGTTCATACAAAATATGGAGCATTAAGTGTTGATCTTTGTTTACGTCTTTGCAGTTGTCAAGTGTGGCAAATGTCGGGGATCCCTTGTGCACATGCTTGTGCAGCCATAAAGCATGTTCATGCCAATGTGTATGAGTACGTTGAAGAATGCTACAAAATCACATCCCAAGAACAGATTTATAGCCGTAGTATGGTTCCAATTGTGACAATCAACAAACCTGACACAAATAACTATATGTTGGACAATTTTGCAGGTCAAACTTTTTTGTTGCCCCCAAGGACCAGCCGACCTTCAGGTAGGCCAAGAACCAAAAGGCATGAATCGCAATTCCAAAACAAGAAGATATACCACTGTGCAAGTTGCCATGAAGCCGGTCACACAAGAAGGACATGCAAAAATCCAAACCCAGCCTGATATTGGATGAAGTGAAACTGTCAACATGAAGGAGTTGCAATATTGTGAAGTGAAACTTTTTGATTATGCTTTTGTAAAGGTGCTGTCAACCCACTCATGGTTTTTTTGGGAGATGGGTTGGAGTGAATTGTGTACTCCAGTAGGTAGTTACTTTAATTAGTGTTTTATGTAATCCAGTGTTTGTGACAAGGAAACATTATGTACTAGTCCAGAGATAATGTTCCCTTGTCATGAAATATGTCAACGTGTACAAGGGGCAGTGTGTAACTAGTTTTTGGGCTTTATATGGTTTAGAAATGTAATTATGCAGATTGTGATCTGTCAGGAACTGATACATATATAATGGTGTTAATCCACTTAACCATGTTGTTATTATAGAGGGAAATGGTGTTATTATGCTGGTAACATGTTTTGTTGCAAACTTGTTCCTTCACACATCTTCTGTTGTCCGTGTGTATGGAATATGTGAAAGGTGTTGCGTTAAGCCAACGATGCTAAAAAGTTCACATTTGTTGTTCGGAAGATGTTAATGAACGAAATAATGTTGTTAATACTAAATATAAAGTTGTTAATAAAGAGAAGAATAGTCGTGAATAGGCGCCCGAATGTCGTTAGCAATGAAAGCAAAGATGTTATTACGTAGACACAAGTTGTGTTTTCCCATCTACGTGATGTTGTCCAAACTTGTTGTTGGAAGATGTGAATGGGCGAGGCATAGTCGTTAACAATGAAAGCAAAGATGTTATTACGCAGACACAAGTTGTGTTTTCCCATCTACGTGACGTCGTCCAAACTTGTTATTCGGAGATGTGAATCGGCGAGGCATAGTCGTTAACAGCGAAAGGAAAGATGTTATTACGCGCATATAAGTTGTGTTTGTAATATACATGACGCCGTCCTAACCTGTTCATTGGACGCTGTTAATTAGCGCATATAACGGATGTAATGATGTTAATAGCAGGCAGCAAATGTACCGATGTTATTAAATGATGTTAATAACGATTGTAATGATGTTAATAACGAATGTTATGATGTTAATAACGATGTTAATAACAATGTTAATAGCAGGAAGCAAATGTTAATAACGAATGTAATGATGTTAATAACGATTGTAATGATGTTAATAACGATTGTAATGATGTTAATAACGAATGTTATGATGTTAATAACGATGTTAATAACAATGTTAATAGCAGGAATCAAATGTTAATAACGAATGTAATGATGTTAATAACGAATGTAATGATGTTAATAACGAATGTAATGCTGTTTGTAAACTCGCCATGTGATGTTGTTTAAGAGGTTTGCGGTGTTAATGTACGGGTTGCTGGTGTTAATAACAAATGTACATCAGGTGAGACAAAAAATTCAAATAATTAACAAACATGCGACACGTCATCACATTGCCCTTTCAATGGCAGCAAAGTAGCGTCCAAACTGGGGGACCACAACATGTGCACACTACTATCATGCTTTTCAGAAAATAACGTTCCCCACAACAAAAAGGTATATGCCAACATGTTCCTATTGTGGCAGACAATATGACTAAAGTCTACTGTGTAACCCGTTGTCGTTTAGTGGGTGGGTTAGCCAACAGACTAAGAGCGTCAACACGAGATGAATTTCGAGGATGATTGACCAGCCACCATAAAATATCCTTCCTGTACTGTGTTACTTGATCCTACAGAAAATAAAGTACGCATCAAAAGTAGAGAACATTTTCATGAAAAGTAAAGTGCTCATGAAAAGTTGAGTGCACATGTAAAGTTGACATGCAAAAGTACATACATTTGTGTAATCGAGTGTCACATTTGGGCTCCATTGAAACAACCATATCAACACGTGGACGCCACAGTCTTTCCTATAATTGCAAACAACAGTCACTTCCTTGGTAACACAAGTGAAAAAAGTCAACTTGTCCCACTGTGGTATACAGATTATTTTGATGTGGTATAGGTAAGACATACAAATTATTTTGCTGTGGTATAGGCGCCCGAATGATATCAGCCTTTGGATTCTTGCCATGCCGATTGTGACTGACAAATTGAAGTATATCATAAAACCTGTCCCGCTGAACCCGAAAAAAATAATAACATCAGTGGAGTTGTGGTCTGAACATATTAAATTAAAGGAAACAGTAAGTGAAAAAGCACAGTACACATGTCTCCACTGCGTAGTCTTGGGGATTTTCGAATATGCTATTTTTCTTTGTTTTTTTCTTTTCAACTGTTGGTTGCATAGAGTCCAGAACAAAGAAATTCATGGTTTTCGGCTCTAAGGCTACACAAAACCAATGTTCACGCACAAGTACGGGGCCAATAACCACTTCACAATCCGCTATATTGTAGCCTATTCGCTCCGGCAGTAAGTGACCCTTGTAATCTGAGGGTCTCCAATTCTTACCTTTGCCGACAACAAGCGCCTACAAAATATACATATTAGTATCAATAAAAAACAGGCACATCCCCTTATTTCCTCATATCATAATTTACTGACCATAAAGTCGGCATAAAAAATGTGCCTCTTAATGAGTCCCTGTTCCTTCATATCTGCCATCAAAGTCTTGCAAACAAGCGACACCACCTGCAGTCCAGAATGACATAATCAAACATTGGCCATTTACTAAACAATATATAGCTTATCATCTACATTTGGTTTTACTTACCCGATTGTTCACCTTATGAATCCCACCTAAAGAGTATAGCTCTTCTCGAGTGACATATTCGTCACACATGGTCACCATTTCCCTATCATTACATTCAATAACAAGGCAACAACAAAACAAAGGTTACAAAACATTATTCAATTGGTCTAAAAAACAAATGACAGGTAAGGCAAACGTCGATCACTCACTTATCTCCACCTATGCTTGGAGGGAGCTGGGAAATTATATGGAAAAACCTTTCCTTGTCGTCCACTTCCTTCTTTTTCCGCTTAATTTCCTTAGGCATAACATACGGGGATTCTATTTTCTTCTCTTTTCTAACCCGACATGATCTGCGCAACACTTGACCCATGCCAACCTCTTCGTCCTCCACAGCGTCCCCTCCTTTTGCTCCACTATCTGATACGCTAATGGGAGAATCACCAAAATCACCTTCAGAGGCCTTCTCTTCCTCCTCATAATTTTCTTCTACTTTAACAGCTACAACGTTATGAACATCGTGTGCATGAGGGTCCATTTCCTTCTTGTGATCTTCTTGTCCATTGATCTTTTCCTGCCCCCCTCTCTTCACTTGGACTTTTATCAACTCCTCAGCAATGACCCTCGTCAATCTTCTATACATATCTTTCAGGTCCTAATCACGAGAAATGAAATGTCAATGTTAGGAGTTTGTTTGTAACGTACAACTACGGGAAGTTAGATACAAATACCTGGTCCAAATGGTCAATTCCTATGTTGTCCTCTGGCTGCACATATGTTTGGGAGCCTGTTCCTCCAAATAGTATGCCCATATTGCTTTCCCTCTCTAATTTAACCATTTCTTTAAATCTCTCCTCAGTCCAATACTTTATAGCATCACCATATTGGTGTCTCTCAGTTGTCACCATTGTGAAGTGCTCACCGAAATATAGCTGTCCATTCAATCACATATTTTCAGCTACAACAATTGGCAATTGAAGCATATAAATTGGAAAAGATATATAAATACGTACCAACAATAAGTACACGCATCCACCGACATTCGTGTTGGTAGTCTTGTTCTTCCTAACAGCTCTAACATAGTCTTCCATCTCTTTCCACAACTCTTGAATTATGAAGGTCGCCCAATCAAATTTCTCAAAGCCCTTTATGGTCGCACTCATCACCTTCAGTACCCAATAACTGACCTTTGGACTTGCAGTAGGAGCTAGAAACGTTCCAAGTGTGTACAACATGAACAAGAGCTCAAAATGATCATTCTCTCTCCCCCCAATAATGGCCTCAAAAATCTTGCTATATAGCCGTTTTGAATACTCACTCTTTAGCTTTGTGTACACTGGGTCATCATCATCCACATCACCATAAATAAGTTCACCTCCGTGCGGCACACCGAGTAATTGGTGCACGTCAACCGCTGAAATTTCCCTTGTCTTTCCCCTAATTCGGAATTGGTGAGTTGGTGGATCATATGACCGGAGCATTGACGCAATAAGATCTTTCGGTAACCGATTGCAACCTCCAACCTCAAGCAACTTCCCGAAACCTAATCTCTCAACCCTATCCTTCAGACTTGTGTCTTTGCTTATGAAGTCAGCCAATTGCTTAAATTGCCGGATTGAGGAACGTGTGATAAAAGGTATTTTCCTCTTCGTAGTCTTCTTTTCCATTATTGCTTTCTTTTCATTCTGAGTATATTTTGCCTTCTCACAATATTCCTTTCTCTCCCGGTCACTTAATGCTCTCCATGCTTCTAGCGCATCATTGAAGGGTAGAACACATTTATCATCTTTTTTCCCCTTCAATTTGTTGAGAAACTCTTTTTTAAACAACGCTAAGCCATTGTTCAATGCTTTTGTTGTCTGCCCTTTTCCCACCTCCTTGTTCCCTTGTTCATCCAAATCCTGCCCTTCTTCAACCACCATGTTTTGCTGCAAAACAACTTTCAACAACCAAGTACAGGAGCCTTAACAAAATAGACCCTCAACCAAACATGTATCCAATTATACAATCCAATCAACTCTATGCATGAGAATACAAACCTCTACAATGTTACACTCAATCAAATTAGTCATATTCATAAACACATTCAAACCTCATGGCCATCGATCTAATTCCTATTTCTGTCACTACAGGAATAACTGCCTGAAAACAAATTTTTAGTTCTTTGTTATGCCTGAAAACAACATCTCTCACACTATTAACAACATCACCTTCACTATTAACAACATCCCTCTCACTATTAGTCAAAACAAATCAACATATGCCAGAAAACAACATCTCTCAGACTATTAACAACATCACCTTCTTTATTAACAACATCCCTCTCACTATTAATCAAAAGAAATCAACATATGCCAGAAAACAACATCTCTCACACTATTAACAACATCACCTTCTTTATTAACAACATCCCTCTCACTATTAATCAAAAGAAATCAACATATGCCAGAAAACAACATCTCTCTCACTATTAACAACATCACCTTCTTTATTAACAACATCCCTCTCACTATTAATTAAAAGAAATCAACATATGCCAGAAAATAACATCTCTCTCACTATTAACAACATCACCTTCTTTATTAACAACATCCTCTCACTATTAATCAAAAGAAATCAACATATGCCTGAAAATATATGAAGTAAATGAATGACAATAACATATGGGTGAAGTTTGCTATTTCTCTTTCTTCAAGGGGATTAATAAAGGTAACTTCAAGGTTTTTTCTACTTTTAGAAACAGTCAATGAGACAAGTGGTTAACAGTGGTTAATGTGCTAGCCATACACTAACTTTATTAACCACTTGTCCAGTGAATCATCTAGAAACTGGGAAGACCTTTTCCAGAAGTTCCGGTTTTGAAATTTTTTAGGGGTGGGAGCCAGTGCATAGAACAAAATTTTAGGGGCACTTGTCCATTTGAACTTTTTAAAAGCAGTAGCAGAGAGAAAAATAGACCAAACAATGTATACCAGGTGCTTCCTATTTATACCAGCAAAGGACTCTCACATAAAACCTCTCGCCCGTCGGTTCAGTGTGTCAAACTCGACAGTCTCGCTCTACAAAAGCTCGCCGAACCTTGAAAAATACTCTAGTAACTATCTACCGCAGAACATTATATTCAAATCCTGGCGCAGAACATTATATTAAAATCCACTCTAGTAACTATCTACCGCTAAGCAGAATTTGAAAAATACTCGCCGGACCTTCGTTCCCGTCAGCACCGTCAGTCCGATCTGCTCTCTCCTCGTTCCCCTCAGCCGGCGCTCGTGTGTCCCTGTCTCCTCGATCCCCTCAGCCACCGCAACGCCCACCGCACGCACCTCCGTTTTCAATCTCGCCTTTTCCTTTGTCTCCCTCCCTCCGATTTTCTCTGTTTACTCCGCACGGTTGACAACCACGCAGGGAATAGATGACGCAAGGAAAAAATTCAAATATAGTTCAAAGCCAAATTGAGCAATTCAATCTCACTTGATTATGACATTAAGAGCAAGAATGAAATTGAAGCTTACCGCGAGACTGAGAGTGAGAGCCAGAGCGAGAGGGAAATCAGAGGTAGACTCAAGATTGAAGCCCGAAGGAGTACAAGCAGACGAACACTGACGGAGTGAAAGCGCGCCGGACTAGTTGGGAACTGAGAAGAACACATCAGCGTTGAGGTCAGCCTCCCTTTTTGTCTCCCTCCCTCCGTTTTTGTCTGTTTATTTCCCCTTTTTAGGAGGGCAAGGAGGTCATTTTACAAATATATGAAATGCCAGATTCCTCATGAGCAACTGATTTGGGATTTTTGATTTTTACCCAACCTTTCTGTCCTTTTGTATTTTTCCTTGTATTTATCTGGAATTTTCCCTTTCTATTATGCTGTTGAATCTGAAATTTGCTGCCGTTGTGATGATGATTAAAATAATGTGCGGCTAATTTCTTTTAAACCTAGAGTATAGTTATGAATTAATTTGAGAATTTGAGCATATGTATGAACTAATTAATTATGCTTAGTGTTATTTTTGTTTACTTAATCTGTTATGTTTTGTCTACTTAGTGCTTGATCACCATTAAGTCTAAAATTCGGGAATAGATTAGCCTTGGGAGAGGAATCTTAATTGGACCATCAGATTAAGTAATGTGGGATTAGAATTTATTCTAATTTGTCAATAGGATAAGAATATGCCTATTAGACCCATATAATCCTATTAGAGTGAAATCGAGCAATTATTGTCTTTTGAGTAAATTAGTTAGGAATAACCATTTTAACTTGAGAAAGGGGTATAAGTAATTGGAAGATACTTATATCCATTTAAACTCTAGATTAACAATTTAACATTAAGTGCTTTTAATTGGGTAATTACATGCTCTAAAACTTAAAGAAGATATTAGCTGCTCTAGGTTGTTTTTATCAATTAAAATTTTATCAATATTAGATTTACTACTTTTTCTTTTGTTAAATTGATTTTCAAATTCCATTTCCTTCTTGGATTTGCTTAACTTAAATGAAAATGGGAACTTTAATGTCTAACTATCAATTATCTTGAATCTCTGTGGGACGACCTCAATTTGCTATTATACTATTTTAACGGCCCGTACACTTGTGATACTTATTTAAAATTTAGTAGCATTCATCTTCATAGGGTCTCCTCAATACTTATCATACTTCTCTTTCATTTTGTCTGCTATGTTTGTTAACTCAAAATCATCACTTTTCCTCCACTCATCTAGAAAATGATATAGCTAATAAATTTCTTGGAAAAAACAATTGGATGTCACAAATAAAAATCTAGATATACGCAAAGTAAGCTTATAAAAATGACCCAACAACAGTGTTAACCCCCTAACTTTCTTCTAATCCTCACTATTAGGCACCCCCTCTCCACCTTGAAGATTAAATTAAAAGAAATGATCTTTAACCTTATACCTTTTAAAGGCTGCCTCAAATTGTTGAGCAGTCTCCAACATCAAATAGGTAGAGTTCCACCTAGTAGAGACATCTAAACATAACATTTTCTTACTTTGAATCTTTTCATTCTCACAACTTTCTTTAAACTTTCTCTCCCGAAGGGGCGACTGCCTAATAAAGCGAATTGATTCTCTAACTCTTTTTACTGAATGTTCTATTTCTCTAAACCCTTAAGTAACAATTAAATTGGCACACACTACTAGCAAAAAAAAAAAGGATTAGTGGCACACCTTTTGTGGCACTTCTTTAAAGAAGTGCCACAATTTCTTTCTAGATTTTATTTTTTTAAAAAAAAGCATTTTAGGCGGCGCTTCCTCGAGGAAGTGCCACAGTTGCTTGGTGACATTAGGTGGCGCTTCCTTGAAAAAGTGCCACCTAAGGTGTTTTTCATATTTTAAAAAAATGAAGTAGCAGCTGTGGCACTTGTTTAAGGAAGTGCCACAGCTGCTACGTATTTTGTGTGGCACTTGGTTTAGAAAGCGCCATACAAAGTAATTTTTTTAATTTTTTTTTCAAATTATTATCTTTCCTGCAATATGCTTTTCTCACATTCATCTTCTTAGTCTCCACTTCTCATCTAACACGTGCTATCACTCCTTATCCTCTTAGTCTTCACATTTTCTCATTCTCTTCTTTTTGTCATTCATCACCGTCCTCACTTCGATCGGCACTTCCTTCTTATTCTTTTATCACTCATCACCTTTGTGAAGATTTTCTTTTGGAAAAATTGTGGTCTTCCAGATTCTTACATCTATAAATAACAGATCTTCAATCACTTTCCCTTCCCTGAATCTTATGAAGATGGTGACACTTTATTTCTTCACACACACACACACACTCTCTCTCTTTTCACTTGTTTCTTCTTCCATTATTTTTATGCTAAGCTTTGGATTTTAGATCTGCGTCGTCCAACTTAGCATTAGCCACGAAGTAGTAATTTTATTTGGTCTAATTGCTATTTGAGCTGTATTATATCACATATATAGTTTACCAGTTTATTTTGAATAACAGTTTCTTACTATTATGTTGCATATGTTTCTCCAGGAGAAGAAATCTTTGGTTTTTTATGATGGAGGGAATGGTGTTTGAATTGTTTTATCAATTGTAGCGTTGGTAGAGAACGGTCATATTTACTTTCAAGTTTCCTGCTTTTAATTGTTCTAATTTTCCTTGATGAAGAATGCTTCTGAAATTTTTTTTCTCATTTTATTCCTGAAAAAATTATTCTCATTTTTATATGCTAAACAATAGATGGATAACATTAGATGTTATTATATATAAGTTGTATTTATTTAGTAGTTATAATTTTTAGTTGTTGTAGTAATTATTAACATTGATGATTTGCATTTGATGAAGAATGCTTCTGAAATTTCTTTTCTCATTTTATTCATGAAAAAATTATTCTCATTTTTATATGCTAAAAAATAAATGTGATAAAATAAAATGTTATTATATATAAGTTGTATTTATTTAGTAGTTATAACTTTTAGTTGTTGTAGTAATTATTAATATTGATGATTTGCATAAGTAAAATAATTATTTATTTTTAACACTTGTTTTTTTACTTAGTAGTGATTTTTTTAATTAGTTATTTGTTAATTTATATCATCATGGAGTTATTTGATTGTGGTTTTCTTTTTTTCATTTTGTTGTGGATATGAAAATGTGTTTACAGTGTGTTATCAACTATAATTATAGAATTCTTTTGATAAAAAAAATAATTATAGGGTTCTAAAAGGAAAATACGAAAATAATTTTTTTTTAAAAAATAATACTTTAGGTGGCGCTTTCTTTAAGAAGTACCACAGGAAGTGAGTCCACTTCCTGTAGCGCTTCCTTTAAGAAGTGCCACAGGAAGTCAATAATAATTTTTTTTAAAAAATAATACTTTAGGTGTCGCTTCCTCACAGGAAGTGTTTTTAAAAAAAAAAAAAAAATGATGTGGTGCTTCCAAGCGCCACAGTGTTTTTAGTGATGTCTTGATGATAAGTGGCACTTACTAAGCGTCATAGCTAGTTCAAATATAAGCGCCACAATTTTATTTTTTTTGTAGTAGTGATACATCTCACATGCAAGAACTTACATTTCCTAATTGAAGAGCCCCAATTTAAGATTTTGTCTTTCAAATATTGGCATGCCCCATCATTAGAACTAGCATTGTCCACAGGAATTGTCAACACTCTTTCTATTCCCCATTCAAGTAAACATTTTTCAAGTTCTATTTCAATATCAATCCCCTTATGACTAGAAATAGGGATAAAATTCAAGATCCTCTTTCTCATAGTCCATGTATCATCTATAAATGAGCAGTGACAGACATGTAATTTATTCTTTGAATAGAAGTCCAAGTATTTGTAGTAAGGCAAATTCTTTGTTTCTTACTACCCAAATAGTATTTAAATTTAATCTTTTTATCCATATAAATTTCAAAACAATCTCGAGCTACAGTCCATCTAGATGGAATTTTAAATTTGGGATGAGCAGACAACACAAATTTCTTAAACCCGTCCCCTCAACAAACTTGAAAGGTAATTCATCAGTAATTATCATGCATGCCAAGGCTTTCCTAACAATATCCTGATCAAATTTCCAATTAACAAGCCCCATTTTATCATCTACATTGAAATGAAACTGAGCTTGGGCAAGTTCTTCAGGAGGGGGCCTCTCTTTACAATTTTTCATATGGTTGTTAAGTGATGTGGTTCCATTCATTTTTGGATCATATGCATAATCTTTTCCACAGTAATTACACTTACCTCTAATTTTACCAGCATCATTCACAAATCTAGTGAAGTGCTCCAAACCTTTGATCTTGGCTTTATAACTTTTCTTTTTCCAATCCCAGTTGCTGAAGGCTGATTATTCTCAGCATCTGTTTGAGTATATTGTTGCCTCCTCCAATTGTTTGGTTAGCCATAGTTTCTGAATCTTGAAAAAGTATAGTTGCTGCATAATCATATTATATGCAAATTAATTTACCCCCACACTGTGATGAATTGAATAAATGATTCTCAACTAGCACCCTATAAAAGACTAATTCTAGTTTTGTAATTAATGCTCTAAAAATAGGAAACAGAGATGCAAATACAAAATAAGATAGATTCTATAGCCATACAATAGTAAGTTAAGTTTTAAGTTTCAAGCTCCTTGTTCTTTTTCCAATTTACAATTGTCTATAACAAAATGAGATAAAACTAAAAGGCAGACAGGTTAGCTAAGTTTTATGTTTCAACATCCTTATATCAAACATCTTTTAAGTTTTTATGTATTTGTATGCGTGTATTTCCAAGCTAAAAGACAGACAAGTTTATTAATGATTACAAAAATGGTAACATCGCCATGAATTAATATATAGCTTCCCTTGTATGTACCCTAATTAATTGAAAGTACTTTCAGTACTTCAAATTGCTCTCTATGCATGAAATAAGAAAAGAATCGATGAAATTGAAAGTCTGGAAGGAAAGTAATTTCACGCCAAACTATGGAAAGCAACATCATTCAAGTATAGAGTTGATGGTTCAAATATATTTGGATAAAAATAAAATTAATTATTGTTTAATGATGATAATAAAAATAATAATTAATATTTTAGTGGTGTATCCCATAATAATCTTTATGGAAAACAATCTTATCATAAGTCAAAACCAAATGAGACCCATAATCACTTAATAATCCCATAACTTCAGCCAAGGAACTCAGCCAAATTACTCTCATTTCTCGGAAACATGTACAGACAAAAAGAATCAAGAGGATAAATATATATGAACACCTTTCCCTATAAAGCCATAAAAGCCTTTACTTGTATCATAAAGCCATAACAGCTTTTATTAAAAGCCTTCACATATAGAAGTCATTGGGGGACCACTTATCTACAAGAGTACAAGACTACAAAGCTTTGACACGCATATGCCCCTTATCTAGTCATCTATCCTCATATAAAAAACAATTTACCTTTTGTGTCTTTCCACTCAAATTTTATATATACATCACAATAAAAATATATACATCACAGTAAAAGTATCACACTCACACGGCTTATTAAAAGGATAACAAGACTACCTAATAGAATAAGGAGAGAAACAACTCAACATCGCAGTCTCAACAAAGTTTCAGACTTCCAGTATGAGACCAAGAATAGGGTTCAAATCAGAGTTGTAAAGGAGACTTAGGGTTAGGGGTGAATAGAGTTCATAGCACAGTAGCAAACTTGCAGTGAATTGAAGACTAAGTGGTGAATGATCGAAAGAACAGAGTGATGAGAATGAGAGAGATGAAGGCGTGCGTCTGCGATTGAGGGAGTCAGGGAGGTTGCGAGTTGTGAGATATGGAGGTGGAGCGGCCAAATTAGGGCTTAGCCAAATAGAGACTTAGGTTATATTCGGATAATCTGAATCGATCACCACCATATTTGGTAAATATGAGATAAGCAAAAATTAAAATAAGCAAAAATTGAAAACTGTGGTATGTGGGAAACAAATAATATGGACGGGTGGTGTACTTTTTTAACATTTTAGGTTTTTCAGTTTAAACTGAATTTTTTTAAAGAAACCGAACCGAACCGAACACTGAAAAAAACCGAATATACACTGAACACCGAAAAAACCGAACCAAACAGATTGAAATTGGTTCGGTTCGATTCAGTCTTCGGTTTCAGTTTGATTTTGCTCACCTCAAGATGTCGGTGTTTTCCTATATTTTTTTCCCTCCCAAGTCACTTTCTTGATCTTTCGGTGTGTGTGAAAAATTTACCCTCTCTTTCATGGTCTTTTCAAATCACTTTTGTATTTTCCTTCTTCCATGAGTATTTACTGGTCCCAAACAAGAGGAAAAAATGAAGAAAATGGTCACTTTAAATTTTAAAATTATCAAAAAGTCCTATGAATTTGTCAATGACACTCTTAGACTTATCAATAACGCGCACATAAAGTTGTCAATGGGACTTTTGGTAATTTTGAAATTTGAAGGGACCACTTTTTCCCCCCTTATCTATGACCTTATTGTAATTTTTTCATTTTTCTTTTATCCCACAACTCCCAAAAAAAGCGTGTGAATGTAAGTGTGTGTGTATATATGTATATATTCTATTCTACAAGACCGCACATTATATGTTTTTAAAATTCGCATGCATTCCTTAGTCTTTCACATGAATAATTTTCATTTTTGGTCTTATTGAATTGGGCCAATTGGCCTCCATCAAAATGTTTGTTTGAAGATTCTAAATTGACTGCTTGAGAATCTTGCTTCAGATTTTATTAATGTTTTAATTCAATAAAATCCATGTCTTGATATGTTTTTTAAAGAAATTTGCTTTATCTCAAAACCGCTTTATACATGGATTTCGTACCTTTCCTTCCTCTTTGGTGTTCAAAGTATTTGCAATTGGATTTTTATTATAATTTTTATAATTCCTTCCATCTATTATAATTTTTATTGGTGCTATTATACAAAAAATTATGATTTTTTTTAAGATATAGTTATTTTATTGTGTATAGGTGAATCATAATGGATGATGATCAATTGAAACCACAAATAAGAAAGGAGTTTGGAAGTTTAGAAGAAGCATGGATGTTCTGGAATGATTATGCTAGAAGAACGAGATTTGGAGTTAGGAAGCATAATGGTTCGAAAAAGGAGAGATGTGAAGATTAGTGTCTTGACTATGTGTTCAACCAGTAACAGGTATACTAATCTCAAACATATCTAAATTAATATTAACTCTATTTAAAATTAATTTAAATGCATGCGAGTATAGCATAGTGATAAGTAGACAAATCAGAACTGATGATTCATATAGACACTAGTCGTCTGGACAGCAAAGCGAGTTGTGTTATGCTTTCTGCATTTTGCTATCAAAGTCAAAAAGTTACTGACATATGGGGGGAAGAGGTAACTTTTTGATGAATTATTGAAGGAAAAGCAACAGCATGAATCCCTCAACCAACCCTAATCGAGAGTTACCATCCTCTTGCGGTTGCGGCGATTTCTAGGCAGTGCGGTAGGCGGCATTTGGTTGACGTTAGCTTGTCTCTTTGGATGATTTATTTTTGCTTTGGCCTGTAATAGAAATCTTTGTACAATCTGGCTATACGATCTGCTTTTGGAATTTGAACCATTATTTGTGAGGAACTAAACGCATTTGATCCTTTTGCCATTTCCAATTATCTGTTATGCTTAGGCTATTTCTGATATACCTGGAAAAGAACAGAGTGGGAGATTTTAAAATCTGGAAATATGTGCGATGCGTGTCAGCCATGAGTAGCCTCTCTTGCTTTCCTCTCAGCTCCACCTATAAAATGTCACTTGGGAGGTTGGGTATCCATTGTCTGTCTCCTTTCATATCTTTTGGTCTGTTTGATCATGTGGTGCCTCATCTTGCTGGCCAAGAGAAATCGAGTTCCAGACAAAGTCATAGGTGTTGTGGGAGCTATACTATTTGTTTTGATCAGTTCAATCTCCACGGTGCTTGACAAATATGTGCCTGGAAAATCAGATGCATTCACAATTACCTCCTATGGTTCATTTGCGTTGATGTCGAAAAGTTAGTTACAATAATCAAATATATACTCTAATAATTTCCTTGTCAAGGAAGTTAGAGCTTGGATTTGAAACTGGCTTCTCCGCTTTTTTCCTACAATTGTTTGCCGCACAGCTTTACAAAATCAAGTGGTTCCTCTTGGCCATTGCTTTAGTTTTCTGCTCCCTCGTCATCATTCTTCGCCTCTACTCAGAATCCCGAGTAGTAGACGTTGACAATGAGGAGGTCTTAATTAATTGAGTTTTAATTTGTGGCAAAATATTCAATCAATTGAACCTGATGTCTAAAACTAACATGTATTTTGTGCCTGTGAGTTTTTATTTGTTTGCAGAGCCAAGATTCCCTAGGGCAAAGCCTATTGCAATCAAGAAAACAACCAAGATGTGTCTTATGAAGGTGAGTGACTAGAAGGGAATATAAATATATTCTCAGTTTACTCGTACACTTGCCTAGTCTCCTATCAAATGTGTGACCATGTTTTATGACTTCCATATAGACGCATCATTTTGGAAGTAGCCAATCAGCGAAACAACGAAGTAGAGGAAACTCGTTGGTCTTTTTCAGTTGTAAGTGGCAAAATCTGACATAAATGAGTGTTTTGCTTTTTATTGATATGCTTTTCTTCTCTCCTATGTAACTCACTCACGCATTGTCACTGACTCGAGATCATTATGGCTTATGGGAAAGGAATATACACTACTACACATAGGGCTTTTAACGTCCCCTTTTTTGGCACTTTTAACGTCCAAAAACAGGGGGATGTCTATGTGAGTAACGTAGTATATTTTAGAAATAACGTCCTTAAAAAAAGGACGTCTAAAGTGAGACTTTAGATGTCCTAATTTTAAAAAAGAGACATCTAAAGTGAGAATTTTAGACATCCCAAATAGAGAAAAGGGATGTCTAAAGTCACTGTGTAGAGACTTTAGACGTCCTTATTTTTAATAGGGACGTCTAAAGTGAGGACTTTAGCTTTAGACGTCCCTTTTCTCCATTTAAAATTAGGACGTCTAAAGTCCCTACATAGTGACTTTAGAAGTCCATTTTCTCCATCTGGGATGTTAAAAGGTTTTATTTTTTTAAAATGATTATTTATATTCTTTATTACCCAGCAAATTAAAACTGCAGAAATAGAATCGAGGATAGATTCATAAACCACAATGTCCCTTACAAAATGGTAAGGACATCCAGCACTGCAATCTTTTTATTATATGTATATGTACAATAACAACAATTCATATAACCTAATATTATATATGTATAATAACAACCAGAAAGTCTCAAAATGTTTGTCATCATACGAGTACTAACTAATATAAATAAAAAGTTTACTGATCTATATGTTGAAGAACATGTCCAGCCAAAAGGTGTCTGATCAAATTAATGTCTTCATGTAGATAGGCATCTTCATTATAAAAAATCTACAAATTAGAAAACAAGTTTTGATGAAATGAATCAAGTAAATGAATTAATTAGCATTTCAATTACAACACCAAAAATATTATCATTTGAGAATGAAGAAGCGATTACCTGTTCAAAATTGCTAATATTTCCACTTTGAATGATGTTATACATATAAAGTATAACATAATATCCACATTCAGTGTTGCCAGGTTGTCGTGGACACTTTAAATCAAAGCCAATTGGTTGTTAAAATCAATAAAGATATATCTAAACTGATTGTCGATGAAAGAATTAGAATCGAAACTACTTACTTTCAAAAAATACCACTTTGGGTCTCTAACAACTTTACCCTCGCATGACCCGCTTAGGAGTCTATATGTCTGAGTCGTACTATCATGAAAATCAAAATCAACAGAAATTATAACTATTCATTTTGTTTAAGAATCAATAAAATACAAACAAAATAACTTACGTGTTGAAGACGGATTTTGTTTCTTTGTCTTGCCTTTTACACAAGGAATCAAACCAATAGACTACGTCACTACTAGAAAAAATGCTTTTAACGTCCCTTTTTTGGGCCTTTTAACATATGAAAACAGGGGACGTCTATCTGAGGGACGTAGAAAAAAATGTCAATAACGTCCGTAAAATAGGGGACGTGTGTAGGCAGCACTTTAGACGTCCCCAATATGAATTGGGGACGTCTAAAGTGACACTTTAGACATCCCTAGTTTGAATTGGGGACGTCTAAAGGTGTTTTAGACGTTCCCAATTTATTGTGGGGACGTTAAAATTTTTTTTAAATGGCATTTTTTAATATATATATTTCACTGTATGGAAAATTTAAATTACAGAAATAGAATGGAAACAACAGAATAAAACAACAGCAGTTCAGCAAAATGGAAACAACAATCTATATGCCACTGTTATGTAATAAAACCAATCTATATGTACAATATAGAAAAGACATAGCTGCCATCATCTTTTGCCTCTGTTTAGCTTATGGAAACAATGACCCGGGATTTAGAAGAGGTGAAGTTAAAAAGCACAACTTTGTCTAGCTATGTTACATAGCTAGCAGATAGCAAGAGTAGCACACAAGCTCAGACTGGAGGAGTAATACCTTGAAACACAGTGATCAACCCCAAGGCTCTTTATGCAATATAACTTTAAGGAGTAGCCAAATAATTAACTAACAAACCACACAAACTACACAACAATCAATATCCAACAATAACAACGCTAATTATATGTACAATATATAGAACCACCACAAATGTATGTCCTACACAAACTAATAAAGACTTTACTCTGTATATGTTGAAGAAGATGTCCAGCCAAAAAGTCTCTGATCATATTTATGTCTTCATATAAGTAGGCATCTTCATTGTCAAAAATCTGCAAATTAGAAAATAAGCTTAGATGAAATAATGAATCAAGTGAATGAATTGCCATTGAATTACAACACCAAAAATATTATCCTCTGAGAATGAAGGAGCGATTACTTGTTCAAAATCTGTCGTAATGCCACTCTTAATGATGTTAAACATATAAAGTATGACATAGTATCCACATTCCCAGCTGCTAGGTTGTTGAGGGCACTATAAATCAAAAGCAAATGGTTAAAATCAATAAAGGCATATGTAAAACGACCGTCAATCAAAAGAACTTGATGTGAAACTACGTACCTTTGGAAACAACCATTTTGGGTCTTTGCCACCTTTACAATCACTTGGCTTGCCAAGCACTCGATATGTCTGCCGTGCCCTATCATTTAAAATGAAAATCAATAGCAATTAGAATAAGTCATTTAAGTCAAGAATCAAGAAGCAATGAAATACAAAAAAATAATATACGTGTTGAAGACGTTTTTTGTTTCTTTGTCTGGCCTTTTACTCAAGGAATCAAACTAGTAAACTACATGGAACCGAGGACAGAGAACACACAAACTCCAGTGGTAACTATAACAACATATACAGATTAAAATGAAGTTAGATCGCAAGGCAATTATTTATTAAATATCTCAAATAGACAAAATTAAAATGCGTACCCTTGAACAATCGGTGCTAGATAACAACGATAGTCATTCTCTCCCATTGTGAAGCCCGCATAGTGAGTCCTTTTTTGCACTGTATTCCCATCCCTTGTCGTTTTTGTAGGACACAAGAATCCATATAAATCATCTCTTTGCATGTCAATGCATATTCGACAGAAGGAGCTATAATAGAATTAAAATGACGAATGTATTAGCCAGTGAATATATGCAACCAAAAAACCATTTCACTAAATGAAGGATAAAATGGGAAATTAAAAAGTTACAGGATTGCAAATTTGACCCATCCTGCATCTATCTCCTCCAACTTAATAAACTGTTTAAGGTCATCTTTATCAATTGTGAAGGGATACTCTAATTTCTGGCCCACAATCCCTAGAGGCATATGCAAATCGATCTGGCGAACGCCTTTATAGATATGCTGCAGTCGGGCTAAGAAGGGCCATTTTCCTGCTTCCTGTTCATTCTTTTAGAACATAAAAAAATATATTGTAAGTAGAATGCCAACATATCTCAAGTAAAACTGAGGTTGTTCCATACCATTGGAGGTGTTGCCGCTGCTGAGCCAATAAGATATATAGGCCAAAGGATGAAAGATCCTCTCGCCTGAGCTATCGTGGCAACCTCGTCATCAGGAATAGGGATGGCTGTACCTTCTTCCCCCTCTCGAACACACGTCACAGTCACCCTACGTAAATACTGTGGAATTTGCTGATGATGGTGGGTGGTAGCATGTGTGTGAATGAGAGCATCTGCAACTACACGCAGCACTGGGGCATCCAAAGAGAGGACGACAGGTTCTCCCGGCGCTGGAGTGGGAGAAGGGTCGCCAAGTGGTTCCTCTATTGGGTTGTAACTTCCTTTGGTGCTGTGGAAGGCTGGGGATGAATGGGTTCTATGCTCGGTAATTGCCATCTGCGATTCAAACATCTTTATCATTTCAGCTCGTAGCTCAGACATCAGCTCAAGATGTAGCTCTGGCAACAGGTCTTGTCGGAGCTTGTTGCGAAGGTTGGTCTCGAGCTCTTGTGAGACTTCCTGGCGAATCTTGGCCACAATCTCCGTACTAGGTTCAGCTTGTGATGAATAAGAATGTGAGGCTCGGCCAAAATACTTCACGACACAAACTCCCCCTGCCTCCCCTCAAACATGACCCGGGTGATCTGCCTTCCCAATCGCCGTTGACAAGATGTCCATCTGTCCACTTGGAGTGAACGAACCTTGGCTACTATGATCTTCCAGTTCATCCTGCAGCATAAAAGTTATCGGAAATGAAAATTAAGCACCCCCAATATGAAAAAAAAATTTGTACTTATGCTTTAACTACTTACAATCCTCGTAGCAACCTCAGGAACAGTTGGATTTACGTACTTCCCACCCTTAATCCTCCCTGCTTTCCATTTTTTGTGACGTGGAGGAGGTGGCGGGGCCTGGACCACAACGGTAGGATCTGATGTGGCTGCTTCCTTCAATTTCTCTAACTCTTCTGCCATCATCTTTCGCTCAAGCTTCCGATAACCACCATAAGACATGCAATATTGATACTTATTAGCTGCTTGCCTCTCTGCATTTGCTGCACTTAATGCCTGTGAAAGGAAAACAATGAACACCGAATCAATAATGTCAACTATATTTCAAATAAAACACTATGATGACATAAATCTTACCATAAATTTTAGATATTCTCGTGATGCCATAAATAACCTCTAGTCCTCTGGAGACAAAAACGTATACTCTTGACATGGATTATTACCCCTCAGGGCCCCTCGAATATAATCTTGTGTAAGCCTGTTCTTGAAATCTTTCCATCGTAGACGAACGTCCCTCATCCACTCCTTGTACATCACCACAGTGTCAGGGACATCATAGGTTTGCTGCAAGGTAAAAACATAAGTTAATTATATTTGAAGTAATAGGAATAAAGATATATATACAGACGTATTGAAACTTATATACCAAAAGTTGTTGCCAAATCAAGTCTTTGGTTTTTGGTGGAACCAACTTCCAATTATCATAGATAATGTGAACTTTAATCCGACCCAAATAACCTAAGTAGCTAATGAAATGGTCTTCCTCCGGACCAATTGGTTTCAAATTGTCATCCAAGTCAATATGCAACCTCTCCTTTTGATGTTGATGACGTGCTACCAATGCAGGCATTTTTGTACTGCCTCTAACCCTTCTTCTCGTAACGGGTTCAACCCTATTCATTTCATTGTCCCTATCACTTTGTGAGTCACTGAATTGTCCATATTCCTGTAAGCACAAAAATCATTGTCAGATAGGTGAATAAGTTGTAAGTAAATGAATAAACTAACTAGTTATAAAACAAACAGCACACATTATTATTTTCTAAGTTAAGCTCTTACTCTATATTGTTTCCCATATTCCTTCACCATGATCATTTTTGATAGCATATTCTTCATCATCTACCAATTCTACTTTACTTGTTGTAGGTGGATTAATTGTCAAAGGTGGTGTGTCGTCAAGGTTGAAGGTCGGATCACCATGCTTCTGTTTTTTACTTTGAAGTACAATGGAAATATTTTTATTTGCAGGATCTGTGACATAAAACACTTTTTTTGCCTGGCTTGCTAGAATGAAGGGCTCATCCCTATAACCTACTCTTTCAAGATCAACTGAGACAAATCCAAATTGTTGATCTATTACCACAGCATTATTGCTAACCCACTTACATTTGAATAAAGCAACTTTGAACTTTTTGTAAGTAATTTCCCATATTTCTTCTATCACTCCATAATAGGCCATGGATGCTAATATGGGGTTTTTGTCTTTTGAACTAGAAAAGTGCATGGCTTCAGCTTCTACCATCACCCGACTATTTTGCATGGTACTTTTGTCATCTTGGTCTTTTATGTAGAAAGAATACCCGTTTATATCATAACCACTCCAAGTAATGATCTGAAACGAAGGCCCCCAGGCTAGCCACTCTATTGTCTCAGACACACCGGTCTCATGCAAAACCTTTTTCTGAAACCACTCTATGAATGTCTTGTTTTGCTCAATAGCAATCTGCATGTCATTATTCCTTAGATTCATGTTCTTTAATATCTCTTTGTGTTCATCTATGTACGGTTGAACTTCTGCCATATTATTCAGGATATAAAGGTGTGCTTGCAACACCTCTTCACGAGGCATAGTCTTCACTTTTAGTCCTCGTGTTCCCTTGCTTCTCCCCTCTTCATGACGAGATTGTTCCTTCTTCCCTGATAGATAATCGCTGCAGAAGTCCATAGCCTCTTCAACTACATATCTTTCAACTATTGAGGCTTCTGGTCGATAGGGATTTTTAGAATACCCTTTTAAGATCTTTATGTATCGCTCGAAAGGGTACATCCACCTCAGGTAAACTGGACCACAGAGCCTTACCTCCCTTATCAAATGCACCATTATATCAAAAAATGAAGGAGGAAAGTGCATATCTAATTGGGACAATATAATATAACCCTCAGCTTCCAGTTCATCTAGCTTTTCAGTGTCAATGACTTTGTTACAGATAGCATTAAAGAAAACACACAATCTTGTTACAGTGGTTCGAACTTCATCTTTCATAATGCCTCTAATAGCTACTGGTAATAGTTGTTGCATCAACACATGATAATCATGGGACTTCGATCCTACTAACTTCAAATCGTCCATTGCCACACACCTTCTCACATTCGAAGAATACCCTTATGGCACCTTAATTTCGTGCAAATACCCACACAAACTTCTTTTCTCCGCTTTTGATAGTATATGCGCTGCTGGCTCCATGTATGCCCTCCTACCATCATCTCTTAGTTGTGGATGCAATCGTTCTCTTATACCCATATCAACAAGTTCTAGTCTCGTACTAATCCCATCCTTAGTCTTCCCTGGTATGTGCAAAAGCGTACTGACAAGGCTATCACAAACGTTTTTGTCCACGTGCATCACATCAATACTGTGTCTCACGTCAAGAGTACGCCAATATGGAAGATCAAAGAAAATTGACCTCTTCTTCCATATGTTCTTCTCACCTGCAGTCTTCTGATTCTTACCGAATAAGCCATTGATACGTTCGACCCGACTGTATACCTCCTCTCCGGTTAATGCCTTTAGAGCCATTTCATGCTCTGGCAAGCCGTTAAAAATCTTTCTTAACCTACGATACCGGTAGAACCTATCAAGGAACCTCCTGTGACCAAGGTAGACCATTTTTCTTCCATGCTTAAGTTGGTGGAAGTGAGTGTTGCTTCACAGATCGGACACGCTTTATGCCCCTTCACACTTTACCTTGACAAGTTTCCGTATGCAGGGAAGTCGTTTATCATGGTGAAAATCATTGCACGTAGCTTGAAGGACTCCTTCGTATATGCATTAAACACATCTACTCCTTCCTCCCACAACTTTTTCAAGTCCTCAATCAAAGGCGCCAAGTAGACATCGATATCGTTCCTCGGCTGTTTTGGTCCAGAAATCATCATAGAAAGCATCACATACTTGCGTTTCATACAAAGCCAAGGAGGCAAGTTGTATATTACAAGGAGTATCGGCCACGCACTGTGTGTGCTATTAAGAGTTCCATACGGATTGATGCCATCTGTAAAAAGCCCAAGCAGAAGGTTTCTTGGCTAGCAGCCAAATTCATGGAACATTTCATCTATTTTCTTCTACTGTGGAGAGTCAGCCGGGCGCCGAAGATATTTTCCGTCAGATATTCTATCATCCGAATGCTATTTCAACTTCTTCACTTTTTTTGCAATACCAAACAATCGCTTAAAGTGCGATATTATTGGAAGATACCACAAAACCTTTAAAGGTTGCCTTTTAGTTTTCCCATAGCCACAACCACCATCTTTCTTCACTTTGTATCGTGCAGTTTGACACTTAGGGCACTCACTCAGACCTTTATACTCATTTCTATACAGTACGTAGTCATTAGGGCAAGCGTATATCTTTTCATACTCCATACCCATCGTAGATAGGATTTTCTTGGCCTCATACATACGATTTGGAAGTACATTATCGTCTGAAAACATATCACACAACAATTCAAGCTGCAATGTGAAACTATTATCGGTCCACCCACAAGTTGCTTTTAAGTTAACCAAATGTAATGTTCCTGTCAGCCGTGTGTACTTACTCCCAGGGAACAACGGTGTCTCTGTATCATTCCGCAGGCTATCATATTCATGCGACTACGCAAAGGATTCTACCTCAACATCGTGAATCATTCTCTTCATTCTATCTTCATCTATGACATCCCTAGCTTCCTTCTTGTGCGACAGACAATCAGTTACTTCCTCACCATGCCATATCCACCTTGTGTATCGAAGATTTATTCCATCACAAAGAAGGTGATCCCTTATAACTTCAACATCCCATTTTCTCTTATTTAAACAATTCACACAAGGACAAAAATACATCCCATTTTTGGTTGGAGCGTTCCTTCTAGCAAATGCAATAAACTCTTCAACCCCATTCTCATATTCTTCACTTATTCTCAAAGGATTCATCCAACTATGATCCATTTTATTACCACCTACGCCATTCCCATTAACACTCATGTTTAGAATAATTGTCAACACTAGGAATTGCCTTTTACTATTTTGTTTTTCAAAATTTTGGCAGCATTTTCCCTTAAAAGTGAGACATCCCAAAATCAAAATAACAAACCATCTCAGCTTAATTTAAACGAAACTAAACTAATTAAGGCAATTCATATTCAGGACAATGTCAGCACGTCAAATCCAACAATTTCAGTTGCAATACCACTCATTTATGCATTCAAATCATGCAAATTCACAAGTAATGCCATGAAAGTTCACACTCCATAAGCATACATTCAATCAAGAAATTGTATAGATGGCCATGGCACATTGTCAAGCAATGATTCCAGCAAAATATGTAAGCAAATTCAATGCATGCTCATGGCAAACTCAATGTCTAACTATATTGAACCAACGAAATTCAAATAACATGGATGGAAAGAGTTGCTACCTTGGATTTTCTAAGCTTTACAACCTTCTGTTCTCACTTGATTCTAATGGAACTTTGCATATATAAATCCTAGTTCACATGCACCATAACTAAATGGTGCGTGTATAATTAGTTAATTGTTAGGAAAGTGATTATTAGAAACTAAAAAGAAAGTGATTATGATCAAATGATTGCAGGAGGAGGTGATGAAGAACACACACGTGGCAGGGGATGGGTTTTCATATGAATTAGAAGAATGGGTGGGGTCAGGGCATAATAGATCGCCCATGACCAATGCAAGGCTGCCTCAAGTGTTCTTTACCCCTAATCGCTCTCTTTGTTCCCTAATTCAAGACTTGTAAACTGAAAGATCTTCTCAATTTCCAAATTAATGCTTTCACTTTGTTCATATGTGCACAGTTTAATAATCTTCCAAATTTTTTCAACTCACCATTTTCTGTATGCAATTTAATTTACAAACTGAGTAGCTATTGTGCATTTAATTAAAATTATTCCAAGGTAAAAAGGGATAAAAGTGGAAATGCAGGGACACTCTTGCCTCTATATTCTACTCTTTTTTCTTGCTAAAACGTGTGTATGTAATTTATATATCCAAACAGTAAAATTAGCTTGCAAATATACTTATGGAAACATCCCCAACAAATAAATAGGCAAAAAAAGAAACTGTATATAATTTCCCAACCAAAGTTTGAGTCAAAATTGCAGCAAGTCAGCAACGAATCCTATTTATTTGCAAAGAGTACATGGCAAAGAAAAATTATTTGCTCAAACAAATTTAAGCACTGCATCTATGGAAATTTAATATTCAAAAAATTTAAATAAAGGTGTGGTTGGAACTTGGAAGCAAACCTGTAAAGGATGATTTACGGGGAGACAACCCACAGTGGTGAGAGGGGGAAGACAGTGGCCACTATGTCAGAAGAATGGAGGACCAAGAATAGAGAACACGCGGA
Organism: Inga oerstediana; assembly: GCA_963210345.1. Lineage (NCBI taxonomy): Eukaryota > Viridiplantae > Streptophyta > Magnoliopsida > Fabales > Fabaceae > Inga > Inga oerstediana. The sequence goes on from OY723408.1 coordinate 62,674,821, forward strand.
GGAGATGAAAGTTGAGGACCAAGAACAGATCGAGAACGCGCTTTGTCACAAGACTCGCTCACAAAACTCTTAGCTTGCTGCTCATAAGACTCGCTCACGCTCGCAAGACTCCCTCGATGTTAGGTTCTGAACTGATGCTTGGTGGGTTATGAACTGATGCTGGGTTGTTTTGAGCTATACACTTTATTTTGGAGACCTTTAGGCGTCCCCACTTAAAATGGGGACACCTAAAACTGGTATATGCGTCCCCAGTTTGACTGGGGATGCCTAAAAGGCATTTAAACGTCCCCAAAACGGCTGGGGAAGCATAAATGCCTGACATATGCACATGCACTGTCACGTCAGACCAGTGCATGTGCATATTTAAAGCAGATTTTTTTAAAAAAAATTATGCCTTTAGGCGTCCCCAGTTGGACTGGGGACATCTAAACATGCCTTTAGACGTCCCCAGTCCAACTGGGGACGTCTAAACTTGTCTTTAGGCGTCCCCAATTAGACTGGGGACGTCTAAACATGCCTTTAGGTGCCTAAATGTTCGCTATGGCGCGTGTTTTAAAGGGAAATTTAAAGTTTTAGATGTTTTAGGCGTCCCTTTCTAAACAGGGGACGTCCTTTAGGGTAGTAGTATGTAATTTCTGTAGTAGTGCGTTGCGGCAAGGACAAAGAAAACAAACTCCAATGGTAACTATAACAATATGTACAGATTAAAGTGAAGTTAGATGACAAGGTAATTATTTATTAAACATCTTAAATAGACAAAATTAAAATACGTACCCTTGAACAATGGTTGCTAAATAACAACGAAGTTTGGTCTATCCTATTGTGTAGCCTACATAGTGAGTCCTTGCAGCCAAAGTATTGGAATCCCTTGTCTTATTTTCAGGACATAAGAATCCATATAAATCACGTCTTCCCATGTTTATGCAGATACTGTGGAAGCAGCTATAATAGAATTAAAATAAGGAATGAATTATTGAATGTATGAAACCAAAAAACCACTACATGAATTGAAGGGAAAAATTGAAAAAAAAACTTACCGGATTGTAAATTTCACCCATCCTGCATCTATCTCCTCCAACTTGATAAACTCCTTGAGATCTTTTATGTCAATCATGTAGGGATACTCCAATGTAAGGCGAACAATCCTTTGAGGCATGTGCAACTCAATATGGCGAATGCCTTTGTAGAGCTATTACAGCCGTGCTAAGAAGGGCCATTTTCTTGCATCTTCGTCCTTCTTTTAGAACATAAAAAAACAAATTGTTAGTAGGATGCCAACAGATCTCAAGGAATAGTAAGGTAATGCCCACCATTGGAGGTGTTGCCCCTGAACCAATAAGATTTTGAGGCTAAGGATGAAAGATCCTATCGCCGACCTATCGTGCCAACCTCTGCATCAGGAACATGGATGGTTGTACCTTCTTCCCCCTCTAACACATGTTACAGTCACCCTATATAAATGCTGTGGAATTTGCTGATGATGATGGGTGGTAGTACGTGTGTGAACAAGAGCATCGACAACAACACACAATAGTGGCGTATCCAAATAGAGGGTGGAAGGTTCTCTCGGCGTTGGAGTGGGAGAAGGGTTGCCAAGTGGTTCCTTCAGAGGGTTTTAACTTCCTTTAGTGCTGAGGAAGGCTGGGGATTCCTGAGTTCTACGCTCATCACTTGCCTTATGCGATTCGAACATATTTGTCATTTCAAGTTAAAGCTCTGGCAACAGCTCTTGTTGGAGCTTGTCGCGAAGTTTGGCCTTGAGCTCTCGTTTGACTTCCTCTTGAATCTTGGCCACAAGCTCCCTACTAGGTTCAACTTGTGACGAATAATGTAAGTCTCATCCAAAATACCTCGTGGCACTAACTCCCCTTGTCTCTCCTTGAACTTGACCAGGGTTATCTGCCTTCCCAATAACCGTTCACAAGATGTCCACTGTCTACTTGGATTGAATGAACCTTGGCTACTATGATCTTCCAGTTCATCCTGTAGCATACAATTTATCGTAAATGAAAAGTAAGCACTCTCGATATGAAAAAAATTATGTACTTATGCTTTAACTACTTATAATCCTCACAGCAACCTTAGTAACAACCAGATTTATGTACTTCCTACCCTTGATCCTCCCTGGTTTCCATTTTTTGTGACGTGGAGGAGGAGGCGGGGCCTAGATAACAACGCTAGGATCTGATTACACTACTTCCTTCATTTTCTCTAACTCTTCTTGCATGATCTGCCGCTTAAGCTTCCGATAACCACTACGAGACATGTAATGGTTATACTTATTTTCTGCTGGCCTTTGTGCATTTGCTGCTCTTAATTCCTATGAATGAAAAACAATAAAAAACAAATCAATGATTTCAAGTATATTAAAATCAAAAGCTCTATACCATGATGACTGAAATCTTACAAAAAATTGAGGATATTCTACAAACAACCTCCAATCCTCTGGAGACAAATACAAATAATGTTTACATGGATCCTTACCCCTCAGGTCCCCTCGAATGTACCTTGTTGTAAGCTTGTTCTTGAAACCTTTCCATCATTGACGAACGTCCCCAATCTAGTGTGCAACCCCCGTCACGATCAAGGCCATAATTAGTGTTTAAATGCGCTTAATAATTGAATGAGAGATCCAGAATAATTAAAAACTTTTTACAACACCTGTATATATAGATATCTAATTATTGATTCATAAAAACAACTGGCCTGTTCGGTTTGTTACATATACAATATCAGAGTATAATCCATAATCCTGGCATTCACCCGGGATAATAACATTAATCCAAGAGTTTGTACAGGGCATCATTGCCCATCTCAATTCCCAAACCGGGGATTACACAAAACTATAATTCTATGATCTAATCAATATATACATTTGACCATAATGATAACCAATTAAAAACCAAAAAGATACTAGCTAAGACTACCACCGGCAGTCCTAGTCACCCTTATTCACTTGCTTGCCTTTTGATCCACTTGCCCTGTCTAAAAATGTTATTTGGAAAGAGTGAGATTCAAAAGAATCCCAGTAGCAACAGTTTACGTATATGATGCATAATAAAAAAAACATGTAAGCATATATCACAATGCAACAATAATAATATTCAAGGCCAGACACACTGCCACGACCCCTCAATAATATTCAAGGCCGAGCTCTCGCCACGTCCCCTCGACAATATACAAGGCCGGGCTCTCTCCACGTCCCTTATTCAATATTCAAGGCCGGGCTTACGCCACGTCCCCTCAACTGTACTTAATGATTAATAAAAACAAGCAATGCATTACACATGATATAGGATAAAGTGTTACTACCTTGGTCTTTCCGTTCTTGAGCAGGCACAGGCCTTATACTCTCTGGGCAAATATCAAATCCTAAAGTCATAATTAAGGACGATACGTTATCACTTACTCCAATAACTTCACAACACTTAATTTGGTTATCATTAATGTCCCTTAAGTATCCTCAAATACTTCTAACAAAATCCCTAAAGGGTTGGAAGAACTATCCCAAAGATCCCCTTTTGGAAGCACAAACACTGACATTTTTCACTGTTTCACTCGAGTGAAGAAGGCCTCACTCGAGTGATGGTACGGTCTGTAGTCGGGTACTAGAGAGTAAAGAACAGCGAGTGTATACCCGAGAGCACAAGAAACTTTCAAAGACAAGAACACTCGAGCACAAAAAACAACACTCAAGTGATAGCCAAATGCTTACTCGAGTACTAGAAAGTGAGGTACAGAAAGTGTTTGGTCAAGAGCACAAGAATTTTCAATGAAGAAGAGCACTCGAGTGATGGCTTAACACTAGCAAGTGTTAAGGCACACTCTTAAAACTTGGTCGTGAGTGACAACCCGAGATGAGAGATCATAGTGTCAAATACACTTGCACTCGAGTGAGAGGAGGCTCGCTTGAGTGAGAACCCACAACACTCACAAGTGAGGTAACATTCTTGCCATTTTCACAGAAGTACAACACAGAAGCTGAAGGGAAAATGAGAAATCACACTGCCTCACTCGAGTGAGACCCCCTTACTCGAGTGATACACATAAGAAACCAGAAAACATAGAAAAACTGACAGCACTTCCAGATTTTTATCCAAGTGTTTCTAATGGACCCAAAACCTCAACCAAAGCTACTCCCACACTAAATTGCTCAAGGAATCCAACGGAGATGTTAAAACTACCAAATTCCTATTCTATTATCATGCTTTGGTTTTGGGCAACATTAACCACCAAAATCTCAAAATCTCCAAACTTAACAATTCCAAACCAAATTAATTCTATCTATTCAAAATACATTCCAAACATACCAATTCCATACCAATAGCATGCCAAATACCCAATGACCATCATTTTCAAAAATAGGCAATAATTTCCAGAATTTCCAAGTTTAATCAAATGGCATGAAACATAGATGGAAAGATCTCTCTTACTCACCTTAACAGCTTTCTGAAAGGAGTTTCTTGATTCTCCAAACTCCAAAATTCCTTAAGAGCTCAAATCAACACCAATGAACAATCTATAACCATGGAAATGAAGCTCTTAACTCAAGGAATAACTTTAAAGAAGAGAGTTTGAGCAATGGAGGTCATCTTCTTACCTTTTTCTCAAGCTTTCCTCCTCCTTGCTTCTTTAACAATGGCGCCGGAAATGGAGAGAGAAGAGAGAGATGAAGAGAGGTTGAAGATGAAGAGGGAATGATGACACTTCTCATGCCCATGCTCTTCAGTGAAAATGAGGGGAGGAAGAGAGAGAAAGAATGTTTAAAAATTTCCCCTTTAACTTTTTTTTCCGATCCCTCTCTTTCTTCCTCTTATCTTGCCACATGTGTCATCTCCATTGGTTCTTCATAAAGTAAACACCCAATTAGCTTATCTAATCCCTCTATTAGCCATTTAATCACACTTCTCCTTTTTCTCTTAGTTAGTAATTAATTTCCCATTAATCACTAACTATTTGCCCAATAATTTCATTCTTTCAATTTTCCCACTGATTATGGCATGTTAATTAAAATTGGCACAAAACACATAATAATTATAATTTCAATTCAATAATTACCCTCAATAATCATTATTAACCTTTAATCAAAATTTTGGCCGTTACAATTCTCCCCCCGTTAAATAAAATTTCGTCCCCGAAATTTGCTACACATCTTGGGGTATAAATTCAGGAAATCGTTTTCTCATGTCTGCTTCTGCTTCCCACGTTGCTTCCCTTCGAGACATTCCTTTCCAAACCACCTTCACAAACGGTAAGCTTCGATGCCTGAGCCGCCGTTTTTCTCGATCAATGATTCTCTCTAGCTCTACCGCATAAGTGAAGTTATCTTGCAATTCAATCTCTTCATACTCAATGACATGCTTAGGGTCTGGTTGGTACTTCTTGAGTTGTGAGACATGGAACACATCATGTAGTCAACTCAAATTTGGGGGTAGGGCTATCCGATAAGCCACAGGTCTGATTCATGCCATAATCTCATTCTCGGGCTCAGTTTCCTTCACTTGATTGCTCTTCCGATGCTTGTGATCGGAGATAATCTGAGGAAAACATGATCCCCCACTTCAAACTCTAGAGGTCTTCTCCTTTTATCAGTATAGCTCTTCTGTCGACTCTGTGCTGCAAGGAGCCTCTTTCTAATAATTCTGATCTTCTCTGAAGTCTGATCAACAAGGTCTGGGCCATACAACTTCTTCTCAGACAATTCTGTCTAACACAATAGTGACTGACACTTCCTTTCGTACAATGCCTCATATGGAGTCGAATGGTCGCGTGATAACTATTGTTGTAAGCAAACTCGGCCAATGGAAGGTAATAGTCCCACTTACCTTTGAAATCTAGGACACACGCTCTCAGCATATCTTCTAGCTTTTGTATGGTCCTTTCTGACTGTCCGTTTATCTGAGGATAGTAGGCCGTACTAAACCTCAACTGTGTACCCATAGCTTCATGCAGAGCCCTTTAAAATCTTGAAGTAAACCGAGGATCTCTATAGGAGATAATGTTCTTCGGTGTACCATGGAGTTTCACTATCTCTTTGATATAGATCTCCGCCAGCTTATCAGGAGAGTAACTAGCATTAATCGGTATGAAGTGCATTGACTTCGTGAGTCTATCAACAATTACACAGATCGTGTAACCCCCTTTCGTAATTATATTCGAAATACGCGATTAAACTGAAATAGAGACCAATAAGAAACAAAACCATTTTAAAATCCCATCTTCACGATAGGGTTTTCACAAATAACTTTCGAAATCTAATTTACCTGGTCTCATATTCAGTTTCGAATACAATTACATCACACAGAATATCACATTTATACAAATATCAGAGTGTACAACAATATCATCCCGGAAACTCCCGGGTTCATATCTTTACAAAATATACACAAGGCATAATTGCCCATTACAATTTCCACATGGGGATTACACAAATCCTCTCAAATACATGTACAAATACCCAAATGCTCATTCCAAATACATAACCAAATATTCTCATCCAAACATATATCCAAATACGAATACAAATGATCCCAATTATGATAACCAACTATCAAAACCAAACTCCAACGGGAGCCCTAGCCGCCCTTGACTGCTTGCTCCATCCTCGCTCTTCCTTCCCTGTCTAAAATGTTGATAGGGGAGGGTGAGATTCGAGAGAATCTCAGTAGGAAAATAGTATCAATATATAAATGTTTAATGCATGACATGCTTGCATCACATAACTCATGTTCATACAATGACAAATTTGTAAGCTCAATGCTTTAAACAACATACTAATGGCCATAGCATAAATTGAAACATAGCTTCAAATTACACATAATCATGCAAAGCTAAGACATGCACCAACATACTAACACAAATATCAAATACATGCAGAGGAGATATGTTCCCTACACTATTTCCACGTAAGCTCCAGCTCCGGTTGCTCACGATCGGGGCGAATATCCAACCCTATAACCAAATCAAGGACATAGGGTCAATCTAAATTCCAAATCCTTACTTCTATATTACTTAAGGTTGGTTATCATTCACACCCTTTAGGTGGCTATAATAAGCTCAACGAAAGCCTAAAGGATTGGGATGTACTAGGTTGGAAATCACCTTTCAAAATCACAAAATATTGAAAATGGGGGTTCGCTGCAGCCAAGAATTTCTGGTTGTGGCCAAAACGCACACAGAAACTTTTGTGCTGCAGCCAAGGAAACTTCGGAAATTCATAACTAATTCTAGAAAAATCAAAATAAGGTGATCCTAAAACCCATTGAAAGCTATTTAAGTCCTCTTCATAGGAAAAATATGAGCCATTAACGGAAATTACCACAAAATTCCAGAATTACACGAAATTCCCTTGCTGTTCCAGATTCAAGCACAGTTTCGACATCAAACTTTGGGCAAACATAAATCCCAGTTCAAAAAACGAAATGACACAAATTATATGTCCATTTTGAAGCTTAAGATGTGAAAGTTAAGACTGGAAAGTTTCAGAATTTTCTGACCTCATTTGCCCATTCAAAACGGCAACACAAACAGACTGTCCAGAATAGAGTTTCAAAAGACAGAATTCCAGATTTTGCATCTTTGCTTCCAATGGTTCCATTTTCATACCAAACCTCATTCCCACACAAATTTTCACAAGGAATCCATTGGAAATACCAAATCAACCAAATTCAAATTCCATTGACATGTTTCACCAATAATCACAACATGTCAACATAAGTCACAATTCAAACTCACATTGCAATTCTTTACTTTCCAAAGTTCCAAACCAATTCAAACCAACTCCAATGAACATATAACATAATAAAACACCAATTGAACCTCAAAACACATAACAATTCATGCATTTAGAAATTACCACAAAATCAGGGAAAAATTCACAATTCACAAAACTCATCCACAAATGACAAAACTTAGATCAAAAGGCTTCAAATACTCACCTCTTCCTCTTTTCCAAACTAATTCCTTGATTCTTCATCTTTCCAATTTTTCTCAAGCTCCCAAACACCTTCTTTCACAAATCTAAAACCATAGCAATGAAGCTCTCATCACTAGGAATAATATTAAAGAAGGGTATTTGAGCTAAAGAGGACCACAAATAGGCCAAAACCTCACCTTTCAATTTCTCTTTCCTCTTCTTCATGGACGAAATTGGAGAAACAAGAGAGAGAAGGATGATATGAGGATGATGATCTGATTTTGGCACTCAAATACTCATTTGGCCGTCTAGAAAAAGAGAGGAGAGAGGGAGAGTGAGTTGAAAATGTTGACTCAATCCAAGGGTCCACAATTTGTCACTTGTCACACACTTACTCCATCTATCATGAGCTCACATACACACACATACACATGATTCCACCCCTTTTGATCTATCACAAATCAATCCAAACTATTGATCTTGAAGTTACCAATGAGTTTCCTCTTCGGTAACTAACCAATTGGTCGATAACTTTATCGTTTTGCCCCTGATTATGGCAATTCCTCTGTATTACCACAAAACACATCATATCATTCCTTTTCTTCCACAATGCGCCCTCCCCTCTATTTTAAGTCAATTTAGATGTTAATCAATAATTGAACTTAAATACAGGGTTTTGGCGCTGCTCACAACACATACAAATCACATTCGAATCTCAAATCACATCGGATTCTCCAAAAGGGTTATTTATCACTAATGACATTCACTTTTGGAGTCATTAACCCTTAATCACAATTTGGGATCTTGCTAAACCGGGGCTTAGCAATCCACTAATCTCAGGCTTATTCTTTAGCCTCAAGTCTCAAAATTCGGGGTATTACAGATCGCATCATAGTTCTTGATCCTGGGCAGACCTACCACTAGATCCATGGTCACACTCTCCCATTTCCATTCTGGAATTTCTGGACTCTGAAGCAATCCTGGCGGTTTCTGGTGTTCAATCTTCACTTTCTGGCAGGTAAGACATCGTGCCACATACTTAGTCACATCACTCTTCAACCCTAGCCACCAATACATAGATTTCAAATTGTGATACATTTTGGTCATATTGGGGTGAAGAGTATACTGATTCTTATGAGCCTCATCTAGGATCCTCTGTCTCAAGTCTGCCTTCAGTGGAACATAGATTCTCTTCTGGTACCGAACCAGTCCACTAGGTGATAAATCGTAATCCCGAGTTCCTCCTTGCTTAATCAATGCTCGGATATATTGGGCTCTCTCATCTTGCCTTTAAGTCTCTTCAATTTCCGTCTTCAGGTCATTCTCCCCTTGGACAACGCCATAACTGGCATACGAGACATTATTCAAGAGATTGAAATCCCAAAAATCCTCTATCAGTTTCCTTTCCTGGATCATCATCGTTGCTACTAGCACCGCCTTCCGACTAAGAGCATCTGCGACGACTTCGCTTTACCCATATGATATTTGATCTCCAGGTTGTAGTCTTTTAGCAACTCCATCCACCGACGCTGTCTCATATTCAATTCTTTCTGATCAAACAAGTATTGGAGACTCTTGTGGTCGTAGTACAATTTTACCATCACACCATACAGGTAATGACGCCAAATCTTCAATGCAAACACTATTGCTGCAAACTCTAGATCATGAGTGGGGTAATTCATTTCATGTGGTTTGAGCTGTCGAGAAGCATAGGCCACCACACGTCCCTGCTGCATCAGGACACACCCTAACCCCTACTTACTCGCATCATTGTACACGACGTAAGCCTCACTGGGATCAAGTATAATCAGTACTGGTGCCGTAGTCAATCTCTCCTTCAGCTCCGTGAAACTATGTTCACATCGGTCATCCCACAAAAACGGTTAATCCTTTCTCATGAGCTTGGTCATCGGCAATGCAATACGGGAGAAGTTCTGAATGAACCTCCGATAATAACCAGCAAGACCCAGAAAAATACGGAGCTCAGAGATAATTTCTGGCCTCTTCCAGTCAAGTACTGCTTCCACCTAGACTATTTCCATCCTTAGATAATACACACGAGCCAGACAATTGATCTAACAGGTCATCAATCCTCGGAAGAGGGTACTTCTTCTTAACATTTACCTTGTTAAGTTCTTTATAATCGATACACAATCACAAACTCCCATTCTTCTTTTTCACAAACAATACCGAAGCTCCCCATGGCGGGTGACACACTGGTTTGGATGAATCTCTTCTCGAGCAAGTCTTCAATTTGTTTCTTCAACTCCGCCATTTCGTTAGGGGCCATTCTATATGGGGCCTTAGATATAGACCCAGCTCATGGCACTATTTCAATTGGGAATTCTACCTCTCTTTTTGGAGGCAATCCGCTGAGATTATCAGGAAACACCTCAGGGAATTCACTCACTACTGGAATACTCTCAAGGGCTTCATCCAACTCTCCCTGAACAGAGAAAAATACCATATACCCTTGACATCCCTTTTTCAAACATTCCTCGGCCTTAGCCGTTAAGAGGAAATTCAAACTACTATTTACATTCATATCCCTATGTGGAGCAGGATAAACTATTTTTCTATTCCCACAATCTAATGTGACATCGTTCGCCGTTAACCAATCAATACCCAGAATAACCTCTAGTTGATGGAGTGGCAGACAAATCAAGTCAATGGTAGACTCAAACCCCTCAACAGTAATAACACTATTCAGACAGGCTTCTGCAGCCACAATTTTAGCACCCATAGGTGTTGACACAACCAGGTCAAATGGCAGTTTATGAACATATAATTCTAGGAACTTTACACAATCATAAGCTATGAATGAATTACTACCACCCGAATCAAACAGAGTTTTTAATGCACTACCATTTAGAAGAATATTACCTTTGATTAATTCGGGAGATTTCCTTCCTCCCTCATGATTCATAGTGAATACTCTCCCTTGATTCTTGGGCCTTGACTCTGTCGGTCATCCCTTGCAATCTTTAGCAAGATGTCCTGGCTGCTTGTAAATAAAGCACACTACTAGCCCCTCACAATTTCTACCAGCATGAGCTTTGTTACACCGGGGGCATACCCACTGTCCGGAGAATCTTTGGCTTTCATGATCCCCAGAGTGGTATGGCTTCTTATCGCCGCCCTTGGATGAGAATCCTTGGCTCTTGCGCTTCGGGAAGAGCTTCCCTCACCAATTTCGCCACGACCACCACCCTTATTTGGGTTAATGTCCCTCAGGTTGTTCTCAGTGATACGACACTCTTCAACCACTTTGTTGAACTTGGTGAATAGCAAGGTGGCCAACCTCTTCTTCAATTCATGCCTTAACCCCTGGATTAGAATGTCAGAACTCTACCCCTCATCATCCATTTGCCTAAGGTAGAAGGAGTACCGGGCTAGGCGAATGAACCAGGACAGATAGTCATTGAAGGTCTCATTATCTCCTTGCTTGATTGCCAGAAATTCTGACTCCTTCTCAATTCTCACAGACTTTAGGAAATATTTTTCGTTGAACTGCTCCTGGAACAGCTCCCAAGTCACTGGCATATTTCAGGCCCGCATGGTCATAGCTATGTTTCTCTACCATCGGTCTACATCCCCTTCTAGCTTGTAGATAGCTAGTTTTGCTTTCACCTTTGATAGGCACTCAAGCACCTCGAAGATCTTTTCCAACCTCATCAACTAATCCTCCGCCACTTGAGGGTCTTCTGAACACTGGAGGCATGTGCTTGCAGAATTTAGAAACCAAAAAATGAAGGTCTCTATCGTCACGAACCGGTACCCCATGTGACCCTTTATTCTATTCAGGGTGAGGCGGGGACTTATGGGATCGATTTGACCCCTCAGCTGCGTCTTCATGTTGGGTCGCTTCTTGGGTCTCCTCGTGCGTATACTGGGCCCTTTCCTCATTTCACTTGACCCTTTCTTCCCTGAGCTCAGTGATCATATCTCTTTTCTCTCTTATCAGAGTCATCATTTCTTGCATTGGATCAGGAGGATTATCATTAAGCTCTTCCACCTCCGTATCCAGCTGTCTGCCTCTAAGGCGAGCCATTATCTCTCTTCAGTCTACAAATAATTTACCCGGTCAGTAATCACACAAATGTATACACATATTCCTTAACTCTTATATACCAACAATAACAGGAATATATATGTGTACACAGCCAACAATTATCAATCACTATCACTCAGGCAATAAACTAGGGCAGCTATCCTAGCAATTCCTACACATGCCAGGAAAACTACTCTGATACCATAAATGTAACCCCCGTCACGATCAAGGCCGTAATTAGTGTTTAAATGCGCTTAATAATTGAATGAGAGATCTAAAATAATTAAAAACTTTTTACAACACCTGTATATATAGATCTCCTTTCATTGATTCGTAAAAACAACTGGCCTGTTCGGTTTATTACATATACAATATCAGAGTATAATCCTAATTCCCGGCATTCACCTGCAATAATAACATTAATCCAAGAGTTTGTACAAGGCATCATTACCCATCTCAATTCCCAAACCGGGGATTACACAAAACTATAATTCTATGATCTAATCAATATATACATTTGACCATAATGATAACCAATCAAAAACCAAAAAGATACTAGCTAGGACTACCACCGGCAGTCCTAGTCGCCCTTATCTACTTGCTTGCCTCTTGATCTACTTGCACTATCTAAAAATGTTATTTGGAAAGAGTGAGATTCAAAAGAATCCCAGTAGCAACAGTTTACGTATATGACGCATAATAAACAAAGCATGTAAGCATATATCATAATGCATCAATAACAATATTCAAGGCCGGGCACACTGCCACGTCCCCTCAACAATATTCAAGGCCGGGCTCTCGCCAGGTCCCCTCAACTGTATTCAAGGCCGGGCTTACGCCACATCCCCTCAACTGTATTCAAGGCCGGGCTTACACCACGTCCTCTCAACTGTATTCAATGATTAATACAAAGAGGCAATGCATTACACTTGATATAGGATAAAGTGTTACTACCTTAGTCTTTTCGTTCTTGAGCAGGCACAGGCCCTCTACACTCCAGGAAAATATCAAATCCTAAAGTCATAATTAAGGACGATGCGTTATCACTTACTCCAATAACTTCACAACACTTAATTTGGTTATCATTAATGTCCCTTAAGTTTCCTCAAATACTTCTAACAAAAGCCCTAAAGGGTTGGAAGAACTACCCCAAAGATCCCCTTTTGGAAGCACAAACACTGACATTTTTCACTATTTCACTCGAGTGAAGACTGCCTCACTCGTGTGATGAGGCACATGCACTCGAGTGAAGAAGGCCTCACTCGAGTGATGGTACGGTCTGCACTCGGGTACTAGAGAATGAAGAACAACGAGTGTATACCCAAGAGCACAAGAAACTTTCAGAGACAAGAACACTCGATAGATAGCCAAATGCTCACTCGAGTACTAGAAAGTGAGGTACAGAAAGTGTGTGCCTGAGAGCATAAGAATTTTCAATGAAGAGGAGTACTCGAGCACGGATCTTTGCACTCGAGTGATGGCTTAACACTCAGAAGTGTTAAGGCACATTCTTGAAACTTGGTGGTGAGTGACAACCCGAGACGAGAGATCATGGTGTCAAATACACCTGCACTCGAGTGAGAGGAGGCTCACTCGAGTGAGAACCCATAACACTCGCAAGTGAGGTAACACTCTTGCCATTTTCACAGAAGTACAACACAGAAACTGAAGGTAAAGCGAGAAATCACACTGCCTTACTCAAGTGAGACCCCCTTACTCGAGTGATACACATCAGAAACCAGAAAACGCAGAAAAACTGACAGCACTTCCAGATTTTTACCCAAGTGTTTCCAATGGACCCAAAACCTCAACCAAAGCTACTCCCACACTAAATTGCTCAAGGAATACAATGGAGATGTCGAAACTACCAAATTCCTATTCCATTATCATGCTTTGGTTTTGGGCAACATTAACCACCAAAATCTCAAAATCTCCAAACTTAACAATTCCAAACCAAATCAATTCTATCTATTCAAAATACATTCCAAACATACCAATTCCATACCAATAGCATAGCAAATACCTAATGACCATCATTTTCAAAAATAGGCAATAATTTCCAGAATTTCCAAGTTTAATCAAATGGCATGAAACATAGATGGAAAGATCTCTCTTACTCACCTTAATAGCTTTCTGAAAGGCGTTTCTTTATTCTCCAAACTCCAAAATTCCTTAAGAGCTCAAATCAACACCAATAAACAATCTATAACCATGGAAATGAAGCTCTTAACTCAAGGAATAACTTTAAAGAAGAGAGTTTGAGAAATGGAGGTCATCTTCTTACCTTTTTCTCAAGCTTTCCTCCTCCTTGCTTCTTTAACAATGGCGCCGGAAATGGAGAGAAAAGAGATAGATGAAGAGAGGTTGAAGATGAAGAGGGAATGATGACACTTCTCATGCCCATACTCTTCAGCAAAAATGAGGGAGGAAGAGAGAGAAAGAATGTTTAAAAATTTCCCCTTTAACTGTTTTTCCTATCCCTTTCTTTCTTCCTCTTATCTTGCCACATGTGTCATCTCCATTGGTTCTTCATAAAGTAAACACCCAATTAGCTTATCTAATCCCTCTATTAGCCATTTAAACACACTTCTCCTTTTTCTCTTAGTTAGTAATTAATTTCCCATTAATCACTAACTATTTGCCCAATAATTTCATTCTTTCAATTTTCCCACTGATTATGGCATGTTAATTAAAATTGGCATAAAACACATAATAATTCCAATTTCAATTCAATAATTACCCTCAATAATCATTATTAGCCCTTAATCAAAATTTGGGGCATTACACAATGCTTGTACATCTCCTTAGTATATGGGATATCGTATGTTTGCTGTAAGGTAAAACATAAGATAATTATATTTGAAGCAAAAGGAATAAAGCTACAATTATCATAGATGTATCAAAACTTATATACCAAAAGTTGTTGCCAAATCATGTCTTTCATTTTTGGGGGCACCGATCTCTAATTATCGTAGGTAATGTGCACTTTACTTCGACTCAAATACCCTAAGTAGCTAATGAAATGGTCTTCCTCAGGACCAACTGGATTCATATTGGCATCAAAGTCACATGCATCCTCTCTTGTTGATGTTTATGGCTTTCAACCAATGCTCCCATCTTTATGCAGCCTCTAACCCTTCTTGCAACGGGTTCATCTCTAGGCATTTCGTAATCCCCAACACTTTGTGATGAGTCACTAAAGTTATCTATATTCCCGTTAACACAAAAAGTATTGTCAGATAGGTAAATAAATTGCAATAAAAATAAAATAAACTAAGCATGAGTAAAACAAAAGGCACACAGTTCTATTTTACTAAGCATGAGTAAAACAAAAGGCACACAGTTCTATTTTATAAGTTAAGGTCTTACTTTATATTGTTTCCTATATTCTTTCACGATGATCATTTCTTACACCATATTCTTTTTATTATCTACCAATTCTACTTCATTTGTTCTAGGTGGATTTGTTGTGAAAGGTGGCGTGTCATCAAGGTTGAAGGTCGGATCACCATACTCCTACTTTTTACTTTAAAGTACAATGGACAATTTTTTATTCACAGGATCTGTGACATAAAACACTTGTTTGACCTGGCTTGTAGAATGAAGGGCTCATCTTTGTAGCCAACTCTTTGAAGATCAACTGAGACAAATCCAAATTATTGATCTATTACTACAACATTATTGCTAACCCACTTACATTTGAATAAAGCAACTTTGAACTTGTTGTATGTAATCTCCCATATTTCTTCTATAACTCCATAATAATCCATGGACGCTAATATGGGGTTTTTGTCTTTCGAACTGGAAAAGTGCATGGCTTCAGCTTCTACCATCACCCCACTATTTTACATGGTACTTCTGTCATCTTTCTCTTTTGTATAGAAAGAATAGCCGTTGATATCATAACCGGTCTAAGTAATGACCTGAAACGAAGGCCCCCAAGCTAGCCACTCGATTGTCTCAACATGCCAGTCTCGTGTGAAACTTTTCCTCGAACCACTTTATGAATGTCTTATTTTGCTCAATAGCAATCTACATGTTATTCTTCCTTAGATTCTTGTTCTTCAAAGTCTTTCTATGTTCATATATGTAAGGTTGAACTTCTTCCATATTATTCAGGATATACAAGTGTGCTTGCAACACCTCTTCATAAGGAACATTCTTTACTTTCAGTCCTCGTGTTCCCTTGCTTCTCCCCTCTTCATGCCGAGATATTTCCTTCTTTCCTGATAGATAATCTTTGCAAAACTCCATAGCCTCTTCAATTACATATCTTTCAACTATTAAGGCTTCTGGTCAATAAGGATTTTTAGAATACCCTTTTAAGATCTTCATGTATCGCTCGAAAGGATACATCTACCTCAAGTAAACTGGACCGCAGAGCCTTACCTTCCTTACCAAATGAACAATCAAATGCACCATTATATCAAAAAATGGAGGGAAATGCATATCTAGTTAGGACAAAATAATATAACCCTCATTTTCCAGTTCATCCAACTTTTCAGTGTCAATGACTTTGTTGCGATAGCATTGAAGAAAACACACAATCTTGTTACAGTGGTTCGCACTTCATCTTTCATGATGCCTCTAATAGCTACCGGTAATAGTTGTTGTATCAACACATAATAATCATGGGACTTCATTCTTATTAACTTCGTCCTTTGAAACACATCTTCTCAAATTAGAGGAATACCCTTATGGCACCTCAATTTCATGCAAACACCCACACAAACTTCTTTTCTCTGCTTTTGATAGTTTATGAGTTGCTGGCTCCATGTATGCCTTCCTACCATTATCTCTTAGTTGTGGATGTAACAGTTCTCTTATTCCCATATCAATAAGGTTTAGTCTCACACTAATTCCATCCTTAGTCTTCCTGGTATGTGCAAAAGTGTAATGACAAGACTATCACAAACATTTTTCTCCACATGCATCACATCAATACTATGTCTCACATCAAGACTACGCCAATATGGAAGATCAAAGAAAATTGATTTCTTCTTCTATATGTTCTTTTCACCTATAGTCCTCTGATTCTTTCCAAAGGTGACATTGATACGTTCCACTCGACTGTAAACTTCCTCTTCTATTAATGCCTTTGGAGCTATTCCATACTCCGGTAAGCCATTAAAAGGCTTTCTTAACCTACGATACGGCTGGAACCGATGAATAAACCTCCTATGGCCAAGGTAGACAGTTATTCTTCTATGCTTAAGTTGATGGAAGTATGTGTCTGCTTCACATATTGGGCATGCTTTATGACCCTTCATGCTGTACCCTAACAAGTTTCTGTACGCAGGTAAGTCGTTTATCATTGTGAAAATCATTGCATGTAGCTTGAAGGACTCCTTCTTACAAGCATCAAATACATCTACGCCTTCCTCCCATAACTACTTCAAGTCCTTAATCAAAGGCGCCAAGTAGACATCAATATCGTTCCCTGGTTGTTTTGGTCCAGAAATCATCATAAAAAGTATCATATACTTGCGTTTTATACATAGCTAGGGAGGCAAGTTGTACATTACAAGGAGAACTGGCCACACACTATGTGTGTTAGTAAGAGTTCCATACAGATTGATGCCGTCTATACAAAGCCCAAGCTGAAGGTTTCTCGGCTCACTGGCAAATTGAGGGAAGCCATTGTGGAGAGTCAGCTAAGTGCTGAAGATATTTTCCATCAGATATTCTCTCATCAGAGTGCTATCTCAACTTCTTCGCTTTTGTTGCAGTCACAAACAAACATTTAAAATGAGGTATTATTGGAAGATACCACAAAACCTTTAAAGGTTGCCTTTTAATTGTCCCATCGCCACAACCACCATCTTTCTTCACTTTGTATCATGCAGTTTTACACTTAGGACACATACTAAGACCTTCATACTCATTTCTGTATAGTACGTAGTCATTAGGGCAAGCATGTATTTTTTTATACTCCATGCCCATCGTAGATAGGATTTTCTTAGCCTTATACATATGATTTGGAAGTACATTATTGTCTAGAAACATATCACAATAATTCAAGCAGTAATGTGAAACTACTATTGATCCACCCACAAGTTGCCTTTAAGTTAACCAAATACAATGTTCCTATCAGTCTTGTGTACTTACTCCCAGGGTACAACGATGTCTCTGTATCACTCCGCAGGCTGTCATACTCATGCGATTGCGCAAAGGATTCTACCTCAACATCATGAATCATTTTCTCCATTCTATCTTCATCTATGACATCCACATCTTCCTTCTTTTACGGCAGGCGATCCGTTACTTCCTCATCATGCCATATCCACCTTGTATATCACAGATTTATTCCATCATAAAGTAGGTGATCCTTTATGACATCAACATCCCATCGACTCTCATTTAAACAATTAACACAAGGACAAAAATACTTCCCATTTTTTGTTGGAGCATTCTTTCTAGCGAATTCAATAAACTCTTCCACTCTTTTCTCATATCCTTCACTAGTTCTCAAAGCATTCATCCAACTGTGATTCATTTTGTTACCACCTAAGCCATTCCTAATAACACTCACGTTTAGAACAATTGTCAACGATATGATGAGATTGCCTTTTTTCACTTTTTTCAACAAAAAATTCGGTAGCATTTCCCCTTAAAAAGTAAGACATCCCAAAATTTCAAGCAACCCTATCTCCACTACTCTCTAATAATCATACCACTTTTTTTATATATTGAGGAAACTACACTAATAATCATACTAATATAATTTTTAAAAAAATAAAACCAACCATATTGCATATTATATATGGATTATGGATGCAATGAGATAATTATAATTTTTTTATATTTATATATTGATAATAAATAAATTTCATTATATTGCTTTCCTTATTTTGTATTTTGTACAAACTTACATGTTAGTTAGCCAACAAACACATATCAATTAGTGAAAGTTAAAGCATGTTAATTAAAGGCTTAAGCTTTTACAATGAGCTAGTCTTGATAGATATATGGATTTTGACTTCTTTTATTTTCATTGATATAATTAATTCTCATTAATTTAAAAACCAAATAGAGCTCCACGCACAGAAGAAAAAAAATTACTCTGTTTCATTTCATCAAAATCAATCAAAAGCTCTTTATTTATAATATATATATGTATTTCCCTTGATTTTCAAGCTCCAAACGTATAAAACAAAAACATTATTAGTATTGCATAACTACTAACAACAAGTTTATGATTTTGGCAAAAAAAAAAAAACCAATCAAAAGAGAAAATCACTCCAGTAACTAGAATAATATAAATAAGTTTAACTTAATTCTTCATCATGTAAATTTATATTTAAACAAAAAAAAACCTGATGAAAGGAGAGAGAGGGCAGCCGACATTGGAGGATGAGAAAAGATGTATGCACAGTGGAGAAGATGTCTCCAATCTCGGTGTCTATGTGCCTAACCAAGGTGGAGAGAAGGCGTTGGAGGAGGTGTATGAACGGTGGAGGAGGTACGCCAGAGGGTGGATGGAAAGCAAGAAGGTGGAGGAGATGTGTACGCCAGAGGGTGGAGAGCAAGAAGGTGCTAGTTGAGAATGGAAGGAGTCGGCTTCCTAGTGCTGATAATGGAAAGGAGGAGGAAGAGGAAGACGAAGTCACAGGAAAAGAAAAGAAAAGGAATGAAGAAAAAGTGAAGACGAAGTCACGGGATGTACAAAAAAGGGAATGAAAAGATGGAAATAAAGCAAGGGGGAGGGCGCATGTCAGAAATTCTGACATGCGCAAGGGACGCCTGAAGGTTGGGTTTAGGTGTCCCAAAACTCATTTGGGACGCCTAAACCCCTACTTTAGGCGTCCCAAAACCATTTAGGAGGCCTAAAGTTGGGGTTTAGGCCTCCTAAATAAGTTGAGACACCATTTTTAGGCGTCCCAAAACCATTTGGGAGCCTAAAGTTTTACTATTTTTGGAACGCCTAAAGTAAGTCAAATTACGCAAGAAGACAATGTGGAGGGGGTGTGTGCGTCGACAATGGAAGGAAAGAGGTGGAGGAAAAAGCAAGGCAGTGTGGAGGAGGGGGGTGTGCGAAGGAGGAGGAAGAGTAAAGTGAAATAGGAATAATAAAGAAAAAGGCGAAATAATGAAGTGACAGGAGTTGGTAGAAAAGAGTAAAAGAAGGAAGGATGGGGGGTGGGAGGACACATATTAGGCACTTGTCTGACATGCGTAGAGCTTCAGGCGTCTCAAAATTCATTTGGGACTCCTAAAGTAAGTCAAATTTTTTTAATTTTCAATTTTTGCTACCAGGGGAATCTTTAGGCGTCTCAATTGAAATTTGGGACATCGAAACTCTACTTTAGGCCTCCCAATTCAAATTTGGGATGCCTAATGTTTCGATTTCATTGCTTTATTTACAAAAATGCCACAACCTCTATGTTTTGACCTCCCTTTTTGAAAAAGGGACGTCTACAGGGGTAGTAATATCTTCAACTTGTAGTAGTGGTAGTAGAAACAGAGAGGAGGGAGAGACATATGAAGAACAGAGAGGGAGGGGAAGAGAGACATAACAAGAAAGGAAGAGGAAGGGGTTATTTTAACAAGGCATCAAGTTTTTCATTCATCACAATTGCATAAATTGCATGGTGTTTATTTATAGAAGCCGCTTTTCTTTCTTCTCATGAAGGAATCATGTGAACATGATAAAATATATGGTTTCCTTCTAACGACAGAAACATTAGTATGTTTGACCAAAAAAAGAAAGAAACATTAAGATGCAATTAAATGAGCTTAATTCACTTGCTCTGCCATTTGCCTATAAAATGATTTTAAAGCATCATTTCCTTCTCATGCGGTTTTTTTCCAACCATATTACTTCCTTATATGCTAATTATAATAGCTAGTAGAACCGTTTACCTTAATTCTAAATGTAAGATCTTAATTCTAATTGTATCGAATGTATAATTTTTTTCTACAATACCCTATTGATTGTACATATATGAAGGGGAGATTTTTTATGAGGAAGTAGTGTCCAATGCAAATGATTAAAATGGTATTTAATTAGAGAAACTAATATACTTTCTTTTTACAAATAACTAATGTGATTATTGTCCTTAATCTCAGGAAAATTAGTGTCCTTAATCCAAGTAATTTTCGACACATATCAAGTGGGTTTTAGCAATTAATCTATGAGATGACTATGAATGCGATTATAGGATTAGTCATTAAGTAGGTGTATTGGACCGAATGCAATTGCTTAGGGTTTTTAATTTGACCTGATCTAAAATTGACTCCCAAAATATTTAAGAAACTAGGAAAGTCACCAAATTTGCTACCAAGAATCATTTTATCATATAATCCCTTTTTAATCCAAATCATTTCTTTATTGTTTTCTAAAAATACGAAAAAGATTAGTAATAGTTTTATTTTCATGAATTTTGATTTAGAGAAAGCCAATTTCAAAACCCCAATTCTAACCATGTTTTTGGTATTTAGTTTAACTTAGGGAATCAAAATAAAAGGCTCCTTGATAAGAGAACGATCCCAAGTTGTGTGCACTATATTGCATTTAATTCGTGATAATTTGTGATTTGACCTAAGGTGGCTAAGGTTGTGTCACATCAATCTATTAAAGGGAGATTTTTCATGCGGAAGCGGTGTCCATTGCAAATGATTAAAATGGTATTTAATTTGAGAAACTAATATACTTTCTTTTTACAAATAACTAATGTGATTATTTTCCCTAATCCTAGCAAAATTAGTTTCTAGGTCCACCGAAGCGAATAATTGTTATGTATGATCATTAATTTCTCCTCTACTTTGATGATGAAACTCTCCTTCAAAGAGTAAAGTTGATGGACCCAAAAAGCTTTTTCTTCTACACTCGCACCTTTTCTTCTTCTTCTTCTTCATCTTCATTTATAGAATCAACTAATATATACATATATGGAGCTTTTCAAGGTGTCTGGCACTAGTGGCAGAATCATCAAAATTCTGCTCTCAGTTTCTGTATTGTCTCTGCTTTTCTCATCGCTTCCCTTTTCTGTTCCAATGTCTCAACCAATTCTCAATCAACAAGTCCTACGTCTTCCTCTTCTGCAATGGCCTCATGGTTTTCATAGCCAAGAACTCTTCTCTCCCTCTTGATAATTCCTCTTCTCATTAGTTAAACGATTTAGATGTTACAGCTTCAGTTAATAATTCCCAGGAAAATGATATGTCAGTTGCAGATTCCACAGAGCAAGAAGAAGAAGAAGAAGTAAGTAATAATGGGGTTTGGATAATAGAGGAATAAGAGGAAGCAGAAGAGGTAGAGGAATTAGACCAGAAATGTGAGGATTTTATTAGAAAGATGAAAGCAGCATTCCATTGGGAGTCATTTTATCATCAGACAGCTATGGTGACTGTAAGATGAGAAGGTTTCTATGCCAACTAGCTATGTGTTATTGCATGAATATATATATATATATATAACCTCTGCACAAACACTCGAAATTACATCCAAACATTATATAATTTGTTGTGTTGTAACGTTAATGTGTTGTATTATTGTAGTTGTAGTATTAGGGCAAAGAATGCAGTTTTTCATGGTAGAATGAAGCACGTTGACATCCAGCACCACTTCATCCATAATCTTGTAGCAGATGGAACTATCACATTGAAGTATTGTGGAACAAATGAGCAAGTTGTAGATATAATAAAGAAGTCGCTTTCTATTAGCAAAGTTGAAGATTTCAGAATGTAGATGGGTGTGTGCAGTTTTGAAGAAAAGGGTAGTGTTGAATAATATACACACACACTTCATGCTGCAGTTTTCGTAGATTATTTATTTATTTTATTAGTTATCATTTAAGGATTATTTTATTATTTGGTTATTGTAATCTATTATCTATTATATGTCCATGTGGGTCAAACACTGCTTCTTCTTTTTTTAACGGCTTTGTATGCCTATATATTAAGCTCAAATCAATCATCAATATTATAACAGTTTTTATGCCTCATTATATTCTCACCGTCTCCATCATGATTATGTGATCCCTCGCGTTGAGCGCCAAGAGAATTCCAGTTCTAGAGAAAGTCCAAGGTCTTTTGGCAACTCTAATTTTTATTGTCATCTATTCGATCACCGTGGTGCATGACAACCTTGTGCCTGGAAAATCATATGCTTTGAGCATTATCCCATATACGAACTTGTAAATTTAGAATATTACAAATGGGCTCAAGACTTTTGATTGTTTACTCTTGGGAAAATTAATCCTACCTCCCTATACTTTCATCGCATTTTGAATCAAGTTCTATGGTAGTCATCGTCATCCTCCAGCAAGTCAAACTTGAGAGATTTTTTGTTCTGGTTTGGATTATGTCATAGAGGTAGTTTCAAGTAAGTAACTTTCATATCTTGAAGACTTTATTTAAGATTGGGTTAAGGTGCAAATTTGCTCTCAAATTTTTTACTGAGGAGCAATGTTACTTAAAGAGTTTTTTTTATATTCAATGTTACCACGAAAGTTTCAAAATATAACAATTTTTTTTTTCCTTCAAAATATAACAATATTATCCCATACCATTAAAAAACTAACTTTGACGGTTAACTTTAAGCGGGAATATTGCTCCATTTTAATACTTCCAAAGTAACATTGCACCCAAAATAATTCTGATGCGATATTGCTCCTCAACGAAAACTTTTAGGACAAATTTACACTTTAATCCTTTAAGATTCAAGAAGAAAAATGAGATATTTTTTTGGACATAATTTCTCTGCTACCACTAACATACCTGAATATACGAAGGATGGGCAGTCCCTTATGCATTGCAACACTTCTTTCATCAGCAAAACAGCCTCAGCACGGTCACTTGCCCGGATAGAATTACTCAAACTACAGGAATCAAATGATGAAAAGATGAATCAAAAGAAAAGTTTGATAAAAGAATCATGTTTGTTTGATGATATAATACCGGTGGTGCTCCCATGTTTCTTAAACACTGCTTATCAGACGGTGCTGGGGACCATTAAGAAGGAGTGAAAAACTGTTGAGGAATGTTTCAACATATTTCAGATTATTTAGTTAATTATTTATGTTTGATTTTATTATTTGATATTTATTATACCTTAGGATAATATATGGATATTATAACTTAGAATTATATTAGATTAAATTATATTCTAGAGTTAGCTTTAAGTTTGTATATATAAAGGTTTATTTGTACTCTTTCTTATTTAAGGATCAATAATAATATTTCAGAGTTTTGTTTTCTCTGTATCAATATAATCTTTTAAATTTTTCGTTTGCTCTAATGTCTGAGTCCGAAACTGAGCTCCAATCGTCAACGGGCGAGTGGCGGGAGGCAAACACCTAAGTCAAGAGGTCGGGGAAGAGGATGAAAGAAATCAAAAGAAGAAAAGTGAGAATGAACAAAATATTATGCTCTGGAACGCAAACCATGATGGAGAATTCTCGGTCAAAAGTGCATATCATATGACCGAAGCCCCTCCCAATAGTGCATTTAATCAGACTTATAAGAAAATCTGGCAGCGGGGTGGTGCAAAACGAATTAGAGTCTTACTATGGGTGGCTTATCATAATAGGTTGCCCACAAATTCTTGGAGAAGTTCATGGTCGACACTGTTTGCAGAGTGCAATTACTACAACTTGGATGATGAGGATGAGTTGCACATATTTAGAGACTGTACGTATACTAAGCAACTGTGGCTAACACTTGTGGAACCCAGGTATCACAAGAATTTTTTTTTTTTGCTGCAAACTTGAGAAATTGGTTAGCAATGAACCTATGTAATAATTTGGGTATCAATAAAAGCTTAGACTGGTTTCTAATTTGGGGGGCATCGGTTTGGCAATTATGGACATAGAGGAACAACTCATATTCAATGAATCCTTTGTTAAACCAAGAGAGCTGGACCAAGTTGTCATGAGGATGTGGAAGAACTACACACAGCTTAATGAAATTACTTCTCAATAACAAGGGGTGATATCGGTGACAGAAGATACATGGAGAACGCCCACCGCTGATTGGTTTAAAGTCAACTTTGATTATTAGAGTATATATTTGATTATTGTAACTAACTTTCACATGAGATGTTTGATATAAGATGGAAGAAAGGTGAGTATAGGAAAGGACATGAGAAAGGGGATGATAACTACCTGCCTCCATGGAATCTGGTATAGCTGATATGCATTAAAGGGCAAAATGATAATCATGCAAGTAGGTGGGTAGTGTCCTGGATCTAGTGGATCGCCTATGATTAGTTAGAGTATTTATTGATGGTGCTGTCTCTATGAAGCGGAGCAAAGCTGGAGCAGGAGGGGTGATCAGATATGATAAAGGCACATGGGTGGCCAGATTCACTAAATTCCTAGGCTTATGCAGTATAGTTGAGGCAGAGGAACTAGCAATCTATCATGGCCTACAACTAGCACGCACTACAAAAAAAAAGACTTTCGGCGGCGACAAAAGTCGCCATTGTTGCGACCGTCGCTGAAAGTTTTTTGTCGCCGCTGAAAGTATAGTTTCAGCGGTGACTTTTGTCGCCACTGAAGGTGATTTTCAACGGCGACTTTGAAAGTGTCAATTTTAAAAAAAAAAATTCAAAAAATTATTTTTAAAAAAAAAATTTGAATTTTTTAAAAAAAAATTTAATTTACAATTGCCATGTGCCGCCTTCCCGTGCTACCACGTGTCGCCTCCTTGTGCTGCCACGTGCCGCCTTCTCATAATTCCTCCAAGTGACTCTCCTCTAGTTCGAATTTTTAAAAAAAATTTAATTTACAATTGCCACGTGCCGCCTTCCCGTGCTACCACGTGCCGCCTTCTCATAATTCCTCCAAGTGACTCTCCTCCAGTTCGAACCCGCGACCTTAGGGAGCCTATGCCTTCGCACGCGTGTCTTTGCCAGTTGCGCCGAAATGAACCTGTGTTAAATTATTACATATTATTATATATATAATATTATCATATATATAAACATACATACATATAATTAATTAATTATATACATATAATTAATTATTAATTAAATATAATATTATTAAAAATAATGAAAAATTAAATAAAAATGAAAAAAATATTTATATATTTAAATTAAACAATTTTTTAATTAAAATTAATTAATAAATAATAATTTAATATTATAAATATTATTTTTAATATGAAATTATAAATATAATATTAATAACATATATATTATTTTTAAATAAAATAAAATAATAATATCATAAATATTATTTTAGTAGAAAATATTAAATATAATATTAATAAATAATAATATAATTTTAATAATTAAGGTTAAATAGAATTATTTAATAAATATTATTTTAATTTTATAAATATTATTTCTGAAAAATATTAATAAAAAAATCTGAAATTGACTTTCAGTGGCGACTTTAGTTGTCGCCACTGAAAGTGTGAGTTTCAGCGGCGACTTTTGATAGTCGCCGCTGAAAGTGTTTTAAAAAAAACTAAAATTTTAGAAAATTTCAAACAAGACTTTCAGCGACTACACTAAAGTCGCCGCTGAAACACCTTTTCGGCGGCGACAACACAATGTCACCGCTGAAAGTGAGTTTCAGGGGCGACTTTTGATAGTCGCCCCTGAAAGTGTTTTAAAAAATAAAATAAAATTTTAAAAAATTTCAAACAAGACCTTCAGTGGCGACACTAAAGTCGCCACTAAAACACACTTTCAGCGGCGACAACACAATGTCGCCGTTGAAAGTGAGACTATCAGCGGCGACACATTGAAAGTTACACCTTCGGCGGCGACAACACAATGTCGCCGCCGAAGGTGTTACATTCAGCGGCGACACTTTTGTCACCGCCAAAAGTCTAACTTTCAGTGGCGACTTTAAAAGTCGCCACTGAAAGTCTAACTTTCAGCGGTGACATTAAAAGTCGCCGCCAAATGTCGCCGCTAAAAGTCTTTTTTTTTTGTGTGACGGGATCTTGGCATCGGAAGGATCATTCGGAAGGATCATAGTTGAATCTGATTCTAAGATATTGGTGCAGATGTCGCTAGAAAGACAAGTGAAGAACCACTCGAGCCTAACTTTCATTCAGATAATCAATATGCTTAAGTTTGACTGGGAGGTTCAAATTATGCACATTTCCAGGAAGCAGAACAGAGTGGCAAATGCCCTTGTGAAAGAAGGATTGTCTTCTTCCACTCTCCTTGATTCATGTCCTCCTCATTTGAGAACATTGCTTGAAAGTGATTGTATGGGATATATCCCCTCTTAGATTTTGCATTAATATAATTTCGGGCACCGCCCTCATTAAAAGAAGAAGTTGGCTTGGAGGGTGGAAACATGAAGGAATGATGTCATCTCTTCTTTAATTCAATGGACAAGATGATTTGTGAACCATATATTTTGAAAAATAAATTCTAATAATAGTCCTCTATAAATATAAAATGTAATATTATTATGTATAGTATTATTAATTATTATTCCATAAATAATAAATTATTATGATAATTTTATCTTAACATTATTTTTTATGAATTATTTTAACATTCTTTGGAGGTAGGTAGTTACCCTTCCATGACTGAATTTAAGATGTTTGATATACTACCCATGTTTCACTATTGGAAAAATCACTTTTAAGACCGGTTAAAAAAGACATTTTAGACCGGTTCTGGATCTAGTCTTGATACAGCCGGTCTAAAAAGTCTGCTATTTTTTAGACCGGTTATAGAACTGGTCTTAAAAAAATGTTTTAAGACCGGTTATTATAAAACTGATCTTCAAATAAATATTTTTAGACTGGTTATCAGAGGAACCGGTCTAAAAGGTTAAAATTTTAGGCCGGTTTTTATGAAAAACGGGCCTAAAAATTTGACGTTTTAGACCGGTTTTATTAAGAACCGGTCTAAAAAGTAATACTTTTTAGACCGGTTCTAAATAAAAGCGGTCTAAAAAGTCAAATTTTCAGACTGGTTCTCTCCAAAATTGATCTTAAAAGTACTTTTCAGACTGGTTTTGGAGAGAACCGATCTACAATTTTCGTTTAAAAGATATACCCAACAAGCCATTTCGCCTGTTAAAACATTTCACTCAGCAAGCAGCAGCCAGTTCAACGACATTCAAATCTTCTCTTACAGATTATATAACTAACATCTTAATGACATGTGAGAGACTTAAAACTCATTGGAACATATTAAAACTCAACTCCCTTGTGTTTAAACAGTGCTGGCCGAAACAGAAGCAAGGAAAATAACTATGAATAATAAACTCACAATCATAGACAGAATCATAATGCAAGGAAATCATACAACCATGACAATACTATTTTGACCAAGTTCCTTAATTATCTTTTCACTTACATACATACATCAAAGATTAAATTACATTAATGATGTTAGAACCGGCTATCACCCAAGAGGGGGGGTGAATTGGGTGTATAATAAAAACTTAAGAACTTTAGAAATCTTTTCGTATCTTAACGAAAGTGGTAAGTATGAAGGTTTATAAATCAATAGTTAGATTAAATAATATATACTGGAAATATAAGAGTTTAGGGAAGAGAATATGCAAACTGTGATTTATCCTGGTTCGGTCCAATCTGTGATGGCCTACGTCCAGTCCCCAGGCTCCTCCTGAGATTTTCAAATCCACTATCTTCTTGTTTAATCCAGGCACAAGAAAAGCCTTTACAATCCCACAAGTTTAGTCGGGTACTTGTGAAACCTTTTACAAATCTCTCACTGAAATACTCCCCCTTACGGCAAGTCTTACGAGCAGAGCAATCCCGAAGATCTTCCTCTCCTGCTTACTCATGCAAGTCTTACGAGCAGCAACGTTCTCTCCTGCTTACACCCCTGTAAGTATTATGAGCAGCAACGTTCTCTACTGCTTGCACCTTGTAAGTCTTACGAGCAGAATGTCTTACTGGCAATTCTCTCTACTGCTTCCCCGTAAGAAAATCAACCCTCTCAAGGTTCCTCTACCTTGAGATCAACTCAGAAATATAGTTGAAAGTGTTTACAAACTCTCTCACAGAGTGGGTATAATACTCACTGAAGTACAATACAAATAATCACTCTCTCAACGATAAGTAATATAGAAATTGGAAAACAGAGAGTGTTTGGGTAGAAGCAGAGGATTCACATTTCTATCATTTTTCACGTAGTTGCTTGCTATCTCTGTTACCCATCGACGTTGAATGCTCTCTCATTTATAGTTGATGAAGATGATGACCGTTGTGAGCATTCGTCCATTGGAGTCATTTTGACCGTTGAGCATATTTGAAAAACAAGCTACCATGAGATTTCCGTTGCAAAGCAGAGCGTCTCGTTGAACAGCAAGAAGATTCATTTTGAGCTGTACATCACGTTGTGGAGCGTTTTGTGTTTCAGACAATCTCTCATGGTGGGTCAATTACGTGTCGTGGTTGGTAGCCGCCATTCAGTGTGTAATGATGAAGTTCACCGTAGTTGACTTTTATTTGAATCTGTAATCCGAACGTTTAATATCCTGTTTCACACTTGAAATATATGTTACCTATCATTTAGAAACAATAACAAGTGAGAACACAATGATTCAATAACATGTAACCATATTCGGATTGTTCGTTGAGTGATGATATTTGCCGTACGTGACCTCTGTTCTTGAAGATGCAATCCAAATATTTAATCTCCTGTTTTACACTTGAAATATATGTTAGTTAATGTTTAGGAACAATAACAAGTGAAAACATAATGATTGTATAACATTTAACCACGTTTGGATTGATGGCTGTGAGGCTCTGTTTCGTTTCTGCATTCTACCACGTTATCACTCGAGTACATTATGGCTCACTCGAGTGCATTTTATATTTTCACGTTCTGGCTTCCTCTCGGGCAAACACTCGCTGCTCTTCACTCGCATCTGCTCGAGTGAAATCTCGACATCACTCGAGCACAACCATTCATGCTCGAGTACGCTTCTTGCTTTCACGTACAAGCTTCTTCTTGGGTTAACACTTTCTTGTCAAAACTTGCATGTGCTCGAGTGAGAAATGGTCTAATGCTCGAGCATGGATCCTAGTGCTCGAGTGTTGCAAATTTCTTCACGTTTCAGCTGCTTCTGGACATCACTCGCACAACTTTTTCAAAGAGTTAGTTTTTGCACTCGCGGGTGATGTGGGGCCACTTTAGAAAAAATTTGTTTATTTGATTCTAATAATGTATCATAAGAAAACTCTTGCCATATGCATTCCAATGCAAAAAGAATCAGCTCCAAACTCCTTGTATTCTGTAAGTTATGATCGAAAGAGTGTCTATTTCGCTAGACTGCACAAGCGTCAACTTCCAGAAGGCATAGCTCCTAGAATATACGTTAAAATAAGGAAAATTACCTATCCATGGAAATCTCTTTGAGTCTAGTTTCATTTGGCACTAGTCTCGTCTCAATCCGATGTGTGGTTTGTAAGTTACGTGCAAAATACCGAACCTGTGTTGAAAAGTGACGGTGATTTCAGTTTCATTTTCCACGAATCATATCTCCTTCATTTGATCTTATTTCAATGTGATTCTGGTGCACATTTTACGTGTTGTGAGTCCTCGTTCATATGCCACCAGTTTTGGGTCAATCCGATGTGTGGTTTGAGAGATATGATCAAAATACCGGACCTCTGTCAGATTGAACGTAAAACAGAGTAGAACAGAGTGCTCATCCCGTGCTCGAGTGAGTTCATCCCGTGCTCGATTATTGAGCTCTGTGCTCGAGCATAACTCCCCTAGAAGTGCCATAACTCACATATAAGTCATCTTAGCTTCGTATTAACCTATTCCAACCATCATTTGATAATAGAAACCTCCGGTATCATCATAGAAACCTCCAGTATCACTTCTAACAACTTGAATCTTGATATTCTTTATAGATCTTCCAAGTTCTTCATTCTTCAATATCTTTCTTTTTTATTTTTCTTTTGATAATCATTCTCCATAACCCAAGTAAGCATCTTCTTGACTATCTTCAATTTCTTTCTTCTCCTTCCTCTTGTTCATTTTCATTAATTCAATCTTCTTCATTCTTTGCTTGACTAATCTACAAAATATGTAACATTAAATATAGTAGTTAGTCAAAGAAATACATTATATAAACTTTTTGCTCTTATTACTTCACATCTATATTTGACATCATCAAAACTAATCATATCTAACAAATGACAATTCTGTTATTCATTAGGGCCAAAATACTTTATACACACTCTTCTCAGGGTGATGATCACTAGCTGGCCTGGCTTCGGAGAATCTACACTAAGACGTACACCTCATATCCTTCATTTTCCTGTGATGACAACAAAAAAAGTAGTTATATATATACACCAATAACAATATACATAATTCAAATATAGTTCATGATAATTATTTCAGCTAACTAACCTTCAATGTAGTTTTATAAAGGGATATCCTCCCATATCCCTTCATGATGATTGTTTCTTATGCCGTGTTCATTGTCTGCTTCATCTTCTTCATTCAATTCTGGTAAACCCCTAGAAAAAGAAGGAGTCTCAAGCAGATCATTCATTGAATGACTTTCTTGATTAATATCAACGACCTTTTTTCCTTGGAGAGCTACAGACCACATTTTGTTTGCCTGATCAGTAACATAGAAGACTTGTTTCGCTTGATATGCCATAATTAAAGGTTCATCTCTAAAACTTCTACTATTCAAATCAACCAATGTAAATCCCAACTGATCAATTATCAAACCATTGTTGACATCAACCTACTTGCATTTGAAAATGGGAAGTTTAACTTTAACATAATCAACCACCCAAATCTCTTCAATCACCCCATAATAAGGTATTGCTGCCAATCTAGGATTCTTATCTTTTGAACTAGAGAAGTGCATAGATTCAGCCACTAACATAACCCCACTATTCTGGACGGTGCTCCTATCATCAAGGGACTTCGTGTAAAATGTATAACCATTGATCACAAATGAAGGCCAACTTATGACATCAGCCTCAGGACCACGTGCTAACCATTTCATTGTATTAGAAACACATTCTTCGCCGTCAACCTTTTGTTTGAACCAATGTGGAAAAGTTTTGTTATGCTCCCTAATTAACCTTTGTTCAGTACTTCGACTATTTCCTTTCTGTACAATTTCTTTATGAGCATTAATATAATCTTGAACTTCATCAACATTATTCAAGATGTACAAGTGGACTTGTTGCAATTCATCAAGATCCATACTCTTTATTGAAGCCCCGCGTCTACCGCCTTCTTCGTCATGACGTTCAGGAAGTCCAATGTGTCCTACATTTGACAAGTAATCTTGACAAAACTCCATGGCTTCTTCAGAAACATATTTCTGAACAATAGATGCTTCAGGCTGATTAGGGTTCTTTATATACCCTTTTAGGATTTTCATAGTTCTTTCAATTGGGTACATCCATCATAAATAGATAGGGCCACACAACTTGATCTCCCTGACTAGATGAACAATTAGATGTACCATGATATCAAAAAAAGAAGGAAGAAAAAGCTTCTCAAGCTGGCACAAGATCAGATATCCTTTATTTTCTAGTTCATCCAATTTTTCTGTCTCAATGACTTTACTACAAATAGCATTGAAGAAGAAACAAAGTCTAGTCAAAATATGTTGAAGATCATATTCGGCAATGCCTCGAATAGCTAATGGGAGCAGTTATTGCATTAAGACATGACAATCATGAGACTTTAGCCCCACTAACTTCAAGTCTTTCA
This sequence comes from Inga oerstediana, assembly GCA_963210345.1. Taxonomy (NCBI): domain Eukaryota; kingdom Viridiplantae; phylum Streptophyta; class Magnoliopsida; order Fabales; family Fabaceae; genus Inga; species Inga oerstediana. The sequence continues at coordinate 62,707,443 of OY723408.1, forward strand.
TCGACACAAGTTTCATAACATTTGAAGAATACCCTGAAGGAACTTTGATGCCATGTAAACACTGACAAAAGCTTCTTTTTTCATCCTTAGACAAAGTATGAGCAGCTGGAGGGCAAAAAGTTCTCTTACCATATGGCTTTAGATGCAAGTCTTTTCGTATCCCCATTTCTTGCAAATCTAATCTTGCCTTCACGCCATCCTTAGAACTACCTTGTATGTTAAGCAGTGTCCCAACAATACTATCACAAACGTTTTTGTCTACATGCATGAAATCAATACAGTGTCTTACATCAAGCTTTGCCCAATATGGAAGATTGAAGAAGACAGACCTCTTTTTCCATTTACTTTTCTCATTACTTTTCTTTATAGTCTTACTAAAGATAACATTCATATTTTTCACCTTTTTCATAAACTTGCTCCCCAGTCAATGCCTTTGGAGTATCTTCAAACTCTTGTCCACAAAAAAAAGCTTTCTTTAATCTACGATACGGGTGGCCTCGTCTAAGAAATCTCCTATGGCTAAGATAAACTGTCTTTCTTCCATGTTGAAGTTGATGGTAGCATTTCCTTCTTCACAAATCGGACATGCTTTATGGCCTTTAACACTATAGCCTGACAAGTTTCCATATACAGGGAAGTCATTTATAGTACAAAAGATCATGGCTCACATTTTAAAAACCTCCTTCTTGTTCGCATCAAAAACATCAACACCTTCATCCCACAACTCTTTCAAGTTTTCGATTAAGGGCTCCAGGTAAACATCTATATCATTTCTGGGTTGATTTGGTCCTGAAATCAATATAGATAACATGATGTACTTTCGTTTCATGCATAATAGAGGAGATAAGTTGTAAATTACCAACAGAACAGGCCATGAACTATGTATACTGCTCAGGCTACCAAAAGGATTCATGCCATCCGTGCTAAGCCCAAGCCTAAGGTTCCTAGGCTCTTCACCGAAGGCAGGAAATAATTGATCGATTTTCTTCCATTGAGAAGAATCAGCCAGATGTCGAAGCTTTCCATCGGATATCTTCTCATCCACATGCCATCTCAAATTTCTTGTATCGTTTTCATTAGCAAACAAGCGCTTGAACCTTGGTATGATTGGAAGGCACCACAATACGTTTACAGGAGCGTTATTTGATTTGTACCTTGGGGTTTCACATATTGGACACTGTTGTTCCTCTTCATGCTCTTTTCTATACAATATACAATCATTAGGGCATGCATAGATCTTTTTATACTTCATCCCTAGTGGACACAATATTTTCTTAGCATCATAGTATTGAGAAGGCAACATATTATCATCTGGAAGCATGTCCTTAAAAGCCTCAAGCGTTTCTGAAAAACTCTTGTCGCTCCATCCATGCCGTGCTTTCAAGCTTACCAATTTCAATACTGCTTTCAACAATTGGTACTTTTTACACCCCGGGTATAATGGCGTCTCGGCATTACTACACATATTACCATTTGCATGTGATTGCTCAAAAGTCTCTTCTCTTACATCACGAATAATATCCTCTATCCGATCATCCGTATCCGTGTCATTATCATCAAAGTTTATTCCCCCCTGTTGAGATGAACTTGGCATTTCTAATTCTTCACCATGCCATACCCACACTGTATAACTCTTATAGAATCCTTCACAAATTAAATGTGTATATATATCTGCATACTTAGTCGCTTCTCATTCAAACATACTACATAAGGGCAATAAAACTTTCCACTACCATCATCGGCATTTCTACTAGCGAAGTCTAAAAAACCCCTCACCCCATTATCATATTCAACACTCATTCGTTTAGTGTTTATCCAACTATGATATATATATATATCTCAACACTTCTAGCACCCTATATCCAACAACAAAAGAATAGACAAAAAAACAACAACAATAGAGTTTTAGATATTTCAACAAAATTAACAGGCACCATTTGAAAACAAACCAATAACATTGACAATAATCAAACAACCACACTAAACTAAAATAGAACATAGAGTGGTATTAATCCAAGCCAAATATCACAGGGATATAATTAAAAGTCAGAGCATATATCTAACAAGAATGTGCAGATTTAATTTTTTTCCAGATTACGTTTAAGTGCTCAAAGCAACAACAAGAACCATTTTTCATTGAACATTATTAATTATTGAACAACGCACAACTAAATAACAGATCGAACACTAATCTGATTAAAGACCAAGGAGTTAGCTTCAACCCAAAGTCACGGTGGCGTCGACTAAGGTTAAAATAAAGTCCTAAAATTCATGGTACTGACAAAGGGAAGTCAAGTCAGAGGAGAATGGTCACTGCGGAGATTAGAGGTGGTGGCGGAGAAGACTGACAATAATCAAAGAACAGCGATGACGAACACAGCAACGGCAGCGGTAATGACGGAGGAGAGTTGAGCAAATGTGGGACGGGACGCCATGGACGAGTTCAGAACAAGCACGGACAGAGCTCACAGAGAAATGGCAAAGAGAGAAGAAAGGGTTCACAGAGCGCGCGATCTGGGCGCGGGAGGAAAAATAAGGGTGAAAAATCTTACCTTTAAGACCGGTTTTTATTAAAAACCGGTCTTAAAAGAGGGAAATTTCACATTTAAGACCGGTTTGTACAAAAACCGGTCTTAAATTTAACACATTTAAGACCGATTTTTACCAAAACTGGTCTTAAAACGTTATCGCATTTTGAATTTAAAATGTTTTAACATTTAAGTCTGGTTTCCATTTAAACCGGTCTTAAATGTTAAATATTTTAGACCGGTTTTAATACAAAACCGGTCTTAAATATTTAACATTTAAGACCGGTTTATATGTAAACCGGTCTTAAATGTTAAACATTTTAAATTCATAAAAATTTTAAGACTTTAAGACCGGTTTTATTTATAACCGGTCTAAATAAATTTTTTAAAACCGGTTTTTTTAGGAACCGGTCTAAGAAGTTCAATATAATTACAAAATTGCCACCGCGCAAATTTTAAAGACCTTATCCGCCAAAACCGGTCTAAATATAGCGGTCTAAAAAGGGTTTTTTCCAGTAGTGTTTGCTAAGATTACTGATTCAAAATTGAACTGGACAAACTATAGTAATTGGAACAAAACTGTTAGGGTTTACCTTTTGGGTATTGAGAATGAGGCCCATTTAACTCAGGATCCCCCTTCTGGTGATAATGAGAAAAGTTTGGCTTGGTCTAGAGCAAATGCTCGGCTCTTTTTCTAAATTTGAAACTCTAAAGAACCATGAATTCTATCATCTGTCAGTCACTACAATACTGTGAAAGAAATTATAAGTTATCTTGAGTTTATGTTCTTTGGTCAAGGGAATTTTACTCGTATTCACGAAGTGTATAGGGTTTCTATCGCTCTCAGCAGCAAGGTCGTCTATTGAAGGATTTCTTCTTGGACTTTAAGAGGTTGTACGAAGAGATGAAGATACTTATGTCTCCATAAGAAGATCTTCAGACCCGTATTAAGAATTTGGAATTTTAGGCTATCATCAGTTTCCTTGAAGCTCTTGATCCATCTTATGACACCATCTGATCTCAGATTCTGTCTAGTCAGGAGCTTCCATCTCTTGAAGATGTGTTCTCACGGGTTCTTTGTGCTGATAGTATAGTTCGTTCATTTGTTAATCCGAATGTAAGTGCTTTTACTGGGCATGGCCCTTTTGCAAATAAGAATTATGGGTCCAAACAGGGAACTTCTGGCAATATTATTTGCAATTATTGCAAGGAACCTGGTCACATCAAGAAAAATTGTTATAAATTGTAGAATAAATAGCAACGTGATCAACAACGTGGTTTTGCTCATATTGCCCAGACACTTGATCAGCCTAATTTTGTTCCGTCATCTGTAGGGGTTCTAGCTACAGGTATTGTGTCCTCTAGTCTTGCTAGTACTTCCACGAAGTGGGTTATTGATTCTGGTGCCATCGACCATATGACAGGTAACCATAATTTATTTTCATCATATGCCTTCTATGCCAACCCATCTTCCAAATTCATCGCTAATGGGTCCCCAATCCGTGTACTTAGATCCGGTACTGTTAAACCGACTACATCCATTTTGCTATCTTCTGTTCTTAATATTCTCGATCTCACATTTAATCTTTTGTCTCCAAGTAAACTAACTTGTCATTTGAACTGCTTTATCTCACTATTCCCTTACTATTGTTTAATTTAGGATCTTTCAACGAAGTAAATTATTGGTAGAGGCTATGAATCTGGTGGGCATTACATCCTTGATGATTAAGTGTCGCATTCCGTTGCTTGTTTTGGTAGGTCATCTCCCTTTGAAGTCCATTACGTCTCGGTCATGTATCGCTTTCATCCCTTAAAAGGTTGTATCCTCAGTTTTCATCTATATCTACTTTAGATTGTAAATCATGTCAGTTTGTTAAACACCATTGTGTTCATTTGGGGTCAATAAACGGGTTGTGTCCTCCTTTGAGTTAGTTCATTATAATGTTTGGGGTCTTTGTTCAGTTTTGTCTCAGACTAGTTATCGATATTTTGTAACCTTTGTTGATGATTTTTCTTGAATCACTTGGCTTTACTTGATGAAACACCGTTCTGAATTGTTTACTCATTTTCATAATTTCTATGCTGAAATTCAAACATAGTTTAATACTCCTGTGAAAATCCTTTGAAGTGATAATGCGAAAGAATATTTTTCCGCCCCATTCATCGATTATATGTATAGTCATGGCATTCTTCACCAATTCTCCTATGTTGATACACCTGCTCAAAATGGTGTTGCTGAAAGAAAGAACCGACATCTCTTAGAAACAGCATGAGCTCTCATGTTTCACTCCTGTGTCCCTAAATCCTTTTGGGCTGATGTCGCATCTACTGCCTGTTTCCTCATCAATCGCATGCCTTCAGTTGTCCTTAGTAGTGATGTTCCATATTCCGTTTTATTTCCCATCATTAAGCTGTTTCCTATTGATCTAAATTTTTTTTGCTGTATCTGCTTTGTTCGGGATGTCCATCAAAGTGTCAGTAAACTCGATCCCAAGTCCTTAAGGTGTGTCTTTCTTGGTTATTCTCGAGTTTAGAAAGGTTATCGGTGTTACTCTCCTAATCTCTGTCATTATCTTGTGTCCACTGATGTGACCTTTCATGAGTCTTCTCCTTTCTTCCAGTCTTCAGTATTATCTGAGTCTTCCTCTGTCACTGATGAGCCTAATGATGTCCTGGTTTATCGTGTCCCTATCTTACCAGTATAGGCTACTATTCCAAAACCTGATATCATCAATTATACTAATGTTGCCAATGTGTTGCCTTCGCTAATGACTGGTTTGTTGACAGATTCCGTTCATGACTCCTTGGTTCCTGGTCTTGATTACCCAGACCCTGCCATTCTTGTCTTTGTGCCAATTGTACCGATTCTGTTGTTGATCCATCTGATGACCTGCCTATTGCCCTCTACTCCCTATTACCCTCTACAAAGGTACCCATCCTTATCGTCCTCCTAAAAGATATGCCAATTGTATTTATCCTATCTCCTCCTTTATGTCCTACTAGCATTTATCCCCTGTTTCCTCTTCACTTATGGTCTCCTTGAGTCCATCTCCACCCTTACCACCTTTAACCAAGCCTTGATTCATCCTGGTTGGCATACAGCGATGGAACTGATGGCCCTTGAAAAGGCTAGTACCTGGTCTCTTGTTGATTTACCTTATGGGAAGAAGGCCATTGGATGTAAATGGGTATTTGTTGTTAAGACTAAGGCTGATGGTTCTTTAAAATGATTGAAAGATCGGCTTGTTGCCTAAGGGTATGCTCAAACTTATGGAATTGATTATTTTGAGACTTTCTCCCCTGTGACTAAGCTCACTTCAGTTTGTCTTCTTGTTTCTCTAGCTGCCACCTATCATTGGGAGTTGCATCTGTTAGATGTTAAGAATGCCTTCTTGAATAGTGACCTCCATGAGGAAGTTTATATGGAGCAACCACCTGGGTTCGTTGCTCAAAGGGAGCATAGGAAAGTGTGCTACCTCCGAAAGTCATTGAATGGTTTGAAGCAAAGTTCCTGTGCTTGGTTTGATAGATTTTGTGGTGTGGTCAAGAAGTTTGGGTTAAGTCAAAGTAAGTTTGATTACTCTGTGTTCTACCAGCAATCCGATGCGATGATATTGTGATTACTGGGAGTAACATCTCTAAAATCTCAAAACTTAAAGTCTTCCTTAACTCCCACTTCCAGATAAAAGAATTGGGACCATTAAAATACTTCCTTGGTATTGAAGTTTTGAGAAGTATGAAGGGCATCCTTTTGACTCAAAGGAAGTATATTCTTGATCTCTTAAAGGAGACTGGAAAGCTTGAAGCTACACCAAGCAACATTCCCATGATTCCAAATCCGTTCCTAGATCTTAATGATAGCATGTTTGATAAGCTTCTAGAAAACTTGAAGAAGAAGATTGATCCAGACAAACTGAAGCCATTTACATTTCCTAAAAGATATAGGAGATTTATCAGGAAGCTAAATTATCTGACAGTAACTCATCCTGATATAACCTTCTCAGTTAGTGTACTCAACCAATTCATGGCATCTCCAATAGTGGCACAATGGGAAGCCTTAGAGCATATCCTATATTATTTAAAAGGTTCTCTAGGTCGTGGAATTTTTTATACAGATTATGGGTACAGTAAAGTTGAGTCCTTTTGTGATGTGGATCATACAGGCTCAAAGGCCACAAGACGATCCACTGCGGGTTACTATGTATTTATTGGTGGAAACCTAATATCTTGGAGAAGTATGAAGCAAGGTGTTGTGTCAAAATCCAGTGTAGAAGCAGAAAATAGAGCCATGCCTGAATTAGTACAGGAAATTGTGTGGGTCTTTCGGCTCATGAAGGAGATTGACATTATCACGACATTGCCTGCAAAGCTATGGTGTGATAATAAGGCGGCATTACACAGCATCGAATTGTGTGTTCCATGAATGTACAAAACATATTGAAATCGACTGTCATTTTATTCTTGATAAGATCAAAGAGAATGTTGTATCTATAGGGCACATGCCATCGAATGACCAACTGGCAGACCTTCTGACGAAATCCTTAAATGGGACAATGGTTGAGTATCTTTGTAACAAGTTGGACATAATTAATATATATGCTCCAACTTGAGGGAGAGTGTTAGTGTTAAATAATGTAATTAATAAGTAGTTGGTGGTAGATAATAGTTGGTAGATAGTAGATGGTGGTAGATAGTAGTTAGTAGACAGTAGTTGGTGGATTGTAGTTGAAGGCATTTAATAAGCTCCCTCTATAAATACTCATGTAAGCTTTGTAAATGAAATCATCAGAAAATTTTTTACTTAAATACTTTGTCAATGTCGTCCCTTGTTTTGCGGGCAAAGAGAATTCGAGTTTCACAAAAAGTCCAACGTCTTTGGTAGCTCTAGTTTTTTATGTAATTTGTTTGATCTCCGTGGTACATGATAAACTTGTGAATGGAAAATCAGATGCACTGAGCATAATCTCGTACGATTCATTTGCGTTGATGTCATTGTCCAATTCAAGGAAGTTCAAGCTTGGATTTGAACCTGGCCTCTCAAGTTTTTTCCTGTCATTGTTTGTAACGCAACTTTTCAAAATCAACTGGAACCTCTTATCTATTGCATTAGTCGTCTGTTCCCTTATCGTTATTCTTCGCCACTACTCCTCAAAATCCAGATAAGTTCAGTATGGTTCCATCAGTCTATATCGTCTTGGTCCTCCTCCAAATACAGCTGTGATAGAAAATGGCGATATGGAGGCCTTGTTGGTTTTGGTGTAACATATTCAAGCAATGTGAATTCAGCATTTGTTGTTTCTTGAACTAACATGTATTTTATGGTTGTGAATTTGTTTATTTTTCATTTTATTTTTTTTTTTGTAGAGCCAATATTCCCTTGGTATGAGAGAAGTTTAAGGCCGGCAAAGTCTATTATCTACCAACAATGAGCAAAATAGCCAAGAGGAGTCTTATGAAGTTGTGAGTGACCAATACAAAATATGAATATATACTATCTTGGGTGCTTAACATAAGACCTGTAACATCCTTATTTTTTATTTTTTTCCAAGAACATCCTCATTTTTTATTAGCAAGTTAGTTGTAGTTTGGATTTTATTTAGTCAAAGAGTATAACATAAATTAATAAGCAAAGAGAAGCATCAAGTTCTCAAAACCTATTCTAAAAATAATATACAAATGAAATATCTCATTTAAAAATAATTATTTTAAAAACATAGGTATGTGTGTAAACTTATCTTATCATTAAAATAAGTAGTCTAAAAGAAAAATGTTGTTTGAATATTACCACTATTATTTATTTATTTATTCTAAAAAACATTTATTGGAGCAAACCCTAAGCCTAATACCTTTTCTATAAATACCCTATCATATTGAAGACATCCTTAGGCGCCGCAGCTTTCAAACACTCCTCAGGTTCTCCTTTCCTCATCATACTCTTCCTGCTCATTCTCCCATGTCTGTAATTAACTGATATTGTCTTTTCACCTAATCACATTCTTGTTTTCTATTCTTCCATTCATCTACGCTTATAAACTATTTATTTTATTTACCATCACAAGGCTACTGTAGGTAGATTACTGTAGATCTGAAATTGAATGATGCTTCTTGACCCACACATTATCCTATTTTACTGTGCATCTCAAGCTTTTCCTTCCATGCAATTTTTCTGACCTGACATTCTCTTCTTCATCAATTTTCTTATCGAGTGTGTGGACAGATTTACATGCATATTTTTTTTAAAAAAATTCCGCTCCCCTTGATTTCCGTGTGTGTAGGGAGATTTAAAATTCATTGTTTCTTGTTCCTTCTCCTACATTCCCAACAATGAATTTTCTTAGACTTTACATATATATATATATATAAACCCATTCCATGCTTTTATCATTTCTCTCTCCTTCACATTACTAGATGTGCCTCGTTCTTGCAACTTTCACACAAAAAAAAAAACATAATAACAATAATAGCTTGTTCTGTCCATTATTGTGTGTATGAATCAGACCCACATATATTAAAATTCACTTTCCCTCTTTCATTTTTATTTTTCCCTTCTCTCTTTTGTGTTTAACCTTTCTTTTTCACCATATACCCATACATCACGTGTCAATTCATACCTTTTTTTTTTGTTTTTTTATGTGAATAACTCATTTTCAAGATCCCACCCTTATTTCCACCGTTCTGTGCTTTATATGGGTATATAAACATATATATATATATATATATGTATACTATTTCTATTATCTCTTATCTTTTCTTGAGTATGTGAACACATACATATGACTGATAAATTTAAATCTTTAGCCTTTGTTAAACAATTTTATAATTCTAAATAATACTAGTCCAGGATAAAAACAGTTTAATTCCTGGAAGCTAATGTGTGTATTAAATACTAGTTTTGTATGGTAGTTTTAAGTATTTAGAGTATCTTTAAAGCAACTCAAGAGTAGTTTGGAGAAATATATTAATAGATGTTCATGTTTGTAACTTTGTAGACTCTCATTGAGAGCTTTGGAGTAGCTCTTTGTGTGATTACCTTTGAGCTAGAGAGTAGCAGGTAACTCGGAATATTCTTCCATACCCTACTACAAAAAATGCTTTTAATGACCTTTTTTTAGACCTTTTAACATCTGAAAACAGGGGGCATCTATTTAAGCGACGTAGTAAAAATTGGCAATAACGTCCATGAAACAAAGGACGTCTAAAGTCTGGACTTTAGACATCCCCATTCAAAAAGGGACGTCCAAAGTGTGAAGGACACACTTTAGACGTGCCCAGTTTGAAATAGGGATGTCTAAAGGCTGGCCTTTAGACGTCCCCATTTCAAACTGGGGACGTCTAAAGTACGTTAAAAGTTTTTTGTAATTTTTTTAAAATGGTCATTTATATATTATTCACTGTCCAGTAAATTAAAACTACAGAAATAGGATTGAAGAAATATTTCATAAACCACAATATCCCTTACATGATAAGGAAACATCAGCAGTTCACAACTATCTAATAAAAATGTTAACTCCAACAATCTAATATTAGGTACAACAACTCTTACTACTACCTAATTCTATGTACAATATATGACCACCACAAAATGTGTCAGAAAGCTGTGTCACTATAACTACTAATTAATTAACATTATAAATAAAAACTATACTATTCTATACGTTGAAGAAGATGTCCAGCCAAAAGGTCTTTGATCAAATTAATGTCTTCATATAAGTAGGCTTCTTTATTGTCAAAAATTTGCAAATTAGAAAATAAGCTTAGATGAAATAATGAATCAAGTGAATGAATTAATTTGCAATTCAATTACAACACAAAAATATTATCATTTGAGAATGAAGAAGTGATTACTTGTTCAAAATTGTTTGTAATTCCTCTCTGAATGATGTTATATATATAAAGTAAGACATAGTATCCACATTCAGTGCCGCTAGGTTGTCGAAGGCACTATAAATCAAAAGCAAATGGTTAAAAATCAATAAATTTATATCTAACATGACCGTCAATCAAAAAAACTTGATTTGAAACTACTTACCTTTGGATAAAACCATTTCGGGTCTCTAACAACTTTACGATCGCGTGGCCTGCCAAGGAGTCTATATGTCTGGGTTGCATTATCATTAAAATAAAAATCAACAGAAATTAGAACAATTCATTTAAGTCAAGAATCAAGAATCAATGAAATACAAAAAAAAATAACTTACGTGTTGAAGATGGATTTTGTTTCTTTATCTGGCCTTTTATGCAAGGAATCAAACCAGTAAACTATGTTGAGCTGAGGATAGAGAACACACAAACTTTAATGGTAACTATAATAACATATACAGATTAAAATGAATTTAGATGGCAAGGCAATTATTTATTAAACATCTTAAATAGACAAAATTAAAATACGTACCTTTGAACAATCGGTGCTAGATAACAACGATATTTAGTTTGTCCCCTTGTGTAGCCCACATAGTGAGTCCTTGCTTCCAATGTATTCTTATCCCTTGTCGTATTTGCAAGACATAAGAATCCATATAAATCATGCCTTTGCATGTCAATGCATATACGACAGAAGGAGCTATAGTAGAATTAAAATGATGAATGTATTAGTGAATGTATGAAACCAAAAAACCACTGCATTAAATGAAGGAAAAAATGGGAAATAAAAAACTTATAGGATTGTAAATTTAACCCATCCTACATCTATCTCTTCCAACTTAATAAACTCTTTGAGGTATTTCCTATCGATTGTAAAGGGATACTCTAATGTCAGGCCTCTAATCACTGAAGGCGTACGCAAGTTAATCTGGCAAATGCCTTTATAGATCTGATGCAATCGTGCTAAAAAGGGTCATTTTCCTGCTTCTTACTCATCCTTTCATAACATATATAAAACAAACATATTGTTAGTAGGATGCCAACATATCTCACATAAAAGTGAGGTAGTTCCTACTATTGGAGGTGTTGCAGCTGAGCCAATAAGATTTAGAGGCAAAAGGATTAAAGATCATATCGCCTGACCTATCGTGGCAACCTCGTCTGAGGAATAGGGATGACTGCACCTTCTTTGCCCTCTCGAACACATGTCACAGTCACCCTACGTAAATGCTATGGAATTTATTGATGATGGTGGGTGGTAGCTTGCGTGTGAATGAGAGCATCTGCAACTACACATAGCAGTGGGGCATCCAAATAGACACTACTACAAAAAGGGATTTTAACATCCCTATTTTGGTGACTTTAACGTCCAAAAACTGGGGGACGTCTATGTAGGGGGAGTAGTATGTTTTAAGAAAAGACGTCCCAAAAAAGTTGGGACACCTAAAGTGAGACTTTAGACGTCCCAAATTGAGATGTCCTAAATCTCAATTTGGGACGTCTAAAGTCCTCCACCGGGGGACTTTAGACATCCCAATTTTTAATTTGGGACATTAAAAGGTTTTATTTGTTTTAAATGATTATTTATATTCTTCATTACCCAGCAAATTAAAATTACAGAAACAGAATTGAAGATGGATTCATAAACCACAAAATGTCCCTTACGAAATGGTAAGGACATCTAGCACTGCAATCTTTTTACTATATATATATATATATGTATAATAACAACAACTCATACAACCTAATATCATATATGTATAACAACAACTAGAAAGTGTCAAAATATTTGTCACCACACAACTACAAACTAATTGTTGTTCATTTCATCAAAATAAATATACATATGTATTTTCCTCGATTTCCAAGCTCTAAACGTATAAAACAAAAACATTATTAGTATTGCATAACTACTAACAACTAGTTTATGATTCTGGCAAAAAAAACAATCAAGGGAAAAACACTCTGATAACTAGAATCATGTAAATAAATTAAAAGCATTATAATAATTTCACATTGCAAGTTTAACTTAATTCTTCATGTAAATTTATATTTAAAAAAACACAAACCTGATGAAAGCAGGGGAGAGGACAGCCAACGGTGTCTATGTGCTTCTAAGGTGGAGAGAAGACATTGTAGAAGTTGTGTATGCACAGTGGAGAGGAGAGATACACCGGAGGCTGAAAGCAACGAAGAGAGTGGGAGGTCTACACCGGAGGGTGGAGGGGGAAAAAAAGGTGGAGGAGGTGTACGCTGGAGGGTGAGAGCAAAGAAGGTATTATGAGAATGGAAGGAGGTGGAGGAAAAGGGAATGAAGAAAAGGAAGAGAGGAAGAAGATTGAGGAAGACGAAGTCATGGGAATGAAAGAAAAAAGGAAATGCAGAAAAAAGGGAAGAGAAGTCATGGGGATGAGAAAGATGGAAAAAGAGGGATGAGTTTCTGACATGGGAATGAAGAAAAGGGAAGAAAAGTCTCACGCATGTCAGAATTTCTGACATGACTTTAGGTGTCCCAAATCCCATTTGGGACGTCTAAAACTTTAGACGTCCCAAATGGGATTTGGGACGCCTAAAGTCTTACTTTAGGAGTCTCAAATTTTTTGGGACTCCTAAGGTGTGACTTTAGGCATCCCAAATCCCATTTGGGAGGTCTAAAGTCTCTACTTTAGACGTCCCAAATGGGATTTGGGATGCCTAAAGTCTTACTTTAGGAGTCCCAAATTTTTTGGGACTCCTAAGGTGTGACTTTAGGCGTCCCAAATCCCATTTGGGACGCCTAAAGTAAGTTAAATTTTTTTAATTTATTTTTTTGGCACCAGTGGAAATCTTTAGACGTCCCAAATAAAATTTGGGACGTCTAAACTCTACTTTAGGCATCCCAAATTCAAATTTGGGACGTCTAAGGGTTTTCCTATGTACACATAATTATGAAAATGCCACCGCCTTCCTTTTTAACCACCAAATTTTAAAATTAGGACATCTATTGGGGTGGTTATATCATAATTCTGTAGCAGTAAGAGGATAGAAGGTTCTCCCGATGCTGGAGTGGGAGAAGGGTCGCCAAGTGGTACCTCCAGTGGGTTGTAACTTCCTTTGGTGATGTGGAAGGCCGAGGATTCTTGGGTTTTATGCTCGAAACTTGCCATCTGCGATTCAAACATCTTTGTCATTTCAGCTCATAGCTCCAGCAACAACTCAAGATGTAGCTTTAGCAACAACTCTTATCGGAGCTTGTCGTGAAGTTTAGCCTAGAGCTCTTGTTCGACTTCCCAATGAATCTTAGCCACAAAGTCCCTACTGGGTTCAGTTTGTGATGAATAATAATGTGAGGCTCGTCCAAAATACTTCACGACATGAACTCCCCTTGGCTCCCCTCGAACATGATCGGGGTGATCTGGCTTCCCAATCGCCGTTGACAAGATGTCCATCCATCCACTTGGAGTGAACGAATCTTGGCTACCATGATCTTCCAGTTCATCCTGCAGCATAAAATTTATCGTAAATAAAAATTAAGCAGTTCCAGTATGAAAAAATTTATGTAGTTATGCTCTAACTACTTACAATCCTCGCAGTAACCTCAATAACAATCGGATTTATAAACTTCTCACCCTTAATCCTCCCTGCTTTCCATTTTTTGTGACGTGGATGAGGAGCCAGGGCCTGGACAACAATGCTAGGATCTAGTTTGGCTGCTTCCTTTATTTTCTTCTGTTTATGCTTCCGATAACCACCATGAGACATGCAATGCTGATACTTATTTGCTGCTTGCCTCTGTGCATTTGCTGCACTTACTTCCTGTGAGAGGAAAACAATGAAAACTGAATCAATGATGTCAAGTATATTCAAATAAAGAACTATGATAAAAGAAACTTTACCAAAAATTTAGGATCTTCCCGTGATGCCACAAACAACCTTCAGTCCTCTGGAGACAAATATGAATAATGTCGACATGGATCCTGACCCCTTAGTTCCCCTCGAATGTAATTTGTTGTAAGCTTGTTCTTGAAACCTTTCCATCGTAGATGAACCTCCCTCATCCAGTGCTTGTACATCTCAGTAGTGTCAGGGACATCATAAGTTTGCTGCAAGATAAAAACATAAGATAATTATAATTCAAGCAATAAGAATAAAGCTATAAATACATATGTATCAAAACTTATATACTAAAAGTTGTTGCCAAATCATGTTTTTCATTTTTGGGGGAACCAACTTCCAATTATCATAGACAAATCCAAAATTTTTGATCTATTGCCACAATATTATTGCTAACTGGCTTAATTTAAATAAAGCAACTTTGAACTTGTTGTAAGTAATCTCCTAATTTCTTCTATAACTCCATAAAAGGAAATGGATGTTAATATGGGGTTTTTGTCTTTCGAACTTGAAAAGTGCATGGCTTCAGCTTCTACCATCACCCCACTATTTTGCATGATACTTTTTTCATCTTAGTCTTTTGTATAGAAAGAATACCCGTTTATATCATAACCGGTCCAAGTAATGATCTGAAACGAAGACCCCCAAGCTAGCCACTTGATTGTCTCAGACACAACGGTCTCATGTGAAACCTTTTCCTTAAACCACTCTATGAATGTCTTGTTTGCTCAATAGTAATTTTCATATCATTCTTCCTTGGATTCATGTTCTTCAAACTCTTTCTGTGTTTATCTATGTACGATTGAACTTCTTCCATGTTATTCAGGATATACAAGTGTGCTTGTAACACCTCTTCACAAGGCATATTCTTCACTTTCAATCCTTGTGTCCCTTGCTTCTCCCCTCTTCATGCCAAGATTGTTCCTTCTTCCCCGATAGATAATCTTTACGAAAGTCCATAGCCTCTTCAACTACATATCTTTCAACTATTGAGGCTTTTAGTCGATAAGGATTTTTAGAATACCCTTTTAAGATCTTCTTGTATCACTCAAAAGGGTACATCTTCCTCAGGTAAACTAGACCACAGAGCCTTATCTCCCTAACCAAATGAACTATCAAATGCACCATTATATCAAAAAATGAAGGAAGAAAATGCATCTCTAATTGGGACAAAATAATATAACTCTCATCTTCCAGTTCATCCAACTTTCCAGTGTCAACGACTTTGTTATATATAGCATTAAAGAAAACACACAATCTTGTTACAGTGGTTCACACTTCATCTTTCATAATGCCTCTAATAGCTACTGGTAATTGCTGTTGTATCAATACATGATAATCATGGGACTTCAATCCGACTAACTTCAAATCGTCCATTGACACACACTTTCTCATATTCAAAGAATACCCTTGTGGAACCTTAATTTCATGCAAACACCCATACAAACTTCTTTTCTCCTCTTTCGATAGTGTATGCGCTGTTGGCTCCATGTATGCCCTCCTACCATCTTCTCTTAGTTGTGGATGTAACCGTTCTCTTATTCCCATATCAACAAGGTCTAGTCTCGTACTAATCCCATCCTTAGTCTTCCCTGGTATGTGTAAAAGCGTACTGACAAGCTATCACAAACGTTTTTCTCCACATGCATCAAATCAATACTATGTCTTACGTCAAGACTATACCAATATGGAAGATCAAAGAAAATTGATCTTTTGTTTTATATGTTCTTCTCACCTGTAGTCTTCTAATTCTGATCAAGAAGACATTGATATGTTCTACCCGACTGTAAACTTCCTCTCCGGTTAATGCCTTTGGAGCCATCCCATGCTCCGACAAGCTATTAAAATGCTTTCTTAACCTATGATACGGGTGGAACCTATGAAGGAATCTCTTGTGACCAAGGTAGACCGTTTTTCTTTCATGCTTAAGTTGATGGAAGTAAGTGTCTGCTTCACAGATCGGACATGCTTTATTCCCTTTCACACTATACCCTGACAAGTTTTTGTATGTAGGGAAGTGATTTATTGTGGTGAAAATAATTACACATAGCTTGAAGGACTCCTTCTTATATGTATTAAACACATTTATGCCTTCTTCCCACTATTTTTTCAAGTCCTCAATCAAAGGCCCCAAGTAGACACAGATATCGTTCCCTGATTGTTTTGGCCCAGAAATAATCATAGAAAGCAACACATACTTGTGTTTCGTACAAAGCCAGGGAGGCAAGTTGTATATTACAAGGAGTACTGGCCATACACTATATGTGCTATTAAGAGTTCCATACGGATTGATACCATCTGTAGAAAGCCCAAGCCAAAGGTTTCTCGGCTCGCTGCCAAATTTAGGGAACATTTCATCTATTTTCTTCCATTATGGAGAGTCAGTCGGGCGCCGAAGATATTTTTTGTCAGATATTCTCTTAGCCGACTGCCATCTCAACTTCTTCACTTTTGTTACAGTCCCAAACAAACACTTAAAATGTGGTATTATTGGAATATACCACAAAAACTTTCAAGGTTGCCTTTTAGTTGTCCCATTGCCACAACCACCATCTTCTCCACTTTGTATCATGTAGTTTTACACTTTGCGCACTCACTCAAACCTTCATAATCTTTTCTGTATAGAACACAGTCATTAGGGCAAGTGTGTATCTTTTTATACTCTACAACCATCATAGATAGGATTTTCTTGGCCTCATACATACAATTTAGAAGTACATTATCATCTGGAAACATATCACACAACAATTCAAGCAGCAATGTGAAACTTCTATCGGTCCACCCACAAGTTGCTTTTAAGTTAACAAAATGCAATGTTTCTATCAGCTATGTGTACTTACTCCAAGGGTACAATGGTGTCTGAGCATCACTCGGCAAGCTGTCATATTCATGCGACTGCGTAAAAGATTCTACCTCAAAATCGTGAATCATTTTCTCCACTCTATCTTCATCTATGACATGCACAACTTCCTTCTTGTGCGATGGACAATCAGTTACTTCCTCACCATGCCATATCCACCTTGTGTATCGAAGATTTATTCCATTATAAAGTAGGTGATCCCTTATAACTTTAACATCCTGTCTTGTCTCATTTAAACAATTGACACAAGGACAAAAATACATCCCATTTTTGGCTGGAGCGTTCCTTCTAGCAAATTCAATAAACTCTTCAACCCTATTCTCATATTCTTCACTAGTTCTCAAAGCATTCATCCAACTATGATCCATTTTATTACCACCTAAGCCATTCCCAATAACACTCAAGTTTAGAACAATTGTCAACAATGGGATTGCCTTTCACTATTTTCTTTTACAAAATTTTGGCAGTATTTTCCCTTAAAAGTAAGATATTCCAAAATCAAAATAACAAACCATTTCAGCTGAATTTAAATAAAACTAAACTAATTAAGGAAATTCACATTTAGGACAATGTCAGCACGTCAAATCCAACAATTTCACTAAACCAATAAACTTTGAAGTCAAATTAAATACATGCTTTTCATTTGAAACTAAAAAGAAAAAAAAATGAAACAATAATAATTAAACAAATAACAACTTCAATTTCTAATTATGTTTATGTCTTCTAAAAAATTGCTATAGCCTATAGACATGATACAACATTTATGCTAGAATTTAACTTTTACTTCAAATATTGAGTAGGCTCACATATATACAAGCTTATAATTATTCACATATAACCATATCATCACTTATCTTCTCATATTTATAACTTTATAGGTAAAAAAATATTTCTTTGCCATAAAGGGTAGTGTAAAAGGTGGCTTTGGAGTCTCTGAATTGGGAGAGGCATAGAGCAGGCAAGAGCAACACACAAACAAGGACCACTGAGCATTTAGAGTGAAGCCTCATTGCTAAATCAATGGCAAATTCAGAAGAGAGAAAATATTGAAACCATGAACTTTATATGTAAAATATTGGGTTTTGTGGTTTGGCATGCCAAAGGGACGTGGGTGGTATTTATAGGTTCTAATGGAGGCCTTATGCATGTAAGAAACCCAATGCCACCAATAAATAACTTAATGTACTTAATTGATCCAGAACTAAAACAAGAGTACTATATTTTATTTCAACATGGATTGATTGAAATTTAACTAGAAAAATTTTGTAGTTCCAATGACTGAATAATTGACTTTCAAATATAACTTACTGGCCTAACAGATTCTTACAACTCTACTTGTTAAGATCATGGGAATATATTTGTCAAGATTAAGTGTAGACTACTCTTTAACAAGTTGCAAATCTAAACACATAACAAAGAAATAATTTTTTCACATTGCAAAGTTATAAATATGAGAACATAAGTAAATTTTATTTTTTATGAATTCTAAGAGGCATCAATAACAACACATACTATCATTTATCCACAACACAATTTTAAGCAACAATTATATAGATCAATTAATTTCATTAAATTAATTATTATGATGTGTGCAGCACACACACGAGTATGGTTGTGAGAGATAGATAATCCAATCAATTTCATAAAAAAATTATTATAATGCACACACATACATGAGTAGTTGGTGTGAGAGATAGAGAATAAAAATGATTAAGGATTGGTAGAAAGCTAATCTGTAGCCAATGGTTTAGAGGAAGACAACCCACTATGGTGAGAGGGAGGATGACGGTGGTGAGAATGAGAGAAAATCCATAGTGTAAGCCCAGCAGCAGCAACGCCGATGAGATAGCAGCAACGTCGATGAGATAGTAGCAATGGTGAAAGAGAGGGTAAGATGGAGGAGCAAGAAGATGTCTGAGAAGGGGGGATCTTGTCCTTCACTGGATAGAAGCCTCAGTCTACCTTTGCCGATTGAGAATACACTTTGCATACATAGTAACAAGAAGCAATTTTGACTCAAGATGAATAGGCTTTTTGGAGAAAGAAGAAAACAAAGACGGAGAAAAGAGAAAGGAGAGGGAGAAGGAGACCACGAAAATGGAGATTGAAAGGAGTTGGTGAGGGAGCTTTAGGTGTCCCCAGTCAAAATTAGGGACACCTAATGCCATGTTTAGACGTCCCCAGTTTGACTGGGGACATCTAAACATCACTTTAGGTGTCCCTAGTCTTGACTGGGGACATCTGAAACAACTTTAGGCATCCCCAGCTAAGTTCTGATAGGAGAGGACATGCACTGGTTATGTCATCTGTGATCAGTGCATGTGCAAACCCGTGGCACTGCTGGGGACGTCTAAAGTCTTTTTAATTTTTTTAGCCATCCTTTCTAATAAATCACAATCAATATTAAGATGTATACCTACAGGATGGACTCCTTCAATTGGATTGTCCACTGGTTCATATCTTATTGTCTCAAAGTACTTTGGCTTTTCAAAGTATCTATCTCCGAACCCTCTTTTCATTTGGATTCTCTCTTGATACCATTGATCTGGTATTTCTGTTCCTGGATTGGTCAGTTACCAAATTCATTTCTTCAAACACTATTTTGGTGTCTGAATCTTCTTCTTCTTTAATAGGCTTTCTGACTTGTCAGATATCCGAGGCCTGACCAGTCTCTATAGCCGAGGCCTGACCAGTCTCTATAGCCTTTTTTCTTCCATATTAACCCTCTCAAAGTGAGTTAATATTTCTTCTGTCTGCTAGGCCTATATATTAATATATAAAAGCTAGGACACCTTAAGTGATATATGGCGTCCTCAGTCAAACTGGAGATGCCTTAAGTAAGCTTTAGGCGTCCCCAGTCTAAACCCATGTCCCTATATGGGTTTAGGTGTCCCCAGTTTCTTAAGTAAGCTTTAGACGTCCCCAGTTAGACTGGGGACGCCTAAACCGATGTCCAAATAGGTTTAAATGTCCCCAGTCAAAATAGGGATGTCTAAAGCTATCCAATTCTCATTTTTAATTATCAAAATGCCACCAGCTTTATTTTTCACGTCCCTTTTTGAAAAATAGACGTCCTTTAGGGTAGTAATATGTATATTCTGTTGTAGTGATATACTTGTGAATTGCGTATGATTGTGAATGACTATTTTTTTATTAAAAGAAATGGACTGAATTATATGTATATGTGTACATGTATTGTAATTTCTCAAATAAGTAATGTTATAAGTAAATTTCTCTATAACTAATTTTATTCACATAATTAATAGTTTAATTATAATTAATGTATTGTTATATTATTATTTCCTTTTTAGCATGTTTGAATATGTGATAATATTTAATATGAATGGAAGCATGATTTATTGTACTTTTTTATGATATTATATTTATTGATAATTAAATATAACTATCATGGTGGTTGCATTTATGATGGGTTGGAGTAAGGAGGAATTTGTATGTTGAGATCTTTTACCACATGGTATGCCATCACTCGGTGCACAGTAGATGACACTTGTCAGGGGCCCTTCTTCCATCTTTTCCTTTGGCCAGGATTGTATTGGAGCTGTAGGACATGTGATATCTCTTTAGTTATATGCTTTAAAGGAGGGGAGCCATAGTCCAGACTTAAGCTCTATACCTTTAGCCGGGTGTATCTTAAGAACTGGTGACCTTGAGACAATCCACTCAAATGGATGGTTTCTGTTGGATTATGTGTTAGCCTATGGCTCTAGTTAGCAGTATAAGGGTGGACGATGATATAAGGGAGGTTGCACTTTACATATTGCATAATCGTATATTATATGTTGTGATAAAAATATTGATTGACATAATGATAAATTAAATTTGTAATTGATTTGTATGAGAATTATCGTACATGCAAATATGTACATAATCAGTTCCTTCTTTTTATCGTATGTGGTTTGCTTGTGTACGGTAGAAACTTTCAGTAGTTACTGAGATGTGGAATCTCATCCCTATATATTAACAATTTTCAAGTGATTGTTGTAGTAGAGAGCAAGGGATGCTCTTAGGGCTCATGTTATGCCTTTTTTATTTTCCACGGCCTTAAGACTTCCGCATGTCATTTTGTTTTGTTGAAATATTTTGAGGATTTGATTTAACGCTGTGATCTCGGCTTTATTTGAACTGATTTTGTATTTTAATAATTTGGATGTTGGACATCCTTGTTGGCGATATTTCAAATACTTTGGTTATGTATTTGGTTTTTTAGTTTGAGGTGTTACATTTTTTGTATCAGAGCTCAAACGTTCCATAGCTATTTTGTTGATTTTCTAAATTTTTTATTTAAAATTTTTAGAGGTCGTGACAAATTAAATACCATAATATGTGTACTTCCTTTGTTTAGATTTAGAATTTGTTTGGTTATTTGTTTCTTATATAGTGTCTTTGTGGTGTTCTTTATAGGAAGGGAGGATAGTGAGTACTCGAAAGACTAATTCAACCCCCGTTCCTCTTTTAAATGGTCCTCCTCCTCAGGATAATAGTGCCATCTTATTAGAGTTATGGGATATAGTCCTTGATGTGAGAGAGAAAGTGAACAGGTATGAAAATGAGCTGGCAGCAAAAAGAGGCCAATGTGGTAATCATGATAAGGAGAAGAGTCTCATTAATGAAGACACTCCCACTAGTCATGATCTAGAGGTGACAATCGTATATGTACTGAATCACGAGGCGGTAGCAGTTCCCATTCTCAGTATCATATCCCATCCATTACTGAGTTTGGAATAAATTCAAGAAGTTTTCTCCTCTAATGTTTGAGGGGAAGCTAGACCCAGCTGAAGCACTAGAGTGGTTGTACTGAATCACGAGGCGGTAGCAGTTCCCATTCTCAGTATCATATCCCATCCATTACTGAGTTTGGAATAAATTCAAGAAGTTTTCTCCTCTAATGTTTGAGGGGAAGCTAGACCCAGCTGAAGCACTAGAGTGGTTGAAGCATTTGGAAAAGATTTTCAAGGTCATTGAGATTAGCTCTTAATAGAAAGTGCAAGTTGCAGAGCAATTAATGCAAAAAGCCTCCTAATAATGGTGGGAATGCACAAAAATTGATGATGATGTGGAGATGACTTAGGAAGAGTTTAGGGAAAAGTTTGAGAAGTATTATTTACACGAAGAATAATTTATTGCTCGCTTTTTGGAGTTGTCTAAGTTTTGCAAGTATTCACAAAACAATTCCAAATGGATGTGTGATCGATTAATGGAGAAAGCTAGGCCGGGCTTTGTCGCCATTCCTTGATGAAATAAAGGATTTCAAAAAAATGAGTGATAAGCTACGCACTATTACTAGAAGTAAGCAAGAAGAAGAAGCTGTGAGAATGAAAGGATTCCAAGCCAGATCTACGCCTCCTATGAGGCCTGTAGGGGGAATCACTAAGAATTATAGCTATAGCTTCAGTGGTGTGAAGAATAGTCAGCCATCAAGGAATAATTCTTGTAGACCTTCAAGGATTCATTTTTGTGGACCTCAGAGGAGTTAGTTTAGTGGGGGAAAGAACTCTTATAGGGGTCCACAGCTTCTATAATTAGCACAGCCAACAATTATAAGTGTGCCAAGTGTGGAAGAGTACACCAGAGAAATTGTTTGATCTGTTACAAGTGTGGAAAGCCAGGCCACATCTTTAGGTTCTGTGAGGAAGGCTCGCAAGGAGCCAATGATGCTAGAGCTGCAGTTTTGCATTATCACACCAGGAGGTAAGTACTTTACCAAATCTGATTAAAGGTATTCTCAAACTCCAAGGCCTTGAATTGAAGCTTTATTTGATTATGGTGCTACACACTCTTTTGTATCTTATGCTTATGTGCCTCAATTAAATTTACATATATGTGAATTGCCTTTTGATATGATTGTTTCACACCGACGGGAGCCTTGGTAAGAACTTCTAGGGCTTGCTTGAATTGTACAATTGAATTATATGGCAGGACCTCAACTATAAATCTTGTTTGTCTACCTATGAAGGGTATTGATATGATAGTGGGAATAGATTGGTTGTCGATAAATGATGCCATCCTTGGTTGTAAGAAGAAGGCCATCTCTTTCCCTGTTGACTCTGTGAGTCCTAGTAGACCACAATTGTTATAAGCAATGCAAGTTGAAAAGTCTATTTGTAAGGGTTGTTCCACATACATGGTGTTTTTCTCCATTCAAGCAGAAGTAGAAGAATGGGTAGAAGACATTGAAGTAGTAAATGAATCCCGAAAGTATTTCCAATGAAGATGATAAGTTTACTCCCGGAGAGAGAAGTAGAGTTCTCTATTGACCTTGCAACGGGGACATGGCTTATCTCTAAAGCTCCTTACCGAATGTCTCTATGAAAACTAGCAGAATTGAAAAAGCATATTGAGGAATTGATGGAAAAGGGTTTCATCAGGCCCAATGTATCTCCTTGGGGATCGCATGTGCTCTTTGTGAAGAAGAAAGATAGGAGTCTGAGGCTATGCATTGACTATCACCAATTGAATAAGGCAACCATAAAGAACAAATATCCTTTACCGAGGATCGATTATCTACTTGACCAGTTGACTGGAGTATCCATATTTCCCAAGATTGATCTGAGATTAGGCTACTACTAGTTAAGGGTCAAAGCTAAAGATATTCCAAAAATTGCATCCAGAACTAAATATGGCCACTATGAATTTCTTGTTATGCCATTTGGGTTAACCAATGCTCCAGCTGTCTTTATAGATTACATGAACAGAATGTTCAGGCCATTTTGAGGTAATTTTGTAGTATTCTTCATTGACGATGTCCTTATATACTTTAAGGATGAGAAAGAGCATAAAGAGCATCTCAGAGTTGTGTTACAGGTGCTGAGAGAACTTAAGCTCTATGCGAAGCTGTCAAAGTGTGAATTTTGGTTAAAGGAGGTAAAATTTCTAGGCCATGTTGTATCATCTAAAAGAGTGTTAGTGGACCCAAGTAACATTGATGCAGTATTGAATTAGGAAAGGCCACAGAGTGTTACTGAGATCAGAAGTTTTCTAGGATTTGCAGGCTATTATAGGAGGTTTATTAAAGGCTTTTCATAGATAGCCATACCCTTAACTAAGTTAACAAGAAAGGACCAACCGTATGTATGGACGAGAAGTGTGAAGCAACTTCTCAGGATTTGAAGACTAAGTTGACTATGGCTCCGGTACTTGTGATTCCAGATCCTACTCAAACTTTTACTATGTATACTGATGCTTCTAAGAAGGGTCTTGCTGTGTGCTAATGCAAAATGGTAGGGTAGTTGCTTATGCTTCCGATAGTTGAGACCACATGAAGAGACCTATCCCACTTAAGACTTAGAGTTAGTAGAAGTAGTATTTGCTTTAAAGATTTCAAGACACCATCTTTATGGTCAAAATTTGAGGTCTTTAGTGACCGTAAGAGTTTAAAGTACCTATTTGACCTAAAAGAGCTTAACATGCAGCAAAGGAGGTAGATGGAGTTCCTCAAGGATTACGACCACGAGTTAAAGTATCATCCAGGAAAGGCAAATGTTGTAGCGGATGCCTTAAGTAGAAAGTCAATCCATGCATCCTAATTGATGGTTAGGGAACATAAATTGCTGGAGGATATACAAAATACATCTATTAACATAATGTCAGGATTGGTTGCTGCCATGGAAGCATTAGCCATAGAAAGTATAATATGGAAAGAAATTAAATTCACTCAGCTTGAGGATGATTATCTGTTGGGTGTCAGAGAAGATATTGAAGAAGGAAGAGAGTCAGAATTTGAGATTTGTGAAAATGGGATATTAAGGTATAAAGGAAGGGTGTGTCTATCTGATGGTGGAGAATTAAGGAAGCTCTTACTTGCGGAAGCTCACAAGAGAAAATTCACTATTCATCCCAGAACAACCAAGGTGTATCATGATCTCAAGCAGAATTGGTGGCGGCAAGGCATGAAGAAGATGTTACTAAGTTTGTTTCTCGATGTTTATCTTGTCAGAAAGTCAAAATTGAGCACCAAAAGCCTTCAGGATTGTTGAAGAATTTGGAGATCCTAGAATGGAAGTGGGACAACATGTCTATGGATTTTATCATGGGACTTCGTCCAACTACTTCTGGATATAATCCCATTTGGGTAATTGTTGATAGATTGACCAAGTCAGTACATTTTCTAGCTATTGTAGTAGATTACTCTCTTGAGAGACTGGCAAAGATCTATATGAAGGAGATTGTCAAATTGCATGGGATACCAAGGAGCATCGTATCAGATTGCGATCCACAGTTTACCTCACAATTTTGGAGGGCATTGTAGGATACTATGGGGACTCGTTTAAGGTTCAACACTGCTTACCACCCCCAAACAGATGGGCAGACTTAGAGGACTATACATACTTTAGAAGACATGTTACGAGCATGCGTAATTGATCTGGAAGGAAGTTGGGATAGTCACCTTTATCTGGTAAAGTTTGTATATAATAGCAGTTATCACTCAAGCACTAAGATGGCACCTTATAAGGCATTATATGGAAAGAAGTGTAGATCTCCTATTTGTTGGACAGAATTGAATGAGCTAAGTTTACTAGGTTCAGATTTGGTGGACGAAACTACTCAGAAGATTAAGGTGATTCAGCAAAAAAATTTCACCGCCCAGAGCATATAGAATTATTATTTAGAATTATAAAATTGTATAACAAAGGCTAAAGATTTAAATTTATCAGTCATATGTATGTGTTCACACACTCAAGAAAAGATAAGAGATAATAGAAACAGTATACATATATATGTTTATATACCCAAATTTATTTATCTAGGTATGTCTTTTAGCTTGTGTGTTGAATTTTGGGGACAAAATCCTTTTTAGGAGGGGAGAATTGTAACATCCTTAGTTTTTATTTGCAAGTTAGTTGTAGTTTAGATTTTATTTAGTCAAAGAGTATAACATAAATTAATAAGCAAAGAGAAGCATCAAGTTTCAAAAACCTGTTCTAAAAATAATATACAAATGAAATATCTCATTAAAAATAATTATTTTAAAAACATGGATATGTGTGTAAACTTATCTTATCATTAAAATAAGTAGTATAAAAGAAAAATGTTGTTTGAATATTACCACTATTATTTATTTTTTTTTCTAAAAAAAATTATTGGAGCCAACCCTAACCCTAATATATTTTCCATATATACCCTATCTCACCATGAACATCCTTAGGCACCGCAGCTTTCAAACACTCCTCAGGTTCTCCTTCCTTCATCATACTCTTCTTGCTCATTCTCCCATGTCTGTAATTGACTGATATTGTCTTTTCTCCCAATCACATTCTTGTTTTCTATTCTTTCATTCATTTACACTAATAAACTATTTCTTTTATTCACTATCACAATGCTATTGTAGGTAGATTACTGTAGATCTGGAATTGAATGATGCTTCTTGACCCACGTATTATCCTATTTTACTATGTATCTCAAGCTTTTCCTTCAATGCAACTTCTCTGACCTGACATTCTCTTCTTCATCAATTTTCTTATGGAGTGTGTGCACAGGTTTACATGCATATTTTTTTTAAAAAAAATTCTGCTCCTCCAGATTTCCGTGTGTGTAGGGAGATTTAAAATTCATTGTTCCTTGTTCCTTCTCCTACATTCCCAACAATGAATTTGCTTAGACTTTACATATATATATATATATATATATAAACCTATTCAATGCTTTTATCATTTCTCTCTCCTTCACATTACCAGATGTGCCTCGTTCTTGCAACTTTCACAAAAAAAGAAGAAGTAATAATAATAACAATAATAGCTTGTTATGTCCATTATTGTGTGTATGAATCAGACCCACATATATTAAAATTCACTTTCCCTCTTTCATTTTTATTTTTCCCTTCTCTCTTTTATGTTTAACCTTTCTTTTCCACCATATACCCATACATCACGTGTCAATTCATACCTTTTTTTTTTGTTTTTTTATGTGAATAACTCATTTTCAAGATCCCACCCTTATTTCCACCGTTTTGTGCTTTGTTTGGGTATATAAACATATATATGTATACTGTTTCTATTATCTCTTATCTTTTCTTGAGTGTGTGAACACATACATATGACTGATAAATTTAAATCTTTAGCCTTTGTTATACAATTTTATAATTCTAAATAATACTACTCCAGGATAAAAACATTAATTCCTGGAAGCTAATGTGTGTATTAAATACTAGTTTTATATGGTTGTTTTAAGTATTTAGAGTTTCTTTAAAACAACTCAAGAGTAGTTTGGAGAAATATATTAATAGATGTTCATGTTTGTAACTTTGTAGACTCTCATTAAGAGCTTTGGAGTAGCTCTTTGTGTGATTACCTTTGAGCTAGAGAGTAGCATGTAACTCTGAATATTTTTCCATATACTTGTGAATTGTGTATGATTGTGAATGACTATTTTTTTTATTAAAAATAATGGACTGAATTATATGTGTGTGTGTGTGTTGTAATTTCTCAAATAAGTAATGTTACAAGTAAATTTCTCTATAACTAATTTTATTCACATAATTAATAATTTAATTATAATTAATGTATGGTTAGATTATTATTTCCTTTTTAGCATGTTTGAATATGTGATAATATTTAATATGAATGGAAGCATGATTTATTGTACTTTTTCATGATATTATATTTATTGATAATTAAATATAACTATCATGGTGGTTGCATTTATGATGGGTTGGAGTAATGAGGAATTTGTATGTTGAGATCTTTAACCTCGTGGTATGCCATCACTCGGTGCACAGTGGATGACATTTGTCAGGGGCCCTTCTTCCATGTTTTCATTTGGCCAGGATTATATTGGAGCTGTAGGACATGTGATATCTCTTTAGTTGTATGCTTTAAAGGAGGGGAGCCATAGTCCAGACTTAAGCTCTATACCTTTAGTCGGTGTATCTTAAGAACTGGTGACCTTGAGACAATCCAGTCAAATATGGTTTCTGTTGGATTTTGTGTTAGCCTATGGCTCCAATCAGCAATATAAGGATGGATGGTGACATAAGGGAGGTTGCACTTTTCACATTGCATAATTGTATATTATATGTTGTGATAAAAATATTGATTGACATAATGATAAATTAAATTTGTAATTGATTTGTATGAGAATTATCGTACATGCAAATATATACATAATCAGTTCCTTCTTTCTATCATATGTGGTTTGCTTGTGTACGGTAGAAACTTTCAATAGTTACTGAGATGTGAAATCTCATCCCTTTATATTAACATTTTTCAAGTGATTGTTCTAGTGGAGAGCAAGGGAAGACATTTATGGAGTGAGCCTTAAAGGCTCTTTCATGCTCCTAGAGCTCATGTTATACCATTTTTATTTGCCATGACCCTAAGACTTCCGCATGTCATTTTGTTTTGTGTTGAAATATTTTGAGGATTTGATTTAATACTGTGATGTAAGCTTTATTTGAACTGATTTTGTATTTTAATAATTTGGATGTTAGACATCCTTATTGATAATATTTCAAATACTTTAGTTATGTATTTGGCTGTTTGGTTGAGGTGTTACAAGACCCAGTTGACTTCTTCTTCTTTTTTTTAGAAATTAAGGAGGTTAAACAAATTACAC
This sequence comes from Inga oerstediana, assembly GCA_963210345.1. Lineage (NCBI taxonomy): Eukaryota > Viridiplantae > Streptophyta > Magnoliopsida > Fabales > Fabaceae > Inga > Inga oerstediana. The sequence continues at coordinate 62,736,132 of OY723408.1, forward strand.
TAAAGATTCATATTTATCGTTTTTCTCCAAACTAATTTATCTTATTTATAAATTGATATATAATCTAATGATACACAACATATGTTATGATTAACTTATTTAATTGGCTTCTTTAATCTCTCCGAAAAAAAGTCAACTGGCTCTTATATTAAAGACCGGAGGTAGTATTCAGTTTACTCTTCTCCCTGATATCCTATTAAATGGCTCAACACTTAGTAAATGATTAGGTTTGTGAGTCTTGTATTAATGGGTTCCATTGTGTTGCAGGAATCCTGGGACCAAGATCATGCTTCATCAGGAATCACAATCCAAAACGGTGGGATGCATCCAGTTCTCCACCATGGCAACTCCTAAGGTCCTCCTCTTAAATACCCCTCTCCTACCCTGTTTCTTATGCTCAATACTTAAGTCATGGCAATGATGATTCACTCTAAATTAATCATACGACATTTTTCCCACAAAAATATAATTTTTATGGATCATAAAAGACCAAATACTACAATCACCAATTGTCGAAGCCCCTAAAGCCTATTGGTACAAGGTATTACTCAACATAAACTAGGGAAAAAATGAGAGTTAAGGTGCAATTTTAGTAACAACGTTTTTCATTATGAGTTTCTAAACAATTAAATTTTGAAGAGTGCAAACGTGTGTTATTTTTTGATGTGGGGCCCACCTGACATTTGGGTTAATATAATAGAATTGCTAAAATTATACCATTTTTTAATAATTGTGTCTACTTTTATATAATTTAAAACTTAATTATATTAGATACTCAAGATATAAAATTTGTAGCTAAAATTGCACCTTTACCTAGAAAACCAAAGGCAAAGAGCAAAACTGTGATCAGGTGCCGTGCTTATGGCTCACCCCTATAGCTTGTCTATTTCCATGCTCTTGACCAGCTCCTTGTGCAAGCCTCCTCAGCTTTGACTCCTCGCTCCAATCCATTTCTACCTATACCATGTTCTTAATTAATTATTGGGGTAAGGTATAAATTTATTTTAAAAATTTTCGTTAAAAAAGTAATGTTACCCTAAAAAATTTTTAGATTCAATATCACCCCAAAAATTTCAAAACATAACAATTTTATCACGTACAGTTAAAAAACTAATGTTCACTGTTAAAAATTGATATTGACTATTAACTTTTTAATAGTAAGGGGCAATATTGCTCTATGTTAACTCTTTCAAGATAACATTTCTCCTTAGGTAAAACTTCCAGGATAAATTTACACGTTAACCAATGATTATTCTCATACTCGAGGCATGACTACTGCTAGTGCCTTCTTTTTTAAAAAAACACCAAAAAAAGAAAAAAAACGTCGTTGATAGGCATCGTAAATTCATAGCGGCACAGTATGAGAGATCATAACCAACCTCCCATGAAACATGCAATGTTTGAAAAAGTTTTAGACGTGTACACATTCTTTTAGATATTTAAAGAAACTAGATTAGTGAATTTGATGATTTCGTTATTTTTTATTAATTTAAAAGTCGAAGAGTCCTATCTCTTGTATATCTTCTCTACTACTGTAACGTCATTAAACATAAATACAAACCAAGAAACAAGAATTTCTACATTTTATATATGACTTGTTAGTGGTAGTACTACAGTACAAAAAAATAATTAATTGGAATGGGAGAGAATAAATCTTTATTTCGTACTTAAATAAGAATACAAAAATCCACCAAAAAAGAAGCAATACTAAAATAAAAGAAAGAAAATGAACCATGGGGCTCACATGCCTTTCCCTCGCGACTTTTTTTTTTTTTTTTCCCAAATACACATGCATTGAAATTAAAACGATATCTTATTTCGAGCCAAAAAGAAAAAAGAAAACAAAAGAAAGAAAACGATATCTTATAATTATTTTATGACTAAATTTTGATAAATGATTTTCTGACTAAAGTAGCACAAAGATAATTATAACCATCGAGACTTGTTCTATTTGCACTTTTCCAAGCTGTCGGTGAAAAAAATCCAATATAAATTATTTAATTTATATAGAAATTAATAGGCCGAAAAGATGTGATAATTGGGCTTGGGAAGGATGGAACGACATTGAACAAGCCGTTAGGATGGAACGACATTGAACAAGAAGAAGGTGGCTTGGAGGTAGGAAGGACATAGGAATTATGTCGTCTCTTCTCTCTGAGTTGTCCTTCTGTCTTCATCTTCCTTTGTATTTCGTTTTTCTTACATATTTAGGGTTATCTCTATGTTTTTGTAGTATATAAGCTTAACTGTGATTGTTCATTAACTATATACTATGAATAAGATTCTATTAGCTTAGGGTGGTCATGACAAACGTGGTAATTACAAATGCAAATTTGGTAAAGCGTACTTGTTGCCTTGGGTCCCATGCAGGTGCAACTTATCTCACAAGCTTTATTTCATGCCATATTATTGCGTCAACCTGTCTTGATCAGGTATGAAACGTTTTGGGCTTTGTATTTTTATATTTTAGTGCAATTTTTTCTTTGCCTTCTATATTTTAGTGCAACAACTATACCCCCTTTCTGAACAACCAAAAAAAAAAAAAAACTATACCCCTTCTTTATTTATGGGTAGTTACCAAATAAATTTTAGAAATTAATCCTTAATACTTAATAATTTTCTATTGAATAGCTTCTTTACCTTAAAAAATAATTTTCTCAAAATTTTCGGGTTAAAAATCATCATTTAACTATTATCTTGATTTTTTAAAAAAAAGAAGCCTTAATTCCCAACAATGAGCTTTAAAATTAGGCCACTTATTGAGGAATTAAACCTCTTTATAATATTTTTGGATCCCAAAATAATATTTCATAACATCTCATAATTTTTTTTCTGGGCCCTTACAAATTATTAACAATTTTTTTTTCCTTTTTCCCTTAAAAATTCATCCAGAAATATGTTTTTTTATCCAATAATTCATTTTTGAGGCATTTTAACTTTAATTAATCTCTCTTGGATTTAAGAGTGCCCTATAAACCACTTTCTATTTTTCGGGACTTTTCCATATTATATTTTTTTTACTTATTAAACTGGTATTAAAAAAAGCTGGACGATACAATTTTGATTCTAAATGAGTTGATATTAAAAGATTGAAAATACACTTTATAAATTCAAACTGAAACTTAATATAAACTTAAAAGTATAATTTAACAGAAACAAATTACAACTGGACTTGAAATTTTCGATGAAGCTTTGGGTCAAACCCAATGCTCCAATGACCAAAACTGCAAGGATAATCTCGTTTTTTCTTTAGATCCTCACACATGTGAGTCCCTAGCTGTATTTATTATGTTACTCTTTCTACCCATTTTGTTATTACAACCCAAATTAAAGATCAAAGACAATGTGAAGAAATTTGAAAAGAAGGTTAAAAAAAGTTCATTTCTAGATCCATCCATGTGCGCAAGAGACCTAGAGAATCAGGGTGAGTCTCATTTTAGTTAATCAGCCTGTTTGATTTGACTTTTCTTTTTTTTTTAAAAAAAATCGCAAGTATGATAATATCCCTGAATAATCAAATATGATAGCGTGATTTTACATGCTACGTACATTGATAAATTAAAGATAATTAAAATATTAGTCCAGACAGTTAGTTGTGAAGCTTCCTGCCTTTTGCTTCCAGAGTCAACAAGTTGATTCCTTTCTCGGCTTCTCTCGAGTTACGATCCTCTTGTGGTCTCTGAGCAGTGTGGGAGGAGGCATTTGATTGAGGTAAGTATATATGTCTCTTTGATCATTTTTTTTTATAGTACATGAAAAACTACAAACACCTTAGAAGCTATCCTCCTGAGTCTACCTGCGATCTCGACCTATTTTGATCAGTAAGTAATAAGCTCGTAATAACAACAGGAGGCGATGCAATGATATGGAGATCCATCGCCATCTTCCAAGCTTCCTTAGCCATGGCGTCTACAACTGTATTAACATCTCGATTACAATGTAACATTCTGACTTCCCAGTCACGATCCATCAACGTGCGAATCTCCATGATAAGTTGAAAATCTGGGTGTTCTTGAGACACCGTTGCCTGAATAAGTTCCATGACTTCACTACAGTCACTCTCAATCAGGATTTGTCTGTATCCTCTATCCCAAGCAATTTTAAGACCCCACAATACACCCCAAGCTTCAGCAGAGACCACCATTCCTTGTCACTCCTGGATCCATCAGTATTAATCTTCACCCACTCAGGTGGAGGTTATTTCCAATGTGTACAACTCTCTTTCTCATTATGGTTTTTACACAGGCTTGTATTACCTCATGCTAAGCATGCACGAGCACGGGCTAAAATGGCATTTGTACTCCAAGAATTGTTGTTAAAACATCGGTCATTACGAGCCAACCAGATATATCGGCATAAGACGGTAAACCAAAGACGAAACTCAAAACCCTGTACAACATCCTTTCTCTCCATACACCATGCAAGCCAGTCATTTCTATCCAATATGCCAAAAAATAGATCCCGCTAACCCGGCGATAAGAAACTATTCCAGAATTCAGAAATGGTCGGGCAATCCCGTAGAACGTGGAGTATTGACTCACGTGCATTATGGCATACTTCACAAATACCTGTAGGATGACTACCACGATGGAACCGTTCCATGTTCGTCATTAAACGACCATAAAAGCACAGCCACAAGAAAGTACGGTACCTTTGAGGGACCTTCATTTTCCAAACACATTTCCATCGATATTTAGTGTGAGCCCGTGAGGTACCCACCATGTATTTGTAAGTAGAGCTAATGGAGAAATTTCCATCAGAAGACCGTCTCCATGCTGGGAAATCCTCCCCATTTAGTTGACTGATATTAACCCGTCTGATAGCGGTACATACATGTCCTGGGAGTAGGTGATCAAACTTACTCATATCCCATTTTCCGGAGGGAGTGATGCAATCAGCTACTCTCCATTCAGTAACATCTCTAGGCAATACTTGAGTTACTAAACTCTGAAGCTTATCCAAATATGGCACCCACACATCGTTCCAGAAAGAAATATTCTTTCCATTTGCTATTCTCCATGTTATACTATCATTGACCTTCTCCCAATTGTTACGAATACCCCTCCACGTACTTGACTCCAACCGACGCTTTTCAATTTTAGGAATAATATCATTGCCAGCTCTATACTTTTCACGCAAAAACTTGACCCAGAACAAGTCTTGTCTATTAATCATATTCCATCCAAGCTTCATCATGAATGCCTGGTTCTGGTAACGAGCCTTCCTGAGACCAAGGCCTCTATTTTCTTTACGTGTACACACCAAATCCCAGGAGACTAGATGCGGTTTTCTACTAACTGAGCTACTACCCCAGAGGAAATTACAACATCATTTGTCAATTTCATCACAAGTTCCCAAAGGTAGAGGCACTGTTTGCATAGCATAAGAAGGCATAGCCGACATTATAGAGGACACTAGAGTATGCCTGGCCGCCATCGAAAGCATGTTGGACTTCTAATTCGCCAGACGAGCATCCATCTTATTCAGGAGGAAATTATATATTGCCTTTGAGCTCCGTTCATGTAATATAGGCATTCCCAGGTATTTCCCCAAATTCGACGTTGGAGTAAAATTCAAAAACTCATTGATTTCTTTGCACTTGTTGTGATTAATGTTTTTTGAGAAGTATATTCTTGACTTTCTAGCATTCACTTTCTGGCCCGAAATGTCACATAAGTCATCCAAGATGGCCTTCACAACCCCTGCGTGATCAAGATCTACTTCTGCAAACAAAATGAGATCATCAGCAAAAAAATATGAGAGACAGGAGTACCTCTTTTGGAGAGCCTAAAAGGTTTCCAGTCACCCTCATCAACTGCTGTTTGGATGAGATGCCCTAACCTTTCCATCATGATAACAAAAAGATACGGCGATATTGGGTCACCCTGTCGAACTCCACGGTAAGGGAAAAACATACTAGTAGATTTTCCGTTCCAAATCAGTTGCATTTGAGACGTTGAGATACAAGCTTGAATAACTCTAAGAAGATAGTCAGGGATCTTGAGCTCTCTTAAGCAGTCTGAAATAAAACTCCATCTGACCCGGTCATAAGCTTTCTCCAAATTGATCTTGATGGCCATAAAACCCTTTTTCCTCTTTAAGGACTTCATAGAATGAATGATCTCCTGAACTAGGATAATATTGTCCGAGCTCTGGCGCCCTTTCACAAAACTGTACTGGTTCGGGGCTATCACTAAAGGCATGACTGCCTTAAGTCTATTTGATATAGTCTTCATAACTATTTTGTACACAACATTGCATAGACTTATGGGACGGAAATCTTTAAGCATCTCAGGATGTTCCACCTTCGGTATGAGTACAATTTGAGTAGCATTGATTTGTCGTATCCACATTGAATCATTAAAGACTTTTTTAACTAAATCAATGACTGACGGTCCCATTGTTTCCCATTGGCTCTGATAAAATAACAGATTGAAACCATCTGGTCCTAGTGCTTTCAGAGGCCCCATATCAAACAAAGCTCGTCTAATCTCCTGATCTTCAATCGATCTCCCCAGAGTACGTATATTTACATCATTAATATTAGGATAAGTGCATCTAAAAACCAAAGATCCACTATATATCTGGGTCTCTGTATATAAATTTTCAAAGAACTGGCTTCCCATTTTCATAATTTCAGCAGCATCATAAGTCCACTCTCCAGTGTCAAGCTTTAAAGCCTTTATTTTATTCCTTCTTCGTCTGTTGTTAGCCACTAAATAGAAATATTTGGTATTACGATCCCCATCCACAAACCAGTTAACTCAAGAGTATTGTAGCCACATGACTTCTTCCTGTGTCAAGTGTAATATCCTGGATTGTAATCAAGGATTAATAACTTCAAAGTGATGTAATCAATGATAATTAAAGTACTTTTGAAGTACATATTGTGCAATATGGTACAAAGATGCTTAGTGATAGTTTAATGAGTATTGAAATAATCAGGGGTAAAACGGTAAATTTACTGACCGATTGGTCTGTTACTGAAGAGAAAACTCTTTAGTAATCAAGATCAATGGCTAGGATTGAAAGAACAAGAGGTGGAATCAAGTGGGTAGAAGGGTATATGAATTCATGGAAGGAAGAATGGGATCTTGACAAGTGGCAAGAGAAGGACCATTGGATTAAGTCAAAGATTCAACTTATTTTTCTCTTCCCTCTCTTTCTTCAAATCGTTGGTATGCATGGGGAAAAGAGAAATAAGTGATCATCACTTTCACCAACTCATCTCTCTCTCCATTTTCTCCATTTCCGGCGAACTAAGCAAGAAAGAGAAAGGAAGGGTTTGAAATTTGAGAAGTTGAGGAATCAAAGGTTTGATTTTGGCAAGTCGAGAAGGTAAGCAATGGTGACCTTTTGGTATATTTATCATGACTTTTGGTTAAGTTTTATATGTTCTGAAATTGTACCCTAAATATGATGTGAAGTGGAATGTAGGATTTGGATAGAGTGTCACTGTTCAATTGGTAGGTTGTGATATTTTGGGTTAGTTGAATTGATTTGAAGTTGAATGAGGAAGTTTAACAAATTGTGGTTTTGGTGAATTTGTGGTCTAGAGTTGAGATTGTGTTGTTTGAGTGGAAGTTTGGTTGTTTTGGGTTACTAATAGGTTTATTGTGAAATTTTGGATGAGAATGAGTATTGGTATGAGTTTTAGGACCATTGGTAGTCAATTGGGCAATTCTGGAAAATTATATCAGTTGCTGCGATTTGGCATCTGATAGACATCACTCGAGTGAGGGAGGAACTCACTCGAGCACGATGTGAAATTCTGGGTGTTTTGGGAAGGACTTCAGGCAGAAACCGCGAGCACAATTCCTGACTTGCGAGTGCGATATGATCCTGCTCGAGTGAGCATGGGCATGCTCGAGTGAGGGAGTAAGTTTAAGACTTGGGAGTTTATGGTTACTCTCGGGTAGTCACTCGTTGGGTCTCACTTCCTGGTGCTCGAGTGCACCTGAGGTCATTGCTCGAGTATAGCCTCTTGTGCTCGAGTGAGAGTGTATGATATAAACATGGTTTGCTCTCGGGCAAACACTTTCTGAGGTTCACTCGCTGGTGCTCGAGTGCTAATGGGGGTATCACTCGAGTGAGGCTCCTTTCACTTGAGTGAGCCAGCCCAAAATTCAGAAATTCTTCCAAGAAGGAGGGTCTTCGGGGTGGTTTCTCCTAACCCTTTAAGCATATGTTTAGACCTAAAATAGACATCTAAAGAGTTCAAATGATAACCAAATTAAAGTATTAGAGAACTAAGAACTTGGAAAAGAGGTTGGTGGGTTGCTCCTAACTTGGTTTACAGGATTTGGTATTTGCCGTCCTCGTGAGCCCGCAGTGCCAAGGAACGTCGGGAAAGGATCAGGTAGTGACTCTCTCTCTTATACTATGTATAATGCTCTGTATGTGTGTGTTATCACTGTTTTGTGATGATCTTTGATGCTACTGCGGTTACAGCTGGTGATAGCTGTCGTTTACAGCGCAAGTTGTCGTGATGGTAATTACAGCGTAAGCTGTCGTGATTATGATTACAGCGAGAGCTGTCGTATTATGTATACAGCAGTGAGTGCTGTCGTTTGTGGTGAAAACCATGTTTCTTTGAGTTGCTGCTGCTGTTGCTGGTTGTGATTTGTATACATGCTTTATGTTTATGCATTGTGTGAGTGATTTGTTACTACTGAGATTCTCTCGAATCTCATTCTTTCCTATGACTAACATTTCAGCCAGGGCGTGTGGCTCAAAAGAAAAGAGGCCAACCCGGAGCAATTAGGACCTTTAGGGGTACAAATGATTTCGGAAATGTTGGTTGTCTATTTTGAACTCAGGATTACTGTATATTTTGAAATATGAATATTATATTTGATTTTGGTTGTGTAATCCCCTAGAGGAGACTTATAAACCCTCAGGTTATATATGTATAGAACCCGAGAGTTGCTGGGGATTTGGTCATACACTCTGATATGAATGAATGTACATTAACTTCACAGGTAATTATATTTGAACATTGAAATTGAGACCAAGATGAGAAAAAGATTTTGAAAGATTTTGTGAAAATCCTACTGCAAGACAGAAAGTTTAAAATGAGTTTAAAGCATCCAATGGTCTCTGGTCCGATTTAAATATGTGTTCTCGAATTATAATTACGTGTCTAGAGTCAGGGGGTTACATCAGGAGTTTCTCCAGCTCGGCCCAAAGCTCCCCTCGTAACTTTTCAAGAGAATCGGAGATACCAACCGAAGCTATCTTTGCATTAATCTCATCTAATCGTCGATATAAACTTTCTTTTATATATAAGATGTTACCGAAAACCTCCTTATTCCATAACTTCAAATCCTCCGTGAACTGATCTATGGATCTATACCAGTCATCCCCCACCCCCCAGTATCGTTGCACAAAATTCTTGAAATCTTCATGCATAACCCAGGGGGCAAAGAATCTAAAAGGCCTTCGATTGTTTGCAGTAAGAACATGAGATTCAGTATCAAGAAGCACCGGACAATGATCAGACTTATATTTTGGCAAGTGTGTCACAGTAGCATTAGGATTATCTGTAAACCAACAATTATTCACCAAGGCCCTATCAATTCTGCTTTGGGTATTCGAATTGCCCCATGTAAATCGAGGTCCACTAAAACCAATATCAAGTAACTCGCTACCCAATAACCAATTTTGGAAGGACCTATCAATACCTGTACTCTCCCTGTGTCTCTTACTCCAGCGTTCTTCAGGACATGAAACAGCATTAAAATTACCAATCACCACCCAGCCTCCAACAATCGATTGTTGAATACCCTCAAGAGTTGGCCAAAGCTGGAGTCTAATAACCATATTTGGATTTTCATAGACCACAGTAAGAGACCACTCTATACTTGTGCCTTTGTTAACCATTTCATGAAAAAGTTGATCACCACAACAAGTCACAGAAAAATGAAACGTAGAATCCTAGAATAACCATATACCTCCACTAAATCCTTGAGCTTCTACAATATGCATATTCATCCATCCCAATTTCCTTGCAATGAGCTTGGCTTTCATCCCTTGCTGTCTGGGCTCTAACAAAGCAAAAAATTAACACCATGTCTAACAACAACATCCCTAATTAATCTGTTAAAAGAGGCACCACCGGCACACCGGGTATTCCAAGTCATAATAATCATAAAAAATTGATAAATATGAAGAAGAGCACAACCAAACCAGTCATTATTGAGACATATGTCCCTCCAGCACCTCGTCAACACCATTCATCACCACATCATCAATAGTCCCAAGAGGATTAGTTGGACTTGCAAAATTCTCCCCTCGTTCTGCACCTGGGTCAAGAGGATCAGTGGCTTCTAGGCTGATAGTAGTGGAATTAGGGTTTATTCAAATAATATTTTTTTTAATTCGTAACCCAGCCTCCCCACTTGAATTATACGACGATTCGGCTTTATGAGATAACATGTGAGAGTTCAACAAATGAGAATCCACTTGAGTTCTTGTTTGCTGCATTTTCGGGCCCATACTCAAGATTCCATGGGAAGCTCTCTCCTCAATCCCTTTCTTCTTAGCTGTCTGTGTCACACGTGTTTTATTCAACGTCTTCAGTTGGCCAATACTATTCTCATTCTCACAAATTTTCTCCTTTTTTCCTGCATTCAGATTATCTAATCCCTTATTCCCTTTACTCCTTTTATTCATTTCAATTAGATGACCAGAGTTCCCTTTTAATTCATGTGATCGTTCTCCTAGCTTTGAACTGATACAAATCTTTCCTTGATTTGCACTATCATTATAACCTCCATCATTAATTCCCATATCTTCAATATTAAGAGCCTCAAAACGTGATCCTCCTCCCGTATTTTGAGAGCGTAAATCACTCCTAGACTCACGCCCATAATTACCATTCCCTGTGTTCGAGATCCATTGTCCCCTTCTACGACACGGTGCGACCATCCATTCCCCATATACCCTGTCTGGGGTCTCGGTGCATGTAGGCTCTTGTGCTGAATTTGTGGAAGCCGATGGGTTTGACATACATGGCGACTTTAACTTGCTTATTGCTTGATTATTAGGGCAATGCGCCGTGTCGTGACCATACCGTCCACATGAGAAGTAAATCAAATGCAAACCCTCATAAACAATCTTCTTCTCTTTCCCATTAATCATCAAAGACGGAAGTAAAGGCGCACTCAGATCGACTTCAACACATATACGGGCAAAACGACCTTTGGTTTTCTAAAGGGTGTTTGTATCCACTTTTAGAACCCTTCCAATTTGGTTACCCACGACATATAAAATACCCTTATCATAGAAATCAACTGGGAATTTAGGAATTCTCACCCACGCTGCGATTTTGGAAACCTCACCAGAGTCAGGATCAAACTCTGACTTCCATGGTTGCACTGCTAGGTAATGATCCATATATAACCAAGGCCCTCCTGTTAATGCAAAATCATAGTCCTCCTTATTGCTCATACGAACCTGAAAATACCCGGATCCTATCTCAATAGTTTCAACCTGGCCTCTACGTCCCCACAGCTGTTGCAGTTTGTGACCCAATTGATCCTCACGCACCATCCTGCCAAGGAGTCAAACGAACAGCGATGCTGACCATTTCCGCGCTAGCTTCTTTCTAAACTCTGGAGACACAATGATGTTTGGACCATTCTTCGTCATCTCCACCTCAATCCTAGACTTCCATCCGTCTCCTCTCCACCATTCTTCTTCTTCATCTGAACAATCATTCTGCGTCTGATCCTCCACGCATGCATCCTTATATGACCGTTTAGGTACTTCAGGTATGGTAGTTTCTTGTATTATATTATCGTCACTCATCTAGTCCTTAACCCGTGGGACTAAGGATTGCTTATTTGTGAACTCTTCATCATCATCACTAATTTTCTTCCTACTATGCTCCAAAGCCTCCCTCTCCTCTAGCATTGGCGCCAAAACCATTCTCACGGGACTACGATCTCTCTCCCTCTCGTTCATCTCATGAACATACAACAAATAAATTTACTTTTCTCCCCACTCACTCTCACTCTCTCTCTCTCTTTTTCCTCAGATTAAAAAAAACAACAGAAGCAAAGTAAAAACATTATAGACGAAGCTAAGCAAAACCAATCACCTGGAAATTCCAATATGAATAGACTGCAGCAGAGCACATCAACTCATCATAGGAAAATCAGCACAAATTAGTGGTGAAAGTCCAATATGAATAGACTGCAGCAAGATCAGATCGACTCGTCGTTGAAAAATTAGCACAGATCAGCGCCGAAAATGGACGAACAGGCTCAGATTGGCGTCAGAAAAGGGATAGCAGCGACGAGATGGGTGATGTTACAGTACATCGACCTCTAGCACGATGAAACAACATCAGAAAACCAATGACCATTGAGAAGCAACGGTCAGAAAAAAATAGAGGAAATTCGACTGAACAGTATGCTAAGTGCTGAATTGGCCGGACTCAACAATCTTTGATCGTTTTTGTTTCTTTGGCCATGTAACAGAAATCTCACTACAATCCCTCATGTGTTTGGAATTTGTGAGCAATTAAACACATTTGATCTATCTTTCTTTTTCCCATTTTTGTTTCTCTGTTATGTTTTTTATTCCTGGAAAAGAACAGAATGAGAGATCTTACAAAACAATCAGTGATTTGAAAATTTGTGGGATATGTGTCAGCCATAAGTGGCCTGGTTTGCTTTAGTCTCAGCTCCACCTATAACATGTCATTTGGAAAGTGGAGTTATGGCGGTCTTCTTGTTTATCTATTGGTTTATTTATTTATGTTGTAGCGCCTGAAATTTGGAAAATATGGAGCCGCTATCAAAATTTTAAAAAAGGATAATTTTAGAAACCTTTTTTTTTTTAAATGAAAACCAATCTATAAAAACAATTTAGGGTTCGGAAGTCGATTGTGGATGGGGAATGTGTTAGGCACCCCACAACACCCATTCATAATAATGGTTACCCTTAGTTAATTATTTAAAAATATTATGGCCTTTAATCTTATGATAATTACCCAAATAAAAAAGATAATATTTACAAAAATAGATTAAATGAAACTAAAGAAAAAAATGAACATTTATTTACAAAAAGAAAATAGGGAAAAATATATTTATTTATAAAATTGGACTTGACTTAAGAAGATAACCTAGGGCCTACGTACCCTTTAGAGGGATTAAAGCCCACGTAGTTCGGAGGTAGAAATGCGTATCACTTTGTTGGTGTTTTTTTAGAAAAAATGTTTATTTAATTTATTTGAGAAAAATATTTTTTGTTTGGTTTGTGTCTTTTATTTTTTTTAAAATTTTTTTTATCTCATATGAAACCAAATTCATTTATTTTGAAAAAGGAACCTCTTTTTTTTTTTTTTTTTGAAACTTTTTATTTGCAAAAAGAGAGAAAAAAAAAAGAAAAGAAAGAAGAGTTCATCAAGCCAACAAGGAATCACATTCTCATCATATTATTCATTGTAGAAAGACAAGAAAATAAATAAAGACATGGTGAGAATGTGTACCTTTTATGCTTTGAACCCCGCTACAACAAGAGATAGGGTGATAGAACCACATAATATAATAAACAAGAGGCAAGTACAATCACATTACCTATATTTATTAAGCATGACACCTAACACATTTAGAAGACAAGGCAGCAGGAACCTCTTGATCTCAAACACAAACACGTCCAGCGATGTTAATGTCATCCGTACAAGTGGCTCAATGAATGGAGTAGCTAGCTGATTCACATCCAACAATGTAATATCATATGTTAAAGTAGGTGATTCATGCATTTTTTTAACAGAAAGGTGATTCATTCAGATAAACACGAAGACAAGAATAGTCATAAAAGAGCATACTGGAGGGAGAATTAGTCAAACACACAATTTGTACCAGTGGCTGAACATTATCACAAATAAAAGAAGAGCATGCGAATAAAGAGCATTGAGCCAAATAAAATTGCCTCTTATGTCAACTACCCTTCAGTATGAGAATTATGTATGAGCAATGAAATGAGAAAATAAAATTAGCTCTCTACCTTGCCTCCTTGCTTTCCTAAAATTCTTGTGTGTCTTGCTTCAGCCCTTTCTCCCCTATTTATAGTCTCAAGGTAGAGTTTTCTTTATAAATGCTCCTTTTTTTTAATTTTCATTTTTGATTTTTTTTTTGTATTTTATGTTAAAAACTACCTGACTTGACTCAATCACCATCAATGGAGATTTTTTTTAATTTTTGTTTATTTTTTATTAATAAAACTTTCTAACTTGACCTAATCACCATCAGTGGAGATTTTTTCATTTTTATTTTTTATTATTCTCCCCACAAGTAGTTTCCTAATTTAAACCTATCAACATAAATGAGATTTTTTTTATTTTTTATTTTTTTTATTTTTTATTTTCCCGTAATGAATGACAATGACAATTTGAACACTAATCATCATTAATGAGCCAATTTGGACACCAATCATCATTAATAGGAGGATTTTCTTATTTTTTTCTTTTTGTTATTTTTTTATTATTTTTCTTTTAATGATGATTGCCAATTTGGACACCAATCATCATCAATTATTTTTTAATTTTTCAGAGGTGCCCGGACAAAATAGGGTGTTTACAGTTGCCCCTCTTTACTTGTTTCGTAGCTGAGAAAAGTGAGATTCTCATCTATGAAGCAAGTAAAGATAAGAACACATATTTTGTCCAACCAAAGAACAAGGGGCCCCCTCAGAACCAAAGATGGTTTGGACAAAATACAGTGCCCATGCCCCTGTTTACTTGATTCATTGGGGAGAAGAACGGCAATGGAGCTAGATGATTACCTGGGGTGGAAGTGAAGTGCCTAGTTATATACGACTTTGGTGGAGCGTAAAAGAATTGTGCCAGCTGTTACTGGGCTTTGAGAGTGCTTGCTGTTATAGGGCTTTAAAAGAATAGTGCCTGTCGTTATAGGTTTTTAAAAGAATTGTGCCAAGCATTATTGGGCTTTAAAAGAATTATGCTAGCAGTTACTAGGCTTGAGGGTGCCTGCTGGTACAGGGCTTTAAAAGGGTGCCAGTTGTTACTGGGCTTTAAGGGTGCCTGCCGGTACAAGGCTTTGGAAGGGTGCCAGCCGTTATTGGGCTTTGAGGGTGCCTGCCGGTACAGGGCTTTGAAAGGGTGCTAGCCGGTACTGGGCTTTGAGGGTGCCTGCAGGTATAGGGCTTTTGAAAAGGGTGCCATCCTTTACCGGGCTTTGAGGGTGCCTACCGGTACAGGGCTTTTGAAAAGGGTGCTAGCCGTTACTAGGCTTTGAGGGTGCCTGCTGGTACAGGACTTTGAAAAGGATGCCAGCTGTTACTAGGCTTTAAGGGTGCCTTCCGATACAGGGCTTTGAAAAGGATGACAGCCGTTACTAGGCTTTGAAAGTTCCTGCCGGTATAAGGCTTTGAAAAGGTGCTATGAATATGTGATGCCCCTTGGAGTAGTGCTTAGGATAATGCCAACGAAGATGCTGACATTGATAATGATGATGACAGTGATGATGAAATCCTAATGAGGATGACAACAATGATGATGAAGAGGATGATAATGGTCATGATGACGAGGAGAATGTGAAAATGGTGAAGTCATGATGAAGGTGAAGACACTGATAATGATGATGATAGTGATGATGAAATCCTAATGAGGATGATGAACACAATGATAATGCTAATGAGGATGATGATGATAGTAGTGTTGATGATGATGTTAATGGTAATGTTGATATTGGAGATGATGAAATGCTAATGAGAATGAGTGCAATAACGGTGGTGTTAAAGAATAGCCTGGTAGTTGATATTGCTCTATCTTCATCCAGGTGCCTAACCAGAACCCCCTTACTCGCGTAGTCTTGTAGGATGTATGAAGATGTGTATAATGAGATTTACGTAGATGCCATAGCCTAGAACCCTCAGTTTAGATTGTGTCCCTTTATCAACTGTTTGACCTACAACAGAAATTCCAGCTAGGACCTTTACTAATGATCTTGAAATTATACAAGTTAATTGGGAGTAGAGGACACCATGTATATCATCGTGAGAGTTTATCCAGACAAAAGTTGTACTTTCATTAAAAAAGAGTTACCCTTATACAAATCATGAGACAAAGTTTGACATTCGATTTAATGGAAGGAAAAGATATTTTAAGGGTGAAGATTCATTTGAAAGAAATGATCTTCCAATATTCAAGTAGATACATAATGATGAGCATATATCAGTGTAGACGTGATGCTATTAGGAGGTCCTTCACTTTCAGTTCCGTGTAGTCCCTTAATCGTGCCTTGCTTAATTGCCAGAGATATGCACTTTTCGATGAGTGATTATGGAGCCTTTCAAATAAACAAAGTAAAGAGAGTTATGGGGCTAGGACTGATAACCTTCTTCGATATTTATTTAACCCGCCCTTTCAGGTTTTTGACTCAACGAGCTCCCAATTTTGTGCTCTAACTTTTGCCTAAGCCGCCCTTTCGGGTTTTCAACTTAGCGAGCTCTTTTTTTTACTCTAACTTTTGCCTAAGCTGCCCTTTTGGGTTTTCAACTTAGCGAGCTATTATTATTATTTTTCTTTTGCTCTAATTTTTGCCTAAGCCACCCTTTCGGGTTTTCAACTTAGTAAGCTATTTTTTTATGCATAGTATTTCTTTATAGTATCTGAATTGATTGGTCTTGGTAAATCTTGGCCATTCATGTTTGTCAATATCAATGCCTCTCCAGAGAAAGCCTGCTTAACAACATATGGGCCTTCATAATTCGAAGCCCATTTACCTCTGTCATCTTCTTGATTTGGTAGGATCTTCTTGAGGATTAGGTCTCCTACTTTAAACCCCCTCGGTCACAATTTCTTATTAAAGGCCCTTGCCACTCTTGACTGATATAACTGCCCATAACATATTACTGTGAGTCTCTTTTCTTCAATCATATTTTATTGTTGAAACTGAGAGAGTATCCATTCACTTTCATCTAAGTCTGATTCAGCCAAGATTCTTAGGGATGGTATTTCCACTTCAATTGGAGTGACAGCCTCCATGCCATAAACTAAAGAGTAAGAGGTTACCCCAGTTGAAGTACACATTATGGTACGGTATCTGTGTAATGCATATGAAAGCATTTCATGCTAGTCCTTATAGGTCATTGTCATTTTACCAATGATCTTCTTAATATTTTTATTGGCTGCCTTAACTACACCATTCATCTGTGGCCTATATGGTGCAGAATTATGATGTTTGATCTTGAATTGATCGCATAATTCTTTAACTGCTGCCCCGTTGAGGTTTGGTGCATTGTCAGTTATGATCCTCTCCGGTAACCCATATCTACAGATAATATTGGCCTTTAAGAATTTGATGAAGGCCTTCTAAGTAATACTAGCAAAGGAATTGGCTTATACACACTTAGTGAAATAGTCAATAGCAACGAGGATGAAACGATGACCATTCAAAAATTTTTGGTTAATCGGCTCGATGACATCGATTCCCCATATGGAAAATGGCCATAGAGATACAAGACTATGCATTACAGTCAGAGGAGCATTAGCTTTATTGGCATATATCTGGCACTTATGAAACTTTCTAACATAATTGATACAATCCTTCTCCATAGTTATCTAGTAGGAACCAGATTTTTGAGCTTGTTTAGTTAATGAGTGGCCATTTGCATGTGTACCGTATATGCCTTCATAGATCTCTACTATAATCTTGTGTGCCTCTTTCATGTCTACACAGCGTAGTAATGTCCCATCAAAGCTCCTCTTATACAGGATGTTATTACTAATAAAAAAGCCCATGGCCATTCGCCGGATGGTCTTCTTTTTATTGTGTGTCGTATCTGAAGGGTAAGTACCATGTTCTATATACATCTTGATACTATGGTACCAAGGTTGCTCGTCATTCTCTCTTCCAATATTAAAGCAAAATGATGGCAATCTTCTAGTCTGAATCTGTATTGGCCAAACTTAGACCCCACAATCAAATTGGATCATAGCTGCTAAAGTAGCTAAAGCATCAGTGAAGCGATTCTTTTCTCTGGCTATATGATGGAAATTGATTACTTCAAACTTTTTTATAAACTCTATCAAATACTCTTGATAAGGGATTAACTTTGGGTCTTTAGTACGCCATTCACCAGTCACCTGATAAATTATAAGAGCTGATCACCATAGACTTTTAGGTTTTTTATTCTAAGATCTATGGCAGCTTGGAGACCATTAATACAAGCTTTATATTCTACCATGTTATTGGTGCAGTCAAACCCTAACTTTATAGCAATTGGGAATTGCTTTCCATCTGGGGATATGATCACTGCCCCTACACCATTGCCATGCATATTTACTGCACCATCAAAATACATCTCCCACTTCTTTGATTTGCTTTCCTCATTTGGATCCTCTATAGAACATATGTCTTCATCTGGGAATTTGAAATCTAGGGGCTGGCATTCATCTATGGGATTTTCTGCTAATTGATTGGCTATTGTACCACCCTTGACGGATTTTTGGGTGACGTACCTTATATCATATTCAGACAGTATTACTTGCCACTTAGAGAGTCTTCCGGCTATGTGCAAGCTTTCAAAGCGTATTTAAGCGAGTCCACTCTAGAAGTTAACCACGTGGTATAATAAAGCATATATTGCCTCAGCCTCCTTGTAGCCCAGACTAAACCACAACAAGTTTGCTCGATCATTTGGTAACGTGACTTACAGTCATTAAACTTCTTGTGCAAGTAATAGATCGCTTGTTCTCTTCACTTAGATGCATCGTGTTGCCCCAGCATGGCTCCCATAGAGTTGGGTCGTATTGTCAAATACAAAATTAAAGGTCGTCTTGGTGTAGGAGGAACTAAAATTGGGGGATTGAACAAATAATCCTTGATTTTATCAAATGCTTGCTGGCAATCTTCATCCCACTTCTTTATGTAGTTCTTCTTCAAAAAGTTTGAATATCGGCTCACAAGTTGCATTCAGGTTGGAAATGAATCGTGCAATGTAATTCAACCACCCTAAAATGCTTCAAACTTTTTCTGTTTGAGGAGGGGGCATTTCCCATATTATGTTTACTTTGTCAGGACCTATTATAATCCCTTGTTGACTTACAATGAACCCTAACAATTTACCAGATAAAGCTCTAAAGACGCACTTGTTAGGATTTAGTCGCAGCTTGTACTTGCGTAGCATTTCAAACAGCTTTCTTAGCACCACAACATGGCTTTCTCCCTCAGAAGATTTAGCTACCATATCATCCACGTATGCTTCAAGTTCTTTATGCATCATATCATGGAAGAGTGCCACTATGGCACTCTAATAAGTTGCCCCTACATTCTTTTGCCCGAATGGCATGCGCGGTAATAATAAGTGCCCCATTGTGTAATAAGTGTGGTTTTTTCTTTGTCTTCTTCATCCATAGGGATTTGGTTATACCCTGAGTACCCATCCATGAATGAGTACCTATAGCTACGGGACGTATTATCAACTAGGACATCAATATGAGGCAATGGAAAATCATCTTTTGGGCTAGCTTTGTTTAGATCTCGATAATCAATGCACATTCGAATTCTGCCATCCTTCTTTGGGACAAGAACAATATTTTCTATCCATTGTGGGTATTTAGCTACTTCCAGGAAACCCGCTTCTAATTGCCTCATCACCTCATCTTGAACCACTAAGGACATATCGGAAGTGAGCCTCCTTAATTTTTGTTTTTTAGCCTTGGAGTCTGGGAATAAGGGAATCTTGTGAGAGGTAATCCTTGGATCAAGGCCTGGTATGTCTTGATAGGACCATGCGTACACATCCATGAATTCTTTGAAGAGTTCAACCATTTGTCCTTGTTCGAGGTTATCTACTATCTTTAGTTCTCTCTTTTCTTCCTCCATGCCCATATTGATTACTTTAATTACATCTTCATGTGGGCACATTCTATTGTCGTCGGATTCGAGGATTTTTTTGTATACTTGAATGATCTCATCATCATCACGCTCTTAATCAAGCAAATCAATGGCAACAAGCGGATCATCATTCAGGGACTCAGAAACCTCTGTGTTGGATAGGTGTTCTGAGGAAATCGATTTCCTGGAGGGCGAAAAATGAACAACGAATGAATAGAAGGGAAGAAAGAGAAAAAGAAAAAAAAAAGGAAGGATGGATATAATAAGTGAATTTTATTCGCATATCATCTTTATTCATAGTTCATATAAGAGCCTGCCTAAAGGTGTATAGAAAACATAAAAGGACAACTTTTAGCTAGGCATGTTACTCTAAAATAATAGAATTGAAGGTGTCCTCAAACTCCCAATTTTCCATAGCTCTTCCAAAATCATCAGCTGAAATCCACGTGTAGGTCCTTTTGCCTATTGTTGACATTGTTGTAACAATCGGCTTGTTTAGCACTTTAGAGGACATCAGGAATGTCTTCTTTATGTGGGGGATTTCAAAATGCTCATCCTCCCTCCCTATCTTTAAGCTTGCTTGCTCTTTCAACTGCATTTCCAATGGTGACTTGTATCCCAACCCTTGGCGCTTGTGATTCTCTTGCAGATTTATGGGTGATTTGATGCCTTGGAGGTGAGTGCCCAATCCTCCACCATGCTTAAATCCATTCTTCTCCATTATCTTGGTTACAATGGAGTTGAAATTTTTATATCCCTTTTGGTCCTTCGACTTCAAAGCCTTGGAAAACCATTCCTTCCTCATGCTCGGTAGCCTTAATGTATAGAAGAGAACTCAGCTTGCTCACCATAATTTCTTATTTACCCTTAATTATTACTATCTTCCTACTATCAACGAACTTTACCTTCTGATGTAAGGTGGAAGGTACTGCCCCAGCTGAGTGTATCCATGGCCTCCCCAATAGCATAGAGTAGGATGAGTCAATGTTCATAAGTTGAAAGTCTACTGCGAATGAAGTTCGTCCAATCTGTAAAGGCAAACGAACCATTCTCAACACGCCCCTCTGAGTACCATCGAATCCTCTAATCACTATGTTACTCTTTTCAACCTCTGACGCCTCTACTGACAATTGCTCAAATATGGATAGTGGTAAAACATTTAACACTGATCCCCCATCTATCAACACTTTAGCCATAATGAACCCTTTGCACTTCAGGGAAATGTATAGGGCTTTATACTAATCGACGGTTGATTGGACAACTTCTTCTCCTAAAAATGAGATGGTAGAGAACGCCCTTGCCACATTCATAATGCTTGCCACCTTCTCTGGGGTCACACTATACTGCACATATGCTTCATATAGGGCCTTTTGTAGTGCATGTCAATGCGGTTCAAAACTCAAGATCAAAGAAAGAATTGAGATCTTGGCTGGAGTTTTATTCAATTGGTCTACTATGCTATATTCACTTTGCTTCATTATTGGAAGGAATTCTTCATCTTTATTTTCCATGTCTTTTAGACCAGAACTTGATAGAATATCAACATTGGCTTGTTTTCCCTTCCTTGATGATCCAACATTTTACGGCAGATAAGCTTTCCCGCTTTATGTTACTCTTGTTAGGCGAACCATTGTTTTGTTGCCTACCTTGGCTTCCATTACTTGCCCTGAGGGATTCTCAACGATACCTTTATACGTCTATGGTACGACGCGATTACTCTGATATGGAAAAGGGGTCGGTACCTTCATGGTCACTAAAGGTTGTTGCAATAGTGTCAAGATGGTAAAAGAAGCAACATTGGAATTTCTTTTTTCATATGGTTCCTTAATGACAAGCTTGACATGTCTTTTTCCACCATGTCTACTTCTTTATCCTCTCGAGGCATATAACCTGCTGCCTTTAAACAAGCATAGATATCTTCTCCTAATAGTAGAGGATCGTTAGAGAACTCAGTTTCATCAACAACATTTACTTGGTTTTCATGGCTTGGAAGAGGATTGGCATTGATAGCGGAGTTGTCGTTCCTCTTCAATTGAATGTGATTAGAATCAATTAAGTCTAATACATTCCTCTTAAATGTTGCAGAGTCCTCTATTGAGTGTCTTGTGGCGGCCATATGGTATTCACATCTGGCATTAGAGTCATACCAAGCGGGGAATGGCGGTTAAAGCTGTTTATAAGTATGTTGCCCTAACAGCTAAGATTCCAAAATTTGGAGATTTAGCTCAGTATTTGTCATGCCAAAATCTGGCCATTGGCGATTATCTCGTTGCTGCCAATTCCTTAGTCCTCCAACTTGTCCTTGCCTATTTTGTGTCGAATCATTCTTTGTTTGTCGAAACCCATTATTACCACCTTGATATATTGATCGGGCTTGTCTAGTGGTTTGGATGAAGCTAACATCACCTTCCTTCTTCTTCCCGTTGTTCCCCTTTTTGATACTGCTCTCGCTTTGAAGAATCCTACTGTCACGTATGTCAGCGTCGATTCGCTCACCAATCTCAATCAAACTAGAAAAATCAGTGACGTGCATCCTAACCATGTATCTATAGTAAGGTTCTTGTAAAGTACAGATGAAATAAGAACTGAGTTCAGATGGTATAAGGAGAGGTTGAACTTGTGCTACGACAATCCTCCATCTTTAGGCATAATCTTTGAAAGCTTCAGTGGTTTTCTTGCTCATTGACTTCAGTAGTTCCTTGATGGGGGCAGTGTCAAGATTGAACCTGTATTGTTTCATGAATACATCAGTCAGATCCCTCTATTTCTTTATCTTTGTCTGATCAAGTTGCATGTACCATTCCAATGATAGCCCTTTCAAGCTCTCATGGAAGAAGAGTAGCAAAAAATTTTCATCTTGTGACCATACAAGCATCTTGGTGCAATAAGCCTTAAGATGGTATATCGGATTTCCCGTACCATTGTACTTATCGAAGTTTGGCATCTTGAATTTCTTGGGAATCGAGACATGTGGTGCGAAGCATAAATCCTTTAGATCAAGTGAACCACAAGTGTTTGGTCCTTGGAGGGCTTTTGTTGGTCTTTTACTTCACCTAACTCTTCCTTCCATTCCTCCTTTTCTGCTGACAAGGAGGGAACATTGAAAGTGTATGTTGAATCTTCACCTGGTTGCTCCTCCTTAATGGTTAGAATTTGAGGATTTTGTTTATTCTAGGGCTCTTCTATCTTTTTTTTGTTTCTCGCCATTTTCTGATACACATATCTCAGTATTTTTCAATAGATCAGATGTTCCTGACTCTTTTTCATTATTCTGGGCTTGAACAGCTATAGTCAAGGTGGAAATAATTTCTTTCAAGTCTGCCATTTGTGCTTCCATATGAGACATTTGATGATTCAAATTAGATTCGGCCTCACTAGTATTGGCTACCATCTGACGACTACGTGAGTGCGTGTTGTATGAATGCGCAGGGGGTAGCTGGTTAGGATGTTTAGACAGAGCAATATTGTATCACCTTCTTAGAAAGGAACAAAATATCATTAGTTTATTTGAACTCACCATTTCAAGCGGGCATAGCGAGTTATCCATGGTGTATTGGCATAAAGGTATTCTGGCACAAGTATCCTCTAGCTTCCTCAGGGAATCTATTATTCCACAAGGAGAACTAGAGTTGATCATTAGATAGGAGGGACCTTAAGTCCCATCCTACCTAAGATCTTGTCATTGATGAGCGCTGAGCCAATGCATTATCTTTCAGAACGAGTGCCCTCTAGGCTCCTCAGAGAATCCATTATTCTACAGGGAGAACTAGAGTTGATCATTAGACAGGGGGGCCTTGAATCCCACCCTAGCCCAAGATCTTGTTATTGATCGTAGTGATAGGCACGCAGAAACAATAATCGTAAAAGGAGCGAGATATGCTTTTATTCGATAATATCAAAATTTATTTACAAGTTTGAGTTCCTATACTCTTTGATTACATAAGTTGAAAAATGCAACAATCTCTGCTGGTGGATTCAAAGGAATAATCATGCCTTTAGTACGCTTGAATGTGCTAGCAAATTCTAGGATCCTGGTGTTAGCAAAGTCGATTAAGTTACCATACCTCTTTACCTATTCTTCTGTCACAACAACTTGTCTGTGGTAAATGAGTTCCCAGTTGGCTAAAACTTTCCTTTCATGATTTAGCTTGTCCATAAGGCTCTGGATGGTTTTAGTGTTATTGGCCCTTACAGCAACTAATTCACCCTTCTTGTTTTTTAAGAGTTGAGTAAGAATATCAACTTCCCCTTACAAATTCTTAAGAGGGGCATTGTCTTGCAATTTCTCTTCGAGCAACTCTTTTACTGTAGTCATCTTCAATAGTCAAACTCTATTGTTCTTCATTTTCCTGTCGTTCTCTTGCATAGCTCTTTTTAATCTTTTGTTTTCTTCTTCCAGCTTCATGATTCTTGAGTGTTCTTCTAAATCTCTTCTTTTTCTCTTTTCTGTCAATTTTTCTTGAAGGGATGCATATTTGTCTTCTAATTGACTCATCTTCCTCTTATTTTGAGATTCCATCATAGACAGCTCATCCAGTTCCTTTTCTCTTGTTTCCAAGCGCCTTGCCAATTCTTTGTTTACTTCTTGGGCATCGTTTCCTAATAAAGGATCCTGGGGAGACTAAGATGGATTGGCTCCTTTAATTCTGTCCTTAAGCCAGTCCTTATAGCCTAGAGTTGTACCTATTTCTCGTTTCCCCAGCTCAACCTTTCCCTTGTATGCTATCTTGCTCCAAGCTTCTTTGATTTCTTGACATAAGTCCTTCCCACCATCTTCTTCATACAAGAAGTGTATGGTTTGCACTTTTTCTTGAGAGGGACCTGTTTGCCAAAATGCTAAAGAAGGGTTGTAGTTAATACATTATCTTGGTCCTACAAGAGGCACATTAGAAAAGTCCCCGCAGTGATGAATAATCTCTTCATTCTCCCACCATTCTATTTTCCATAAGAGAGAATCTGCTGTTAACCATAAGAATTCCTTCCTCCAGTCATTTTTGTTTAATTGAAGATGATTGAAATCCATGATTGGATTAGTAAACTTGTCATGGCTTTCCCGGAAGTACTTCTGCTTTCCATACACGTGACTCAGCATCCATACCTCAAGTAATGCAAGACAGCATTTTATTGGACCTTCCTTCTTTAGGTGGCACTAAGATAATGACATGTAGGTCTCTGCTAAAATTGTAGGTATCGGGTTGATTTGGTAATGTTCAACCAATTGAAAGACACTGATAGCTCCAAAATTGATTATTCCTGCTGATGAAGGAAAGAGGATCATGCCATAAATAGCAAAGGCAAAGACCCTGGAAAAATTCTCCTAGTCTTTATTCTCTGCTAATCTTGCTAAGCGAGCTTCCATTATGGTCCTTTTAATCCCTTTGACCTGTCCGGTGCCTACAATCTATACTTATTCCATGTGGACCCCCAACAGCTTTGCTATTCCTCCCTAAGACGGTAGCTGACCTGGAAAATGGTAGATCTTATCATTCCTCTTAATGGGCATCCTAAGGATTTCCCCATATTCCTCAAGGGTTGGGGCTAGTTCAAAATCAAAGAAAGTGAAGCATCTTGAAGAGGTATCCCAATACTGGCCCAGTTCTATGATAGCATCAGTATGCACAGGCACATGTAGTAAATCAATGATGTTTCCATACTTTTTCATGAAGCCCAACTTGACCGAACCTTGAATGTAGTGACTCAATTGAATGAGGCCTTCAAGTGGTTCTACTCCTGTAGTCATTCTGATGCCCTTCCCTCTATACACCTTTCCCGTAGGAACTTGATTTAAACCTAGTTTTTGTGCCATTTAACCTTTATTGCCAAATTTTTGGTTGTTGGATAACTCACTTGCCCTTCATTAAAGAAAAGAAAAGGAGGAGTCAGAAAGTATTTCCAAATGCATGCTATGCAGATGATTATATGTGCTTTCTAGCCTTAATATAGGTTATGGACTTTAAGAAAAAGAACTTCACCTCCTCAAGAGATCCATTATCTCATAGGGAGGATGAAGTGCCCATTAACCTGCGAACGGCCTAAGCTATTATGCGGCTAAGGGTTTTATAAAATGATTATTATGTCCAAGGCCCATATCAAAATGAAGCTAAAGTGCTTATGAATGATGTAATGATATCTCATGAGTCCTAAAGGATTATCTCTCATTGAGATGTTTTCTAACATGATTGATGAGATGAGATCATGGTCTTTTAAGGTCATAGACCCTTAGACTAAGGTTGGCTATCTAATGCATACACCGTCCTTGTGATGTATCTTTATGTGGAGTGATACTAGATACATACTCAGGTGAAGTGACAGTTAGTCACTTGATCCTAAGGGTTTCATTAATTATGCATGGATGACAATAATGATTATCAATAATAAATAAATATATGCCCTCCAGTGTCCTATTTTAGGAATGACCTTAGGTTGGTGGTATCTATCCTAAGAAAGGCAGGTACTAATTAATTGGGTAGGTTGATAATTTTCACTAATAAGTGCAATGGTTTCAAGGTGGTTCTAATTCTCACAGATGAAGGTCTCCTAACTGCCCTCATCTTAAAGATGAAGACCCCATTTGATGAAATTGACCTTCAGGTAGTTCTAAAATCCCCACAGGGATCAACATCACTAAATGAGGAACAGCTAGGATGAAGTCTTCACAGTAACCTCAAGGGGTTCTGAAAACCCCACAGGGAGACCGCTAGAAACTTCCACTCGCCTAAGGAACTCATAGACCCGGGTATAGGGCCCAAAATGTGTGTGAGGAAAATAGTGTATGTGTTTAGTGTGTGTGGAGAGCATACCAACCTGTGGGCCTAGGTTCTACCTAACCCTCATCTACTAACCGGATCACAAGATAGATAGAGAAGAAAAAAAATAGATGAATAAGAAATTTAATAAATAAAAAACTCTATTCACAAAAAAAGGGTAATGAAAATAAAATTAAGGCCTAATTATTTTTAAACACTTAACTTAAATGGGCTTGACTCTCAAATGCTCCCCAGTGGAGTCGCCAAACAATAGCACCCGAAATTTGGAAAATATGGAGCCGCCACCAAAATTTTAAAAAAGGATAATTTTGGAAACCTTTTTTTTTTGAAAATGAAAACCAATCTACAAAAATCATTTAGGGTTAGAGAGTAGATTGTGTATGGGGAAGGTGTTAGGCACCCCACAACGCCCATTCATAAGAATAGTTACCCTCAGTTAACTATTTAAAAATATTATAGCCTTTAATCTTATGATAATTACCCAAATAAAAAAGAGAATATTTATAAAAATAGATTAAATGAAAACTAAAGAAAAAAAATGAACATTTATTTACAAAAAGAAAATAAGGAAAACTATATTTATTTACAAAGTTGGACTTGACCTAGGAAGATAACCTAGGGCCTATGTACCCTTTAGAGGGATTAAAACCCACGTAGTTCAGGGGTAGAAATGTGTGTCACTTTTTTAGTGTTTTTTTAGAAAAAAATGTTTATTTAATTTATATGAGAAAAATATTTTTTGTTTGGTTTGTGTCTTTTATTTTAAAAAGAACATTTTTTTTATTATCTCATATGAAACCAAATTCATTTATTTTGAAAAAGGAACCTCTTTTTTTTTTTGAAACTTTTTATTTGCAAAGGAGAGAGAAAAGAAAAGAAAAAAAAAGAAGAAAGAAGAGTTCATCAAGCCAATAAGGAATCGCATTGTCATCATACCATTCATTGTAGAAAGACAAGAAAATAAATAAAGATATGGTGAGAGCGTGTACCATGCTTTGAACCCCGCTACAACAAGAGATAAGGTGATAGAACCACATAATAAACAAGAGGCAAGTATAATCACATTACCTATATTTATTAAGCATGACACCTAGCACATTTAGAAGACAAGGCAGCAGGTACCTCTTGATCTCAAACACAAACGCGTCCAACGATGTTAATGTCATCCGTACAAGTGGCTCAATAAATGGAGTAGCTAGGTGATTCACGCCGAGCAATGTAATATCATATGTCAAAGTAGGTGATTCATGCATTTTTTTTAACAGAAAGGTGATTCATGCAGATAAACACGAAGACAAGAATAGTCATAAAAGAGCATACTGGAGGGAGAATTAGTCAAACACACCATTTGTACCAGTGGCTGAACATTATCACAAATAAAAGAAGAGCATGCGAATAAAGAGCATTGAGCCAAAAAAAGTTGCCTCTTATGTCAACTACCCTTCATTATGAGAATTATGTATGAGCAATGAAATGCGAAAATAAAATTAGCTCTCTACATTGCCTCCTTGCTCTCCCAAAATTATTGTGTGTCTTGCTTCAACCCTTGCTCCCCTATTTATAGTCTCAAGGTAGAGTTTTCTTTATAAATGCTCCTTCTTTTTTTGAATTTTCATTTTTGATTTTTTTTTTGTATTTTATGTTAAAAACTACCTGACTTGACTCAATCACCATCAATGGAGATTTTTTTTTATTTTCATTTTTTATTTTTTATTAATAAAACTTCCTAGTTTGACCTAATCACCATAAGTGGAGATTTTTTCGTTTTTATTTTTTTTATTATTCTCCCCACAAGTAGTTTCCTAATTTAAACCTATCAACATAAATGATATTTTTTTTTTATTTTTCGTTTTTTTATTTATTATTTTCCCTTAATGAATGACAATGCCAATTTGGACACTAATCATCATTGATGAGCCAATTTAGACACTGATCTTCATTAATAGGAGGATTTTCTTATTTTTTATTTTTTTTTATTTTTTTTCCTTTTAATGATGATTGCCAATTTGGTCACCAATCATCATCAATTATTTTTTAATTTTTGAGTGGGGCTCGGAAAAAATAGGGTGTTCACATATGCTATACCTCATCGTGGGGGCCATGAGAATTCGAGTTTCAGAGAAAGTGCAAGGTGTTGTTGCAGCTCTAATTTGCGTTGTGATCTGTTCGATCTCCAGCGTGCATGACAAACTAGTGACTAGAAAATCAGATGCGTTGAGCATTATATCATATGGTTCATGCGTTTGAGCTTGGATTTGAAACTGGCTTCTCCTCCTTTTTCTTGTCAATGTTTGCCTCACAACTTTTCAAAATCAAGTGGCGATCATGAGGTCTTATGAATTGAGATTTGCAGCAAACTATTATTCAAGCATTTGAAGTTGTAATAACTTTGATTAACATGTGTTTTATGCTTATGGATTTTGTATTTTGCAGAGCCAACATTCCCCGGGAAAGGGAGAAGTTTCAGGGCAAAGCCTGTTATCTAGCAACAATGAGCAAAATAACCAAGAGGAGTCTTCTGAAGCTGTAAGTGACCGAAACGTAATATAAATATTCATCAGTTCATTCATATATATGCCTCTCTAGTATCCTCTATATGATTCAACACTTATTATTATCACTTTCAAACAGATACATCATACATCATTCCCCAAGTGATGGAGAGATTTCAGAAGGGAGCATATTAGATAGGGACAACGAGCAAAACAACGAACAAGAGGAAGATCCTTCGTCATTTCCAACTGTGGGTGATCAAATTCAATATTAATGTTTATTTGGTTTATTAGATTTTTGAGTCTTGAGTTAATGGGTTTCCATTTGGTTGCAGCAATCATGGGACCAATATAATATCATGTTTCATCAGCAAACAACAGGGTTAATGTTTATTTGGTTTATTAGATCGGTTTTGTGATTTTATGGGTTTTGAGTAAAACTCAAGAAAAATAAAATTATATTAAATGTGAACTTGTGGGTTTTCAAATAAATGTAGTATTTGAAAAACTGTGGCATCATATTCATTGGTGATATGGAAGAATATTTAACATACATTTGTGAGTTCTTTTGCGGTGGACGTTTTTTTTTTTTGAGAAATTCTAATGTAATTAGAATGAAAGGGGATATGTGGTAAGATTCTAATTTAATTAGAATTATTATTGTAATGCTGTGAAATATTTTTAAGATATTTGAAAGTGTGGGGGTGCCTAACATATGGGGATACTTTATAAATTTTAAAGTAATATGTAGGGATACCTTATAAATATTTAAAGTTGCAAATTGTTTCTAGCCTCGTTTGATAAAACCAAGTTGTGGTTTAGAATTAATTATGTGGAGGTTCTGTTATTTGCTGCAGAGAGCAAATTTGTGAATTATTTGTGTGACATGAAAATTTAATCATTTATCTAGTATAGAGATAAATGTGTTTAAATTTCATGATTTGCGAGTATATATTTATAGTGGTATAAATATACATGACTACTATGAATATTGAATTTTTTAATGTAGATGTCATATGTTTTGAAATATGTCGTACAAAATTATATATTGTTGCCTCATTTTATAAATACAAGATGTATATTACAAATAATTAATTGAGTGAGGGCTTTGCTATATTTGCTAATGCAAGCAAATTTTGTGGATTATCAAATATTTTGCTTGAAACAATCATTATGTTGTATGAAAATTTAAACATTCATCTATAGTAGATGAATGTGAGATTTTCATAATTTAAGGCTATGCAATTATCTTGGTTTAAGGATGTATGTGAATTATTATTCTAACATGGTTTGAAGTGGTTTTACAGCTCAATCTAGATATGCACAAATTGTTGAGAATTTGTTGCATTAACGGATGTCCATCCCTATGATATAGCTTGTGCTTTGTGAAGATTGAGCATATATCAATATGCAATCTCATGAGGAGATTTAAAAAATTTTTTGAGGGGTAACATAAATATTGGTATCATGTGCAGTGGATTCCCGTTATATTGAGATATACGGATGTTAACTGAATTTCAATATCAGTTGTGTATGAGAAAATCCACTAGTAGCCAAAATAAATTATTTTGTGAGTCAGAGTATGTTACTCTGGAATTGGCTAAAATTGGAGGCTAAGTTATTGAAAACCCCTTAGCAAAAAATTTTGTATGTAAAACTAACATTTTATGTCAACGAGTTGTGATTGCTAAATAGCAGTAACCATTGCAAAAAGAGCAATGATGTAAGTGAAAATCATTTGAGATATGATAAAGTGCTTAAAAATTGTGGAGTTAATCAATTTTGTGAGGTCAAAAGTTGACCTGCGGATCCATTAACAAAACCCCGGGAAGAATTAAATTAGCCAAGGGGAATGGGACTAAAGCCAATATGAAATTAACAGCGATGGCAACCCAACCTCTGTGATTGGTGACCCATAAAGGAGGTTCAATGGGTAAAAACAAGTGGTTTGTTAGTTTTGTTAGCACTAAAATAAATGACCAGTCCCTTCCTATGACATGAGAAAGTGCTAGAATGCATTTTGGTGAGGCTGAGCGAAAGCTCTTAATGATTTCATAATGCTACGGGATGATGTGCTCATTGCAGGTATATTTCATGAAATCACCTATACGAATGAGGAGTGGGGCCACTCCTATGAGATCGTGGCGAAATCTCTAGAGCATTCATTAAATACCATGACACGCGCATGGCCATTTTAATGTGCAAAAATGCACTAACAACAAAAAATGTGGGGATATAATCTAACTCTTAATGCCTCTAGTTTATGCCTAAGAGATGAGCGGTTTTAAGTTCATAGGACCACCGACATCTCTGTGTACTAAGTGTAATTAGTCTAGGTTTGGTTTTAAGTTCAAAGGACCACCAGATACAATGGTTATATCCATATATGTAACTCAGCTAATGAGGCTATGAGTTCCCTTTGACACATGTGGGGGATTGTTGTAAATATTGTGTGTGAGTGTGTCAAAGGAAGAAGTCTCATATAACTCAAGATTGGGAATGCCCTAATATTCAATTAAATGTGAGCTTGAGTTAGTAAAAAGGCTGATAAGAGGAGTCTTTGAACTGACCGTTGGAGATGACCATTGAAATTTTAATTGACTGGTTTTAATGACATTTAAAAAGTTTTATTACATTAAATTGTCATTAACACTTGTTTTGTAACTGTCATTTTAATTGTCATTAAACCATTGTTAATAGTCATTATAACTCCCCAACGGTCACATGTTTTTGCCTATAAAAGGCAATGTTCAGTGCACGGTTAGTACGAACAGAGGTCCTCGACTCCTCTCCTCTCTCCATTCTTCCGAGTTATACTGATATCTTTTTGTAGTTCTGTCACCCTGCTTTCTGCCGGAAGGGTTCGTTTTATCCTAGGGAGTGTTGTTTCCTAATCTGCTAGGGTGTTTCGGAATATCTCCTAAGGACAGTACCCACTGGCACGACTTGAACTATTTGTTTATTGTGTTTCAATACGTGCTGCTGCTAACAACCACTATAGTGTGAGGTGCTGACGCCAACACATACAGTTCTCCCTCAGGTCCTCCTCTTAGTACCCATCTCTATATTTAGAGTCAAGACAATGATAATTCACAGTAAAAATTAATTACATGTTAATTATTTTTGCAAAAAAAGTAGAATTTGCACTGTAAAAAAATACTCAATTTCCAATGAAATTTAGAAGTTTTGTTTAGAATCTCATTGTGAATCTTTTACTAGGTGAACAGAAGCTGTTAAAACCTAATGAAATATTATGAATTTTTTAACAAAATTTGTGAATGAGCTGATAGTGTAAACTTTTTTACTGGGTAAACAAAAATTGTTAAGACCTAATGAAATGTTGTAAGTTCTTTAATAAAACTTGTAAATGAGTTAGTGTCAAAGTTAAAGGGTTAACTTATATATATATATATATATATATTTGCTTACACAATATATATTGTAAAGCATTGGTGGCCCACCAATGTTTTTTGCAAACCAAGTGGTGAGGGTTCAAACCCCAGCCTTGGCACTTTAGGTAAGGAATATTCTACCCTTAGCACCAATGTTTTTTGCAAATGAGGGTCCAAACCCCACCCTTGGCACTTTGGGTATGGAATATTCTAGAATATTCCTGTTAAATCTTCGGTGGTCGGCCCCTAGAAACTCTGACCACCGGAAGAGGGTGGTAACTGGCAGCAACCAGCCGCTAAAGCTTCAGTGACAGCAGCCGGTGAAGGTAATATTTTTTAAAAAAATATATATTTAAGGGCAATTTGGTCATCTCATTATAATTTCAAAAAAAAACAATTTGAGCCTAACATCTCTCTGGGATTAGGAATATTTGAAACACCTTTTTGTCTATTAGAATTTTTAAAGTTCTTTATTATGGATTTTTCATAAATTTTATATTAAAAATAATATTTATAATATTATAATATTATTTATTAAATGATTATAATAAAAAATTATTATTAGTAATTAATATCACATTAGTATTTATTAATATTATATTCATAAATTTGTAAAAAAAAATATTTATAATATTAAAATATTAGTGATTAATTAATGAAAAAATCCAATATAAAGATGGTTGAATTACCCAAATTTTTATTTGGGTAATTGAACTTGAGTCAAATTACCTCCATATCAGGTTATGCATCATAATTAGGGATTTAAAATTTGGGTCAAATTACCTCTATATCCCTTAGTTTTTAAAACAACAAAATTGAAAACAAAACCCTATTAAAAAGGTAAAACAGAGACAAGCGCATGAAATACCAAACCCATCATCAGACTGCAAAATTGATCACAATAGAAGCAAATTACCAACCAATTTATTTGATTATATGCCATGAAAATCGAGAAATAGTGAAAGCCTGTCTATATAACATGAATAATTAGAGTATACAAATAGAGTTGTTTTATTGGATGAGATTACGGGATAGTTTTATGTGCAAATAAAGATTGAGCAAGAGCCATAAATTAAACTTAGTGTTGAGAAACAAAATACTACAAAATTACATTAAATTTAATTGCCGATTACTCATCGGTCATCAAGTTTCGAGGAGAAGCCACACAAGCACAAACAGTTATCCTATGCTCGTTGCTTTGCCTAGCATAGAATGAACTTAGCGCCCTTGCATCTGCAGCTGCAAATTTAGTCAATCGAGAGGCACCATGCTGAGTGGATGGGGGAAACAATGAAATACTTAATAAGGAAACCATTTTGCTTGGGAGCAGTAGGTTCCTTTATTAGAAAATTAGGGATCTTGTGAGTGGGAAAGCCCTCAAGCAGAGGGAAGCAATTCAGGGTACACAAATCAGATGGCATAAGAGCACGTTCTCACGGCCGTTCTCACTCATCACTTTTCCCCCCCACTCCACCCTCTTTCTGACACCCTTCAGAGGGTTAGGGGTACGGGTGGAAACAGATCGAGTTAGGCCATGCTTCACCTTTAATAGGCCAAGCATGTATTGTGACAGGTCAGCCTGTGTAACCCCCACCGTAATTATATCCGAAATACGTGATTAAAATGAATTAAAAACTGTCGGATAAACAAAGCTCATTTAAAATCCCATGTTCTCGATAGGGTTTTCACAAATACTTTTCAAAATCATTTATAACCTGGTCTCAGATTCACATTTCGAATACAATTACTACCGATGATAAATCACATTCATTATATATCAGAGTGCACAACAATAATTCTCGACAATCCCGGGTTCATATCTTTACTCAAAGGGTATACAAATTCCCTTATAAGGGATTACACAATATCCTTTCAACACATATCCAAATACACATCTGAATATACATCCATAACCAAATACAGTCATCCCAACATCTATGATAACCAACTACCAAAACCATACTTCAACAGGAGCCTTAGCCGCCCTTGGTTGCTTGCTCCTTCCTCAAACCTCTTGCTCTATCTAAAATGTTGGTAGGGGAGGGTGAGATTCGAGAGAATCCCAGTAGGAAAACATTACCAATATGCATGCAAGATAAATGTTTAATGCATGACATGCTTGCATCACATAACTATGCTCACACAATGACAAATCTGTAAGCTCAATGCTTCCAACAATATACCTATAGCTATAGCATAAATTAAAACATAGATTCAATCATTCATATATGTTCACATAATTAAGCGAAGCAATAACATGCATCAACACACTAACATAAATATCAGAGCATGCAAGAGAGGAATGTTCCCTACACTTTTCTTTCCACGTATGCTCCAGCACCGGCTACTCATGATCAGGGTGAATACTGAACCCTATTAACCAAATTGAGGACATAGGGTTATTCTCTATTCCAAATCTTTACTTTCATATCACTTAAGGTTGGTTATCATTCACACCCTTTAGGTGGCTATAATAAGCTCAACGAAAGCCTAAAGGATTGGGAAGTACTAGGTCGGAAATCACTTTTCAAAATTACCAAGTACTGAAAATGGGGGTTGGCTACAGCCAAGAATCCTCTAGTTGCAGCCAAAACGTGCACAGAAGGTTTTTGGCTGCGGCTAAAACGCAAACAGAAACTTTTGTGCTGCAACCAAGATTTTTTGCTGCAGCCAAGGCAACTTCAAAAATTCATAATTAATTCTATAAAAATCGAAACGAGGTGATCTCAAAGCCAAATGAAAGATATTTAATTCCTATTTATAGAAAAAATATGGACCATTACCAGAAATCACCACATAAATATATAATTACACAAATTTCATCATTGCCCCAAAACAGAGTCTATTTTCGACCTCAAACTTTAGACAGTCATATCTCCCAGTTCCCAAAACGAAATGGCATAAATCATATGTCCATTTTGAAGCTTGGGATGTGAAATTTAAGACTGATAAGTTTCAGAATTAAACATCATTTGGTCATTCAAAAAGCCAGTACAAACAGACTGCGCAGAATAGACTTTCAATGACCGTATTTCCAGTTTTGGCATATTTGCTTCCAATGATCCCAATTTCATACCAAACTCCATTCCCACACAAATTTTCACAAGGAATCCATTGGAAACACCAAAACAACCAAATTCACATTATATTGACATGTTTTACAGCAATCTCAACATGTCACACAATTTCACATTTCAAACTCTAACAGTGCAACTTTTCCATTTTCAATGCCAAACCAATTCCAATGACCAAATTACACACCAAAACACCATTTTCAACACAAAACACATGACAATTCATGCATTTCACAATTCCACCAAAATCAGGGCAAAAACCAAAATTCACAATACTCAACCAATAACCACAATAGTTAGGTCAAAAGTCATCAAATACTCACCTCTTCCTCTTTCCCAAACCAATTTCTTGATTCTCCATCTTTTCACTTTTGCTCAAGCTCTCAAAAACCTCCAATCAAGAATCTAAAACCATAGAGATGAAGCTCTCATCACTATGAACAACTTTATAGAAGGTGATTAGAGCATTAGAGGCCAACAAACAAGCTAAATCCTTACCTTTCTATTTCTCTTTCCTTCCCCAAGCTTGGCGTCCATAGAGTTGAAGAGAGAGGATGAAGATGATGAAGAGGGCCTGATTTTCCAGCCAAAAGAGGGCCCTTGGACGTCCAAATAGAGAGGATAGGAGAAAGGAAAGAGCTTTGACATGTTAACCTAATCAATGGCTCTCATGGTGACACTTGTCAAGATCTTGATCCATCTTCATGAGCTCACATAAACTCAAACACATGGGATTCTACCCTTTGATCTCTTACACAAATCAATCTCAACCATTGATCTTAAAGTTACCAATGAGTTTCCTCTTCGGTAACTGACCAATTGGTCGGTAACTTTACCGTTTTGCCCCTGATTATGGCAATTCACACTGAATCACCATCAAATTCTTTTTCTCATTCATTTACACCATACATACGCCCTCTCCCTTATTTTCATTCACTTTAGATGTTAATCCATAATTAAACTCAAATACAGGGTTCCGATGCTGCTTACAACACATACGAATCAGATTCGAGTGCCAAAACACATCATATTCTCCAAAAGGGTTTATTTATCAATAATCACCTCCACTTTTGGAGTCCTTAACCCATAATCAAAATTTAGGATCTTGCTAAACCAAGGCTTAGCAATTCACTAATCTCAGGCTTATTCTCTAACTCAAGTCTCAAAATTTGGGGTATTACAGCTTGAGCCTGGCTTGTGGCCTGTCACAGGCCTTTTTTTCAACCTGAGCCAAGCGTAGAGCCTGTTAACAAGCCTGGATTTTTCAAAAAAAAGTTATAATTAAAATTATCATCATACATTTATCAATCAGAACTTCAACAAGTATTCAAGCATTAGAAAACTTATTGAATCAGCAAAGATGATAAACCTACTATTATATTTAGTAATTTCTAAATGAAAAATGTAACTAAGAGAAATCAAAACATTAATATTATAATATTTGTTATGTAAAGCTAAAAAAAGCCAAGGCCAGAAGTTCCTCTCTGAGCTCTGAGTCTCTGATTCAATTTGACCAAAGCTTGATCTAGATCATAGCACTGAGTTTTCAGCTCCAAAACCAAACTCAAAGCTTCAACATCACTATCTTTACCCTCAACAACATTTGCAGTTACTTCCCTTGTCCTGGGGTCCAAAGTTGGAAATTTTTTGCCTAAAGCCAAAAAAGAATTACAAAGTAACTTCGTAAGATGGCTTTAAAAATTGAAAATCTGATCTGTTCTTTTAATCTCATCCTATTTTCTTTTCCTTCGTTTATCTTTCAATCTTTCCAGGTCAAATTGTAAACTGCAGACCCTAATTTCTTAGAAGCGTTGACCCAAAAAAAAGCAAAAGAAAAGGAAAAACTCACCAAAAGATGCATCCACGAACTTCCCATCGATTAGGAGCTGAGTGTGTTCCACTTGAATCTATGGCTTAATTGGCTCTTCAAGAGCAATAAAAGTAGTACTGTATTTACTTAGTCCTGGTATTAAGAAAAGCAAATGTAGAGGGGAAGATTGAAGAAGGGAAGACCTTCAACAAGTCAACCATACGATGACCATTAACAGGTTGAGAGGGAGAGGAGAGTGGCCAGCCGCCATTCGTTAAGGAGGAGAGTGAGAGGAAGTCGAGTGATGAGCGAGTATGAGGATGCGATTTTTTTGACTTGAAGACTTGAGAGGGTTAGTGTTTGTGAGAGATGGAGATAGGTGAAAGAGAATTGAGAAGTGGCGTTGGGTGAAAGAGTGAAGAGATAAAGAGGTAGGGTTTGTAAATTTTGAAATTGTTTTTAATATATAAATAGATAACAAGCTCAAGCTGGCCTAATAGGCCTTTTCATGACCTGGGCCTGGCCTGTTTTGTGAAACAAACCTTTAAATAGACCTTGGCTTTGCCTTTTAAGCTAACAAGCCAAGCTTGACCAGGCCAGACCATCTGGCTTGTTTCCACCGCTAGTTAGAATATTATAGTATAATTGCCAACATTAAAATATCCTGAATTAGGTCATAACCGCAAATTAAGATTTGTTAAGTTCACCAACCTTTTGTAGAATTTTCCTATTTCAACCATCCTCATTTGGGATTTTCCCTTAATTAATGCTATTTAATCTCAATTATTAACATTAGATTATTAGGTATTAATTTTATATTTATAATTTTATACTAAAATAATATTTATATTAGTATTATATTAGTTATTATTTAATTATAATTAAAATTAAATTATTATTTTTAATATTATTTTAATCATTTCATAATAAAAAAATATTTATAATATTAAATTATTAGTTATTCATTATTTTTTAAAAAATAATTTTACAAAAATTGGCTAAAAATATACTTATAAGAAAATTTATTGAAGTTTTAAAATTTTTTGAATTTGAAATTAATTTATCATAAACATATAAATATTATTTCAAATTTTATTTAATCTATTATTATTTTTAATAATATTATATTTATCTATGTTTGTGTGTATCTATATATATATATTCAGATATAATTCATTATAAATGATAATGTTATAGATAACATTATGTAAAAATATGACGCAGGTTTATTTCGGTGTAATTGGCAAATGTGCATGTGCGAAGGCACCAAGCAGCATAAGGTCGCGTCTTCATATGGGAGAAGACTCATTTTTAGGAATAAAGAGATGTAGACACGTGGCAACTCCAAGAGGAGACATATGTCGTACTATGAGGCTAGGACATGTGGCATATTGTGGAGCTTACACATGGCAGTAGCAAGAGATGAGATGGCTGTAACTGAAAGTCGATACTCGGCGCCACCGGTGATGAGGTGACCTCCTACAGACATGACAAGTGGCTTGTCTTGAGAACGTCCACATGGCATTTGAAAATTAAAAATTAAAAAATAAATTAGCGATGGAAAATTTTGTCATAGATTTGTGATGGACGCCAAAAATTCGTTTGTGATAAAACAGATTCCGTATGAAATTCATTTATTTATAGTGTTGTATGGATCATCAAACAACTAAAGAATACAATCACCAATAGCTGAATCCCCATAATTAAAAACACTACCAATCAGTACAACCTATTACTCAAACTTTGATTAGATATGTTGTACTCATGACCCACCCTGTCACTACAAAAAAATGGTATTTCGCAGCAGTTAAATTGTAGCGGCTAAAATTAACTGCTACAAATATTGATATTTGTAGCGGTTATCACTTAAACCACTACAAACTTGTAGCGGCAAGCTCCGCGTCAAGTGGTGTGACTGATTGGCAACGTTTTTTGTAATGGTTAAATGGAAAACCCCGCTACAAATATGGCGCGCAATTCCCACAAAAAATTGTCGCGGTTATATTATAGCGCTTAAAGCATAAAAACCATTATAAAGTTCGTGCCACTTGGCGCCACCAAGCCGCACCAATAGTGTGGCAGTTATTTGTAGCGATTTCAACAAATAAACCGCTACAAAATTCTATTTGTAGTGGTTTGATAGCCATAACTGCTACAGAATTTCAAAGGTCTTGAAATTTGTAGCGGTTTAGTTACCATAACCGCTACAAAACTTCAAAGGTCGTTTAATTTGTAGCAGTTTTTTTTATAATAACTGCTACAGAACTTCAAAGGTCCTATAATTTGTAAATAACCGCTACAAACTTTCACCACCCTAGCTTTTTTGTAGCTATTTATGTAGCGATTATTTCAAGAACCGCTACAAAATCAGTAGTATATAATGCCGCTGCCCCCTTCATTTTTCCATTTGGCCATTTTGTTTTCTG
Source organism: Inga oerstediana (assembly GCA_963210345.1). NCBI lineage: Eukaryota > Viridiplantae > Streptophyta > Magnoliopsida > Fabales > Fabaceae > Inga > Inga oerstediana. The sequence goes on from OY723408.1 coordinate 62,775,964, forward strand.
AAGTTTCTCTGAGTGTTTTCTTTGAGATTTGAGTGTTTAAACGTCTATCGAAGAGTTTTCGCTGCAGCATTTCTCATTATTCTCACTTGATGTACGGACAATACGTATTTTATTTTTATTTTTATCACATTTTTGCATATAAATGTGACTAAATTATTTTGTTTTAAATTTTTGTAGTTGATATGACTTCGAGACAGGGTAAGGGGAAGGAGCCCGAGGACCCCAGACCGATTTTGCGAGATAGCAGCAGTAGAGCAGGGGGCAGTGGGAGGGCGCAGCGTGAGGGGATGGTTACCGCGCCATTTCAGCTCAACTCCCCAGAGCAGCCATAGGAGCCGACCCCACTACAGCCACGGCAGACGGTCCCACAGGAGACGACCGCACCAGAGGTGCCTGATCTGGGGGTGGGAGACATCAGTGTCAGTGACTATGATGTGAACGAGGACTTTGAGATCTCGATCCCGATCCTGATCCGAGAGATGGAGCAATTCCTGGATGAGAAGGAGGCGCGGGAGCAGAACAACCCTCGACGATTCTCTTCTCGCTTTACTGGGTTTAAGATGCAGGTCCAAGGTAAATATATTTTTTTATTTAATAAATTAAATATTTTTTATTTATTAGATTGTTTTTATTTTATATATATAAATATTTTTTTATTAATTATTAATATTAATTATTTTTATTTTGTTTATTTATATTATTTTATTATTTTATTTTGATTTTCGATTTTATAGATAACTATTTATCTAGATATACGAGATCAAAAATCAAAAATAGAAGACGAAACAACTTTAAATTAGAAATGTAGATTTTGAATTACAATTTATCTAACGTGCGGTAAATTGTGCAGATGAGCAGGGAACGTGTCCACTAGAAGGCTAGACGTGGCCGGTCTGAACAGTTTGGACGGACACTACGCGTCGTAGTTCCATGGAATGAGGCCACGAACTAGCCCATTGACAATAGGGGTCACCTGTTCAACCGCTTCCTGAACGAGCTGGGCTCGAATTGGATGCGGTTCTCCCTTCACTTCAAGACATGGAGGAACTTACCGAAGGGGCCGAAGGACTAGGCATAGAACGAGGTAGTGCGGGTAAGTAATAATATTTAATTATATTATATTTTCAATAATTAAATTTATTTAATTAATATTTATTAATTCACTTATTTATAATTAGTTATATTTAATTATTTTTTTATTCAATTGTGTTATACAGCTTAGGTTTGCCGTCTAGGACAGCCGGAAGAGGTACACGCTAATGAAGATGGGCGACGGCTGGATGAATAGGAGGAACCGTCTCTTCCATATTATGGATAAGGACGGGACGATTCCTCTATAGCAGCTGATCGAGAACATCCTGGACGGCATCCCGCCGAATGACTGGGAGAGTTTCGTCTAGTACAGGAGGAGCGTTAAGCGACATGTAATGTATTTATAATTATAATTACAATTATAATGAATTTTTTTAATGATTTTAATACATTTAATATTATTTTTTTTCCAGGCGCTCTCTCAGAGGAACACAAGGTGCCGAGGGTAGCAGACGATCCACCACACGGCAGGATCGAAGACCTTTACTGTGACTTACAGCGAGCTGGTAAGTTTTCTCATTATCAATTACTTTTAGCTGTTTATTTCATATTATAAATTTAGTACATTGTTGTTCATTATCCTAATTTAATTTTGTAATTTTGTAATTGTTTTAGGAGAGGAAGGCACAGCAGGAGAACCGTCAGACGGACTACGGGGAGTTATTTGCTATCACGCATAGACACCGTGACGAGACTCTGATCTCTCAGTAGGCAAAGGCGGCCATTGTAAGTTAATTTATTCTAACATTGCTTTTAAAATTAAACCAACTATATTATGAAAAATAATTTATAATTAATTGTTTCATAAAATGGCAGGCACGGATGTAGCAGTCGTAGGCTGAGCTGCGAGAGACCTAGACCCAAGAGTCACAAGGGTCTGTGGACCCTACGGCGCCTTTGAAGGCGGGTCTGGGTCAGGCTGAGCACCCCGGACGCGTGTGGGGGCTGGGGATAAGTGCCAGACCTAGCATGGTCTATGGCAAGAGCGCTGCCTCTGAGGCTGGCAGCTCTAGAGCACAGACATCCGAGGTCAGACGTCCGAGGGATGAGTCTGTTGAGGAGCTGTGGTCTGATTTGGCTAGGACATAGACTGCAATAGCTCAGCAGCAGCAGTAGATGTAGCAGAAGTAGATCCAACAGATCCAGTAGCAGGCCAATTTCTACTACGCTTAGCATGTACAGTGGCGCGATATCACGAACTACATGCTCGAGCGGTCGTGGAGTTGCCTGTTCCTGGACGAGGCGCATCCAGAGATTACCCCTGTCTCTTGGTTCGTAGTCTAGCCTCCTCCTCCTCCTCCTGCTGTTGATGATTATGGTGTTGTTCAGTCTACCCCGTGCCCCGATACTACTGCACCTGAGGGAGCCCCACCAAAGGGAGGACCAAATGATCAGTCTCCTGCTAGTTAGTTTAGGACATTTAGTTATAGTTATAGTTAGGACATTCATTTTCAAACCTTTTTTAGAATTTTTGTAAATATTCATAGTTATATTTATATCTTCAGAGCCTTCTTAAATTCTTGTTGCATTTAACTAACGTTACATTTATATTTCTAAAACTAACCACAACTAAAAAAAAATTAACTAATATTTGTAGCGGTTTTATTGAAAAACCGCTATAAATATAATTCCATTTGTAGTGGTTAATTTTTAAAACCGCTACAAATATTTTTGATCTTGCAGCGGTTATAAGGATAAAACTGCTACAAATGTTAAGGACCATTGGAAAAATTTGTTTTGCATTTTTTAGCGGTTAATAGCAAAACCGCTACAAAAGAAGAACACATTGGGAGGGAAATTCAAATTCAAATGTTTGAGTATTTGTAGCGGTTACAGTAATAACCGCTACAGATATTCAACATTTGAAATTTGAATTTCCCTCCCTCTGTTTACTGGATTTGTAGCGGTTTTGTTAATAACCGCTACAAAATGCCTGAATATTTGTAGCAATTTACTGCTTATAACCGCTACCAGATGTAAATAAATTTAAATTTTGAATTTCTTCTAGCGCCGAAATTTGTAGCGGTTAATAAAGTAAAACCACTACAAATATATATTATTAGCGGTTACACTAATTAAACCACTACAAATTTGAAATAAATTTTTCTTAATTTGCCAACGGTCTCTTATTTTATAACGGTTCTACTCATAAAACCGCTACAAATATTCAATTCAGTAGCAGTTAATGTAGCGGTTTTATGACCGCTACAAAATGTTAAACGTTGACAACCTTTATATAAACGTCCAGGCATTCGTGATTCTCTATTCATTCATCTTCTTCACTATACTTTCTTCTCCCTCACTAGTAGCTATAGATAAATCATGGATCAGGTTGCCACACAATTCTTCGGAATATTTGTACAGCTTAAACAATTTCTTGGATTTCGCATTCACTCACGCTAGCTGTAATGGCAAGATCGTCTGTCCGTGTCGGAGTTGCAAGTTCAAGAAGTGGCATGCACGACAAGTTGTTAAGGAACATTTGCTTGTGAAGCCTTTCCCAGAAGACTATACGTTCTGGGCAGTTAATGATAAGAAGGTTGGTATGAGATATGATTATGCTTTTGCTCGAAGTTCACAAGTAGGAGTTCAACTAGATCAAGATGATCCAATTAATGATGTTGTGAGTGATACTTTTGGATTTCAAGGCAACAACTTCAACGAAGAAGTGCAAGGTTCTAAGTCGGTGTTCATGAGGAATGAAGCAGCTCGGGATTTTTTCAGCTTGAAGGATAAAGCAGATCGTCCTTTATATCAAGGTTGTCAAAAATACTCTAAATTATCTTTTTTTGATCAAGTTGTATCATATCTAGTGCTTGTGTGGAATCATAGATAAGGGAATGTCGATGTTGCTCGAATTATTACAAGATGCATTTCCCAATACTGAGATTCCCACAACATTCTATGAGGCCAAGAAGATTATCAATAGGTTGGGGTTGAACTATTAAGAGATTGATGCATGCCCTAATGATTGTATGCTGTATTGGGGAGATGATTCCAGTAGGGAGATTTGTAAGAGATGCCACACGTCGAGGTACAAGACAATTCGGAAGGGGAAAAAGAAGAAGAAGAAACCTGCAAAGATTGTCAGTACTTCCCTTTGAAACCTTGACTACAAAGATTATTTATGTCATCCAAAATGGCAGAGCACATGAGGTGGCATGACGTTGATAAGAATGAAGATGGTAAATTAAGACATCCCCGGGATGCAGATGCCTGGAAAACGTTTGACAACGACTTTCCATCTTTCACCGCTGACCCCAAAAATGTTCGGCTTGCTTTGGCGACTAACGATTTCAATCCATTTGGGAATCTTAGCATAAGTTACAGTATTTGGTCTGTAGTCTTAGTTCCCTACAACTTGCCACCCTGGATGTGTATGAAATGAAGCTCTTTTATTATGTCTATGATCATTCCAGGCAAAAAGGTACCGGGTAATGACATCAATGTGTATCTCTATAGCCGAAAGTGGTGCTTCATAGGCCATCGGAGGTTTCTCGATAAAAGGCATAAGTTCATATTGCAACAGAATTGCTTCAATGGGAAACCATAGAAAAGAGGACCACCTCAGACTTTACCCAGTACAGAAATCTTACAGCAGCTTGAGAATGTTGAGTTCAAGTTCGGAAAAAGCATCGATTTAGCACAAGCTCGCCAAAAAGACGTGCAGGACTTTGGTGCCTCAGCAATGGAAGAAGATAAGTATTTTATTCACTCTTCCATATTGGAAATCTAATTTACTTCGCCACAGTCTTGATTGTTAGATATGATTAGTTTTGATGATGTCAAATATAGATATGACATGATAAGAGCAAAAAGTTTATATAATGAATTTCTTTGACTAACTACTATATTTAATGTTACATATTTTGTAGATTAGTCAAGCAAAGAATGAAGAAGATTGAATTAATGAAAATGAACACGAGGAAGAAGAAGAAAGAAATTGAAGATAGTCAAGAAGATGCTTACTCGGATTATGAAGAATGATTATCAAGAGGAAAATCAAAAAGAAAGATATTGAAGAATGAAGAACTTGGAAGATCTATCAAGAATATCAAGATTCAAGTTGTTAGAAGTGATACTAGAGGTTTCTATGATGATACCGAAGGTTTCTATGATCAAATGATGGTTGGAATAGGTTAATACAAAGCTAAGATGACTTATATGTGAGTTATGGCACTTCTAGGCAAGTTATACTCGAGCACAGAGCTCAATACTCGAGCACGGGATGAACTCACTCGAGCACGGGGTGAACACTCTGTTCTACTCTATTTTACGTTCAGCCTGATAGAGGTCCGGTATTTTGGTCATATCTCTCAAACCACACATCGGATTGACCCAAAACCCGTTGCATATGAAAGAAGACTCACAACACGTAAAATGTGCACCAAGATCATATTTAGAGAAGCTCAAATGAAGGAGATATGATTCATGGAAAATGAAACTGACATCACCGTAACTTTTCAAGACAGGTTCGGTATTTTGCACATAACTCACAAACTACACATCGGATTGAGACGAGATCAGTGCTAAATGAAACTAGACTTAAAGAGCTTTCTATGGATAGGTAATATGCCTAATTTGAACGTATATTCTAGGAGCTATGCCTTCTGGAAGTTGACACTTGTGCAGTCTAGCGGAATAGACACTCTTTCGATCATAACTTGCAGAATACAACGAGTTTGGAGCTGATTCTTTTTGCATTGGAATGCATATGGCAAGAGCTTTCTTATGATATATCATTAGAATCAAATAAACAATTTTTTTCTAAAGTGGCCCCACATCACCCGCGAGTGCAAAAACGCTCTCTTTGAAAAAGTTGTGCGAGTGATGTCCAGAAGCAGCTGAAACGTGAAGAAATTTGCAACTCTCGAGCACTAGGATCCATGCTCGAGCATTAGACTATTTCTCACTCGAGCACATGCAAGTTTTGACATGAGAGTGTTAACCCGAGAAGAAGCATGTACGTGAAAACAAGAGGAGCACTCGAGCATGACTGGTTTTGCTCGAGTGATGTCTAGATTTCACTCGAGCAGATGCGAGTAAAGAGCAGCGAGTGTTTGCCCGAGAGGAAGTCAGAATGTGAAATTCTACATGCACTCGAGTGAGGCTTCTTTGCACTCGAGTGAGGTCCTGACAGAAGCAACGTAGAAGCTCAGAGCCTCACAGCAATCATCGCAAATATGGTTAAATGTTATACAATCATTATGTTTTCACTTGTTATTGTTCCTAAACATCAACTAACATATATTTCAAGTGTAAAACAGGAGATTAAATATTTGGGATGCATCTTCAAGAACGGAGGTCACGTACGGGAAATATCATCACTCAACAAACAATCCGAATATGGTTACATGTTATTGAATCATTGTGTTCTCACTTGTTATTGTTTCTAAATGTTAGCTAACATATATTTCAAGTGTGAAACAGAATATTAAACGTTCGGATTGCAGATTCAAATAAAAGTCAATTACGGTGAACTTCATCATTACACACCGAATGGCGGCTACCTACCACGACAAGCAACTGACACACCACGAAAGACTGTCGAATATTCAAACATCTTCATACCACTCCACAACGTCACCTACAGCTCACAATGAAACATCCCACTCTTCAACGGGATGCTCTGCTCTGCAACGGACAGTAGCTAGTTTTTCAAATATGCTCAACGGTCAAAATGACTCCAACAGACGAATGCTCACAACGGTCATCATCTTCATCAACTATAAATGAGAGAGCATTCAACGTCGATGGGAAAACAAAAAAAAATAGAGCAACGACTCCAACATGCGAATAACATGAATCCTCTGCTTCTATCCAAACACTCTCTGTTTTCCAGTTTTTGTATTACTTATCATTGAGAGAGTGATTATTTGTATTATACTTCAGTGAGTATTATACCCACTCTGTGAGAGAGTCTGTAAACACCTTCAAATATTTCTGAGTTGATCTCAAGGTAGAGGGGCCTTGAGAAGGTTGATTTCGTTACGGGAGAAGCTGTAGAGAGAATTGCCAGTAAGACATTCTACTCGTAAGACTTACAAGGTGCAAGCAGTAGAGAACGTTGCTGCTCATAAGACTTACACGGGTGTAAGCAGGAGAGAACGTTGCTGCTTGTAAGACTTGTATGAGTAAGCAGGAGAGGAAGATCTTCGGGATTGCTCTGCTCGTAAGACTTGTCGTAAGGGGGAGTATCTTGGTGAGAGATTTGTAAAAGGTTTCACAAGTACCCGGCTAAACTTATGGGATTGTAAAGGCTTTTCTTGTGCCTGGATTAAACAAGAAGATAGTGGATTTGAAAATCTCAGGAGGAGCCTGGGGACTGGACGTAGGCCATCACAGATTGGACCGAACCAGGATAAATCACAGTTTGCATATTCTCTTCCCTAAACTCTTATATTTCCAGCATATATTATTTAATCTAACTGTTGATTTATAAACCTTCATACTTACCACTTTCGTTAAGATACGAAAAGATTTCTAAAGTTCTTAAGTTTTTATTATACACCCAATTCACCCCCTCTTGGGTGATAGCCGGTTCTAACATTGATGTCATGCACATTGAAAAAAATATTTGCGATAATGTGCTATATACACTGCTTAATGAACCCGGTAAGACAAAAGATCACTTTCAAGCGAGGAAAGATTTACTCATCATGGGAGTTCGTGAAGACGCTTGGCCAAATGAGCATGACAAATTTCAGCCTGCAAAGTTTACCCTCACAAAACCGAATAAGGAAGTCTTCCTCACAACGTTGAAGAAATTAAAAGTTCCTGATGGATATTCAAGCAACATTTCTTGATGTGTTGACTTGCAGGCTCGAAAGGTTGCTAGCTAGAAGAGTCATGACTAACATGTTCTTATGCAACAGTTACTCCCTCTGGCTATAAAGAATGCACTTCCTCCCGATGTGTCCATCATTTTGCTGGAACTTTGTTCTTTCTTTTAAAAGTTGTGTTCTAAGGTTTTGATCGTTGAGGAGCTCGATCAGCTGCAGTCCAAAATCATTCTTACGCTTTGTCATTTGGAAATGATCTTTCCTTCATCCTTTTTCACTATGATGGTTCACCTTACAGTCTACCTTGTTCATGAAACAAAGCTCACTGGCCCAGTACAATATCGATGGATGTATCCGATTGAGAGGTACTCATTTTAAATATGTGCTTCATTGTTAATTTCTAAGTTTGCTAGTCGTCCTTTTCAGCATTTAGTATCAATTTTCTCTTATTTACTTCTTAGGTTTCTTAGGAAATTAAAATCTTATGTAAGGAATAAGGCGTGGCCAGAAGGTTCTATAGCTAAAGGCTATATAGGGGATGAGGTGCTGTATTTTTGTTCAAGGTACTTTAATGACCTTGAGACGGATTTTAACCGTCCACCTCGTGTTGACAATTGTCCTGAACCTGCGCCAACATTAGGAGAATTTATCCCTCGTGTTGGTAAACCAGTTGGAGGAACTGAGAACTTCAAACTAACGGCAATTGAGAAGTTGCAAGCATATAGACATGTCTTGATTAATTGTAGTCAAGTTGAACCTTTCATACAGTAAGAATTGTACACTCACATGTTATTCTATATCTTTCATAATATTTTTCACTTTCATTTCACTATCGCCTTTCCATGATTAATTGAAGGGAATTCAGAAGTCATGTTAAGCGTCAACTCAGGATCCGTACACAAACATCCTCAGAAGTGGACAAAAAGGTCCACAGAGAATTCCTGAGCTGGTTTGCGCGCAGAATACTAAATGACCACATCCCACACTCACCAGATTTCTGAGCTCTCCCAATCGGCCCTCTTGATCATTCAAAAAGGTTTACAGTATACAATGTCAATTGTTTTAAGTTTTGCATGGTTTCACGGGATCAAGGATTGCAAAATCAAAATTTGGGTGTTTATGGCACATTTGGGACAAGGAGTTATGCGGGCAGCAGTGACGCCAACATATAGTTTAGAGGAGTTCCTTACTATGGAAAGCTTCTTGATGTCGTCGAACTTAATTATCAAGGTCGTTTCACCGTGACACTGTTCAAGTGTTTGTGGGCAAATACCACTACTTCCTGGGGACTGACAACTGACGACTTAGGGATCACATCAGTCAATTTCTTACGGCCAATTCATACTGGTAATTCTCAAGATGATGAGCCATATATTTTTGCCTCAGAGGCAAAGCAAGTTTATTATATCGAGGACGAGAGGCACGGGGATTGGCACATGGTCGTTCATTTAAAGCCACGAGACCTTTACGATATGGGTGAAGGCGATAACATCGCCTACGAGAGTGAGCCATTTCAGCCCATCAATTTCGAAAACTTCTTCCCTGAAGGCGATGACAATTTACCTCTACTGCGGTGTGTTTTTTTAAGTTCACATCATTTAAATTAAATTTTTTAAACAAAATAATACATCACTAACAACAATTTTTCCACAATTTCTGTAGGGATGACGCGGATGAGTGATCAAATTCAAATTATGTTTTTGTCTTTAAAAAAATAAAAACAATATTTGTAGCGGTTTATAAACCGCTACAAAAATAAAAATAACCGCTAGTAAATAAAAACCGCTACAAAACCGGTACACTAACTGCTACAAATGCCATGCAGATCCCTATAAATTCCCCCACCACATCTCATTTCAAACACTCCCCAATTTCTTTCCACCTTACCCCTCTTTTATTTCATTTTCTCTCATTTACAAATTTTTTTTTGTATGAGTTGAGGAGCTGAACAAGGTGATCAAATATGGTAACAAGTTTTAAAATTTTTTATTAATACATCTTTCCTTCGCATAAAATTTATTCTCACTATTTTTTGTTGTTGTAGATATTTAAGAGCTTTTTCTCATTTTCACCTATTTTTCATACACAGTCACATTGTAGTAGACAATATAATAGTTCCTTGTTATCTACATATCCTCAATAATATTATTAATACAATCTTTATACTTATCCAACTCAATTTAATTATTTCTTTTAATTTATAAATGAGCTAAACTATTAAATAATAAGCTAATTAAATTAGCTAAACTACTAAAAAAATAAACTATTTAATTTAATATCAAAAAAACTGAAACAAATGATTGTATTTTTTAAAAAACATTTACTTAATTTTTGTAGCAGTTATGAAACCGCTACTAATTAACGCGCCTTTTTCAAACATAAATTAATTTTTTGGCACGAATTTTGAATTTTGATGAAATTTGTAGCGGTTATATAACCGCTACCAATTAATGGTGCTATTTTTAAATTCATATCAGTAGTGGTTCACAAACCGCTACAAAATGGGGCAAAAATTTTATTTTTCATTTCCTGCCTTGAAAATTTCAGGTTTTGATTTTTGTAGCGGTTATATAACCGCTACAAAGTTCCCAGAAAATGATCATTGCTCATAGCGATGTTGTAGCGGTAGAAGTGAGCTGCTACAAATCAAGTAGCGGTTTTTTTGCTTGAGTAGTGGTTTTACATAACCGCTACAAATCCGCTTGCAATATAGGATTTAGTAGCGGTTTCATGAACGCTACTAATGTTGTTTGTGACGGTTAAAATTGCTACAAATAGCCATTTTTAATCGCTACTAAATCACGTTTTTTTGTAGTATGTATATGGACTCCCAACTCTGACCCATTTCCGCACACGTCTACATTTATGAAAAAATTACATTAAGGTCCCAATTAAGGAAAATAATATTAGAAAAGTCTTAGGGCCTGTTTGGTACGCTGGAATTGATTTTGATGAAAATGGAAATGGATATGGATATGAAAATGAGGTTTAAAAGTATATTTGTCTATGTCAAGGAAATGAGTCATGATTTTCAGGTGAAAATACCAGAATGCCCTTCTTAAACAAAAAAAAAATATTTCCAGTAGTCTTCGAAGATTTCAGATTTGAACAATATCGCTTGGGCAACGAAATTCCAGCGTACCAAAATGTTAGACTCTGAAGATTTCAAGCAAGGCTACTGGAAAGACTCTGAAGATTCCAGCGTACCAAACTGTCAAACTTCTAAGATTTTAAGCAAGGCTACTGGAAAGACTCTGAAGATTCCGGCGTACCAAACTGTCAGACTTTGAAGACTCCGCCAAGCTGTCATAGACTCCATAAGGTTGTCGCTCTCCGCCGCCACCATAGGATTTTCGAGAACAAGCCACCGTTGATTTGCAAGTTTGCATCGGTTTCCAAATCTGCCAAAGTCGACCAGATCTGCAAGTTGGGTCATTGGAGAACAATGAGGAAGATGATCGGATTTGCTCATTCGCACCGACGTGAAGTGTTATGATGTGCTCATAAAGATGAGAAGTGAGAAGGGTAAAATTAGAACTCTATGGAATTTCTTACAAATCTGAGCTTTTTTGATGGAATTGATCTTGGAGGAATTGGCCTCATTTGGATTCCATGTGGAAATGGAATTTTGTCAAATTCCATCATATCAAACATCCTCAGAGCATGGAATTGGCCTTCATTTCCATTTCTATGTGGTTAATTTCAGCATACCAAATAGGCCATTATAGCTTGTTAATGATAAGTGAAAGAGCAGCCATGACAAGTTATGGGACATTTTTTATATTATTTTCCTTAATTGGGACATTCATGTCATTTTCCCTACATTTGACTTCCAGCACCATGATTTCAAACATATTAATTAATGCCTACACTAAATTAGCCTTCAATATACTCCCTCCGGCGTTGTTCTCAAACTCACGAGTTGGCTCTCCAAGTTTATCATCTTCACATTTTTTAACTTACAAAATCGTGTTGAGTCACTCTTAAACTCGTGCTAGTTATAAGCTCGGTTAAATTTGTGATTTCACACATTGAGTTTAATGTTTATAACTTATAAAATTGTGTTAACTCTCTTAAACTCGAGCTAAATATTTCATTTTGATCATGCTCAATGGCTTCATATACGAATTTTATAGAAATGTTTTTGTTGAGTATGATAAATTATGAATGTTGATGGATTTAATTTCAATTATTTAGATTTAAAATATATTAAAATCAAATTTTATATTTTTTTATATTTCAATTATTTGATCATACATATTAATACCAAAACATATTTATTAATAGAAGTAAATGCTTACGATGAGTCTACATCACTATCATGAATTTGCTTAAACTCGTGAGTTTGACAACATTGCCCTCTGATCCTTTTTATAAATAACAACTAGCCAATTAACACAAAACGTACTTGTGGTTAAATTTTGTTAAAAGCAATTAATGTGTTAGAGATATAATTTTTTTTAAACGTACCCTTATTTATAATGATGTTGGGTAGTTTGTGAGAAAATGAGTAGAAAAAGATATAAGAGAAAATAAATGAGAAAAAGATATAAGAGAGACACACAATTTATTGAGAGTAGAGATAGAAAAAGTGCATTTAATTCTTAGACAAAACAAAATTATTGCTTATCTAAAGGACCAAGCCCATAAAAAAGAATATTACTTATAAATAGGATTGGAAGAAGTATCTTCTATTCTACAATCCTACATGCATGCATATATATTACTGTGCCCAAGCTCCCACACAAATAAATCACCTATCTCTTGTTTTCGCACTATATTTAGGGTATGATATAACGAATGCATGTGACATGCAAAGGTTTGGTGGGTCTAGATCTGAACCGTCAAATCTTATTTGGACAGTCCAGATCTGAATTTTTAAAATTCTATATTTTTTTAAAAAAATATTTTAACGGGTATAACTTAGTGGGGAAACTGGTTTTGTGCGTGTTTAACCAGGTATAACAAGTAACATGTAAAATTAGATTTTATCTCTTTTATTGTTCCCACATAAATTGGGACAAACACGTCCTACTAAGATTATAATATTTCATTTGGCACTAAAATAAACTCATATAATTTATTATGCTTTAGTGGACGATTCATACTAAGGGAGAGGGAGTGAGTTAGCATTGCCATCTTGAATGATCGGAGAGAAGAGAGGTGGGGGTTAATGATTGATGCAAAAGTAAGGGTTGCAAATAGGGATGGAAATAGGTCAGGTCCCTAACAGGGGCCTCCAGCCTAGCCTACATAAAGCTTAGCCTAGCCTATTTAATAAATATATCTTATTAGTCAGTAGACATTAGTTTTTTTATTCCTATTTGCTCGAACAATTGTTGTCACTAGAGATTCTTTTCTTTTCCTTACTAAGCCTTTATATTAAAATGAGAATAGACGCTAAGCTTTTAAGACATAATGTAATATTTTAAATAAGCGTGAATATGGTTATATATGAATTTCGATGCATAGGTTTTAAAGTCTATTTAAAAGCCAATATTTTAAGTAGGCTTTTAAATAGGTGATAACTCTCCATTTTTTATATATTTAAAGGATATTTTGAAAATAATTGGAGAGTTATCTAAGGAATTGGTGCATTATTTGGGGATTTTTTTCTAAATATCTTAGTTTTAAATTAGAATATAAATAGTTAAATCTAAGAAAATAAATAAATAAATAATAAGAATAAAAATATAAGTTATTATTATTATAGCATTATTATTTTCCTTTTTAGCTTATTTGCTTTTTCATAATGTGTCATATGCTGATATGTGTAATACCCTGAATTTTGGGATCGGAGGTTTGGAAATAAGCCTGAATTAAGTGGACTGCTAAACCCTGATTTAACAGGTGCCCCAAATTTTTTCCCTAATATTTCTTATATCTTTGGGGTATTAAAGAAAGTAAAATGGTGAATTTTAGAGAATATGATTATGCATCCAGTGAAATTTCCTGTGAGGCAGTGAGCTTTTCATCTTATTTTTATGACCAAATGATGAGCAAAAATTATGAAATTTTACAGAGTAAAAGTAGACATCCTAAGCTTTAATTTGACAGGTTATATGAATCAATTAGAGCTATATACAAAGAGTTATGAATTTTTGAAATTTGCCTAGTGAAATTGATTATTTTCTGGAACAGTATGCAAAGATTGAAAATCTGGGAATTTTGTGCTTCCAGCTAGCAAAAGGCAACATTTTTTATTGAAACTAGACTCAGTAAGGGTTCTATATCCTTTGGAATCACTCCAATTTGATGTTTCTAGAATTAGTTATGATTTTTCAAAATTTGGGTAGAAAATCTGTCAGAAATCCGAAAATGAAGAAAAAGGTAATGACAATTTTATAATTTGTCCAAATTAGCACAAAATAAATTATTTTTCAATTAATTGAAGTTAATTTCAATTAATTAATGAAAATAAATGTAAAAAATATATTTGGAATATTTTGGTCAATTAAATAGGAATTTATGGAAAATTTGAGCAAAAATGCAATTTTGACCAAAATTGAGACTTTACGTGTATACGAAATCGGAACAAGTTGTGAAGCCAATTGATGCCAAAGGGAGGGACCCTTAGGTATCTCCAACATATGGCATAAAGAAGGAAATATTGGTTTGGCTTAATGAACAAGGTTACATGTACATAGAGTTATTGTCCATAAAAATTGATTTTGGAATTTTTGGAAATTCCATAAGTAATTAAAATAACATATAATAATAAGATAAAAAGCTTCATCTTCTTCATACTCCCTCTAAACTGACGTGAACCGATCTGAAATTAGACAGAGAAGAGTTGAGAGAGTTTAGAGAGAGAAAGAGAAGAGAACTCGTAAGGTAAGCCGATTTCTCCGATGATTTAGTTCTTAACGCGTATAACTCCGCTCCTAAGCTATTCTTCTATGTTTCTTAAGGTCTTTGAAACTCCAAATTTGGTGCTTGAACATTAGAGTTTTCAGCCAAGTCAATAAAAGCAAAAGGGGAGCTTGCGGTAACTTCCAAACTCTTGTATATTAACTATTCTGGCTGCTGTGGACAATTTAATCGGTGAAATTTCGCTGAATTGTCTTTGTTTGTAAATTTGAAAAATGGGTTGGCCTAGGCATTATGCTGCTCAAATTGGTTCTAAATGATAGTTGTAACTTAATGGAATAGTCAATAAAGTGGTTAGAAGTAGAAAGGAACGCGTTTACGGAGCCGAAATCGCAAAACCCCAATTTTTCCCGGAGTATACCATAATTATGGTCAGGGCTAGATCTGAGGGTTAGAGTTGGATTTTTAATGATTTGATGGTTCCATTGAGTTCAGTAGGGAAAATTAGGTGGGGTTACAGTTGGTCACTTTTTTCGGAAAAGCCTGAAAAAGCATAATTACGAAAACGCCCCTGAAACCCTTAAAGTAGGGCCGTCAAGGGTAATTTTGTAAGTTGACATTGAGTTTGATAATTCTGAGTTTGGAAATGGATTCTTTGGCCAAAAATATGTCAGAATAGCCCATGTCAAAATTTCAGGAAAAGTACAGTCGGATTGGGTATGGTGGGCCCGGGCCGGGGTCCTGGTGGCATTTTGGTAAATTTTCACCATAGGCTAATATAACCATTATAAACACTATAGAAGTGCCTAAAATGGTACATGAATGGGTTTTAACCTAATTCTTGTACATTTGACATTTTAGGACTAAGTTAAGAGCCTAAGGAGTTGGCACGCAAATCAAGGAACAAGTTTCATGGAAGAAAAGACTTAAGGTATGGAACTTACCTTTCCTGTGTGTATTTGATATTTGTATTGGTGTCTTGATGCATGTTATTGCTTTGCTTGATTATGTGAAACATATATAAATGATTGAAGCTTTGTTTCTATTTATGTTATGCCCATAAGCATGTTGTTTGAAACATTGAGCACGCAAATATGTCATTGTGTTAGCATGAGTTTATGTAATGCAAGCATGTCATGCATTAAGCACTCATCTTGCATACATATTGGTACTATTTTCCAGGTGAGATTCTCTCGAATATCACCCTCCCATACCAACAATTTAGACAGGAGGAGACAGAGGATATGCTGCGAACAAAGAAGAGAATCGTACAAGAGGATTGCAATGGTGGAGCGAAGACAGGAAAGAAGTTTCCATTTCACTGGGGTAGGTTTAGACACCCTAGTAGCCCTGTGCGGCTACCTTAATCGTAAGTATCATGTACGAATCCTTATGGGGATTTTCTGTAATCATGCACATATTATCAGTATATTTTTGTTATTCATGTGTTGCCCATTGAACCACGAATTAATATTCTACTGCAATGGTGGAGCGAAGATGGGAAAGAAGTTTCCATTTCACTGGGGTAGGTTTAGACACCCTAGTAGCCCTGTGCGGCTACCTTAATCATAAGTATCATGTACGAATCCTTATGGGGATTTTCTGTAATCATGCACATATTATCAGTATATTTTTGTTATTCATGTGTTGCCCATTGAACCACGAATTAATATTCTACTGCAAGTCAAAATAAGATAAGGGCGTGACATTTTGGTATCAGAGTAAGGATTCTGACCACAGAATTGTCTTCTCAGAGTAAGTGCGGTGGTTCTGGCAATAAGATAGTATACTGATATACTTGATTACACAGTGGTAGGAACAACGAAGTAAATTACTTTGGCTAGTTTACAAGCCCCTGAAAGGTACAGACACGCCTTGAGGAAGCAGTGGAATACCCAGAAGGTAGTACATGTTACCATACAAGTGAGAGGATGGTATAAGGATGACACGGACATCGAGGGAGCGGGTCCAAGTAAGGCCAAAGTGTGGAGCCTCATCCTAAAACAAAATCATCAGTTGGTGAAACAACGACCAGCCACAGTTGCGGGTAGTAAAGTGATTGGTAGATAAACCACAAACAGATAAGACAGATAGATCTGAGTTTCGTTACCAATCTCGGAGTTAGAGCGGTATTCGTGATATATGGTTTACAACCGGATCGAGGGTTATCGGAGGATGTTCGAAGCATATACCTATGGGATGTCCGTGAGTATGATACCCCAGTGGCCCAATATATAGTATACATGGATAAACTGACCCTAGTGGCAGGCGGTTAGGGATCAGTTAATTCGGGGATTCTAGATGACATACTGCACTTCTTACTGGATATAGTGTTTTGGCCCGGAAGAAGAATGAGATTGCAGAGCAGAGTCAGACAAACAACTTTGTAGATATCAAGGTACATATTCAAGTACTTATACCGGCACTGATATGAAGTCCATAAACAGTGTTTAGTTGACTGATGACAGTTGACATGACTCTCTAGATAATGGCAGTGTCGGGGTACCAGTAAATGTGAATGATACAATCGGTATCTACGTTTTGGCACGGGTACACAAGAGTTAAGCGTGCTTAACTCAGGGAAATCTTCATATGGGTGACCCCCTGGGAAGTTACATGTACATGTTGTGATATGTCATGTAATAGGAGTAAGCACATGTTGTACAGTAGTTCAGAGGACTGTATGTTGTTACAGGTCTTCCTTGGCTACTGCAAATACATGTTATATGTGATTTCAGGAGTCCATGTGTAACCAACACTTGTAAACAAATAGAAATGCCGTTGTGATAATATGATAATTACCTCTTTCTTGCTATTATACTATTCTATGGCTCGTACACTTGTGGTGCTTATTTAAATTTTAGTAGCATCAAGTTTTTGGCGCCATTGTTGGGGATTCAAGGCAATTAGTTATTAGAATTAGAAATCGTTTAGTAATTTTAGCTTGAGTAATTTTATTTGATTTTTTTTGTTCTTTGTGTTAGTGTGATACTCTTGAGTTCTGCTTTGCCTTTCAGGTACTTTAGTATATGCGCCACAGAAAATAAGGAGCGTCCAAGAACTTTTGGAAGCTACAAAACCTCATATTCAACCAAAGAAAGGTGTACACTCTGACACTATAGTAATGATTGAGGATGAAAATGATCGTTTGGGTGTCAATGATTTTTTGTGAAGACAATATCGTGGGTATTAATCAGGAATCAAAGTGCCTGAATTTCAAGCTAAAAACTTTGAGATAAAGCAAACTATGTTGAAGATGCTTGAACTACAGGGTCAGTATGCCAGAAATGATTTAGAAGATCCAAATCGGCACTTGATTCAATTCCTTGATGCTTGTGACTAATTCAAGCAAAATGGAGTTCCTAATGATGTGATTCGTCTTAGGCTTTTTCCTTATTCTCTACAAGGAAAAGCCAAAGAGTGGATCAACAATTTAGAAGAGGGCAGCGTCACTTCTTGGATTGAATTGGAGGAAAAGTTCATATCAAGATTCTTTCCTCATAACAAGATGGTGGATGCTAGAGCTGCTCTTACTAATTTTTGCCAACAATTTAGGGAACACCTATATGAAGCTTGGGAGAGGTTCAAGTTGCTTGTTAGGTAGAGTCTTGGCCATAATTTTGAGAAATGGGTCTTACTACAAATCTTCTATACTCGGTTGACTCCTGAATCTAGATCAGAATTGAATGCTGTGACTAATGGAGGAATTACAAAGCAACCGGTGAATTATGTTTGGGGATGCTTAGATGACTTATCAACTGACTTTATTCAGAACAACAATGACAGAAGATCAGTGAAGTCATTTGAGAAAGTTAATGAGGACATTTCATCACAATTGGTGGGAATATTAAGTACTCTCAACAAGAGGTTTGATAACCTAGAAGCTCAAGTACACCGATCTAATGGTGGACACATATGAGTTAATGCTATTTATGCTCCTTGTGATTATTGTGGAGATAGACATGCTACTGGACAATGCCTCATATCCCATCAGATAGAGTCGGTCAACTATGTAGGAAATTATCATGGCAATAACCAAGCTAATCAATATTCAAATACCTACAATTCTGGTTGGCGTAAGAATCCTAATCTCTCTTGGAAACATGGTGCAACTCTTAATAAAGCATCCACCTCTAGTACAAAGCTAGGGGCACCTCCTAGTTTTTATCACTTGGAAAAGGAAGTTAAGCCTATTCAAGAACCCAAAACTGATCTTGAGGCAATGATGTCTCAACTTATGAGTTTTCAGCTATAAAGTACTCAAGATCAAGCTGCTACTAATACGTTTTTGGGTTCATCCATCAAGAATCTTGAAGTTCAAGTAGGACAATTTGCAACTGCTGTGAATGCATTACAACAAAGAAAATTACTAAGTAATATTGTGTCTAATCCTCATAGAGATGGAAAAGCATAGTGTAAAGCCATTACCCTTAGAAGTGGTAAAGAATTATCTGAGATACAATAGTCAACAGAGAAGCTTTCAAGTTCTAATGGCGATAACATTCTTGAACTTATTGTAGATAATGATGAAGAGTCTCCATAAAAGGCTAAGGAAGTATATGAGGACAGTGACGACAAAAAGAAGGAAGTGAAGAAAAAGGCAATTCTTCTTGAGAAACCAAGTAGACATAGCCTCTACTATTCCCTCAAAGATTCTAAAAGAAGGCCTTTGATGAGCAATACAAGAAATTCTTGGATATCTTCAAGCAATTACACATTAACATCCCTTTAATAGAAGCTTTGGAGCAAATGCAAAAGTATGCTAAGTACCAAAAAGAGATGTTGAGTAAGAAGAAGCACTTTACTGAGTTTGCAACTATAGCACTAACCAAGGAGATCCCTAGTGTCATTAAGCCTAATGTGCCTCTAAAGTATAAAGATCCTGGTTCTTTCACTATTCCATATGTTATTGGTGACAAATTTGAATGACGTGCATTATGTGATTTAGGATCTACTGTGAATCTTATGCCTTTATCTCTTTTCAAGAAGCTCCAGTTAGGGGTGGCTAATCCTACAACTGTCACACTCAAACTAGCTGATCAAAGTTTCTCTTATCCATATGGCATCATTGAGGATGTACTAGTGAAAGTTGGCTCTTTCATCTACCCTGTTGACTTCATTGTTCTTGATATTAAGGAGGATAAAGAGATTCCACTAATTGTTGGGAGACCATTTCTAGCTACTGCAAGAGCATTGGTGGATATTGAAGAAGGAGATATAGTTATACGAGTTGGTGAAGAGCAAATCAAGTTTAAGAGGGACAAAGTAATGAAGTTTTAAAATGAATCAAAACAATATGCAAAAGTTGTTGTTATAGATGACCTCCATCAAGCTGAATTGGATTTAGTTGCTATTAAAGAGCCTCTTGGGACTATTTCTGTAGAGAAAAATGGTATGGCAAATGCTTATAAGCATAGTGAGCAAGTTTTGAATACTTCTGCATCATTTCCTATGATACATTAGCACTGCTTGTTTCAACCTCCCTGAGTTTCTGACATAGTCTGACTGAGGACTATAAACCAAGCGCTTCTTGGAAGGCAACCCAAGGTTTTAGTAGTTCAATTTCTTTTTGATTTTTCTTTAGATGAGTTGTTTTGAGGTTTGTTGATTTTGAGGACTTTTGGTAGCCCACGATGATATATTCCACTTTGGTAGCCATAAATAAGAGCATTCAAGAGCACAAGACAAGAATGGAGAGGGGAGTTTCCTTCTACCTTTCCTTATTTTGTTTGAATTGATTGTTAATAACATGTTCTGGGATATGAGTGATGGTTATAGTCTAGCTTTGCATGTGATTAATATTTGTTAGTGACTATTGATTTGATTAGTGGTACTTGTGAGTTGTGCTTAATTGGTGAAAATTTGAGATTTTAGAAGCTTTTGCTATCCCTACACTTGGATATGGTTATTTCTTCGCTTTCATTACTTAGTGTTACTTGTTTACATTGAGGACAATATGACATTTAAGTGTGGGGGTAGAGGGTACCATTGATTTTGTTTGACTTATCCTCAAATTTTTTTTGGAAATATTAAAAAATTTCTTTGGTTTTGCACATAAATAGAAAATTTTGACAAATTTTGAACAAAAATTTTGCTTTTCATGGAAGCTTGGATTTTACTTGTGAACATTGGTAAAGTTGGTTTGATTTGAATTTGAAAGGGATTGAGTTTAATTAGAATTCGGTTCTATCTTCTTGGAACATTAGTTGATAGGTAAAGAATTTGGTTTAGATAATTGACTTTACGATGTTAAATACCGTGAGAAACTTGAGCCTAAATATCCATTTCTTTCAAGAGGGAGTAAACTTATTGTGATTTCAACTCTAGAACTTGTCCTGAATCTCTTTTGAAGCTTTTAATCCTTTTGCATGCATAAAGATGATTTAGGCATTCATTTTATAGCTAGTTTGGCCAAATGTCTATCCTCATCACATGAAAATCCTTTGCTTTACCCCATTTGAGCCTACTTTGCTTTTAAAAGAAAATTGCATAGAGTAAATAGCCCTTTGTTTGAAAAGTGCAATTTTTATATCTTTTCCTTTCCATTCATTTGTTGCTTTAGTAAGTGCTAAGGAAAACAATTTAAGAACAAGAGTGAAGTGATTAGAAAGTCAATGTTATGTGAGTTGATGTAGATAGGGGAAAAAAAAGTGAGATAGAAAGAAAAGAAAGATAGAAAGAAAAGTTGTTGAGTTCAATTTAATAAAGGTTGTTTATAGTGTGAGTGAATTTGTTTTCTCTTATTAGATATTCCTTCATTCTTCATAAATTTTATTAAGTTGCTTAGCACTAATTAAAGTATGCATCCATACCATTTGACTACTTTCATTTCATTATCCTACCTTATTCATTACAACTTTTGGAAAAGTCCTTTTGATTTGTGTAAGCAATGGGATAATGTAGTGGAGATAGAGAAGATAAACAAGCTTATGGTTGATGGGTTGCAATAAGTGGAAGAGAGTGAAACACAAGCCCTTTAATTATCTTGAGAGAAGAATGCAAATATTTGACTTGTGAGGAACATGCAATTGTTATTTATCTTTGTCAAATTATTTGCATTTCTACTTATATTTTTAGAAGATGGAAAAAAAATTTAAGAAAGGTCCATTCTTAAAAATTTGAATTAAATCCAATTTTGTAGTGTTTTGATTTGAGAATCTTGCTTTCATGATTTCCTTTGGTTGTTTGATATTTTGAAATCTTGAGGACAAGATTTGATGCAAGTGTGGAGGTGTGATAACTCTCCATTTTTTATATATTTAAAGGATATTTTGAAGATAATTGGAGAATTATCTAAGCAATTGGTGCATTATTTGGGGATTTTGTTCTAAATATCTTAGTTTTAAATTAGAATATAAATAGTTAAATCTAAGAAAATAAATAAATAATAAGAATTAAAATTTAAAAAAAAAGAGAGAATAAAAATATTAGTTATTATTAGTATCATGGCATTATTATTTTCCTTTTTAGCTTATTTGATTTTTCATAATACGTCATACGCTGATATGCCATAGGCTTTCTTTTTAATAGTGTTTTGATTTGATTTAAAATGGAAGGAGGCTAAGTGTGTGTTTGGTGAGGGTTTTTGACGGTCCTTAAGCCTGATTGGGCATACATAAGTTCAATTGGCAGCAATCATTTTTTTTTTTTTTTTATGTTTGGGAGGCTTTTATGCAATTGAGCTTTTGCCAAATACAGATGGGTGGACGCTAGATTGGGAGAAGCTGGAGATGGGAGCTTTTATTAAAAGTTAATGGCATTTTACTCTAGATTGGGTTGTCTAGAAATTAGTTATATGATATTATTTCAATAAATTATGTACCACTCTAATCGATGGAGCCATAAAATTAGTTATATGATAATGGCTTTTTCCATAAAATGTTTTTTAAATGGCATGTAGTATCAAAATATAGTTTTTTTAGTACTTTTAACCCCTTAAAATATTTTTTCAGTTGTACCTAATGTGTTATAAAACTGATTGTAATTTTACCCTTAATGTACTTTTTCAACTCCAAAAATTACTTTAAAATATTTTTTGGTGTTTTTAACCCCTTAAAATATTTTTCCAACTGTACCTAGTGTGTTATCAGACTGATTGCAATTTTACCCTTAATGTACTTTTTCAGCTCCAAAATTACTTTAAAATATTTTTTTTTGTGTTTTTCACCCTTTAAAATAATTTTTCATTTATACCCAATCTTAAGAGGTTGACTACAATTGTACCTTTAATGTATTTTTTAGTAATAAAGAACACTCAAAACTTAGAACACACACTAAGGGTCTATTTGGTATGAGGGACTTGGAGGGGAAGGAAGGGGAGGGAAAATTTTTATGAGTTGGATTTAAAAAAATTGAAGAAATGGGGTTACAAAATTTTAATATAAATAATATGTAAGATTAAAGAGTAAAAAAACTTAATTAAAAACTTTATACCCCACTTCTTTCATTTTTTTTAAATCCATCTCAAAATAATTTTTCCTCCGTCCACTTTCCCTCCTCTCCCCTCATACCAAACAAGCCCTAAGGATGTGTTTGGTTCGAGGGGAGGGGAGGGGGAGGGCAGGGGAGGAGGGATAAATTACAATTTTGTTCAACTGAAACCTAAAATTTACCCTCTCATTTTTTAAAATTTTGGATTTCAGTCTAAAATTTACCCTTTCATTTCTTTTAAATTTTGAGTTCCCGCCTAAAATTTAAATACCTTCAACCGAAAAAGATAATTTAACCCCC
Organism: Inga oerstediana; assembly: GCA_963210345.1. Taxonomy (NCBI): domain Eukaryota; kingdom Viridiplantae; phylum Streptophyta; class Magnoliopsida; order Fabales; family Fabaceae; genus Inga; species Inga oerstediana. The sequence continues at coordinate 62,799,378 of OY723408.1, forward strand.
TCTCCTTCTGCCCCTCCCCTCAAACCAAACACATCCTAAGGAAACAGAGGTGACACCGTTTTGACAAAAGAGAGAATTGGAGACCTAATTGGAAAAAAAAAAAAGAGAAGCTACGGGTGAATTGAAAAAGAAAGCAGAGAGACGAGCTAGAGGGAGGCGGTTGGTCTTAGAGGGAGCTGCTATTTTGGAGAGGAGACGAATCGGGACAGCGACCGAAAGAGAGCAGCCGACAATTAATGGATCTTCCTCCTGGAGCTTGAACCAGAGAATCACGAGCTAGAGGAGTCATCACCGATTGTTGAACTCGGGAAGTTCATCTCTTTCCTGGAGTAACGGTGGCTGGACTTCACAAGAAAACCAGAGAGGGAGCATCGAGAGAGCTTGACTGGAGCAGTGAGCGGCGGAAGCAGAGAAGGCCACACCACTGTTCAATTTTTACTCTATTGCTTTAGTATGAGTTTGACTTTGAATTTGCTGTGCTGTTTTGTGAACTGTGAGGAGTGATTTGAATTGCAATTCTTCTTTATTCCACTATGTTGTTTGCCTCTTCACTGATTTGTGGCTCTGAATTTGCTGCTGCTGTGATTGGAATTAAAGCCATGTGTGGCTAGATTTTGAATCTAGAGTAGCTATGAACTAATTTGAGGATTTGAGTATGTATAAACTCATTAATTTGTGCTTATTGTTATTTTGTTTATTTAATCTTAAATTAATTTGTTTACTTTGTGCTTGATCACCACTAAGTATGAAATTGAGAAATTTAGATTAGCCTTGGAAGAGGAATCTTAATTAAACCATAAGATTAAGTAATGTGGGATTAGAATTTATTTTAATTTGCCAATAGGATAGGAATATACCTATTGGACCCATATAATCATATTAGAGTGAAATTGGACATTTATTGTCTCTTGAGTAAATTAGTTAGGAATAACAATTTTAATTTGAGAGAGGGGTATGAGTGATTAGAAGATACTTATATCTATTTAAACTCTAGATTAACAATTTAACATTAAGTACTTTTAATTGGGTAATTACATGGTTAGTAACTTAGCCCATAGGTCTAGTCAGTGAAAATAAGGCGGTTTGGTTGGATTAATGGGAGGCAAATGGGAATTGTACTATGAAATTTGTGTATAAAACTGTGATATTGAATTTTTGTCAATTATATCTCATATAAGTTGTTATATAAACTGTTCCACTTGGCACCTCATAAACACATGTTAGCATGTGTAATGAGTCGGATAGCTGGTTACTGAGGCGTTTGTCTTACCCCATTAATTTAACATTTTTCAAGTGATATTTCCCTTACTGGGACGGCAAGAGGAGCTTCTAAGGCATAGATATATCCAGAGAACAAAAAATCAGACCGGACCGGTTGAACCGGGGACCGGTCAGTGGTCCGGTCAGGTTTGATCATTAAACCGTCAGACCGGTTGGACCGGTTGAACCGGTTTCATTTTTTTTAATTTTCCAAATTTTTATTTTGTCCTTTTTGAGGGGAAAATGAAAGGTTGAAGACCAAAATGAAGAGAAAAGTATATAAAGAAAGAACAAATCTAAAAAAATTGAAGAAGATAATGAAAAAAATTATTTAAAAAGATATAATAATTATGGGAAAGGAAATATCATTGCATAAGTATAGGCATTATAACTAATACTAATAGATTTTAAACATTTTTTTCTAAAAATCTTCATTTTAATTTTATCTATAGAAGTTTAAAAATATATTAATATATATTGTCACTAATAAATTATAATATTTTAATATGACTAGTTCAACTACCGGTTAGACCCTGGTTGACCCATTAACCCTTGAACCTGTGCTGTGACCGGTTCATTACCCGGTCCGGTTTTTTGTTCATTGGATATATCTCTATATATATCTGTATAGCCTCTTGTAGTTCATTGTGTGTTGAATGAATTTATATTGCCATCATAGGACCCACATTCTGTAAATTCTATTTCGCCTGCATACTTTGATTATCGTATTTTATTTGAATGTTATATAAAGCTAAATGACTTTAGTTTTTGAAACGGGAATTTTTGTTATGATCACGGTAGAATTAATTTTAACCTTGATTAATATTTGGAAAGATGAGTTAATATTATGAAATTAAGAAAACAACTTTACAACAAAAATGCTAAACACTACTATTTAAATATAATGCTCCTAGTGTGTGTGTTTATATATATATATATATATATATATATATTTTCATACTTCCATAGCAGTGCCAGCACATCAATAAGAGAAATTCTTGGATACTCAAAGAACCAACTCACTTATATACATACCAATCAAGTTGCCCCTTTTCATGTTAATTTAATCCAACATGTCATGCATTCTCTCATCAATTTATTTACTTAGTTTTAAACTATTTTAATATCTTGATTACTCCATCTTCTCCTTTTTTATATAAGATCCAAATTTTTGAATTGGTTCAATGCTTTTGTTATTTTTTTTTTAATCAATTTTACCCATGTTAATTTTATATGTATTTCTCACATATTCTCTTTAATATTTGTTTTCTCATTATTTCTCGTCTCCAAAATAAGGGCATCTCTAGGGGGAAAAAGTGTATTTATTACGTATTTATTATTTTTTTAGTAATTGTAACAAATTTTTAAAACTTCCTTGAATGTTAAACAATTTTAAGTATGGGCAGCAACAAATCTAAATAAAAAAGAAGAAGAAGAAAATAGCACTATATAGCATGTCATTTGTGCATGAATCCAAATTTTTTTCTTAGAAGATGGCTTTTCAGTTTCTCCCATCCCTCTTCTTCAAGATTAAAGCTTCCCCGCAAGAAGCCACTAGCTGAAGATTCGACCAAAGCTGCCACTGAATTGAAGATTTCAACAAGATGTCGCCATCCTCTCCGTTACGAGGCTCCCCTATTATCGGAGTATTATGTAGGTTTGATTTATTGTTCTTTTTCTGGTCGAAGCTTTGACTGTGTAACTATATAAAAGGTTTAACTACCCCTGATGATCATTTCTGTAACTATATATGGATTTATTGAAAATCCATGGCGGAGAAAACATCAGAAGAAATTATATTAATTACTCTTTACCTTATGTTTGGATGAAGAGAAAAGTGGGGAGAAAATATGGAGAAGAGAATGCTAGAATTGAAAACTTCTAAGAATGATAAAAGAAATTAACTATTTTGGGGAGTTTCTCCTCCTAACATTCTTTCCCTCATAATTTTCTTTCCATCTAAATATAGGGTTAATGTCTTTTTGACTTTTTGAGCGTCGAAGAAGCTAAGAGGAAAATGTACACAGAGTTGAAGATGACAGGGTCAGGTGGGAGAATACAAAAGCATTGCTTTTCCCCCCTAAACTAAGTGTGTCGTCAAACCACTTCGGATGTGAAACTCATTTGTTGGGCTAGGATGGTTAATTTTGATACCCTCTCAATAAATGTGTTTCTTGAAATTTAAGCTTTTGTTTTTCTTAATAAAAAAATTGCTAATGGGGAAAAATCACTAATAATTTAATGAGATAAACCTAATCACCGAAGTTTCAAGCAATTAGGATTTACCTAACTGGTTACTAATTTCCTTGAATTGATCGAAACTTAATCAGTTATATTGACAATGGTCCTTCAAGTGTTGGAGTTGCAGAATGAGAGGAGAAATATAATCTTACTACTTCTGCAATTATGAGAAGTCAAGTATTCCCTCATCTTTTTTTCATAAGAGGCTAAAATTCGAATTACCTTGGTCATTTTTATAAGAACCTGACAAAAACTATTTGAACATTTAATGAATTTTTTCATTTTCGCCCCTCATTAATTATATGTATTGCATTAATTAAAGAAAAACTAGTTTCCCTAACTCATCGGATTTAGATGGTCCAGATTTAAGTTTTTTTTACTTTTATTTTTCAAAAAAAAAATATTGTAATGAGTAGAGAATCTAAAATAAAAACAACATCTTAAATGACAGTTTTAAAAAAATAAATCTAGACCATCTAGATGGTCTAGACGAGATGGGCTCTACCTACTCATCTAAAGAATGGGTAGGGAAATTGGTTCTTAATTAAAACATTGTTGATGCTTATATTTGCTCTATTTCTCTCTTTTACTTTCCCTATTATAAATAAGAACATACTTGGAAAAACAAGATTATTTAAAACACACTTGTTATTTTTAACTAATTTTAACCATTTTTTTAGCTGCATAATTCAGTTATCAAGCTCTTATAAGCAGGATCGGAGCGAGTAATATGCAATAGGAAATGGACATGACAATTATTTACGTTTTTACTTATCAATGTTTAATGCAATGATAAAAAGAAGTTGGGTTGTTTACCATAAAAGATAAAACAAGTTGGGATGGGCGGTTAATTATGTGGACTTGGAGTGAGCCGAAAATAGAGAAGTCCCTGGGTTGCAAAATTAGGATACAGCGGAACAGCTATAACTCGTAGATTTTTTTTTTTTTTTTTCAAAAGAAAAACGGAAAAGAAGTCACAAAAAGTGATCAAAACTTTGGATCGTTTTCCCTTTGCGCGAATGCTTTGGGTCAAACCCCGACGCTATAGGGTGTGTTTGGATTGGAGATTGGATAAATGATTTATTTTTATTTAGATTTATGAAATTTTAAAATTGAAAAAAAGTTAGATTGGATAAAATGATGAGTGTTTGGATTGCCGATTGGATAAGTAACTTATGTAAAAATGAATGATGTTTGGTTTGGTTTTTACATAAGTGCTTTTGTATTATTTAAGAGAAAAAATTGTAAAAATTATGAAAAATGAAAAAATAAAGGGATGATTGTGGAAAAAAAAAAAAACCTCATTGGCAAATTAATTGCCAAATGAGACCTGAGAAGATATCTACACACGGAGGGATTTTTTCACAATTTTCTCAAAAATTAACTTTGGAAATTTGGCAATGGTACAATTTTAAATAAATTTATATCAAACTCTAATTTAAATTGGTACACTCTAAAAGTCTTTTCTATTGTGCACCTCAAGCTTAAATTTTATAAATTATATCAAACTTTAATTTAAATATTAAATCCTAACTCATATTTTCACATAGTTCAAAATCTAACAAAATAAACCGATTAAAACCTCAATAATACCTCCAATAATCCAAATAAATTATTTAAACTAAATTTAACTGGTAAAAACACTATATAGAAACTAATTTATGATATGTTTATAAAAAAAATTGATTATAAAATCACAAAACAACTAAATAATAAATCTAAATTGATTAAAATTAATTATTAATTATTCTCTACATTTCTACAGTCATATATTGACAAAACTCAAAACTTACCTAAACTCTTATCCCAAAGTATTCTCTGATTAGCAGAAGATTACTATCTAAAGAAAGAGAAAATTATTTAGAACATTTTTCATAAAAGAAATTTTATGATTAGAAGTGATTTTGAGTATCTCATTGATCCTCAAAATAGAAGTCATCGCTTGAGGGCTCATTCCTAAGCAATTTTAAGCTTCAATTCTGAGCTTATTAGGATTGAAACTTTTTTTTTAAGTTTTTTCTTAAATTCCATCACCCAACCAAATATACCAAAATGAATAAATCACTGTTCACATGCGATTACCCACTCAAACACGCGGATTGACCTCTGAAACGTCAAAACAAGCACGCACACAATTAATGACCCATACCTCAACTAAATTGACCAAGAAAAAAAAATAACCCCAGAAAAGACCTAAACTGAACGAAACTCTTTTGTTTTGGGGAATCAGCCTTTTTTATATGTCTCGCGTTAATTTCAGAAAATATAGGCAGAAAAATCGCAAACTGCTTCATTATGAACATCTAACCCAATGTAAGGGGCTTGGGAAGCAAGTATTATTACTTGTCCTTATCTGCATGCATGCATTGTTTATGGTTCACACACGTGTACACACACAGTTCTTTCTTCATTACACCAAACATTTTTTATCTACTGCTCACATAGTTTTTAGTTATGATTCTCGTCCTTGCAAAATAATGAACGGGCTCGTATTGAACTCTTCATCAAGAATGACTACTTTTACATACATGCATGTCCAAATCTCTGTATATTAATTACTTATAGATTCGCATTCAATCATCATTACCTTGTTAAATATATGGATTACTGAATAATGAATATGAGAGGGAGATTTAATGCTCAACGAGTTGGAACGGGATTGACTCCATATCTCCGTGTATTCTCATTCGATTTTGAATCAGGTTCTTATAATTTATTCTCTTGCCGTTGAGCATCTTGAAAGCATCGTTCCCTCCCCATGGCTCATATAATCGACAAACTCGCCATCATCCAAATCATCGTCATCAAACTCATTATCCATCTTGTGGTCATTGTAATCGTCGCCATCCTCCAGCAAAACAGCCCCAGAACCATCACTTACCTGGCTAGAATTACTCAAACTAATTAAAAAATCAAATGATGAAAAAAGATGAGTCAAATGAAAAGTCTGATAAAAGAATCATGTTTGTTTGATGATACCAGTAGCACTCCCATGTTTCTTAAACACTTCCTTTGAGTCTCGCCGGTGCTGGGGACCGTTAAGAAGGCCGGAGAAATTAAAGTCTCAACATTGCCATCACTAGTAAACTGTTCCTTTCTCGTTTGCCTCTGTTTTCTACAGAGGTAAACAGTAAAACAGAGGCAAGCAGAGGAGCGATTTGACGGACAGTGGAGGAGGGAGCACTGACGTCCGAGTCCGACGCCTAGCTCGGATCTTGAAACTGAGATTACATCGTCAACGGCCAGCGGTGGTTGGCAAACACATAAGTGAAGAGGACGGAGAAGGAGATAGCATAAAAATTATCAAGATAATAGCGTGATTGTGAGTACTATACTTTGATAAATCAAAGATCATTTTTAGGCATTAGTCTTGGGGACAGCAAGTTGTGTTATGCTTTCTGCCTTTTGCTACCAAAGTCAAATGTTTACTGACATGTGGGGAATAGGTAACTTTGATGAATTATTGGAGGAAAAACAACGGCGTGAACCCCAAAAACCTAATCGAGAGTTACCATCCTCTTGCAGCTGCTGCGATTGCTGGGCAGTGCGGGAGCGGCATTTGGTTGATTTGCTTTCGTCTAAGCTCCACCTACGATATGACACCTCGTTTATCTATTGGTGGGTTTAATCATGTGGTACCTTATCGTGGAGGCCAGGAGAATTCCAGTTTCAGAGAAAGTCCAAGGTCTTGTGGCAAAAAGAAAAAGGTCTTGTGGAGATCTCGTTAGAGATCGTCCTCCAAGTGCAGTTGCAATTGACATTGGCGATGAGGAGGTCTTAATTAATTGAGTTTTGCAGCAATATATTCAAGCAATTGAACCTGACCTTAAACATTTACTTGAACTAACATGTATTTTATGCTTGAGGGTTTTCATTTGTTTGCAGAGCCAATACTCCCTAGAGCAAAGCCTATTACCTACCAACAATCAGGAAAGTAACCAACAGGTGTCTTATGAAGCTGTGAGTGACCACAGCAGAAGATAAATACATTCTCAGTTTACACATATATATAAATACATTCTCAGTTTACACATATACTTGTTTAGTCTCGTATTAAATGACTCTACACTTATTATCATTTTCTAACAGGCGCACCATTTCCCAAGTAATTATGGAGGAGTGTTAGAGGAAAGCATATGAAACAGAACAGGGAGAATGGAAACACAGCAGCCAACGTTGATATGAAAATATTGCATATGACGTATGCAATAACGTCACTAGTACAAAATAGGTGATTTAGACCGGCACATTTAAACCGGTTGTAGTAAATGAGGTTTAAAAGAAATGCGCGGTGGCATTTACGTAATTATAAAGAATTTGGGAGACCGGTTATTATGTTTAACCGGTCTAAAAAATAAAATTTAGACCGGTTGCTAGAGAACCGGTCTTAAATGAAGCTTTTTAAGACCGGTTGTCTAACAACCGGTCTTAAAATTTAGCTTTTTAAGACCGGTTGTCTAACAACCGGTCTTAAAAATTAGCTTTTTAAGACCAGTTGCTAGAGAACCGGTCTTAAATGAAGCTTTTTAAGACCGGTTCTATAACAACCGGTCTTAAAAGGTGATTTTAAGACCGGTTGTTAGACAACCGGTCTTAAAAAGCTTCATTTAAGACCGGTTAGTCTACTTAACCGGTCTTAAAAAGTTCCCCAAATATTTCCCCCCAACCCCTGCCGCGCGCCCTCTCCATTTCTGAAATTTTTCATCCCAATCATTTCTCTTCTCAGTGCTCAACTCCCCCCCTTACCTGATCTAATCGGAACGATCGAATCCGGCAGGTCGCTGCTAATTGTTGTCACTGTTGGGTCGCCGTCTTCGTTTGGTCCTGGTTTTCTAGCTCCGTCCGTCATTCACTGCTGTTGGGTCGCTGTTCATCGCTTGTTTGAGGTATGCTTCCTCGATCTACATTTACCCCTCAAAAATACTTGCCACTGTAATGGAATTTCAATTATGGCACTTCCTGTTTTAAATAAAATATCTCTTGTGCGTGACTCTGTGGTTAGATAGACTGAGCTTGGGTTTATAGTTTGTATTATAGTTTGTTAATTAACTGGGTTGTTCTGGGTACACATTAATGCACAGTAAAGAATTTTGTGATGTGGGGTATTCAATATGTGTGAACGGTGAATTAGAAAGCGCATCATTTTTATAGAACACAGGATTTGTGATTTGGGTTTTAGCTTGTACTTATTGAGTTACTGACACTTTGTTTTAAGCAAGAATGAAGATAACAATGGTAGTAGTAATGATAATGTGCTTGATAACATGCTTAGTTCTCGTGTGAACTTAGGGAGAAGGTTAGTGGGCGCATTTTGTTATTGGAGAATTTGTAAATTTGTACGGAAATACTGATTTTCGCCAGGGCAAGGCAATACTGATAAATCTTATATGCCCCATTCAGTAAAAACCCAAGGTCAGAAAGATGTAGTGATAGCATTAAAGGGTGATGAAAGGAGGAAGCCAAAATTTGGTTTCCTGCTTTTACATAGGAAGCTTTTTTTTTTTTAGTTTTTTTTTTATGAAAAGAAACAAGGCGGGCACAAGATTTAGATCCAAGATCCTTGGAGGGAAGGGTACATTAGCTATTCACTACCTCTAATTTTTAATATAAGATCTATTTTAATAAAAAAAATAATTATAAAATGGATCTTATATTAAAAATCGTAGGTCATGGTGTATACTAATTAGAGCTGGTAAAAGGGGTTTAACCCGTGGGTCAAACCCGCCCAATCTGAAAAACTTGGTGGGTTGGGTTGTGAAACACAAGGACTGTTTTGATGCCGGTCTTTTTGGTTCAAACCCATATGGGCCCAACCCGTGATGGGTTAGTTTGTTTTTAATTTTTTAAAAAAATTGCTAAATGTCTTGTCATGTTATCCCTCATGACTTAGACGTTAGTCATTCATTAATATTGTTATTTTAGTTAAAATATGAGTTTGTTAAAGAAAATTTGAGTTGATGTGTCAGCCAGTAAGGATTAAAATAATATAACTTGATGAGTTATCATTTTCTGTTATATTAGACTAACGACGTTAGGAGTGAAAGACTAAAAATGCACTTTTTAAACTTAAAGGACTAAATGAACTTTAATATGAACATAAATGATCAAATGTATACTTTAGCCTTAATTTTTTTATGGTTTAGGTTTGTGTAAAAAAATTCAGTATATTGTTTAAAAAAAGTTTTAAAAATGCAGTATAAAAAAATTTTTAAAAAAAAGGAAAAGGCTATAGGTTGGATTAACTAAATGTCAATCCATATTGATATGGCTCTTTTTATCTGTCATTTAAGGTGTTTTCAAATTAATAGATGGTTTTTTAATATTCTCTAATATAGTAAGCCTTTAACTTAGATCTTCATCTATGTTGAAATAGAGTCTATAGGAATGTAGTCATTTATTCATATTGCTTAGAAGCAATTAACTTGATTTTGTGAGGGTGTGGGTGTGACCATCCCGGATATTTATCCATATAGGGGCTGGAATATTATTCGTTAGAGTTCGAGAGGACCTTTGTACTGCCAATTAGCCAACTAAGAGGGATGGAAGGAGATTGCATTTTAAATTCTTCCATGATGATACCATCTCCATCTTCATTCAAAAATGAAGGCCCCGAGATCACTTCTGCTTTGCTTTAAAAATCAAAGATAAAAAATGAAGGCCCCGAGATCACTTCAGTCTCTGTAAGCAGCTGCCATTTTTCATGCATATCTGGGATCTCATTTTGAAGTAGGTCGATAACCTCGTAGGAGTCGCACCTAATCAACACTTCTCTGAACCCCCCATCCCAAACTCTTTTCATGCCCATAAGGCAACCCCAAATTTTAGCACTTAGAGCATCACCAGTACTGAGCCTCAACATAAATCCCTCCACTTATAGTTCTTTTTGCTATGTTTAACTAGTTACCTTCTATTGGTTTCCAACGGTATTGCTTGGATATTATTAGTCGAAGGACCAAAGTCACCCTAAAAAATATATCCAGGGACAAACAATATAATAATGGATCTAGCGTATGCAGGCGTTAGACATTAAAAGAATATATATCCAAGTCACTTTCTCTGACGAACGCGCATTCTTTGCTTCCTCTTTCCACCTCCATTTATCATTCCCTCACTCCTTCTCCATTCCACTTTCCCTCATTTCATTTTTTCCTCACACGCTACTCTAAATCACGATATTCTTTGTTTACTTCTAGTTACACTATGTAGTTGGGTGTAATGATTGCATGCTCTCATCATTCTCCTACCTTTTCCAGGGAAAAAGTACAAAACAAAAAAAAGGTGTTAGAATATATGGATCGTATTTGGATACAAGCTAAACGGACGAGTGTTGAATATGATGTTGGGGTCAAGGGTTTTTTAGACTTTGCAAAAAGAAATGCCGATGATGATAGTGGGATGTTTTATTGCCCTTGTGTAAAATGTTTGAATGAGAAGCGATTAAGTGCTGCAGATATATATACACATTTAATTTGTGAAGGGTTTTGTAAGACGTATGTAGTATGGGTATGGCATGGTGAACAATTAGAAATGCCAAGTGCATCTCAACAGGGGGAAGTGACTTGTGATGATAATGACACGGATATGGATGATCGGATAGAGGACATTATTCGTGATGTAGGAGAAGAGGCTTTTAAACAATCACATGCATATGGTAATATGTGCAGTGATGCTGAGAAGCCGTTGTACCCGGGGTGTAAAAAATACCAATTGCTGAATGCTGTATTGAAATTGGTAAGCTTGAAAGCACGACATGGATGGAGCGACAAGAGTTTTTCAGAAACGCTTGAGGCCTTTAAAGATATGCTTCCTGATGATAATGTGTTGCCTTGTCGATACTATGATGCTAAGAAAATACTGTGTCCACTAGGGATGCAGTATAAAAAGATCCATGCTTGCCCTAATGATTGCATATTGTATAGAAAAGATCATGAAGAGAAGGAGCAATGTCCGATATGTGAAACTCCGAGGTATAAATCAAATAAGGGCCCTGCAAAAGTGTTGTGGTATCTTCCAATCATTCCAAGGTTCAAGCGCCTGTTTGCTAATGAAATTGATGCCAAAAATTTGAGATGGCACACAGATGAGCAGATTTCTGATGGAAAGCTTCGGCATCCAGCTGATTCTTCTCAATGGCAGAAAATCGATCAATTATTTCCTAGCTTCGGTGAAGAACCTAGGAATCTCAGGCTTGGGCTTAGCACAGATGGTATGAATCCTTATGGTAGCCTAAGCAGTATACATAGTTCATGGCCTGTTCTGTTGGTAATTTACAACTTATCTCCTTTGTTATGTATGAAACGAAAGTACATAATGTTGTCTATGTTGATTTCGGGACCAAAGCAACCCGGAAATGACATAGATGTTTACCTACAACCCTTGATCGAAGACTTGAAAGAGTTGTGGGATAAAGGTGTCGATGTTTTTGATGCGAACAAGAAGGAGACTTTTAATATGCGAGCAATGATCTTTTGTACTATAAATGACTTCCCTGCATATGGGAACTTGTCAGGATATAGCGTTAAAGGCCACAAAGCTTGTCCGATATGTGAAGAAGGCACATGCTACCATCAACTTCAACATGGAAGAAAGACGGTTTACCTTGGCCATAGGCGATTTCTAAGACGAAACCACCCTTATCGTAGATTAAAAAAAGCTTTTTTTGGTGGCCAAGAGTTTGAAGATGCTCCAGAGGCATTGACTGGGGAGAAAATTTATGAAAAGGTGAAAAATATCAATACTATGTTTGGTAAGTTATCAAAGAGTAGAAATGAGAAAAATATATGAAAAAAAAGGTCCGTCTTCTTCGATCTTCCATATTGGCGCAATCTTGACGTCAGACACTGTATTGATTTCATGCATGTGGAGAAGAACGTATGTGATAGTATTGTTGGGACACTGCTCAACATACAGGGAAGTTCTAAGGATGGCGTGAAGGCAAGATTAGACTTGCAAGAAATGGGAATACGAGAATATTTACATCCAAGGCCATACGGTAATAGAACTTTTTGTCCTCCAGCTGCTCATACTTTGTCTAAGGTTGAGAAAAGAAGCTTTTGTGAGTGTTTACATGGCGCTAAAGTTCCCTCAGGGTATTGTTCAAATTTTAAAAAGCTTGTATCGATAAAAGACTTGAAGTTAATAGGGCTAAAGTCTCATGATTGTCATGTCTTAATGCAACAACTACTCCCAGTAGCTATTCGAGGCATTGCCGAATATGATCTTCAACACATATTGACTAGACTTTGTTTCTTCTTCAATGCCATTTGTTGTAAAGTCATTGACACGGAAAGATTGGAGGAATTGGAAAATGAAGGATACATTATCTTATGCCAGCTTGAGAAGCTTTTTCTTCCGTCCTTTTTTGATATCATGGTACACTTGGTTGTTCATCTAGTGAGGGAGATAAAGTTGTGTGGCCCTATCTATTTCTGGTGGATGTACCCGATCGAAAGAACTATGAAAATACTAAAAGGGTATGTGAAGAACCCCAATCGGCCTGAAGCATCTATTGTTCAAAAATATGTTTCTGAAGAAGCTATGGAATTTTGTCAACATTATTTGTCAAATGTACGACATATTGGCCTTCCTAAACGTCATGATCAAGAAGGGGGCAGACGCGGGGCAACAGTAAAGAGCATAGATGCTGATGAATTGCAACAAGTCCACCTGTACATCTTGAACAATGTTGATGAAGTTCAATATTACATGAATGCCCATAAAAAAATTGTACGGAAACAAAATAGTCGAATGAGCGAACAAAGGTTAATCAGGGAGCATAACAGAACTTTCGCACATTGGTTCAAACAAAAGGTTGACGGAGAAGAATGTGTTTCTGATACAATAAATTGGTTAGCACGTGGTCCTGAAGTTGATGTCATAAGTTGGACTTCATTTGTGATCAATGATTATACCTTTTACACGAAGTCCCTAGATGATAAGAGCACCGTCCAGAACAGTGGTGTTGTATTAGTGGCTGAATCTATGCACTTCTCTAGTTCGAAAGATAAGAACCCTACGTTGGCTGCCATACCTTATTATGGGGTGATTGAAGAGATTTGGGTGGTTGACTATGTTAAAATTAGATTTTCCATTTTCAAATGCAAGTGGGTTGATGTCAATAATGGTGTGAAGATCGATAGGTTAGGATTGACATTAGTAGATCTGAATAGTAGAAGTTTTGGAGATGAACCTTTCATTATGGCAGATCAGGCGCAACAAGTGTTCTATATCACTGATCAGGCAAATAAAATGTGGTATGTAGCTCTCCAAGGAAAAAGGGTCGTTGATATTGACGAGAAAAGTCACTCAAATTATGATCTTCTTGAGACTCCTTCTTTTTCCAGGGGTCTACCAGAACTGAACGAAGAAGATGAAGCAGATAATGCGCACGGCACAAGAAATGATCATCACGAGGGAATATGGGAGGATATCTCTTTATGATACTACTTTGACCTTAACTAACTAAAGTAATTATGATTATGATTATTATCTGAAGAATATGTTTTGTTATTTTATCGATATAGTCTTCACATGTCATAGCTTAGGATTTATCTTTCTTTGTTGTCGTTACAGGAAAATGACGGATCCCCAGCGTCCTAGTGCAGAGGATCAGCCACCTCCTCCACCTCTGGGTCAGTCACCTAGTGCTCAGCAGAGTCAGCCAGATAGTGTTAACCAGGGCGAGCCTAGCAATGCTCCGAGCCAGGGTTGTAGTGAGCGCAGTAGCCAGTCTGTACGGAGGGGTAGACGTGCCACACGGTTGACAGATGTTTCCCTCAGTCGGAGTGCAGGCCAAAAGATACCGATTGAGTTTGATAGACATTGGAAACCAATCGGGCCTAATGCACAACGATATAGGAGTTTCATCGGCCTCCTTGCACGTAACAAGCCGAGCATCTTGATAGAGGAGTGGAGAAATGTCGATCCAAAGGTGAAGCAGCATATTTGGGACACTATTCAGGTATACAATTATCTTCTGTATGTAATTAATTATTATCAAATGTCACTTCATTTGTCACTTACTCCTTCAATGCATGCATTTCAGCTCACCTACGACGTTCCTCAGAGTGAGATCTTGTACAACAAGACGATGACGTATTGTTATGAGCGCTGGAGCAAGTTTAAGACAAGTCTGACCAACAATTACATTCATATTGAGGTGCAAGATGGTCAGCCTCGTCCTAATCCGTGCAGCACGTATACATTTCTTGATCAAGCGACTTGGGAAGAATTTGTTAGGCTTCGGACTACTCCTGAATCTTTGGTTAGTTGACTTATTTTTTATTTTATTTACTTAGCAATTATCTTAATTGATTATAACACTTTCCTTTTGTATCATTTCTTATTCGCAGGCAAAAAGGCAAAAAGCACAAGAGAGTGGTAGAAAGAATGATTGCCCTCATACAATGTCTCGTGGGGGTTATGCAAAGGCTGAAAGAGACTTGTTGGCGGCCAAACGGAAGAGATTGGAAGAAGCATCTCAATCCGATCCTTCTGTTCTTCTTTCTCCGCCATCTCCGATTCGTCGAGAAGAAAAATGGCAATTTGCCCACCAAAAGAGGAGTGGGACTTATACGAGTGAACAATCTCGTATAGTTGGTGAAAGAATTGTAAGTATATAACGTTATTGTAATTAATTACATAAGAAACGTACATTATTACTTACGTTTGTTATTTTGTATTATGTTACAGGATGAACTTAGAAAACAACAAGCTGAGGGATCTTTTAAGTCGGAGGGCAGGAATGACATCCTCACAGTTGCTACTGGCAAACACGAGCATCCAGGCCGTGTCAGGGGAGTTGGAGGAGGGGTAGGGATACGAGATTACTTTGGAGCCCCCGTACACTATTCCTCAAACATCGTGACTAGGGAGGAATTGGAGAATATGTTGGCCATTGTAAGAGCAGAAGCAAAGGCCGAGGCTGAAGCATCTTTTGATGCACTTTTAGAGACCCGGTTGAGCAAGATGAAAGAGGAAATGATAGTGTTTATAAGCTCAAGACAAGATACCAGTGCTCCCCAGCCACAATCGATTGATCCTAATAAGCAGAGCAATAAAGGTAGTTGTTGCAACATCGGGCAGTCATCAGAGGGTCCTAACCCGCAAATTACTGGGCTTTGTGATCTTTTTGTCGAGGATCCTCTGAGACGGTTAGTTGCACGGGGTAGTGTGCATAACCTGGGATCAACTGTCCACCACCGACAAATGGAAGGTGATCAAGTCCGGGTGTCAGTTGACGAGGTGATTATTGCGGATGCACCTGTCCCTATCCCTTCTGATGAATTCAAGGTCGTTAGTGATGTCTTGGGCACATTCATCTTGTGGCCAATGAACCTTGTTTCTGGTCGAGCCGAGGATAGTCCGATCAAAGGCCCACCACCAAGTCCGATCAAAGCCCCACCAAGTCCAGCTCCCTTCACTCAGCAAGAAGTTTCACAGCCTCCATTGAATATCATGCAGCAAGTGATTCTGATGGCATATGATACATCCTTCAAAACAAGAGAGTGGCCTACGGATTCAGTTGTTGGTGTAACATCCCGATTTTTGACTAAGGACTAATGATAATTATTGGGAATAATTATGTGCTTTGTGGCAATAATAATTAATATGCCATAATTATTGGAAATTGAAATAGTGAAATTGTTGGGAATTAGTTAGTGATTAATAGAGAAATTAATTACTAGCTAAGAGGAAATGAGATGTGTGATTAAATAATCAATGGCTAGGATTGATTGTGTAGTTGAGCATGGGGCATGATCAAGTGTAGGTGCATGCATGTGAGCCCATGTGAGTTGAAGGGAGATGGTGACAAGTGGCATATGGAGAGCCCTAGGATGAGTCAAGTGACACATCATCATCTTTTGATCGGAAAGTTATCTACGGAGGATTCGGATCGGAGAACGCTATCTACGGGGACTTTTGATCGGAAAGGGCTACCTACGGTGAGATCCGATCGGAAAGGGCTACCTACGGTGAGATCTGATCGGAAAGGGCTACCTATGGATAGTTCTGACCGGAGGGGCTGACCAGTCAGTGGACTGAGTGAAGCACCGAGTGCAGTAGCATAGTGTGGAGCCACCATGACGATGAACCCTAGAGTGGAGCCACTGTGATGATGAACCCTAGAGTGCAGCCGCCTTGATAATGAACCGTGGAGAGCAGTTACCGCGACGTTGAATCGTAGAATAGAGCTCTGGGAACGTTGGGAGTATGGGATCTCAACGGAGTGCTGGTTGTGGTTTCCAATGATTCGAGTTGAATCAAGCCAAGATTTGGTATAGGTTGTGAATGTTGTCAGTTGTAGTAGGAGATTTCTATGGGACTCCTGTTAAATCAACTTGACATTATGAATGCACAGATGAGGAGTAGACCTCAGAGTGTGCAGCGGAAGCGTGGGAATGTATTATGTTTGAGAATTGTGTGGAGCGGAAGCTCGAGTAGCTGTAAGAATGATATGATAACTATGGCTTCGGGAGGTAAAGCTTCGGGGTCAAGTTGTATTGTGAAAAGGGGTCTTGAAGGATCCCAGGATGTGAAAAGAATTTGAGAGGTTGAAAGTGAAGTGGTTAAGATGCCTGGTTCCAGCTTGTTACAATTGTGCATTGTGAGTCCTGGGTCGACGTAGTGTACTCAGCCTCTCCGCACCCGATTGGTGGGAGAGGGCACCAACCGTTGTGGCCCGGTGGGGTGAGACGGCGGTGTGGTGTGACGGCTATTTGTGAGTCTCTTACCTGCGGCCGCATGGGGTGATTCCTATGGCGGAGGACCGTGCCTTCGGGGCGGTAGTTTACGGGGGATAGGCTATTTGTGAGGCCGACGGGCCGTTTGTGAAGCCGGTTAGCTATGTGCTATAAGGCTATGTGTATGCACTGCCACGCCAATAGTCCCTGAGTAGCTAACAACGGTTCGGGTTAAGACTGTGTGTCTTCTCGGCGGAGAAAGGGGATGAGGGTGGAGTGTGATGTGGAAGCCGAAAGGCTATGTGTGAGCATCGCTACGCCAATAGTCCCTGAGTAGCTAACAACAGTTCGGATTAGACTGTGTGTCTTTCCGGCGGTAAAAGGGGATGAGGGTAGGGTGTGATTGTGGATCTACTATTGTGAGCCTGAATGGCTATATGTGTGCACTGCCATGCCAATAGTCCCTGAGTCGCTAACAACAGTTCGGGTAAAGACTGTGTGTCTTCTCGGCGGTAAAAGGGGATGAGGGTGGAGTGTGATTGTGAATCGGTGACAGTTGTGAATAAGCTGGGATTGAGGTGTGGATGCATGGCAGAGCAGAGCTAGTTTAGCTGATGGCGAATTCGACTGCATGTTCGGGGATTCTTGTTGTGAGGGCAATTACCCCAACATGGCCAACCTGGCTAGCCACCACGTTGGTTGCACCGGTGTTAACCCCAGGCCGAAAGGCGGTGCGTAAAATTAGAGTCTGCGATGCGGATTGTGGTGAAAACTATGTGACAAATTGCAGCGTGTGCAGGTCAGCGTGAGCCGTTTAGGGTTTGACGCTGGTCATCTCTAGCTCGGCCGTTGGACTGCCGTTGTAGTTGCTTTGTGTGGTGCAGGAGCATGAAGGTGGTGTTGGGAGATTGAGACTCTCAACCGGTCGCCTGGATAGAAGAGACTGAGATTCTAGGTGGACCATTACAGTCAGGTACTTTGGATAGAAGAGATTGAGATTCTGGAGTGACCTGATGATGTGATATGTGTTGTGGTGAGAATGCCGGAAGGGCAATGTGTATCTGTGAGACAGCGGGAAGTTGTCGTAAGTGTACAAGTGGCGAAAGCTACGTATAATTGTGCATACAGCCGTGGGTGCTGTCGTCTTGTGACAATCGTCACGCATCAATGTGAATCTGTCGTGGAAATTGTGATTGAGGCCCAAAAGTCCCGGATGGGTGAGGGTAATGCCGTGGAATTTGATACGGCAATGTGATTGTTGTGAATACCCAAAAGTCTCGGTTACCACTAGTGGAATCATTGGTGGGTGTACGGGTGAGGGTAATGCTGTGAAAGTGAATACAGCGAAGGCATAAGTGCTGGTGTATACGGCTGAGGCTGTTGTTTGAAATGAGTTGGTGATGTTGTTGAGTTATTCCAGGATGGAATCACTAGATTGAGTTGAGCAGGTTGGTGGCCTGTGCCACCTAACTGCCAAAATTTTATGATATGGCTCATGAATTAGAGTAATCGGATATTGAGATGCGCTAGCCACTCATGAGTGAGGAGGGCTTGCGACGATTGTGATAGTGTGATGATTGTATTTGGATAGCAATCGTGAAATGGGCCGATTGCAGTTTATGGCAACTAGGGTTGCATTTATGGTTTAAGATTCTTACAAGAATCAAGTTGAGACGCTCCATTGTGTGAGTGGTCTAGAGGAGACCATCCCAATATGGAATAAATTGTGAAACGGAAGCTGTCGTGAAGAAGCATCCGATGGTTATGTCCTTAGTAATGGAACAAATTTCGAGGACGAAATTTATTGAACGGGGGGAGAAATGTAACATCCCGATTTTTGACTAAGGACTAATGATAATTATTGGGAATAATTATGTGCTTTGTGGCAATAATAATTAATATGCCATAATTATTGGAAATTGAAATAGTGAAATTGTTGGGAATTAGTTAGTGATTAATAGAGAAATTAATTACTAGCTAAGAGGAAATGAGATGTGTGATTAAATAATCAATGGCTAGGATTGATTGTGTAGTTGAGCATGGGGCATGATCAAGTGTAGGTGCATGCATGTGAGCCCATGTGAGTTGAAGGGAGATGGTGACAAGTGGCATATGGAGAGCCCTAGGATGAGTCAAGTGACACATCATCATCTTCCATCCCCTCTCTTCTCTCTCTCGGTTTCTCTCTCTTGTGCGGAAGCCATGGAGCTTGGGAAAGAGAAAGGAAAATCTGAATTGTGAGGTAAGCAAATGACCTCTTTAGCTCAAACTCTCTTCTCCAATGTTAATCCTTGAGCTGAGAGCTTCAATTTGATGATTGTAGCTTCTCTATTGGTGGTGATTTGAAGATCACGAAAATATGAAGTATGGAGAATCAAAGAGTGTCTTTGAGAAAGTTGATAAGGTATGTGAAACCAATCCTTCTATCTATGTTTCATGCCAAATGATTATGTTATGAATTTCTGGAATAATTGCCCTAATTGTGAAAATATGGGTAATGGGTAGTTTGGCATGATATGGCATTGGAAATGGTATATTGGTATGAGTTTTGAATAGATAGAATGTATTGGGGATTGAAATGTGTAAGGATAATGATTTGGAAAATGGGTGATTATGTTGCCCTAAACCAAAGCTAGTTAATGGGATGATAATTTGGTAATTCTATGGATTCCATTGAATTCAGTGAGTGATTTTGTGTGGGAGTAGCTTTGGTAGAGGTTTTGGATCCCTTTGGATCAATTGGGCAAGAGTTAGGGAATGTGGTAAGTTTTGCTGCGTTCTCTGGAATCTGATAGATTCACTCGAGCAGACAGGGGTGTGCTCGAGTGAGGGATGATCATTGCTCGAGTGAGGAAGAACCTGCTCGAGTGATGCGTGAGTTTTCCCTGTGTGCTGCGAGTGCGCCTGGGTTTTCTATGGGTTCTGCTCGAGCACATCGCTTTGTGCTCGAGTGAGCGAAGAGCATGCTCGAAGTGAGCATGGCATTCTCGGGTGAAGGTGTACGCCCAGAGTAGAGGGTTGCTCTCGGGTGGATGCTCGCGGTCAAGGTGCAAGAAGTGTGCCTTCTCACTCGCGGGTGGAGGGCATCTGCTCGGGTGAGCCGTGTGTGCTCGCGGGTGAGAGGTGTGTGCTCGCGGGTGTGCTCGCGGGTGAGAGGTGTGTGCTCGCGGGTGTGCTCGCGGGTGAGAGTGGAGTGCTTGAGGGATCCCGTTTTTGGAGAGCTTTGGGGTGCTCTCGGGTTGTCACTCGCGGAGTTGTGCTCGCGGGTGCTCGAGCGAGACTTTTGGTCTTGTGCTCGAGTGAGGATCTGTGCTCGAGTGAGCTTGTGCCTCAGGCGAGGGTTGTGCTCTCGGGCATGTGCTTTCTGTCTCACTTTCTCTTGTGCTCGGGTGTTGTCCGTACGCGTGCTCGAGTGAGAGCATCTGTGCTCGAGTGATGTCCGTACTTGTGCTCGAGTGAGAGCTTCTGTGCTCGAGTGAGGCAGTGAAAAATATCAAGTTTAAGTGTTCAAAAGGGGATCTTTGGGGATAGTCTTCCAACCCTTTAGAGCTATGGATTGAGGTGTTTGAGGGCACTTAAAGGGCAATAATGATAACCAACTTGAGTGTCTAAATGTAAAGGAATTGGAAAAGGGATTAATCCTATGTCCTTGATTATGGTTATAGGATTTGATGATTTACTGGAGCGTGAGCAGCCGGAGCTGGAGCTTACGTGGAAAGAGAGTAGGGAACTTACCTCTCCTGCATGTAGTGATAATTGTATTTGTGTATTGATGCATGTTATTGCCTTGCGTGTTTATGTGAAACCTATGAGAATGATCGAAGCTCTGTTTCTGTTTATACTATGGCCATGAGTATGTTGTGTGAACATTGAGCATGCGAGTATATCATATTGTGAACATGAGTTATTGTGATGCAAGCATGTCATGCATTAAATACTTATCTTGCATGCATAGTGGTATTTGTTTTCCTACTGAGATTCCCCAGAATCTCACCCTCCCCTATCAACATTTTAGACAGGGAAGGAAGATTGAGGATGAAGCAAGCATCCAAGGACGAAGAGGACTCGTTTTGGGTGAGAGCTTAGTAGTTGGTTATCATTGTGTGAATGGGATTATGTATTTGTTTATATGGATCAATACTTGAGAATGTATTTGGATAAGTTGTGTAATCCCTGTTATTTGAGTTGTATGGGCTAATGCGCCCTATGATTATTGAGCGAAGATATGATCCCGGAATTGTCGGGAATTTATATTGCGTACTCTGATAATTGTATAAATGTAATTTATCTTCGCATAGTAATTATATTCGGAGTGTGAATGTGAGACCGTGGTTTTAAAAGGATTTCGCAATGTATTTGAGAAAACCCCGTCTGGTTGATGGGTTTATAAACGATGTTTGGTCTTATTGGTCTCTATTTCACGTTAATCGTATAATCCGGATATTAATTACGGCAGGGGGTTACATTTTGGTATCAGAGATACAGTTCCTGGCAAACATGGGAATTTGCTAGGTTGGCTCTCTTAGATCTCTACCTTGGTGGTAGATGATGTCTTGTGATAGTGATTGTGTATCCACATGTGTGATTTGTCATTGTGGACATAAGAGATTTGAGGAATATGTGTATACATTGTTGGTTATTCTAGAGTGGAGGATCATTGTGTAATCGAAAGACATAGTGATTCGTCCTAGAATTTGAGGTGTAAACCCAGAGGTGGTGTTGGGTCTGATTACCCATCATCTAATTTGAAACCGAGGAAGATGGTTTCCGAGGTGTTTGACATTGATATTCTAGGTATTGTGACTAACCTAGATGTTGGGTATGTAACCCAAGGTGGTATGATGTTACATGTAGTAATGTCATACTGAGCTTATATGTGAAAAAGCCTTAAGACCTAGGGGGACCGGTGTGCCCCAGGCTGGCATGATATTTGGATTTGTGTTGGAGTTGTGAGGCTCTGTGGATATGAGGGAAGTGATTTCCCAGTTCAACTAAGGTTGATGTTTGGATAGATGAATTGTAATCTAAGGATTAGACTCAATAGCTGGGTTGATTCTTAGGAATTGGATTTGACCTTAATGGTCTGTAGTACCAGGGTATGGTACAGGAAGTGAACTGAAAGGTGTATTTGGTATTCTGAGAGTGTTGGTTGTTAATCCAGCACAGGGAGAAAGTTATCTACGGAGGATTCGGATCGGAGAACGCTATCTACGGGGACTTTTGATCGGAAAGGGCTACCTACGGTGAGATCCGATCGGAAAGGGCTACCTACGGTGAGATCTGATCGGAAAGGGCTACCTATGGATAGTTCTGACCGGAGGGGCTGACCAGTCAGTGGACTGAGTGAAGCACCGAGTGCAGTAGCATAGTGTGGAGCCACCATGACGATGAACCCTAGAGTGGAGCCACTGTGATGATGAACCCTAGAGTGCAGCCGCCTTGATAATGAACCGTGGAGAGCAGTTACCGCGACGTTGAATCGTAGAATAGAGCTCTGGGAACGTTGGGAGTATGGGATCTCAACGGAGTGCTGGTTGTGGTTTCCAATGATTCGAGTTGAATCAAGCCAAGATTTGGTATAGGTTGTGAATGTTGTCAGTTGTAGTAGGAGATTTCTATGGGACTCCTGTTAAATCAACTTGACATTATGAATGCACAGATGAGGAGTAGACCTCAGAGTGTGCAGCGGAAGCGTGGGAATGTATTATGTTTGAGAATTGTGTGGAGCGGAAGCTCGAGTAGCTGTAAGAATGATATGATAACTATGGCTTCGGGAGGTAAAGCTTCGGGGTCAAGTTGTATTGTGAAAAGGGGTCTTGAAGGATCCCAGGATGTGAAAAGAATTTGAGAGGTTGAAAGTGAAGTTGTTAAGATGCCTGGTTCCAGCTTGTTACAATTGTGCATTGTGAGTCCTGGGTCGACGTAGTGTACTCAGCCTCTCCGCACCCGATTGGTGGGAGAGGGCACCAACCGTTGTGGCCCGGTGGGGTGAGACGGCGGTGTGGTGTGACGGCTATTTGTGAGTCTCTTACCTGCGGCCGCATGGGGTGATTCCTATGGCGGAGGACCGTGCCTTCGGGGCGGTAGTTTACGGGGGATAGGCTATTTGTGAGGCCGACGGGCCGTTTGTGAAGCCGGTTAGCTATGTGCTATAAGGCTATGTGTATGCACTGCCACGCCAATAGTCCCTGAGTAGCTAACAACGGTTCGGGTTAAGACTGTGTGTCTTCTCGGCGGAGAAAGGGGATGAGGGTGGAGTGTGATGTGGAAGCCGAAAGGCTATGTGTGAGCATCGCTACGCCAATAGTCCCTGAGTAGCTAACAACAGTTCGGATTAGACTGTGTGTCTTTCCGGCGGTAAAAGGGGATGAGGGTAGGGTGTGATTGTGGATCTACTATTGTGAGCCTGAATGGCTATATGTGTGCACTGCCATGCCAATAGTCCCTGAGTCGCTAACAACAGT
Source organism: Inga oerstediana (assembly GCA_963210345.1). Classification (NCBI taxonomy): domain Eukaryota; kingdom Viridiplantae; phylum Streptophyta; class Magnoliopsida; order Fabales; family Fabaceae; genus Inga; species Inga oerstediana. The sequence goes on from OY723408.1 coordinate 62,823,025, forward strand.
TCGGGTAAAGACTGTGTGTCTTCTCGGCGGTAAAAGGGGATGAGGGTGGAGTGTGATTGTGAATCGGTGACAGTTGTGAATAAGCTGGGATTGAGGTGTGGATGCATGGCAGAGCAGAGCTAGTTTAGCTGATGGCGAATTCGACTGCATGTTCGGGGATTCTTGTTGTGAGGGCAATTACCCCAACATGGCCAACCTGGCTAGCCACCACGTTGGTTGCACCGGTGTTAACCCCAGGCCGAAAGGCGGTGCGTAAAATTAGAGTCTGCGATGCGGATTGTGGTGAAAACTATGTGACAAATTGCAGCGTGTGCAGGTCAGCGTGAGCCGTTTAGGGTTTGACGCTGGTCATCTCTAGCTCGGCCGTTGGACTGCCGTTGTAGTTGCTTTGTGTGGTGCAGGAGCATGAAGGTGGTGTTGGGAGATTGAGACTCTCAACCGGTCGCCTGGATAGAAGAGACTGAGATTCTAGGTGGACCATTACAGTCAGGTACTTTGGATAGAAGAGATTGAGATTCTGGAGTGACCTGATGATGTGATATGTGTTGTGGTGAGAATGCCGGAAGGGCAATGTGTATCTGTGAGACAGCGGGAAGTTGTCGTAAGTGTACAAGTGGCGAAAGCTACGTATAATTGTGCATACAGCCGTGGGTGCTGTCGTCTTGTGACAATCGTCACGCATCAATGTGAATCTGTCGTGGAAATTGTGATTGAGGCCCAAAAGTCCCGGATGGGTGAGGGTAATGCCGTGGAATTTGATACGGCAATGTGATTGTTGTGAATACCCAAAAGTCTCGGTTACCACTAGTGGAATCATTGGTGGGTGTACGGGTGAGGGTAATGCTGTGAAAGTGAATACAGCGAAGGCATAAGTGCTGGTGTATACGGCTGAGGCTGTTGTTTGAAATGAGTTGGTGATGTTGTTGAGTTATTCCAGGATGGAATCACTAGATTGAGTTGAGCAGGTTGGTGGCCTGTGCCACCTAACTGCCAAAATTTTATGATATGGCTCATGAATTAGAGTAATCGGATATTGAGATGCGCTAGCCACTCATGAGTGAGGAGGGCTTGCGACGATTGTGATAGTGTGATGATTGTATTTGGATAGCAATCGTGAAATGGGCCGATTGCAGTTTATGGCAACTAGGGTTGCATTTATGGTTTAAGATTCTTACAAGAATCAAGTTGAGACGCTCCATTGTGTGAGTGGTCTAGAGGAGACCATCCCAATATGGAATAAATTGTGAAACGGAAGCTGTCGTGAAGAAGCATCCGATGGTTATGTCCTTAGTAATGGAACAAATTTCGAGGACGAAATTTATTGAACGGGGGGAGAAATGTAACATCCCGATTTTTGACTAAGGACTAATGATAATTATTGGGAATAATTATGTGCTTTGTGGCAATAATAATTAATATGCCATAATTATTGGAAATTGAAATAGTGAAATTGTTGGGAATTAGTTAGTGATTAATAGAGAAATTAATTACTAGCTAAGAGGAAATGAGATGTGTGATTAAATAATCAATGGCTAGGATTGATTGTGTAGTTGAGCATGGGGCATGATCAAGTGTAGGTGCATGCATGTGAGCCCATGTGAGTTGAAGGGAGATGGTGACAAGTGGCATATGGAGAGCCCTAGGATGAGTCAAGTGACACATCATCATCTTCCATCCCCTCTCTTCTCTCTCTCGGTTTCTCTCTCTTGTGCGGAAGCCATGGAGCTTGGGAAAGAGAAAGGAAAATCTGAATTGTGAGGTAAGCAAATGACCTCTTTAGCTCAAACTCTCTTCTCCAATGTTAATCCTTGAGCTGAGAGCTTCAATTTGATGATTGTAGCTTCTCTATTGGTGGTGATTTGAAGATCACGAAAATATGAAGTATGGAGAATCAAAGAGTGTCTTTGAGAAAGTTGATAAGGTATGTGAAACCAATCCTTCTATCTATGTTTCATGCCAAATGATTATGTTATGAATTTCTGGAATAATTGCCCTAATTGTGAAAATATGGGTAATGGGTAGTTTGGCATGATATGGCATTGGAAATGGTATATTGGTATGAGTTTTGAATAGATAGAATGGATTGGGGATTGAAATGTGTAAGGATAATGATTTGGAAAATGGGTGATTATGTTGCCCTAAACCAAAGCTAGTTAATGGGATGATAATTTGGTAATTCTATGGATTCCATTGAATTCAGTGAGTGATTTTGTGTGGGAGTAGCTTTGGTAGAGGTTTTGGATCCCTTTGGATCAATTGGGCAAGAGTTAGGGAATGTGGTAAGTTTTGCTGCGTTCTCTGGAATCTGATAGATTCACTCGAGCAGACAGGGGTGTGCTCGAGTGAGGGATGATCATTGCTCGAGTGAGGAAGAACCTGCTCGAGTGATGCGTGAGTTTTCCCTGTGTGCTGCGAGTGCGCCTGGGTTTTCTATGGGTTCTGCTCGAGCACATCGCTTTGTGCTCGAGTGAGCGAAGAGCATGCTCGAAGTGAGCATGGCATTCTCGGGTGAAGGTGTACGCCCAGAGTAGAGGGTTGCTCTCGGGTGGATGCTCGCGGTCAAGGTGCAAGAAGTGTGCCTTCTCACTCGCGGGTGGAGGGCATCTGCTCGGGTGAGCCGTGTGTGCTCGCGGGTGAGAGGTGTGTGCTCGCGGGTGTGCTCGCGGGTGAGAGGTGTGTGCTCGCGGGTGTGCTCGCGGGTGAGAGTGGAGTGCTTGAGGGATCCCGTTTTTGGAGAGCTTTGGGGTGCTCTCGGGTTGTCACTCGCGGAGTTGTGCTCGCGGGTGCTCGAGCGAGACTTTTGGTCTTGTGCTCGAGTGAGGATCTGTGCTCGAGTGAGCTTGTGCCTCAGGCGAGGGTTGTGCTCTCGGGCATGTGCTTTCTGTCTCACTTTCTCTTGTGCTCGGGTGTTGTCCGTACGCGTGCTCGAGTGAGAGCATCTGTGCTCGAGTGATGTCCGTACTTGTGCTCGAGTGAGAGCTTCTGTGCTCGAGTGAGGCAGTGAAAAATATCAAGTTTAAGTGTTCAAAAGGGGATCTTTGGGGATAGTCTTCCAACCCTTTAGAGCTATGGATTGAGGTGTTTGAGGGCACTTAAAGGGCAATAATGATAACCAACTTGAGTGTCTAAATGTAAAGGAATTGGAAAAGGGATTAATCCTATGTCCTTGATTATGGTTATAGGATTTGATGATTTACTGGAGCGTGAGCAGCCGGAGCTGGAGCTTACGTGGAAAGAGAGTAGGGAACTTACCTCTCCTGCATGTAGTGATAATTGTATTTGTGTATTGATGCATGTTATTGCCTTGCGTGTTTATGTGAAACCTATGAGAATGATCGAAGCTCTGTTTCTGTTTATACTATGGCCATGAGTATGTTGTGTGAACATTGAGCATGCGAGTATATCATATTGTGAACATGAGTTATTGTGATGCAAGCATGTCATGCATTAAATACTTATCTTGCATGCATAGTGGTATTTGTTTTCCTACTGAGATTCCCCAGAATCTCACCCTCCCCTATCAACATTTTAGACAGGGAAGGAAGATTGAGGATGAAGCAAGCATCCAAGGACGAAGAGGACTCGTTTTGGGTGAGAGCTTAGTAGTTGGTTATCATTGTGTGAATGGGATTATGTATTTGTTTATATGGATCAATACTTGAGAATGTATTTGGATAAGTTGTGTAATCCCTGTTATTTGAGTTGTATGGGCTAATGCGCCCTATGATTATTGAGCGAAGATATGATCCCGGAATTGTCGGGAATTTATATTGCGTACTCTGATAATTGTATAAATGTAATTTATCTTCGCATAGTAATTATATTCGGAGTGTGAATGTGAGACCGTGGTTTTAAAAGGATTTCGCAATGTATTTGAGAAAACCCCGTCTGGTTGATGGGTTTATAAACGATGTTTGGTCTTATTGGTCTCTATTTCACGTTAATCGTATAATCCGGATATTAATTACGGCAGGGGGTTACAGTTGGACAGTCAGGAGTGACATGCTATCTTGAGAGGGATGATTTGATGTCCCTGGTAGCTCCTGGACAAAATCTTACGATTGGGATTGTCCAACTGTTCTTAATGTAAGTAGCTTCTGCAATTCAAAGTAAATATTTTAAAAGTTTCACCGTTTACCTTTTATTTATGTGCTTGCGTTATTGTAGGTACATGCATCGTAGGTTGGTCTCCTCTGGCAAAAGCGAAAAATTTGGATTCTTATGCCCCCATCACATCCAAGAGAAAGGGACCACTGCTGCTACTAGACATACATACTTGTCACAGAGGCTTAGTGAAACTGGAACCGAGTGTTTCTTGGCTCCATATGTGCATAGGTAAGAAAGAAATTGATAGTTTATAATTTATATAATGTTTTATGTTTGCTTATTAATATTCTTCTGTTTTTTTCAGTGATCATTGGCAGTTGCTTCTTCTATGCAAGAGTAGTTACACTGTCATCCTCTTATGTTCCCTCCACTTCAAACCAGGGAATGATTTGAAAAAGACCATTAATTCGTTAGTTTTCTTGCATTCTTACCTTTTGTATGCAAAGTTTATGGAATTTGTGTAAAACCAATAACCTTTGTCATTGTGATGATCATAGGGCTATGCGGACATTCCTACACAGTGCTTGTGGTAAGCATGTTCGTGACTTAAAGGACCCTACATGGATCATGCCAAAGGTTAGTACATATGGATTTGTTTAAAGAATGTAATAAGACATGCCTTTATATTTGTTTTAATGATATCATGTTTTTTCTCAGAGCCGTCGGCAACCAAAGGGGTCCAACTTATGTGGTTTTTATGTTTTGAGACACATTTACAATATTATCACTCTAGGCACGACTGATTTTACTCAAGAGGTAAATTTATATTTCTGAACTTTTGTTTTAATTACTTTATTGTTTTTAAGTTACTAAGTCAATGTTTCGTCTGGTTTTGGTGTTACAGATGTTTGATCTTGCTGATCCCTTTCCTGAAGAAGATATTGATTTTATTCGCACATGTTGTGCTGAATTCATCCATGAGCTATTACAAAAATAGTGAGTTTTTGAATCCAAAGTTCATTGTACATTATTGTAATTTATTATGATAACGCTGGTCTGATGTTGTTCTAGTTATGGTATGAATGAATCAGGTTTTGTTTTATTGTTGTCATTTGGTGATTGTTAATTGCATATACCTAGCTTATATATAGGGATGTGATTGGAGATTATATGGAGAATGTTGAGGTGTTGTATATGTATGAGTGATTGAGTTCAGAGAAATTTCTGTCCATCAAATTGCTTACAAGTATATGATTCTTGCAGGTGGATTTTGTGGGAGGACGAGAAACGCTGGACTGCCTCATGTTATTAAGGTGTTTAGTAATAAGCCTTTAGTTGACTAGAATTTGCAGTTTTGTATGCAAACTTGTTGATTACTATACTTTGCGCTTAGTTGTTCTTCTGCTTCAATGGCTTTGCCTGCACTTCTGCAAAATCACAAAATAGTTTGAACTTTCTAAGATGTGATTTGGAAATGCTGAAAATTTTAGTGACTTACCATAACACACACACACGTGATGTGTGTTTTATGACATTTCTTAATCTTAGTTTGGTATTTTTCCACCCATAACTAGGCGAGTTCAATGAATGCATGGGAAAGATGGGATGGTGATTGTTATGTATTGCTGTTTAAAATTGGACCATTCTGTGCGTGTACATATAATAAAAGGGACGTTTTTTAAAAAAAAATGAAGCTTTAAGACCGGTTGTAGTCACAACCGGTCTTAAAAAGTACTTTAAGACCGGTTGTGGGAACAACCGGTCTTAAATATGAGACATTTAAGACCGGTTGCTCCCACAGCTGGTCTTAAATGTCTCATCTTTAAGACCGGTTGTGGTACAACCGGTCTTAAATGTCTCATATTTAAGACCTGTTGCTCCCACAACCGGTCTTAAATGTCTCATCTTTAAGACCGGTTGTGGGAGCAACCGGTCTTAAATGTCTCATATTTAAGACCGGTTGCTCCCACAACCGGTCTTAAATGTGGAGTTTTAGACCGGTTGTGGGTACAACAGGTCTTAAAAGTTTGACTTTTAAGACCGGTTCTAACAACCGGTCTAAAAAATAACAGACTTTTTAGACCGGCTGTATCAAGACCTAATACATAACCGGTCTAAAAAGTCATTTTTAACCGGTATTAAAAGTCATTTTTCTACTGGTGCGTTGTGAATATTAGATTTTTAATGAAGTATGTATATTAGGTTGATTTTTCCATCAAAATGACTCAAGTCAATTTGATAGGACCAACCATTGAGTTATATACCTTCACTCCAATGTTTATGCAATCAATGTGGGACTATTCTTTTTATGTATTGTAATATTCTCCCTACTACTTTTTTTCTTTATTTTTGCCTGGGCTTGTACTTTTTTCTTTTTTTTAAGTCTCAGAGGCCTCAGGTCCACAATATTATTTTTTTTTTCAATATTCATTTTCTTCTTCTTCTTCTTCTTCTTCTTCTTCTTCTTTTTGTCCCATTGATCGGATGGTTCTGATACCATATTAGATTTTTAATGAAGTATGTATATTATGTTGATTTTTCCATCAAAATGACTCAAGTCAATTTGATAGGACCAACCATTGAGTTATATACCTTCACTCCAATGTTTATGCAATCAATGTGGGACTATTCTTTTTATGTATTGTAATAGTGAACAGGGAACGACGACAGAGCGGTTGGTGTATGGTTTCCAGTTCTGACTTTTGCATTATTTTAAAGAATTTACAAGGTTGTATTTTAGTATAAATAGGTGTGTGATTTTCATTGTAATGGCATCTGAGTTTTGAATAAGCACATTTGAGTTTGGTTTCTATACCATTTTGGCATCAGAGCTTGGTTCCAGAGGGAGAGAAAACGAGAGAGTGAGGAATAGGATTGAGAGAAAAAAATGTTGGGAAAACAGGGTGTGCGAATTCCATCCTGCCAACCTTTTCTCAAAAATCTGACCACAGCATCGTGTTCAGAAGGTCCCAAAACCCAGGACAGGAGTCGGCCACCACCGATAAACGCCGCCACGCGCTGCCACGCGCTGCTGCCTGAGACCCACGCTCCGTCAACGGAGCCCACGCGCCGGCCACGCGCCCAGAGGTTGAAGACGACCCAGTCAGCTACCACGTCATCACTGTCTGCCCAGTCAGCGCCACGTGGTCCAATAACATTACGCCACGTGTCAAATAGCGCCACGACAGCATCACCGTCAGCATTGCCACGTCACCCTGTCCAATCAGCTTCCACGTCATCAGTCAACGCCACGTGGACAAATCACTGACTGCCACGTGTCAATATAGCCACGTCAGCATAACGATCAGCCAGAATTTTGTTAAATTACATTTTGGGCCCTAAATTCTGCCAAAATTATATTTTGACCCCGAAATTCTGGAAAAAGTACATTTATACCCCTGAACTTTCTGAAATTACATTTTGACCCCCAGATTCTGCCAACATTACATTTCAGACCCCTTAACTTTCTGAAATTACATTTTGACCCCCAGATTCTGCCAAAATTACATTTCAGACCCTTGAACTTTCTGAAATTACATTTTGACCCCTAGATTCTGCCAAAATTACATTTCATACCCCTGAACTTTCTGAAATTACATTTTGAGCACCCAGATTCTGCCAAAATTACATTTCAGACCCCTGAACTTTCTGAAATTACATTTTGACCCCAAATTTTACCCAAAATTACATTGTTGCCCCTAATTACCCAAATTTCCTATTTTTACCCCTGACTTTTCCATAGACACAAATCCTTCCCCTACCCCTCTACCTTGTACCTAATAACTGCGTACTTAAGTCATAACCTGTCCAACAAACTATAAAATGCCTCAAAGACGCCGAAATAGATAGGAGATTGAGATGGAGGAAATGAGACGCCAGATTCAAGAACTAGAGGCCACTATAGCAAACAGCAAGCTTTGCTCGAAACTTGTAGAGACCACTCAGAAGATGATTTGAATAGCCACAGTTCGTCATCCTTTGACTACCGTCATCGTCCTCGCCAACAACCATTCCGCCTTAATGACATTAAGGTAGACATTCTTGAATTCGAGGGAAGACTCCAACCGGACGAATTCATTGACTGGTTACAAACAGTTGAACGAGTCTTTGAGTACAAAGAGATTTCAGATGAGCAGAAAGTTAAAATTGTTGCCATCAAATTGAAGAAACATGCCTGCATATGGTGGGAGAATCTCAAAAGAAGGCGTGAAAGAGAAGGAAAGAGCAAGATACGAATGTGGGACAAGATGCGACGCGAGCCCTCACGTAAGTTTCTTCCAGAAAATTATTATCAAGATAATTTCCTTCAGTTACATAATCTCCGCCAAAAGGCTATGTCTGTAGAGGAATATACCAGGGAATTTGAGAAACTTATGATGAAATGTGATATACAATAAAGGGAGGAGCAAACAATAGCTCGTTATCTCGGAGGGTTAAATACAAACATCGCCCATCCAGTACAACTCCAGCAATACTGGACTTTGGATGACGTCATCCGTTTAGCCATCCGTATTGAGAAGCAGATGCCCAGAAGGCCTCCATACCAACCGTCTTCCTCAACCAGAATTCCTTTTGATGGGCATAAGTCACAAATACATCATCCTAGCTCTTCAAATGCGCCTCCACCAAAGGCTACTAGGGAAATCAACTCCGAAGCACCTAAGTGCTTCAAATGTCAAGGATTCGGTCACATCGCTTCTAACTGTCCTAACCGTAGAGTTGTCACTATTATGGAAGGGGAAGCTTCTACAGTATTTGACGAAGAAAAGGAGCCTATGCCTGAAACGGAGCCGATATTTGATAAGGAGCCAATATTTGATGAGGAAATTACTCCTGCAGATCACAGTGAATCACTTGTTATTAGGAGAAGTCTGCATACAGCCACCGTGAAAGAAGAACCTTGGCTACGTCGCAACATTTTTCATACTCGCTGCACTACTCAGGGTAAAGTCTGTGACGTCATTATTGACAACGGAAGCTGTGAAAATGTAGTCTCCAACTACATGGTAGAAAAATTGCAACTACCGAATCACAACCATCTGAGCCCTTACAAGCTTCAATGGCTTAACCAAGACAGCGAGGTAAAAGTTTCGAAACGATGCCTTATTACTTTTTCTATCGGTAAACGGTATCATGATAAAGTTTGGTGTGATGTTGTCCCAATGGACGCTTGTCATCTTCTTTTGGGGAGACCTTGGCAATATGATCGACATGTTCTGTATGACGGTCACGCAAACACATATTCCTTCCAGAAGGATGGTGTGAAGATCCAGCTCGCTCCTTTGCCACCTGATAAACACAATAAAGGCAAAAATGAATCCAAACCATTAGTGTCTTTAGTCGAGAAGATGTCCAAAACAAAAAGCCAAGTAATGGGTTTTCTTCTATTGCTCGAGATAAATAACGGAACTGTCATTCCACCTGAAGTGCAGCCATTGTTAGAAGAGTTTCCTGATGTGATTCCAGATGAAATTTTGTCGGGATTACTGCCTATGCGAGACATTCAACATGCTATGGATTTTATTCCAGGAGCAGTAATTCCTAACAGGCCAGCTTACAGAATGAGTCCTCAAGAACATGCTGAAGTTCAAGGCCAAATTGAAGAATTGCTTAAAAAAGGATTGATCCGTGAAAGTGTCAGCCTTTGTGCCGTACATGTACTCCTAGTTCCCAAGAAAGATGGAAGCTGGAGAATGTGCATAGATTGCCGTGCAGTCAACAAGATCACAATTAAGTATCGGTTTCCGATACCCAGGCTTGATGACATGCTCGACCAGTTATATGGCTCTACCATCTTCTCTAAGATTGACCTTTGTAGTAGATATCATCAAATCCGAATTCGTCCCGGAGATGAATGGAAGATCGCTTTAAAAACCAGAGATGGGTTGTACGAATGGAATGTGATGCCATTTGGGTTGACAAATGCTCCTAGCACGTTTATGCGCCTGATGAACCAGGTCCTTCGTCCTTTCATTAGCAAGTTTGTTGTTGTCTATTTTGACGACATTCTTATCTACAGTAAGAGCATATCAGATCACTTAGAGCACTTACGTCAAGTATTGCAAGCTCTTCGTGAATAGAAACTTTATGCCAATTTGAAGAAATGCACTTTCTTGACAAATGAAGTCATTTTTCTGGGTACATTATCACTGCAGAAGGTGTACGAGTTGACCCAAGCAAAATTGAAGCCATTAACAGTTGGCTAACTCTGCAATCTATCCAAGAAGTTCGGAGCTTCCATGGATTAGCTTCCTTCTATAGGAGGTTCATTCAAAATTTTAGTTCCGTTGCTGCACCCCTCATGGATTGCATCAAGGGAGACAAGTTCCAATGGACAAAAAGGCTCAAATCAGTTTTGAAGAACTGAAGAAACGCTTGACAGAAACTCCTGTACTAGCTCTTCCTAATTTTGACCAAGTGTTTGAGGTCAGTTGTAATGCCTCTAATACTAGGATTGGTGCTGTTCTGAGTCAAGAAGGCCACCCAATTGATTTCTTCAGCGAGAAGCTTAATGATGCTAAGCTCAAATATTCTACCTATGATAAAGAATTCTATGCTGTTGTTCGAGCTTTGCAACATTGGAGCCACTACCTGTTGCATAAAGAGTTTATTCTCTATTCTGACCACGAATCACTCAAGCATTTGAATTCTCAATAGAAGATCAATCGAAGACATGCCGCTTGGAGTGAAATGTTGCAGACCTATCCATTTTTACTCAAACATAAGGCTGGAATCCTAAATTCAGTAGCTGATGCGCTTAGTCGTCGCCATGCTTTGTTAACAACTATGCAAACCAAAGTAGTGAGCTTTGAAACTATAAAAGAGTTGTATCAAGATGATCCTGATTTCCAGGGTGCCTGGAGTGCCACTGAATCTCAACCATTTCAGCAGTATTACATGGAAGAAGGATTTTTATTCAAAGGAAAAACTCTTTGCATTCCTCGTTGCTCACTACGAGAAGCTATAATTTGGGAAGCACATAATGAAGGATTAGCTGGTCATTTTGGTAGAGATAAAACTGTAGCCTTAGTAAAGGAGAACTTCTATTGGCCAAGACTTGAACGGGATATCAACAAGCATATCCAAAGGTGCAGAACATGCCACCTGGCTAAATCCAAAAGCCAAAATACTGGGTTATACATGCCATTGCCAGTACCCAAAGCACCTTGGGAGGATGTGAGTATGGATTTTGTCCTCGGGTTACCTCGGACCCAGAGACAAAAGAACTCTATAATGGTGGTTGTTGACCGTTTTTCAAAAATGGCTCACTTTATTCCTTGCTAGAAGACTAATGATGCGGTTCAAGTTGCAGATTTGTATTTCAAGGAGATTGTTCGTCTCCATGGAATTCCAAAAACCGTCACCTCTGATAGAGACATCAAGTTTGTAAGCCATTTCTGGAGGACTTTATGGAAAAAGATGGGAACAAAACTTCAGTATAGCAGTGCTAGCCATCCTCAAACCGATGGACAAACAAAAGCTGTTAACAGAATTCTTGGAAATCTTTTACGAAGCTTCGTTGGAAAGAACTTGAAGCAGTGGAACCTTATTCTTGCTCAAGTTGAATTTGCTTACAACAACTCAGTCAATCAAGCAACTGGAAAGTGTCCATTTGAAGTTGTTTATGGCACCCGTCCTCTCAGCCCACTTGATTTGACACCATCTTCTGATAAGCAACAATATAGTGTCAATGCGGACCAGCGGGCCAAGGAAATTAAGAAATTACATGAGCAGGTCTGTAATAGGATTCAAAAGCAGAGATTGAAACTCAAGGGACAACGAGACAAGCATAAAAAACATCAAGTCTTTAATGTGGGGGATTTGGTCTGGATACATTTGAGGAAGGAACGTTTTCCTAAACAACCAAACGCCAAGCTATCTCCGCGAGCTGATGGACCATTCAAGATAGTACAAAAAATTAACAATAATGCTTACAAAGTGGAATTGCCTGGTGCCTACGGTGTTTCCGCCACTTTCAATGTTGCGGATCTAACTCCGTATATTGATGATGTTGATTCTGACTCGAGGATGAGTCCTGTCCAACCCTGGGGGAATGAAACAGAACAGGGAGAATGGAAACAGAGCAGCCAACGTTGACATGAAAATATTGCATATGATGTATGCAATGACGTTGTGAACAGGGAACGACGACAGAGGGGTTGGTGTATGGTTGCTAGTTCTGACTTTTGCATTATTTTAAAGAATTTACAAGGTTGTATTTTAGTATAAATAGGTGTGTGATTTTCATTGTAATGGCATCTGAGTTTTGAATAAACACATTTGAGTTTGGTTTCTATACCAGCATATTAAAAGTTGTTCGGGACAATCAGCAAAATAACGATCAAGAGGAAACTCATTTGTCTTTTCTAGCTATAAGTGGCCAAATCCAACATAAATGAGTATTCTGGTTCTAATTTATTGATATGCTTTTCTAGTCTCCCATGTATAACACTCACACACTGTCACTAGAAGGGGAGGGCGAAGAAAGCAGAATAAGAAAGGAAGAGGGAATAGTTATTTTAATAGGGCACAGAATATTTCATATTCATCAAAAGCCTCCAGCATAACTTGCATGGTGGCTATTTATATATAGAAGCCAATTGTCTCTGCCCTGCCCCACCATCTGTGTTTTGGGTTCCCCTTCTTTCCCTCTGTTTTTGAAACTCTCTTGTTTGATTGATTAAGTGAGTGAACATGTTTTGGGAGGCCTTTAAATATTCAGAACGAAGAAAAGGAAGCTAGTGCTTCGTTGTCTTTGGCCACAGCGGTTAGTGATCACAACGGAATATAAATATTCAGTTTACTGGTAGACTTTTCTAGTCTCCCATATTAAATGACTCGACACTTTTTTTCACTTTCTTACAGATGCATCATTCCCCAAGTAATTATGGACATGTTTCAGAGGGAAGCATATTTGAAGTGGCCAATCCACAAAATATCGAACAAGGGGAAACTAGTTCGTCTTTTCCTGCGGTAAGTGGCCAAATCCACCATAAGTGAGTATTCTGCTTTTTAGTGATATGCTTTTTCTAGTCTCCCACGTAATGAGCGAAGGGTGTCTCCATTGACCTCCCTCTCCATTTACTCTCCATTTAATGTCTCCACCATTAGATCAATTTTTAATGGTTGAGATTTAATGATTGATTTTTTAAATATTTAAAATTTTAGTAATATTTTTATATCTGTCATTAAATCTCAACCATTAAAAGTTGATATAATGGTGGAGACATTAAATGGAGAGTAAATGGAGAGGGAGGTCAATGGAGACACCCTTCTCCCCCCACGTAACACACACAGTCACTATTTCTGCTATTTTCCTATAAAATGATTTTAAAGCATCATTTCCTTTCATGCGTTTTTTCCAACTATACTACTTCCTCCCATGCTCTAATTATATGTAATAGCTAGTAGAACAGTATGTCTTAATCTTAGACATAAAATCTCAATTCATTTTGTATATATCATGAATTTATACTTTTTTATTTTTTTAAATTATCGCTATTGAATGCGCAATATTAAAGGGAGATTTTTCCTAGCGAAAGTAGTGTCCAACACAAATGATTAAAAGAGTATTCAAAGACTAATGTAACTAGTTTGCTTAATCTCTGTAAAATTAGTTTCTAGCTCTAACGGAGGGAATAATTCCTATATTTGATAATTTCTCCTCTGCGTACTTTGATGACGAAGCTCTCCTTCAAAAAGTAGAGTTGATAATATAACTTCAATAAAGCATAATGCGGGAAAGAAATGATGGACTACAAAAATTAATATATGCTTTGAACAAAAACCCCGTCAGCTTCCATGCCTAGTCCTTAACTTTCAGCTTTCTACCTCCCAAGTTAAGACTTCTTTAATTATAGAAAGAAATGTTGTTTTTAATCATTTTATATTTTTAGCAAGTGGCATAATGAATGCTTTTATTCTTTTTAATGTCATCTTATATTATGTTGAACGTATGTATGTTTGCTTCTTGCTTTTTTTAATAGCAGCCGGGCGGTTCTTAATTTGTATTGAGATATTTGGGATGATTAATATACTTTGTAGTGAACTCATCTACATTTGCCCTCCTTAGTTTTATCCCTTCTCTCCCCTACCATCACTGTTTCTGTATCTCTCCCCCAAATTCTCATCTGTATGAATCAGTGGCACTGTATGAGGGTGTCACATGACATGAGTAGTGTCGTGTTCATTGAGTGAGTGAAGAGGACGGAGAAGAAGATAGCATAATAACTATCAAAAGTTGAGAATAAAGCAACAATGAACAAAATGTGGGATTTTTAAGCCATCGGAGACGAAGATGAAAGAAGACGAAAGAAGAAAACTGACTACCGGAGATGTTGAGCGAATCTGGTCTTTGCAATGCACGGGCTCATATGTGGAATTATTGATAAAGAGTGTGATTACTTTTACCTTTGCTTTTGCATGTCCAACTTTCTCTATATATATTAAGTACTCATAGATTCGCATTCAATCACCATTACCTTGTTAATTGATACTAGTCTCAAATATATCTAAATTATTAATGTTAACTTTATTTAGTTGTATGCGAGTATAATCAAAGATAATAGCGTGATTATGAGTGTTAATTACATTGATAAATCAAAGACGTGGTGGCTTTGGCCTTCTGCTACCAAAAGTCAAAGACGTGCGGGTGGAGCTAACTTTGATGAATTATTGAAGGGAAAACAACCGCGTACAACCCTCAACGCAGCCCTAATCTAGAGCATCATCATCTCGCGGCTGCGGCGATTTTCATCTGTGCAGCATTTGGTTGAGGTTAGTAGTATGCCTCTTGGATGATTTATCTTTTTCTTTGGCCTCTAACAGAAATCTTACTTCAATCTCGGCTATACGATCTGCTTTTGGAATTTGAATCATTATTAGTGAGAAATTAAACACATCTGGTCTTTCTTTTTTCCATTTTCGATTCTCTGTTATAATTTGGCTGAGCTTAGCCTTCTTTTTTTTTTTTTTTTTCAAAGTTTAGGCTGTTTGTGATACCTGCTGGAAAAGAACAGAATGAGCTATCTTATAAATGAGACCGCGATCCGGAATTTTGTGGGAGGTGCGTCATTCGGGGAAGGCCTGATTTGCTTGGCTTTCAGCTCCATCTACGATAATTCATTTGGAAAGTTGGGTTCTGGCGGTCTCCTTGTTTATGTAGGGATCAGTTTAAGTATATTCTACCTCATCTGGGGGTTCAAGAGAATTCGAGTTCCAGAGAGATTCCAAAGTGCTGTGGAAACTATACTATGTGTTGCGATCTGTTTCATCTCCGTCGAGCTTGACAAATTGGTGCCTGGAAAATCAGATGCATTGGGCATTGTATCGTATGGTTTATTTGAGTTGATGTCAGTGTTCAAGTCAAGGAGGTCTGAACTTGGATTTGACACTGGTTTCTTCTCTTTTTTTCCTGTCACTGTTTTTGGAACAACTTTTCAAAACCAACTGGAAACTCTTACGGATTGGACTTTCGGCTTGGCCACCATTTTTCTTCGCCGCCAGTCACAATCCGGCAGTGCAAATGGTGATCGTCCCCAAGAAGCTGTTCCTCTAATAAATGCACCCGGGCAATTGTGTAATATCCAAAATTTAGTGAAAGGTTAAATTTTCTTACAAGAAAATTTAAATGGTGTTAAAGATTAATTTTGAGAATTAAAGGCCTATTTTCTTGAAAATTCGAGGAACAATAGTTAATGGCCATAATTTGACTTGAGAGTTTTTGAGAAATTATTTTTAAGACTCTATGAAGTTAATTAAAGAAGAGAATCCTTAAAAATTATTAAGAATTGATTTATGAAATTAGATAATATGTCAAATTATGGAACCTACGAAATTTAAGGAATCTTAAATTAGATAAAGAGGAAAAATTAGGACCTAAAATGTGTAATTAATAGGATAAAAATATACCTATAGGTATATATATAAACACACCGACACACACACACATTCAGCATCTTCACTTTTAATTTGGAGCCACCATAAGCCAACACCTCCAGCCCTCTCACTTACCTATATCATTAAACTAAACACTCATCCTTCTCTCATTTGGCCACATGGCCATCCCAAATACCTCACACACACAATCACCTATTAATTTAAGAACCTCACTCACTCACATTTTATCATTTCACACGGTCAAAGAAAGAGTGAAAGAAAGAAAGAAAGAAACATAGTAGAGAAAGAGAGAGACGTGAGTGTGAGAGAGTGAAACCGACGGAAGTTGATGTTGGAAAAGAGGAAGAAGGAAGGTAGGATTGTCACATGCAACACCACAAATGTGTATAGGTGAGTCTCCTACACCTTAAGCTTGTGTTTTCTATTGGATTTGAGGCTGTTTTTTGGGTTGTTTCATTGCTGGAATGAGAAACGTTGCAAGAAAAATTTTGTCAACCTATAAGTTTTAAACTAAAGTTTGTATGTCGATTTTGGGTGGGATTTTTGGTCTCTTTGGTTCTGAAATTTGATCATTCACCTCAGGACATATGTGAAGGAGAGTATAGAGTTAAAATTCGTGAGGTCTAGTGTATAAATTCATAGTTGCATGTTAGTTTTCTTCACCCTATTCTGCTCGCTGGAAAATAGAGTATCTAGTTGCAAAAGCTTAAACAGAGGCTATAGGTGGATTTTTTGATGGGGTCTTTTTGTGTAGAAAGTTTAGGATGTGTACTAGGTGATAGAATCAAGAAGAGTACAATTTGGAGTGAAAATGAATGAGTTCTTAATTTTTAAACTCAGACTGTCAAAACTAACTTTTTTGAAAGACAGTCAAGTTCATGTTGAGTTTTGACCAGACAAATCTTATATAATATTTATGAAAATTTACAGGGATATAGTAGACATTCATAGCTTTAAAATGAGTCCTAGAATGCATTATTTAGATATCAATAGAGAGAGTTATGATTTTTGGAAATTAAGTTTGAAACAGGGGAAATTCTGAATGTACAGGTTCTGGCAGTTTTGTTATGTTATGTTTTTGAATAACATAATCTTGTTCAATGGATCTGAAACTTTCCAAAAAAAAGTGTACATGCTAAGATTTAATTTGATATATAATACATTTCATTTAGATCAATATATTAAGAGATATGTTTTTTTGAAGTTTAGCTGCTGTCAGATTATGTTTCTAGAAGTCAGATTGGTCATGGCAAAATTTTGGAAAACTAAGCCTTGACCAAAAATTATGAAAATTTTCATATTTAAAGTAGACATTTAGAGCTTTAACAGACATTTAGAGCTTTAATTTGATGGGTAGAACATAACTTTTGGTCTAGTAGATTAAAAGATATGATTTTCCAAAATTGTGCTCTATTTCTGGAATGCAATCTAGAACAGTGAAAGGTTGGGAAATTTTTGGGAATAATGTGGTTAAATTGGGTAGACTTAAGTATTTTTTTTTTGTAAAACTACACTTAAAGAGCTTCACTTAGGCTTTATAATAAGTCAATTTGGAATTTTCTAAAATTAGTTATGAATTTTCAAAATTGACTGAAAATCTGTCAGTTTTCTAGAACTGTGAAACTGTATTGTGCAGAATTGCACTGTGAGAAATTGCTGAAGCTGTGATAGATAACTAGCAGAATATGATTAAAAGGCAGTAATAACCAGTTACTTGTTAACTTAAATTTATAGGAATCAGTAATAACCCTAGTTGAATTCAAGTTGTTGGACAAATAAGGGAACTGAAAAAGGACTCAGGTAGTAAGTACCCTATCCCTTATATCATATGTGCTACTCTGTATGTATTCTCTGTCATCTGTGCATATGTGGGACAATTAGTTCTTAGGCAGTAAGACCCGTAAGTACAAGTTGCACTAGGAGTAACCTGAGGGCGTCTTGAGCCAGGTAGGCTAGAGGCAGAAAGCTCGTGAGTGCACCTTGTATGGGGCAGAGGCTCTGGGCTACTATATTGGGATCTCTAAACTTTGTGGTTTTATGCTAAAGGACTAGTTAGGCCCTTTGTTTGCTGCATACTGTAAGTGTTATTGTTTTAAAGATTGCTTTACATGCTTAGTATTCTGCAAATCATATGATGTACTATTGAGATTCTTTTGAATCTCACCCTTTTTCAACAAATGATATACAGCAAAGGCATCCAGCTCCAAGGGCAAGAAAGGTAATACGAATGGGCAAAGAGAGGGCTAATTAAATAAGGATTATTTGGTTATCTTTTATTTGGGATGATTGTATAATATGTGAATGTAATTAAGCAGAAGT
This sequence comes from Inga oerstediana, assembly GCA_963210345.1. Taxonomy (NCBI): domain Eukaryota; kingdom Viridiplantae; phylum Streptophyta; class Magnoliopsida; order Fabales; family Fabaceae; genus Inga; species Inga oerstediana. The sequence goes on from OY723408.1 coordinate 62,841,289, forward strand.
AGCGGTAGTGGTACTAGTAACTGTGACACCATACTGCTATAGAAGACACTTTTAACGTCCGTTTCATACCCTTTAGACTACCGTTTTTAGGGGGACATTTATGTGAGTGTTGTTGAAAGTATAAGAAAAGGCCACTGTTGTTAAACAGTCATGGTAACAGACTTACAAAGACTATTTTTCAAAACAGTCATTGTAAGTCTTGAGATATAACGACTGTTTTATTAAAAATAGTTGTTGTAAGTATGATACAATGACTATTTTACTAAAACAGTCATTGTATTCAAAGATACAACAGTTACAATGACTGTTTTCAAAAAACAGTTGTTGTAACTATATGTTTTTTTTATATATATACATTTTACTCCTTACAACCACCAATGCCATTGGAAAATCACCAACCTAGACAATTATATTTTGAATCTTCAAAGCTCTATCATGACATATAGTGCATATATCATCATAACATTATTTTAATGTTCAAACTTCAACTTTCAACGTAAATCATGATAATCATATGGCCAAAGAGATGACATACTGCCATGAAATCTCTATGGTTCATCATCATTTTCCAAAGTGTGCTCTATCATAATGACTTAATAAATTCAAAGTACTCATAAATACGAAACTATTAAAGTAATAGGAGGAAAAGTATTTGAATATGCAAACTTAATATAGCACTGTACGTACAAAACTACTACACTATGTAAAAAAACCTCTACACATCATCACCCTCTATTTGTATTAGAAGATGGCCTGACAAAAGGTCTCAGATCAAATTAATGTCTTCGATTGTGTAGGCGTCCTGATTACCAAAAATCTGTGCGTAAAATGGAGAATATGTTAACATAAATCAATCAATTGAATGAAATAACTAACAATTCAATTACAAGAACAAAAATGAAATTCAGTTGAGAATCAAGAAATGATCACTTATTCAAAATTGGTAGTAAGGCCACTAAAAATGATGTTATACATATATAGTAAAACATAGAAGCCGTATTCAGTTTTCCCTGATTGGCGAGGGCACTATACATCAAAAGCAAATGGTAAAAATGACTAAAGGCATATGTAAAGTAATAGTCAATTGAAGAACTTGAATTTCAACAACTTACCTTTGGCTGGAACCACTTTGTCGGACCACTTTTACCTTCACTCTTCCCACCTATTATATAATATGTCTTGAGTGCACTGTAATTAAAATGAAAAACAGAAGACATTAAAACAATTGATTAAAATCAAAAATCAATTATTGACAAACAAATTAACTTACATGTTAAAAATGGTTTTGATGATTCCGTCTGGCTTGCGACCCAATGAGTCAAACCAAAAGATGACGTTGATTAAGGGACAAGCAACACAAAGACTCCAATGATAACTATAATAACATAAGTAGATTAAAATGAAGCTAGATAACATGATACTTCTTAGCAAAGTGAATATATATAAATATATAAAATTAAGTTACTTGCCTTTCAACAATTGTTGCTAGATAGCAAGGCAACTGAGTCTGTCCTGTTGTATAGCCAATATAGCTCATCTGATCTTCCAACCTACTATTATTACTCCTTGATAGATTGCTAAGAGATAAGAAGCCATATGAAGTGTCGAGCTCTCTTTCGACACATATTTTGTAGAACCAGCTGCCATATAAATGTAATGAGAAGTGACTCAATAAATGTAGAAACCTAAAACTCCTATATATCAATGCATTAATTAAAGTTAAGAATTAAAAATAAACTCACATGATTGTGAATGTGACCCATCCTATATCTATCTCCTGCAAAGATAGGAACTCTCTAATATCTTTGTTATCAATTCCAAAATTATACGAGATTGCACGACCCATAATCCCACAAGGCATCTACAAGTCGACCTTGTTAATTTGTTTATGAATATTTTGCAGTTGTGCCAATAAGGGAAATTTTGTTACTTCTTTTTCATCCTAGTAACACACAAAATAAAGATTATAAGTAAGATGTAAATGATCAAGTAACAGTAAGGTGTTTCCTACTATTAGAGGGGTTGTCGCAGTCTGAACAAGATGTTGAGGCCACAAGATGAAAGATCCTGCTGTCTGACCTAGTCTGGCAACCTCTTCACAGGGAATAGGACATATACACCTTCCTCCCCTTGTCGAACACTTGTGACATTGACCTTACATTGATCGTCCCAGATTTGGTTATTATGGTGGGTGGTAGCATGGGTGTATACAACAGCATCCACAACAACATGCAGGTACGACACATCCAAATATAGAGTACAAGGTTCTCCAGGCTCTAGTGAAGGACCAGGGTTGCCATATCCAACCTTTGGTGGATTGTAACTGCCTTTGGTGATGGGAAAGGTTGGGGATTCCTGAGTAAGATAAATTAAAGAACTAATTAAAATAATGTAAGGAAAAACTCAATGTTATATTAAATGAAATTATTTACAAACATGAGGTATAGGCTCCTCATTACACATCCTGACTTGAATGTGAGACAACACCATCAAACTCATCTCACCACGTAGCTCACTCAACAATTCTTCTTTAAGCCCATCTCGAAGTGGTTGACGCATTTTCACCATTAGCTCTGCTTGGATTTCCTCTCAAGCCCTAGCCATAAACTCCTTACTCAGTTTACTTTGTCCTTAAGGTTGTGAACCTTGTCCAAAGTATCTTAAGATACCAACTCCCCTTGGCTCCCCTCTAACTTGACCAAGGTGATCTAGTTTCCCAAGCGCCGTTGCTAAAATGTCCATCTGCTCTGCTCTTCAACTTCATCTTGCAGCATACAATGGATAAATAAAAAGTAATTACATGCAATCTTGTAAGGAAAATGAAAAACACTTAAATATACTTGTTATTAAATACTCATAATCCTTTTAGCGATATCAGCAACAATTGGATTTATATATTTTTCTCCCTTTATCCTCCATACTTTCTATTTTTTGTGACGTGGGAAAGGAGGTGGTGCCTATACAACAATACTAGGATCTGCTTGGGCTATTTCCTCCAATTGTTTCAATTCAGCCTGCATCATCTTCTTTTCCAACTTTCAATAACCCCCACGTGACATGTAATGTGGATAATTGTTTTTAGCTTGCCTCTCTTTGTTTGATTGACTCAATTCTTACATAAACAGAAAATAAAGAAAACTGAGTTAGTGAGGTCAAGTAAGTTCAAGAAAAATGTAAATATATGCAAGAATTCAAATTTCCATAAAGACAGAACAACCCAAGAATGTAAAGGAGGGGATTTGGGGAATTACTAGGAAAAAGAAGGGAGCGGAGCCACTGACGGAGCCAAACTTAAAAGTTGGTGGTGGCGTGAACTGGCAGAGAAGAGATAATGGAGAAGCAAGATGCGTGAGAGGGGGCGGAGAGGGGGCCATAGAATGATGAGTAAGAGACCTAAAGAGAAATGAGCTGCAGGCGGACAACGATACACGAGAGACCAAATAGAAATATGGTGGAGGTGTGACTAGTTAGAAGGGACAGAGCTAGTGTATGGTCGAAGAGGGGCCAGGAAACAGGTGCGCACGAGAGATCAAAGGAAAAATTAAGAGTTGGTGGAGGCAACTGGTGGAAGGGAGCTGTAGGTTTTGGCTTTTTTAGGAGGTTTCAACAACTGTTATCATTTAAACTGTCATTAAATCACAAAGCTTTCAACGACTGTTAAAGAAAATAGTCGTTAATAGCATCTTTCAATGATTGTTAACAAGAACAGTCATTAAAAGCTAGCTTTCAACGGCTGTTAACTAGAATAGTCATTGAAAGCTCTACTTTCAATGATTGTTAATCAGAACAGTCATTGAAAGATGTCTTTCAACGACTGTTTTCCTTAATAGTCATTAATGGTATGTTTTAATGATTGTTTTCTCAAGAACAGTCATTGAAACGTTAGACTTAATTTCAAAAATGCTATCGTGTGCTTTTCTACGACTGTTATTTTAAAACAGATGTTAATTAGTGATGTAAATTATACTATTTGTAGTAGTGCCAACTACATTATTGGAATCGGTATGCCAAGGTTTTGTCCAATGCGCTAGTATCCAAACATGATAATTGAACTATAATCGGGCAACCAAACACTAAAAACCCACAAGTTAACCACCACGATGAGAGTTTTGGACTGAGAACGCTCTGATTTTAATAAAAGGAATTAAAAACTGATGAGTTATATTGACATCACAAACCATATTGAGACTACACTTAAAAGTATTTTAAAAAGTTTTTGAAAACCTAATCAAATGCATGTTCGATCCTGTATTATAGTTGGGAATTCAACTATTTCCAAATGAACATTAGTCTCAGGTTTGAAGTCATTATATGTTCAAAATCATCTAAAGGCTTTGGAAAATTATAGTGTTACAAATTGGCAACCATGAATCCTTGGATTTGGAGGTCATAATAATTGAGTTTTACAGCAACATATTGAAGCAATTGAACCTGTTGTTACTTGATCTAACATGTATTTTATGCTTGCGGAATTTTTTTTTGCAGGGCCAATATCCCCCAGAGATGGGAGAAGTTTTAGGGGAAAGCCTATCATCTAGCAACAATAAGCAAAATAACCAAGAGGAATCTTTTGAAGCTGTAAGTGACCACAACAAAAGTAAATATTCAGTTTACTCATATACTTGTCTAGGATCATATTAATTGACTCGACACTTATTATCACTTTCTTATATAGACACATCATTCCCCAAGTAATTATAGACAAGTTTCAGAGGCAATCATAGAGGAAACTGGTTCATCTTTTTCAGCTGTAAGTGGCCAAATCTAACATGAATGATTATTCTTTTTATTGACATGCATTTCTAGTCTCTCATGTAACACATACTCACACACACTGTCACTAACGTGAGAGGATTATGTGATGGGGAAGAGAAACAGAGCAAGAAAGGAAGAGGAAGTAGCTATTTTAATAGGGCAGTAAATATTTGATTTATCAAAAGCCTCCAGCATAAGCACGTTGTATGGTGCCTATTTTTATACATAGAAACCACTTGCTCTTCTTCTCATAAAGGAATCATGTAAACATAATAATATATAGATTAAGGTGCATCCAACACCGTAAAATATTTATTCAAGTATATCTAGTGCCCTAAAGTATTTCGTATTGCACCTAGGATCCTAAAATAGGGTTTCCATTAGCTTAAAGTATTTTTTTGGGGTGCAATTTTGCTTTTAACAGTAATAATAATTTAGGGTGCTAGATACCCATGAAAAAATACTTTATGGCTTGAATACACCAAAAAATATTGTATGCTACTAGACACACCTGAAAAGATACGTTAGGGTGTTGCATGCATTACAAAATACATTAGAGTACTAAGTACACCTGAAAAAATATTTCAGGGTGTTGGACGCAGCATAACCCTAAAAGATATATGGTTTCCTTCTCACTAGAGAAACATTGAAATGTAATTAAATAAGCTTAATTCACTTGCTTTGCCATTTGCCTATAAAATAATTTTAAAATAGGGAGAATTACACTGTAGTCCCATGGAAGAGAATATACGAAGAAATGGTCCCGGGAAATTTTGAAATTACTGTCAAGTCCCATGGGACCATTTTGTAATAAATTGTAAGTGAGAAATGTCATAAACACCCCTATCAGATAAATAGGGAAAGGGATGCAAAATGTTGTCAAATGTCGTACAGAATAGCTCTGGAGATGGGATGCAGAAGAACGCTGAGTTTCAAAATTTTCTGGCGAGAAAGGAGAGCTTTGGGGACTGTTTGTGGTGGGTTTTTGTCATTGAGCTTGTTGATAAACAGCGGTGAAGGGGATCAGATCTATGTTCCAGAATCGAAAGAAATTCTGGGACAGCATAAAGATAAAGTTTCAGACAGTTCCAATGGCTGTAAAGAGAAAGAAGATGTTCATATGAAGGGATCGGGTACTATATATATGACTAATCGTCTGTGGGCCAGAGCTGTGGCTGCTATGGTTTTATGGTTTGGCTGTGATTTTAATGTGTTTGGGTATGGTTTAGTATGTTCTACTTTTGCTATCATTATGCTCTATTTTCTACTTCTTTGTGCTGTGTTTCTGTAATAGAAGAGCTAAGGAATGAAGATAAGGGTGAAATGTGTGTGGCTATATAACCTGATGTGCGAAGGAAAAAAGGTGTTGTTAATGGGATCAGCGATAGTTGTCAATAGAGGCTGTTGAACTTATTAATAACAAGTATACGTCATTTAAATGTTTTTTTTTACAACTAAAGGATTTGTTGATTGAAGTTCATTTTAGTTCTGATAAATGGAAAAATCTGTCTGACTTTTGTGGGTATTGTCCTCCATATGCTTGTAAACTATAAAGGCAAACCTAGTAAATGCAATGGATATGCTTGGCTAATGTTTCAATGTATTTAGGTATAGTTTAGTATGCTCTATTTTTGTTGTCATTATGCTCTGTTTTCGGTTCATTGTGCTGTGTTTATGTAATAGAAGAGCTAAGGAACGAAGATAAGGGTGAAAGGTTGTGGCTACATAACCTAATGTGCGTAGGGAAAAAATGCGTTGTTAATGGGAGCAGTGATAGTTGTCAATGGTGTTTGTTGAACTTGTTAATGACAACTATAAGGTCTGGCAATAATAGAGTTGGGTTTACAAATGATTTTTCCAACTGACATGAAGAGGTGTGTTTTTCTTTTCAAGAATTTTAAGGCTCTTGAACTAATTTTGACACCTTTTGCTCCTAAAATTTTGCAAAACTCTCAAGCTATTTTTGACACCTTTTTCAAGAATGTCTGGCTTACTTGGATTGGGATGCAATGCTAAAGTGGTGAAAGTTCTTTTTTCTAGGGAAGCAAATGGACAAAGGAAAATCTGTCAAAGACAAACAAGGAAGTAAAAGCCCAACACGACCAAGGGCACCAAGTTTTTATAGGTATACTTTATTCACTGAAGAATTTTTCATCCAAAAGAAGGAGAAGCAGAAGGACAAGAAGAAGGAGAAACAGAAGGGTAAGGGGAAGGGAAAGGGGAATCACTCATTGTAAATATGATTGTATGGACATCATATTAGGGGATTGTAATGACCATATGCATACTCATTGTAAATATGGTTAACTTTTTTGTGATGATCAAGTGCAGTGACATTGTTTTTCCTTGCACATTGTTTGTAATGACCATGAGTTAACATTAGTGCTAAAGTTATGTAATGCACATATGATGCTTTTCCTTGCACATTGTTTGACTCCATTGATAACTACAAGAGACTCCATGACAAGTCAAGGAGACTCCGTTGACAACTCCAAGAGCCTCCAGTGACAAGTCATTGGACCAAAATGTAGTTGTCAATGGGCATCCATTGACAAGTAGAGGAGCCTCCATTGACAAGTCAATGGGCTTCAATTGACAACTCCAGAGGCCTCCATTAATAATTCTAGAAACCTCCATTGACAATTCATAAGGCTTCCATTGACAACTTAATGGGCATCCATTGACAAGCCAATGAGCCTCCGTTAACAGGTCATAGTGTAATGCCCCAAATTTTGATTAAGGGCTAATTGCATTTATTGAGAATAATTTTGTGAGTTAAAGTTGACTTGAGATCCGAATTAATTATTGGAAATGTCCAACACTCTGTTTTTTAGCATAATTATGTGACAAAAGAATTATTTGGGCTACATATGAGGGAAATAGCACATGGAAGAAGAAAAGGAAATTTATATGTGTTATGTGGCAATTTCAGTAAATGAGCCATAATCAGGAAAAAAAATTGAAGAATGGAAAATTACCGGGCCAATTAGTCAGTGATTAATGAAGAAATTTATTACTAACTAAAAGAAATGAGATGTGAGACTAAATGACTAATGGACTAGTTAGTGTAACCATGTGGTTACTTATTTGGTGAGAAATAAGGAGATTTGGACATATGGCATTGTTTGAGTGCGCATGAAGGGAGTTGGTGGAAGGAAAAGTCAAAGGCATCATTTTTTTTCATTTTTCTCTCTCTCCCTTTCTCTTATGTGTATGGGCATAGGAATAGGTAGAAATTATGCCTTCTCCTTCATCATCTTCATCATCACACATTCTCTCTCTCTCTTGCTCTCTCCATTTTCGTTCAACAAGAAGGAAGAAAGAGAAAAGAAAAGCTTGAGATTAAGATAAGATCTTGACAACAAATGCCAAAGCCTCTTTCTATAATCTTGTTCTCCTTGTTGAAAGCTTTCATCGTATGATTTTAGATTCTCAAGAGGAGGTGTTTTTGTGCTTGAGAAAATTTGGAAGTTGGTGAATCAAGAAACAAGTTTGGGAAAGTGAAAGAGGTGAGTGAAAGCTTCATTTTGGTGTATAAGTTGTGACTATTGGTTGAGTCTTGAATTTTTGGGATTTTTGCCTTGAATTTTGTGGGATTTAGAGTTGTAGGAATGGTGTGTTGTATTGTGTTGGAGATGGTGTATTGTTGTGTCTTTGGACAAAGAAATTGGTTTGAAACATTGATTGTGAAATTTAGAGATTTTGGGATTTTGTATGAATTTTTTTGCTTAAAATAGAGCATGATAATGGAATAGGAATTTGGTTGTTTTGATGTTTCCATTGGATTCCTTGTGGAAAATTGTATGGGAGTAGTGTTGGACGTGAATTTTAAACCATTGGAAACTTAGGTTTAAAAGTTGCAAGTTTTGGTTAGTGAAAATCCTGTGCAGGCAGTCAGTTTGAATGGACATTTTGAATGGGTAAATGGTAGCGAAAATTTCTGAAACTTTCTAGTCTAATAGAGAACATGCCAAGCTTCAAAATGGATACATAATTTTTGACATTTCAATGTGTTTACTGGGAGATATGAATTTCCAAAGTTTGGTGTCGAAACTGAACTTAATTCTGGAACAGTATGGACATTTGTGGAATTCTGGATTTTTGTGGTTATATACATTAATGATTCATATTTTTCCTGTAAATAAGACTTAAAAAGCTTTAAGTAGGACTTGGGATCACCTCATTTTGATTTTTTTAGAATTAGTTATGCTTTTTGGAAGTTTAGCAAAGAAACAGAATTTTTCTGGCTGCAGCCAGAAGATTCTTGGCTGCAACCAAAAACCTTCTAATCACTTTCTGGCCATAGCCAGAAAATTCTTGGCTGCAGCCAGAAACTCTTTGGGCTGTTTTTGGCCGAAGCCATAGATTTCTTGGCTGCAACCAACCCCTGTTTTCAGCACCTTGTAATTTTAAAAAGTGGTTTCTAACTTACTACTTCCCAATCATTTTATGCTATCGTTAGAGACTTTCATAGCTACTTAAGAAACTTTAATGATAACCAAATCTAAGTGTTTTGAATTCATTTGAGTATTGGGATAAGTGATAACCTGTCGTCCTTAATTATGATTATAGAATTTGATATTTGCCCGGAACGTAGAAGGCCTTTGCCTGAACAAGAACGAAAAGAACAAGGTAGTGACACTTTCTCCTATATCATATTTAATGCATTGCTTTTTTGTATTTATCATTAAATGATCGATTGGGTCATGGCGGGTAGCCTAACCTTGAATGCTGCTGTTATTGATTGGGTCTGTGGCAGTTAGCCCGGCCTTGAATATTGCTGATTGGGTCTGTGGCAGTTAGCCCAGCCTTGAATGTTGCTGATTGGGTCTGTGGCAGTTAGCCCGACCTTGAATGTAGCTAATTGGGACATGGCAGTTAGCCTGGCCTTGAATGAATGATTGAGTCGTAGAGGGTAGCTAGGCTTTGAATGCTGATATTGCTGAATTGTGATATATACTTACATGCTATATTTAATTATACATCATATACGTGAAATGTTACTACTGAGATTCTTTTGAATCTCACACTTTCCAATTAACAATTTTAGCCAGGGTAAGTGGATCGAGGGACAAGCAAGTGAACAAGGGCGACTAGGATTGCCGGTGGTAGTCTTAGCTTTTTGGTTTTTGGTTATCATTTTGGACAATTGTATAAACATGTTGACCATAGAATTGTAGTTGTTGCTTAGTATTTCTTAATGGGAGCAGTGATAGTTGTCAATGGAGTCTACTGAACTTGTTAATGACAACTACAGGTTATATTTAAATGTTTTGCTTGTGGTGTAATGATGTTTGGAATAGGTTTGAAAAGTTTGCTATGTTTTTTGGTACTTTGTCCTACTTTCAGTAATTAGAAGTGGGATTTAATGAACAAGGTGTGAAAGATGTGTGGCTGGAAGTCCTGAAATGGTTAATGACAACTGTTTTGTGCAGGTGGACAGCGGTGATGGCTTCCACGTCTGACAAGAATCTACTATGTTTACTTCATACAGAGGGAAGGTTTGAAGTCAATGAAGACAATGATATAACATAGTTGGGGGAACGGTTACATCTAGAAATCCGATTGTAAATCTGATTAAATAGAAATCCAGACTACTTGATTTTTGGCCACGGTCTGTGAATTTGTTGTAAGTTACTTGTACATGCATTTTCAGATGTAAATGAAGGTTGCATGTAATATGGTTTTGTATCCCACTTTCATTTATGAAAATTTGTAATCTGATGTAAATTCTGTTGTCAATGTATGGACCTGGAGTTATCAGTGGTGGCCCCTGGAGTTGTCAATGTACGCCTATGAAGTTGTTAATATATATATGCAGTTATGATCACATTGGAAACTGATAGTTTATGTGCATATATTTATAGATTACCTATGTTGTTGATATTTAATATTAATTAGGTGGTTATATTATATGATTTGTCACTGGTGCCTCCTTAACTTGTCAATGGAAGGGTTGAAGAGTTGTCAATGGAGGGCCAATAACTTGTCAGTGGATGCTCCTTGACTTGTCAATGGATCCTATTGAGTTGTCAATGGAGACCCTTGGAGTTGTTAGTAGAGGCTCTATGACTTGTTAACAGAGGCTCATTTACTTGTCAATGGAGGCCCATGGACTTGTCAGTGGAAGCCAAATGACTTATCAATGGAGGCTCCTGCACTTATCAATGAACGGCCATTGAGTTGACAATGGAGGTCCCTGGAGTTGCCAGTGGAGGCCCTATGACTTGTCAGTGGAGGTTCCTTGACTTGTCAATAGAAGGCTCCTTGACTTATCAGTGGAGGCCCCTTGAGTTGTCAATGGATGCCCATTGAGTTGTCAGTGGAGGCCCTATGTGTAACCCCCATCCTCATCAAGGCCGTGATTAGTGTTTAAAACATGTTTTATAATTGAATAAGAGATCGAGGGTAATTAAAAACTTTTTACAAAAACCTGTATAATATGATCTCCATTTATTTTAAAGTAAAACAATTGGCCAAAAATATAGCATACTAAACCATACCTAAACACATTGAAACCTTAGCCAAAGCATATCCATTGCATTTACTATGTCTGCCTTTATAGTTTACAAGCATATAGAGGACAATACCCATAAAAATCAGACAAATTTTTCCATTTATCAGGACCAAAATGAACTTCAATCAACAAAACCTTTAGTTGTAAAAAAACATTTAAATGACATATAGTTGTCATTAACAAGTTCAACAGTCTCCATTGACAACTATCGCTGCTCCCATTAACAATACCTTTTTCCTACGCATATCAGGTTATATAGCCGCACACCTTTCACCCTCATCTTCATTCCTTAACTCTTCTATTACAGAAATACGGCACAATGAACTAGAAAACAAAGCATAATGACAGCAAAAATGAACATATTAAACCATACCCAAACATATTGAAATCACAGCCAAACCGTGCAACCATAGCAGCCACAGCTCCGGCCCCGGAAAAATTTATTACAAAATGGTCCCATGGGACTTAAAATAATTTCAGAATTTCCCGGGACCATTTCTTTGTATATTCTCTTCCATGGGACTACAGTGTAATTCTCCCTTTAAAATATCATTTTCGTCTCATGGGTTTTTTTCAACTATATTACTTCCTCACATGCTAATTATAATAGCTAGTAAAATAGTTTGCCTTTTGATTTTGAATATATAAGATCTCAATCCATTTTGTATCCCAAATTTATAATTTTTTTAAATTATCCTTATTGATTGCGCATATATTAAGAATAGATATTTTATTGAGGAAGTGGTATCCAATGCGAATGATTAAAAGAGTACTTTACAAAAATTAATAGACTCTTTTTACAAAACTTAACTAATTTCTTAATCTTTTAAAGCTCAGATGGAGGGAACAATTCTTTTGTTTGATCATTTCTCCTCTACTTGATGATTGAAATATGCTTCAAAGAGTAAAGTCAATGATATAACTTCAATAAAGCATGAAATGATGGGGCCTATAAAAATTAATATGCTTGGAAAAAACCCACATTACCTTCGATGCCTGGCCCTTACCGATCAGCTCCCTCCCTCCCAAGAGAAGACTTCATTGAAGTGAGGGAATAGATATAAAATATAAAAGAATTCTATTATAGAAATAAACGGTGTTTTAAATTATTTTACATTTTTAGTGCTTGGTAGAATAGTTTTATGCTTTTTAATGTTATTTTATAATATGTTGAATGTTTGATTCATTCATGAGAAGGAAAGCTTGCTTTTCTAAGTAGCAGCTAGGTGGTCCTTATATTGAGTTTTTTGGGTACGAATGATATATTTTGTTGTGATTGAACTAATCTCCTTGCCCTACCATCTCTGTTCTGCATTGCTTGAATCAGTCGCAGCGTGTGTGTGAATGTTAAATGACATGAGTTTCATATTAATTAAGTGAGTAAACATGTTTCATGACCATGACTTTCATGCAGAGAGGCATTATTTCCCAAGTAATTATAGACAAGTTTCGGAGGAAAACATATCAGATAGGGGCGAACAAGAGGAAGATAGTACTTCCTCTTTAGCAGATGTAGGTCGTCAAATCCAATATTAAACGTTTGTTTTTGTTGATTAGAATTTGCAGTCTTATGCTAATGGTTTCCATTTATTTGGTTGCAGGAATCTTCATATTCCTCTGAACAAGATCATGTTTCATCAGAAAACTATCAAAACGGCTGGATGCACGGTTCTCCACCACCGCAACTCCTAAGGTCCTTTTCTAAAAACCCTTGTACCTCCTACACTAGTGTTTGTGCTCTATTTTTAGAGTCATGACAATGATATTTCATACAGTAAATTAATTATATTGCTTGATATTAATACAAACACCACCAATAGGCAAAGCCCCAAAAAGCACCAACAAAACTCTGATAATAAGATTCTGAATCCCTATAGTTTTGTTTATTGATGTGGTCACCTCCCCCTAATCCATTCCCAGTTCTTTCATTACTTAAAAGTCATTGAGAGGTATCATAGATTCATCGCGGCTCAGTAAGAGAGCAGCGAACCTTCCATGCATGTAACGTGCAAGTGTTTAACAAGGTTTTAGCCACTACTAGATTGTTCCAGATATTTAAAGAAAATATGAATTTGATGATAGATATTATTATTATTATTAATTTAAAAAGTTGAAGAGTTTTTGTTTTCTTTAGATCTATATACTGTGATTGAAATGACTATGGTATGGTGTTGTGCAGGAGGAGGAGGAGGAGGATGACACCTGCCATTCATAACGTCTCAAGCAGCCTTGGAGACATGCTTCAAAGGTGGCCCCCTGTAACCCCCTCACGGTAATCACATCCGGTTTACGAAATTTAAGTGAAATAGAGACCAATAAGATGAAATAACTCTTTATAGTCCCACATCCAAGAGATGGGGTATTTTAAAGATCAGTTCCAAAACATGCTTATTGCTGGTCTCATATTCACAGCGGATATAATTACTTGAGAAATCAGAGTACATATTAAATATCAAAGTGCGGAAACCAAAATCCCGGCAAACCCCGGGTTCCTTATATATATAATTTGGGTTTACAAGTTCCCAATAATGGGGATTACATATCCAAAATATAACATTTACATCTTATATACATTTGGTAACCCCAAATCCAAAAACGAAGATAACCAACTACCACTAAATCTCAGAGTAATCCTAATTACTCCTGGTTGTCCGCTTTCCCTTCGAGCCACTCGCCCTGTCTGAAAAGGTTAGTCATATGGAAAGAGTGAGATTCTAAAGAATCCCAGTAGTAACAACTTTTTCATACCACATGCAATCACAGAATATGCACACAAATCATCTCATACAGCAACACAAGTCACTCCACCCTCATCCCCTTTTACCGCTGGGAAGGCATACGACCTTCACCCGAACCGTTGTTAGCGACTCAGGGACTATTGGCGTGGCAGTGCATACAAATAGCCACACGGCTCACATATAGCCTTTCGGCTTTCACAAATGGCCAGTCGGCCTTTACAAATACACATATATCACACTCTAACCTCATCCCCTTTTACCGCCGGGAAGGCATACGACCTTCACCCGAACCGTTGTTAGCGACTCAGGGACTATTGGTATAGCAGTGCTTCCACAAATTCACGTATTCCCATATATGACACTCTAACCTCATCGCCTTTTACCGCCGGGAAGGCATACGACCTTCACCCGAACCGTTGTTAGCGACTCAGGGACTATTGGTATAGTGGTGCTTCCACAATTTACAAACTTGCAGCATACGAAAACCCATTTCATCTCAATGACATTGAACACATACAATGTATCACATAAGATATAAAGAAAGAGTCACTACCTGTATCTTTCCTGACTGGCTCCGGCACCGTGGCCTCACGAGGGCGACAAATGTCAAATCCTATTCAAATTAGGGACAACCAATCAATCTCTTTTCCATATGTATATTTCAATAATACTCTAAGTTGGTTATCATTTAAGACTCTTTAGGTGGCTAAAATAGGCCTAAACATATGCTTAAAGGGTTGGAAGAAGCTACCCAAAAGACCCCTTTTTTGAAGGCAAAACACTGATTTTTGACAGTTTCACTCGAGCACAGATGCTCTTACTCGAGCACAGTACGGACATCACTCGAGCACAAGAGAAAGTGAGACTGCGAGTGAGCACCCGAGAGCACAAAGAAACTTTCAGGAACTGGCTCACTCGAGCACGCTGAACCTCACTCGAGCACAAGACCAAATGCCTCACTCGAGCACCTGCGAGTGAAGTTCAGGAAGTGAGGACCCGAGAGCACACAAAGCTCTCCAAGCACAGGATCACTCGAGCACAACCACATGCACTCGAGCACACACCTCACACCCGCGAGTGAGAAGGCACACTCGAGCACCTTACTCGCGAGTGAGAACCCGAAAGCACAACTCCCACCTGAAGCGCAATCTCACTCGAGCATGATCCCCAGTGCTCGAGTGAAACGGCTATGCCCGCGAGTGTCAGAGCACACTCTTGGCAATCAGCACGCGAGTGAAGACCAGAAAGCAACCCTTCACTCTGGACCCCCACTATCACTCGAGCAAACCATGCTCACTCGAGCATGTTCTTCGCTCACTCGAGCACAAAGCGATGTGCTCGAGCATTATTCATATGAACCCAGAAGAACTCGAAGCACAAAGGGAAAAACTCACGCATCACTCGAGCACGTTCTTCCCCTGCTCGAGTGAGGTGTATCAGAGACCCAAAAGTGCAGAAAAACCAGAAAACGCCAGATGGTCAAAATCATGCCCAATGGTTCCCAAACTCTACCCAATGCTCATACACTCTAAGCACCAACTAGGGAACACAATGCCAACTCCAAAAACACCCCAAAAACCACTTTGACCACAATCAAACACTAAGGTCTCTATGATACACAATATCCAAATTTCATTACACTTGATTCCAACATTCCAGATTATATCCAATAATCAAGTAACTCAACATTAAACCCTTTTCCACTATCAAACACCATAAAATCCACATTTTCAACATTTGACATAATTAGGGCAAATTTTCCAGATTTGACTAAACTTAGCCAAAAATTACAAACAATATATCAAAATGCTCTAAATGCCTACCTCTTTACTTTGCCCAATCCAGAATCTTGATTCTCCAACTCCTAATTTCGACCAAATCACAAATCACCACTTCACAAGATTCTACAACCACCACCATAAAGCTCTCATTGAGATGAACAATATTAGAGAAGAGGTTCTTAGCAAAGGAGGAGCATTTCTTACGAAGATTCAAGCTTTTCTTCTTCCTCTTCCCTTGCTTCAGCGAAATGGAGAGAGAAAGAGAGAGAAAGTAGGATATGGAGGAGGTAATGATGATGAAGAAGTCAACTCTTTCTCCCACACACCCACACTCAACCGAAAAGAGAGAGAAGGGAGAAAGAAAAGTGGTATTTTGTCCTTTTGTGGCTTCATCTAATAGCTCACACAATGCCACGTGTCATCATCTTACACATCCCTTCCATGAGCTCACCAAGTCACAAAACATAGGATTCCGACCCACAGTCAAGGAATCACAACCCTTGATCTTAAATACCACATGTATTTATTCCCAAGATTCACATTACATTAACTCCAAAAGTGTTTAATCAAGATAATTACAATAATTATCAGGGTCATTAGCCCTAATCACAAATCGGGATATTACACCCCCCACATACCTCCTTTTTTCTTAGTCCCCGAGACTTGTAGGTGTGCCCACTTGGTGAGACTCTTGGGAATTGGCATGTTCCCCAAACACTGTGCTCCTATTTCATTTGAATTATACAAACAAAATGAGTCAGGCTACTCACTTGCCCGAAGATAGAGTCGCAACACCCTTTTTATGCATTGCAGAACTATTGATATGTTTGGATGGAGGGAAAAAAAGTAAGAGAAAAATTGTTGTAAATATTTTGTGTGAGTGTGTCAAAGGAAGAAGTCTCGTATAACCTAAGATTAGGAATGCTCTAGTATACAATTAAATATGAACTTGAGTTAGTAAAAAGGCTGATAAGAGGAGTCTTTGAACTGACCCTTGAAGATGAACATTGGAATTTTAATTGACAGGTTTTAATAACATTTAAAAGGTTATATTATATTAAATTGTTATTAACTCTTGTTTTGTAACTGTCATTTTAATTGTCATTAAACCTTTGTTAATAGTCATTATAACTCCCCAACAGTCACATGTTTCTACCTATAAAAGGAAATATTTTATGCACGGTTAGTATACACCGAGGTCCCCGAACTCCTCTCCTCTCTCCCTTCTTTTGAGCTACATTGATATCTTATTGCAATTCTGTCACCCTACTTTCTGTAGGAAGGTTTCGTTTTATCCTGGGAAGTGCTGCTTCCTAATCCACTAGGGGGTTACAGAATATCTCTTAAGGACAACGTCCTTAGATGTGACTCGAACTATTTGTTTTTTGTGTTCCAACAGGTGCTGCCGCTAACAATCAGATTGAGCATCATAGTTCTTTCTAGGCGTCTTCAAGAAAAGTGAAGCCACTATTATGCGTGACGCAGTCAGTTATGCATACATCAAATCTAGAACTTAAATAAAGTTACAGGAGGACCTTCTAATTATTGTATAAGCAGTTTATAGTTTTGTATGTGATGTCTGGCTTTTACAATCGGTGAACTTGACTAATAAGTAATTAAGAAATTCTCTCGATTTACCTCTCCATTTGGATCATTTAGAAAAGAAATAGAACAAATATTTGTTAATCAAGGCTTAAACAATGCATGGGGAGCACCAGGCCTTAATGGTGGAGTTAATCAGCTTGCTATATTATCTATCAATGATATGAATGCCTATTTGTGGTTCAAATTGAGATTTGATCTTTTGACTACATTAATAGGTAAAAGTTAATTGCTTTTTCCCTGTGGTCATTAGTTTAGTATATTTGCCATTGGGTCAAGCATGTGATTATATGTTGAATTGGTAAAATTGTCTTGTTGGAAATTCTGAAAGCTAATGTTGGAGGTTTTATTTTTGGTAATAATGAGTATTCCTTTGGTGAATTAAATCATTTACGTTAAAGGATGTGATGGATGAGAACATTAATTGGCTTATTTTTTTTCTTAACCTCCCTGAAATAATTTATGGCGAAGGTAATTTTGTGATAAGGAGTACCAACGTTCAATGATTATTAATGAGGGATTGATGATCATACATGAAGAAAATAAATGTTATCCCTTCTTAAAGTGTCTTATTTGTTAATGTGCCAACGGTAATGTCCCTTGGTTTATGAGTTTTTAATATTAAATGTATTAATTTTCTGTTCCCATGTGACATTATTTGTGTGTGAGTCACATTTAACTTTGGCTCTGTCTAGGCTTTAAATTTAGTTTTGCAATAATATAATATTATGGATATTATATTGTAAATGTTGTTATCATATGTTAGTTCATACATGTATAGGCCAATGATTTTCAATCTAAGTTGTTTGTGGCAGGAATATATATGAGGGATATGAGTTCAGTGGATCAATATTGCTTCATATGCCATAATGAATCCACCTTTAGGGTTACATGTATTCGGTGTATGCATTGATTTATAATCATGGTGATGGTATGGTTTGCATATTGACATGCAAATAGTCATTGTGATATTTTTGTGAAATTAGAATGATAATATTGGAGGATATTCTAATTATTAGAATGGAAGGGGATATATGGTAGTAAGATTAAGATTCTAATTAAATTAGAAATATTATTGGTAAGATGTGAAAACCACTATTAATTGGTTGACTGGAGGTGTGAATGAACTCTTTTACTCATATTTATAAACTTATTTTCTAAAGATTGTTTATTATACGAGTAAACAATTTTCTATACAATGCATATGTGGTGCTTGATAGTTTGGGGATACAAACTTTAGATATTAGAGTGACAAAATTTGAAGCTTTAAGGAATATTCTAATTTAATTAGAATGAAAGGGGATATATAGCAAGATTCTAATTAAATTAGAATTATTATTTATAAGATGTGAAAATATTTTTGAGATATTTAAAAGTGTGGGGGTGCCTAACATGTGGGGATACCTTATAAATTTTTAAAGTTGTAAATTATTTTTAGCCTTATTTTATAAAATCAAGTTATGGTTTAAAATTAATCATGCGGAGGTTTTGTTATTTGCTGCAGAAAGAAAATTTGTGAATTATTTGTGTGGCGTAAAAATTTAATCATTTATCTAATGTAGAGATAAATGTAAGATTTTCATAATGTTGGTATTTAAATTTTATGATTTGCAAGTATATATTTATGGTGGTATAAATATACATGACTACTATGAATATTGAATTTTTTTAATGTAAATGTCATATGTGTTATAACATGTCTTACAAAACTATATATTGCTGCCTCATTTTATAAATAAGATGTGTGTTGTGAATAATTGATTGAGTGGAGGCTTTGCTATTTGCCAATGCGAGCAAATTTTGTGGATTATCAAATTTTTGCTTGAAACAAGCATTATGTGGTATGAAAATTTAAACATTCATCTATAGTAGATGAATGTGAGATTTTCATAATTTGAGGCTATATAATTATCTTGGTTTAAGAATGTATGTGAATTATGATTCTAACACGGTTTGAAGTGGTTTTGCAGCTCAATCTAGATATGCACAATTTTTTGAAAATTTCTTGCATTAATTGATAGACATTAATTCTTGTGATATAGCTTATGCTATATGGAGATTAGGCATATATATAGATATGTGGAAATAAAATATTTAAGGGGTACCATAAATATTGGTATCAAGTATGGTGGATTCCCGTTATATTAAGATATACGAATGTTAATTGAAATTTCAATTTTATGTGAGAAAATCTATTGCTAGCCAAAATAAATTATTATGTAAGTTAGAGTTTGGTACTTTGGAATTGGCTAAATTTGGAGGCTAAGCTATTGAAAAACTCTTGGCAAATATTTTAGCGAAAAACCGATACTTAATGTCGATAATTTGATATTGCCAAATGGCAATAGCCATTGTGAAAAACAATGATGTAAGTGAAGGGAGCGACATTTCATTATATTTATTAACATGACTATTTTTTCAAAAGAAAAATATGGGTTCTTTAGAAAATCTGAATCTAGTTGCAATTACTTAGGACTACAATTAACTTAAGATACTTTTAGTATAGTATAAAAAATTAACAAATCATATCATATTCATGAGTCATGAATAATATAAGATAATAAATAAAATTCACGTAAGTAAAGGGCATGCATTGTCTTTAAATCATGTAATTTCATTCGGATGAATTTAGATTTAATTATTTTAAAAAACTTTGTGTAATATACCAGAGTGATGATTTACTAAGCCTATTAATTTGCTGATGACAAATGCACCTGCTATGTTGATTCATATGGTCCATAAACATAGCAGGTGCATTTGTCATCAGCAACCAATTTCGAGGATTACTACTAAGCCATATAGCCATGCATCCATGGACAATCAAGTCCCTTCTCGATTCATATCCTTTGACAGTTATTATATTACATATACATACATTAATGGTGGCACCCGCGGGTGTAGGCACAATCTATTCATATGGGAATCTAGGTTTACTTACTAATTCTACTACCCTTTCTAGGGTAGCCCATTCATATCCTCCGAATCAAATTCTAGAGAATTCGTCAAACATTAGGCTATCAAAACAGGATTCCCTACTATCCTTTATTCATACCTTTCCACGCATTATCTGCCATCCACCAATCGACTCGTAGTAAAGTCTCAAGTGAGTAGAATAGCAGGCAAATCAATTCTTTCTATAGGAACATTTTATGATCGAGTGTTTCCCTATGCTAGACTAGCGACTAGCAAGCTCGAGAAACCTCACACACATTTCAATGCATTCTAGTACCATGTTGTAGCACCTCAGACCATCTGGGTCAATTCAAATTCCTAAAAAATCAGTTCAACTATTGAGTTTGATTCTTGAATCACAATTCAACTCTTAGAACCTTAACATGAGTTGAGCTGAGAAATTACTTTCCTTAATTCCACGGATTATCACTATCACAACACGATTCTGAGTATATCTGCCAGCCTAAAGGCACACTGGTCCCCTAAGTCTTAGGGCCTTTAGATACACAGGTCCATTATAACATCACTGGCATGTTATATCATACAACCTAGGTTCTTTAATCCAACCTTTAAGTTCATCATGAAATCCAGAACCTTAACGTCACATACATTAGAAATCATTTTCCTCAATTATACCCAATAGATTCGCTAAGATTCATGATCAATAGCGCCTATTCTGACCTTCAGTATCATTAGATCAGATCCTTTAAGATCGGTATACCGCATAATCTTCCCACATCATGTATCATATTCTAATACCTCGAGCAATTTAGGCCATATCAAATGCTTAAGGAGTCAATTCAACTACTAGGTTTGATTCTCATATTACAGTTCTTTCAATCACAACTCAAACCTCAATTTCATCAAGTTTTAAAATCATGTCACCTCAGTTATCCCTATCATCCACTAATATCTTTTGAAAGGACCTAGGGATTAACCAACCACTGACCTATCCTCTATTTTCTCTATTCTGTTCATATTGAGGAATAGCTTCCCAATTTAATCAAGTATCAAGTATCACTAGGGAACATATATAATGAGAGGTAATTAAAGCACATACCATGCATTACTTGCATTGAGTTGTCATTAAAAGAAACCGTACTTTAGATAAATTCAGGGGACTTTTTAGCCTCGTCCTGAATTATCGCATAGACCTTGCCCTGGGCTCCTGGTCTAGACCCCTCTAACTATTGCTTTTGCGGGTAATTCTTAGCAAGATGCCCCAGTTATTGATAATGAAAACAGATCCGACTAACTGAACTCTGTCCAGTTGGACCGTAGCTCCCTGGCACACTACTACATACTTTACCAGGATAGTATGGCTTGTAACAATGCCAGCATCTTCTACCCTTAGTGGAATGTTGACCTCCGTGGCCCCCAGTCTGTTTTGGCCGTTTATAGTTCCATTTGGAAAATTCATCCTTATTTTTGTATTTTTATAAGGAACTACCACTACCAGACACATCCTTATAGTCATCATTTATGTAATGGTGCAAGCTTAATTTGACATTCTCGGTGATTCGACTTTCTTCAACCGCCTTGGCGAACACTGTAAAATGTTTAAAAATCAATTTCTTGCTCAATTCTAGCTTTAACCCTTATATCAATATATCAGACCTCGTCATCACGATGTCTTAGGTACGAGGAATACCAAGACAATCGGACATAACATGCCAGGTACTCATCAAAGCTCTCTTCATTATCCTGTCGTATGTTGAGGAATTCCTTTTCTTTTGCTAGCTTGACTGGTGGAGAGAAATATCTTTCATTAAATTTTCCCTGGAACATTTCACATGTTACTGGAATATTCCATACCTATAGAATCAACTCTGCATTCCTCCTCCATATATCCACCTTTCCCTCTAATTTACGAATGGCTAGCTAAACCTTAATATCATTGGAACATATCAATCTTGTGAAAAATTACTCTAGAGTGGATAACCATTCTTTTACTTGGAGATGATCAAATATCCCTTAAAAAGTAGGAGGTTGTTGTTTCTCAAATCGTTTCACCCATGTTTGAAAAACATTTACCTATTACACAAGCATGGGTAGTGGCTCTGATTGAACCATATTTTTGAATAAATTTTCATAATTAAATTGGGATTTTGGATGCATTTTATGGGACATTATTGCATGATTAAGCACTAATTTTAGTTAGGGACAATTGTATTGGATTAATTGCAATTAGGGGCAAAATGGTTATAATTTATTAATTATTTTGTGCAATTGTTTCTTGGACTTTTGATGCTACTTTGTGCTTAATTTTTGCATTGTAGGTGTTTTGGAAGAAAATTGGAGATTTTGGAGGGTTGAATTAATATTTTGAGAACTAGGAAAAATTATAGAAAAGACCCCATAATTTCAGAAAATTGCAAATTTGGGAAGGAAAAAGGCCAGAGTAAATTACATAAAAGTACCCATAATTTTAGAAAATTTTAATTCTACCCTACAAAAGTTTCAAAAATATTCATTTTAGTCCCTCTAAAAACATTTTGAAACTTTTCATTTAGGTCACTGTTTCTGTTTCAGCAAAATGAGACAGACGAGCTGAGAGTTAGAGGAAGTTGGGGGCGCCGCAGATTGGAGATTGGGAGAGCTAAGAGGTTTGGGGACGAGTTCCAACATGGAGAGTGAGAGAGCTTGAGGAAGAAAGGGAGGCGAGCTTCACCATAGCTCTCATCCTTAGCACCAACACACTACCTCTGAATTCATCCTCCGTTAATTGTAGGAGATCACATAGGAGAGAGAGCGTCGTGGAGAAAGCTCCAACAGTACCGTCAACCATTGTCATCCTTTGATTCTTCACCTCCACTGTACTGCGACAACAACTCCAGCAACATTGTTGTTCCTCCTCTATTTTCCCATAGCCAGAGTCAGACTCTGTTACCACCGTCGGCTTTATTTTCGACCAACTCTAAATTTTCAGGTAGAGCATTCCCAATTTTCCGGCGAGCTTCTTCACATTACCCATGATGTTTTTCTTCTTCCCCATTCACCATCGTTACCAGCAACACCACAGTCATACTTCATCATCACATCACTTCCTTCTCTCTTTTAACCACTAGCTCCACCATTCATCACCACTGTTAACATCTTCCTCTCCACCTTTACTACTTTACAGCTCCAATTTCTCATTTCAGAGCTTGCTCCAATCTCTACTATCTTCACCACTGTCATAAGTCCTTCTTCAACACCACCATGACTTCATTGTGACCGCCAGCTACCTCTTATATCTTCACTTTTAATTCCTATGGGTTCTATGAGTTTTAAACATGCTGTGAGTCCTATTAGAAACATGAGCAGCTGACCTTCTTGCTTCTTGGTGCTGAGGCATTGTGGCTTGAGCAATTGTGCTTTAATAGGGGAGTTCTTTAATTCAATCTTATGCTTAGACTATATATTTGATTTCCTTGTTTAGGCTTATCATTGTGTAGTTTTGAGACTTGGATTGTAGTTATGTTGTCCATGTGTATTGATCATTGTGGTTTTCATTGGATGATGTATCTTGATGTTCATATTTATATATGTCTTTTGATGTGCTTGAAGAAATTATGCTTGCTATCATGTTGATGATTAGTAATCATAGTTGATTTTAGCTTTTGAATGGTTCGTTAGAACATTCTAATTGAGAAGAACAATTTACATCACCCCAATTTTAGTTACACATAAAGTGGTTTTGAACAATATTTCAAGAGGTAGTAGTTAGCTATGTTTGTAGGAGCTACTATTAATTGAGAATATTGGACTCAAGTGTTATCTTGAGGTTGTTTTTGAGACTTAATGAAATTTTAACTCCCATAATTTGTTTTAGCAAGGATTGCCACTTTCTTCATCACCAAGAGCATCCATTATTCATATCTTCACTTTCAATTTAACATTTCTTATTATTTTTCAAAAATACCAAAAAGATTAGAGTTAGCTTTATTTTCATAAGTTTTTTTTATTTAGAGAAAAGCAATTTCAAAAACCCCTTTTTCTAACCATGTTTATAGCACTTGGTTTTTCCTAGGGAAGTAAAAAAAAAGGCTACTCGAGTGAGATGACCCGAATATTGCATTGTACTCCAATTATTTGATACAAATATTTTGCATTTGACCTCAAGACACAAAAACAAGTACAAATCAATGGCGCTATTGCCACGAAGTCAATTTTGACTCCTTTGGTTTACTAAGTGTCAATTGGTTTAGATTGACTGGGGTTTGCCCTTATGAGCCTATTAGGTTTTCTTTCATTTTTTTTCATAGTTTTTAACACTTTTTCATAGTTAATCTAGGTTTGTAAAGTATCTCACATCAAAAATTTTTGGAAAAACAACCAAATATCTTGATTTTTCTTTGTTTTTGTATTTGTGTTATTGCATTTCTCACTTGATTTCACTTGCTTTGTGCTTGGTTGATGCATAATGGTTTCATTGAATTTGAATTGCTTGTGCATAACTTGCTTTTGATGCCATTTGGTGCATGATTCCAATCTCTAATTCACAATTTTGGTGATATACCTTTCCCATTTGGATTGTGAGCAGTATACTTGTTCATACACATCATACACACTCACTTACATTTGCACTCTTCCCACTTCATACCTTTTTGCTTGAACTTGTGTGTAAGATAATTTTGACACTTCTTGGATCCATTGCTTACTTGCTAGCTTTGTATGTCCGACCAACTTGAGAGGGCATTTGATCATTCTTCTAATCTTGAATTTTCATTGACTTAAGTGATTGTGCTTCTCAAGGCATAACTATGGAAGGAAATGGTGAAGATCCACCAAGATGGAGAACTATAAGGGATGTGACAAGATCGGATGTCACTTATGATCCTTTCAACATCGCATGCCCTAACTTTAAGGTCAATTTTGAGCTTAAGGGTCCTTTGCTTACTGCACTACCTCATTTCCATGGACTTGAAAAGGAAGACCCGTACAAGCATCTCAATGCATTACACTTGGCTTGCTCAAATATGAAGCTTGTTGGTGCTTGCCTAGAAGATGTGCAATTAAAAGCATTTTATTTCACTTTGGAGGGCAAGGCGAAAGAGTGGTATATGATGCTTCATACGCATATCAATGATGCTCTTTATTCATAGGCTAACTTGAAGAAAGCCTTCTTGGATAAGAACTTTCCTGATGCAAGAATTGCTGAACTTAAGAAGGAGATTTACTCTATCAAACAAGATCCCTTGGAGTCCTTCTATAAGTATTGGATTCGCTTTCAAGAGCTTTTGGCTAAGTATCCACACCATCAAATCAGTGATGAATACTTGATTTAATACTTTCATGATGACCTTCTTCCTAATGAGAAGGGCATTCTAGATGCTTCAGCTGGGGGTTCTTTGGAAGATTGTACTGCTGAGGAAGCATGGTCTCAAATTAAAAGAAGAGCTCGAAACACTCAATAATACAATGTGAGGGAGATCAAAGGAGTCTGTGATATAGGATCCAACCAAAGGATGCTCTCACTTGAGTAAAAAATGGATTCAATCACCTTACAACTTTCTCTCATCACATCTAAGCTTCATCATTTAAGTATCCACCAAGCACCTCTTTCTCCTACTTCAAAAACTCTTGTTACACCTAGTTGTGATGGTTGTGGTTTAGTTATGCACATTACAAGTGTATGCCCTAATCGTCATGAGGAAGTCATTGCTATGTATCCAGGAAGGCCTAATCAACAAAAAAGATGGGACTCTAACACTACTACCTATAATGAAAATAGAAGACCTAACTCTACTTTTGGTTAGAGGAATCAAGAAGGGTCATCTCATCAAGTCTAACTATATGGGTCAAACAGTGGGTAAATGGTGCCACTTCAAGAGTCTAAAGGTGATAAGACTAATCAATTATTGAAGAGTATGGCCACTCGACTTACTAGTATTGACAATCGGATGATGGAAGATAAAGCTTTGAATGAGAGTCAATTCTCTTCTATTGCCTCAACTATACAAAGACTAGAAAGTGATAGGGTAAGTGATAGTACTCAAATGGCTCGTGTTTTCAAGAAGTTGGAAGGGTTGGAGTTGAAGAATAACACTATGCAATCTGACTTAAATAACTCTCCAATTCCTTGAGTGATGTGCATGCTAGGACTAGTGGTTCCATTCCTTCAAACATAGTCATCAATCCTAAGTCCTTAAATGCTATTGAATTTAGGAGTGGCAAGAAGGTACACTTCCCTGAAGAGATCAACAATGAGGTGGATGAGGAAATCGAAGTTGAAAGTTCACCCTTAAGCCCAATGAAGCTACCTGACTCTGAAGCTCCAAAGAGAAGGCTATCCTTGATGAGAAGAAGGTCAAAGTGGTTGAGCAACCTTAAGTGGAACAATAACCACTTCTGAGAGTGTAATGCCCCAAATTTTGATTAAGGACTAATGACTTCAAAAGTGAATGTAATTAATGTTAAATAACACTTTTGGAGAATACAACATGAGTTATGGTTTGAATGAGTAGTATTCAGTACCCAAACCTTGTAATTAAGCTTAATTGTGTTGTTAAAGTTTAAAAGGAATCATAAAAGGGGGGAGGGAGCATGAATGAAGGAAAGGAATGAGAAAATGTGTTATGTGGTAATTCAATAGGAATTTCCATAGTCAGGGACAAAATTGGAATAATGATAATTTACCGGCCAATTAGTTTGTAACTTCAGAACAATTTAATTACTAGCTAATGGATTTGGTTAGTGTAACTAAGTGGAAGATTACTTATGGTGAGATTTCATGAGATGAGGACATGTGGCGTAACTGATCAAGCTTGAAGGGAGTTGGTGGAACAAAGTCAAACAAGCATTCTTTTATTATTTTCCTCTTCCTTCTCTCCTCTCTACTCGGTTATGTGTGTGTGTGTGTGAGTGCAAAAAATTCTATTCTCATCTTCATCATCATCATCTCACATTTTCTCTCTCTTTCTAAGCTCTCATTTTCACCATTTTTGAAGGAAGAAAGAGAAAGGAAAAGCTCAAGATTTAGGTGAGATCTTGACCTTGAATGCTCAAACTCTCTTCTATAATCTTGTTCCCTTTGTTGAGAGATTTCATCCTATGGTTTTAGATTTTCAAGAGGAGGTGTTTTTATTCTTGAGAAAAGTTGGAGGTTGGTGAATCAAGAAGCAAGTTTGGAAAAGTACAAGAGGTGAGTGATTGCTATCTTTTGGTATATAAGTTGTGACTATTGGTTGAGTTTTGAATTTTTGAGATTTTGCCCTGATTTTTCTATGATCTTGGATTGCATGAATTACATGTTGTTTTGTTGTGGAAATGGTATATTGTGGTGTCTTTTGGACAATAGAATTGGTTTGGAACATTGAATGTTGAGTTTGGTAAGTTGTGGTTGGTTGTTGTGTTATGTCAAAATAGAACATATAGTTGATATGTGATTTTGGGTATTTTGATGTTGCCATTGGATTCCTTGTAGAAAATTATGTGGGAGTAGTGTTGGTGGTGCATTTTGGAACCTTTTTGAACATTGGATGCAAAACTGGAAAATTCTGGAAAATGTTAAGTGTGAAATGTTGTGCAAGGAACCAACTTTGTATGGTGATTTGAAATAGCAAATGATGTTGAAATATTGTGAAACTTTCCAGTTTTGTAGTTCACATTGTAAGATTTTCATTGATATAAAGTTTAGGTTGTTTTGATGTTTGTGTGAAAAGTTATGTCCATTTGAAAATCAGCCAGGAAACAGGCCAAAGGTTGGCCGTGGCCCATGAAGGCAAGTCGTGAACCAAAACCTTTTGATCAGTTCTTGGCCACGGCCTAAAAGATACTGGCCATAGCCCAAAACTCTCTGATCTGATTCTGGCCACGGTCTAAAGGATGCTGGCCGTGGTCCAAATCTTTCTGAGCAATTCTTGGCCGCAACCCAAAAGTTTCTGACCATTCGTTGGCCACGGCTAGTGAATGGCTTGGCCGCGGTCAACCCCTGAAAAACTGTTTTAAGTTTTTGAAAGATGGTCTTCGGTCAAGTTTTTCCTAACCCTTTAGGCATCTGTTTGGGCTTCTAGTAGCCACCTAAAAGTCTCAAATAATAACCAACCTTAAGTATTATGGAGTTAAGTATTGAAATAGAGAATAACTCTTCGTCCTTAATTATGGTTTATAGGATTTGATATTTGCCCTGCACGTGATAGACCGGTGCCACAGTACACAAAGAAAGAACAAGGAAGTGACTCTTTCTCTTATTTTGTGTATGATACAATGCAAGTATGTCTTATAATTGAATATGCCATGATGAAACATTGCCATTGTGAAACACTGCCATTGTGAAACATTACCATTTTGTAACATTGCTATTGAGTAACATTGTCATTGTGTAACACTGCCGTTGTGAAACATTGCCAATGTGTAACATTGCTGTTGACTAACACTGGCATTGTGTAACATTGCCATTTGTGAAACATGTTGTGGTGAAATATGTCATTGTGCATTATGCCGTTGTGAAATGCCGTTGTTGTGCTGCTGTATTGTGATTTGCTTACATGCTTTGTGATTGTACATGTTATAAGTGAATTATTACTATTGAGATTCTCTTGAATCTCATTCCTTCTATAAACTAACTTACAGCTAGGACAAGCAGATCTAAGGAGAAGCAGGTGACGAAGGGTGGTTAGAGATCCAAGCTAGGAGTTTTAATTTTGGATAGTTGGTTATCATGTTATGAATCATTGGATATTTTGTTGGGGATTAGTTGTATATGTTGTTTATATTGAATAGTTCTATGTAATCCCCTGTATGGGAAACTGAAAATGGGCAAAAGTGCCCTATAAACCCTTAGATGAATTAATGAAATCCGAGTGTGTCAGGAATTTTTGTTACACTTTGATATGCATGAATGAAATCGAATTGCACAGGCCAGATATATGTTTGAAATGTGAATATGAGACCGCGTTGAATAGGTTTTGAAAAAGTTTTTGAAAACCCCATCTTAGGGATGGAATTTTTAACAAGTTTCAAATTATCCTTTGGTCTCTAATACAACATAATTATGTATTTGTCAACTTTAATCTCAGCCATTAAGGTAGGGGGTTATAGAGAGAAGTTGGCTCCAAGGAAAGAAGCACTTTTAAGGAAGGCAAGTCAAGCGAGCAAGGCACCTTATCCAATCCTAATGGTAAGGAGGTAAAAATTTCTCAACTCCCTTTCCCTAAAGCTTACTTTCATAGCAAGAAAATACATGAGGAACAAACTGAAAAAGAAATGTATGATTTTTTTAGTAAGTTGCATATCAATGTTCCTTTCTTCCAATTTGTTAAGTCTATGCCTAGCTATTGCAAATTCTTGAAAGAGCTTTGTACTAACAAGAGGAAGTTTAGGCCTAATGAGAGAGTTCGAGTTAGCTCTAATGTGTCTCCCTTATTCAAACCCCAAATCCCTGTTAAGTGCAAGGATCCAGGCTCATTCACTATACCTTGCACTTAGGTAATGTACACGTAGCTCAAGCCTTGTTAGACTTAGGTGTAGCCATTAATGTCATGCCTAGTGCCATTTTTAAGTCTTTTGGTGTCAAGGAGCTTAAGAGGACTGTGTGGTTCTCCAACTAGCTGATAGGACCATTAGGGAACCACAAGGTATCATTAAGGATTTACTTGTCAAAGTTAAGGATTTGGTTTTCCCCCATTAACTTCTGTGTTAGACATGTTTCAAGAGTCTAGTGAATCTACCCTTATCTTAGGGAGACCCTTCATAGGAACCGCTAGTACCTTAATAGACATGAGAGATGGATTGATCACCATGGAAGTGGGTAACCATAAGCTAAGTTTCAATATGTATGAATCCATGAAGCACCCTTTTGAAGATTACTCTTTATTAGGTATGAATTCAATTGATTTAGCACTTGATGATGTGGTTAATGAATATAAGGTTAACTTGCATACTGATGATTGTGATCTTAACTGTGGTATTGCATTGGAATCATGTGATGATCAATTCTCTTCTCCTTCTGTTGATGATTTTGATTCACGTGGGAGTGAGATTTCCAACCTTAACTCATTGATGGTTAATTGTTGGTTATCCTCCCTCAGTGATTTTTCTCTTACTTCTCTTAGTTCATTGGAACTTAATTCTTCCACTAATACATGCTTTAGTAATGATGCTTGTGAGGAAGGTGTTCTTGTCAATGTTCCAGGTCACAGGCTAGTGGAGGAAGCTTAGTTTGAGGTTAGTAGCCAAGACTTAGATGATTTAATCTCTAAGGGGATAGCCCTCACACCGACCAAGACATCCTCTCATGTGACTCACTTTGGGCCTCAACACCATGTGGTTGAGGGGTCACTTCCTAACTCATCACTTAATCCTAAAACTAAGATTACTCCTCATACCTTATGATTTTTGAATGAGCTAATCACTCATTATGAAGTAGGTATGAAGGAAGCTACTTTTCCTAAGCCTGTTGTTGCTGTAGACTAACCGAATATTTGTTCAACACTTGGGAAGACCAATGTATAAGTAGTAGAATCAATGGAGCTTAGCATAAGTAATTCATTGCCTCAGTCTACAAAGCGAAGTATCTCTACTACCCTTGATCTTCGTAGACTAATTCTTTTTTTTTTTTGCCAAGATTCCTAGACTAATCCCCTCTATTGTTCAACCCCCTGATTTAGAGCTTAAGCCGCTCTGCTCTAATATGAAATATGCTTTCCTTACTTATGATGAGAAATTGCCTGTGATTATTTCAAATTCTTTGTCTGTGAGTGAGGAGAGATTGCTTGATGTTTTGTGTAAGAATAGAAAGGCTCTAGGTTGGACTTTAGCTGACATTCCTAGGATTAGTTCGGCTATTTATACCCATCGGATCCTCTTGCATGAGGACTCCAAACCCCTTAGGCAGCCCCAAAGGCGACTTAACCCCCTGATTCTAGATGTGGTCTGTAACCCCTACCTTAATAGACAAAATTGTAGTTCGAAAATGCATTATTAAGTTGAATTAGAGACCAACGGATAATTTAAAACTTATTTAAAATCCCATCTTCAAGACAGGGTTTTCAAAAACTTTTCCAAAACCTGTTCAATACGGTCTCACATTCACATTTCGAATATATTTGGCCTCTGCAATTCGGTTTCATTCATACATATCAAATTGTAACGAAATTCCCGGTAACACTCGGGTTTTATGCATTAACTAAAGGGTTTATGGGGCATTTTCACCCCTATCAATTTCCCATTTAGGGGATTACATAACTCTATCCATAATTACAACATATACAATAATTCCAAAATACGATAACCATCTATCTAAAACTAAAACTCCTAGCTAGGAGCTCTATTCGCCCTTCGTCGCTTGCTTTTCCTTCAAATTGCTTGCCCTGGCTGCAGGTTAGTCAATGAAAAGAATGAGATTCAAAAGAATCCTAGCAGTAATAAATCACTCATACAATATATAATCACATAGCATGCAAGCAAATCACCAAGCAGCAACAGCAGCAACGATCACAGTGCTACATGACTTTCGTCACAAACGACAGCACTCATAGCTGTATACATAACATGTGTGACTAGCGTCACAAATGACAACTTGCACTATATCCATATGATGCATGACTGGCATCACAAATGACAACACTTACGGCTGTATACACATGATGAGTGATTAGTGTCACAAATGACAGCGCTCACAGCTGTATACAAATAGCTTTCATGGCAACAAACACCACAGCATTTGCAATC
The DNA here is from genome assembly GCA_963210345.1 of Inga oerstediana. Lineage (NCBI taxonomy): Eukaryota > Viridiplantae > Streptophyta > Magnoliopsida > Fabales > Fabaceae > Inga > Inga oerstediana. The sequence continues at coordinate 62,873,289 of OY723408.1, forward strand.
AACACAATTCAATGATAATACATACATACAATGGATTACACATAGTATAAGAGAAAGTGTCACTACCTTGTTCTTTCTGTTCAGGTTCTAGCATCGGTCTATCACGTACAGGGCAAATGTCAAATCCTATAAACCTTAATCAAGGACGAAGTGTTAATCTCTATTCCAAGTTCTTAATTTCAAAAAAATTTAGGTTGGTTATCATTTGGGACCTTAGGTGGCTACTAGAAGCCTAAACAAATGCCTAAAGGGTTGGGAAAGACTTGACCAAAGATCATCTTTCAAAAGTTCAAAATGCCATTTTTGAAAGGTTAGCTGTGGCCAAAAGATGGTCAGAAAGTTTTGGGCTATGGCCAAGATCCACTGGCCGTGGCCAAAAACAGGTCAGAAACTTTTGGGCAGCGGCCAAGAACAGCTCAGAGAGTTTTAGGTCATGGCCAACACCCTTTAGGCCGTGGCCCATATCCCTAGTCGCGGCCAACCATGGGCCTGTTTCATGGCTGATTTTCAAACGACAATAACTTCTTACACAAACATCAAAATGACTCAAACTTTATATCATTGGAAAGCTTGCAATGTGAACTATAAAATTAGAAAATTTGACAACATTTTGACAATATTTCCTATTTCAAAACACTATGCAAAGTTGGTCACCTGCACAGAATTTTACACTTAACAATTTTCCAGAATTTCCAGTTTTTCACCAAAGTGTCCAATGACTCCCAAAATTCACAACTAAACCTATTTTCATATAATTTTCTCACCTCTTTCACTTTCCAAAGCTTGTTCTTTGATTCCACAACCTTCAAATTTTCTCAAACACTCAAACACCTCCTTTCAAAAATCTAAAACCATAAAGATGAAGATCTCATCAAGGTAGTTAAGATTAATGAAGAAGATTTAAGCAATAGGTGTCATCAAAAAGGTCAAATTGCAAGAAATTACCTTGATTTTTCCTTTCTCTTTCCTCCTTCACTTGGACGAAAATGGCTGTTGGAGAGAGAGTAAAAGATGAAGATGTTGAGTAGATTTTTCACACTCCCTCAAGCCACTAGCCTACTTTTAAGAGAGAGGGAAGAGAAAATTTGAGTTGAATGTTTGACATTGATCTATAGCTCATGTTATGCCATATGTCAACATCTTGGAGCTCCTTCCATGAGCTTGCTCCCATATGATTATGCTCTCTTTTTACTTGGCAATTAGTCTCACCAATTCAGCTTTAAGTTATTAGTGAATTCCCTCTTCGGTTGCTGACTAATTAGTCTGTAACTTTTCTTTTACCCATTTTGCCCCTGATAGAAATTCCTATTGAATCACCACTTAACAAATTTCTCATTCCATTTCTTCAACCATGCGCCCTCCCCTTCTCTTATGGTTCATTTTAACCTTGACACATAATTAAGCTTAAATACAAGGTTTGGGCACTGATTACAACATATTCAGCTCACAATTCACATGATATTCTCTGAAAGTGTTTGTTCAACATTTATTACATTCACTTTTGGAGTCATTAGCCCTTAATCACATTTTGGGGCATTACAATTCTTCCCCCATACAATAAATTTCATTTTCAAAATTTGTCACACAACTTGAGCCATAAACTTCGGATAACGTCTCTACATGTCCGCTTCTACTTCCCAAGTTGCTTCCCTCTAAGACATTCCCTTCTAGATCACCTTCACAAACGGTATGCACTAGTGTCTGAGCCGTCTTTCCTTTCTATCAATGATCTACTCTGGCTCTACCGCATATGTGAAGTTGTCTTAAAAGTTGACATCTTTGTATTCAATAATGTGCGTTGGATCTGGTTGGTACTCCTTCAGTTGGGAAACATGGAACATATCATGGAGCCTACTCAAATTCGGGGGTAAGGCTACTTGATAAGCAATAGGCCCAATTCTCGCAAGAATCTCAAAAGGACTTATATACCATGGGCTCATCTTCTTCTGCTTGATTTCTCGCCCAATACCTATGACCAGGGACACTCTCAAAAACACATGATCTCTTACGTCAAACTCTAGACGTCTTCTCCTCTTATCAGTGTAGCTCTTCTGTCGACTTTGCACTACAAGGAGCCTCTTACGAATGATTCTGATATACTATGTGGTTTAATCAACAAGATCCAGCCCATATAACCTCCTCTTAGACAACTCTATCCAGCATAAAGGTGATTGGCACTTCCTCCCACATAACGCTTTATACGAAGCCATCTGGATGCTCACATGATAGCTATTGTTGTAAGCGAATTCTGCTAGTAGAAGAAAGTAGTCCCAATTCCCTTTAAAGTCTAGGATACATGCTCTCAACATATCTTATAGCATATGAATGGTCCTTTCCGACTGTCCATCAGTCTGAGGATGATAGGTCATGCTAAACCTCAACTTCGTACCTGGAACTTCATGTAGAGCCCTCTAGAATCTCGAAGTGAAGCGAGGATCTCTATCAAAAATGATGTTCTTTGGTGTGCCATGAAGCCTCACAATCTCCCATATATAAATTTCTGCCAGCCTGTCCAAAGAGTAACTAGCATTGATCGGTACAAAATGCACCGACTTCATTAACTGATCAACAATCACCCAGATCGCATCATAGTTCCTGATCCTTAGCAATCCCATAACAAGGTCCATGGTCACACTTTCCCATTTCCATTCCAGAATCTCAGGACTTTATAGTAATCCCAGCGGCCTTTGGTGCTCGATCTTCACCTTCTGGTAAGTAACACACCGCGCCACATACTTGGTCATATCACTCTTCAATCCCAGCCAACAATGCATAGACTTCAACCCATGATACATCTTGGTCATTCTGGGGTAAAAAGTATACCAGCTCTTGTGTGCCTCATCTAGGATTCTCTGCCTTAAGTTTGACTTCCGTGGAACATAACTAGGTGACAAATCATAATCCCGAGCTTCCCCTCGTTCAATCATAGCCTGAATAGACTGCACCTGATTATCTTGCTTCTGAGCTTCTTCTATTTCAACCCTCAAATCACTTTCCCCTTAGGAAACATTGTTATTAGCATAGACTATCTGGTTTGACAAATTCAAGTCCCAAAAATCTTCTATCAACTTTACCTCTTGAATCATCATTGCCGCAACAAGCATTGTCTTTCAACTAAGAGCATCCGCGATGACATTTGCTTTACCCGGATGATAATTGATTTCCAGGTTGTAGTCTTTCAGCAACTCCATCCAATGATATTGTCCCATGTTCAATTCTTTCTGATCATAAAGATACTTGAGATTCTTGTGGTCACAGCACAGTTCTACCATCACACCATACAAATAATGTCGCCATATCTTCAATGCAAACACAATTGCCGCAAGCTCCAAATTATGAGTGGGATAATTCATTTCATGTGGTTTCAGCTGTCGGGAGGCATAGGCCACCACACGTCCCTGTTACATAAGGACACACCCTAACCCTTGCTTACTCATAGTACTGTACACAACATAAGTCAACCTGGGATCAAGTATAATCAATACTGGTGCCTTAGCCAACCTCTCATTCAGCTTAATAAAACTATTTTCACAATGCTCATCCCACTTAAATGGTTGATCCTTTCATGTGAGCTTAGTCATTGGCAAGGCGATATGAGAGAAATTCTAAATTAATCTCTAGTAGTAACTAGCAAGACCCAAAAAATTACGTATCTCAGTAACAGTTTCTGGCCTCTTCCAGTCCAGTACTTCTTCTACTTTACTTGGATCCACTGAGACCCCTTCTTGTGAGATAACATGGCTTAAAAATTTTACTTCCGGAAGCCAAGACTTGTTAGAATCAGTAGGCACAGCGGAAGAATTTTAAAATTTTCACCGATCCTAATTGAGGATCTATCAACGGCGTTTAAACTAAGTTGGAAGGATTTATACCTTTTTGATGATTCAGAGTTTTCACGATCTCTAGGAGCCAACACGCCATGTCTGCTCTCTCTACCGGTATCCACACGAATGCTCTCCAACCGAGACTGCGTGCTAGCGCCTCTAATGTCTCCTAGGGTTTCACTTGCGGCTCTGAATTCTCATGTGTATATCAATATATCTGCTCTATCAAGTTTATAACCTATGAGGGCTATTTTCAAATTTCAAAATTAATCATCATTAATTTCGAAATTAATTAACAATTAATTATCTTGATGAGCTAATTAAATAAATTCAGTTTAAATTAAATCTGTCCAATAGTTTTAATTTAACCTATTTATTTAATCTAAATAAAGAGCCATTAGATTTAATTTATCTTCATAAATTAAATCTGAGATACTATATCTCTATCATGTTAGTTATTAAATTTAATATATCTTAATAAATTAAATTTAAAACTAACACAATATAATAATATCATATAATATATATATACATACATATATATAAGATATATATTTCAAAAATATATATATCTATATAATATTATTAATGAATTTTATATTATATATATATATATAATTCGTCCACCCTAAATTAAACATTATCTCGTGTTGGGCCATTCTTGTGTGCGACCCTGTAGGCCCATATGAAGTTGGCAGTGGGCCAATAACTATACTAACCCAAAAGTCGCAAGCAGCCTCTAGCAAGACATTATAACTACCCAATTCATATGAGGATCGTTATCACAATTCAACCTGTCATACAACCATGTCACGTCCCTTTTGTCACACGACATATCGATCAAGGATAAGGCATGGATAATGTCATCCTCTTGTTCCTGACCATTACTTTCTCGATTCCTGAGTAGCCTGATAACAGAGACAAAAACTCCTTTCATCATAGTATGGCCATACATTTATCAGACTCACTCATCGAAGGGCCCAGTAATATCTCTATACTAATGTGAGGGACAAATTCCATCTTGATCATTCATATTGTAGCCTTTATCATCACCCGGTCAAACGTGACTTTTGACTAGTTCAAAGCTTAGCAACTCTTATGTAGGAATCCATGATGACCTCAGGTCTAAGGGCATTGTGACATGGTTATACATGAGAAAAGCTTATGACTTGATCCATATAGCTTTCTCATAGTGGGTCGGTCCAGCACCTTGTACTCTTACAAGTGCCTAAGACTTTGATTCGTATCTCCATATCTTATCAAAGTCATACTGATCTTGTTTCATCTCTGCTCCCGCATAGATGACTGACCAGGGACATTTTAGGACAATCTTTATGAATTATCCAAGGATACAATTATCACAGTTAACATGCAAATAATATGATAACAGAATGGAGAAATTTCATTAAAATAATAATATTCAAAGTACAATGATTGGCCCTTAGGGCACAATTTCCAACAAGACTCTCACTTACTCAACTTGGCATAGAGCTAATTCTCTCGTAATATCTCCAGCACAATTCTCAAATGATGCTTATGTTCATCCCTACTCTTGGAGTATATCAGTATGTTGTTAATAAACACTACTACAAATTATCAAGGTACTGTTGAAAGACACGATTCATGTAATCCATGAATACAGAAGGTGCATTGGTCAGGCCAAAGGGCATTACTAAAAACTCATAGTGCTTATACCTAGTTCTGAAAGCAATCTTTGGTATATCTTCTGCCTTCACTCGCAGCTGATGATAACCCAACCTTAGATCAATCTTTGAGAATACACAAGAACCACACAATTGATCTAGAAGGTCGTTAATTCTCTGGAGAGGATATTTGTTCTTGATAGTTATCTTGTTCAATTATCTGTAATCAACACACAATCTCAAACTCCCATCTTTCTTCTTAACAAACAATACTGGAGCTCCCTAAGGCGAAACACTGGGTCTAATAAACCATTTTTCAAGCAAGTCTTCAATCTGATTCTTTAATTCTGCCATTTCATTTGGGCCCATTTGATATGGGGCCTTTAATATAGAACTAACTCCAGGCACAATTTCAATTAGGAACTGCAGTTCCTTTTCCAGAGGCAATCTACTAAGATCGTCCAGAAATACCTCTGGGAATTCTCTTGCCACGGGCATACTACTCAAAGTTTCTTCTGTCTCTCCCTATACAGAAAATAACACCATATACCCCTGGCACTCTTTTTCTAGATGTTTCTTCATGTCATGTCTCCTATTGGGTCTCTTCTTGAGTAGATTGGACCCTATCTTCATTACGTTTTGCCCTTTTCTCTCTGAGCTCTTCTCTTAGCTCATTAATCATGTCTCTCTGTTCCCTTATCATGCCCATCATATCCTGCATAGGATCAGGCAGTTTGTCATAATCTCTTCCACCTCTGGGTCTACACATCGTACTTTGGGGTGAACAATTGTTTCTCTTTACTCTATAAATGATTCACCACGCTAATATCACAATCAATGTATACACATAGTCCTTAAACTCATATATAGAAACAACAATAGGAACATTCATGTGTATACAGAAAACAATCATGGGTCGTCATCTATTACTAAGCCAACAGACTACAGCCACTATCCTAGCAAATCCTACCCTTGCTAGGAACTACAGCTCTGATACCACAAATGTAACTCCCTACCTTGATAGCTGAAATCGTAGTTCAAAAATGTGTTATTAAGTTGAATTAAAGACCAATGAATAATTTAAAACTTATTTAAAATCCCATCTTCAAGACAGGGTTTTCAAAAACTTTTCCAAAACCTGTTCGATGAGGTCTCACATTCACATTTCAAAAATATGTGGCTTGTGCAGTTCGGTTTCATTCATACAAATCAGAGTGTAACAAAATTCCTGGCAACACCTGAGTTTCATGCATTAACTAAAGGGTTTATGGGGCATTTTCGCCCCCATCAATTTCCCATTTAGGGGATTACATAACACTATCCATAATTACAACATATACAATAATTCCAAAATATGATAACCAACTATCTGAAACTAAAACTCCTTGCTATGAGCTCTATCTACCCTTCGTCGCTTGCTTTTCCTTTGAACTACTTGCCTTGGCTATGGGTTAGTCAATGGAAAGAATAAGATTCAAAAAAATCCCAGTAGTAACAAATCACTCATACAATATATAATCACATAGCATACAAGCAAATCACCAAGCAGCAATGATCACAGTGATGTTTGGCTTTCGTCACAAACGATAGCACTCTCGGCTATATATACAAGATGTATGACTAGCGTCATAAATGATAGCTTGCACTGTATCCACATGATGTGTGAATGGTGTAACAAATGATAGCACTTACGATTGTATACATATAGCTTTCAAAGCAACAAACACTGTATCATTTGCAATCAACACAATTAAATGATAATACATACATACAATGCATTACACATAGTATAAGAGAAAGTGTCACTACCTTATTCTTTACGTTCCGGTTCTGGCATCGGTCTATCACATACAGGGCAAATGTCGAATCCTATAAACCATAATCAAGGATAAAGTGTTAATCTCTATTCCAAGTTCTTAATTTCAAAAAGCTTTAGGTTAGTTATCATTTTGGACCTTTAGGTGGCTATTAGAAGCCTAGATAAATACCTAAAGGGTTGTGAAAGACTTGACCAAATACCATCTTTCAAAAGTTCAAAATAACATTTTTGAAGGGTTGGCCGCGGCCAAGCCATCCGTTGGCCACGACCAAGAGATGGTCAGAAAGTTTTGGGCTGTGGCCAAGATCCACTAGCTGCGGCTAAAAACAGATCAGAAACTTTTAGGCCACGGCCAAGAATAGGTCAGAGAGTTTTGGGCCTCAGCCAAAACCCTTTAGGCCCGGCCAAGAACTGGTCAGAAGGTTTTGGGTCACGGCCAACCATGGACCTATTTCCTGGCTCAAACAACCATAACTTCTTACATAAACATCAAAATGATTCAAACTTTATATCACTGGAAAGCTTGCAATATAAACTACAAAACTGGAAAATTTCACAACATTTTGACATTATTTCCTATTTCAAAACCCTATGCAAAGTTGGTCACCTGTACAGAATTTTACACTTAACAATTTTCCAAAATTTTGAGTTTTTCACCAAAGTGTTCAATGACTCCCAAAATTCACAACCAAACCTATTTTCACATAATTTCACACAAGGAATCCAATGGCAACATTAAAACAACCAAAAGCACGTCCTATTGACATGTTCTATTTTGAGACACCTTTCAACACAAAACCACAACTTTGTCCAACTTCACATTCAACTTTCCAAACCAATTCCATTGTCCAAAAGACACAACAACACACCATTTCTATCACAAAACATCATGTAATTCACAAGACACTAATAAGCATGAAAAATAGGACAAAATCCAGAAATTTAAATTCTTAACCAATGACCACAATATATATACCAAAAGGTAGATATTTCTTACCTCTTTCACTTTCCAAAGCTTGTTCTTTGATTCCACAACCTTCAAATTTTCTCAAGTACTCAAACACCTCCTTTCAAAAATCTAAAACCATAGAGATGGAGCTCTCATCAAGGTGGTCAAGATTAATAAAGAAGATTTAAGCATTTGGCATCATCAACAAGGTCAAATTGTAAGAAATTACCTTGATTTTTCCTTTCTCTTTCCTCCTTCACTTGGATGAAAATGGATACTAGAGAGAGAGAGTAAAAGATGATGATGTTGAGCATATTTTTCACACTCCCTCAAGCCACTAGCCGACTTTGAAGAGAGAGGGAAGATAAAATTTGAGTTGAATGTTTGACTTTGATCCATGGCTCATGTTATGCCATGTGTCAACATCTTGGAGCTCCTTCCATGAGTTTGCTCCCATGTGATTATGCTCTCTTTTCACTTGGCAATTAGTATCACCAATTCAGCTTTAAGTTATTAGTGAATTCACTCTTAGGTTGCTTACTAATTGGTCGGTAACTTTTCTTTTTCCTGTTTTTCCCCTGACTATAGAAATTACTATTGAATCACAACTGAACACATTTCTCATTGCATTTCTTCAACCATGCACCCTCCCCTTCTCTTATGGTTCTTTTTAAACCTTGACATACAATTAAGCTTAAATACAGGGTTTGGGCACTGATTACAACCTATTTAGCTCAAAATTCACATGATATTTTCTGAAAGTGTTTGTTAAACATTAATTACATTTACTTTTGGAGTCATTAGCCCTTAATCACATTTTAGGGTATTACATGGTCAAGAAAGAAATGACCAAGCTATTAAGTGTGGGTATCATCTACCCAATTTCTAATAATGAGTAGGTTAGTCCAGTGCAAGTAGTGCCTAAGAAGAGTGGGTAACTGTGGTAAAGAATGAAAACAATGAGTTGATACCTACTAGGGTGTAAAATGCTTGGTGAGTGCGCATAGATTATAGGAAATTGAATGAAGCCTCTGGGAAAGATCACTTCCCCTTACCTTTCATTGATCAGATGCTTGAGCGGTTGGCGGGTAAGAACCACTATTGTTTCTAGATGGTTATTCAAGATATTTCTAAATCCCATTAGCTCCTGAAGATCAGGAAAAGACCACTTTTGCTTGTCCATTTGGTACCATACCTATAGGAGGATGCCGTTCGGATTATGCAATGCACCTAGCACTTTCCAATGTTGCATGATGTCACTATTTTGTGATTTTCTTGAAAATTGCATAGAGGTTTTTATGGACAATTTCACAGTGTATGGCAATTCGTTTGATACTTGTTTAGCTAGTTTGGACAATGTTCTTGCTAGATGTGTTAAGAAAAACTTGGTTTTAAATTATGAGAAGTGCCATATCATGGTTGATCATGGAATAGTACTTGGTCACTTGATATCTAGCAAGGGTACAAACGTTGATAAAGCTAATATTGAGGTAATTTCCTCCTTGCCCTACCCCACTAATGTTAAAGAACTTCATTCTTTCTTAGGGCATGTAGGTTTTTACCGATGATTCATAAAAGATTTTAGTAAAATAGCTCTACCATTATCCAAACTATTGCAAAAGGATGTTGATTTGTCTTTGATAATCCTTGTAAACAAGCATTTGATGAATTCAAAGCACACTTGATTTTGCCTCCTATTCTAAGTGTACCAGATTGGACCTTACTTTTTAAACTAGCATGCAATGCCTCTAATTGTGCTGTGGGGGTCATGCTAGGACAAAAGTGTAGCAAGTTATTCCCTCTAATGAGCCTTGGTTTTGATTAAGGCTTGGTGAAGAGAAACTTCACAGCTATATGATCTGTATACACAACCACTTTGGAATTGATTAAGTACTGTCTGAACTTATCTAATGCAAATATCACAGTAAATAGTTCTTTTTCAATGGTTGTGTAATTCTTTTTCCTAAATGTAGTATTCAGCTTCTCGTTTAATTTTTTGTCTATGTTCCTTGGTTTGCTAATCTTGTTAATTATATTATGACTGGTCAAATCCCTGAGCATATGTCTGAGCTTGAAACAAAGACTATGCAATAATCAAGTGATCAGGAAAGTCATCACAAATAAAGTCAGAGTTAAGTACTCCCCTTGTACCATCCGGTAGTTTACGCAATAGTTTGTGGTGGATATTTCAGTGCTAACAAGACCTATAGGAAAGTGTTAGATGCTAGGTTTTACTGGCCTACCTTGTTTAAGGATGTATACTTGTATTGTAAGGTATGTGATAAATGCCAACGGCTCGGGGGTTAGGTAAATGACATGAGATGCCACAACAACCCATGCTCTTTTGTGAGGTATATGATGTTTGGGTATAGACTTCATGGGTCCTTTTCCACCATCATCTAGCTTTACCTACATTCTGTTAGCCGTAGATTATCTCTCTAGGTAGGTAGAAGCCATTCCCACTAGGAAAGATAATGCCCAGATGGTTTCCAAGTTTCTTAAGTCTAACATCTTTTGTAGATTTAGAGTACCAAGGGCTATAGTGAGTGATAGAGGTTCCCACTTTTGCAATAGGGTTATCGATAACCTACTTACTAAGCTTGGGATAACCCATAAAATGTCCACTCCTTGTCATCCACAAACGAATGGGCAAGCAGAAGTCTCCAACTGAGAGATCAAACATATTTTGGAAAAGATAGGCAAGCCATCAAGGAAGAATTGGAGCTCAAGGTTGGAGGAAGCATTATGGGCCTATAGAACCGCTTTCAAGACACCAATAGGGATGTCTCCTTACTATCTTATTTATAGGAAAGCATGTCATATTTCGATGGAATTGGAGCATAAAACCTATTGGGCAGTGAAATTGTGCAATATGGATTTGCAAGTAGCAGCTTTGGAGAGGAAGTTGCAACTACAAGAACTTGAGGAAATGCGATTAGACGCTTATGAGAGCTCCCGTATTTACAAAGAAAAGGTTAAGCTGCTTCATGATAAGAAGATCTTGAGAAAGGACTTCAAGGTGGGTGATCGTGTGCTATTGTATAGGGCTCGATTCAAGTTGTTAAATGGGAAGCTTAAAGATAAATGGTATGGGCCTTTCACTGTCACCAAAGTGCATTCATTTGGCATGGTAAAGTTGCTTGATGAGACTACTGGAAAGGAGTTCCAAGTCAATAAACACCTCCCCAAGCTCTACCATGATTCATTATCAAAGCCTCCTTGAGGCCAGGTTGCTTCTTCCCCTTTCACTATCTTTTAACTTTTAGTATTCCTGGATTGGTGGTTATGTAGCTTGATTGACTGATTGTTTGAGATAAGTGTAGGGGAAGGGCATTCTAGTACAAAAAGTAGAAGTAAAATAGCTCAATAAGTAGAATAAGAACCCCCTATGTATGCTTTGCATTTTTGGCTACTACCATACTTAATTACCATTGTGCCTTTTCACCTAGAGTTCCTATGTTATTATGACTTGTTTCTCCTTCTCTCTCTTTATAAGATGTTGACGTGTTGTGCTTCAATTGCAATTAGACTTCACAACTTCCCACTTCATTAAGGAACAAGTTAGAATAATAGAGTTACTTTACATATTGAGGACAATATGTTGTTTAAGTGTGGGGGAGAGAAATACATTTTGAATCCCATTAGTTGTTTTAAAATGAAAAAATACCTTAAACTAGAAAATTTTTCAAGAATGACTTGCTTTGATGCATGCCCTAATGTGGTAAAGGGTCGTATTTGCCACTTTAGAAATGTGATTTGGGGAAATTCTTTGAACTTTCATGTGATCTAGTGTTTTGGCAACTTTTTGAAACCATGTTTTGCTTTTCAAGTGAATGGGAAGAGAAATGAACCCACAATTGGATTTTTGCCTACTTCTTATTTTGAAAAAAGAAAGTTTCTACATCATTAATGCTTTTAAGAGTCGAGCATTATTATAATTGATTGCAATATTTTGATTGATTGGGTTTGTAAGGTTAACATTAGGAATAGTTAAGAAGATGTTTTGTGGTTAGCTTGTTATACAATTGATTGTGTTGGAGTGAGCATTAGAGAAACCTTGTTGGAAGATTATTTGGGCCTTGAATTCTTTCTATGTGTGATGTTCGCTTAATTTTTCACCTTCTAGAACTTGTTTCCACTCTTTTTCGAAACGACATTTGCATTAATGTGATGGAAATGAAAGAGGCATTCAATTTTAAACCCTTTCACCCAAACACAAACCTACATTCATTTACCCTTTTGCTTACCCATTTGAGCCATTCTTAAGTTGTATGCATGTCATGTATTCATAGTATTCATGGTATTCTAAAATCAAAGTGATTTGCCAATAGAAAGTTGAACAATGTATATATTGAAAAGCCATGTATATAGAAAAGAGAAAAAAAAAGTAAAAAAAAAAAGTGTATAGTTTAAAAAAAGAAGAAGAAAAGTATTTGAAAAAAATATGAGAAAAAACTAGAAAAGTGTTTTGTTGATAGAAAGAAAAGCAAAAGAAATATAAAGAATGCATTTGTTCATGAATTTGGAAAAGAATTGGCAAGCCTTTTCAAGTTATTTAGATGCTATGAGCTTATTCATAACTAAGACTTGCATATCAACAATTCCTTCTTCTATTTAATTCATTTCATCAAGCCTTCATCCAACATTATAAGACATTTAAGTCCTCTTAATTCATTGCTTTAAATGCTATTAGTAGTAGAGATATTAGAGTTGTTACAAACCTGTGGTAAGGTGTTAATTAAGTGAGATAGAGTGAAATTATCCCAATGAGGAGAGATGAGTTAAACACTAATACCTTGAGAGTCTCTTGTACTTCATTCTAATATTTTGGATTGTGTAGTAGCTAATTTCTTTGCATTGCTTGACTATAACTAGTGTTGGCTTGAGGAATTTGATTAATTGATCCATTGCTTTCTAATTATGAAATTGCTCATCTTTCAAATGCATTAGTGATTTGAATTTAGAAAAGTGTACTTAATTGCCTTTGTTCAGGAGCACAAAGGTTTAAGTATGGGGGATTTCATTGAACCATGTTTTTGTATAAATTTTCATAATTAAATTGGGATTTTTGATGCATTTTATTAGACATTATTGCATGATTAAGCACTAATTTTAGTTAGGGACAATTGTATTGGATTAATTGCAATTAGGGGCAAAATCGTTATAATTTGTTAATTATTTTGTGCAGTTGTTTCTTGGACTTTTGATGCTACTTTGCGCTTAATTTTTGCATTATAGGTGTTTTAGAAGAAAATTGGAGATTTTGGAGGGTTGAATTAATATTTTGAGAGCTAGGAAAAATTACAAAAAGGACCCCAGAATTTCAGAAAATTGCAAATTTGTGAAGGAAAAGGGCCAGAGAAAATTACAAAAGGTACCCATAATTTTAGAAAATTTTAATTCTACCCTACAAAAGTTTCAAAAATATTCATTTTAGTCCCTCCAAAAACATTTTGAAACTTTTCATTTAGGTCCCTGGTCAAAACTTGCGTTTTGACTAGGGAATTAGGTCACTATTTCTGTTTCAGCAAAAAGAGACAGACGAGCTGAGAGTTAGAGGAGGTTGGGGGCGCCGCAGACTAGAGATTGGGAGAGCTGAGAAGTTTGGGGAAGAGGTCCGACATGGAGAGTGAGAGAGCTTGAGGAAGAGAGGGAGGTGAGCTTCACCATAGCTCTCATCCTTACCACTAGCACACTACCTCCAACTTCATCCTTCATCAGTTGTAAGAGATCACATAGGAGAGAGAGTGCTGCGTAAAAATCTCCAACAACACTATCAACCACCATCGTCCTTTGATTCTTCACCTCCAATATGCTACGATAACAACTCTAGCAACACCGTTGTTCCTCCTCTGTTACCGAAGTTGATCTTCTGCTGATTCCAGAAAGCGGAGTCTGGGAAAAAGTCCAGTGTCGTATGCACCTAGAACTCAACTGGCAACCCAACCTCCAACAGCTCTCAGGTATCATACAAGGACTGGATTCCGATCAAGAACGCGAGATACTACCTAACTAGAGTGGCCTGGGCTCACTGTGCTCTATGATATCTGCCAAAGATATAGTGCCACAACTCCGGCTTTGGCTGTGGGTCATACTCTACCTCCAGTGTGTCTGCCTGGGACTCACAATCACTCGGCTCGTCCTTCGGGTACGCCTCTGGATCCTCCACCTCTGGATCGTAATCCGAATCATCTGATGGCAACTATCCGAAAACTGGTAGCTCTAGTGTCACACCCTTATCTTAATTTCACCTTTACCAGAGTATTCGCGGAAAATGATATGCAGTTCGGTGGGCAACATAGAAATAGCATAAATATACTGATAATATGTGCATGATTACAAAAATTACCATCAGGGATTCGTACCTGATAATTACAATTAATGTAGCCGCACAGGGCTACTAGGGTATCTAAACCCATTCCAGTAAAACAGAGACATTTTCCCGTCTTCGTTCCACTATTGCAATCCCCTCTCGTGTAGTTCTCGTCTCTGATATCTGCATACCTTCTGTATTCACTTGTTTAAATTGTTGGTAGGGGAGGGTGAGATTCGAGAGAATCTCAGTAGGAAACAGATACCAATATGCATGTAGGATAAGTGCTTAATGCATGACATGCTTGCAATACATAACTCATGCTAACATAATGACATATCTGCATGCTCAATGTTTTAAACAACATACTAATGGCCATAGCATAAATAGAAACAAAGCTTCAATCATTCATATATGTTTCACATAATCAAGCAAAGTAATAGCATGCCTCAATACACTAAAAAAATTATCAAATACATGCAAGAGAGGTAAGTTCCCTACCTTGTGTCCCTTTTGCTAAACAGAAATAGTTCCTCGATCTACGTGAAAATAGCTCGGGCTCCATATTAGATCCAGCAATGCCAAATGTACCATACTACCATTTAGACACTTCCATAGTGTTTCTGGGGCTTATATGAGCCTATTATGAAAATTTATAAAAAAAAACCCCAGGGACCCCGCCTGACCCCCGCCGTACCCGATCTGGCTATAATTTTTCTGAAATTCTAACCTGGGCTATCCTAATATATTTTTGCCCAAGGAATCCATTTCCAGACTCAGAATTACCAAATTCAATGTCAAATTACAAAATTACCCTTGGCAGCCCCACTTTAAGGGTTTCAGGGGTGTTTTCGTAATTATGCTTTTTCGGCCTTTTCCGAAAAAGTGCCCAACTGTAACCCCACCAATTTTCCCTCTTAAACTCAATGGAACAATCAAATCATTGAAAATCCAACTTTAAGGCCCTCTAATAGCCCTGACCAAAAATGTACAGGTTCTCCAGGAAAAATTGGGGTTTTTCGGTTTCGGCTGCGTAGACGTGTTTCTTTCTACACCTAACCACTTTATTAACTATTACATTAGGTTACAACTACCATTTGAACCCAATTTTGGCAGCATAACCTCTATGTCATCAAATTTCAAAAATTTAAAACCAATGGCAATCCGGTGAAATTTCACCGATTAAATTGCCCACAGCAGCCATAATAGTTAATATACGAAGGTTTGGAAGTTACCTTAAGCTCCTTTTAGCTTTTCCTCTTCTTGGCTGTAAACCTAGATCTTCCCACACCAAAATATGAGTTTCAAACACCTTAAATAACATAGAAGAGAAGCTTAAGAGAAGGGTTATACACATTAGGTACGAATTCACCGAAGAAATCGACCTATGTTGCGAGTTTTGCTCCCTTCTCTCTCCAGAACTCAACACAAGCTTTCTCTCTCTTTAGCTCCCATGGCTGCATGATTCTGAAGGGAAAGAGATGATGGAATATGTTCTATAATATTTTCCTTTATCCCTTTTATTTATTTTTTTAAGCAAAAATCAAAACTTTTAATTTTTGTGTACATAATTGTTATGTACAGGTAGTCATAAGCCCAACTAAAGCTAACTAATATTTCCCTCCCTCTTCTTAGTCCATGAAATCATGCCTAGAGGCCTTCCATCAGCCTAAAATAAGCTGATCATAATTTATCTTATAATTACAAGATTGCCACCACTTTTTGTTCCATTTTCGAATTATTTAGAATTTCTAGCAGATTTTCTGCCCAATATTTGAAAAATCATAACAAATTCTAGAAAAATCAAATTGGAATGATTCCAAAGGCTATAGAACCCTTATTGAGTCTAGTTTCAAGGAAAAATATAGCCTTTCACTAGCTGAAAGCACACGATCCCTAGAATTTCACTCTTTGCATGTTGTTCCAGAAACTTCACAGTTTTTCTGTGCTGACTTCAAAAATTTATAACTTTTTGTATATAGCTCTAATTGAGTCATATACCTATCCAAAATTCACTAGTTTACTTTCTTTAATACCCCAAAGATATAAGAATCATTAGGGAATAAACTTGGGCTCCTGCTAAATTGAGGCTTAGTAGTCCACTTATTTCAAGCTTATTCTCTAGCCTCAAATCTCAAAATTTGGGGTATTACATCTAGCACTTTCTTTCTCGTCGTCCGCCTTATCTGGAGACCTCCCAGCGTGATATACTCAATAAACTGCTGTCTGTCCGGTATCCGCTGCTCTAGCGAGCTCTGGTTTACCGATGCCTTAGACCCCTTATGTGACTCACTCAAGTTGCTCATAATGTCCTTTCACCATACAAACAAAACTATATCAATATACCATTCTGATAATGCCAAAACCACTTTACTGCTCTACCAGAACTGCTTGGGCTCTGATACCAAAAATATCAACACCCATTTCCATTTTAATATATACAGAGTAATAGAGGCCAAGTTCCACAGGTATATAAAAGAGTACAAATATACTGATATAAGTATTTGTTTACAGACTAGAATCAACAATGCAAAATTCGATAATATTTACAAATATTACAAAATATCCTAAAAGTGTTCCAGATATAGACTAGGGAATCCAATGTTTCTGAAAAAGTGACCAACTATAACCCCATCTAATTTTCCCTCCTGAATCCAATAGAATCATCAAATCATTGAAAATCCAACTCTAACCCCTAGATCTCAGCCTGGTCGAAATATGGGTATCCTCCAGGAAAAATCGAGGTTTTTTTATTTTAACTGCACAGACATGTTCCTTTCTACTCCTAACTACTTTATTAACTATTTAATTAGGTTACAGCCACCATTTAGACCAAATTTGGTAGCATAACCGCTAAGCCATGTCATTTCCCAATTTCACAAACAAAGACAATCTTGTAAAATTTCACCAATTAAATTGTCCACAGCAGCCAGAATAGTCAATATATAAAAGTTTGGAAGTTACCTCAAGCTCCCTATGGCTTTTCTCAAAGTGGCTGAAACCCTAGCCTTTCCAACAACCAAATTTGAGCTTCCCAACCTTGTAGAACATAGAAGAGTATCTTAGGAGCAGAGTTATATGCGTTAGGAACCGATTTACCAAAGAAATTACTTACCTTTACAAGCTTTTTCCCTCTCCTTCTCTCTCTAAAATTCTATGTAACCCCCTTTCAACATAGGCTGAGATTAAAGTTCACAAATACAAAATTATGTTGAATTAGAGACCAAAAGATGATCCAAAACTTGTTAAAAATCCCATGCCCAAAACAGGGATTACAAAACTTTTTCAAAAACCTATTTAACATGGTCTCACTTTCACATTTCATGAATATAATTGGCCTGCGCAGTTTGATTTCATTCATACATATTAGAGTATAACAAAAATTCCCGACACACTCGAGTTACATAAATAATCTATGGGTTTACAGGGCATAACCGCCCATTTACAGTTTCCCAAACAGGGGATTACATGAAACTATTCCAGTATATACCACATCTATATCAAATCCCCAACCAAAATATCCAACAGTTATTAGCATGATAACTAACTATCCAAAATATAAAAGCCCTAATTAGGAGCTCAACCGCCCTTCGTCACCTGCTTCTCCTTGGAACCGCTTGCTCTGTCTGAAGATTGTTCAATGGAAAGAATGAGATCCTAAAGAATCTCAGTAGTAACAATTCACTCATAGTATGCACAACCACAAAGCATGTAAGCAAATCACAACATAGCAACAAAATACCATCATTTACAACGGCAGGGGTAGGTGTGACTTACATCACTCCCACGACTGCTCACACTACAAAACATATTTCACATCAACATGTTTCACAATAGTAATGTTTTATAGCCACATTGGCATGTTGCTCAATGGTAGGAAATTCAAAATACAACAACACAATAGCAGAAATTACAATGACAATTACAACGATAGGGGTAGGTGTGACTTGCATCACCCCTACGACTGCCCACGTTGAAATGCTCATGCTGTAATGTACTATGACACATTTCACATCCACATGTTTCACAATGGCAAGGTTTCATCCGACATATTTCACTATGAAAATTCAATGATAAGTCATGCATTCAATGTATCATACACAACATGAGAGAAAGGTCATTACCTTGGTCTTTCCACGCTTGCTCGAGCACTAGTCTCTCGCGGGTAGGGCAAATATCAAATCCTAGAATCATAATTAAGGACGAAGAGTTATCACTTATCCCAAAACTCAATTCCAAAACAATTAAATTTGGTTATCATTTGAGACCTTTAGGTGGCTACTAGAAGCCCAAACAAATGCCTAAAGGGTTGGGAAGAACTATACCAAAGATCATCTTTCAAAAGTAAAAATACTGTTTTTTTTCTTTTGGGAGTTGGCTGCAGCCAAGAAATTCTTTGGCTGCACCAAAAACAGGCCATAAGTTTTTGGGCTACAGCCAAGAATCATTTGGCTGCAACCAAAAGTAGTCTGAAGCTTTTGGGCTGCAACCAAGAAAATTTCTATTTTTTGGCTAAATTTCCAAAAATCATAACTAATTCTAGAAAACTTGAAATAAGGTGATCCCAAGTTCTATGGAAAGCTATTCAAGTCCTCTACACAGGAAAAATATGAATCATTGCTTTCTATACCCACAAAAATATAGAATTCAACAATTCTCCTCACTGTTCCAGAATTGATCCCAGTTTCAACATAAAACTTTGGAAAATCATAACTCCCAGCACACACATCGAAATGACATCCATTATGTATCCATTTTGAAGCTTGTCATATGAACTATTAGAATGGAAAGTTTCAGAATTTTTAGACACCATTTGCTCATTCAAAATGTCCATGCAAACCAACTGTCTAGCATAGAGTTTTCACTTGACAGAATTTTCCAATTTTCAACATGTGTTTCCAGTGGTTCCAAAATCTATAACCAATACTATTTCCACACAATTTTTCACAAGGAATCCAATGGAAACATCAAAGCAACCAAATTCCCATTCCATTATCATGCTCTGTTTTAAGCAACAATTCATACAAAATCCCAAAATCTCTAAATTTCACAATCAATGTTTCAAACCAATTTCTTTGTCTAAAGACACAACAATACACCATTCATACAACTTTAAATCCCATGAAATTCAGGGTAAAAATCCCAAAAATTCAAGACTCAACTAATAGTCACAACTTATATACCAAAATGAAGCTTTCACTCACCTCTTTCACTTTCCCAAACTTGTTTCTTGATTCACCAACTTCCAAATTTTATCAAGCACAAAAACACCTCCTCTTGAGAATCTAAAACCATAGGATGAAAGCTCTCAACAAGGAGAACAAGATTATAGAAAGAGGTTTTGGCATTTGAGGTCAAGATCTTACCTTAATCTCAAGCTTTTCTTTTCTCTTTCTTCCTTCTTGTTGAACGAAAATGGAGAGAGCAAGAGATAGAGAATGTGTGATGATGCAGATGACGAAGGAGGAGGCAGAATTTCTACCCCATTCCTATGCCCATACACATAAGAAAGAGGGAAAGAGAGAGAGAGAAGGACCAAAACAAAAATCGGGTCAAACTTCAGGGACCAAAACCACTGATTTAAAACTTGAGAGACCAAAACCAAAATCGGGTCAAACTTTAGGGACCAAAACCACCGATTTCAAACTTGAGGGACCAAAACCAAAATCGGATTAAACTTCAGGGGCCAAAAGTTATATTAACCCTTTAATATATTTGAGACACATTTTGATATAATTGAGGAGTTATCAATGCTAATTTAAGATAATTTTCTTGATATTTTGATAAGATATCAATTTAGTGCATTATTTGGGGAGCTAAATATAAATATCAAAGTTTTTAAATAAAAATAGATATAGTTAAATTTAGGATACCAATAATAATAAAACGTTTTATAGAACTAAGAAAAAGAAAAAATCAACTATGCCTTATTATATTTTCTCTCTTTTGTTTTATTCTATTTGATTTTTACTTATCCATTAAAAAAACAATAAACAGAGGGCACCATTTTGGCGATTAGAAGAAGGTAAAGGAAAGGGAGACCAAAAGAAAAAGGGAGACGGATCGCAGACGAAGAGAACCCAGGTGGCTGGCATCTTGAAAACCAGAGAGGAGCATCGAAGGAGAGCTAACAGTCGGCGACTTCGGGGAGAACTAGGGGGGACATTTTTCTGGGTCATCTGGTCTGAACAAGAGAGAGAGAGAAACTACTAGGATCATCATTACTTATTTCCGACCATTGGGAGCTAAATCGGAGAAGGTAGCTGGTTGAGGACAGTATTCAGTTCCCTTGGAGCTTCTTCACCGACGGTGGACTAGAGGAGAGATACGCTGATGGTGAGAGTGATTGAGGAGAAGCGATTGAATACCAGCTTGATTCTTCTTTCCCGATGAGCTAGATTAGAGTCGACGGTCTAGAGAAAGAAGCAGAGGATGTGTTGCCAATTATTATTATATTGCTTTAATTTCATTTTCCTCTCTCTCTTTCGTTGAATTCTTGTATGATTCTGAGCGTACAATTCATTGTTGCTGTTGTGATGACTTTGATTAAAGCCATGTGTGGCTAGACATTCTTTTAACCTAAAGTAGCTATGAACTAATTTGAGGATTTGAGCATGTATGAACTAATTAATTGTGCTTAGTGTTAATTTTGTTTGCCCAATCTATTCTGTTTTGTCTACTTAGTGATTGATCACCATTAAGTATGAAATTGGGTAATTTAGATTAGCCTTAAGAGAGAGATCTTAATTGGGCCATATGATTGAGTAATGTGGGATTAGAATTTATTCTAATTTACCAATAGGATAGGAATATACCTATTGGACCCATATAATCTTATTAGAATGAATTTGGACATTTATTGCCTCTTGAGTAAATCAGTTAAGAATAACAATTTTAACTTAAGAGAGGTGTAACCCCCTTCCAACCATAGGCCGAAATTAAGCTTATAATCAAATAATTAAGTGAAATTAGAGACCTTAGATGATTTAGGACTTAAACAAAAGTAAATTTTGCCCAAAACATTGTTTTCAAAAACTTTTCCAAAACCTATTCATAAAGGTCTCATATTCACATTACAAATACACAATTTGCCTGAACAAGTTGATTCCATTTACAAATATCAAAGTACAGCACAAATTCCCGATACACTCGGGTTCCATAAATTAATAAAGGGTTTATACAAAGGTACAAAGCCCATAACTTATACCCTTTACTTGGGGATTACACAAAACAACAATTCATCATTCCAATATATATATATACAATTGTTTCCTAAATTATCCAAATGATTTTATACATGATAACCGTTAACCAAAATAAACTCCTAAACTAGAGCTTTAACTGCTCTTCGTCGCCCACTTTCTTTTCAATCCTTCCGCCCTGTCTAAAAATTTGGTTTATAGGAGAGTGAGATTCTAAGGAATCCCTGTAGTGTCAAGTCACTCATAGTATGCACAACAACAAAGCATGAAAGCAAATCATCACACACACATTGCAATTACAGCGGTAATTGCAACAGCAAAAGCAGGTATGACTCATGTCACCCTTACATTTGCTCATGCTGAAGTTTTTTCGCTGTATTGCACAATCACATGATCATATCACATATATCACCACAGCTAGGATCCATATAAAAGATATCACATACACATAGCCACACTGGCCGGATAATCAAATAGGAATCCACAATTCCACAATGCACCCCTAGCAATTATAATGGCAGATACAACGGCAGGGGTAGGTGTGATCATTATCACCCCCTACGACTGCTCACGTTGAACTGCTCACGCTGTAATGCACTACGGGAGATAACACAATGGCCTCATGCCATAGATTCACACAACAAACAATGATAAGTTAGGCATACCAAGCATCATACACAACATGAGAGAAAAGTCACTACCTTGGTCCTTCCGTGCGTGCTCTGTCGCAGGTCTCTCCCGAGTAGGGCAAATATCGTATCCTATATTTCACAATGAGTGACTAAGAGTCAATTCTCTCTTCCAATTCTCAATGACTTCTTAACACTTAATTTGGTTATCATTACTGCTCTTTAAGCACCTATAAACACCTCTAACACAAGCCCCAAAGGGTTGGAAGAACTATTCCAAATATCAACTTTTTGAAGCACAAAACTGTTATTTTTCACTGAGATACTCGAGTGAAGATGGCCTCACTTGAGTGATATTGTATGGATACTTGAGTGAAGGAGACCTCACTCGAGTGATGGTATGGTCAACACTCGGGTACTAGAGAGTGAAGGACAGCGAGTAAACACCCGAGAGCACAAGAACTTTCAAAAGACTACAATACTCGAGTCCAGAATGCCACACTCGAGTGACAGCCAAATGCCTACTCGAGTACCAGGAAGTGAAACACAGAAAGTAAGGACTCGAGAGCACAAGAGTTTTTTGTAATATCCTGAATTGTAATCAAGGGCCAATGACTTCAAGAGTGATGTAATTAATGATTATTAAACACTATTAAAGTATATGGGTGAATTGTGATGTAAAATGTGCTTGATGATGAGTTAGTAAGTGTTGCGATAATCAGGGGCAAAATGGTAAATTCACCAACCAATTGGTCAGTTACCGAAGAAGAGACTCATAGGTAACCTGAGATCAGTAATTAGGATTGATGATTAAAAGAATGGGAGTGTGTGTGCATGTGTTGTATGAATTATGGAGGGAAGAATGAGATGTTGCCAAGTATCCATGTATCAGCCATTGGATTAGGGTCAACATTTCAAACTCTTTTCCTCTCCCTCTCTCTTTCTTAGGTTGGCCAAGACCTCATGGATAAGGGAAAATCTGATTTCCTTCTTTATCATCATCTTCTCTCACTTCAACCTCCATTTTCGTTCAAAGAACAAGAGGAAAGAGAAAGAGAGAAGCTTAAGGTTAGTGTTCTAAATGACTATGAATGCCCAAACACTCCTCATTGATATTGTTCTAGGTGTTAAGAGCTTCATTCCTATGTTTACAGATTTTTGACTTATGGAGTTTGAGAACTTGTGGAAATTTGAAAGTGGGAAAATCAAAGTAGCTACTTTGGAAATAAGTTGAGGTGAGCATTTGTGACATTTTGGTAATTTGTTATGATTTTTGGTTAAGATTTGTAAATTCTGGAATTTTGCCTTGATTTCAAAAGAATTAGATAATAGAAGAGTTTGGAATGGTAATGTGTAGAAAATGGTGTTAAGATGTGTTATAATGTCATTAGGTTTGATTTGGAATTGGATGAGGAAGTTTGATAGTTTGTGGTTTTATATGACCTTGAGAGCTAGAGTTGATAATGTTTCATTTTGATGTAATATGGGTGTTTTGAGTTTACTAATAGGTTCCTTATGGAATTTTGAGTAAGAATGAGCTTTGGTATAAGTTTTGGAACCATTGGAACCAATTTTGGTAAATCTGGAAAACTATATCAGTTGGTGCGATCTGGCTTCTGATAAGCCTCACTTGAGTGAGGTAGGGTCTCACTCGAGTGCAGTATGATATTTCCCTTATTCTGGTTAAGTCTTCAGGCAAAGATCATGAGTGAACTTCTTTATTTACGAATAGCATGCGTTATTACTCGAGTACATAGGGTATCACTCGAGTGCATGTGCATGTAGCACTATGAGCGTGCGTCTTGTGTAACCCCCCTTCCATAATTATATTCGAATTAAGTAATTAAAGTGAAATAGAGACCGATAAGAAGTAAAACTCCTTTAAGATCTCATCTTCACGATAGGGTTTTCATAAATACATTTCATAATCCGAATAACCTGGTCTCAGCTTCACATTTCAAATACAATTACTACGCGAAGATAAATCACATTTACAGAAATATCAGAGTACGCAATGATACCTTCGCTAAACAATCATAGGGTACATTAGCCCATACAACTTCTCAAATACGGATTACACAAACCCATTCAAATACATACTCAAATACTCTAAGGAGTCTTCACCATCCTTAAATGCTTGCTCAATCCCCGCTCTTCCTTCCCTGTCTAAAATGTTAGTAGGGGAGGGTGAGATTCTAGAGAATCTCAGTAGGATAACAATATCAATATGCATGTACGATAAATGTCTAATGCATGACATGCTTGCATCACATAACTCATGCTCATACATAATGACACATTTGTAAGCTCAATGCTTCAAACGATATACCTATGGTCATAGTATAAATTGAAACACAGCTTCAAATTACATATAATCATGCAAAGCAAAGACATGATCCAACACACTAACACAGATATCAAATACACGCAGGAGAGATATGTTCCCTACCCTCATTCATTCCACGTAAGCTCCAGCTCCGGCTGCTCACGATCAGGGCGAACATCGAACCCTATAACCAAACAAGGACATAGGGTTAATCCCTTTTCCAATTCCTTAACCTTTAAACACTTAAGTTGGTTATCATTCACGACCTTTAGATGGCTACCTAAAGCCTAGACATAAGCCTAAAGGGTTGGGAAATACTTGACCAAAGACTATCTTTTAAATCCTCAAATCCCCCTTTTTGACTGTAGCACTCGAGTGACGATGACCTCACTCGAGTGATGGGTGCCTTTCACTCGAGTGAGAACCTCAACACTCGAGTGATGCCTCCTCAAGTACCCGAATCCTACCGAGTGAAACACCAGAAGTGAACACCCGAGAGCAAATGAAATCTCAGAGTCAGAAGTGCACTCGAGTACTAAGACTCTCACCTGAGTGATAACCTCTCACTCACTCGAGTCCCACAAAGTGAAGTCCAGAAAGTGTCTACCCAAGACGTGGCTCCAAGTGCCAACATGCATGCTCACTTAAGTGACCCTAGATGCACTTGAGTGAGAACGCACTTCACTCACGGGTGAGGCAATACACTCTTGCTCTCTTCACGCACAAGTGCAACCAAAAATAAAGGGGAAAGGGAAAATATGCTGCATCACTCGAGTGAGAACCTTGTCACTCGAGTGAGGCTGCACCAAAACCCAAAACGCAGCAGATATCAATATTTTCCCTAACTTAACCAATATGTTTCCAATGGTCCTAAAACTCTAACCCAAAGCTATTCCCACATAATTGCACACAAAGAACACATTGGAAACCTCAAAACATCTAAAATCATACCACAAGGACATTTTCCCCCATTGGTCACACTTATTACACACATTACCAACTTTCACCAATTTCACACCCAATGCTCTAAATCAATTCTAATGGCATCAAAACACACTATGACACCATTTTAACCACAATACACCATTCAACTCATTCATTTCACAATGATACCAAATCAGGGCAAAAACCACAAACCACAATATTCCACCAAAAATCACAAAACATAGATCAAAAGGGAGCAAACACTAACCTCTTCCTCTTTCCCAAGGAAAATCCTTGATTCTTCATCTTCACAATTTCCTCAAGCTCTCAAAACACTTTTTTTCACAAATCTAAAACCATAGCAATGAAGTTTTCATTACTATGAACAACTTTATAGAAGATTATTTGAGCAAAAGTAGGCAAGAACAAAGCTAAACCTCACCTTTTCCATTTCTCTTTCCTCCCCAAGCTTATCAAAAATGGAGAAATAAGAGAGAGAGAGAGAGATGAGATGATGATGATGAAGAAGCTCAGCAGTTTTTGGGCCCCTTGGCCGACTAACACAAAGAGAGGAGAGAGGGAGAAGAGTTGAACATTTGACCAAGATCCAATGGTCCATAATTTGCCAAGTGTCATGATCTTGTTCTATCTCACATGAGTTCACATAAGCACAACCACATGGAATTCCACCCTTTGATCTATCACACAAATCAATCCTAGCCATTGATCTTCAAGTTACCAATGAGTTCCCTCTTCGGCAACTGATCAATTGGCTGGTAACTTTACCGTTTTGCCCCTGATTATGAAAATTCCCTTGGAATTACCACTAAACACATCATATTGTTCCATATATCACAAAAAATACCTTTCCTCTATTCTAAATCAATTTGGATGTTAACCCACAATTGAACTCGAATACAGGGTTTTGGCACTGCTCATAACACAAGCGACTACAATCCACTTCATATTCTCCAAAAAGGTTTGTTTATCACTAATCACATCCACTTTTGGAGTCAAACTCCCTTAATCGAAATTTGGGATATTACATCTCGGGTCATCACTCGCAGGTAAGTTGTCAAGAGTGCGCGTGGGCACTCGCCAGTATTGGGAAGTCACTCGAGTCCTAGGGCTAGCGCTCGAGTGCACTTGTCACCTTGGGATTTTAGTTTGCTCTCGAGTGATCACTTCCTGCACCCCACTCGATGGGACTCAGGTGCGAATAGGGACATCACTCGAGTGCCCAGGAGAGTGCTCGAGTGCATTGGCCACTCCAGGAGGTGTTGGCGCTCTTGGGTGCACACTTTCTGTGTCTCACTCGCTAAGGCTCAAGTGCAAGAAAGGGCATCACTCGAGTGAGGCCATCTTCACTCGAGTGACTTAGCCAGAAATCAGTGTTTTTGCTCCCAAAAAGGGATCTTTGGTCAAATGCTCCTAACCCTTTAGGCATATGTCTAGGCTTCTAGTGACCACCTAAAGAGTTCAAATAATAGCCAACCTAAAGTAAAATGAAGATAAGAATTTGGAAAAGAGAATAACCTATCGTCCTTGATTTTGGTTTATAGGCTTTGACATTTGCCCTGGTCGTGAATGAGCTGTACCGGAGCAAGTCAGGAAGGAACAAGGTAGTGACTCTTTCTCTTGTACTGTGTGTGAAACATCGTATGTATGTTTGTCATGCATTGTGAATACTTTATGATACATTGTGATGCCTTGAGATCGCAGCGAAAGCTGACGCATAGTGATACTTTGTGATACATTGAGATCGTAGCGAAAGCTGACGCATAGTGTTTACAGCCGTGAGTGTTGTTGTATGTGGTGTGAGCCATGTACTATTGTGTTGCTGCTAAACATGATCTTAAATGCTTTGTATTCATATATTGTATGAGTGATTGTTACTACTGGGATTCTTTGGAATCTCATTCTTTCCAATGACTAACATTTCCGACAGGGCAAGTGGCTCCAAAGAGAAGCGGACCACCCGGAGTGGTTAGTGTAACCCCTTTCCATAATTATATCCGAAATACACGATTAAAGTGAAATAGAGACCAATAACAATTAAAACTCATTTACAATCCCATCCTTGAGATATGGTTTTCACAAATACGTTTCGAAATCTAATTAACCTGGTCTCATATTCAAATTTCGAATACAATTACTACGCGAAGATAAATCACATTCATTACAAATATCAGAGTGAACAACATAATCATCCTGGCAACTCCTGGGTTCATACCTTCGCTAATAGGTTTCAAAGGGCACATTAGCCCATTACAATTACTCAAATAGGGATTACACAATCCTCCTCAAATACGTATACAAATACCCAAATGCTTATTCCAAATACATAATCAAATATTCTCATCCAAACATATATCCAAATATACATTCCACAATATATACAACCCATATCCAAATACAAATACAAATCATCCTAAGTATGATAACCAACTATCAAAACCAAACTCCAACGGGAGCCCTAGCCGCCCTTGGTACCTGTTCCATCCTCGATCCACCTACCCTATCTAAAATGGTTGATAGGGGAGGGTGAGATTCGAGAGAATCTCAGTAGGTAAACATTACCAATATGCATACACGATAGATGTTTAATGCATAACATGCTTGCATAACTCATGCTCACACACAATGACAAATCTGTAAGCTCAATGCTTCGAACAACATACATATGGCCATAGCATAAATTGAAACATAGCTTCAAATCATTCATACATGTTTCACATAGTCAAGCAAAGCAATAACATGCATCAACACACTAACACAAATATCAGAGCATGCAGGAGAGGTAAGTTCCCTACACTCTTTCTACGTGTGCTCCAGCACCGGCTACTCACGATCCAATGAACATTGAACCACGATCAGAGCGAATATCCAACCTATAACCAAAGCAAGGACATAGGTTTATTCCTTTTCCAATTCCTCAACATACAAACACTTAATGTTGTTTATCATTTAACACCATTAGGTGGCTAATCAAAGCCTAAACACATGCCTAAAGGCTCGGGAAACACTTGGCCAAAGATCACATTTTAAAAGTCTAAAATGCTGATTTTTGGGGGTTGGCCGCAGCCCACAAATCCACTGGCCGAGGCCAATGGATACACAGAAAGTTATGGGCCGCGGTCCATAACCTCTGGCCGTGGCCAAGAACTTTCTGTTTCTTGGCTGAACTTCCAAAAATCATAACTAATTCTAGAAAAATCAAAATGAGGTGATTCCAAAGGCAAATGAAAGCTATTTAAGTCCTATTTACTACAAAAATATTGTCCATTACTAGAAATCACCACACAATTCCAGAATTACACAAATTTCTTCACTGCCCCAAAACAGAGTCCATTTTCGACCTCAAACTTTGGACAGTCATATCTCCCAGTTCCTAAAACGAAATGGCATAAATCATATGTCCATTTTGAAGATTGGGATGTGAACTTTAGGACTAAAAGGTTTCATAATTTTTAGACATCATTCACCTAGTCAAAACGTCCACACGAACAGACTGCTCAAAACAGAACTTCAATGGACAGCATTTCAGTTTTCACACTTTGGCTTCCAATGGTCCTATTTTCATACCAAACATCATTCCCACACAAATTTTCACAATGAATCCATTGGAAATACCAAATCAACCAAATTCACATTATATTGACATGTTTTACAGCAATCTCAACATGTCACACAATTTCACATTTCAAACTCTAACATTGCAACTTTTCCATTTCCAATGCCAAACCAATTCCAATGACCAAATTACACAACAAAACACCATTTTCAACACAAAACACATGACAATTCCTCCAATCCAAAATCACATGAAAATTAGGGGAAAATTTGAAATTCACAAAGCTCATCCACAAATCACAAAACTTGGATCAAAAGGCTTCAAATACTCACCTCTTCCTCTTTCCCAAACCAATTCCTTGATTCTTCATTTTTCCTAATTTCCACAAGCTCTAAAACACCTCCTTTCAAAAATCTAAAACCATAGAGATGAAGCTCTCATCAACATGATTAAGATTAGTGAAGAAGATTTAAGCATTAGAGGCCAATTAGGGCACTATACCTTGAACTTCTTCTTTCACTCTCCACCTTGAACTTGGACGACCATGGAGGACAAGAGAGAGATGAGAGATGATGATGAAGATGAGCCAAATCAGTTTTTATAGCCCCAAAACCTACCTAAAGAGAGGGAGAGGAGAGAGGGAAGAATTTTGACACTTTGACCAATCTAAGGGCTCAAATTCTGCCACTTGTCACAATCTTGTTTCACCTATATGAGTTTACATGAACACAACACATGGGATTCCACCCTTTTAATCTCATAACAATCAATCACAACCATTAATCTTTAAGTTACCAATGAGCTTCCTCTTCGGTAACCGATCAATTGGTCGGTAACTTTACCGTTTTGCCCCTGATTACGGCAATTCACACTGAATCACCACCAACCTCATTTTCTCATTCATTTACACCACCTTATACGCCCTCCCTATATTTTAAGTCAATTTAGAGGTTAATCCATAATTGAACTTAAATACAGGGTTTCAGAGCTGCTCACAACCCATACAAATCACATTCGAGTGCCAATTCACATCATATTCTCCAAAAGGGTTATCTATCAATAATCACTTCCACTTTTGGAGTCATTATCACTTAATCACAATTTGGAATCCCGCTAAACTGGGGCTTAGTGGTCCACTAATCTCAGGCTTATTCTCTAGCCTCAAATCTCAAAATTCGGGGTATTACAGTTAGGACCTTCAGGGATATTTTGGCTATAATAGTTGGCTATCGATCTAGATTTGGGATTACTGTAAATTATTTTGAGATGTAAATGATATTGTGAATATGGTGGTGTAATCCCCTATTTAGGGAACTTTAAACCCTTAGTATATATATGGTACCCGGGGGTTGCCGGGATTTCTGTTTTACACCCTGATATCTATAAATGTGATTTCACTGCGCAGGTAATTATATTCAATATTTGAAAATGAGACCAGGATAGAAAGGAAATTTTGAAAGTTTTGTTAAAAACCCTTCCGCAAGAAGGGATTGGAAACGACTTTTGATGATTATTCGTCTCTATTTCATTTAAAATTCTGAATTTTGAATTATAATTACATGTTTAAAAGTAGGGGTTACATTTTCCATGAAGCGGAGCACTCGAGTGACGACTTAACACTCGTAAGTGTTAAGGTGCACTCTTTCCTTTAACCACGGAAGTGCAACAGAAACAAAGAGCAGAAAGGAAAATTGCACTACTGCACTCGAGTAAAACATATCACTACTCAAGTGGTATTCATCCCGCACTAGAGTGAATGTCAAATCACTCGAGTTATATTATTAGAAACTAGAAAATGCAGCAAAACATACCACTCATCCCAACAATTGCCCAATTGATTCTAATGGTCCCAAACTCTTACTCAAGACTACTCCTACACAAAAACACCCAAGGAATCACATGGAACCATCAGAATTACCAAAATTCTATTCCATTATCATGCTTTGGTTTGAATCAACATTTAACACCAAAATCCCAAAATCATCTAAACAAGACATTTCAATCCCAAATCAATCTATCTATCCCAAACTCACAACAAGGTACCATTTCCATGCCAATAATATACCTAATACCCAATGGCTCTCATTTTTGAAAATCAAGCCAAAAATACCAAAAATTCCAAACTTCATCCAATGGTATGAAACATAGATAGAAAGATTGGTTTCACTTACCTCTTCAACTTTCCCAAAGACACTTCTTGATTCTTCAACCTCCAAAATCCTTTAGGAGATCAAACTAACACCAATGGCCAATCTATAACCATCAAAATGAAGCTCTTAACTCAAGGAACAATTTTAATGAAGTGATTTTGAGCAATGGAAGCCATTTGCTTACCTTAAATGCAAGCTTTTCCTCTTCCTTTCTTCTTCTACAATGGCCGAACAAGAGAGAGAAAGATGAGAGAGATGAAGAGTGTTGGAGAAGATGAAGAAATCATCACCTCCCCTATGCCCATACCATTTCAGTGGAGAGGAAGGAAGAGGAGAGAGAGAGAAAATGATTTTATATGCCTATTTGATTTTTCTCTTCTCTCTTGTTTCATATAAGCTTGCCACATGTTAGAATTTTATTGGTCCCAGACAATAAGCAACCAATTAGCTTCTCTAATCCCTCAGTTAGCTATTCAATTACACATCTCATTCTCCTCTTAGTTAGTAATCAATTCCTCCTTTAAGAACTAACTTATAACTTATGGCCAGTAATTCCATTCCTTCAATTTTCTTCCAATTATGGCACATTAATTAAAATTGACATAAAACACATAATAATTCCAATTTAAATTCACAATTATTTATAATAACTGTCATTAGCCCTTAATCAAAATTTGGGGCATTACAAATCTCCCCTCGTTCAATAAATTTCGCCCACAAAATTTGTTACACATCATAGGGCATAAAATCAGGAAATTGTTTCTTCATGTTCGCTTCCGCCTCCCAAGTGGCTTCCCTTGGAGACATTCCCTTCCAGACTACCTTTACAAATGGTAAGATTCAATGCCTGAGCCTTCGCTCTTCTCTGTCAATGATATGCTCTGGCTCTACTGCATATGTGAAGTTAGCTTCTTGAGCTGCGAGATATGGAACACGTCATGAAATCGACTCAAACTCGGGGGTAGTGCTATCCGATATGCCACCGGGCCTATTCTTGCCAGAATCGCAAATGGACCAATGTACCTCAAACTCAGTTTCCTATACTTGATTGCTCTTTCGATGCCTATGACTGGAGAGACTCTCAAGAAAACATGATCCCCCACTTCAAACTCTAGAGGTTTTCTCCTTTTATCAATATAGCTCTTCTGTCGACTCTGTGCTGCAAGGAGCCTCTTCCTGATAATTCTGATATGCTCAGAAGTTTGTTCAACAAGATCTGGCCCATACAACTTCCTTTCAGACAACTCTATCCAGCACAACAGTGACTGGCACTTCCTTCCATACAATGCTTCATACGGAGCCATTTGAATGGCCGCATGGTAGCTGTTGTTGTAAGCAAACTTTGCCAATGGAAGATAGTAGTCCCATTTTCCCTTGAAGTCTGGGACACACACTCTCAACATATCTTTCGGTGTCTGGATAGTCCTCTCTGACTGTCCGTCCGTCTGAGGATGGTAGGCCATGCTAAACCTTAACTGAGTACCCATAGCTTCATGCAGAGCCCTCCAGAATCTAGAAGTAAATCGAGGATCTCTGTCAGAGATAATATTCTTTGGTCTACCATGGAGTCTCATTAACTCTTTGATGTATATCTCAGCCAGTCTATCAGGAGAATAGCTAGCATTGATAGGTATGAAGTATGCAGACTTCGTGAGTCGATCAATAACCACCCAGATCGCATCATAGTTCTTGATCCTGGGCAGACCCACCATTAGATCTATGGTCACACTCTCCCATTTCCATTCTGGAATTTCTGGACTCTGAAGCAATCCTGAAGGTCTCTGGTGTTCAATCTTCACCTTTTGACTGGTAAGACATTGTGCCACATACTTCGTCACATCACTCTTCAACCCTGGCCACCAATACATGGATTTCAAGTTATGATACATCTTGGTCATACTGAGGTGAAGAGTATACTGAATCTTATGAGCCTCATCAAGAATTCTCAGTCTCAAGTTAGCTTCAGTGGAATATAGATTCTCTTCTGGTAATGCAACAGTCCACTAGGTGACAAATCATAATCCCGAGTCTCTCCTCGCTTAATTATAGCTCGTATCGACTGGGCTCACACATCATGCATCTGAGCCTCTTCAATATCAGTCCTCAGGTCATTCTCCCCTTGGACTACACCATAACTGGCACACAAGATATCATTCGAGAGATTGAAATCCCGAAAATTCTCTATCAATTTCTTTTCTTGGATCATCATCATTGCCACCAGCATCGCCTTCCAGCTCAAAGCATCCGCGACGACATTAGCCTTAGCCGAATGATATTTGATCTCCAGGTTACAATCTTTCAGCAACTCCATCCATCGACGCTGTCTCATGTTCAACACCTTTTGATCATATAGATACTTGAGACTTTTGTGGTCACAGTACAGTTGCACAGTCACACTGTACAGGTAATGACACCAAATTTTCAATGCAAACACTATTGCCGCAAGCTCCAAATCATGAGTGGGATAGTTCATCTCATGCGGTTTCAGCTGTCGGGAAGCATAGGCCACCACTCTTCCCTGCTGCATCAGGACATACCTTAACCCCTACTTACTTGCATCACTGTACACGACGTAAGCCTCACTGGGATCAGGTATAATCAACCCACACAAACTGTTGATCCTTCCTCGTGAGCTTGGTCATCGGCAATGCAATACGCGAGAAGTTTTGAATGAACCTCCGATAATAACCAGCAAGACCCAGAAAGCTGCGAATCTCAGAAACAGTTTCTGGCCTTTTCCAATCAAATACTGCTTCCACCTTACTAGGATCTACCGATACCCTGTCTCGTGAGATCACATGGCCAAGGAACTTCACTTCCGTAAGCCAAAACTCACACTTGCTCAGCTTGGCATAGAGTTGCTTTTCCCTCAAGATCCTCAGGATAATTCTCAGATGCTGATCATGATCCTCCCTACTCTTGGAGTGAATCAAGATGTCATCGATAAACACTACCACAAACTAGTCAAGATACTGTCAGAAGACGTGGTTCATATAATCCATGAATACCGCTAAGATCATCAGGAAATACCTCAGGGAATTCTCTCACCACGGGTATACTCTCTAGAGTTTCATCTGTCTCTCCTTGTACGGAAAAGAACACCATATACCCTTGGCATCCCTTCTCAAGACATCTTTCTGCTTTAGCCGATGAAAGTAAATTCAAACTGGCATTCCCATTGTTCTCCCGTTGTGCATTACCGAAATTTATCCTCTTATTACCACAATCTAGTAATACATCATTCGCTGTCAACTAGTCAAAACCCAAGACAACTTCTAGTTATTGAAGTGGCAAAAAGATCAAATCTACCGTAGACTCACGACCCTCAACAACTATTAAACAATTTAAGCAGGCTTCGGCTGTCACAGCCTTGACACCCATCGGCATCAACACAAACAAATCAAACGGTAATTTATGTACATGCAATCTCAGGCACCTTACACAGTCATAAGCTATGAACGAATGACTTGCACCCAAATCAAACAAAGCATCTAACTCATCATCACTGAGAAGGATTTTACCTTGGATCAATTCAGGCGAATTCGGGGCCTCCTTATGTGTCATCGCGAACACTCGGCCCTGATTCCTGGGCCTTTGCTCTGCCGACTGTCGTGGGCACTTAGTAGAGATATGACCCACTTGTTTGCAGTTAAACCAAATCACCTCCCCAACGCAAGTTCTGCCCGGATGGTATTTTCTACATTGATTACATACTCGTCCCGTTGGAGGCCTTTGATCACCACGATCCCCAGGTTGGTAAGGCTTCTTGCTATTGGCCCCAGATGAGGACCCTTGCCCCTTCCGCTTCTGGGAAGTATTTGCCTTACTAGGCTCATTGCTATTGCTGCTGCCGCTACCCTTAGATGGGTTCAACTCCCTCAAATTATTCTCAACAATTCTATACTGCTCCACCGCCTTGTTGAAGTCAGTGAATAGTTGGGTGGCTAACCTCTTCTTCAGTTCACGCCTCAAGCCCCGGATAAGCATATCGGAGCTCCACTCCTCATCATCCCTATCCCAGAGATGTGTAGAGCACCGAGATAGCCGAATGAGGCGGGAGAGATACTCATCAAAACTCTCTGTATCTCCCTGTTTGATGGCGAGGAATTCAGATTCTTTTTCAAGCCTCACCGACTTTGGGAAGTACTTCTCATTAAATTTTTCTTGAAACACCTCCCAAGTCAATGGCACATTCCGGCTTCGAAGTGTCATGGCGATATTTCGCCACCACCGATCTACATCCCCCTCAAGCTTATACACAACCAACTTTGCCTTCACCTCTGATGAACACTCGAGGACTTTAAAGATCTTCTCTAACCGGTTTATCCAGTCCTCAGTAACTTGGGGCTCAAACCTCCCTTTGAACACTTGAGGAATATGCTTGTAAAACTTAGAGACCCAGTATTACAAGTCTCTTTCCTCACGAGTCGGCACCCCTTGAGACTCTTGATTGGACACCGTGTGAGGTGGGGATTCGTGAGACTGGTTGGATCCCTCTGCCATCTCGTCATGATGAGTCTCAGCTTGGGTTTCTTTATGAGTTGACTGGGCCCTTTCCTCATTATGCTTGGCTTTTTCTTCCTTAAGCTCTTCTCTCAGCTCACGAATCATGTCCCTTTGTTCTCTTACTAGATCCATCAGTTCCCGCATTGGGTCAGGTGGATTGTTATTCAATTCTTCCACCTCTGGATCCGGCTTGACTTTAGGGCGAACCATGTTGTCCTTTAACTCTATAATAATTCACCATGTCAGTACCATAGCAAATGTATACACATAGTCCCTAACAGTTATATATCCACAAACAGTAGAAGTACTCATGTGTATACAACAATCAATCCTAAGTCATCATCTATGACTAAGGCAATTACTAAGGCAGCTATCCTAGCAAATTCTACCCTTGCTAGGAACTATTGCTCTAATACCACAAATGTAACCCCCTTCTAAACATAGGCCGACATTAAGCTTATAATCAAATAATTAAGTGAAATTAGAAACCTTAGATGATTTGGGACTTAAACAAAAGTAAATTTTGCCCAAAACATTGTTTTCAAAAACTTTTCCAAAACCTATTCATAAAGGTTTCATATTCACATTACAAATACACAATTGGCCTAAACAGGTTGATTATATTTACAAATATCAAAGTACAGCACAAATTCCCGACACACTCGGGTTCCATAAATTAATAAAGGGTTTATACAAAGGCACAAAGCCCATAACTTATACCCTTTACTTGGGGATTACACAAAACAACAATTCATCATTCCAATATATATATACAATTGTTTCCCAAATTATCCAAAGGATTTTATACATGATAACCGTTAACTAAAATAAACTCATAAACTGGAGCTTTAACTACTCTTCATCGCCCGCTTTCCTTTCGATCCTTTCGCCCTGTCTAAAAATTTGATTTATGGGAGAGTGAGATTCTAAGGAATCCCCGTAGTGTCAAGTCACTCATAGTATGCACAACAACAAAGCATGAAAGCAAATCATCACACACACATTGCAACTACAACGGCAGTTGCAGCAGCAAAGGCAGGTATGACTCATGTCACCCTTACGTTTGCTCACGTTGAAGTACTTACGCTGTATTGCACAATCACATGATCATATCACATATATCACCACAGTAGGACCCATATAAAAGATATCACATATAGATAGCCACACTGGTCGAATAATCAAACAGGAATCCACGATTCCACAACGCACCCCTGGCAATTATAATGGTAGATACAACAGCAGGGGTAGGTGTGATCATCATCACCCCCTACGAATGCTCACGTTGAATTGCTCACGCTGTAATGCACTACGGGAGATAACACAATGGCCTCATGCCAAAGATTCACACAACAAACAATGATAATTCATGCATACCAAGTATCATACACAACATGAGAGAAAAGTCACTACCTTGGTCCTTCCATGAGTGCTCTGTCACAGGTCTCTCCTAAGTAGGGCAAATATCGTATCCTATATTTCACAATGAGTGAGGAAGAGCCAATTCTCTATTCCAATTCTCAATGAATTCTTAACACTTAATTTGGTTATCATTACTGCTCTTTAAGTACCCATAAACACCTCTAACACAAGCCCCAAAGGGTTGGAAGAACTATTCCAAAGATCCCCTTTTGGAAGCACAAAACTGTTATTTTTCACTGAGATACTCGAGTGAAGATGGCCTCACTCGAGTGATATTGTATGGATACTTGAGTGATGGTACGGTCAACACTTGGGTACTAGAGAGTGAAGGACAGCGAGTAAACACCCGAGAGCACAAGAACTTTCAAAAGACTACAACACTCGAGTCCAGAATGCCACACTCGAGTGACAACCAAATGCCTACTCGAGTACCAGGAAGTGAAACACAAAAAGTGAGGACCCGAGAGCACAAGAGTTTTCCATAAAGCGGAGCACTCGAGTGAAACACACAGAACTCGAGTGACGGCTTAATACTCGCAAGTCTTAAGGTGCACTCTTTCTTTTAACCACGGAAGTGCAACAGAAACAAAGAGAAGAAAGGAAAATTGTACTACCCCACTCGAGTAGAACCTATCACCACTCGAGTGGTATTTATCCCGCACTCGAGTGAATCCCAAATCACTCGACTGATCTTATCAGAAACTAAAAAACGCAGCAAAACAGACCACTCATCCCAATAATTGCCCAAACTCTTACACAAAAACACTCAAGGAATCACATTGAACCATCAGAATTACCAAAATCCTATTCCATTATCATGCTTTGGTTTGAATCAACATTAAACACCAAAATCCCAAAATCACCTAAACAAGACATTTCAATCCCAAATCAATCTATCTATCCCAAACTCACCACAAGATACCATTTCCATGCCAATAACATTCCAAATACCCAATGGCTCTCATTTTTGAAAATCAAGCCAAAAATACCAAAAATTCCAAACTTCATCCAATGGCATGAAACATAGATAGAAAGATTGGTTTAACTTACCACTTCAAATTTCCTAAAGACACTTCTTGATTCTTCAACCTCCAAAATCCTTTGGGAGATCAAACTAACACCAATGGCCAATCTATAACCATCAAAATGAAGCTCTTAACTCAAGGAACAATTTTAATGAAGTGAGTTTGAGCAATGGAAGCCATTTGCTTACCTTAAATGCAAGCTTTTCATCTTTCTTTCTTCTTCTACAATGGCTGAACAAGAGAGAGAAAGATGAGAGAGATGAAGAGTGTTGGAGAAGATGAAGAAATCATCACCTCCCCTATGGCCATACCATTTTAGCGGAAAGGAGGAAAGAAGAGAGAAGAAAAAAATGATTTTATATGCCTATTTGACTTTTCTCTTCTCTCTTGTTTCATATAAGCTTGCCACATGTCAGAATTTTATTGGTCCTCAGACAATAAGCAACCAATTAGCTTCTCTAATCCCTCCGTTAGCCATTAAATTACACATCTCATTTTCCTCTTAGTTAGTAATTAATTCCTCCTTTAATCACTAACTTATGGCCAGTAATTCCATTCCTTCAATTTTCCACCAATTATGGCACATTAATTAAAATTGCCACAAAACACATAATAATTCCAATTTAAATTCACAATTATCCATAATAATTATCATTATCCCTTAATCAAAATTTGGGGCATTACAAAAGGGGTATGAGTAATTGGAAGATACTTATATCCATTTAAACTCTAGATTAACAATTTAACATTAAGTGCTTTTAATTAGGTAATTACATGCTTTCAAACTTGAAAAGGGGATTAGCCACTCTAGATTGATTTTATTAATTGGAATCTTGACCCGTTAGATTTAATACTCTTTCTTTTGTTTAAATTGATTTTCAAATTTCATTTCTTTCTTTGATTTGCTCAATTTAAATGAAAATGGGAAATTAAATGCCTAATTATCTATTACCTAGCATCTCTGTAGGACGATCTTGATGATTTGCTATTATACTATTCCAACGGCCTATACACTTGCGGTGCTTATTTAATATTTAGTAGCATCAATTTTTTGGCATTGTTGCCGGGGATTCAAGGCAATTGGTGATTAGAATTAGAAATCCTTCAGTAGTTTTAGCTTGAGCAATTTTATTTTATTTGTGTTTGTTCTTTATGTTAGTGTGATACTCTTGAGATCTGCTTTGCTTTTCAGGTACTTTAGTATATACCCCACAGATCCAAGGCAACTAAGACACCACTGAAAACAAGGAGTGTCTAAGAAATTTTGGAAGCTATAAAACCTCATCCTCAAACAAAGAAAGGTGTACACACTAAGACTATAGTAATGGCTGAGGATAAAAATGATCGTTTAGGTGTCAATGATTTCTTGTGAAGACAATCTCGTGGGTATCAATCAGGAATCAGAGTGCCTGAATTTCAAGCAAACAACTTTGAGATTAAGCAAACTATACTGAAGATGCTTGAACTACATGGTCAGTATGCTGGAAATGATTTAGAAGATCCAAATCAATACTTGATTCAATTTCTTGATGTTTGCAACTCATTCAAGCAAAATGGAGTTCCTAATGATGTGATTCACCTTAGGCTTTTTCCTTATTCTCTACAAGGAAAAGCCAAAGAGTGGCTCAACAATTTAGAAGAGGGCAGCGTCACTTCTTGGGCTGAATTGGAGGAAAAGTTCATATCAAGATTCTTTCCACATAACAAGATGGTGGATCCTAGAGCTGCTCTTACTAATTTTTGCCAACTGTTTAGGGAACATCTATATGAAGCTTGGGAGAGGTTTAAATTGCTTGTTAGGCAGAGTCTTGGCCACAATTTTGAGAAATGGGTCTTACTTCAAATTTTTTGTACTTGGTTGACTCACAAATCTAGATCAGAATTGAATGTTGTGACTAATAGAGGAATTACAAAGCAACTGGTGAATTATGTTTGAGGATGCTTAGATGATCTATCAGCTGACTTTATTCAGAACAACAATGACAGAAGATCAGTAAAGTCAATTGAGAGAGTTAATTAGGACATTTCATCATAATTAGTGGGAATGTTAAGTGCTCTCAACAAGAGGTTTGATAACCTAGAAGCTTAAATACATAGATCTAATGGTAGACACATGGGAGTTAATGATATTTATGCTCCTTGTGATTATTGTGGAGATGGACATGCTACTGAACAATGCCTCATGCCTCAACAGATAGGCCAGTCAACTATGTAGGAAAATACCATGGCAATAATCAGAGTAATCCATACTCCAATACTTACAATTTTGGATGGTGTAAAAATCCTAATCTCTCTTGGAAACATGGTCTAACTCTTAATGAAGTATCCACTTCTAGTACAAAGCCAATGGCACCTCCTAGTTTTTATCACTTGGAAAATGAAGTTAAGCTTATTCAAGAGCCCAAAACTGATCTTGAGGCAATGATGTCTCAACTTATGAGTTTTCAGCTAAAGAATAATCAAGATCAAACTACT
Organism: Inga oerstediana; assembly: GCA_963210345.1. Classification (NCBI taxonomy): domain Eukaryota; kingdom Viridiplantae; phylum Streptophyta; class Magnoliopsida; order Fabales; family Fabaceae; genus Inga; species Inga oerstediana. The sequence continues at coordinate 62,914,070 of OY723408.1, forward strand.
ACTAATGCATTTTTGGGTTCATCCATCAAGAATCTTAAGGTTCAAGTGGGACAACTTGCAACTACTGTGAATGCATTACAACAAAGAGAATTGCCAAGTAACACTGTGACTAATCCTCATAGACATGAAAAAGAGGAATGTAAAGCTCTCTTTTTGAGAAGTGGTAAAGAGTTACCTGAGGTTACACAACCAGTGAAGAAACCTTCAGCTTCTAATAGTGATGAAACTCTTGAAGTTATTATAGAGAATGATGAAGAGCTTGGTCAGAAGGTACATGGAAAAGCCAATTGAGCAAAAGTTAATAATGAATCTAAGAAGACTAAAGTGAAGAAGAAGGCTATTAATGAGAATCTTCAATGGGTACTACCTTTGCCATTTCCTCAGAGATTCCAGAAGAAAGCTTTAGATGAGAAAAATAAGAAGTTCTTAGGGATTTTTAAGCAACTACACATCAATCTCCCTTTCCTGGAAGCTTTAAAATAGATGCCTCAATATGTTAAGTTTCTCAAGGAAATGTTGAGTAAGAAGAAGAGGTTTGGTGATTATGAAATAATACCTCTCACAGAAGAATATAGTGCTATTATTCTCAACAAGTTGCCACCTAAACAGAAAGATCCTAGTAGTTTTTCCATACCTTGCATAATTGGAGAAAAGTTTCATGGTAGAGCATTATATGATCTAGGCTCAAGTATCAACTTGATGCCACTATCTGTGTTTCAAAAATTGTAACTTGGTGAAGCTCATCCAACCTCTATGACACTTCAGTTAACTGATCAAAGTTTAGCATATCCAAAGGGTATCATTAAATATGTTTTAGTTAAATTTGATAAGTTTATCTTCCCAACTGAATTTATTGTGTTAGATTGTGATGAGATAGCACTCTCCCACTCATTGTAGGAAGACCTTTTCTTGCTACAGCTCAAACTTTGATTAATATTGAAAAAGGGAGATCAAGTTGAGAGTAAATGATGAAGAGGCTATTTTTAACATGAACAAGGCATTGAAGTATCCTAGGGACACTACTGATTGCTTTAGGGTTGATATATTGGATAAGGTTATTCAAGAGACTTTGGAATCCTATGTTAAAAAAGAACCTCTGGAAGCTATGTTACTTGGGCATGATGATGTTGAAGAAAGGAACCTAGTTAAATGTAAAAGGTTACTTGAAGCTTCTTCTCCTTACAGTAATTGATCAAAGCAGTTTGAGTTGTTGGAGATGGAATCAAGGAAAACTTCTTTAAAGAATTCTATTGAGCAAGCATTAATTCAAGAGTTTAAGCCCTTACCATTACATCTTGAATATGCATACTTGGGTGAATCTGAGACACTTCCTATTATCATATCTTATGCTTTATTTGAAGATCAAAGAGAAAGGTTGCTGAAAGTTCTTCAGGATCATAAAAAGGCTTTGGGTTGGACAATAGCTAACATCAAAGGTATAAGTCCTTTAATTGTAACGCATAAGATACTTTTGGAAGATGATCATAAGAAGTCTATTTAGAATCAGAGAAGATTGAATCCTATGATGAAGGAAGTAGTTAAGAAGGAGGTTATTAAGTGGTTGGATGTTGGAATCATTCACCCTATTTCAAATAGCTCGTAGGTTAGTCTAGTACAATGTGCTCCTAAGAAAGGAGGAATGACAGTTATTGCTAATAAGCATGATGTGCTTATCCCCACTCGTACAGTTATTGGTTGGAGAGTGTGTATGGATTACAAAAAGTTGAATGAAACAACAAGAAAGGATCATTTCTTACTTCCTTTCATCGACCATATGTTAGACCTATTAGCTGGCAAAGAATTCTTTTATTTCTTGGATGGGTATTCTGGTTACAATCAAATTGTTGTTGCTATTGAAGATCAAGAAAAGACAACGTTCACATGTCTTTATAGTACCTTTACCTTCAATAGAATGCCATTTGATTTGTACAATGCCCCTGCTACTTTCCAAAGATGTATGATGAGCATATTTTCTGATATGATAGAAGAGATAATGGAAGTATTCATGGATGACTTCTCAGTCTTTAGTGAGTCTTTGAAGAGTGTTTGATACATCTGGATAAGGTGTTAAGGAGATGTGAAGAGACAAATTTAGATCTTAATTGGGAAAAGTATCATTTCATGGTGACTGAAGGGATAGTTCTTAGTCATAAGGTTTCTAAAAAGGGCTTAGAGGTTGATAGAGCAAAGACTTCAGTAATTGAGCAACTTCCTCTTCCTTCTAATGTCAAAGCTGTGAGAAGTTTTTTAGGTCATGCTGGATTCTATCGTCAATTCATTAAAGGCTTTTCCAAGATTTTAAAGCCTCTTACACAATTACTTAAGAAAGATACTCATTTACACTTCAATGAGGAGGGCATGAAGGCTTTTGAAGAATTTAAGAGTCAATTGATTTCAGCTCCTATTGTTGTGGTTTCTGATTGGTCACTACCTTTTGAAGTGATGTGTGATGCAAATGACTATGTTGTTGGAGCTGTGTTGGGGCAAAGGCATGCCAAGATCTTCTATCACATCTACTATGTAAGCATGACACTAGTTGCAGCTCAGGTAAATTACTCAACTATTGAAAAAGAAATGCTTGCTATAGGGTTTACTTTTGAAAAGTTTAGAGTCTACTTGATGGGTACTAAGATTTTAGTTTACATTGATCATGCTGCTATCAAATATCTGTTAGGGAAGAAAGAGTCTAAACCTAGATTGATTAGATGGGTATTGTTGTTACAAGAATTTGATGTTCATATAGTTGATAGGAAATGAATTGAAAATCAAGTTGCTGAGCATTTTTCTAAGATTGTGAACTCTTCTGATCGTATGAATGACTAGTTGGTTAATGAATATTTCCCTTATGAACAATTGTTTACTATTAGTAGTTATGGTTTGCCTCGGTATGCTGATGTTTTGAACTATCTTGTGTGTGATATGTTACCTCCTGATTTAACTTTCAATCAAATAAAGAAAGTTTTACATAATGTTGCTTACTATATATGGGAAGAACCATTTCTTTTCAAGAGATGTGCTGATTTGATCATTCAAAAATGTGTGCCTAAGGTTGAACAAGAGGCAATTTTGATTGATTGTCATGCATCTGCATATGGGGGACATTATAGAGGGTAAAGGACTATATCTAAAGTGCTTGATTTTGGTTTTTATTGGGCTTCTTTGTTTAAAGATGCTCACCAGTTTGTTTCCAAGTGTGATATATGTCAAAGAACAGGTAACATTTCTAAGAGACATGAGATGCCGTAATCAGGGATCTTAGAGGTGGAGTTCTTTGATGTTTAGGTAATGGATTTTGTGGGTCCTTTCCCATCTTCAAGAGGAAACAAATATATTCTGGTTGCAGTAGAATATGTGAGCAAATGGGTTGAAGCTATTGCTTGTCAAGCTGTTGATGCCAATATAGTAATTCGCTTCTTGAAGAAGTATATCTTCACAAGATTTGGCACTGCTAAAGCAATCATTACTGATGAGGGAACTTATTTCAACAACAAGAATTTCAAGGCTCTCTTGGCAAAATATGGAGTGCACCACCGGATGTCACTTGCATATCATCCCCAAACTAATGGCTTATGTGAGTTGGCTAACAGGGAGATTAAGAGGATCCTTGAGAAGATTGTAGTCCCTACTAGAAAAGATTGGTCTAATAAGCTTGATGATGCTTTGTAGGCCTATAGTGCTGCTTTCCAAACTCCAGTTGGCATTCACCTTATCGGTTTATTTTTGAGAAAGCATGTCATTTGCTACTTAGTTGGAGTATAAAGCATGGTGGGCAATCAAGAAGCTGAATATAGACCATAAAGAAGCTGGAGCTAAAAGGTTATTGCAACTAAATGAGTTAGATGAATTGTGACTTCAAGCATATGATAGTGCAAGATTATATAAAGAAAGGACAAAGCAATGGCATGATAAGCATATCTTAAAGAGCAATTTTGAGCTCAGGCAATTGGTTCTTGTCTTTAACTTAAAGCTTAAGTTGTTTCCTAGAATGCTTAAATCTAGATGGTCTGGTCCTTTTAGAGTAGTTTCTGTGTCATCAAAGGATGCAGTTGAAGTTAAAAATGAGAGCATAGGAATTACTTTAAAGTGAATGGGCAAAGACTAAAACATTATCATGGTGGTGAAGTAGACCAGCAAGCAATGATTCATTACTTAGTATAACCTCCATGAGTTCCTAACATAGTCTGGCTGAGGACTATAAATGAAGCGCTTCTTGGGAGGCAACCTAAGGTTTTGGTAGTTCAATTTCCCTTTTGATTTTCTTTAGTTGAGTTGTTTTGAGGTTTGTCAATTTTGTAGGACTTTTGTAGCCCCTGATAATGTATTCCACTTTGATAGCCACAAGGAAGAGCATTCAAGAGCATAAGACAATGATTGAGAGGGGAATTTCCTTATACTTTTTCTTATTTTGTTTGAATTGATTGTTGATAACATATTCTAGGATATGAGTACTGGTTTAGTCTAGCATTGCATGTGATTGATATTTGTTAATGACTATTGATTTTATTGATAGCACTTGTTGGTTTTGCACAATTGGTGAAAATTTAATATCTTTAAAGCTTTTGCTATCCCTATACTTGGATATAGTTATGTCTTCACTTCTATTAGTTAGGGTTACTTGTTCACATTGAGGACAATGTGACATTTAAGTGTGGGGGTGAAGGATCCCATTGATTTTGTATGACTTTTCTTCATTTTTAACAAATTTCTTTGGTTTTGCACATAAATAGACAAATTTTGAACAATGAAAGAGGCAAGCTTCACCCAAGAGGGGGTGAATTGGGTAATGAGATAAATTTTTTGCTTGATATGGTGATATGAAAATAGTAGTAGACAGAGTAGAGTTGAGAAGATTGAAACACAGAGAGTTATACTGGTTCGGCCTAAAAACTAAGCCTACGTCCAGTCCTCACAAATCAAGACCTATTGAGATTTTCACTATTTTTCCAAGGTTCAATGGGCTCTCAGAATGCCACAAAACAGTAATTGTCCTCGAATAGACTACGAGCAGAAATATTCTCACACTAAGAAATTTCTCTCCCCCTTACGACAAGTCTTACGTGCAGAAAAAGCAACCTATGACATTTCCCACTTTCTTACTTATATAAGTCTTACGAGCAGCAACGTTCTCTCCTGCTTACACCACTGTTAGTCTTACTGCTTGTATTTTATAAGTCTTATGAGTGGAAGGTTTAACTAGGAATTCTATCAACTGCTTCTCTTGTAAGGATATCTACCCTCTCAAGGTCCTAATACCTGGAGATCAAATGAAAATAGAATTTGAGATGTATATAGACTCTCTTACAGAGCAAGTATGATAAACACTGAAGATTAATATGAATACAGAGAAAATATGAATAACAGAGACTCGTGAATTTGCTTGTGAATTCTTGTGCTTCGTTATATTTGACGATCTCTAGAACTCTATATTTATATACGTTCAGTTTTTACCCATTTGAATAACGATCATTGTGGAGCGGGGCATGTTACTGTGGAATGGCATGCGCACGTTTGAAAACTTTGAATGTAGTAGGTATGTGCTTGTCATGATGTTGTCTGCCGTTGTTTGACTTCCTTCATGTCTGTTTATTTCAACGTTCATCCTCTCGCGAGTGCTGATGTGTCACTTGAGCATATGAAGCCTCACTCTGGCATACTTGTACTTCTCTGACCTTTATGACTCTCGGCCAAACACTTGCACTTCCTCACTCGCTAGTGCTTGAGTACAAACCAGCTTCATGTTCCAGTATTGATTACAATGCTCGAGTACATCAGTAAGCATGACAGGAATTGCTCTCGGCCAAGCACTTGCAGTCCCTCACTCGCATGTGCTCGAGTGAGAAGGACTCTTATGCTCGAGTGCTATCTCCAGTGCTCGAGTGCATCAATAAAAATGATAGTAGTTTGCTCTCGGCCAAACACTTTCTGGATATCACTCCCATCTGCTCGAGTACAAAAGAGCTCCATGCTCGAGTGCTAGTCCTTGTGCTCGAGTACATCAGTTAAATCTGACAGCAGACTTCACAGAACTTTGCCATATGCATTTAGTAACTTTGTAATCATTCTTTAGACTTATAAAACTATGATTTGCACACAATTGCCTTTTGTTATCATCAAAACTTGGGATCTAACATTCTCCCCCTTTTTGATGATGACAAAACCTTTGTGATGAGTTTTAAGAAAAGTATTGATTAAAGTGAAAAAAATTTTAAAATACAACATCAATGTTTCCAAATGCATATTTTCCCAAAGGTTTAGATTCAAGTTCAGATTTTTGCACTTATCTACATATGGTCCCTGCAATACTTCCACTGAGCACTTAATAACCAAGATAAGCATAGTATCACAAAAACACTCAAAACTGAATATAAAAACTTGATAACATGAAAATAGCCATTAATGATAAACTAAGAAGCATACAATAGTCAGCATAAATCATTAACTACATTAACTACCCATAAAGCCCGTATACAACCATAATCCCAATAACATCATCATAAACCTACCCCATTACACAAAAATTACCCAAACACCCAATACATCCCATGATAGCTCAGAAAAACCATCACACATCCTTCTCCCCCATTTTGTCAACATCAGAAGGGGGCTGAGGAGAAGTGATATCAGATGATGGGACAAAGGGCACCATGGCAGTGGAAGGATCGATTGGCACTGGCACAAAGGGTGGAGATGATGGCTGTGGAACAGAGGCTGAGAGCGGTAGTGAAGGCGACTGATCATAGGTGATATCAACATTAGAGTCTGGATCGGTGAAGAGAACATGTGTCTATGGATGAGGAGGTGAGGTCGAGGCAGGAGTGGTCTCAGGCGGCACTTCTGAAGATGCAGTCAGGAAGTGAGAATGTAAGAAGATCTCCATATCAGTTATTCTTCATGACATGTCATCCTGAGTCTTGAACATCAAGTCAAAGTTGGTATTAGCCTTGTCTACCAACTTTAAGACCTGTAACTCCATCTTGTCTACCAACTTCACATACTCAGTCATTAATTCCTTTTTCAAGCCAGACACAGCTTGATTGATCACTTCAGTCAAATGATTAGAGAGTGATGCATTCAGGAAGGATGGAGGAGGAACTTGACCTTGAGCAGATGACTGAGCCTCATCACCTCTAGATGGAGTGGCTTCCCTCAAAGATGTAGCCTTGGTTCAACTTACTGGAAGATTGATACTCATATGAGTCAACTGAGTCTTGCCAAATCTTAGAATGAGCACCCTCTCAATTCCTTCCAAGTACCATATCTTATTTTTCATAAGAATGAGAAATACAATCTAAGAATATGGTATGGTCGCGGATTTTGATGAAGAAAATCGAAATCTCCTCATCTCACTGAAAATGATCTCCCCCACATTTCTTTGTTGCCCGGCTAGGAAGGAGGCCAACAAATAATAATCTTTTTGAGCAAAATGGGTAAAATTTTTAGACTTATTAACCATGCTACGAGAAAGCGTGCCAACAGCTCGGGCTCCATATTTGATCCTACAATGCCAAAGTTACCGTTCAGACACTTCCATAGTGTTTCTAGGGGTTATATGAGCCTATTATGAAAATTAACTAAAATGCCCCCAGGGACCCAACCCGGCCCCCATACCCGGTCCTGCTGTAATTTTTCTGAAATTTTATCCTGAGCTATCCTGACATATTTTCGCCCAAGGAATCCATTTCCAGATTTGGAATTATCAAATTCATTGTAAAATTACAAATTTACCCTTGGCAGCCCCACTTTAGGGGTTTCGGAGCATTTTCATAATTATGCTTTTTTAGCCTTTTCCAAAAAAGTGAACAACTGTAATCCCACCTAATTTTCCCTCCTGAACTCAATGGAATTATCAAATCATTGAAAATCTAACTCTAAGGCCCATTTATAGCCTTGACCAAAATATACAGGTATTTCAGGGAAAATTGGGGTTTTTCGGTTTCAGCTGCATAAACGCGTTCCTTTCTGCTCCTAATCACTTTATCAACTATTTAATTAGGTTACAACTACCTTTTAGACTAAATTTTGGCAGCATAATCCCTAGGCCATCTCAATTTCCAAACTATAAAACCAATGGCAATCCGGTGAAATTTCACCGATTAAATTGCCCACAGCAGCCAGAATAGTTAATATATGAAGGTTTGGAAGTTACCTCAAACTCCTTCTGGATTTTCCCTAATATGGCTGAAACCCTAACCTTCTTAACCATGAAAATTGAGCTTCCAACACCTTGAAGAACATGAAAGAGAAGCTTAGGAGCAAGGTTATATGCATTAGGTATAAATTCACCGAAGAAACCGACCTACCTTGCAAGTTTTGCTCCCTTCTCTCTCTAGAACTCAACACAAGCTTTCTCTCTCTTTAGCTCCTATAGCTGCACGGTTTTGAAGGGAAAGAGATGATTGAATGTGTTTTATAATATTTGCCTTTATCCCTTTTGTTTATTTATTTAAGCAAAAAACAAAAATTTGAATTTTTATGTACATAACTCTTATGTACATGTAGTCATAAGCCCAATTGAAGCTAATTAATATTTCCCTCCCTCTTCAAGGTCCATGAAATCATGCCTAGAGGTCTTCCATCAGCCCAAAATAAGCTGATCACAATTTGTGTTACAATTACAAGATTGCCACCACTTTTTGTTCCATTTTTGGATTATTTAGAATTTTTGGCAGATTTTCTACCCAATTTTTGAAAATCATAACTAATTCTAGATAAACTGAAATGAAGTGATTCCAAAGCCTATAGAACCCTCATTAAGTCTAGTTTCAAGGAAAAATATAGACTTTTGCTATCTGAAATCACAAAATTCCCAGAATTTTAATCTTTACATGTTGTTCCAGAAATTTCACAGTTTTTCTATGCTGAATTCAAAAATTCATAACTTTTTGTAGATAACTCTAATTGAGTCATATGACCTATCAAATTAAAGCTTGGGATGTATAATTTCACCCTGTAAAATTTCATAATTTGTACTCATCATTTGTTTATACAAAATCACATGACAAGCTCACTACCTCATAGGCGATTTCACCAAAAACATAATTACTTTCTCCAAAATTCACCATTTTACTTTCTTTAATACCCCAAAGATACAAGAATCATTAGGGAATAAATTTGGGCTCTTGCTAAATTGAGGCTTAGCAGTCCACTTATTTCAGGCTTATTCTCTAGCCTCAAATCTCAAAATTCGGGGTATTACAAAAATCCTTTGCTTTACCCCATTTGAGCCTTAATTTGTTCTTAAAAGAAAATTGCATAGAGTAAATAGCCTTTTGTTGAGATATGCAATTTTTATGCATGTTTCTTTCCATTCATTTGTTACTTTAGTAAGTGCTAAGTAAAACAATTTTAGAACAAGAGTGAAGGGATTACAAAGTCAATGTTATAAGAGTTGGAGTGGATAGTTGGAAAACAAAGAAAATAATAATAAAAAAATAGAATAAAAAAACAAATGGAAGAAAGAAAATGAAATAAAATTTGTTGAGTTCAATTTAATAAATGTTGTTTTTAGAGTGTAAGTGAGTTTGTTTTCTTTAAGTGGATATTCCTTCATTCTTCATGAATTTCATTTAGTTTCTTAGCACTAATTCGATTATGACTCCATATCATTTGACTACTTTCATTTCATTATCTTACCCTATTCATTACAACCTTGAGAAAAGCCCTTTAGATTTGTGTGAGCAATGGGATAATGTAGTGGAGGTGGAGATGATAAACAAGCTTATGGTAGATGGGTTGCAATAAGTCGAAGAGAGTGAAACATAAGCCCTTTAATTATCTTTAGATACGAGTATAAATACTTCACTAGTGAGGAATATTCTATTGTCATTTGTATTTGCTAAATTTTTTTTATTTCTACTTTTATTTTTAGAAAGTGGAAAAGAGTTTTAAGAAAGCTTCATTCTTTAAAATTTGAATTAAATCCAATTTTGTAGTGTTTGATTTGAAGATCTTGCTTCCATGATTTTTTTTAGGTGTTTGATATTTTAAAATCTTGAGGACAAGATTTTATGCAAATGTGGGGGTGTCATAACGCCCCATTTTTAATATATTTGAGACACATTTTGATATAATTGGGGAGTTATCAATACTAATTTAAGATGATTTTCTTGATATTTTGATAAGATATCAATTTAGTGCATTATTTGAAGAGTTAAATATAAATATCAAAGTTTTTAAATAAAACTAGATATAGTTAAATTTAGGATACCAATAATAATAAAAAGTTTTCTAGAACTAAGAAAAAGAAAAAATCAACTTTGTCTTATTTTATTTTCTCTCTTTTATTTTATTCTATTTGATTTTTACTTATCCATTAAAAAAAATAAACATAGTGCACCGTTTTGGCAATTGGAAAAAGGGAAAGGAAAGGGAGATCAAAAGAAAAAGGGAGACGGATCGCAGAGCAAGAGAACCCAGGCTGCTGGCATCTTGAAAACCAGAGAGGAGCATCGAAGGAGAGCTAACAGTCGGTGACTTCAGAGAGAGCTGGGGGCAACATTTTTATGGGTCATCTGGTCTGAACAAGAGAGAGAGACACTGCCAGGATCATCATTCCTTGTTTCTGACCAGTGGGAACTGAATCGGAGGAGGCAGCTGGTTGAGGACAGTGTTTAGTTCTCTTGGAGCTTCTTCACCGACTGTGGACCAGAGGAGAGAGACACGCTGATGGTGAGAGTGATTGAGGAGAAGCGATTGAATACCAGCTTGATTCTTCTTTCCCGATGAGCTAGATCAGAGTCGACGGTCTAGAGAAAGGACAGAGGAAGTGTTGCCAATTATTATTGTATTGCTTCAATTTCATTTTCCTCTCTCTCTCTCTCTCTTTCATTGAATTCCAGTATGATTCTGAGCGTAGAATTCATTGTTGTTGCTGTGATGACTTTGATTAAAGCCATGTGTGGCTAGACTTTCTTTTAACCTAGGTAGTTATGAACTAATTTAAGGATTTGAGCATGTATAAACCAATTAATTGTGTTTAGTGTTAATTTTATTTACTTAATCTGTTCTGTTTTGCCTACTCAGTGATTGATCACCATTAAGTATGAAATTGGGTAATTTAGATTAGCCTTGGGAGAGGGATCTTAATTGGATTATATGATTGAGTAATATGGGATTAGAATTTATTCTAATTTGCCAATAGAATAGGAATATATCTATTGGACCCATATAAGCTTATTAGAGTGAAATTGGACATTTATTGTCTTTTGAGTAAATTAGTTAGGAATAATAATTTTAACTTAAGAGAGGGGTATGAGTAATTGGAAGATACTTATATCCATTTAAACTCTAGATTAACAATTTGATATTAAGTGCTTTTAATTGGGTAATTACATGCTCTAAAACTTGAAAAGGAGATTAGTCACTCTAGATTGCTTTTATTAATTGGAATCTTAACCCATTAGATTTACCACTTTTTCTTTTGTTTAAATTGATTTTCAAATTTCATTTCTTTCTTTGATTTGCTCAACTTAAATGAAAATGGGAAATTTAATGCCTAATTATCTATTACTTTGCATCTCTGTGGAACAACCTTGATTTACTATTATACTATTTCAACCCGTACACTTGCGGTACTTATTTAATATTTCGTAGCATAAAAAGAGGATCGTTTTGGTTGCTTAAGCACATTCAAAGGGAACACAAGGCCTTACAGTCAATGCCGAAGTTATCATGATGTCTGTTTGGATTAGCGGTAAAAATTATTTTTTTAATATGATGTACGGTATACAAGGTAAGTATGTGAGAGGAGTTTTATATTAACATACGTGAACTTGTTTTCTAAACACTAACTTAAACAAGCCCATATCGATGGAAGAGAACGTGCTCCGATTTATGGACAATCTGATGACAACAAACTTGCCAAATTTGTGAGAAACTTGGTCATAAAGCCAGAACCTGTTATGATCACTATAATTATTCTTATCAAGATCCTCCACCAGCTTCATTGACTCAAGCTCACTACTTATGGGTGTGTGTGGACTAAACAGCGTTGGGTGAACCATCAACATGAGGTCAATCTGGTCTATAGAGCTTAGGACCTCAATTTGACCTTTTCCCCCATCACGGAAGGCAAGATTTCAACCTGATATATACAATTATGACAATAAAAGTTACCTATAATCATCTAAAAGTTATCCCAAAGTGTAGAAAATAGGCGTCAGAATATGTTTATGTGATATAGGCTTACATTGTTGAAAGGCCATTGGACTAGTAGTCTTAGAAGTAGTATATACTTGTGACTTTACAGTGCATGTTAAACTGATTTTCTTTTTTTATTTTTATTTTTTGACTTAAAACTGGAATTCATTAATCCATTAAAAGATTAATACAAGAAACGACTCCAAAGGAGACCCATCAAGGATCCTTCATCAACCACCGCCTACTACAAGATCAGGTGGTGGATGATCAAAGATGACAAAATTCTCTCTACTACTGTGAGCTAACCTAGCTAAAAGTCCGCATGAACATTTTGTTCTCTAGAGAAATGGCTAATAAGGACACACTATTCTCTAGATAACCAAAATCTAGCCTCTTCAATGACCTCCTTAAAGGGGTGGTAATCATCACAACCCCTCATGAGTAAATGCATAGCTTCAATACAATCGGTAAAAAGACTAATATTCTTTAAATTCCTATTCCAATAGATTTGAAGTTCTTGGATGATTGCAATAATCTAGCTACCACCGGAGGAACTTGCGTAAGTTTGCACATGTATCCACATACCCAGTCTCCATCTTCCCCTCTAATGACTCTAGCACTTACTTTGCCCCGAGTGAAGAACTGAACCATCTGCTTCTAGTGTATAAAATCCTGGCCTTCTAATTCATTGGCTTCACCATCCATTAATAGCGCGAGTATAAAAGTTATAATGAGCGCTTAAATCCATATCCCAGCTTGCTCGAAAAAAGCTAGAGTTGGCATTCAAATAGTCAACACCTGCTTCTTCTCCAAACAGCTTCCTGCATCTATTCACCCAGATATCCCAACATATGTATCCAAACAGAGTTGCCCATCTGATCTTCTTGGTGAAGTCCCTACCAGCTTCAAGCCTGAGGTTCCATTTGATACGCTCCGTTCCCTATAAATTAAGAAAATTATTAGAAGGTTAGGCTTTAATTCCTGGTTACAACTGGAAGCGACGGGATATGCAGGGGGAATTTGGGTTTTGTGGAATATTGAAGATCTTACACTGGAGTATATTTCTTCTTCAACCCAAGCTATTCATGTTAAGGTTATGGTGGCTAATGAAACTAGGGAATTTGCTCTCTCCTATGTTTATGCTTAACCCACTTGCATTCTTCATCAAGATCTATGGGAAGAAATTCTTGATATGAGTTATATGATTGATATTCCTTAGCTAGTGTTAGGCGATTTTAATGCCTACCTCTACAGTGATGACAAAAGTGGCGGGTCGAGTCCAAATTTAAATTCAATGAGGCAATTTCAAGACTGCATTCCAAGATCTCAACTCATTGAGACAGAAATTATGGGTGAAAGGTTTACTTGGGAGCGTGGGATTCTCAAAGAAAAAATTGACTGGGCGTTCATGAATAATGAATAGAATTGATTATATCCCCTAACGAAGACTTATCATCTGAGTAGGTTTGGCTCTGATCATCGACCAATCCTAGTTAAATCATCTCCTTCGCAATCTCACTGCAGAGCGAAACCTTTTTTTCGATGCCAGGCTGCCTGGTTTCTAGAAGAAGGTTTTGAGGATTTGGTCAAACAATCCTGGAGTAGGGGTTTTTGGAATTAAAAAGTTAACAATTTCTCAAAAGAGGCCCCGTGAGTGGAATGCAAGGAATGTGGGTAACCTGAATGGTAAAAAGAGGAGGATTATTTAAAGAATTGAAGGTATCGAAAGAATGAGGGTGAGACGAGATAGTCAACATCTTGCACAAACAGAGAATGAATTATGGAAGGAGTATAATAAAGTCCTTGCTCAGGAAGAACTTATGTGGTACCAGAAATCTAGGTGCAATTGGTTGAAATGGGGCGACGAAAATAGTAAATTTTTTCATACTACTGCGATGAAAAGGAGAAGGCAGAATAGGATTGACGATCTCAAAAATAATGGTGGTGATTGGATTTTTTATTAGGCTTCCTTAAGGAGTATAGCTATCAACTATTATAAAGGCCTTTTCAAAAGTGAATTGACTAATTTTTACTCCATTGATACGTAGAATCAATTTTTGGTCTTAATATCTACAGAGCTAGATAAGATCAATACAGCCCTCTTTAAGGAAGAAATCAAATAGGCAACCTTTGATCTAGGGGCTTTTAAGGCTCTTGAACCGGATGGGTTACAAGTAGTCTTTTACCAAGAATATTGGTCCACTCGTGAAGAACATATTACTAATTTGGTTATGGGTGTTTTCCAAGATCCTGATCGTATAAGAGATATAAACAACACCAACATTGTCCTAATTCCTAAGTTGGAGAACCCAGAGACTATTAGGGATTTCAGGCCTATCTCTCTCTGCAATGTTAGTTACAAAATCATAACTAAAATGATGAGTCGTCATCTTCGTGATATTATGGGGAAAGTGATAGGTGATCATCAGTGTAGTTTTATTGCGGGGCGTCAAAGAACTGATAATATAATTGTTGCTCAGGAAGTAATCCATTCCATAAAGACAAAAATTGGGAGGAAGGGTTGGATGGCGGTTAAGGTGGATTTAGAGAAGGCTTATGATCGCCTTGAATGGCCTTTCATTTATAATACTCTTAGATCTGTGGGTGTGGATAGGAAAATCTGTCAGATTATTATGGCATGTATTACGAGTCTGTCTTTTCAAATCTTATAGAATGGGGAAGCCATTGAGAATTTTGGATCCTCCCTTGGAATCAGACAAGGCGGTCCTTTGTCTCCTAACATCTTCACTTTGTGCATGGAGCGGCTTAGTCACATAATCCAAGATGCTATTGCGGCAGGCGAATGAGTTCTGATAAAGCTAAGTAGGAATGGCCCTAAAATCTCTCACTTATTCTTTGAAAACTGATTTTCCAATTAATGAAAGATGCCTGTGTTTTTGGGTTAAGTATTGAAATTTAACACAAAGCATTAAAACTTAATTATAAATACTTAGGTCAACTTCCTTATATTTATTATATCAAGTTCTCCTATCGCACATGATTATGTGTCTTATTTTTGAAATATTATCATTTAATTACAAACTCACATAACATATAGTCATATATAATTGGAGAATTTAACATAATGGATATGAAGAACTTAACCTAAATATTATCCATAAAAAAATAATTTAAGAATATTCCAGCCAAATCATTTTACTATTCCGGGAAAAAGGAAAAATAGTTTCCCTTTTCTTTGCATCCAGTGATACAAACCCAAGTAAATATAAATCCATTGTATTTATAGCTTCCCCATTTATGTTTGATATATTAAAAAGCGTAAAAACAAGTTAGGCTGGGCAGCTAGCTATGCCTATAAACAAAGAAGCAAGTTGGGCTGGGCAGCTGGTGGGAGCAAAAATAAAGAAGGACCTCAGTTATAAAATTCGAATATGGCCTAACAAGCATATGATTTTTTTCCAAAGAGAGTTACAACTGGGTCCTGACCTCACAACTTTTGATTGTTTAGGCCTTTGGCACAGACCCCATGCTCCATTAATAACCTAAACTGCAAGGCTGCAACTCTATTACTTATAAAACGGTACAAAACAAAAGGACCTAAACTGTACATGTGGCTCTCTGCCTGTATTTATTACTGGTTATACCCCATTTACCATTACAAGTTACAACCCAATGAAGAAGACATGCAGAGAGACCCTAAAGCCATGCATGCAAACTTATGTTCACACACACCCCACATTCTTTTCATCACCAAACTTTTTTCTACGTTACGATGCGCATATATTTCAGTCATGAATCTTGTCCTCGCAATGCAGGCTTCATTTTTATTTTTTGATCAGAATGACTACTTTTAAATGTCCTTGCAATGTTCTGAATGATAAAATATAATAGCGTGATTATGCATATTTACATTGATAAAGCACATATCATTTAAATATTAGTCCACTTGTTATACTTTCGGCCTTCTGTGACCTTTGAGTCAAAAAGTTGATTACTTTGCCAAGCCCTTTCTCAGTTAGTCTCCGCGTCAATCCCAAAACCCTTACTCCCAGCTACTATCATCTTGTACTTGCGACGATTCTGGGCTATGTATTGGGAGGGGTATTTGATCGAGGTTAGTATGTCCCTTTGATGATTGGTTTTTTCCTTGGCTTTGGTTTGTATTAGAAATCTTAGTACAACATCTGCTATATATGCTCTGCTTTTGGAATTCATGAGGAATTAAGCACATGTGATCTTGTTCATTCAGTATTTTCGATTATATGTGATGCTTTATCTGAGGTTGCCTCTCTCTTTTTTTCTAGGCTGCTTCAGATACCTGGAAAAGAATAGAATGACAAATATTATAGTAAATCAGTCCAAGATTTAGGAATTTGTGGGGGGTGTGTCAGCCATAAATGCCCTGGTTCGCTTTGATCTAGGCTCCATGTAACCCCCTTCCACCTTAGGCCGAAATTAAGTTCGTAAATACAAGATTTTGTGGAATTAGAGACCATAAGATAATTTGGGACTTAGACAAAAACAAACTTTCCAAAAACAGGGTTTACAAAACTTTTCAAGAGTCTATTCCATATGGTCTCATATTCATATTTCAAACATACAAATGGCCTGTACAAATTGATTCCATTTATAAATATCAGAGTACTAGGTAAATTCCCAACACACTCGGGTTCCATTAATCAATTAAGTGTTCTACAAGGCACAAAAGCCCATGATCCATTTCCCTTAACTAGGGGGTTACACAAAACTATACCACAAATCCAATATATACATGTAATTCCCAACAAAATATCCAAATGATTTGTACATAATGACCAAATAACAAAATCAACTCCTAATCTGGAGCTCTATCCGCTCTTCGTCACCTACTTTCCTTTATATCCTTATGCCCTGTCTAAAAATTAGTTTTTGGGAGAGTGAGATTCTAAGGAATCCCCGTAGTATCAAATCACTCATAGTATGCACAACAATAAGGCATGAAAGCATATCATAACACAACATATAGCAACTATAATGGCAGTTATAACGACAGTGGTAAGTATGACACACATCATCCCTTACAAATGCTCACGTTGTATTACACCACAACACAGTTCAAACCATATAATTCACTACAGCTAGGTTTCAAATAAAGTATTTCTCAAACACACAGCCATACTGGCCGGATTCATAACACACAGCCGCGCTGGCCGGATTCACAACACAGTCATTCATATTTCATAATAGATCCACGTCGATTGCAACGGCAGTTCAACGGTAAGGGTATGTGTGATCAACATCACCCCTACGACTGCTCACGCTGAAGTGCTCATGCTGCAATGGACTATGGCACATCTCTCATTCGCATTTCACAAAACACAATAATAAGTCATGCATTCCAAACATCATACACAACATGAAAGAAAAGTCACTACCTTGTTCATTCCTCACGTGCTCTTGCATCGGTCTATCGCGAGCAGGGCAAATATCGAATCCTATAATTTATAATCAGTGACGAAGTGTCATACTCTATTCTAATACTTAAATGAATTCACAACACTTAAATTGGTTATCATTATTATTCCTTAAGTATCCTTAAATGCCTCTAACAAAAGCCCTAAAGGGTTTGAAGAACTATCCCCAAAGATCCCCTTTTAGAAGCACAAGAACTGATTTTTCACTGTTGCACTCAAGTGAAGAAGACCTCACTCAAGTGATGGGGCACTGGCACTCGAGTGAAGATGGCCTCACTTGAGTGATGGTACGGTTTGCACCCGAGTATGGAAACACAATCGTGCTAGTGCTTGGCAGAGAGCAAGAACAAACAACAAGAAATGCTCGCTGCACTCGAGCATAAGAAGCAACACTCGAGTGACAACCAAATTCTCACTCGAGCACTAGAAAGTAAGGAACAAAAGTGCATACCCGAGAGATTTTGAAACTTTTAGAGAAGAAGTGCACTCAAGTGGGGACCCCTGGCACTTAAGTGATAGCTTAACACTCGCGAGTGATAAGGCACACTCTGGAGAAACAGGCTGTGAGTGACAACCCGAGATGAGAGTTCATGGTGTCAGATACACCTGCACTCGAGTGAGAAGAGGCTCACTCGAGTGAGAACCCACAACACTCACAAGTGAGGCAACATCTTTGCCTTTTTGCTCGGAAGTGCAAGAGAAAAACTGAAGGAAATAGGGAAAATACACTACAGCACTCAAGTGAGACCCCTTATCACTCGAGTGATGCTTATCAGAAGCCAAAATCAGAGAAAAACTGACAGTACTTCCCAAACTTTACCCAAGTATTTCCAATGGTCCCAAATTGTCAACCAAAGCTACTCCCACACAATTTCACCCAATGAATCACATGGAAACATCAGAATTACCAAATTCCTATTCAATTATCATTCTTTGGTTTTAAACAACATTAAACACCAAAATCCCAAAATTACCAAACTTAACATTTCAACCTCAAACCAATTCTATCTATCCAAAAAACATAACCAAACACCATTTCCATGACCATAACATGCCAAATACCCCAATGACTCTAGTTTTCGAAGCTAAAGCCAAAATTTCTAGAAATTTCAAACTTAACCATTTGGCACAAAATATAGATAGAAAGGTTTGTTTCACTTACCTCTTCAACTTTTCCAAAGAGGTTCCTTGATCCACCAACCTCTAAATTTCCTTGAGGGCACAAATCAACATCAATGGAAAAATCTAAAACCATAGAAATGAAGCCCTCAATCCAAGGAAGAAATTTAATGAAAAGAATTTTTCCATTAGAGGTCATTTACTTAACTTAAATGCAAGCTTTTCTTCCTCTTTCTTTGGCAACAATGGCCACCGGATTTGGAGAGAGATGAGAGTATGAAGAAGAAGGTGGAATGATGATTTCTCATGCCCCCATACCAGCTACAGCTGAAAATGAGGAAGGGAAGAGAGAGAAAATCAATAAACAATGAAATTTGACTTTTTCTCTACTCTCTTGCTTCATATAAGCTTTCCACATGTCTCCACCTCATTGGTTCTCATAAAATAAGTAAATAAATAGTTACTTTAACCCCTCCATTAGTCATTTAATCACACTTCTCATTTTCTCTTAGTTAGTAATTAATTTCTCGTTTAATCACTAACTTGTGGCCATTCTGTCAATTTCTCCACTAATTATGGCATATTAATTAAAATTACCACAAAACATATAATAATTCGATCTTTAAATTCACAAATTATTCTCAATAATCATCATTAGCCCTTAATCAAATTTGGGGCATTATACTCTACCTACAACATGTCTTTTAGAAAGTTAGGTTTTGGAGGTCACCTTGTTTATCTATTGGTCTTTTAATAATGTAGTGCCTCATCATGGGGGCCAAGAGAATTCGAGTTTCAGAGAAAGTCCAAGGTGTTGTGGAAGCTCTAATTTTTGTTGTGATCAGCTTGATCTCCGTGGTGCATGACCAACTTGTGGCTGGAAATCAAATGTATTGACCATAATATCGTATGGTTCATTTGCATTGATGTCAGTGTCCATGTCAAGGACGTATGAGCTCGGATTCGAAACTGGCTTCTCTGCTATTTTTCCTGCAATTGTTTGCCGCTAAACTTTTCAAAATCAAGTGGATCCTTTTGCCCATTGCATTAGTTTATGTTCCCATCATCATTCTTCGCCACCACTACGAATCGGGAGTACAGTCTGGTCCTCCAAACATTGGCGATGAGAAGGTCTTAATTAATTGAGTTTTACAGCAAAATATTCAAGCAATTGAACTTGACGTCTTACTTAAACTAACATGTATTTCATTCTTGTGGGTTTTCTTTGTTAATTTGCAAAGTCAATATTCCCAAGGGCAAAGCCTATTATCTACCACCAACCAGGAAAATAACCCAGAGGAGTCTTCTAAGGCTGTAAGTGACCACAATGGAAGATAAATATCATCTTAGTTTACTCATAGTGATATACTTGCCTAGTCTACTATTAATTTAATGACTCTACACTCATTAAAAATTTTTAATAGGCGCACCATGCCCTAAGTAATAATAGAGAAGTTTCAGAGGAAAGCATATTAGAAGTTGTTCGAGACAATCAGCAAAATAACGATCAAGAGGAAATTCATTTGTCTTTTCCAGTTGTAAGTGGCCAAATCCAACCTAAATGATTATTCTTTTTATTGACATGCGTTTCTAGTCCCTCATGTAACACATACTCACACAATGTTACTAACGTGAGACGATTATGTGAGGGGGAAGAGAAACAGAACAAGAAAGGAAGAGGAAGCAGTTATTTTAATAGGGCAGCAAATATTTGATTTATCAAACGCCTCCAACATAAGTACGTTGCATGGTGCCTATTTTTATACATGGAAGCTACTTGCTCTTCTTCTCATAAAGGAATCATGTAAACATAATAATATATAGTGTTAAGGTGCATCCAGCCCTATGAATTATTTTTCGAGATGAATCCAGTACTCTAAAGTATTTCGTAGTGCACCCAACACCTTGAAATTTTTTTTAAGGACGTTCATTACCTTAAAGTCTTTTTGGTGCAATTTTTCTTTTAACAATTTTGATAATTTAGGATGCTAGATACACATGAAAAAATATTTTAGGAATTGAATGCATGAAAAAATATTGTATGGTAGTAGATGCACCTGAAGTGCATTAGGAAAAATACTTTAAGCTGTTGCATGCATCACAAAATACTTTAGAGCACTAGATGCACCTGAAAAAATATTTTAGGATGTTGGATGTAGCTTAACCCTAAAATATATATGGTTTCCTTCTCACTAGAAAAACATTAGAATGTAATTAAATAAGCTTAATTCACTTGCTCTGCCATTTGCCTATAAAATAATTTTAAAATATCATTTCCTTCTCATGCGTTTTTTTTCCAACCATATTACTTCCTCACATGCTAATTATAATAGCTAGTAAAATAGTTTGATTTGATTCTGAATTATATAAGATCTCAATCTATTTTGTATCTCAAATTTATAATTTTTTTCTTAAATTATTTTTATTGATTGCACCTATATTACAAAGAGATATTTCATTGAGGGAGTAGTATCCTATGCAAATGATTAAAAGGGTACTTTACAAAAATGAATATACTCTTTTTACAAAACTTAACTAATTTCTTAATTTTTTAAAGCTCAGACGACGGAAGGAACAATTCTCATGTTTGATCGTTTCTTCTCTACTTGATGATGGAAATATCCTTCAAATAGTAAAATTGATGATATAACTTCAATAAAGCATGAAATGATGGGGCTATAAAAATTAATATGCTTTGAAAAAAATCACATCAACTTCGATGCCTAGTCCTTACCTATCAGCTCTCTACCTCCCAGGAGAAGATTTCATTGAAGTGAGGGAATCGATAGGAAATATAAAAGAATTCTATTATAGAAATAAACGTTGTTTTAAATTATTTTACATTTTTAGCTCTTGGCAGAATGGTTTTATGCTTTTTAATGTTATTTTATAACATGTTGAATGTTTGTTTCATTCATGAGAAGGAAATCTTGCTTTTCTAAATAGCAGCTAGGTGGTCCTTGCATTGATTTTCTAGATGTTGTTTTGAGTTTTTTTTTTAAAAAATCCCCAATAGCCTTTGACGCATTTGCTTTTTGATCGAAACTAGTTTGTACTTTCCGTGCAACGCACGGGGTGCTTGTGTTAATTGAATTGTTTAATTCTAAACAATATAAAATTGTCATACTTCAGTCAAAGTATTACTTTAAATAATGCTTACATGATGTGATGGATTGATTTTCAACTTTGAAAATTAACAAATATTAATAATAGATTGATTTTCAACTTTGACTTATATCGTCCTCTGTTGGGAAGGTTGGCCCACTTGGTGAGACTCTTAGGGCCTATTTGTTACACGGACAATTGAGGAGGGAAATGGAAGATGGCCAAGTTCCATTACTCGAAACGTGCTTGGCTGGCGAAAGTCACTGGAACTCACATTCCCGCCAACTTCAATATTCCTTTAAATATAGGAAAATGGGTTCCCACCAAAAGTGGGATCAACTTGAAATAGTTCCCGGGAAGCATAAAATATGGGACAAAAAAGCCCCTTCAAAACATTAAAATAGATAAAAGACGGACGCAGAATGCGCAAAACCAGATTGGTGTGTGAAGGCGCGTCTGGAAAAGTGAAGAGGCGAACAGCATGCGAAGTTAAACTCGGAATCAATATAATGTTCGTCTGATTATGTTTTGGTCTATTGCGTGAAGTGGGCAATATTTTTTCTCTCTGCTCTTTGTGTTGAACCTGACATGGGAGATGCGCAAAAAGCTAAAGGCTGTGTGTATGTTATAAATCGGTATGTTTGTGATGTGGGTCTTCTCTGATGAACAAACGTGAATGAAAAGCAGAGTCTAGAGCTGAGATGTGTGTGGTTGCTTGCCATGTGACAATGTGCTCTGTTTTTGTCTTGCAATTGGGTTTTAATTTTAAGTAGATGTAATTTATTTCATGAATGCTTAACAGTGAGTGAAGTTGAAAGTTTTGCTGGCTGTGGGTAATGTTGAATGAACATAGGTAGATGGAAGCAGTGAAAGATTAAATAATGTTGAAAGCTGAAATGATGAATAGTACCACGAGGAAGACGATGAACAGTGAAGACGAGGTCGAGTTCGAACTGGGGTTATTAAGTTCGAACTGGGTTGTTAAGTTCGAACTAGGTTGTTAAGTTCGAACTTGAACTTCTGGTGAAATGATGAATAGTACCATGAGGAAGACGATGAACAGTGAAGATGAGATCGAGTTCGAACTGGGGTTGTTAAGTTCAAACTGGGTTGTTAAGTTCAAACTGGAATGTTAAGTTTGAACTTGAACTTCTGGTGAAGTTAGGGGTATTTTAGGTTTTTCACACAATCTTCCCACTTAAACCACTCTATTTTCTTCCAACCAAACATTTCATCTTCCCTCAACCTATGTTCTGTTCCCATGTCTACCAAACAGCTCACTCTTTTAGGTTCCCTCTCAATCTTCCCTTCCTTTCCATTCACTTCCCTTCCTTTCCATTCCCTCCTAAAATGTTCCTTATACCAAACAGGCCCTTAGGAATTGGCATGTTCCCCAAACACTGTGCTCGCTCTTATTTACTTTAAATTATACTGCTCACTTGCCAGAAGAAAGAGTCACAACACCCTTTTTATGCATTGCAAAACTATTGCTATATTTGGATGAGGGGAAAAAAGTAAGAGGAAAATATAGGAGAAAAATATTAGAAAGAAAAATTTTCAATATTTATAAAAGAAATTATTATTTTAGGAGTTTTTTCTTCTAGTATTCTTTTCCCTCTAATTTTCTTTCCATTGTGTTAGAATTATTTTATCATCGAGTTTTAACAAATGATTTTCTGACTAAATTAGCATAAAGGTTACTGGCTTATAGTACTTAACCCTTGTGATAATTTTGTCTGTATGTCAAAATTTTAAGATAACATCCTCGCGTAAAGGTCACTGCCAAAGGTAATCATATATATACTCGTTTTTAGTCTTCCCTCGACTTATTTTAGGACGAATTATTTAGGAAAATAATTTTAAATAATTATTCCTCGTCAAATTCTCAAAGAACCAAAAAAATCGCCCATTCAACTAAAAAAATCCCCCGTCAACTTTTGTTCGTAATCATTTAGATTTTAATTCAACTAAAAAAATCCTCGATTTTGGAAAGATCCAAATCATTAACACCTATTCCAGATAATAGGCTTACACTAGTACAAAAACGGTATTTTAGACCGGCTCATTTAGACCAGTTGTAGTGGATGAGGACTAAAAGAAATGCGGGGTGGCATTTTCATAATTATAACAAGTTGGGAGACCGGTTATTATAATAATCGATCTAAAAAAGATTATTTAGACCGGTTCTATACTAACCGGTCTAAAAAAATTAAGGATTTTATTTTTTAGACCGGTTACTGAGAGAACTAGTCTAAAAGATATTTATTTTAGACCGGTTAATAGGATAACCGGTCTAAAAAAAAGGTTTTTAAGACCGGTTCCCTAACAACCGGTCTTAAACAGCCGGTCTTAAAAACCTTTTTTTTAGACCGGTTATCCTATTAACCGGTCTAAAAATCTTCCCCGATTTATTTTCGCGCCGCGCCTCACACTCCCTCCTTCTTCCATTCTGAATCACCCAAGCTACTTTGATCCCAATCTTTTCTCTCCTCAGCCGTCAACTCCCCGTCCCTTACCTGATCCCATTCTGAATCGAGTTCGTCGTTGCTCTTCGGTCACTGTCATGCATTACTTCAGCTACTCGTGGTTGTCGTCGTGGGTGTTGTCGTCCCTTATTCACTACATTTCTGGGACATCTTCGTCTTCAATCTCTTTTTTGAGGTATGCTTCATTGTCCTCTACATTTCCCCCTCTACAATTACTATATAGAAGCTGTTACCTCCAGATTTGGTCATCGGCTTAGGCTAGCAAAGGGGATCAACTAAAAAGTAGCTTAATATAAATTTTCTGGTGTGTTTGGTGTTTAAATCCCTCTCAAAGCTGATCCCTAATGAGTGCCCTATATGTATATATTGAGATATATATTTTGATTTTGGTAATGACAGTTATTTGTTGCAAACCAAAACAAGCCTCCTGAGATTGTCACCATACTTGTTACCAACAAGACCAAGCTTTTGCGGTTATTGGCAAGTATCGAGAAATGTATGTAGAGCTCTCTTTTGTGCGTGTGTTTTCTGTGCTTGACAAGTGACAATTCATTAAAGTGGCTATTTTTTATTAAGTAAAGGAGGGAGTAATATATATGTGCATATCAAGAAACCAGTACCTTTCTTAGGTGATATTTCACAAAAAACCTACCAAATATATATATATATAAATATTAAATTTTAGGTATAAGAAATGTCATAGCTAGGATAATGATGATGGGAGGCCGAACAATGTGAAATATTTACTCCCTTGGTCTCGGTCTGTAAGGTTTTAAAGACGTGTGAAATATTTCTTTTGGCCTTGGTCTGAGAGGTTTTGATGCTTTTTTTCTGCAGAGGATGAGCAATTTCACCATACTCAAAATATATTAAAAATCTTGCTTAGTTCTGGCAACGATTGTATGAGCAGAAGTTTTAGTGAAAACTGAATAGTTTTTCAAGCAGGATTTGGTTTATTGAGTGCCAATGTCAGTGCCTTACCTTAAATTTAACATTTACAGTTAATTTAACTGTTTTTTGGCCTTGAAGTGCGAGTGTGATAGAAAATGATTATAACAGACAAGTCAAATTATAATTATTATGAGGGAATTATAAACCAACAATGCTGTCTCTTCGTGGTGGTCACTGCACTATTAACAAGTGTTTAGTTTCTATAATTATATCCATAAACATTAGGGGTTAAGTCATAAGGCACGATTCTTCAATATGATTAGTTACATTAATCTAATTATTTGCTTGCAAGTGCTGGATCTAGCGGGACCATTTACAGTTGTTTTATTTAAAAACTTGTTTTATGTTTTTGTGTACTACTTTTGGACCCATTATGATGAATAAAATATAGGAACATAAATAATTGGGAAGGATAGGAATATATCATATAGGTAATGATCTGGGTGCTATATTAATCATTATTGCTTTTTTATGAGCATATATATAATGGAGGGATACGTACAAGGGCAATGCGACATGAGTTTGTGTTCCTTTAATATCAGTTTAGTGCATACGTGCCTTTAATTAATCCATTAGAATATTAATTATAAGAGCAATATTGCCAGCTCTTGTCATCACACATTCAATATGCATGAATAGGTTGAGATCTAACTTCTTCAACCTCATTCATATAAATTTGTGGCCAAATCATTTACTCTTGGTTTTCATGTGTTCCACAGACTAATTGTACCATTTTCTTAGCCCTTTGAAAAGAATATTTTAAAACTATGCCCTACTTGGGATTTCAATTTTTAGAATTAGTTTTCATGAATAAACTTAGTTTGAACTTTGAAAGCCTTAATTTGAATGAAGAACTGGTTGTTTTGTTAGGATTTCCAAAGTGCGGTTCAGTGGGATGAAGTTAAAGACACAATAACATGCTTGTTTTTCTCCCTCAGGTGTCCTTGGAACATCAACCAAGTGAGGTATTCATTCATCTTTCTATCGGCAGATACTGGGAACTCGTACGAGAAAGAGTGAATCTGGAAATCACTAAGCAACATAAGCTGGGAAGAAAGGACCTTCCTCCTTTGGGTTTTGTTCGCCAACTATAGTGCAGGTAATTTTTTTGTGGAAAACCGATTTATAATTTATAAATTAATAAATTGATTCAAGTGGACTTGGGCAAAAGATCAATTTTATTCCATTTCTTGCTTTCCGCCTGACTTACAAGCAAAGCTATATAATAATGATTGTGAATTTTGTTTTGAGCTAGATCCAACTATGTTTATAGATAATAGGGCGAGGGCCCCCTATGTATTGCTCTTATTTATGTCCTTTATATGTATTGCTCTTATTTAAAATAAATCATGATCTACATGTCTGGAAGCAAGTTGTATCCGTGTATGCCAGTGAACACTGAAACAAAAGAGCCCCTCTTTGTCAACTAACGTGATGAGTGGGTTAAGACATACCCAACACCTACAGGACCTCTCCTAAAAATAATTAGGACCTCTCTCTATATTTGATTTCTTAATGGATCACAACTAGTGAACCTTTTCAATCAACACAAGAAATTAGACACACCAACCCTTCTCCATCTCCTACAAATTGCCTCTCTAATTTTATTTTCTTTGATTACTTTCAATAATAAGGCAAGTCTCAACTCAACTTGCAAGCCCACGTTATCATTATGTAGTAGTTAAACTATGTACTTGGGTGTAATGATTGCATGCTCTCATCATACTCCTTCCTTTTCCAGGGGAAAAAGTAGAAAACAAAAAAAAGGTGTTGGAATATATGGATCATAGTTGGATACAAGCTAAACGGACGAGTGTTGAATATGATGTTGGGGTGAGGGATTTTTTAGACTTTGCAAAAAGAAATGCTGATGATGATAGTGGGACGTTTTATTGCCCTTGTGTAAAATATTTGAATGAGAAGCGATTAAGTGCTGCAGATATATGTACACATTTAATTTGTGAAGGGTTTTGTAAGACGTATGTAGTATGGGTATGGCATGGTGAACAATTAGAAATGCCAAGTGCATCTCAATAGGGGCAAGTAACTTGTGATGATAATGACACGGATCTGGATGATCAGATAGAAGATATTATTCATGATGTAGGAGAAGAGGCTTTTGAACAATCACATGCATATGGTAATATGTGCAGTGATGCTGAGAAGCCACTGTACCTAGGGTGTAAAAAATACCAATTGCTGAAAGCTGTATAGAAATTGGTAAGCTTGAAAGCACGGCATGGATGGAGCGACAAGAGTTTTTCAGAACGCTTGAGGCCTTTAAAGACATGCTTCCTGATGATAATGTGTTGCCTTGTCGATACTATGATGCTAAGAAAATACTGTGTCCACTAGGGATGAAGTATAAAAAGATCCATGCTTGCCCTAATGATTGCATATTGTATAGAAAAGATCATGAAGAGAAGGAGCAATGTCCGATATGTGAAACTCCGAGGTATAAATCAAATAAGGGCCTTGCGAAAGTATTGTGGTATCTTCCAATCATTCCAAGGTTTAAGCGCCTGTTTGCCAATGAAATCGATGCCAAAAATTTGAGATGGCATGCAGATGAGAGGATTGTCCAACTATTCTTAATGTAAGTACCTTCTGCAATTCAAAGTAAATGTTTTAAAAGTTTCACCATTTACCTTTTATTTATGTGCTTGCATTATTGTAGGTACATGCATCGTAGGTTGGTCTCCTCTAGTAAAAGAGAAAAATTTGGATTCTTATGCCCCCATCACATCCAAGAAAAAGGGACCACTGCTGCTAGCAGACATATATACTTATCAGAGAGGCTTAGTGAAACTGGAACTGAGTGTTTTTTGGCTCCATATGTGCATGGGTAAGAAATAAACTGATATTTTATAATTTATATAATGTTTTATGTTTGCTTAATATTCTTCTTTTTTTTTCAGTGATCATTAGCAATTGCTTCTTCTATGCAAGAGTAGTTACACTGTCATCCTCTTATGTTCCCTCCACTTCAAACCAGGGAATGATTTGAAAAAGACCATGAACTCGTTAGTTTTCTTGCATTATTACCTTTTGTATGCAAAGTTTATGGAATTTGTGTAAAACCAATAACCTTTGTCATTGTGATGATCATAAGGCTATGCGGACATTCCTATACACTGCTTGTGGTAAGCATGTTCGTGACTTAAAGGACCCTACATGGATCATGCCAAAGGTTAGTACAAATTGATTTGCTTAAAGAATGTAATAATCCATGCCTTTATATTTGTTTTAATGATATCATGTTTTTTCTCAGAGCCGTAGGCAACCACAGGCGTCCAGCTTATGTGGTTTTTATGTTTTGAGACACATTTACAATATTATCACTCTAGGCACGACTGATTCTACTCAAGAGGTAAATTTATATTTCAGAACTTTTATATTACTTTATTGTTTTTAAGTTACTAAGTTAATGTTTTCGTCTGGTTTTGGTGTTACAGATGTTTGATCTTGCTGATCCCTTTCCTGAAGAAGATATTGATTTCATTCGCACATGTTGTGCTGAATTCATCTATGAGCTATTACAAAAATAGTGAGTTTTTGAATCCAATGTTACATTGTACATTGTTCTCATATGTATTGCTAACAAGGTTTATGTATCTGTATAGGACAATTTCTGTGATATGGGTAATACATGAGGCATGGGATTTGAGGGACTGACCTTTGTAATTTTTCTTCCCTTTGTATTCTGTAAAGTTGAGGAATTTCTACTATTGCTTGTATCAATACTTGAATTTTATTGCTGCCGTTGTCATTTCAAAGTTTTGCATCCATTTCTGAGCAAATTTGTCTGTTTGGACATTCCTTCATGTTTTTAGTTTTAGACAACTTCATATTGTACATTGAAATTGCAAGAAATGGAGTGAATTTGGAGTTCCTAGAATATGATTTTAGCTTGTTGCTTAAATTGTGACATTTGATCTTGAACCTTGTTCTACACTAATTACCATTTGTTAGAAGTTTATTTAAAGTCACCTAGCTTACACCTTTATTTGTGCTTGTTGTTGATCTTGCTGCTGTCATTGCTTTTGTGAAATCTGTTATATTGCTTCTATGCAATCTGTTACTTACTTCATACTTAGGGAGTTGCATATAGATAGACAAATACATGCACTCCATTTCATCCGTTGCATTTTGCATTGTTCTCTGTTGCTTCAAGATTCATTACTGTTGTCATTTGGTCCTCCTTACTTTCTAATTGCACTGTTGGTGTTATTTAGGCTAAACTAAGGTTGGTCATTACCTTTGGCTAAATTCTTGACAAATTTGCTTGCACTCTACTATAACTGGAATTACTGTCAAAGTTGTGCATTAAGCTGTCATGCATAATTTCCTGAAGTCTGGGATTTATATAAATTTCTACATCATTATGAAGCCTATGCTGAAATTGAGCAAATCTGTTTGGCATTTTCTGTGCATTTGATATTAATTTCTTGTCTACTTTTTGTTTCTGCAGGTTGGGTTAGGTCAAGCATTATATTCATCTGAGTTTTGCTGTACATTCTATTGCACTGGTCTGCTGTTAACATTGTCTGAACTCATTCCTAGTTTTCCCTGTTTCTAGCCTCTGTTTGAAGTGGATGTTGTTTGAAACTTGGTGAAAATGTGCATTTGTACTTCATTTACCTTGCTAGAACAAAATTGAGTCTTTGGAAAGCTGTCATAGTAAATTAAATCTGTGAAATACTTTCCCAATCTGTTGACTTAGGGACTGAAACTACAAGTGCATTTGCGCTGAAATTGAGCCAATGAAGTTTACATTACTTGCTGCCATATTTTCCATACTGTAATTAAAGTGCTGCAAATGAATCATCAATGTGTGACTGGCTTGTATGAAAATTTGTTGCTGCTATAGATTGCTGCTTTTGAATATTGAAATTGAAATATGTGATTGTTCTATACTGCTGTTAAAATTGGAGCATCCACTGCGTGTATATATAAAAGGGACGTTTTTAAAAAAAATAGAAGCTTTAAGACCGGTTGTAGTCACAACCGGTCTTAAAAGTACTTTAAGACTCGTTGTGCCTACAACCAGTCTTAAAAATCCACCTTTAAGACCGGTTGTGGGCAGAACAGGTCTTAAAGGTCACCTTTAAGACCGGTTTTAAGAACAACCAGTCTTAAAAGTATGACTTTTACAACTGGTCTAAAAAATAACAGACTTTATAGACCTGCTGTAACAAGGCCTAATTCACAACCGGTCTAAAAAGTCTTTTTAAACCTATCTAAAAAGTCAATTTTCCAGTGGTGTTAGTAGATCAGTACTCTAGTATATTACACAAAGTTTTTAAAAATAATTAAATAGAAATTCATCTGAATGAATTTACATGATTTAAAGACAATACATGCCCTTTACTTACGTGAATTTTATTTATTATATTATATTATTCATGACTCATGAATATGATATGATTTGCTAATTCCTCATACTATATTAAAAGTATCTTGAGTTAATTGTAAAGTAATTGCATATAGATTCAGATTTTCTAAAGAACCCATCTTTTTTCTAAAAGAAATGGTCATGTTAATAAATATAGTCAATAATAACATCATAATATATACACATTCTACATAAAGCATTGGTAAGGAGAAAAATCGAGAAAATGCTTCATTAAGAACATCTGACCAAGCAAATAATTTGTTATCGATCACCTTCATACACTCATAGTCACATTACCAAAAACTCGTCATTCTTTGTTTCGCATTACCAAACACTTTTAACACACCGTTACTTCACAAAGTTTTTATTTATATGAATCTCATCCTTGCAAATGCACAGCTTCATATTGATTTTTTTAACGAGAGTGTGACTGCTTTTACAATCTCCATTAAATACTTATGGATTCGCATCTCCATTACCAGCTTGTTAAAAATATATGTATTGATAATAATATTCTCGAACATATCTAAATTAATTTAATTTTATGCGAGTATAATATATTGATGAATAATCACTAAATAATATTCGACATAATAGCTTGATTGTGAGTATTACATTGATTGATAAATCAAAGATCATTTAGACATTATGGCCTCTTTGAGTTAGTATTGCATAAGTATGTTCATGTAAGTCGAGACAAAACTCATCTCACTTACTTATATTGCAAATCATAAATCACGTTAGAAAAATAATTATAAGTAAGGGTAGGATAGTAATTTTGTATATATATTAGCCTATTAAGCACGGGCTGTGTGCTATATAAAAGGACCCTGATAGTAATTGTTAAATGTGTGTGTGATACTGTTGTAAGTGTTTTACATAGTTGAGATAAATGAATGAGTTTGGATTAGGTTTGATAAGCCCTTGGGTTGGTCCAAGAATTTGTCATGGTACCAAAGCGCCGGGTTCAACCCGATAGTAAAGAGGCAAGAACCACCCAAGATTGCAACCCGACGTCATAGCTCTGAATCGTTAAGCCCAAACCATGAGCGGCGAAAAGGAGTCAATATCTGCTACGACGCTGTCATTCATGCACCCCTTCTATCTTCATCCGTCAGACATGCAGGTAACCGTACTCGTCCCTCATGTCCTTACCAAAACGAAAAATTACACGGTATGGGGTCGTGGAATAAGATCTCACTTAAGGGACGACAAAAATAAGGGTTCATTGATGGAAGTTGCGTGAAGGATTCATTTAAGGTACCATTGCATGCTTAGTGGGAGCGTTGCAACGCAGTAGTGTTTTCTTGGCTGATCGGATCAATCTTGAAGGAGTTATCCAACGAAATCTTTTTCTTTGACAGTTCACACTTGTATGGAACGATCTCAGAGAGAGATTCAACAAGAAGAATGGTATAAGGATCTTTGTACTGAATCGCGTAATCAATTCCCTCAGACAAGGGGGATCGTCGATCTCTGTCTATTTTTCCCTGACTCTGAGAGCTATTTGAAGAACAGTCAGCGTTGCTCTCACTTCCATCTTGTAAGTGTAAAGCATCTAAAGTCCATAGTGATATGATCCAAGAACAGCGCCTGCTCCAGTTCTTGTTGGGACTTAATGACTCGTACAACCAAGCAAGAAGCCAGATTTTGTTAATGGCTCCATTGCCTTTTGTCAATGATGCGTACGGTATGATCATACAAGATGAGACACAACGCTCTATCACTAATTCTGAAAAATTCTCCTCCTCAGAAGGCATTGCTATGGCAGCAAGGGGGAGCGGACGAGGAAGGGTTAGAGGCCGTGGGGAAAATGATCCAGAGTGTTCTCACTGCCATAAGAAGGGGCATTTGAAGGATAATTGTTACCAAATCATCGGATATCCCCCAAATTTTATAGGAAGACAAAATAAAGAAGTCAATCAGGGAGTTAAGGATTCTCCACAACATATCGAAGAGGCATTGGCAGGAACAACTAATATGGTAGCTACCACATTTACGTAGGCTCAGTATGAGAGAATATTGGAGCTACTGAAGCGAGATGAGGAGTCGATAGTGCATGCATTATCTGATACAGGTTTGACTATTCCTAACCCCTCTATAGCCTACAATAGTTAGATTATAGACTCTAGAGCCACAACTCACATGGTAGGAAATTTAGGTGTAACCCCCTTCTATAATTATATTCGAAATACGCAACTAAAGTGAAATACAGACTAATAAGAAATAAAACTCATTTAAACTCCCATCAACACGATAGGGTTTTCACAACACTTTTCACAAATATATTTTACCTGGTCTCATATACCAATTTCAAATACAATTACTATGCAAAGATAAATCACATTCACATAAATATCAGAGTACGCAATATAATTCCCGACCAATCCGGGGTTCCATACATTAATCAAAGCCTACAGGGCACAAGCGCCCAATATAAATGCCCATACGGGGATTACACAAATATCATCCCAAATACACATCCCAAATACATATCCGACTACATACTCAAACATACATCCATATCATATACAATTATCCCAACATCTATGATAACCAACTACCAAACTCAAATACTTTAAGGAGCCTTCACCGTCCTTGAATGCTTGCTCCGTCCTCTATCCACTACCCTGTCTGAAAGGTTAGTAGGGGAGGGTGAGATTCGAGAGAATCTCAGTAGGAAAACAATATCAATATGCATGTACGATAAATGTTCAATGCATGACATGCTTGCATTACATAACTCATGCTCACACACAATGACACATTTGTAAGCTCAATGCTTCGAACAATATACCTATGGCCATAGTATAAATTGAAACACAGCTTCAAATTGCACATAATCATGCAAAGCGAAGACATGCACCAACACACTAACACAGATATCAAATACATGCAGGAGAGATATGTTCCCTCCCTCATTCATTCCACGTAAGCTTCAGCTCCGGCTACTCACGATCAGGGCGAACATCGAACCCTATAACCAAACAAGGACATAGGGTTAATCCCTTTTCCAATTCCTTACTCTTTAAACACTTAAGTTTGTTATCATTTAAGACCCTTAGGTGGCTACCCAAAGCCTAGACATAAGCTTAACGGGTTGGGAAATACTTGACCAAAGACTATCTTTTAAATCCTTAAAATCCCCTTTTTAAATTCATCACTCGAGTAATGGATGGAGCACTCGAGTGATAGACGACCCGCACCCGAGTGAGGATGGCTCACTCGTGCGAGTGCTTACCCGAAAGCACACCCAGAGACAGAAAATACCCACAACACTCGAGCATCCACCATAGTACTCGAGCACTGGCCTCACACTCAGCCAAGTCCCATCAAGTGAGATACCAGAAGTGAACACCCGAGAGTAATAGAAAACCCAGAGCCAGAAGTGCACTCGAGCACAGGCTTTATCACTTGAGTGAGGCCACAAAACTCGCGAGTGCTAAATCACACTCTTGCCAAACCAACTACAAGTGACAACCCGAGAAGCGGCTCTTAGTGCAAAAGCACATAATCACTCGAGTGAGACCACCTTCACTCGAGTGATAACCCACATCACTCACAGGTGAGGAAGTGCACTTTTGCTTCTTCCATGAACAAGTGCAACCAAAACGGAAGGGAAAAGGGAAAATACAACGCTGCATTTGAGTAAGGACCAGGCGCACTCAAGTGATGCTTATCAGAAACCCAGAACGCAGCAGATATCAGTATTTTCCCTAACTTAACCAATATGTTGCCAATGGTTCCAAAACTCTAACACAAGGCTATTCCCACATAATTTCACACAAGGAACACATTGGAAACCTCAAAACAACCAAATTCACACCACAATGACATTTTCCCCAATTTGGTTACAGTATTCACACACATTACCCAATTTCACAACTTTAACTTCCAAAGTTTCAAACTTATTCCAATGGTCATAAAACACACCCAAACACCATTTGCCACACAAGACACAAGGCAATTCATACATTATACAATTATACCAAAATCAAGGCAATATTCACAATTCTCAAAACTCAACCAAAAACCACAAGACATAGATCAAAAAGTACAAATACTCACCTCTTCCTCTTCCCAATGCCAATTCTTTGATTCTTCATCTTTCCAAATTCCTCAAGCTCTCAAAACACCTTCTTTCACAAATATAAAATCATAGCAATGAAGCTCTCATTACTATGAACAACTTTAAAGAAGATGATTTAAGTTAGAGAGGACATTAAGCCAACCAAATCTTACCTTTTCCATTTCTCTTTCCTCCTCCTAAGCTAGACGAAAATTGAGCATGAGAAGAGAGAGAAGAGATCATATTTTGGCTCCCCATATACACACACAATCGACTTGAGGGAGAGAGGAGAGAGGGAAGAGTTGAACATTTGACCCAAATCCAAGGGTCCACATTTTGCCACTTGTCACCATCTCAACACACCTCCCATGAGTTCACATACACACATGCACATGGGATTCCACCCTTTGATCTCTACACAATTTAATCTCAACCATTGATCTTGAAGTTACCAATGAGTTCCCTCTTCGGTAACTGATCAATTAGCCGATAACTTTACCGTTTTGCCCCTGATTATGGTAATTCCCTTCGAATCACCATCAAACTCATTTTCATATTTCTTAATCCAAATTTGGGATCCTGCTAAACCAAGGGTTAACAGTCCACTAATCTCAGGCTTATTCTCTAAGCTCAAGTCTCAAAATTCGGGGTATTACATTAGGTCTGTTAAGTGAATATAAGGAATATAATGGGCCTATTAAAACCATTAAGATACCCAATGGAAAGCATGTACCTGTTACTCATATAGGCAGTGCTAGGATTGCTAATGACATAACTGCGCATAATGTTTTATATGCTCCCCAACTTCAATTTAATTTGATAGTCGTATCTAAATTCACTAAAGAACATAACTGTATGGCTTCATTCTTCCCCCATCTCTATTTGATGTAAGGCCTACAGGATGGGAAGATGAAGCTGAATGGTAAAGAAATTGGAGGACTTTATATGTTGAAAATTGTAAAAGGATATAACAGTGACAATGCAATTCATACTTTTGAGAACAATAGTAGTGTAGAGAAACTGTCTTGTATTGATTTGTGGCACCGAAGATTAGGACATGCCCTAATCTCTGTAATGAAACACCTAGATGTCATAAATAATACAGAACTGCATATGAATAAAGAATGCTCAATTTGTGTTCAATCCAAACAAACTAAGATTCCCTTTAATCGTAGTCATATTAAAACCAAGAGATGTTTTGAGCTAATTCATGTTGATGTGTAGGGACTGTATAAAACCCTAACACATCAAGGTTATTGTTTCTTCTTGACCATTGTAGATGATTTCTCTCAATCTACTTAGATATTTCTTATGAGTTATAAATCCAGCATTGTTACTTTATGAAAAAATTTTGTGCATATATATTAACCCAATTTTTTGTTCCAATCAAATGTGTTTGTAGTGATAATGGGACTGAGTTCACAAATAATAAATTAAAATCTTATTTTCAAGAAAAAGGAATTATACATGAGATGACATGTCCTTACACTCCTTAGCAAAATAAGTTTGTAGAGAGAAAACACAGAACCATTATACAAATAACTAGGAGTTTAATAATACAATTTGCTGTGCTAGTAGAATTTGGGGGGAGGATGTGTAAAAATGGCATGTTATTTAGTCAAGAGAATTCCCTCTAAGGTCCTAGGATATAAAACCCCATTTGAGATTGCCATGGCCTGTTAAGGATAAAAGACCTCCTATATGGTCTACAGATTATGTATGCTCTACTCTAACTGCAGGAAATCATGACAAATATAAGGGTAAGTGTAAGTATCCTATTGATTACTATATTTCCTATGATAATGTTTCTTCTCACCATATGTCATTCCTGTGCAATATTGATTCTGTAGTAGAACTAGTTAGTTATAATGAAGCAGTTCTAAATCTTGAATGGGTGAAGGCTATGGAAGTCGAGATAAGTGCACTTGAGAACATTCACACCTGGGAGATTGTTCCACTCCCTAAGGGAAAGAAGCATATAGGGAACAAATGGGTGTACAAGATTAAGTACAATTCAGATGATAAGATAGAAAAATATAAAGTCAGATTAGTGGGAAAAGGATATAGTCAAAGGAAGGCATTGACTATTATGAAACTTTCTCTCCAGCTGTTAAAATGGTTACTATTCATTTTATTCTTAAATTGGCTGCTATTAATAAATGAAAATTACATCAAATGGATGTGCATAATACTTTTCTGCAGGGTGATTTAAATGAGGAGGTATGCATGCATGTACCTCCAGGATTTGATAGCAAGAGGGAGGTAATAGTATGTAGATTATGAAAATCCCTTTATGGCTTGAAACAAGCCTTAAGACAATGGAATCGTAAATTGTTTGAAACCTTGAAATAGGGAGGTTTCTCATAAAGTAAGAATGATTATTCCTTGTTTATTAAGGAATGTGATGATGGTATAGTATATGTTCTTGTTTATGTAGATGACTTGTTAATCACAGGAAGCTCTGAAAAGGGTATATCTCATAGGCACGTGCAAAAAGGATGGCTGCAGAAGCACGGGCTTATGAGGTATCGATAGTGGGAGTCATGAGTCACATTAATCAAGTTCCTAAAATTGTCTATGATAATGACTTCTATGCACGATGTGTGCACCTCCTTATGAAGGATCCAGCTGCAAGGAAAATGTACGTAGCAATGAAGGATATGAAGGACAAACTTCTTGTGTTTCTTAAGCATGAATGTTATGGACATTTCTAAAATGTATTACGAATGTTATTGTTATGTAGTTCATGACTGTTATATTTACCTTTCTAGTATGAATTATATGTTAGATATGATTAGTTTTGATGATGTCAAATATAGATGTGAAATGATAAGAGCAAAAAGTTTATATAATGTATTTCTTTGACTAACTATTATATTTAATGTTACATATCTTGTAGATTAGTCAAGCAAAGAATGAAGAAGATTGAATTGATGAAAATGAACAAGAGGAAGAAGAAGAAAAGAAATTGAAGATAGTCAAGGAGATGCTTACTTGGGTTATGGAGAATTATTATCAAAAGGAAAATCAAGAAGAAAGATATAGAAGAAAGAAGAACTTGTTAGATCTTATGAGAATATCAAGGTTCAAGCTGTTAGAAGTGATACTGGAGGTTTCTATGATGATACCGAAGGTTTCTATGATCAAATGATGGTTGGAATAGGTTAATACGAAGCTAAGATGACTTATATGTGAGTTATGGCACTTCTAGGGGAGTTTTACTCGAGCAAAGATCAAATACTCGAGTGCCAAAGTTGTTTCACTCGAGCACAGGATGAACTCACTCGAGCACGGGGTGAACACTCTGTTCTACTCTGTTTTACGTTCAGCCTGACAAAGGTTCGGTATTTTGGCCATATCTCTCAAACCATACGTCGGATTGACCCGAAACCGGTGGCATATGAACGAAGACTCACAACACGTAAAATGTGCACCAATATCACATTGAAAGAAGCTCAAATGAAGGCGATATGATCTGTGGAAGAAGACAGTGAAATCACCATCACTTTTCAAGACAGGTTCGGTATTTTGAGCATAACTCACAAACCACACATCAGATTGAGACGAGACCAGTGCCAAATGAAACTAGACTCAAAAAGCTTTCCATGGATAGGTAATTTTCCTAATTTGAACGTATATTCTAGGAGCTATTCCTTCTGGAAGTTGACACTTGTGCAGTCTAGTGCGAAAGACACTCTTTCGATCATAACTTGCAGAATACAACGAGTTTGGAGTTGATTCTTTTTGCATTGGAATGCATATGGCAAGAGCTTTCTTATGATACATCATTAGAATCAAATAAATAAATTTTTTCTAAAGTGGCCCCACATCACCCGCGAGTGAAAAAACGAACTCGTGAAAAATGTTGTGCGAGTGATGTCCAGAAGCAGCTGAAACATGAAGAAACTTACAACACTCGAGCACTAGGATCCATACTCAAGCATTAGAGTATTTCTCACTCGAGCATATGCAAGTTTTGACATGAAAGTGTTAACTCGAGAAGAAGCTTGTACGTGAAAATAAGAAGCGCACTCAAGCATAACTGGTTGTGCTCGAGTGATGTCTAGAATTCACTCGAGCAGATGCGAGTGAAGAGCAGCGAGTGTTTGCCCGAGAGGAAGCTAGAACGTGAAAATATCAAATGCACTCGAGTGAGCCATATTGCACTTGAGTGAGGTCCTGACAGAAGCAACGTAGAAGTTCAGACTCTAATAGCCATCAATCCAAACGTGATTAAATGTTATACAATCATTATGTTTTCACTTGTTATTGTTCCTAAACATTAACTAACATATATTTCAAGTGTAAAACAGGAGATTAAATATTTGGATTGCATCTTCAAGAATGGAGGTCACGTATGGCGAATATCTTCACTCAACGTGATGAGTCCTAGAAGCCAGAAATTCAGCTTTTGACCAATGATCCAACATACTCATGACTAATACTTCATCATATTAGTGATTAAGCATTTTACAGTGTGAAACAGGAAATTTAACGGTGAGCTTACAGATTCAAATGAAAGAGTCAAGTGTGGCGGGCGGCATCATTACACACCGAGCATCAGCTACCTACCACGACAAAAGTTTGACCCACCATAAGAGATTGTCTGGAAACTCAAACATATTCATCCCGCTCCATAATGTGATGTACAGCTCATAATGAGACATGCCGCTCCTCAACGTGACGCTCTGCTTTGCAACGGAAATCTCATGGTAGTTCAGTTTTCTAATATGCTCAACGTTCAAAATGACTCCAATGGACGAATGATCACAACGGTCATCATCTTCATCAACTATAAATAAGAGAGCACTTAAAGTCGATGGGAGATAGAGAAAACAGAGCAACGACACCAACATGCGAATAACATGAATCCTTTGCTTCTACCCAAACACTCTCTGTTCTACGGTTTCAATATTACTTATCATTGAGAGAGTAATTATTTGTATTGTACTTCAGTAAGTATTATACCCACTCTGTGAGAGAGTCTGTAAACACCTTCAATTATATTTCTGAGTTGATCTCAAGGTAGAGGGACCTTGAGAGGGTTGATTTCCTTACGTGGGAAGCTGTAGAGAGAATTGCCAGTAAGACATTCTGCTCGTAAAACTTACAAGGTGCAAGCAGTAGAGAACGTTGCTGCTCATAAGACTTACAGGGGTGTAAGCAGGAGAGAACGTTGCTGCTCGTAAGACTTGCATGAGTAAGCAGGAGAGGAAGATCTTCGGGATTTCTCTGCTCGTAAAACTTTCCGTAAGGGGGAGTATTTCAGTGAGAGATTTGTAAAAGGTTTCACAGGTACCCGGCTAAACTTGTAGGATTGTAAAGGCTTTTCTTGTGCCGGGATTAAACAAGAAGATAGTGGATTTGAAAATCTCAGGAGAAGCATGGGGACTGGACGTAGGCCATCACAGATTGGACCGAACCAGGATAAATCACAGTTTGCATATTCTCTTCCCTAAGCTATTATATTTCCAGCATATATTATTTAATCTAACTGTTGATTTATAAACCTTCATACTTACCGCTTTCGTTAAGATACAAAAAGATTTTTAAAGTTCTTAAGTTTTTATTATACACTCAATTCATCCCCCCTCTTGGGTGATAGCCGGTTCTAACATTATATTTCCACATGATATTGCTCACTTGATGCTTAATGTCATGTTATTGCTTTATGACTATTATGCGTGTTCATGTTAAAAGTGGCCTCATACACTTATCCTTCGTTAATCCCAAAACCCTTATTCAGAGTTACGATCCTCTTTTGGTCGCGATAATGATTTGATCGAGGTTAGTAGCTAGTAGTACTACAAGTCTCTTTGATTATTTTGTTTCCTTTGGAATTGGTTAGGAATTAAACACAACTTATCCTTTTCCCATTTTCGATTCTCTCTCAGGCTTTGGTGATGGTTTCATATAAGCTTATATGAGCTTATTAATTTTAATTTATAAAATTTTATACATTCTATGGAGATTGCATAAAATGCATGAAATTAAACTGATGAATAATTATTTTTATAACTTTAGGTTGTTGGTGATAACTGAAAATTAATTAATTAAAGATCAGAATGGGAGATCTTATAAATCAGTCCACGGTTTGGAAATTTGTGGGACATGTGTCGGCTATAAATGGCCTAGTTTGCTTTATGTTCTCAGCTCCACCTATCAAAACTCATTTGGAAAGTTGGGCTTCCATATTTATCTATTGGTCGGTTTAATTATGTGGCACAATGCTTAATATAAGATATATTTATATAATTTAATTAGGTTAAAAAAATCAGTTAAATTAGTTAACATAATGTATATTTTCTAAAACACCCTAATCGTCTTCCTTAGTTCCCTTATTTACTCTTCTTCTTGATTATTGTTGAGCGAACATTAATAAAAATAAATTAACAAAAAATTAATAAATATAAAATTATACCTTATAATTTACAACCAAGATCAAATCCTCGTATTGTTGGCCGAGAGAATTCTAGTTCTAGAGAAAGTCCAAGGCGTTGTGGGAGCTCTAATTTTTGTTGTGATGTGTTCGATCTCCGTGGTGCATGACAAATTAAATATGTTCCTGGAATATCATATGCATATACCATAACCTCGTAAGGTTCATTTGCGTTGATGTCCGTATCCTTGACTAATTATTTCTCATCAAATTTTAAAGGACAAAAAATCGCCCATTCAACTTTTGTGATCATCATTTAGATTTTTTCTTTCTTTCTTTTTTTTTTTGGAATCAACATGATTTCTAAAAGATAAATTTTTTTTTATTAATGGCGATTATTCCATGAAAAGGGTCATAAAAGACTTGCGGGGGAGGCAAGAATACAAAGAGATCATCGGTCATTTGGAAAATATTATAGAAAACTTAGTAAGAGTGGTGATGTGTCTATGTGAATCCAGAATTTTAAATGAAATTCACCTGTGGACAATATTGATGCAAATATATGCACCCTAAGGCCTTGTTTGGTACATGGTATTGAATTTTGATGGATTGGAATAGGGATTGGGATTAGGACTGGGATTAATGCTTTAAAAATATGTTTAGTATGAGGTGTTAATTGGAGGGAATGATTTTAGTAATATTATTTAATAAACATGTATTAATTATAAAAAGACTTAAATACCTTATCCTAAATCCCAAACCAGATTGCAAACCATGTATAACTTTATATAATCATTCATCTCGCAAAGTGCTGTTGGGTCTGAGATTTTCGTCTTGTATTTGTAAGATCTATGAATAGCATAGCAAAAGCTTCTGGGAGTGTTCTACTTTGTTAAGATTGTATCTAATAATTATTAACTTGTGTAAATGGAGCCAACGATTAGGAAAGAAACTCGTACGCGCGTTTGCAAGATTGGCTTCTTCTATGAAAATAAATTGGAATTGGGTGCCGTTTAACGGAACTGCCAAGTTGCGAGTAGAGGAAGCAGGGCCTTATAGCACTCGTGCAATTACAGAAATTATCCAAAGAAAATCATGAGCAAGCACACATACCTGGAATATCATCGGAAATTCGTATTATGCAACCGGGTCCAACGACGGCAGTAGCGGCTATTCTCCACCAGTAGTGATTCCGACGGCCAGAGAAGAACAACCACGGGAGAGATGATGAAAGATGAAATAAAAGTTGAGTTATAATTTAGGGTAAGATTAATAGAGGGTATTTTTGTCAAGAAAATATTATAAATAGGGGTATTTTTGTCTCTAAAATTTGCAATACCAAGATTGGAAACGCAATACCAGGGGAGAGGTGGCTTTGCAGCAATCCCACTTTCGTGGTACTTCCAATCCCTAGGGATCCATAATCCCTCAAACCAAACGATGTATTATGGCCCAATCCCTGATCCAATCTCAATCCCTACCCCCAAATACCTCATACCAAACAGGGCCTAAGATTTACAATCTAGAGCGCTTCTAGAAGAATAATTTGATTCAAAATATAAGTCACTTGTAAGATAATTAGTACTTATTTTTCAGCTTCTTCCTTTAATTAATGCTCATTTTTAATTAATCCGCTAATTAAATTTTCAAACACACATTTGTTAATAAAGGTAAAAGTGGGAAAATATTTCGATTTAGATCATATTTAATGAGTTAATTATCACTTCTTATATCCCATGAATTAATTAAAGTGCAGGGGAGCATACAGTATTCTCCTGTGATACTATTTATAAATATCACTTTTTACATGTTTCATTGAAACTAAAAATACACACATTTCTCTGTCAAAGTATAATAATTGCTATGGCTCCCTTCATCGTATTTATTAGTAACTTTCTCTTTCTTATACTTGGTCTTTAATATAAACACATCTTTTTGTATCTCAAAATTTAAACTATTTTTTCATTTTCTACCCCTTTTTTATTTGATCAAGATTTTCCCCTCGAGATTTAAAAGGCAAAGGATTCTTCTCACCTCTCCCAACAAGTGGGCTTCCCAATATTTGAACTTGTGTTCTACTTCTTACGGAGGTGAGGCCCTTTACCACCTCAACAAACAGTTTGTTGGTCTTTTTCTATCCTCTTAAATATATATCTTTATATTAATGAAGCACTAATTCTTTTTCATTTATTTTTTGCTAGAATAATTCTCTTTCACTTCATCATTTATTACTCACTCTCTCATATACTTTTACTTATTTTCTCTCCAATACTCTTTTCATAGAGATATATTTAAAAAAGACATTATATTTATAACACATTTATTGTTTATAAATAATTTTGACCCTAGTTTTTCCTTTAGTGGTTGCTCCTTGTGCAAAATTAACTGATTGGATCGTTTGTGTGGCCATTAACACGGGATTCAGTTTCCCTTCTCATCATTGGATCATTGGGATGAGCAGGGAAATCTAGACCGTCCAGATCGATCTGGATGGTCCGGATTTATTTATTTTTTCTTTTTAAATTTTTTTTTAAAAAATTTTTTAATAGGTACAGAATTTAAAATAAAGATAATCTCTTAACTAACAGGTTTCCAAAAAAATGATTATTTTATTCCAAAATCACCCTTTTTAAAAAAAAAATCAAATATAGACCGTCCAAATCTAGATCTAGACGGTCCAGATATGGACGAGCTCCCCCTGCCTATTTGTTGGCTGAGCACCGAAACGGGTTCCATTAACACGAGGCAGACTGTGTTTAATGGGACCAATGTTCGCGGGCATAAGTTATTGTGACCATTGTTTAGAGAATCGAATCGGACTGTTGGCTGGTCATTGAAGCGAGCCGGATATATGCATTAGACTGTTTTTCTGAGGGAGCCATTTTGGGCCATCAACCGTTATTGAGCCGGAAATCGGACTGGTTTTTCAAAAACCGTCCGGCCCAATAAAAAAGCGGGAAAATTTTTTTTTTGTCTGCAAATTATTTTTATATATTTGATGCTGAAAAAAATAAAAAAAATGGCATATAAATTTTAGACATGTTACTTTATTTTATTTATATTATATAATATTAATTTTAATAATTTGGAACTATTTTATAAAAATGTTTTTGAACAAAAAGGCTATGAAGTTTATCCTCAAGCTAAGGATGAAATTAGAAGGACTAAGATTGGATTAAAGGTCTTGATTTTGGGTCATTTCCTCAAGAAGTTGATGACATTTACCACTCTAGTCGTATTTATAAGTTCATTTTAACTAAATTTCATATACCAAGGAGATATAGTTAACTCAATGATTATGGGGTAAATTTACAACTATACTCTCATTTATAAATGGGTACTTTTCAACTCTTTCTTCTCTATCTATCTTTAAATTATTTCTTCATTCATACAATAAATAGGGGTAAAATTGTCACAATCTTATTTATTACACTAAAATTTGACTTATAAATAGGACCAGAATGGTATGGTCTAAATGTCTTTCAAAAAACTTATACTTGGATCAATCAAGAGCCACCAATATTTAACAAGTCATGAAATCATTATTGTTAATGTATTTTTCTAGGTTGATGATTGATTTAATATTCTTCCTTAAATGATATTTTATGACTTTATTATCTTTATATAAAATTAGACTGAAGATTAATTAAAATATATAATATATATTATTTTTAAATTTAATTATTACGCTATCATTCAAATCAAATAATTTGACCAATCGATTGAATCATGACTACCTTCCATATCAGATCCACTTTTTCAACATTGATTGCAACCCTTATTACTTTGCATTGACGAAGCAAAGATCATTTACATTATTACTAGTCAAGATAGCTTGTCGTTTTGCTTTCGCCCGTTTGCTACCAGAAAACGACAAAATTGATTGCTTTTCACTCCCTTGCCTCACTTTAATTTCAGTCCGCGTGAACCCCACAATACG
Organism: Inga oerstediana; assembly: GCA_963210345.1. Classification (NCBI taxonomy): domain Eukaryota; kingdom Viridiplantae; phylum Streptophyta; class Magnoliopsida; order Fabales; family Fabaceae; genus Inga; species Inga oerstediana. The sequence continues at coordinate 62,959,066 of OY723408.1, forward strand.
TTGCATTTGAAGGATTATATTGAATCAGATGGAAAACAAGTACCTCTGAAATATTATCTGGGTAGTGTAATGGAAGGGGGCATTTGATCAGGTTAGTATGTCTCTTTGATGATTTGTTTCTTGTTTTGATTGCTTTGGTCTGTTACAGAAATCTGTGTACAATATCTGCTATATATGCTCTGCTTTTGGAATTCGTGAAGAATTAAACACATTCATGCGATATTTTCCAATTTTCGATTCTCTGTTAAGCTTGATCTGAGGTTAGCCTGTCCTTTTTTTTTTTTTTTTTTATGGTCACTTTAGGCTGCATCTGATATAGAAGGAAAAGAACAGGATGGGAGATGTTATAAATCAGTCGACGATCTGGAAATTTGTGGGACGTATGTCAGCCATAGCAGGCCTGGTTTGCTTTCCTCAGGGCTCCTCCTACCGCATGTCCTTGGGGAAGTTGGGTTATGGCGGTCACCTTGTTTATCTATTCGTCTGTTCATTTATGTGGTGGCTCATGATTTGGGGCAAGAGAATTCAAGTTCCAGAGAAATTCAAAGGTGTTGTGGGAGCTATACTATTTGTTGTCCTCAGTTCGATCTCCGTGTTGTATGACAAATATGTGCCTGGAAAATCAGATGCATATACCATTACCTCGTACGGTTTATTTGCGTTGATGTCGGTGTCCTTGTCAAGGAAATTAGAGCTTGGATTCGAAACTGGCTTCTCTTCTTTCCTCCTGCAATTGTTTGCCGCACAGCTTTTCAAAATCAAGTGGTTACTCTTGCCCATTGCTTTAGTTTTCTGCTCCCTCCTCATCATTCTTCGCCACTACCCAGAATCCAGAGTAATACGCGTTGGCGATGACGAGTTCTGAATTAATTGAGTTTTAATTTGGAGCAAAATATTCAATCAGTTGAACCTGTTGACTTGAACTAACATGTATTTTATGCTTCTGAGTTTTCATTTGTTTGCAGAGCCAATATTCCCAAGAGCAAAGCCTATTACCTACCAACGATCAGGAAAATAACCAAGGGGTGTCTAATGAATCTGTGAGTGACCGCAACGGAATATAAATATTCATAGTCATATTCTTCCCTCTATTCTCTCCTATTAGATGACTCAACACTTATAGATTATCACTTTCACACAGATGAATCGTTCCCCAAGTATTGGACAAGCACCAGGAAGAAGCGTGATGCCACTAGATTCGGGGAATCAGCCAAATAGGGAAGAAGTACCAAATCCAAGCATGATACTCCAGAACTTTCTTGTAAGACATATTTACTTGATTTGACTAGATTAAAGAAATTAGTTAAAATTAGCTAATATAACATGTTTTTTATAAAACACCATAATCAAATTCCTTAATTCCCACATTTCTCACTTATTTGATTATTGTTGAGAGAGCATCATTAAGAGTAAATCAGAATAGGGAGTACAGTTTGGTTCCATCACTTCTGATTCCCATCATCCTATCATTGAAGTTGGTCCTCCAAATGCCGCAGCTGTGACAGAAATTGGCGATAAAGATATCAATGAGGCGGTCTTAATTGAACTTTGCAGCAAAATATTGAAGCAATTAATTGAACCTGTGACGTCAAACATTAATTGTTAATTGAACTAACTTGTATAGTATATGCTTGTGGGTTTTAATTTCTTTGTTTGCAGGGACAAGATTTCCTAAGGCAAAGCCTATTATCTACAACCAACAATCGGGAAAATAATGAAGCGGAGTCTTCTCAAGCTGCAGTAAGAAGTGACCAAAACGGAATATAAATATTCACAGTCATATTCCTCTCTCTATTCTCTCCTATTAAATGACTCAACACTTATATATTATCACTTTCACACAGATGAATCGTTCCCCAAGTATTGGACAAGTACCAGGAAGAAGCGTGATGCCATTAGATTCGGGGAATCAGCCAAATAGGGAAGAAGTACCAAATCCAAGCATGATACTCCAGAACCTTCTTGTAAGATATATTTACTTGATTTGACTAGATTAAAGAAGTTTGTTAAGTTAGTTAATATGGCATATTTTTTATAAAACACCCTAATCAAATTCCTTAATTCCCACATCTCTTTCTTACTTGATTATTGTTGAGAGAGCATCATTAAGGATAAATTAGAATCAAGAGTGCAGTTTGGTTCCATCACTCCTGATTCCCATCATCCTCTCATTGAAGTTGGTCCTCCAAATGCCGCAGCTGTGACAGAAATTGGCGATAAAGATATCAATGAGGAGGTCTTAATTGAACTTTGCAGCAAAATATTGAAGCAATTAATTGAACCTGTGACGTCAAACATTAACTGTTAATTGAACTAACTTGTATATTATATGCTTGTGGGTTTTAATTTCTTTGTTTGCAGGGACAAGATTTCCCAAGGCAAAGCCTGTTATCTGCAACCAACAATCATGAAAATAATGAAACGGAGTCTTCTCAAGCTGCAGTAAGAAGTGACCAAAACGGAATATAAATATTCGCAGTCATATTCTTCTCTCTGTTCTCTCCTATTAAATGACTCAACACTTATATATTATGACTTTCACACAGATGGATCGTTCCCCAAGTATTGGACATGAACCAGAAGGAAGCATGATGTCAATAGATTCGGGGAATCAGCAAAATAGGGAAGAAGTACCAGAAGTAAGCATAACACTCCATCTGGACTTTAGTGTAAGACATATTTATATGATTTGACTAGATTAAGAAAGTTAGTTAAGTTCGTTAATATGAAATGCTTTTTATAAAACACCCTAATCATTTTCCTTAATTCCCACATCTTTCTCTCCCTTAATTATTGTTGAGAGTGTATCATTAAGGATAAATTAGCATCATTATTATTGACAAATCATTATTAAGGGTAAATCAGAATCGGGAGTGCAGTTTGGTTCCATCACTCCTGATTCCCATCATCCTATCATTGAAGTTGGTCCTCCAAATGCCGCAGCTGTGACAGAAATTGGCGATAAAGATATCAATGAGGAGGTCTTGATTGAACTTTGCAGCAAAATATGTGACGTCAAACATTAACTGTTAATTGAACTAACTTGTATATTATATGCTTGTGGGTTTTAATTTCTTTGTTTGCAGGGACAAGGTTTCCTAAGGCAAATCCTATTATCTACAACTAACAATAAGGGGCAACATTGTTCCATTTTAGTACTTCCGTAACAACATTAAAACCTAAAAAAATTTATAAAGCAATATTACTCTTGAGTGAAAACTTCTAAGGCAAACTTACACCTTAACCCCAAATTTTTATGACATAATATAATTTTATGTTTGTTTGTTGTGACCCCATTTTGATTCAACTTGGTCAGAACATGCTGAGCTGGGCATATGAAGTGGATCGTCGCAGGCATCTAGAGAAACTTATCGAGAAGGTTGTATCCGAAACTGTAAAGATGACACTCCTGAACTGCCTGATGCAATATTACTTATCGATAAGTTTATAAACATTAAAACCTAAAAAAATTTATAAAGCAATATTACTCTTGAGTGAAAACTTCTAAGGCAAACTTACACCTTAACCCCAAATTTTTATGACATTATATAATTTTATGTTTGTTTGTTGTGACCCCATTTTGATTCAACTTGGTCAGAACATGCTGAGCTTGGCATATGAAGTGGATCGTCGCAGGCATCTAGAGAAACTTATCGAGAAGGTTGTATCCGAAACTGTAAAGATGACACTCCTGAACTGCCTGATGCACGGTGACACGAAGCCTAAATCAACTTCAGCAAAAGCGTCAGATCTAAGGTGGTCCGATCTTCTTAGTGCCTGAAAAAAAATGTCATCCCAAACCGGTTTTTTCTTTTTTTTCCAAAAAATCACGGTGGCTTCTAGCATTTTGAAAATTGGTGTTTGAGTTGGTGTTTTGGTAACTGGGCTTTTCTTCCAAAAGCTGCTTTTGAGAAGAAATTCAAAAGTATGGCTTTTCTAAAAAAAGCTATTTCTACAATTACCAATCCAAACACAAATCACATTTACAATCTAACTTTTGTAAAAGTCAGATTAAAAATATAATCACTTCTGTCACCGCTAATCCAAATAGGCCTTTAACTAAATCCCATTATGACTTATGACTTGTAATTGAGGTGAAGTAAAAATGAAGTACTAATTTGAATGAGTACGGTATTGCGCAGGAGGAGGCGGAGGGCGAGAAAAAAAACTTGATATGGGCAAAATACAAAGTCAAAAACTCCGTAAGTGTATACGCCGTATCAAATAATAAAGAGTGATGTTCAACTTTTGAATTCCTAGCTTATGGTGCATGTAATCCTCTCTCATATGATGTAGACTCTGAAAGTCTTTTCCGTGAATCTTAAAAGTTCCTCCATCTCTTGTTCTCCTCAAGATTGTTGAATGGAACCTTATGATAGTTCATTTTTTTAGGTGGAATGTATTCCTATTCTCCATTGCCTTTCTTTGTTGTTAGACTTTGCAGTTCCAGCAATGGGTAGTCTAAGAGTTCTCCTAATCGATGTGAATCTCCTTTCAGGTGCATTAGGAACCCTTGGAATCTTCTTCATTTTCTCTGAACCCTTATGTCCATTCTTTCTATAATCGATCTGCGCACATAAAACACCATATGAACATTTTGGTACCCACTTTGCTTTGGGTCCTTATTTATTAGCATTGGAACTTACTTACCTTTTAGGAATTCAAACAAATTTATTTCTCACATTAGAATTTCTCCTAATATAGCATATGTGAGAAAAATGACATGATTTACCACAATAATTGCAAATAATATAATGATATGCATTATGAGATTCTTTGCAAGTATTGTGTCGGTCATGAGAGTAGAAACTCAAATAATTTTTACTTGAACATCCTTTCTTCCCAATAAATTTTTCAACATGATTTAAAACATTTTTGTTTTTTAAAACCGAATCTATAATTGGTTGAAAAACAATCTTATAAAAAGTTCTAAAGTCATTTTTCCTAAATTCATAAGAGGAATTGAAACTTTTTACCTTATATTTATCTTAAGCTCCAGAGAGTGATTTTTCTTATTCATCTATAATAAGCTCTTCTTGGGAATCCCTTTCCTCTTCTCCTTATGTGTTAATTGACTCATGGAAGTGTTGATGATTTGTCCTTCTTCATTCCCAACTTCCAATTGTTCATTTATCTTAGATGAGCATATCATAATTTCTGATGAACTATCAATACTTTCAACTTCAACGTATTTATTAGAAGCATAAATAAAATTAAGAGTATCCCAAATATCTTTAGCACAAGAGCAAAATTTTATTTTCTCAAAATCATTTTCGGTCAATGCACTATATAAAATTTTCATTGCTCTTATATTTAACGAAAACATTTCTTTTCTTTTCCAGTCCAATCCTTCCTTGGTTTGAGATTTAATGCATTTGTAAAAACATTTTATATATCAAAATCAGATGCTTTAATAGAACTAGTCATTCTAACTTTCTAAAACTAGAAATTAATATCTTTTAAAAGAGGTGCATTTATATAGTCAAAACCTTTAAATTGAGTAACATCTAAAATCAGCCATTGATAACTCTTGAGATGGTTAAGTCCTTTAGACAAGAGCCCAACTCTGATACTAAATGTTAGAACCGGCTGACACCTAAGAGGAAAGTGAATTGAATGTAAGATAAAAATTTAAGAACTTTAAAAAACTTATTGCATCTTAGTGAAAACAATACATATGAGAGTAATGAATTATAAATTTCTAGTCAGTTATTCAAATCATATATGCTGGAAATATAAGAGTTTAGGGACGAGAAGATGCAAACTGTGATTTATCCTAGTTTGGTCCAATCCACGATGACCTATGTCCAGTTCCCAGGCTCCTCCTGAAATTTTAATCCATTATCTTCCTCATGTTTAACCGGGTATTTGAGAACCACCACTACAAAAAAATATTAAATTTCTGATGGAATTTGTCACGGAATTAGCTTTTCCGACGGAATCTATTCCGTCGTTAATAGGTGCGTTACAAACAAATTTGCAAATTTCCGACGGAACGGAATTCCGTCGCAAATTTCCGATGAGATTCCTTTCCGTCCCAATTTTTTTTCAAAAATAAAATTTTTTTTTTCATTTCCAAATGCCACGTGTTTGCTCCTCAGTGCGCCATGTGTCCCTCTCATCTGCTGCCACATGTCCCCTCCTCGTACTGCCACGTATCCGTATCTCATAATTCCTGAAAGTGCCTCTCCTCCCGTTCGAACCCGCGACCTCAGGCTGCCAACGCCTTCGCGCGTGAGTCTTTGCCAGTTGCACCGGAATGAACCTGTGTCACATTATTACATATTATTATATATATAATATTGTCATATATATATACACATACATATAATTAAGTACTAATTAAATATAATATTATTAAAAATAATGAAAATTTTAATAAAAATTAAAAAATATTTATATATTTAATTAAACAATTTTTAAATTAAAATTAATTAATAAATAATAATTTAATATTATAAATATTATTTTTAATAAAAAATTATAAATATAATAATAATATATATTTTTAAATAAAATAAAATAATAATATCATAAATATTATTATATTAGAAATTTTTAAATAAATAAATAATAATATAATTTTAATAATTAAGGTTAAATATAATTATTTAATAATTAATATTTTAATTTTATAAATATTATTTTTTTAAAAATTAATAAAATTTAATTTTTGCTCCAGAATTTCCGACAGAAATTATTTTTTAAAAAAATTAATAAATTTTAATTTTTGCTACAGAATTTCCCACAGAAATTTCTGTCGAAAATTCCGTCGGAAAACTTTCCGACGGATTTTCCGTCGGAATTTGTAGTCGGGAAATTCTGACAGAATTTGCCACGGAAAAAATTTTGTTTCCGTCGGAAATCGAGTGTTTTTTGTAGTGCACTACAATCCCACAAGTTTGATTCTGGTACTTATGAAGCCTTTACAATTCTTGCACTGAGAAGAGAACTCCCTCTTACAAATAGATAATGATTAACACTGAAGTACAAGGTGAGAGTATGAATATAGAGCACGTTTGGTTGAGATTTAGAGTTTTGGCATATTGATGGTGTAGACATGGGCTCACTCTCTTTCAGTTTTAAATGATCTTCTATTTATAATTGATGAAGATCGATGACTATTGAGCTTTTCTTCTTCCCATTGAGGCTTGCAGAATATGACCGTTGAACTAGTCATTTAGAGCTTCTGACACAAAAGTGTATTTTCCAATTTGTGTGTTAATCCTTGTTTAATCATCTGAAAAATGCTTAACCACTAATATAATGAAGTGTTAGAGTGATTAGAAGAAGCAAGAAGAGCAAGTTACACAACATTCCAATGATTTTATTGAGTATGCTATGTTTTCTGGGATCTCTCACTTGAGTGATCTTCACATAGTACTGGATGGATCACTCGAGTGTTATGCTAGTGATCCATCACTTGAGTTGTAAACCCTCAATTTTATTTAATTTATAAGTAAATGATTACTTAATATCATTATTATTCTCTCAATAAATTTAAAGATATATTCGGTTTCTAATTCAAAAAATAAAAATAAAGATACTGGTAGTAAATATGCCTTAAAAAAATATTTTATTAATACATAGAGTTCTCAAATACATCATCATTTCCTATAAGAAGTCTAAAAATCATATGCCTAAAGGAAACTAGATAGGCTTCTTGTCTGTTGCTCTAGCTCATCTTTATATCAACATGATTTCCAAGTTCTGGGACATTACGACAAGATATAAGTGATACTAAATAAATAACTTTCAGCCAATAATGCCCAGCTGCTAATTTAGCAGAAAACAATTTAAATACCTACAATATAATTATATGTGAATATACATAGAAAAGTATTAACCTCACAAGTATTCACAATATCATAATTTTGTCACTTAGAAATACTAGGGCGTCCCCTAGGTGGATTCACAGTTATTCACACATAAATCTTACCCCATAGGATAGTTCACACAGCAATCCTTTTTAGGGAGATCATAATATTTATGGGCACAACAATATAGTCTTCTTTGCATATTCCCATACAATTCAAATAACTTTCAAATATAAAAAGTATTTAGATCACTCAAATAAATCACATAGAGAGTATTAGATAGTAAGACATTTGAAATAATTTTGAGAAGCATAAATAAGAGCAAGGTGTATCACTCAGTAAGAAAACTCTTACATAATTTCCAGCAATTTCCTTCTATTCTTCCCAATGACTTTCGTTTTCTTCATTTTCTTTTTGTTCGAAAATCAAAACATAAGAGCATATATATATAGGCACTGCAATATGATTCACTTGTTCATCCTTATCCATGCTGCATTTATTAGGTTCTTATCCCATTTTTTCCCCTTTTTTCCCAAGTCACCCAAAGCTAACCTCTTTTCTACTTGTTTTCCAAGCCAATTCCTTGACATCATTTATTTCCTCTGGCTGATTGCACAGTGACGTGTTCCCTGACTATACCTAATAAATAACATAAAGATATACTATAGATATATTTATCTTCATACACACACAATTTTTTTTGTACTACTTACAATAACCCTTTTAATTTAATAATTATATATATATATATATGTATGTATGTATGTATGTATGTATGTATGTATTAATTATATATGTACACCATTTTTCCAGGATGTTACACGAGTGATCACCGTTGTGGTCTTCAAAGTGAACAGTGCATCACTAGAAGTGCAACTGAAAGTGATGTATATCACTTTCACATCAATGGAGTGATCTTTGCTAGTGATGAACTTATTTTAAATCCAAATCTGGTAAATGACCTATCATTACAAAGTTCTTGAAGTCCACTTTCCAATGCAATAGGAACCACTGAAAGTTATGATCAAAAGAGTAACTGCTAGTCTAAATAGTGTTTGAATTTCGAGTGTCAACTTCCAAAGTTCATATCTCTTTCATCGGAAACTCTTTTAGCTATATGTACATATACTCTATTTAAAGTCTAATTTCATACGAAATAAGTTTCAGCTCAATCAAAATTGTGATGTAGGAGATATGTCCAAATTATTAAACCTGTTTTGGAATACAATGTTGATTTTGAGTGTCATCTTCCAAAACACATATCTCTTTTGTTTGAACTCCTTTGAACTTGATCTTTGTGTCTGTGTGTCGCATTTTGAATCTAGTTTCATATGAATCAAATTTCAGCTCAATTAGAGTTATGGTATAAGAAATATGTCTAAATTACTAAACCTATTTTGGAATACAGTGTTGATTTGAGTGTCATTTTCCAAAACTCATAGCTCTTTCCTATGAACTCTTTTGAACTTGACCTTGGTGTCTATGTGTCGCGTTGGAAGTCTACTTTCATATGAGATAAATTTCATCTCAATCGGATATGTAGTTTGAGAGATATGTCCAAAATGTCAAACCTCTGTTATGCTAAATGAAAATAAAGCACCAAAATGGTCATCACAAGCACATCACTCGAGTGATGCTTGCAGTGGTGAGGAATCACTTGAGTGATCATCTCTGGAGGTGTCACTCGAGTAACCACCCGTGTGAAGTTGATATAACTTTCATATAAGTCATTTTAGCTTCGAATTGACCCATTGCAACCTCCATTTGACCATAGAGACCTCCAATATCACATTTAAGAGCTCAAATCTTGATATTTCCATTAGATCTTGCAAGTTCTTCTTTCTCCAATCTCTCTTTATCTTTTTGATCATTACAATTTGATAACTTCCTTTCTTTGATTCAATATGATGAATGTTATTCTTTCTTCACTCTTTCATCTTGTTTTTCCTCTTGATAGTCATTCTCCATAACCTATCTAGATAGCTTCTTTATTTTCTTGTTTGGCAAAAAAAAAAAAAGCTTCTTTATTTTCTTGACTAATATGTTGAAAATTCTTCTTTCTTCAATATTTTAATTCTTGACATCTTCTTTCTTTGCTTGACTAATCTAGAAGCTATTTCAAATTAAATATAGTAGTTAGTCAATGTAGGAGATAAGCATATTATGCAAACTTTTTGTTCTTAATATTTGGTATTTATATTTGACATCTTTAAAACTAATCATATCTAACAAACTGAACATTGTCATAACCAAAATAATAGTTAACTAAAGACAAAATAAAAAAGAGAAACAAAAAGAGAAACAAAAACTTAATGCCGAATTTTCATCCGTATTGTCGCTCTTCTGTATCTCCAAACTTTAATCTCTCTCCACTAAAGCTCTTGCATTGTCGTCATGAACCAAGAAATTAGAACACCCCCCTCTTGTTGCGCCTAGCATATATATATATATATATATATATATAGGTAAATATTGCCTCAATGTATGTGTCTCTATCACAATATTTTTGTTTATCTATTTTTTATCGATTATCATATAATATTGATATTTTATTCTCACTTAAATCTGATAATATCTCATGCATAATAAATTAGGATATGAGTAGATTTTATATCAAAATATCCTTTTATCCTATAATTAATTAAAGGATAAGAAAGTATATAAAAGATAATTAAATATATATATAATTTTAATAAAGTTAATCAAATGTATCTCAGAATATACACTTATTTAATTATAAAATATATACTTATGAACACATACAACTCAAAGCATCATGGAGGTTAACACACCTCAAGTCTCAACCCTCCCTTTTGTTTCTATTTTTATGCTCCCCTGATGTATAGCATTAGTATAACTCTATAAGACGTGAGGTCGGGAGTACTTGATGCGCGCCCCTTACAGTCCCCAAAAATGGGGGCTTCTCTTTTTTTTTTTTTTTCTTTTTATGATCAAATTCTATATAAAACTAGTAAAATTTTAATATCTAATGGGTAAAAAATAAGGTTATTTTCATTTTTTTTTATAACTTTTCAAATATTTAATACTCAAAGTGTGTAGTTTCTCTTTCAGTTAAAGTATCTTATCGAGTGATCCTTTCAAATTTTTTTCGCTAAGAATATCAAAAAAGGACACATCTTGCTATGACATTTTTGGTTATCTGTATCATTTCACATGTTGAATATTCATTGTAATATGTTTTTTTTATGTCTTTGAGTTATACAGGGTTCACCTTCGGGCTCAGGAATGGTTGGATTGAGCTTGTTCTGATTGAAGGAAGCGATTGGTTGCTATTAATCCATTTGTGATGGTACACTATGGAAACATGAAGAAGAGGACAAAGGTTAAAATGCTAAACTGAATGATTTTAGTATTTGCAATGTTATCTTTCCAACATTATGCTTACTGATCATACTAATGGCAGTATATGTTTCCGATTGCTATGCTTTACATGAATTTGCCTTCCCTTTTCCTCTCTGGAATAAAAGTTCACTTTTTACTCTGTTAAAAATAGAAACACTTTACAAATACCACTGCCTTTAGGTACCACCTACTCTGCATTATTGGTGTTATCTGTATTGCGAAAATTAGTTACTCACTAGCTTTTTTTTTTTTTTTTTGATAGGTTACACGCAGGACCATTAACCCTAAATGGAACCAGACCTTTGAGTTTTCTGATGATGTGAACCCCTATTATTGTCCGTTAAGGACTATTATGTTTTTGTACCAGCATCAAGAATCGGTCAATGTGTGGTCGAATATCAAATGTTGCCTCCAAATCAGATGGCTGACAAGTGAATATCTCTTCAAGGCGTTAAAAAGGGAGAGATCCACATCCAAATTACCAGAAAAGTTTCAGAGATGCAAAAGAAACCTAGTCTAGATGTTGAATCTTCCTTGAGTCATTTGCACCAGATTCCTACCCAGGTGAGAGATATCATTTGATGTTAGCAAATCATCATTGTGATATGCTTCTGTATTGAATTGTTGGGATTAAGGTGCAAGTTGCTTAGAAAATTTTAAATGTAGTAATATTGTCCTACCCCATTAAAAAACTAACGCTAATAGTTAAAAGATTGATATTGATCATTATTCATTAACATTTTTACCGATAAGGGGAAACACTGCTCAATTTTAACATTTCCATGGTAACTTTGAACCCAACAAATTTTCAGGGCAGTATTACTCTTGAGTGAAAACTTTGGGGCAAATTTGCACGTTAACCCTATTCCTTTAAATTATTCTTATAGCATATATAATAATTAATAATATTACTCCCATCAAAAAGTAATTATAAATATTATAATTATAATTGGAATTATCTATGGTACTCCTAATTCTATATTTCTATTTTATCACCGTACTTCTTCCTCTATCCTTTCCCACTGGATGTAGTTCGAACGCCTCCTCCTCTTCGAAAAAAAACATGGTTGATGAAGTGAACGTTTTTGTGTTTTTTTCTTGGGGATGACTAATATACTTTGTTGTGGTTGAACTCATCTCCTTTTCTCTGCCCTGCCCCACCATCTGTGTTCTGGATATCTCTTCTTTCCCTCTGTTTCTTTAACTCTCCCCTGTTTGAATTGGGGGCAGAGTGTGTTTTATAAGACATGAGTGTCGTATTAATTAAGTGAGTGAACATGTTTTATGACTATGACTTTGTGCAGACGCTTCATTCCCCAAGTAATTATGGACAACTTTCGGAGGAAAACATACCAGATAACGAGGACAGTGAACAAAATAACGAACAAGAGGAAGATCCTTCATTGTCTTTCTCATATGTAGGTGATCAAATCCAATATGGATAATGTCTATTTGGTTGATTAGATTTTCGAGTGTTGCGTTAATTATGGGTTTCCATTATATATATATATATATATATATGTTGCAGGAAGATCAAATTTCATCAGAAAACAACACACTCATGAACCGAAACGGCGGGATGCGCAGTTCTCGGAGCCTGAATTAATTTCAGCAGCAGCCCAAGGACTAAGGTGCTCTGATCTTCTGAAACGGCCATATATATATATATATAATGTTAATTATCGTTAATTAAATCCCATTATATATACTTATGACTTGGTAATTGAGTAGAAGAAAAAATGAAGTGGTAATCGGAATGAGTACGGTATTGTGCAGGAGGAGGCCTTTAAATATTCAGAACAAACATGAGGAAGGTAGAACGTCATCTTCTTTGGCCGCAACTGCAAGTGATCACGACATAATATAAATATTCAGTTTACTAATAGACTTTTCTGGTCTCCTATTATTAAAAAGAGATTTTACTTCGCCAAAAAACGACTAATTTTGAAAAAACGAAGTTAAAAATATCGACGATGACATTTTTGAAATTTTTTGCATTATTTTTGTTCTCGTTTTGTTATAAATGGACGTTCAATGTCTTTTTGGCGTCGATTTTCTCAAAATAGAAAAATGGACACCAAGAACTACTTTTGGCTTCTATTTTGAAAGAACAGACTCTAAAAGTAAATTTAAAAGCCCTAAATCTGCCAATAAAATCGCGACTATCCTCTCCGTTGCGGCTCGGCTCCTCCTCAGTCTCCTCCCTTGTTTGATATTATGCTATGGTATTTAATTATCTGAGAATTATTTATTTGAATCTAAGCGGAACCACTTTCTGATTTGGAAGATGACAGGGCCAAGCAGAAGGCTCTGAAAACGGTCTCTACACTTGCAAGTACAAAAAAGTTGTATTATTCGGTATTGTGCCCTCTTCAAAATTCATTTCATATTGTAAGGGTAATATAATCAATTTCTTATTAGTTTCTATCTCCTCTCCTCTCCAACCAAATAAATAAATTATCAGCAAAATACTTCCTCCCCCTTCAATCAATTCAAATAAAGAATTCTTAAAATATCTCCCTCCTCTTTTATCTATCCATTTCTTCTCCTTTCTTTTTATTATGTTCGTTTAAAATAATGATTAAAGTTTTTAAAAATATTTTTTTAATTATAATTTAAAATATATAAAATAAATATTTAAGAAAAAAATTATCTCCATTTATATATATAAACACTTATAGATCAATCATTTAACCAAATAAATACATTAAAATTTTTCCCCTCCCCTTATCATGGCAAACTCATCGTTAAGTAAAATAAATAAATAATACAAACTTTAATTTAAAATTAACTCTCACTTTCATTTCATGTCACATCAAAAGTTCTTTTAAAGCTTTATTTTCATCTCTATATTTATCCCCAATTCTCCTTCTCCATATCTATCTCTATATTCATATCGATTGGATCAAAACTAATTAAGAAAGTATCAAACGGACCTTAATTTAGAGGATTGTTATTTCCCTGATTTTCAAGCTGGACAAAGGTTTAGGAGTCAGGAGCATCTTCTTGGTGCTCGCTAATGGCTGCGGCAACTTCTGACTCTAATTGGGTGACCTCTCTAGACGACCGTATCAAGCTCAACGTCGGCGGGAAGCTCTTCCAGACAACGCTTTCCACCCTTCGTTCCGGTGGTCCCGATTCCCTTTTTACCGCTCTCTCCTACCGTGACACCGGTGATACCCACCCCGTTTTCATTGACCGCGACCCCGAGATCTTCTCTGTCCTCCTCTCCCTCCTCCGTACCAATCAGCTCCCCTCCACCGCTCGTCGTTTTTCAAAGCAAGAACTCGCTGATGAAGCCCTTTACTTCGGCATCGACACACAACTCAGGTCGGCCATGGCGCCGTCACCGTTCGATGGGATCGACGCCTCCAACACTGCAACAATTCGACCGGCGTCCGATGGCTTGTCTTCCACTTTCACCGCCGCCGAGGTCGATGGATCCATTTGGATAGCCCACGGTGGTCTGGTATCATGCTACGACTGGAATCTCAGCCACTCATGCACCATTCGGACTCATCTAGACAAAATTGATTCGATTTGCCGAGTCTGGCCCGAGATTGCGGCAATAGGGTCAGAATCCGACGCGGGACTACACTTTTACGATTTTTCCGATGGGCGCAACGTCGGCACTGTTCAGTGGACTGATCCTTCTGATCCCCGTATCTTCAAGGCCCGAGTAAATGCAATTGTTGGCTCAGAGAGTACGATTTTTGCCGCGTTTGATTGCCAACACAGAGAGAATTGTATCCTTGAAGTAGACAAAACGAAGCTTCAGATCGTGTCTCAGCTCGCTAGACAATCTGGTAATCAGGTTAAGCATACAGTTCCTGGGAAGCTGACATGGGTACCCCAGACCGGCGTGCTCGTCGGAAGTGCAGTCACGAGCGGGGCTTTTGGATGCTCTGGTTACATCAGATTCTGGGACCCACGGTCCGGCGAGGTGGTATGGGAGACGAATGAGCCGGGTACGGGTAGAAGTAGTAGGTTTGGGGATTCGTTTGCGTGCGTGGGCGTCGACGTGGAAGGCTTGGCTCTATTCAAGCTCTGTTCTCAATCCGGGGATTTGGCAATGGCGGACATGCGGCATTTAAAGGAGGATCCGTGGATTTATTTGCAGGAAAAGAACCCTAGCTTGGTGAACACGGGGGGAGTGAGCAGCAGTGCGATTAATTGTTACAGGAGACAAGTTTTTGTCGGGAGAGAGGGTGATTTAGAGGTTTGGTCCAGACTCGAAGGGATGAAAAATGGTGCAGAAATAGCCGGTGGGGATGCTGAGGGCTTGTATAGAAGAAATTTCGTGGATAAAATAAAGGATTCAGAGAGAGGGATTATTAAGCAGATTGAAGGTGGTGGTAACAGGTTATTTATTAGCAGAGATGATGTTGAAGGTATTGAAGTGTGGGAGACTTCTTGTTCTTCTGGTGTGATTTCAGTTTTGTGATCAAGGAATTGTCATAGCTATGAGAATATGGTCTCAAACTGGCTTTCTTTATTTTAACGCGGTCAGCCTAATTTACAATAGATCCTTTTGCATTCTGCCAGTCCCTGGAAACTGCAATATTAGGTATGGCTCCGAATTCTATCAGCATGTTACTGATGATTTTTTAAGTGCAAAATAAGTTGTCACTGATGATACATGTTTTGTACCTTTTGCCTATGTTTCATAACCAGTCCCACGCATAGATAAAGGAGGAGGACGGTTGTATTAGTCCTTGAAAACTTTGACAAATCACTTGCGAGTCAATTTTGTTTTATGGAACCCAAAGTTGAAGTCCTTTCTGGTCTTTTAATTTCTTAAGATGCTACCCTTTTTTAGCATAATACAGATAACTTTGTCCACCACTCTAGCTTGGCAATCCACTATTTGGAATTGTTAATCAATATGCTAAACTTTAAAACTTGAGTATATCATTAACGTTTGTTTGCGTGGTCTCTGAAGCATCATTGAATGACCTGAATCTTTCTCTGTTAGAGCTCTGTTTGTTTAGTGCCTCCATTATAAAAGCTAATCTTTCTTGTTATGTAAAATTCTAGTAACTGGTCCTTCTTTCTTCTTCTTTTAAATTAGGTGATAGACAGACATTGTTGGAAGAATTATGCTTTGCAGGTCAGCAGATGTTTGTGATCTTAGCTTAACTCATGCTGCTGCCATCATACGATAGCCGATCATGCCAAAAAGTTCTACAGATGCGCTTTATAGGTACATGTGTATTAGATAATCAGGATTCAGCTCCTCTATAGTGCAAGCTGCTCTAAGAGAGTTTAGTACAAGTAGGTAATTATTGGTGTACCATGCCCCTTTCAATGGATTGTTTCCTAAATAACCGAAGGCCAAAACACTGACAGGCAGTGCGCTATATTTTACCTTGCTAGCCGACAGTTCTCTCTTGCTATTTGGTTTTCTGATATTTGTGGAACAAGAATTTGTGAAGACTAAGTTAGTGCTGAAACTTGTAGAATTACTATACAAATGCCGAAATGCATTTTTGCTGACTGAAATGAGATAAACTGCAGTGCTATTTTGTATGTTAATCAACTCAGGTTGAATGTGCATGGTGACTTAAGGTTACAGGGGCTTGAGCTGGTTTTTATGGTGAAAGAATTATGAGATCTGAGGTCAACGATTTTTTGTTGTAAAGTGTGTGTGTATGGAGATGGTGCACCATGTTGTGAGCGGCAATGGTCATTCTTATGTAAAACATTAAAAGGTTCAATGGCTAATATTGAAGGATGTTAAACTTTTCTATTCCACTATCCATAGGAAGGCAAGTAAAGCAGTCCTAAGTTGTTTTCATTCCATTGTCAACTTGTAGTGCACAAGCAAGGTCATAATTTAGGAGCAGCATTCTTATGCCTCAAAGTTCACCAGGTTTTCTGTGCATATGAGGATTTTTTGTTTGAAGAATGTCTGAAATCACCCCTCCTTTCTTGAGTGACAAGCAAGTTTGTTCTTGCTTTTCCCTGAAAATCATCATTGATATGTTATGAGGTCGGATTTTTCATGAGTCGAAAGTTTGATATTCTAAAAGTATCAAATCAAGTTGATCTCCAAGTGATATGTTCTAGTTCTTGTAATTATTTGGATTGGATTTCTTTCTTTTGTTTATTTTCGTTTCTCCTTAGTTGATAGTGCTAGACTCCTAGAAAGGCAGGCACTAGTGACCAAGGTTATATATACTATGGTTGAACATATGAGCTTTCACTTGCAAAGAAGTTTTCATGCCAATAGGCTATGGACCACAATGTTGTACTTTAATACTTTAAGATTTCTGTGTTTGATTTAATAGTATGATACGTTAATATGATATTGGACCGGAAAAAAAATATAAGTACTCCCTCCGGTCTTTAAGGGTGTGTTTGGTTTGAAGGGAGGGGAGGGGAGGGGCTAAAATTACCTTTTTGGATGAGAGAAATCCAAAATTTACCCTCTCATTTCTTTTAAATTTTGGATTTCTACCCAAAATTTAAATTACTCCCAATCAAAAAGGTAATTTTACCCTCTTCTCCTCCCCTCAAACCAAACACACGCTAATACAAGATATATTTAATGACCTAATTTAATTAGATTAAAGAAGTTAGTTAAATTAGTTAATATAGTATATTGTTGTTGATGAAGTATCAATAGGGGGTAAATTAGGAAAAGATTGGCAAATATCAACATTATATCTTATTTTTAAAATAAAGAGCTACTTTCTCAAATATGTCATGTACTCTGCCGATCAAAAAAAAAATGTCATGTACTCCTCCTAGGAAGTACCAGAGGGAGTATAAGCTAATCCGATATATCATTCATTCAATAATTATTTAATAAACACTAAATTTAATAATTTAATTAGATTTTGACGTTTAAAATCTTATGGATACTTTTCCGTTCTAATTCTTTTCATATCGTCTCCTATCTTGAAAAACAAAATATTGGTTCTTTTCAAAGAAAAAACTTTTTAAAAAAATAACCACCTTTACTCCTTCCATGATTGTGATCAAATTTTTTAGACTAATTATCTAATTAATCTACAACTCCCAAAATAAATTTTATATTACTTATGATAACATATTAACTCAATTCTTAATTCGCGACCTCCAATAAACCCACTAATTTTAATTGGCCAAAAAGTGGCCCGATGAGTTTTTATCCTTTGTGAATGTGCAAATAATTCGGCCAGTTCAATAAGTGCATCTTTCTCTTATCCCAATTACCTCCTCGCTTTAGAAGATAGGTTCATTTGAACAGGGAAAATTAATGGTGATTATTATTCCATGAAAAGTGGCTATAAAAAACTTGCAGAGGAGGCAAGAATAATACAAAGGGATATATCGGTCAATCGGAAAATATTGTAGGGAAGCAATATTCATACAACAAGAGAGGTACATAGTAAAAGAAACGGTGGAGGATCAAGAATTCAAGATTTCAAAACTTTGGCTGACGAGATGGTTTAATCAAGAAAAAAGATGAATGAGTTTAATTTGGAATGGAAGAGAAACATAGATATAGTGACAACAGGCATCGTTATAAATTTGAAGAAATATCAACATAAACTAATGGATCCAAATACCAACATGTGTTGCTTTTGACCGTTCAAACATAAGGTCTCTCTCTCCGTTTTTTTTTTTTTGGCCAATTATAAGGTCTCACTTTTGAGGTTAGATGGAATGCAAATGAAAATCTTTTTGGGCCTAACAATACAAAGCATAAGAGTGCGTATTTAATATTTTTTATGAAAAATATCTAAATCGCTCCGCAAATAAGATTTGATTCATAAAAAAAGGTTTGATTTGATGCATAAAAATCCATTGGTTTGGTTCAATTCTTAGTTTGTAAATAATAATTCATTAATGCAACACAAATGTTAGGTGATTCAAAATTTCAAATTCAAAACAACGCTATGTACCGTCTTTATAATATACTCCCTCCGGTCCTAATTATAGAACATATTTACCTAACTTTGGAGAAATTAAGGATAGTGGTTAAATTAGTTAATCATATTTATTTTCCTAAAACACCCTTATTTAAAATTTAAAATGACATCCAATTACGTTGATTCTCTGTTTTTTCTTGTACTGTCCTGCCTCACACACGACTTCTCCAAGCCCTCACACAATCCTGCATCGTCAATCTCCCTCAACAACTTCCGATATACTCTTATTAAATTATTATTGAGAAAGTATCAATAGTGGTTATTTTGGGAAGAAAGTATCAATAGTGGTTATTTTGGGAAGAAATTGAGAAAAATTAGAACTTTATTTTATAATTAGGATCAAGATCAACTCTCAAATATTGTCCTATAATTAGGACCGGAGAGAGTACTAATTTCCTTGCCATTACTTTTCAAGACCATATATAAGCTAGGTCTTAAATATAAGCAATGTTATCGTCTATTTAGAGTAGTATATCAGTATTTGCAATCTTTACTCCATTATTATATTGTTGGCTAATTCGCTTCATTTGTTTTTCAAAACAACTAGTTAATGAATCAAATCTTTATACACTCTAAAATGCCCTTATTGATGTCTGGGATGTTTGTTACTAAATTAGGCCTTATTTTGAAATAAAAATACATTGTTTTTTACATAAAAAAAATAAAAATTTTAAAAAATAATTTCATCATTAATATGTTATTTTTATTTTTAAAATTCAAGATCCCTTAATACTCCTTGAGAAGTATTACTAATGAATTTCAGTACTTATTTAAAAATAATAATTAAAACTTATTTTAAAAAAATCTCACCGCTAAAATATTTTTTAAAACCCTTTTTCTTGGGAATAAAGCATAAAAGCGGAGACCGGAGCTATAGCTTATAGCATAGAACAGAAGCCGACAGGAAGAAGGGAAAGAGAAGAAGGGTTTGAGGAGGCGATAGAGAGAAATCTGATAATTTTTGAGATGGACGTGATCAAGTCTCAGCAAATTTCATCGAGACCCATCGAGAAGGTCATAGTGCATCCTCTGGTTCTTCTCAGCATCGTTGATCACTACAACCGTGTTGCCAAGGACACTCGCAAACGTGTTGTCGGCGTCTTGCTCGGTAGTTCATTTAAGGGCACTGTCGATGTTAGCAACAGCTATGCAGGTGAGTTCCCTTCACTGAAATTTCCGATTTTGACTTCTAGATTTGATTGCTTTGATATTTTTATGATTGAATTTTGCAAATTTGAAAGTGGGGGCGAAAACTAGCATGGATTTGAAATTTTTTTGGGTCGACTAGGTAGAGAATGAGGGTTAGGTTTTCGAGAGCGATTATTATTATTAATCTAAGAAAAATTTAATCCAATTGTAAACACTTGACTTGTTGTGTTCGCACACTAATATTGGTGGTTATGACTCAGAAAATACAAAATGCATAGGACGGCCCTCTTCCACCCTTGGACTTTGTCGAATAATCCTATGACCAATAAATGACAGGATCTGCAGCCTCTGCTTTTATAAGTATTACTATCCTCATAGTCGCATGGTGTTCATGTGGAAGGCTGATAATGAGGATAGCCATGCTTACATTAATTCCTCTACTTATATTGGGGAACCAGGGTAGATCGGTGGTTGAAAATTTAGTACAGGGGTGATGATGAAATGGAATCTGCTTGTGATTACTGATTACTCTTATATGGACATGCCAGTCCCAAGTAGTGCTGTAAGCTGACTACTGCTTGGTGTAGGCACTCTAAGATTGGACATCATTAATGGTTGAGACTTGATTGTGCTATTGGCTATTCTTATATATGAATCTTGATTTCGTGATTTTTTTAATCAATGTTTACATGAAGGGCATGTTGATTGGAGATTATTTTCAGTACATTTTCCTTTTCTAGAATTTGGTAATTCTTGAGCATCCATTAATATGAATGATCTTGTAATTTCAGTGCCGTTTGAGGAAGACGACAAGGACCCAAGCATCTGGTTCCTTGACCACAATTACCATGAATCCATGTTTTCTATGTTCAAGAGAATAAATGGTAATCTTGCATCAACAATTCTTGTCTTGGGATTTAGAGGTATGTCATTCACACTATTAACGTGTTTTCATGGTGACCACTTTTAGCCAAAGAGCATGTTGTGGGATGGTATAGTACAGGCCCAAAGCTAAGAGAGAACGATCTTGACATTCACAGATTATTCCACAAGTAAGAACATGTATCTTCCTTTATTAAGGACTGGTGGTTAAGTATATATGACTTTCTCTGAAAAAAATTGCACCAAATAAATGATATCTACTTGACTCTGTGAAAGCTTATTAGGATACTCAGTATTTCTATGAAAAGCTAGTTGTCTACTTCTTGTAAAAGATTTTGGCGTCTAATATTTTTCCCCCTCCAAACTCTAGAAGATTGCTTTCCTCATTTGGTTATCTCTTTTTCTTGTGCTAGCTATGTTCCAAATCCTGTGCTGGTCATCATTGATGTCCAGCCCAAGGAGCTAGGGATACCTACGAAGGCTTATTATGATGTTGAAGAAGTAAAGGAGGTAAGTGCAATATGATATACCTAAAAGCTTTCTATAGTGATGAATGACTTGCATTATGATATTCTTTTCATGGGGATTGAAGTAATATCATTCTCTCCCTTCAAATACTTCCTTAATAAAGGCTAATGCTTATTTCTCACAACAGAATGCTACACAAAAGAGCCAGAAGGTTTTTGTTCACGTGCCTTCAGAAATTGCTGCTCATGAGGTTGAGGAAATTGGTATGCTAAGAGATAAAAAGTTGCAGTTCACTATTAGCATTTAGCACATCTTTGCTAATCAGCCTCTGTAGATGGATGTTGAGTTTTTGTTAGTTTTTATTTTTATTCAATATGAGTACTAATATATGAATACTCTTGTGCAGGAGTGGAACACTTGTTGAGGGATGTTAAAGATACGACCATCAGTACACTTGCCACTGAGGTTCTAATCTTGCATTTCCCTCTCCATGGTCATTGAAGCAGTTTATTTTGTTTTCAATTATATTTTTTCAGTAGCAACTAGAGAGTTAGGGTGTCTTTGGAATGAGGAGGAGAATGATTAAGGAGAAATGGAAAAGTAGAGGGAAGGGGAGGTTTGTTTTAGATCTAAACCAAGAGGAAGGTCAGAATTCAACCTCCCGTTCTCCTCAATCCAATCATATTCCCAAACTTTGGTTTGTACAATCTTATCTGGTTGCTATAGGACTAGAACTGACAAACTACCTACTTCGTTCAGGTTTCTGGTAAACTTACTGCGCTGAAAGGATTAGATGCTAGACTAAAAGAGATACGGGGTTACCTTGATCTGGTTATTGATGGAAAGCTTCCATTGAACCATGAGATACTTTACCATCTGCAGGTACAAGTGAATCACTTAAATTTGCAATAATACTACATTTTTGTTTATCTTAAACCATAATCTTTCTTGGTGTTCTTCCTTTTCATTACCCCCCCCCCCCCCCCCCCCCCCCCCCCCCCGCAAAAAAAACAACAAAAAAATAGAGTATCTTGAATTTATAGGCAGGTAGATGTCCAAAAGCTATATCTGACGAACTATCACAGATACCCATTTTTATCTAGCGATGTGACTTGGTTGTTCTGGTTTTAAATCGGTGCTGTCCATGTGGACAAAATTTGTGCAATTAGATGTTTTCTTATTTAAGTCACATTGATTGTGCCACTTTTAAGCTGGTTGGTCTTAGAAATTTTTTGTCCATGATAGCTTCCGGCATGAAACAACCATATCTCATGGAGTTCACTTGTGCACTTGACAAATTGCAGGACGTGTTCAACCTCATTCCTAATCTCAACGTGTCAGAGTTGATCAAGGCCTTTGCAGGTAATACATGCTTAATATTGAAGGGTCAAACTTAATTGTAGTTTATATTGGTTTTTCATTACAGCACAACAGGCGGATGCTTTTTTGTAGCTCAACAGCACAGTGTTGGGTCCTTGAATAGAATTCATCCACTATTGAAGCATCTGATAGCAATGATCCTTGGAACTTAACTTAAGTCTGGTCTAACACCTTTTTATGCGTTTAAAAAAAAAAAAGAAGGTGCATCTTCTTGGAGGTTAAGATTCCTTCCAAGTTAAACCTAATAGAAATTGCTCCAAACCCATTTCACAAACTCCCTAACAAACTTAGTTGAGATCTTTCCGGTCTCTTTAGATATATAAGACATAGTGGTTAACTTAAAACCCAATACGCATCGCATTGGAGAGAAGTTATGTTCTCAATTCTAGCCTATAATAGATTGAAAGGCAAAGATATATGCCCTTGAATTGCTAGTTTCTTTTAACCTTAGAGCTATCAGTGTGATTGCAATAATAATGCATGTTCATTTTGGACTTCTGCAGTGAAAACAAATGACATGATGTTGGTCATATATCTTTCTTCTCTGATCCGAAGCGTCATTGCACTCCACAACTTGATTAATAATAAGGTGAGTTTTCGACTCTTACAAAGACTTAAGTGGTTGATCTGATATTCATATGAATGATATCTGGACTGTGTTCTAACTGAGCCATTTGATTTCCAGATGCTGAACAAAGAGCATGAGAAAGCTGAAGATGCAAAGCCAGTTACAATCCCTTCTGTCAGTGGAAGCTGATTTTGGGGTTTCTTTCAAAGTGGTCCAAACCAGTTCTTATTTACATTTGAGGCTTTCCATTCTTAATATTTTTGTATTATATTTATGGGATTAGATATTAGATTTGAATTGAGCCTTATCCGAGGAAATTTGTCAAATGGAACATTTTAACTTTTAACGTTTTTTTCCAGCACTATCTATTCCTGTTATTACTCTGCTATTCGTTGTCAAATCTTTTCACATTCCTCTCTAATCTACTTGCTTAAAATTATGCCATGCCTATTATAATTCTTATAACTTTTATTTATTTTTATGGGTTAATATAATTTTTGGTCCCTGAAGTTTGATCCAATTTTGGTTTTGGTCCCTCAAGTTTGAAATTTTTTGTTTTGGTCTTTCAAGTTTACTCCGTTTATAATTGTTAGTTCCTCAAGTTTGAGAAGGACTTGGTGAAAAACCGAACCGAACCGGAAAAAACCAAGTCCTTTTCAAATTTGAGGAATTAAAACAAAAAACTCAAACTTGAGAGATCAAGGATCAAACTTGAGGGACCAAAACCACTAATTTTAAACTTGAGGGATCAAAACCAAAATTGGATCAAACTTCAGGGATTAAAAATTATATTAACCCTATTTTTATTTAGAAATATGAGAATTAATTTTATTCTTAATTTTTTTACTTATGCAAATATTAAAAGTTAATTTATGAACTACATCAATAAGAATTCTTTTAACTTTTATTTTTGACAAAATGGTAAAACTGAAACCTTATTTTATTTCCGAACCTATTACTTAAACAAACATTAAACACTAGTTTAAATATTACAGCAATAAAGCTTTATCCTACTAGGTGGGGTAGACTATATGAATCGCATGACATCATTGTACTTTGTCAAAAACCAGATCTTTTTTAGATTATTAACCAAAAAATCATGTACTATAATCTCATTAATTGATTGTTTTGTACTTCTCAACCTATTTTTAGAGGACTTCATATTGCTTGATCAACCTTTCTCATCAGTGCATTCAACGGCTTTCTTTGAATATAGTCAAATTACCTCAAACGATTTTCTATCATTTTCTCTTTAATAGAATCTACTCCAACTTTCGTGTATATGATTATTACGAAATTTATCTTTTCTTAAATGACCACACATTCATCTCAACATCATCATCTCGGCCACCCCTTGTCCTTTTAAAACCCAACTTTCACTCTTCTATAACATTGCTGATCTTATAGTAGTGCGATAAAACTTTCCTTTTATCTTATTAAGTACTTTTCGATCACAAATAACACCATTAGCTTTACTTCATTCACATCATCCGCTTGCATTCCATGGTTAACATTTCCCTCAATTTTACCATCTTGTTGTATAATTGATCCTAAATATCTAAATTTTGTCACTTGTGAAATGACTTTCCCCATAATTTAAATTCCACTTCACTTTTAACTTATCTCTTAGTAAAATTGCAATACATATGTTCAGTTTTGCTCCTACTCAAACGAAAGCCTTTCAACTCGAGTCATTCGCCATATCTTGAGTTTAGAATTAATTTTTTCCCTAGATTCAGCCAACAGAACTATATCATCTACAAAAAGAATGCATTTAGAGATCTCCTCTTTAATTGACCCAGTTAGAATATCTACCGCTATGTTAAACAAATAAGAGATTATTTCTAATATAAAAATTGTGTTAAGAGGTAATTTTGCTCTGGAAGTGTCAAAAAGGAAACAATTTTGCCCAAGTTGTTCTTCCAATTAATTTTAACCATTAGATAACCAAATATACTAAGTTGACAGTACACATGTCATTCACGTCATTTGCGTTAAGATGCAAGTTTGCCCCAAAAATCCATGTGTCATCTACTTCATTTTTTCCGAAGTTAAATTTAAATTTTGGGGGCAAATTTGCACCATAACAAAAAATAAAGTGGATGAAATGTGGATTGTCAACTCAGTATATTTGGTAACTAACAGTCAAAATTAACTGAAATAGCAACAAGGGCAAAATTCCCCCCTCCAAAAAAAATCTCAGGATAAAATTGCCCCTTGGTTACAACTTCCAAAATAAAATTGTCTCTTAACCCTAAAAAAATATAATAATGTTTTAAAAGCATCAGTAGCTACTGTCATATATATTTTGAATTTTTTTAACAAAATGCAAAAGCATTGAGCGTGACAAATTGTTACTTTTTAAAAAAAAATTAGTAGAGGGCTCCAAATTTAGTATTATATCTTTCACTGTTTAATTAATTAAATAATGATGCGAATGGTGAGATTTAATTTTCATCCTTCTTCTTGAGGTCACTAATTTTGGGTAAAAGCTGACTCTCGATATAGGATGAATTGGATGTAAAATGAAACCTTAAAAATCTTTTCACATCACAATGAAAACAATAATTAATGATGAACATGAAAATAATGACTCAGAAACGCATATTGAACAAAAAGAAATAGAACTTGTGACCAAAAAAAAATAATTTAAAACTAAGCCTCAACCCAAAATCTTCTCTTGAAAATAAAAAGATTAATTCAACGGAAGTCAACTTGATCAAATATCAGATTAATACCCTTTGACCCGAATATTTTGTAAGAACTAAAAAATTGATCCTTGATTATTTCAACTAAACAAAATAAAATCATAAGAAAAGAATAAATTGATGTGAGACTAATTTTCTTAAAAAAATAATCCGAAGATATCATTTTTGAGTGAAAGTTGTCTTAAAAAAATAAAATACTAATTTATTGTTGGTAAATAATTTTTTTGTCATGACTCACGCCCAATGACTGAGAAATGGCTTAATATAACCATATGGTGTTAATGAATAAATAAATAATGGTAAAAAATGAATAAATAAATGATAAATGTTCATCTGCCTCTGTTTCTGTTTTTTTTTTTTTAATCACATTAATGTTCAAGCTGGCTGGACCTAGCGATGAATTCAGGCAGCCCGACGGCGCCGCGTCTGCGTTTCAAACGATCTATGCCTCAAATACACAGACGAGCTAAATTTTAACTCTTTCATTCTCTTCTCTTTTTATCAAACGAAGTTCGATTGCACTGAATATTTGGCGGGTTCTTGGAACACTAACATTGAGAGTATTCCTGGTGGAAAGAGCCCTTTTTAAGTACAAGATTGATAAGGCAGTTAGTAAAAACCATGGGCAAGGCTTCAAGGGATAAGAGGGTATGGTTGATATATCTCTCTGATTGCGCTCTCTTACTTTGTTGCTTCTTTATGTTCAGCTGGATATTTTGCCCCTTCTTTTTACAGGATATCTACTACCGGAAAGCAAAAGAAGAAGGTTGGCGTGCTCGAAGTGCCTTTAAACTTCTTCAAATAGATGAGGAATTCAACATATTTGAAGGTGCGTGTTTATCGGCGAAATTCAGAATATCTTGCCACAATAGCTTTTGGTTGCTTGGTTTTTTAACATTTTGGAGAAACAAATGAATTCATTGGCTTGATCAGAAGGATTGCCCTCTCTTTTATATTTTAGGCTGAGAATATGATTAGTTTTAGAAATAGAAATTGAGCACTGGCAAATATCTTACTTTGCTTGAGTTCACAACTCTTACTAGAAAGCTTGGACCTTAGCGTCTTAAAAATAACAGGAAGGTTTAGCGAGTTTTGTAGTTCACAATTTAATAGCACAACATGTACACACTTGTGTGCATGTGTGCATATTTATCTGTACAGATGTATCTATGTGCACAAACTTCCTCTCTTGGCTTACGGTTACAATTTCCTTTGCAGGAGTGAAACGGGTGGTAGATCTGTGCGCTGCCCCTGGTAGCTGGAGTCAGGTACTAGTGATTAGCAATATGATAATATTGAGCATAAGAGAGTTGTGGGACAATACACAATTAATGATGGTTGCAGTACATTAGGGGAAACGCATTGACTGATCTAAAAACAAAAGGTTTGCTGAATAATGTTTGACATTATTAAGAATGGGAAGCACAATCCACCTTGGAGATGAAGATAAGTTATTGGTTCTGGAACATTAATGGAAGAGTCTTGAGTAGTGCTTGTGCATTTTCGGTTCTCATATTGGTTTCATCCTAAGCACTGGATAATTCTTAGTTCCTTTGTTCAGGTTTTAAGCCGTAAACTGTATCTCCCAGCAAAACTTGCACCTGATACAAAGTAAGTTGACTTTCCTGGAAAGTTCTTTGGTTTCTTTAGGATTTCCTTGATTTTAAGGTTTCAATGTACCAATTTAGAAATATGAATTAATGCAAGTTTGAATGGGATCAAGAACTTTCTTGTTTGGTTACTTTTGGTTATACAAATCAGCGCCTAAAAGCATTTCTCTTTCCCGTTGACCAGCTTTGCATGATAGTGTCACCATTATTGACATCACAAAATGATTATGAACCATCCTATCCTTATTAAGCACTTATGCGTTGTGTGTACTGTACACTTCAGATATGTATTTTCTTATAGAACAACGTATCCAAAACAGAAATACGAGCTTGAGGATAAGCAACACATAAAATTTCTCTATAGGTATCACTATCATATAATTAATCTTGAATATTGATGCATTCTGTAGTTATATGTATGTCTTCATAAACTATATATAATTTTTTGCTTTGCCTAAAAATTAAATAATTTAAGAGAGTCATAAAGTAGTCGTTTTTTACAATATTAGCAGCCATTGGAATTAGATTTCATGGACTTTTAGACATTATGCAAATCTGATGTTTTGTAAGTGATCATTAAAAATTCATTGATTACTTCAAAATTATTGAATTTATGGACTAACATTGTTTATCATGAACTTAATCTTCAAAAATATCTATTGATTACATTTTGATACACCATGATATGCAGGGATGATGATCTTCCTCTTATAGTTGCTATTGATCTACAGCCAATGGCTCCAATTGAAGGTGTTATTCAGGTGCAGGGCGATATAACTAATGCCCGTACAGCTGAAGTGGTATGTACAGCAGTATTGTCTCAAATCTCTCATTTATGTGTTTTATTTTAGTATAATCACCAATCTGTATCATTGAATTTTATTAAGAAGTAAATGCTTTGTTTGTCCCTTTTCCTTTTAGATATAAATTATTTTCTTTTGGGGGTGGGTGGATAATGCATGATACCAAAGATATTATGCTTCTGAGGCTATTTGGGTTAGGATCCATTATTGAAGGATATGTATAGATTATGAATTCATATGTTTAAATCATTTATCTTCTATTATAAAATTGTATACTCGTTGCTCTTGGTTTGTTTGAGTGTCAACTACATACTTGCAACTCCCTTCTGCTGTTATTTTCTTCTTGGAGTCGGAGATATGAAACTCTGATGGTAGAAATGCAGTAAAGAAACAGAAGGTAGCTATCAGATTGAAAGAAAGTCACTGCAATCATGTGCAAAATGCAATTATGTACATTGTTGTAGCTCCTTTGGTCACACAAGTTTATATGGATTTGACCTGGTCTTTAAATGATCCTTTTATGATTTTATCTTATATTTTCATCTTCTGGGGATTAGTTGGAACTTAGAAGTATAGAACTTCCTCTTTCAATGCTGCTCTTTGCCCACCAATCCTATTTTCTTCAACTGGCTATTGTACTGAAGTATGTGAGTGTGTCATTTGTCTTGTTTTCTTCAGGTCATTAGACATTTTGATGGTTGCAAAGCTGACCTGGTTGTGTGTGATGGAGCTCCTGATGGTAAAGGGCGTTCAAAATTTAACTTCATAACGTTTTGATCATTTGATGTATGATATATAGGTATGTAAAGGCTAGGAAACTAAGGTTTGTTCCATATTTTCGTGCAGTCACAGGTCTTCATGACATGGATGAATTTGTTCAGTCTCAATTGATACTAGCTGTAAGTCCTTAACTGTTGTTGCAAACAACTTTTTTAACATTCTTTTTTCCCCTCTTTTTGGTCTGCTGTCTTGATAGGACATCACTATTTGGAAATGAAAATATTATTTAAATGGTGGGTGTATGCTGATGACTTAGTGTTCTTTCATTCCTGTTTATTCTCTTGCAAGGAAAGTATGTAACGATTTTTTGTTCTTTGTTTTCAATCAATCAACTTTTATTCCTAAGAAGCACTTCCTTTTGGACGGTGTATATGAACTGCATCCCTAAATGATTTATTCCTTATCTTGCTAACAGTTTTATAATCATTCTTGGCAATCTTGTTAGATTTTGTGGAAGGTTAATGCGTACCAGATTACTTCTTGCAGGGTTTAACGATTGTTACTCATGTACTCAAGGAGGGAGGCAAGTTTATTGCAAAGATATTTAGAGGAAAAGACACAAGCCTCTTATACTGTCAGGTTTAATTTGACATTGACTTAATCATGTTTTGCATTTATTTCTTCCAGTCTAACCTGGATAGCTTTTGCGACATCCATGTGAAGTTGACATTAGATGTTCTTCTCTGAGACTCATGATTGAGCACAGAGAGATGAGAATGAAGAATAAGAACCTCTGGGAACAGTATAAGCAATCCAGTGCCATGAGATTTGTGATTCTGAAATTTAAGCCGCCATGTTTTATAGATGCAGATTTCAGTAAAATTCTCCAACATCAGATCGACCAGAATTCTTAAAGAAAATGATGAGCTGACTAGATGATAAGTAATCAATATAGTTGTACTTTGTTAGAAATGGAAAAGCTTGGAGTTACTTTCTTGAGAACTAGAAAAGCGCACTGGTAAAAATGGATTGAATTTTTTAAATTGATTCCATGACCAATAGAAATTCTTTTATACAGCTAAAAGAACCAACTCATGCTAGTATTTGAAATTGCATCTGTCTTTGTGAGTTGTGACATTGTCATGCAGTTCTAGTTGCTGCTACCGATAGCAATTGTTTTTTGAAATGTCCTAAACCCTAGAATCTTCTTCCATTGCATGATTATATTTTCAATCGTAGTTTCAATTATATGTTATTTTTAATGTCTACCTAGATTTATGATTGCATGCCCTATGTTTCCTTAATATATTTATTTGTTTGTGTGCTTGCAGCTGAAGTTATTTTTCCCTGTAGTGACTTTTGCAAAACCAAAAAGCAGTCGAAATTCTAGCATAGGTAAGTGATAGTTTCCCATCTCTTACTATTTTAAGTTTTTTACTTTTGACATGGGTTTCTTTATTTTTCCCCCTAGAAGGAATCACTTAGGAGTTGAGAATCATGCCTTTAATGTATGAAAGTTGTGTATGTGAACTTCTGATTATTTAAATGGAGAACCTATTATACATCATCTGCTGCATTAGCTTCCCCATCTTTATACTTTTCTTAATTTATCACCTGCCCTTGTGCCTCCAAACAGCCTGCGTTACTGATGCTAATTTATGTTCAGATGGTAGGAAGGTATAGTACCTATTTGTGCTAATTCTTACTTTTCCACCTCCAGAGGCATTTGCGGTTTGTGAAAACTATTCCCCTCCTGAAGGATTCAATCCCAAAGATTTGCATCGACTGCTAGAAAAGGTTGGAAGTCCCTCAGGGGCGGATGATAAAGGTATATTCAGTCCCTTGAGCTAATATATTGGCTTTTTATATCTAGTAATTCTGCTTCTAAAATTCATTCCCACTCTAGTATGCTCAAGCTCATAATCTGAGAAATTATTATCTTCCTTTTTTCGCAAAGGAAAACTTTGTTTGGTCCTTGACAAGAGAGGGGATTTTGAATTAGCAATCTGAGAAATTATTACCTTCCATTTTTCACAAAGGAAAACTTTATTTGGCCTTTGACAAGAGAGTGGACTTTCAATTTGGTCCTTCACATATTATTGTCACCTTTCCATTTCATTTACACCTAATGTTTAACATCAAATTTAATATTCTGCTGACTTGGCCATTATTTGATGGTAAATTTGTTCCCACTAATGGATGGCAAGTAACATCGCGTCAACAGCCTATTAGATTTGTTGTTAGATTTTGGGTGAAACCGAACTATAATGGGAGGGAACATTGTAAGTATTTGAATTTCAACCATTGGGGACCAAAGGAAAAGCTCACCTATCTGTCAAGGACCACAATAGGTTATCTTCTTCTTTATATAAAGACTAGAGACTTTAGTAGATCTCATGTGACTGTGAAAACGCATGCGTGTGTGCAGATTGTAGTAGTGGGTGGTTGGAAGGACCAAACAAGGTTTATATTCCGTTTTTAGCTTGTGGGGACCTGAGTGGCTATGATTCTGATCGCTCATATCCACTGCCTAAAGTTGCTGAGGGAACATATCAAAGCTTGGACCCTGTACAGCCACCCATTGCCCCTCCTTACAAGAGAGCCCTCGAATTGAAAAAGGCCTCCACTCAGGGAATCCGACAACTCGAAAATCTCTCCTTGGATTCTTGATAATTTACCTTGCACTGCTTAATCATGATGCCATTTGGAATCTTTATTCTTTTCCCTCCTGCTATGATATGATTACTGATTGAAAATTATGGGCTTACGTGTGGGGCATTATTAGGTAAATCTAGTTCCCATCTGATGTTATAAATATATGCTTATTCATGCCTAGTTTCTGTTTTTCAATAGATTTCAGTTCATCTTTGAACTTTCTGTATTTTCTACTTGCATGATTGTTATCTTACCTGGTGATCATTTTCATCACAATTTTAGAAGAATACAAATACAAATCCTTCATGGATGGTAGTCCTAGCTTGTAACTGTACACTGTTTTGTTCCAGAATTTTTTGGCAAATAATTTTTTTAGAATGTTAACTGAAGCTTGTGTAATTAGGACTAGATATATTTATTTATAAATGAATGAATAAAATTAGGAAAAATGAGAGAAAAATACCATTTGAATTACAAAAACCCTAAAATGTCTACTAAATTAGCAAAAGGACAAATAGGTGATCTAGTAAGAATCTAAGATTTTGAAGTTTGAGTGGTGACAACTTGAATATAGGAATTAGCAACCTAGGTATAGAGATTGACAATTTGAGCTCCCTAAATTGTCACTGTGTATACCTAAATCGCTAGTTATTATTCTAAAGTTGTTATTGCCTATACTCAAGTTGTCATTACCGAAACTTCAAAATCTCATATTCTTACTAGATCACCTATTTGTTCTTTTGCTAATTTAGTAGACATTTTGGGATTTTTGTAATTTAAATTGTATTTTTCTGTCATTTTCTCATCAAATTAAACATGAAATGTATCTTTTACATATAACTATAAAGATGGAACTCTGCATTGCAAGAAGTCTCATCTCACTGTAAGCTGCAGTAAAACATCCGCTTTTTTTGGTAATTCTTGTACTAAATGCGTGAAAGTGAAGGATTAACATGGGTTGTGCAGAGTTGTGTAGACAGAAAAAAGACAAAAAGAGTAGAGATAACTGTGAAAGAAACAATGGTAGGGTTGCATCAGTTGTATCTTTTTTATTTTGCTTTAAAGTGGTGTACCAGAGCAACCAGAATAGGGCTCTGAAGAAACATGAAGACATTACTTTGTATTTGCATGGAAAGATGTTGGTCTGAGTTTCCAGCCCTCAGCAATGAGCTGTTGCACTACAGTCCCTTTGGTCAAAAGGTTATGTATGTGAGGCAAAGTGGATTGCCATTGACATATTCACTGACTTTGGTATTTTATTGATCATGATTTTTTATAGGGAAAATGATAGAAAAATACGGTTTAAATTAGAAGAACCCCAAACTGTCTACTAAATTAGCAAAAAGGCATATAGATAATGTTGTAGAAATCTGAAATTTTGAAGTTTAGGCGTTAACAACTTAAGTATAGGTAATGACAACTTAAGATAGCAATTAGTAATTTGGGGGTACACAGTGACCACTTGGGGAGCATAAGTTGTCAATCCCTATACCCAAATTGTTAATTCCCATACTCATATTGTGAACACTCAAACTTCAAAATCTCATTCTTATTAGATTATCTATTTATCCTTTTACTAATTTAATAGACATTTTGAGGTTTTTATAATTTAAATGGTATTTTTTTTATATTTAAGCAAAAGTGGAAAAAATGAGTAGAGAATTACTTGAAAACGGAGATATTTTGCATAGTACTGTATCTTTGAAATACAGAATACATCATTACTATCAGAAATATTAATATGTAGGGCTTGGTATTTGAGAATATGACTGAGAGTCTGACATGTTCAATTATGCATGAAGGAGGAGGCCTAGGTACTCGAGAATGCTTTTGTCTGAGAATTGGGTGTTGTAATGATGTATGCATGCATGAATTTTCAGAATCTTCGATTTTTTTCCCTGTTAAAATTGCCTGGGGACTCCGGTTATTGCATTCTATTCTGCAACATTTTTACAGATTACTGGCTTAAATCAACCAGATTTTAGTACTCTCTCCTAACATTCTTAACCGCCTCATATGATTAAAATCATTAATCTTGTATTGGAAAAAAAATCAAATTTATACAAAATTATAATAAGAATCAGAAATATTATTGTTTGATTTGGGTTAAATATGTTCTTTTTAGAAAAGTGCATTCACAGTTGAATGTTGTGAATTTCACTGTTGAGAGAACTTAAACATGACCCGATTATTTTGAGTCAATATTACTATCTCCGGTCCTAATTATAAGATAAAGTTAATTTTTTTTGGAGAAATTAAGGAAGCTAAATAAGTTACTTAATCATATTATATGTTATGGATCCTTAAATTATATATTAATTTATTAGTCAAGCTAATTAGTTTGAAAAAAAAATATAAATATAAATACTCTAAAGTAATTTAATTGGCTTCCTTAATTTCTCCAAAAAAATCAATTTTGTCTTATAATTAGGACCGGAGGGAGTATTAAGTGTCGGTGTTTGGATTAGTAGTGAAAAATTGATTTTGTAAACAAAAATATGAGAAAGTTTTGTCGAGTATTTATTAAAAAAAAAAAGTGATTTTTCTTTGGAAAGAAGACACTTAAATAATATTTGAACTTCAAAATTTTGAAATTGATTTTATTAACCATAAGAGTAATGTGATTGATAAAAAGAGTATAATAATTAATAACTTAGATTTTGGAGAAATCACTAATTTATGATTTTAAAATTCAAGTGGTATTTAAATATATTTTTTCCTTTTTCTTATATGAAAAAAGGCTCTTAAAATTCACAAATATTATTTTATATATCTTCCTTTAGGTAGAGAAATACTTCTGAAATTCAATTTTGGCAGCTTTTGGAATATTATATTTTTAGAATGGTTTCCAACTATGACTGAATGATTGAAATTGATAGAACTAATAATTTTCCATTAGTTGGAAAAAAGGATACGTAGATGGTAACTGATGGATGCTAAACACTGCACTGATTTTGAACCTTTTTTGCGCCAATTAGTGGAAGTAGTTGAATTTGAAAATAATTTTGAGACTAATGCAAATTAACACATTGTAAATCTTTACAGATAATATCTTCTCATGCTATTGACATAAAAAAATAAAAAAAGGAGACTTTTTTTTTTTACCTTCAAAGCTTATAGAACGAATCTACGCCCTGGCAAAAAAGAATCTTAGATTCACTCCCTCTTAGATTGAATCTTAAAGAACTCTCTGGCAAAAAAGAATCTATATTAATTCAGCCACTGATCAAATACAGATAAAATGACCAAAGAAGAGGGAAAAAGAACGAAAGTCAAACCAAAAATCTGGTGGCCGATTTGATTGAATCTCAAAGTAGTCTATATTAATTCACTCCCTATTAATCGAATCCCTCTTTAACATTTATCCACTGATCAAATACAGTTAAAATGGCCCCAAAAAACCGAGGAAATTAAAGAAAAAATTCTGGTGACGAAATAGATTGACTCTCAAAGATAAATATCTGATCAGTAAGAGACTGCAAATTCCAAGTCTATCTAAGTAGTTTCTAACGCAGTTCATGAACAAGTTCATCAAAAATCAGAAGAGCATACCTTCTACCCTAACATGTATCTCTTCAAATTCTACAGAAACAACAAAGCACTAATAATCCTTAAGAAAACCAAAAAAAATAAAAACAAAGACAAACTCCAAATTACATCGAAACACAATATTATTTCATTTTCACGCCATATCATGTTTCTCCTATAATATAATAACCTCTCTCTCAACTGGGTCTCTCTCTAGAAGAAGAAGAATGCAAGAACTCGATGCAATCTTCAACAGCTTCAGCTCGATGCGAATCAGAAGAGCCTGCAGATAACGAACGAGACCTGATCATGGTCGAAGAAGAAACCTTTCTTGAAGATCTTCTTCTCATAGAAACAACCTTCATAGCTCCCGCCATAACCTTCTCTCCTAGCTGCAGTAAAAAGCTCACCGCCGACAATCTGGCCGCGTCGCCACCACCGTGCTTGATAAAGGCGGTTGACCTGTGGTTGACATCAGGACTGAAACAAACCCTTTTGCTATGTCTCGACATGGAGCAAAAATTTGAGCCCTAAAATGGAAGAATCAGAAACTGAGAATGTTTTCAGTTTTGCTGTTATGGGTGAGAGAGAAACACAGGAAAACAGAGGACGAGAGGGAGGGTGAATAATAATAGTGACGGGGGCCAATTAGGTTCGCAAAACATATACACATATAAATACATGCATATATATACATAGAGAGAGAGAGAGAGAGAGAGAATTTAGGTAAGAAGCTTCACAGTAAAAATGGAAAAGGAGCTACTGTAAGATCAAAGTTAAAGAGTAAAAAGAGAGAGCGATGTTTGAAAGATAGCTCAACCTTGAAGGAAATTTCAAAGAGGGAGGGAGAGAGAGATCAGCTTGACCTTCTCTGCTTGTACTTTCTGAGAACATTCATATAAAAATTTTAATAAACATATATAAAATAAAAAAAATGAAAAGCGAACCATTATTTATCAAAAATTCATAACAACCAGGATACCTTGAATGTGATTCACACTAACTTTGTTTTATATATTTTGATAAGTAAAATAATTGCTCATGAACAAGCAAAAGAACAAGCTGACACTTCTCTCTTTTTGTTTAATCTACAAAAGTCTAATTATGAACCAAACGTCATTATTTATAAATAGGGTAGCCTACTCTAAAATTTTATCCTAAACCATTTGTGTGACTTTAAAGTCGGGATCAAATAATAAAAATGATACAGAAAGTGTTGGCACAAATATAATTAATTGAAGAGAGAAGTGATGAAATCGTCATCCTCATATAGGAAAAGAGACATGCAGAACAGAGGCAGGTCTAAAGTGGAAATAATAATAAAGCTAAATAGATGATGTAAGGGTGTTGAACGAAAAGCATTAGAAGAATGAGAAGAACAAGTGGTCAAAGGCACAGAGAGAGATATAGAGAGACAGACACAGAGAGAGTAATAGGCGTCACTTTTTAGGTGTTCTGTTCTCTTGCAGAGCCTATCCCCTACTGCTCCGTTTCTTATCTTCTCTGCACTTTGATGCGTCAAATCTAAATATTATGTATTATTTATAAATTTTTTTTAATCAAAAATTTTAATCTTATTTATAAGTCCATTTTTAAGATAATAAATACATTTTATATTTTTTTTATCTCTATTAATTACAATAAATAAAAAAAATTTATTCATGTTGATTTTTGGAACCAATCATATATAAGGATGAAATTGGAAATTTAGCCCATAGTTAATGAGTTAACTAACTCTCCTTGATATGTGAGAATTAGTTAAAATGGACTTATAAATAGGACCAAAGTGGTACTATATATATATATAATATATTAAATTTAGGAACATTGTTGTTGAATTATATTGAAGATTTTATTTATTTAATAGTTAATATAATTTTTAATCTATTAAATTTACTCTTATTTTAGTTTTAACTCTTTAAGTTTTAAATTATGGTTTTTGGCCTATCAAATTTTATTTGATTTAAAATATTGGTCTATATAACTCAAAGAAAATTTGGATTATTTTATTTTTAGAGGGATCAAAATTAAAATAAAAATAAATTTAACAAACTAAAAAAGGTATTACAGTTTTTTTAAAAACAAGAGTGGGTATATTCATTGATTGATTATTAAACTAAAAGATAGTAGGAAGCAATTAAAAGTAGAAGGAAAATGTGCGAAGAAATGGAGGGGTAAAATTGGGAAAACAATAATGAGGGAATGGAGAAATGATGTTGGCCATGAAGAAGAAGGAATCCCTTGTTTGAATGTGAGTCACTCCCTCATCTTGGCGTGAATATTAGGGCATTCCGTCTCTTCTTCCATTTTTTCCTCTTTTTTTTCCTTTTTCGTACGCCACTTGACATAGACTGTCAGAATCAGAGTCCAAAACTTTTACTCCTATGCAGTTGACTCTTTTAAAAAAAATTAATAAAATTAAATAAGTTATTTATCAACTTATAAATTAAAAAAAATAAAGATACACATAATTTTAAAAAAATTTAATTAATTTTTTTATCCCCTTCAAAAAATTCAGTCAAGTCTTATATTTAGAATCATAGTATTTTAAATTAAAATGATCATTTTAAAATTTTGTACGAAAATGTTAGTCTATAATCTTAAAAAGGAGGGAGAATGGCAAAAAAATAAAAAATAAAACCTTTAAAATTATAAAATCTTAAATTATATATTTTTAATAAAATAAATTGTATGTTACTTATCAAGTCCCTCTTGTCATTACTTAATCAATTTTTTTATAATGAACATAATTTAGGATATTGTAATTTCAAATTTTTTTTCCCATTATTTTCCTTAAAAAGAATCTATCTTATTAATTTATAATTTTTAAGCAAAAACTACTAAAAAAATCTATCATTTCAAATTTTATTTTAAAGGTATCTAAAGAGTAAAGACTTGTATCATTGAGCAAGTGTAACGCTTGTTTAATTGCATGCAGCTTATTCTAAAATATGTGCCAGTTAAATGAACAATATTTGTACATATAGCTAAAGATATAGTACTCATTTGGAAGAGCTTATTTTTGGGCAATAAATGCTTATAATTCATGATTCACGGTATACGAGGTAAGTATGTGAGAGGAATTTTTTCCCGGCTTGTGTAATAAGGGCTTATTTCTCAAATTTAAGCTTTTCCAAACACACCTATAGATATTTTGACTAAAAATGAGTTACACCCGCTTAAGTATATGAATTCTTAAATACTTTTAGGCAATTCTAAATCTTGGGGAATTTTTCATTAATTTTCTTAATAAGAACTGGAAGGTATAATTAATTAAGGAAGGCTGGCCAAAAAAAATTTAATTAAGGAAGAGAATTTGGGAAATGTGAAGACATGATTGAGGGTGCAGGATTTGTCTTTAGAGCTTTATTGAATGGTCAGTTTGTGTCGGATATTGGTCTGTCATTTGGACCCCTACCTTTACTTTCCCTCTTTTCTCACCCTATTCCTTCCTTTGACCCAATCAAACCATTAATACAAGCCATCCCCACTTTTCTTTTCTCTTTGTTTTTTTTTTTTTAATTTTTTATCAAAAAATAAAAAAATAAATGTGGAGCTAACATTATTCAAGTCTTTGTCCAATACCAATAGTCCAGTCGAATGAATTACGTGTCTGAAGTATCATGTCCTCTAACTCTAGGAGACAAATTTTTATCCACATGAGACATTATAACATGCAAAGATGCAAAATAGTCTTCTCTATCTTTTTCACAAGGTTTTGATAATAGTTGTTTGGATATTTAATAAGATTTTTTTTTATTCCTCATTAATTATATATATAGCATTAATTAAAAGATTAGTTATATTTATATTTATTCTATTTCTCTCTTTTAAATAAGAACAGAAATGGTAAAAAAAAATTATTTTAGATATATTTATCATTTTTAATTAATTTTAACTATTTTTTTAAATTATATAATTCGATGATTAAATTTTTATAAATAGAATAAAAAAGTATACAGCGCGTTATCACAAACCTCCTGACTGCAACAACCCCTCTGTTTTCTTGTTAGTGTCATAAACATACTGCTACTTCCAACCATTCTTCCCCTCTTAGCTACTTCCAACTATTCTTCCCCTCTTAATTCCTTCCTAGCTCTTCTATTCAACTTTTCTTTTTAGTTCAAAGAGGCAAGCATTAAGCGTTAAGTGTAAATGGCTTG
Source organism: Inga oerstediana (assembly GCA_963210345.1). NCBI lineage: Eukaryota > Viridiplantae > Streptophyta > Magnoliopsida > Fabales > Fabaceae > Inga > Inga oerstediana. The sequence goes on from OY723408.1 coordinate 62,998,799, forward strand.
AAGTTACAATTAAAATTAGAGCTAAAAAATTGTGTTGAGCCTATCAATGATCAAATTTATGATTTAGAATTTCTAGAAGAAGTTAGACCTGAAAGAGTCAGTCTTGTAGAACCACGAACTTAAAACGACGGTCGACCCTTTTATGTCCATTTATTATTATTATTATTATTAATAAGGCTAACTCAGTGGCTCTGGTTTCTCAATTCTCACAATCTCACTTCTAGCTAACCCTAATATAAAATATTAACACACTTAATCTATTAACTAGTTAACCCTCAGACCTCACTACCTAAGTCCCTTTGCCTCAATGCCTCATGCCCTCACTAGTCACGGTCTCACGGATAGCCGATCAGACTTCGGACAGCGGCATAACATGCACACGCACCTCACAGTCACAGATAACATAGTCACAACCAAAAATCAGACTCCTTCTTTTTCATTCTTTAAGGTTGAATTTCGATTTTGAAGGCCCTAACTCCCTAAGGGTGATTGTCAGAGATAATGGAGATGATAATACATATGATGATGAAGAAGAAATGAAAAGACTAGATAATTTTACCCTTGAAGTTGAAATAAGAGCCTACTTATAGTGAAGCACAATCAAATGTCATTGATGATGTTTATAGTGATGATGGTTATGGAGAAGAAAATGGCAATTTTATTTATATTGTTTAATGTGTAGTTTATGACTATGACTTTACCTGCTTATTTATTTGACTGTGGTTGTATACTTGTAGTTGTGGTTGACTGGTTGTGGCTTGTGACATTAGTTTTCGTTTGAACTTCTTAGTGTTTATGTTTTGTTAAACATAGATAATGTTTGATGTTTTAATTTACCTTTGATAATATTTATATTTTAAATCAGCTATTTTAGTCTTCTAGCATACGGGAAGTAAAAATATGCTAAATAGGGCTGAAGCCCGTGGACTTTAACTAACAGGCCGAGCCTCCAAAATCTGTGCCTTTGTTGGACTCAGGCTTAAACAGACCGGCCTGTTTTCCCATTACTAAGTAAAATCGAACCCATAATTTCCCACCTACAAGAAAATATATATGTCAGTAAGCTATAAGGTCATTAGCTTTTGTATTCAACATTGTGGTGCTAAAAACTTCACCATATAATATACATGCGTTAGCTTAGTATTTATGTTTTACGAAAGTGACTAATCTCTCACAACATAATAAATTAATGTGTAAATTCCTATTAATGGCCTTATGATTTAATGGCATGTAAACTCTCCTATGAGTGAGGAGGTTTTTGGCCCTTGATTATTTAACAAATATTTTTTGCCTCTCTAATTTAAAAAAAATATTTAAATCTTTGCTAGGAGAGAGACATCTAGTACTCAATAGTGCTTCAAGTAAAATTATTTTCACTAAGAAAATATTAGTACGCCCTTAAAAAAAACAAACCTAGACGATAAATGAGAGTATATATATAAATGGTAAGAGTAAAAACAAAAATAACCCAAGAATAACGGAGATTAACGTTATTTTCATTGGTGATTCTGATTGCTTTAGGTTGTAACTTGCAAGCTAAGACTTTTTCTTATTTTTTTTGCGTTTGAAAGTGAAGGCATACATAGATGTTGGATGAGGATGCTTAATTTTCAAGCACTCATCTCCTATTCCCATTATACCTACGCATACTCTTCCTAAATGCTATCCATTTATTAATTATGCCAATAATCCTCCAATTATAGTCCTCATATATCACCAACCGTTCAATTGTGGCAACCTAATAATACAATGTTATCTTTGTTTGAAGAAATAGGGAAAACAATAATAGAGTGTAAATAAAGGGATAGATACATAATGTTTTTAGCATCTTTCGAGTTTTAACTGTATTACTAATAGTCAACTGATCTTTAAGTATAAAATTGCAGAAATTCAATATTTGCATAGGCTTACAGAAATTCATTTTGGTGGTTGAATATTCAAATTGGGTGAGTCTAAAAAAACGAGTTGCAGTATTCATAACTGTTTTTTTTTTTTTGTAGATCACTATTCATCAATCATAATAATGTGAGGTCAATGGTCATTTTTTCCCCGTGGAAGCATTCGCGGATGAGTTATTATAGGTATCCGAAATTTTTTTTTGGGCTCAATCCCACCACAAAAATGTTTAAAAATAAGTAACGCTACCTTCATCATTAAAAAATTGATGTTAACTATTAAAATTGTTTAACGGTGAGGACAATATTGCTACCTTTTTACTACTTTTAATGGGGTATTGAGTAAAAAAAAAAAAAACTTCTAGATACTCAACTCCAATACTTCCAAGATAAATTAAATGTGATCCTTAAGTCAGTGTGAGATGTTAGAGATTTTATATTACGGTTCAAGCTTTCAAGGGAGACACTTTAATACTTCATCTGGTACTAAATATAGAACTATTTGACTTTTTTTTTATATATTAAAGAAGCTAAATAAATTATTTAATCATATTATATATTATATATCATTAAATTATATCTCAGTTTATACATCAAAAAAATTAGTTTGAAGAAAAAAATAAATATATAAATACTTTAAAGTAATTTAATTAGCTTTTTAAATTTCTTTAAAAAAATTAACTGTGTTTCATATTTTGGATTTTTTTTTGTGATAAATACATTAATATATTTGTGGTAAAAGGCCCAATTGGAGATTTCAATTAGCCCACTTAACGGCCCAAACGCCAAAGTTTCATGGGTCAACCATTGTGGTCCAATATTTCCCAGGACTGTTCTTATCAAGGGGTCATTCGATGTTAACAATACTGCTTGGATCCAAAAACTAAAAGTCTGATTTATCCTCCCAATTGAGGATTCTTCTATTCAAAACAAAAAAGTTATCATAACATAAGATTTTAAATACTACTACTTGACAATCACGTATGAATATGATAAAATGATTACTTTTATCTCTAAATTGCATTGTTGGTCTAAGAAGATCTCTAAATTGCATGTTAAATCAGGCGTGTTAAATTGGTTTTATTAAACATTGTGGTCAAGTCACGCAATTTGCGACAATATTAGGAGCAATAGTATTTAAAGTTAAACACGTTATGGATTTGTTCATTTGTGTTTATAACTAACTTGACATGTACACGTGTTTTAAAATTTTTTCATGAAACAAAATAATCGGTATTGATCAATGTTCTATGTTATATAAAATTTATAAAATAAGTCATGTTGTTACAAGTTATGAATTGTAAAGTCAAAGATTGTGAATCATTTCCAAGTCTTTATATAACAAATAAAAAAGAACGATGCAGTGAGATTTGGTCCCCTATTTTTTTGTTGGTGGAAAGATTTGGTCCCCTGTTAAATAATAAGACGGCATATTCCAAAGGAAAGAACACGATAATTAAATTATATACTCAACTTGGGGTTGCCCATTAATTAAAGATGTTGCTTGTCTGGCTCAAAACAAATTTGTGCACGAAAGTCTTGTTGATTATTTAACACCATTAATTAATTTGACTTTATCAATTTATTTATACTTCTTGTTTAAGATTTTAGCACATATCTAGATTAAGAAATGTAATTAATATATAATAAGATAATATGACATTATTTTTCCTCGCAAAAATATATCTGATGCTGTTTTATTTTATATTTTCTCTCCATAACTAGCTCTTTTACCAATTAATTAAAGCTGGTACCCAAAAAAAAAATTTAACGGTAGTGAAAATGACGCCATGAGCGTATAATTGAAAAAAACAGTATGTTGTCTTGTTTATATATGGGTTTGTGAAAATGACTTCTTCTTTTTTTAACAAAAATGACAGTTAAACTTGGAAGAATATAGGGTTAAGGGGCATTTTTATCTTAAAATTTTTTACCGATGAGCAATTTTGTTCTGAAATTTTTAAGAGAAAATTTTGCTATAGAAGTGTGAAAAATGGAGAAAATTTGTTTTAACTGTTATCCCAATTAATTTTGACTATTATTTTACCAAATATACTAACTTGGCGGTCTACATGTCATCCATTTTGTTTTTGTTAAGGTGCAAATTTGTCACCGAAATTTTTAAATATAACTTTTAAAAAAGATAAAGTAAACGACACGTGGATCTCCAAAGCAAATTTACATTTTAACAAAAATAACGTGATGATATGTGGAATGTCAGTTCAGCATATTTGATCAACTAATGGTAAAAATTAACTGGGATAACGGTCAGAGCAAAATTACTCTCCTTTTTGACACTTTCGAAGCAAAATTACCCCCAAAAAACTTTCAGGATAAAATTGTCCCTTGGTGAAAACTTCTGAAACAAAATTACCTCTTAACCCAAGAAAATATATATATATATATATATGGGTTTGTAGGTACCAAAGACTATTTTTATTCGTGAAAAACAATTTATCATATATTCGTTCATTGTCCCTTTGCAAGAGCTCTTTGGTTCATTTACCTTTCACTCCGTTTACCTGTCAATAACTTCACCAGATTTACACAATTGATAAAAATTGTTCTGCCTCAACTTTACAAAGTTGGTGGAGAGAAATTACTTCAGAGTATAAAAATTCATGTCAATATTGTTTGGCACAAGAAATATTGCTTTTCATGGAGGGAATCTTGCTCCAATTAATATTGTTATGAATGAGATAGCTGGTTTTGTCACCTTTTCCAAACTTGCTTTTGATAATGTCTCCTAGGTTTTATTCAGACAGTGCATAATTTTAAGGAAGAATTACATTTAACTCCTGTAAAAGAGAAAAAAAGAAGAAATGGTCTTATTGATAAGTCCTCGAGCTTTAATTGACAAATCTAGGAGTATCATTGACAAGTTTAAAGGATAATTTTTTCATTTGTGTGGGACCTGAATATAATTATCCATAATTTTAATAATATACAGGCAATTATCCTAACTAGCCAAAAGTGTGGTTATCAAAGGTACTGCCAGGGCATAATTTGTTACAATGACACTCTCATTTAAAGATTCTTGTGGCAATGGTAAGTGGTTATTCCATCTTACTTTTACTTGAGAGCATGTTTGGAATAGTGATTGGAGCCTTCAAAAGCAGATTTTTAATCTTGATTTGTGATATACTAGATAAATAAATAATAGGAGTTTTATCTCGACTTACGTAAAAAGTAGTTTATAAACCATCCAAACATGTCTAATTGTGAGTTTGACATCACTTATTTTTTGGCAATAAGTCCTTATTACATAAGTTGAGATAAAACTCCTCTCACATACTTACCTCGTATATCATAAATTACAATTTATAAGCATTTATAAGTAAAAAAATAAACTATCACATACGAACACTAACACTCTTCTTTGCATGTATCATTCTTCACTCTTTACAACAAGTGACAAGCTGGATATCATTTGCATTCAAAAAGAATTCATTCATCATGAGATTTCAAAGTCTGCTCAGCCAGAAATTATTGGTTAAGATATCCTTTCTTTGTCATGATTGTTTTCCTTTGTTTCAGTTTCTTCCAATAATTTTAGTTTTTTTCCGGCACTTATATAACTTTTCTTTTCTTTTCTTTTTTCATTTGCTTATGTTGTACTTTAAATACTTTCATCTCTAATATATTATTTTGTCTTTTTATTTAAAAAAAATTATATATTGCACCCTCTAGACTTAGAAGTATTAACGAGGTGAATATCTTAATTTATTAATGAGGTGAATATCTTAATTTATTATTTGAATAAATTCAGGATTCCTCAAAATCTAAAGGAATAGACTAATCCCTCACAACATAGTAAACAAATGTTCGAATTTTCGGTAGAAAGGATACTCACATGAACCCTTAGTTTGGATGGGAATAAAATTGGAGAAGAAATAATATATTAGAAGTAATTTTTGGAAGTTTTTCGTCTTAATATGATCTCTCTCGTATTTTCTTTTCTTACTTTACCATCCACACTACAAAAAAAACGTGATTTAGTAGCGGTTAAAAATGGGTATTCGTAGCGGTTCTAACCGCTACAAACTAGGTTAGTAGCGGTTACGAAAACCGCTACTAAATCGTACGTTGCAAGCGGTTTTGTAGCGGTTCTATAAAACCGCTACTCAATCAAAAATAACCGCTACAACCTTTGTAGCGGTTCATAGTAACCGCTACAACACCAAGAGATATTTGTAGCGGTTATATAACCGCTACAAATATAAAAAATTTTATTAAAAAGAAATTTTTTTTTGTAGCGGTTTAATAACCGCTACAAATATATAAAAATGAAAATTTGTTAAAAATGACATTTTTTATTTGTAGCGGTTAAGAAACCGCTACTAATTTTGAATTTCATGAAATTAGTAGCGGTTTTAAAAACCGCTACTAATTTCATGAAATTCAAATTTAGCGCCAAAAAATTTAAATTTAGCTTTTAAAAGGCGCGTTATTTAGTAGCGGTTTAATAACCGCTACAAATATTTAAAAAATTTTTTAAAAATATACTTTGATTTTTTTCTTTTTTTTCAATATTATATTAAATAGTTTAATTTGTTATTATTTTATCTATTTCAATTAGTTTATTATTTAATAGTTTAACTTATTAATAAATTAAAAAGAAAAAATGTAATTGAATATGATCAGTATAAAATTTATATTAATAATATTATTAAGGATAGTTAGGTAATAAGGAATTATTATGTTTTATAATATAATGTAATTGTATATGAAAAATAGATGAAAATGAGATAGAGTTATGATATATCTAAAAAAAATGGTTAGAATAAATTTTATAGAAAGAAAAGAAATATTCTAAAAGATATTGAAAATCTTGTTACCATATTTGATCGTATTATTCAGCTCCTCTACTCATACGAAAGAAGTTGTAAATGAGAGGAAATGAAAGAAGGGTAAGGTGAAAAGAAATTGGGAAGTGTTTGAAATGAGTTGTGATAAGGGTATTTATAGGGATTCACGTATAATTTGTAGCGGTTAATGTAGCGGTTACTAATTAGTAGCGGTTATTTATTTTTTTGTAGCGGTTTAATTATTTGTAGCGGTTAATGTAGCGGTTTTTATTTAGTAGCGGTTATTTATATTTTTGTAGCGGTTTAATAACCGCTACAAATATTATATTAATTTTTTTTTAAAATTTTATTTTACATTTTATTTTAACACAAATTTTTTGCATTTTTTGTGAAGAAAAATTTTTTACACTTGAATTCTACAAATATTATTTTAATTTTTTTTAAAATATTTTTTTACATTTTATTTTAACACAAATTTTTTGCATTTTTTGTAAAGACAAATTTTTTACACTTGAATTTGATCACTTATCGTCGCCATCCCTACAGAAATTTTGTAGAAAAATTATTGTTATTGATGTATTATTAAATTTAAAAAATTTAATTGAAATGACGTGGACTTAAAAAAACTCACCGCAGTAGAGGTAAATTGTCATCGCCTTCAGGGAAGTAGTTTTCAAAATCAGCTGGTTGAAATGGCTCACTCTCGTAGGCGATGTTATCGCCTTCACCCATGTCGTAAAGGTCTCTTGGCTTTAAATGAACGACCATGTGCCAATCCCTATGCCGCTCGTCCTCGACATAATAAACCTGATGTGCCTCTGAAGCTAGAATATACGGCTCATCATCTTGAGAAATACCAGTATGAATCGTGCGTGAGAAATTGACTGATGTGATCCCTAGGTCGTCAGTTGTCAGTCCCCGAGAAGTAGTGGTATTTGCCCACAAACACTTGAACAGCGTCACGGTGAAACGGCCTTGATAATTAAGCTCGACCACATCAAGAAGCTTGCCATAGTAAGGGACGCCTCCGAACTGCATGTTGGCGTCACTGCTGCTCGCATAACTCCTTGTCCCAAATGTGCCATAAACACCCGAATTCTGTGTTTGCAATCCTTGATCCCGTGAAACCGTGTAAAACTTAAAACCATTGACATTGTATGCTGTAAACCGTTTTGCATTATCAAGAGGGCCGATTGCGAGAGCTCTGAAATCTGGTGAGTGTGGGTTGTGGTCATTTAGTATTCTGCCCGCAAACCAGCCCGGGAATTCTCTATGGACCCTCCTATCAACTTCCGAGGATGTCTGTGTACGGATCCTGAGCTGACGCTTGACATGACTTCTGAATTCCCTGCAATTAATAATGGAAAGGCGTTAGTGAAATGAAAGTGAGAAATGTTACGAAAGATATAGATCGATTAACATACATGTGAGTGTACAATTCTTACCGTATGAAAGGCTCAACTTGAGTGCAATTAATCAAGACATGTCTATGTGCTTGGAACTTCTCAGTTGCCGTTAGTTTGAAGTTCTCAGTTGCTCCAACTGGTTTACCAACATGAGGGATAAATTCTCCTGATGTCGGCGCAGGTTCAGGACAATCGTCAACACGAGGGGGGCGGTTGAAAGCCGTCTCAAGATCATCAAAGTACCTTGAGCAAAAATAAAGCACCTCATCCCCTATATAGCCTTCAGCTATAGAACCTTCTGGCCACGCTTTATTCCTCACGTAAGATTTTAATTTCCCAAGGAACCTACGAAGTACATAAGAGAAAATTGATATAAAATGATGAAAAGGACAACTAGGAAACATTAAATACGGACAATAAATGAAAGCACATATTTAAAATGAGTACCTCTCAATCAGATACATCCAACGATATTGTACTGGTCCAGCGAGCTTTATTTCATGAACGAGGTGGACCGTGAGGTGAACCATCACAGTAAAAAAGGACGGAGGAAAGATCATCTCCAAGTGACAAAGCGTAAGAATGATTTTCGACTGCAGCTGATCGAGCTCCTCAACGATCAAAACCTTAGAACACAACTTCCGAAAGAAAGAACAAAGTTCCACCAAAACGATGGAAACATCGGGAGGAAGTGTATTCTTTATAGCCAGAGGGAGTAACTGCTGCATAAGAACATGTGAGTCGTGACTCTTCAGGCCAGCAACCTTCCGAGCCTGCAAGTCGACACATCGAGAAATGTTGCTTGAATACCCATCAGGAACTTTTATTTTCTTCAACGTCGCGAGGAAGACATCCTTGTTCGATTTTGTGAGGGTAAACTTTGCTGGTGTAAATCTGTCATGCTCATCTGGCCAAGCTTCTTCACGAACTCCCATGTCGCGTAAATCTTTCCTAGCTTGAAGGTGATCTTTTGTCTTTCCGGGTTCGTTAAGCAGCGTATACAGCACATTGTCGCAAACATTCTTTTCAATGTGCATTACATCAAGACTGTGACGAAGTAAATTAGATCTCCAATACGGAAGCGTGAAGAAGATACTTATCTTCTTCCACTGCTGAGGCGCCGAAGTCCTGCGCGTCTTTTGGCGAGTTTGTGCTGAATTGTCGCTTTTTCCAAACTCGACGTCAACATGCTCAAGCTGCTGTAAGATATCTGTACCGGACAAAGTCTGAGGTGGTCCTCTTTTCTCTGGTTTCCCATTGAAGCGATTCCGTTGCAATCTGAACTTATGCGTTCCATCGAGAAACCTCCGATGCCCCATAAAGCACCACTTTCGGCTGTGGGGAAGGCGCAGTGCGTCAAAGTCGAAATTGCAAGCCGGACACGCCGACCCAGTGTGCACATTCCAACCAGATAATGTGCCAAGCCCAGGAAAGTCACTGATCGTCCACATCAAGGCTGCACGCATGTTGAACAAAGTCTTGCTGTGAGCGTCGTACGTCTCCAAGCCGACATTCCACAGGTCAAGCAATTCCGCAATAAGCGGTTGGAGATACACATCGATGTCATTGCCCGGTGCCTTTTTTCCTGGAATGATCATAGACATAATGAAAGAGCTTTGTTTCATACACATCCAGGGGGGTAAGTTGTAGGGAACTAAGACTACCGGCCAAATGCTGTAACTTGTGCTAAGATTCCCGAAAGGATTGAAACCGTCGGTCGCCAACGCAAGCCGGACATTTCTGGGGTCAGTCGCAAAATCTGGAAAGTCGTTGTCAAACGTTTTCCAAGCAGCTGCATCCCGCGGATGTCTTAATTTACCATCTTCGTTTTTATCAACGACATGCCACCTCATGTGCTCAGCAGTTTTAGACGACATAAATAATCTTTGTAGACGAGGTTTCAAAGGGAAATACCTGAGAATCTTTGCGGGTTTCTTCTTCTGCTTTTTCCCCTTCCGAATTGTCTTGTACCTCGATGTGTGACATCTCTTGCACGTCTCCCTGCTGGAATCGTCTCCCCAATACAGCATACAATCATTTGGGCACGCATCAATCTTTTGATAATTCAACCCCAACCTGTTGATGATCTTCTTGGCCTCGTAGAAGGTTGTGGGAATCTCGGCGTCGGGGAATGCATCTTGTAATAAGTCGAGCAACATCGACATTCCCTTATCCGTGATCCCACACAAGCACTTGATATGATACAATTTGATCAAGAAAGATAATTTAGAATATTTGCGACAACCTTGATATAAAGGACGATCTGCCTCATCCATCAAGCTGAAAAAATCCCGTGCTGCTTCATTCCCCATAAAAGCCGGCTCAGAGCCGTGCACTTCTTCGTTGAAGTTGTCGCCTTGAAATCCAAACGCATCACGCACAGCATCATTCACAGGATCATCTTCATCTACTTGAACGCCTACTTGAGAACTTCGAGGAAGAGCCTCGTCATATCTAATGCCGGCCTTCTCACCATGAACTGCCCAGAACGTATAGTCCTCAGGGAAAGGCTTCACAAGCAAATGTTCCTTCACAACATTTCGTGGATGCCACTTCTTGAACTTGCATTTCCGACACGGACAGACGATCTTGCCGTTACAGCTGGCGTGAGTGAATGCGAAATCTAAGAAACTGTTTAATCCGTACAAATATTCAGGAGAATTGCGCGGCAACCTTATCCAAGATTTATCCATAGCTACAAGTGAGAGAGAAGAAAGTATAGAGAAGAAGATGAGTGAGAAGATAATGAAGAATGCCTAGAACCTTATATTCTGAAAATCCAACGTTTATAACTTTGTAGCGGTTATTAAACCGCTACACTAACCGCTACAGAAATTCCAACGTTTATAATTTTGTAGCGGTTACATATATAAAACCGCTACTAATATTCAAGCCGTTAATTGGTGGAAAATTCAAAATGTACTTGTTGAGTATTAGTAGCGGTTTTATATATATAACCGCTACTAATGTTCAACGAATTAGTAGCGGTTATATATATAAAACCGCTACTAATATTAAAGCCGTTGGACATTAAATATAAAAATAATTTTCTAATTTGTAGCGGTTATACATAAGATAACCGCTACAAATGTGCACAAAGGCGGCAAATTTCAAAATTCAAATCATTTGAGTGTTTGTAGCGGTTATGAGTAAATAACCGCTACAAAGATATATATTTGTAGCGGTTTCCCTTGGAAAACCGCTACAAATATATAAGTAAATTTGTAGCGGTTATGAGTTCAAAACCGCTACAAATATATATCTTTGTAGCGGTTATGAACTCATAACCGCTACAAATATATACATTTGTAGCGGTTTTAACTTAAAACCGCTACAAATATATATATAATTTATTTTTTTTTAAATTTAGATTTAAATCATTTATAAATTATTTCAATGCGATATAATAATATAAATATAATTATATAAAACACAATAAGAAAATTCTGAAATAAAATCTCATAAACATTTACAAATGTTTAAAAGAAAAGAAAATGTCCTAAACTAAGAAGCTGGGGGCTGATCCTCTGGTGCTCCCTCAGGTGGGGCTCCCTCAGATGCCGCTGGATCGGGCCGCTGCGTAGACTGAACCGCACCATCCTCATCAGCAGGAGGAGGAGCTGTAGGAGGAGGAGTAGTGCTCGGGACGACGTAGCGAGGGACAGGGGGACCGCTGGATGCTGCTCGTCCGGGAACAGCCGATTCCATGCTCCCTCGAGCATAGTGTTCACGATCTCACGCCACTGCGTCTGCTGCGCGTACATAGTGTCTGCGTGGATCTGCAGCAGTTGCTGCTGCTGCACCTGCATCTGCTGCTGCTGCTGCGCCATCTGCTGCATCTGCTGCTGCGTCTGCTCCAAATTTGACCGCAGCTGGTCAATCGACTCGTCCCTCCGACGTCTGACCCCTCTAGAACTGCCAGCCTCAGAGGCGGCGCTCCTGCCGTAGATCATGCTGGGTCTGGCGCCTATCCCCATCCCCCGCACTCGTCCGGGGTGCTCAGGCTGAGCCAGACCCGCCTTCAGAGGAGCCGTCGGGTCTACTGACCCCTGTGACTCCTCAGGCTGGGTCTGTCGCAGCTCAGCCTGCGACTGCTGCATCCGCTCCTGCCATTTTATGAAATAATTAATAATTACCATTTTTCATTATTAACTTGGTTTTATAAAAAATATAATTCAAAATTACTTACAATGGCCGCCTCTGCCTGCTGAGAGGTCGCAGTCCCGTCACGGTGTCTGTGTGTAATGGCGTACAGCTCCGCATAGTCCGTCTGACGGTTCTCCTGCTGAGCCCTCGTCTCCTGAAACAATTACAAAACAATTAGTATTATGAAATAATCAACTAAAAGTAAGTGAAGCACTTGAAAAGTTACCAGCTCGCTGTAGGTCACAGCAAAGGTCTTCGATCCTGCTGTGTGGTGGATCGTCTGCTGTGCCCGGATCCCGGCATTCCTCCGAGCAAGCTCCTGGAAAAAAAAATTAAATGTATTATAATTTAAAATTAAATACAAAATAAATTGATATTATAATTTAATATTTAACAATTACAAAATTATATATAAAAAATATAATAAATACATTACCTGCGCCTCAGGGCTCCTCCTGAACTGGACAAAACGTGCCCAGTCGTTCGGCGGCACGCCGTCCAGGACGCTCTCCTGCAGCTGCTCCAGAGGCATCGTCCCGTCCCCATCCACACTGTGGAAGAGACGGTTCCTCCTGTTCCTCCAGGCGTCGCCCATCTTCACGAGGGCGTACCTCTTCCGGTTGGCCCGAACGGCAAACCGCAGCTGAAAAAAATACATTTAAATATCAATAATTATAAAAACCATAATTTAAAAAAATAATTAAATAGAATTAATTATAAAAAATATTAATTAAATAGTTTTAATTACCTGAACCACCTCCTCCCAAGCCTGGTCCTTCGGGCCCTTCGGAATGTGCCTCCACGTCGGGAAGTGAAGGGGGAACCGCATCCAATTCGATCTCAGGTCGCTCAGGAAGCGGTTGAGCAGGTGACCCCCATTGTGGATCGGCTGGTCAGTGCCCTCGTTCCACGGCACTATAACTTGCAGGGACCGGTCCATGCTATTCAGACCAGCCACATCCAGCCTCCTTGTCGTCACGTTCCCCTGCTCATCTGCACAGTTGACCGCACGTTAGATAAATTATAATTCAAAGTTAACATTTCTAATTTAAATAAATAATTTACTAAATTAAAAAATAAATTTACCTTCGACCTGCACCTCAAACCCAGTGGACCGCGAAGACGACCCTCGTGGGTTGTTCTGCTCCCGAGCGTCCTCCTTATCGAGGAACCGCTCCATCTCCCTGAACCCCATCGGGATCTCGAACTCCTCCTCGTTGAGGAAGTCCTCAACGCTAATCTCTGGCACCTCCACCTCAGGCACCTCTGCTGCGGTCGTCGCCTGTGGGATCGTTTGCGGTTCCTGTGGGGGGATGGGCTGAGATGCCTCGGTAGCCCTGCCTGCGCGCTGCCCCCTCCCTCTGCCCCCTGCCCGGCTGCTGCCACCCCGTAAAGTCGGTCTGGGGACCACAGGGGCCTTCCCCTTATCCTGTCCTGAAGCCATATCAACTGTACAAATTAAAAAAAAAATAGTCCATTATTATACAAAAATATAATAAAAATACGTGTTATATACGTACCTCAAGTGCAAATACTGCGGAATACGGACCAAAAACTCCTATAAATACGTCTGAACGCTCAAATCTCGAAGAAATCACTCAGAGAAACCTCAGGAAACAAAATAAGCAAACGGAGAAATAAAGGAGGTGGGGGGTTTAAATAGGTCAGTAATTAGTAGCGGTTATTAAAATAACCGCTACTCTAACCGCTACAAATATCCAAATTTGTAGCGGTTCTACAATAACCGCTACAAATATTCACAATGTTTGAAATTCTGTAGCGGTTATTGCCCAGAATCGCTACAAATTTGGAGTCTCTTGAAATTCTGTAGCGGTTTTCAGTAAAAACCGCTACAAAATTCTGACCTTTGGTATTTTGTAGCGGTTTATGTGCATTAACCGCTACAAAGTAACCGCTACAAGTTTTGGCGGGAATTTCGCGCCAAATTTGTAGCGGTTTTTTGTAGGAAACCGCTACAAAAACGGTTTAATATAACCGCTACAAATGCACCGCTACAAAATACCTTTTTTTTTGTAGTGCCATCCAAACGTATAATTACTATCCAACAAATTTGGAAAATACATGGGCCTAGAAAACAAAAGATTATGAACTTCCAAAATCTAAAGTTGACACAGCACTTAGGCTGCCTATTAATTTCTCCATCCACTATGTAGATTGATCATTCCTCAACAACAAGACATAGTATCAAAAAACTAATTATAAACAGGAAAATTTTACCTAGCCCTCATTGTCGCTAAATATTTCCCAAATGCCTTTATAACTTTTTAAAACATCATTGCAATCTTATGGTGACAATGAAGTTAATTTCAGGAGGGAATGGGCAAAAATGACCCTCCTCAAAAAATGATTGATACTTGTGATATTTATAAGACGAGAGGGAATTCATAAGATAAGTGTGACACTTTACAAGATATATTTGCGGATTTACAAGCTAAATAAGCCAATTTGCAAGACCGACAATTGAAATCACAATGACATTAGTGATATTTATGAGATAAGGGCATACACAAGATAAGTGTGATGCTTTACAAGATGCATATGCAAAATTTACAACACAATTGTGCTAATTTGCAAGACCTGCAATTGAAATGACAATGATATTAATGCTATTTACAAAAAAAAAAAAGAGGGACTTCACAAGATAAGCGTAAGGCTTTGTAAGATATATGTGTAAATTTGTAAGACAAATAAGTTAATTTACAAGACTTACAATTAAAATGTTTGAAGAGGGTCATTTTTGTCTATTGCCTCCTGAATTTAATTTCACTGCCCGCCATAAGATTGCAGTAATGTTTCTGGAAGTTATAAGGGCTTTTGGAAAATATTTAGTTACGGTGGGGCAAGGTGAAATTTTCCCATTATAAACTGGTGGCGCCATTTATTTATCCTCTAGCTCATCCACCTAAACTCTTTCAAAACATTTCCTCTGTTATTTCCACAACAAAATATAAAACTCTCAAAATTTACATGAGTACCACAAACGACACATGCCTAAAAACGTTGTTGCAAATTAATTATGCCCCGATTATTGATAATATAGTATCATTCTAACCAATCTAATACCTCCAGCAACAACACACGATGTGTTATACGGAATGCATTTGTCTTCTTTCAAAGACCCAGAGACAAGATCTCCAATTCCACATATTAAAAGCCTCAACGTGTCCCTTCTGTACTTGAATGGACGGCCCAATTATATCCACTATTTAATTTAACAATAAGTAGTATTTATATAACAACAGAAAACACTATGATATTAAATATAAGGTAAAATTAATTTTTTTGAGATATTAAAAAAATTAATTAAATTACTTTAAATTATTTATATTTATCGTTTTCCTTCAAATTAATTTGTTTTACTTATAAATTGATATATAATTTGTGCATACACAATATATGATATGATTAAATAATTTATTTAGCTTCCTTAATCTCTCCAAAAAAAATTAACTAGATCTTATATTTATGATCAGATGTAGTATTAATTAATTCAATACTATAGCAACCTTTTAGCCAACCACGGATGCTTATGTTAAAATTTGGATAATAATTAATAAAGATAATTTCAGTTGAGTGACATATACCAAAACAGCAAATTATTGAGACCAATCACATGAATATGAAAATTAGAATTTACTCATGGAATCATGCATATATGTTGAAATTATTATAGCCAATCGTGAAAACCTAATTAGAACAAGTTTCTATATATTAATTATGTTTCACATCCAGAGACGCAAGACATTCAAGTTTGGACAAAATAATACTCCGCTGATCCTTAATAGTCAATACAAGATATAGCTGACTTTTTTTGGTTGAGAGATTAAAGAAGCTAAATAAGTTAGTTAATCATAACATGTCGTATATCACTTGATTATCTGTGAGTTTATAGATCACACAAATTAATTTAATATATAAAATAAATAAATATCAATACTTTAAATAAATTTATTTAACTTCCTTTATCTCTTCAAAAAAATTAACTATCTCTTATATTACCAATAGAAGGAGTAAAATGTTGCTTGGTGACCCACATGGGACTTTGTGGATCGAATATCCAATGGAATATGTTGTTCAGATTTTGGTTTCTTGTCAAACTCTTGTGGTATTTTTTTTACGAGATAATCATTTATTATATATAACTTATTTTAATCCACCTTCGTTGATGTAATTTATTTTCCTAAAATGAAGAAATTACTCCGGTCCTATTTATAAGAAAATTTCTCTCTAAAAAAGTTAGTCCTTTTTATAAGCAATTTTGACTTTTGTCTCAAAATATAAGTTTCTCTTTTCTATTTTATCCTTATTAAATACTTATTCTCTCTCATATATTATACTACTCATTATCTTTCATACTTTTTATCTATTATCTCTCTTACTCTTTTCATAAATAGGGGCATATATGAAAAAAAAAAACATGGTATTTTTGATACAATTATTACTTTTAACTACTAGTTCATTTTGCGCAATTAAGAGAAAAGTTGCTTATAAATAAGACAGAAGGGAGTACAAGTTTATAGCAACATCAATCATCTAGATGACGCAAAGTTATCGTATGCCAGTTGAGATTGCCTTGTGTATTGTTGTCCTTGCGTTGACACAATCGTATGAACGCAAAACATAAATCAGAGGAAACCAAGAGAAGCGAAAATGACATCCAGCAACCTTGTTATGATCTTGTCTAGATTAGTTTTTCAAACTTTTATATAAGTTGAGACAAAATTTCTCTTATATAGTAAACTCGTATACCATAAAATCACTTGCAAAAAGTTAAAAATGACGATAACAGAACAATTTGAATTGGGAAATTGGCAATTAGAGCAGCAATGTTCTTTAATTCAATCAGAAACGTAGTGACACTTTAGAAAATCAAAAGTTTAGTTGCAAAAATAGTATGATCAATCATGAATAACATAAACTTGGTGACAAATCGACCTGTCAGTTTCAAATTTGTGAATCATTAGAGTCTTAAAGTTCAGAAAATTAGTTACACAGTCATAATCAAAGCAATGTGAATAATGAAAGTTCAGCGATCAATTATTTGAAATCCCATTTGCAGATTTTACATTGGCCATTTGAATTCTAATGGGAAATTAAAGCTTAGTTGGAAATGTAATCATAAATAATTCAGTTATAAATTAAGAGATTTAAGTAATAAATTATAAAATAGAATACCCTAACCACCCTTTTATTTTGCATTAATTACACATACCTCCCTTCTATTTTGAAAACATGCACTTTAGTCCAAGCCATTAACACCATTCAAAAAATATTTTAAAAAGATTATTGAAGTATATTTTTAATTAAAAACCATATTAGAATAAATCTTATTTACTAACTTACCCCTCATTATACCAAATAATTAATTTATTTTTTAAAATTTATATGTATTTATTACCTATTTAATATCTTAACTAAATTTAGAAAAAAAATTAAACTCACCGAAAAATAAGTAATTTTTATTTTGAAAATATTAACAACTTGATTTAAAATTTGAGTACTTTTTTAATAAACATATGTTTAAGAAAATATATTTAAAAATTTTGAATTATAATATATCAATATAAAAAATTCAAAACTATATCATCTTTTAATTTTATTTTTTTGCCAGCATTAGAATTTTATAATTTAATTGTTAATAAAAAAGAATGAATATATATATATATATATATATATGATTGAAAAACATTTTAGCCAACCTATGTATTCAAAACTAGAAGAAAGGTTTTACACTATATATTTTAATTTTAAGGAAGGTCTATATATATTTTCAAAATAGAAGAATTGTCTCTGTATTTTAAAGTAAATAGAGGGTAAGTTAATATATTTTTACTCTAAATTATATATCCCAAGAGTATTTATAACTGAATTTCTACCTTTACAACTAAATTAAGTTTTTTAAAAGTTACTACGCTTCCAACTGAGTATGAGTTTTTTGGGCGGAAAATTCATGTACCCATTATATCATTTATAGAGCACCTGAACTTACAACCACACGTTTTCAACAGAAGCACTTAATGACATTTGTGCCATAAGGTCCTGACAATATGAGTGTTTTTAATTCATAGCATTTTTTTTAAATATCTTTTATCCTTGAACAATACCAATATTTTCTTGATTTGAGAAATTGGACATTATTGTATTTTACAGAGAAGTCCTTATATGTCATTTCCTCAAGAGGAATTAAATTAAGGACGGAAATGTTGGTGACCACAGAAACACAAGGCGAAAAGATGTGAGGTCAAGGTGATAACTTGACACTGATATTTTCACAAATTGTATCCTCACTTGCATCTAATCATGTTTTATTTTTTAATCCACATAAACTACGCATGCTTACTGTTCCAATATTATTGCACGCTTCATTTTTTTGGGTTATAGAAAGTAGAGCCGGAAAAACGGGCCGAGCCCGTCGGGCCGGCCCTTTTAGGCCCTGGCCCTTCAAGGGCCGGGTTTGTAAATTGTAGCCTCAAAAAGAAATCGGGCCTAAAAGGGTCAGCCCTGGAGGGCCTCGGGCCGGCCCTTTAGGCCCATTTATTTTTTATTTTTTTTACTTGGAAAAGAACCATGTTACATTTTTGAATTACTTTATTGAATCTATATGTCACTCTGCCCTCATATTGTATAGAGTATGATTTTTGAGTATATTGTTTTGTCTAATTGAATCATATTGTGATTTTTGAGTATGATTTTTGAGTATGTTGTTCTACCTATTCAGACTAAAATCATATTATATACTATTCTGCCTGATAGGGTATGATTTTTTATGGAGGTTGTGATTATTTGACTACTTGAACCTACTGCTTAATGTAAAACACAATCAAATGTCCTTGAAATTGATAATAGTGGTGAAGAAGGTGAAAATGATAGTCGTCATACTCATGTTGTTTAGAGGTTAGAGTATTTAGTGTTTTGTCTTTTTATACTTTGGCCTTTGTGTGGGTTATTTATGGACATGCTTTTGCCTTTGATTATACATTAGTAACTGTGTTTATTTGTTGCAAGAGACGTGTTATTTTTTTTTTTTTTGATACATAAAGTTGGAAACTCTAAAAAACTCAGCCTACATCAGTAGGAATACAATGATCAAGCTCTAAAACAGCTGATAACTCAGGCGTGGAATACAAAATCGGGTGAAACCCCGTTACACATGAAATTGCCTTTTTCGCAAGGAAGTCAGCAACCCTATTTGCGTTTCTTGGAACAAACCTCAATTCAATCCTCCATTCTCGTTGCAACATGGAACGAACTTCTGCTATTGTATTAGCGTCCGGATGATTCTGGCAATTCTCACAATTGATCAGATCAATAACTTCTTTCGCATCGGATTCTAATACCACTCTACGCTTTCCCTGATCCCAAGCTGTCTTCAATCCTAGAAGAATACCCCATATTTCAGCGGTAACATGATCACCCAACTCCAATCTGTGCATAAAAGCCATAATAAAATTCCCGTTAGCCTCTCGAATAACGCCTTCGCACCCAGCACTGGTTTTCCCTGAAAATGCTCCATCTACATTTACTTTAGTCCATCCTTCCTCGGGT
This sequence comes from Inga oerstediana, assembly GCA_963210345.1. Taxonomy (NCBI): domain Eukaryota; kingdom Viridiplantae; phylum Streptophyta; class Magnoliopsida; order Fabales; family Fabaceae; genus Inga; species Inga oerstediana. The sequence goes on from OY723408.1 coordinate 63,018,620, forward strand.
GGCATCCAAGTGGCCCTTCTATCCGTAACTGATGTGCCTTGTAAGTTGATTCCGACGAGTTTTTTACTTGCCATTTGAATGCTAGATATAATAGCATGAGCATGATTCTGTAGGCTCTCATTACTCTGATTTTTCTGCTCAAAAAGTCGTTCATTTCTCCTTTTCCAGAATAACCAGCATAAAGTTGCAAACCAGTCACCCCAATCCAAGCGTCGAATATTAGAGTTCAACCACTCCTTAAGATTAAGCTCAAAGAAAAAACGATCTCTTGGCAAAGTTATCTTTTCCATCCACAAACGTTTAGCTTCAGTGCAGTCCCGAAGTACATGCAGCACTGTTTCTGGACCCTTCTTACACCAACCGCACACATCATCAGCACACATGCCTCTTCTATATCTCTCCACGTTGGTAAGAAGCTTGTTATGAGCAACTAGCCACATAAAAGTTTTACACCTTGGAATAGTATTCAGCTTCCAGATTTTATGCCATAATACTTCCTGGTTCTCTTCTTCATTTGCAATAACTTTATATGCAGATTTCACCGTGAATTCTCCATTTCTTGTGTGTTTCCATCGAACAAGCTGTCTCCCCTGCTCAACTTCGGAACCCTCCTGCACCAAACTCCATGCCGCCTTGATCCCTGCCCATGTATTCGATCCTATCCTTTGCATATCAATTTGAGGCATTAAATCATTTCCACATTTATATTTGCTTCTAATAACTCTTACCCATAAGTCATCCTTTTTCTTGATAAGATTCCATCCTAATTTGGCCATAAATGCATGATTCTGGGTTTTAACATGTCTCAATCCCAAGCCACCATTACCCTTTGACTTGCACACCGTTTCCCAAGAAACAAGATGAATTTTCTGCTTTTCCTGCGTTGTACCCCACAAAAAGCTTCGATTTTTACTCTCGATCATATCACATGAACCAAGAGGTATTGATGCCGTTTGCATTGTATAAGCTGGAATAGCTGATGTCACAGCCCCTACCAAAGTAGCACGTCCAGCTAGAGATAACGAATTAACTTTCCAGTTAGATAACCTCTTCTTCACTTTATCAACAACCTCACTGAAGCTCTCCTTAGTCACCCTTTTATGATGCAGAGGAACTCCCAAATATTTACCAAGATCTGCTGCCATTTGGAACCCCAGAATATTGCTCAACTCAGTGCGCCGATTGTGATTCACATTCCTAGAGAAGAAAACTCTAGTCTTCATAGCATTGACCTTTAAACCTAAGCTTGCACAGAATTCATCTAGACAAGCCTTAACTTCATTTGCCTGAAAAACAGAAGCTTGACCAAACAAAACAATATCATCAGCAAAAAATAAATGAGAAATAGGAGGCCCATTCTTGCATAACCTTATTGGGAGCCAGTTCGTTGTTTCCATCCTATCTTGAATCATGTGAGCCAGCCGTTCCATGCAAATTACGAATAAATATGGAGATAAAGGGTCCCCTTGTCTCACACCACGGGAAGTTTTAAATAAATCACTTTTCTCTCCATTCCATAATAATTGCATTGAAGGTGTCGTAACACATTGAGAAATAATTCTGACCCGATTAGCAGGAAATGAAAGATCGGTCAAACATTGTTCCAAAAACCTCCAGTTCAGCCTATCATAAAACATTAATGTTGACAACATTTATGTATTGAATTAGAACTTTAATCGTTGTTATTTACTAATTATATCTCTTTGGGGAAAATACGCAGGAAAAATAGTTAAATATTGTGAAAAGGATTTCCCGGCCCTGCGGGCCGGGCCTTGAAAAACTGCAAATTTTCTAACCCCGAGCCCTTTAGGGCCGGCCCTGTTAGGCCCTGGCCCGTCAAGGGCCGGCCCTGTAGGGCCGGGCCAGCCCTGATTCCCAGCTCTAATAGAAAGTACAACAACAAAAGGTACGCTACTCAATGTCAATACTCGTTTTTAGTTTAGTTAGAAGAGATGTCCACAAATTTCGAGTTGAACCGGGTTTGTTTCACATGCAATGATGTCAAACAAAAAATAAAATGACGGGAAAAAAGTTTAAAATTGTAAAATTTTAAATAAGGTATTTTAGAAAATCGAGTTATGAATTACTTATCAAGTCTTATCATTTCCTTATTAATTCTTGATAATAAATCTAATTTAAGATTTTACAATTTTAATTTTTTTTCTGTTATTTTCCCAAAAAAAAAATAGTAATTTATAAAAACTCAGAAATTGAATAAGTTTCCGTCATTCGAGAGATATTATATTTTTAAGGGAAAATTTATTTATTTATTGCTCAGAAGGGAAAATTTATTTATAGGCACTCATACTTTTCTTTAATTTTTAAATTGATACTTGTATGTTTTTTTGTCTTAATTAATTGTTTTATTTTTGCTCCGATAGCACAATTAACACTTTTTTTGAGGCTAACAATGTTAATAGAACAAAATTACAGAGCTAACGGTGTTAATTAAAAAATTAATGATTTGATTGAGAAGAAAAAAAATATAGATACTAAATTAAAAATTGAACAAAAATATAAGTACATGGCAATGTGCTTTTCCGATTTTTAAATTCTTGTTGATGACTGGAGGCCTTGAGAATCTAAAATAACATATCGATCCCTTCCTAAGTAACATGTTATAAAGTAATAACTAAGCTACTTTTTTTGTCCTAATTATAAGATAAAATTAATTTTTTTAGAGAAATTAAGGAATCCAATTAAATTATCTTAGAGTATTTTTATTTTTATTTTTTTCTCAAAACTAATTAATTTGACTAATAAACTAATATATAATCTAAGAATACTAAACATATAACTACTCCAAAAAAGTCAACTTTGTCTTATAATTAGGACCGGATGGAGTATTAAAATCCGAATTGGGTACTAAGCCAGTTGGGGTATTAGGTCAAGGGTTAGTGGGTCAGTGGGTCAGATCGGGTCAAGCTTGTGAGAAATTGAACATTTTAGATTTATTAATATAAAATTCTAAAAAAAATGATTTTTTTTAAAACAGTGATTGGACCGGACCCCAAACCGGACCATTTTTTAGGTCGGTTCGGGTTCACGAACAGTGATAATAACTTATTAAAAATATCGGGGGACAAATCAACAGCGCACTTTGGGATGGAAATAGGTTAGGCCCTTATCAGGGGCCTATGACCTAGTCTACATGAAGCCTAACCTAGCTTATTTAGTAAATAGACCAGGCAAGGCTCGGGCCCTTTGTCAAGCATATTTAGATAAACAGGTCAGACATATTTTCATAAAGCCTAGTCTTTAAGCCTACATATCTAACCTATTTTTTTTAAACTTATAATATTATATATAATTATATATAATATAATCTAAATCATTTTTATAAATTATTTAGACAATTACATGCTAGCTTAGTTTTTACCTTAGGTTTCACATTTCATCATTTACCCCCAAACTCAATATTTTTATTCATTAGTCGAACACATTTACCTCTCTCCTCTTCAATTACCCAATACTGCAATGTTAACTTACTCCATTTCCCTTTATTTATGTTGTTCGTTGAAACATAATAATTGTTACAAGTTTATTTTAATGACACCCCAATGAAATATTATAATCTCAATAGGAAGAGTTTGTTTTAGTTTCTATAAGACAGGTTTAAAAAAAAAGGTAAAATTCGCTTTTACATGTCACTACTTGTTGTACTTGGTTGATGTTAGAAAATATATTTTCTTATATTGGTTTTTCTTATTTTGACTTGTTTGAATAATTGTCGTCAGTAGGTGTTCTTTTTCTTACTAAATTATTACAGGTGAGAATAAATCCTAAACTTTTAAGGCATAATATAGGTTTTAAAATATGTTTGAGAGGTTGTAAATGAACATTGAGGCACAGGCTTTAAATATAGTTAAATGCTTACATCTCAAATAGGTCATTAAATAAGTTTCAGGTCTTTTGAAGGCTCAAGCTCGAACCTAAAAAGAAGTCTATATGCAGGCTCAGGCTCATACACATGCTTTGGATCTCTATTACAGGCCTAGGCCTATTTAACTGAAAGCTAATTCAACTTAGCGTATTTCCTCCCCTGCGCACTATTATAAAAACCAGGATTCTTGAAAACTTTGCGGGTAATCTCCAACATTCAAAGTGTAACATCCCAAATTTTATTCACCAAGAATATATTGTAATTATTATATATATTCAATGAAATGGTGAATATTTAAGGCCAAAAGAATTAAATATTGAAAATTGAAGGTGGAACAGTGCTTTCAGTGAAATCGCCTGCAAGGCAGTGAGATTGTCATATAGTTTTGGAAGACCAAATGATGACCAAAAATTATGAAATTTTATAGGGTGAAATTAGACATCCTAAGCTTTAATTTGATAGGTCATATGACTCAATTGAAGCTATAGACAAAAAGATATGAATTTTTGAAGTTGATCCAGAAATTCTGGAAAGTTTCTGGAGCAGAGATCAAAGATGTAAAATCTGGGAATAATATGATCATTTACAGTAAAATTCCATATTTTTGCTTGAAACTAGACTCAATGAGGGTTCCATAGGCTTTGGAATCGCCTCGAATCGATGTCTACAAAATTAGTTATGATTTTTCAAAGTTAGGGCAGAAAATCTGCCAGAATTTCCATTATTCCGAAAATTGAAAATGAAATGTGTTAGAAATTGATTAATGAAATTAAAATGGCAAGTGTCATGAACATATAAGGAGATAGGACCCAAGTGCACACATGATCACAAGGGATGGCATAAGGTTGAGTGAGTTGGTAGGTTAATGTTGAGTGTACACAAAAAGGGAAGCATGGCAAGGTTGAGTGTACACAAAAATGGAATGATGGTGTACGTGAAAGGTGTTGCAATCTCAACCATAGATGAAATCAAGGGCTAGGAAGGAAGATGAAAAGGTTAATAAAATATCTTCTCTTCCCCTTCACACACACATTTCGTTCAAGGCACAAGGGAAAGAGGAAGAGAGAAAGCTTGAGAGATAGAGAGAAGAGGAGAGCTCAAGGAGGAAGAAGTCTAAGGTAGGTACTGTTGTTCTTGTGTTCAAAGCTTCCTCTCTTGCATAATAGCTTCTCTAATCCCTTTTTCTCTATGGATCACCATGTTAGCAAGCTAATCTCAAGGTTGAGGGGAGAGAGAGGACGTTCTAGAGATAGAAACACCAAGGATCAAGAGGTAATCTCCAAAATCTCAACTTCTTTGTGTATTGAAGTTGTTGTTGGTGATTGTTGTTTGATTTATGTGATTTTTGGTTAAGTTGTAAAATTGGAAAAGCCATAATCCTAAGGGGTTATGCTGCCCAAAATCCTTTAAATAATGATTATGAAGTTTTTAAATGAATTAATCAAGGAATAGAAGTGGAAAAGTACAAGTTTTGGAAGTTAAAACACAAAGCTTCATTTTTCTATTTTTCCCTTCAATATTTCGGTCAGACCAGAACTTGTACAAGGAGTTGGATTTTCATGAAATAAATGGTTCCATTGGACTCAGTGGGCAAAAATAGGTGGGGTTACAGTTGGGCAATTTTTCGGTAGAGGCCGAAAAAGCATAATTACGAAAACGCCACTGAAATCACTAAATAGGGGCTGTCAAGGGTATTTTCGTAATTTGACCATGAATTTGGCAATTTCGAGGCCGGAAATGGATTCCTTGGGTGAAAATAAGTCAGAATAGCCCTAGTCAAAATTTTGGGAAAACGTGCCATCGGGCCGGGTACGGCGGGGCCGGGCCGGGTTCCCGGGGGCATTTTTGTAAATTTTCACCATAGACTAATATAACCACAATAAACACTATGGAAGAGTCTAAAATGATACTTGGATAGGTTATGACCTATTTCTGGTACATTTAATATTTTAGGACCGATTTGGAGGCCGGATACGACACGTTCTTCGAGGCACATTTAAAAGAGGATTATAAAGCTTTGAGGTAGGGATATTATCCTTCATACACTATGCCATAAGTTATGTGATTGTGTGGATGCCATTGTTTTGTAAATGCACTTTATTAATAACATGATTTGCCTAGAGAGAGGCTGTTAGTGCCAGAGGTGCACTTACACTGGGAGTTGGCAGAAGTCCAACCGGTGTAGATTGTGGGGCTAGGCCCTACTTATGTATACATGACGATGATGTATTTATATTGTTCATTAATTTGTGCATACCTTGGCGCATGACATATTTACTTTTCGCATTTTCTATGAACGATATTATGTCTCTACGGGGATTCTTCGGAATCTCATCCTATTTTTAAACAAATACCTCAGCGAGTACCAGTGGGCCAAAGGGCAAAGATGTTGACGCCGGACAGTAAGCGGCACGTGTCTCGAGGCGAGGATATGAACGTGGTTATGCCTTAGTCTATGCCTTAATATTTTGGATAATTTGTAAATATTAAAACTTCCGCTGTATTTTCTGTTTCCGTCGACGAGCAAGATCGGAATTGTAAACGAACGACGTTGGTTTGTAAACGAATATTTTTATCAGTATAATTGTACTTTTCTGTATGCCCATTAAATTCCGTCTTTATTACTCTTTGATTATCGAAATGGAAACGGGTGTTGACACAAAGCAATTGATATAAAATCAAAAGTATTTAAATCCACGATTGTAACATTGAAAGACATATAGAGTTGTAATGAATAATATTGCAAGCGAGACTTTTGTTGTATTGTCACTCATATTTTAAATCCTTGTATCCTTGCTGGCAAAAAAAAAAAAAAAAAAAATCATTGTATCCTTAAGAAGTGTTTTGAAAAATCAAGATATTTTAATGATATAAGTTTGATTATTAAACAAGCCTTTTTTTTTTGGTATAATGCATATAGTTAAAAGAAAACAAATTATATTATTTACAACTATAAAATTAGATACTGGACACATGCTTTACAAAAGATAATAGTAAGAAATATTGTGATTTTCTTATAAAGTACATCATTCCAATTTTCAATAGAATTAGTTACTGTTCTTTGCTCTTACAAATCTTTTCCCTCCACTACTCATGTTAGTTTTAAATTAAAATTTAAGTGGTTTAAATTTAATTTTTTAAAAGAAAAAGTTAGATCCAAGGATTTAGAGTAAATTTTATTTATTGGGACGGATCGTAAAAGTGATAATTATTCGGAAGGATCATTAATCAGCATATAAATTTAAAAATACTAAATTGTCCTTCATTAAACTTCATATATTCTCTCCTTCAATCTCTCCCACCTTTTATTTTAAAATTAAATTAAATTTTATTTTTCACAAAAATTACAACTGTCAAAATTATCATTTTTTTAACATTAACTAATACCTACCTAGTCATATCATTAATATATCATTTAATTATTAACATAGATATTGACTCATTTAAGTTAATAAGTTTTTTCCCCTTATTTATATAATCTTATATAAAATAAATTCTAAGTAAAATAGACCAATTTAGAAGATATTAAATTTTCTATCTAATATCTTAGTTGTTAAAAAAGCTTTATCCCCCAAAAAATTATTATTACTTGTTTATATTATAGACTTTATTTACTATTATATTAAATTTTTTTAACATTAAATTTTTTGTTTGCACACGAGTTTGCACAGGAGTATTCGCTGGGGGAGGCAATCTTGTATACCATTTTTTTTAATAAAAAGTACAATAGATTATCTAGTCTTTTTTTAAGTACATTAACATTACACGGTTTTCGGTAAAAAAAACATTACAAGGATTTTTATTCGTAAAAATCACATAAATCTCTTTGAACATAAAAATAAATTATGAAAACCTCCTTTGAATTGTTTAAAATTGCATATTTTTTATTTTTTTATATATATAACCTTTCTTTTACATTTATAATAAATTATAAAACGTTGAGTTTTCCTAAAATTGTATAATTTTTATTTTCAATTAAAGTTTGTTTCGATTAAAAGTTATAATTTTGACAAAATTGAAAGATGTTTGTGCTTTTTTTAATAGATACCTAGGTAAGTGGTAAAAAAATTAGAGAAATTGCGTTTAATTTAATGAAATTTAAAAATTTATATTAGTTTTTAAAATAGAATGTGGAGAAAATATAGGAGGTTTGATTAAGGGTAATTTATTATTTTTAAATTTTTATTTAAATAATTGATCTTTCTAAATAATTACAACTTTTACAATCATTTATAATAAATATTATCTATTCTAGGTCTATAGTTCTAATTTTATTTTTATAAAAATATTAATAAAATATCAAATTATTAAAAAGTAAATAATTAATTCAAAAAATGCTAAATTTTAGTTAGGATAATTTAAAGTTGCAATAAAAAATATTTAAAATGAATATTTTTTTACAACTTTAAATTATAACCATTCAAATTTTAATATAAAGACTGAGATGAATAATAGAGGAGAAGAGTAGAGGAAGAGGAGGGTAAGAGACTAAGAGCAGAGGATGATAACCGATCCCATTCACGATATAAGGACTAGTTAATACCTCTTTTTTTTTTTTTTTAATTTTAAACTACCCCTTTTAGTTGCCTACATTAATACATGTAATTAATAAAAGTAGTTCTCCGTGCAAACAATTTAAAGATTAAATATTTTTTAAAATTAACATATATTTCTCATAAATAACTAATTTTATTAATTTATTTGAATAGGTCATCTATTTTCTGTATTTCGAGAAAATAATGTATATATAGTACACACACTTTTTAGCACGGATTTTATCAAATATATTGATTGATGCACGAGTCTTTGAAAGTCATTTTCCAAAAAGACAGATATGCCTCCATGGCTTCTTGAATTGGAAAGGTAAATACGCTAACAGACACATAGAGAGGCCCCATGCATTATTTAACTATTTTAACTTCTAGTCTATCTTATAGTTTGATTTTGTAAGGGGAGCAATTTCTTTATTTTCCTTAAAAATCTCGGGTGATCTTTATGTTTCATTCACTGATTAAATTATATAGTTAAACTAATATAATGAAGAAATTTGTACGAGTCTTTGCAAGACTTTTTTGTAACCCTGATATGCATTTGATAATAAAGGAATTTATTTTTATGATATTAAACGGTGCTAATTCACTGTTGAAACCATTTATTTGAAATTAATTACTCTCTCCGGTCCTTACTATAAGGCATACTTGGGGAGTCAATCTTAATCTTAAATATAAATAAATTTTTCATATTTATCAATATTTTTCTAATTTACGCCTATCAATGCTCAATCGCTTAACAATAATTAAGGAAAAGAGGAAATTAAGTAATATGACTAGGATGTTTTAGAAAATATATGTCATATTAGTAATTAACTTCATAATTTTTTTAATCTAATCAAATTAAATAAATATATTGAATATTAAGGAGGCGGGGAGTATAATGTAATGTAATATATAGATAGATAATAGAGGAAAAGACATATATAGGTCCACCATGACATGATGAAGTTCATGGTCCCAACTCCCAAATGAACAAGTGGCACTTGGCGGTCTCACGCTCAGCAGAGTACTCCATGTAACAGAAAGAATATATATATATATATATACATATATTTGGGAATGAAAGTTGGTCTAGTACATAAGTAATTCATTCATAACTTATAAAGTCGGACGCTTAAGTGTTTGTTTGGGATAGTTTATTTTTAGGTAATAAGTACTTATAAATCGTGATTCACGGTATACGAGGTAAGTATGTGAGAGGAGTTTTGTTTTGATTTACGTAATAAAAGCTTATTTCCTAAAAATAAGTTATTCTAAACACTCACTAAATCTTAGTGTCATTATCCAAATTTTGTTAGTGAGTTATCGGGAAAGAGGTGTTGGTGAGGGCACATGGGGCAGGAAAAAGTAATGAGGAGGTTGGGATTGGAGATGGAGATGGAGATGGTTCAGGGTCACTTGCAAGGTGCAACCACTTGGCCTCATAATTCACTTCCCATCTGGTGTCCCATTAATTTGCCATGATCTCTTTCATTTTCTCAACTTTTGTTTGTTTGTTGTTGTTTTGGGAATCAGTGCTACCTCCTGTTCTAAATATAATAGTTTGTTGACCTTTTTAAGAAAATTAAAGAATCTGATTAAATTATTTTAGCGTATTTATATTTATCATTTTTTTCTCTTTAAATTAATTAGTTTGACTTATAAACTGATATATAATTTGATCATGTATAATATATGATATGATTAAGTAATTTATTTAATTTTCTTAATTTCTCTGAAAAAAATTCAACTAAATCTTATATTTAAGATCAGATATAATATTACTGAAAGTGAAGTGCACAGTTTCCACCTTCATTTCCTATGGTAAGCAATGAATAAATTCCATGTGCCACGTTTGAAAGAGGTGGATTTGCAAAAAAGGAATCCTGATTCCTCCATTATTGAAGTTGAAGCCCTCTTCTCCTCCGAATCACATTCCTTTCCCACCTCTTTTTCCCTCCTTTTTCTCACTCCCACCTATATCCTCTCTTTTACCTTTCTCAGAAAATTACTGAAAAATACCCTATTACAAAATTTATTGTCCAGTGGTAATTGAAAATTTAGATCCTTGACCAGATGTAACTATTTTTGTATTAGAGATAACTATTTTTCAGTTATGTGTAATATATCTTCAACTATATACATACAAATTGGCAAAAAAAAAAAAAAAACTATATACATACAAATTTCGGTTTATATATAATTAAAGAAGAGTTGTACTAGATGAAGGTCCTTGAACAAGACTCAAGCATTTTGTGAAATTAGTTTTACAAGGGTGGGTCGATTATTCAACACCTTTTTTTTTTTTTACTTTTTTAATGCTGAAGCCATCTGGCCACCCTTGCTCAAGTCATGTGTGAGGAAAAGATCTTCTTCATTTTCCTTTTTCTCTTTCCCTGTCTTTAGATTAAAAATTTAACAGTTGATATTTAATATGAAACTATTATTATATTTTTAAACAAAAAATACATAAAATTTTAATAATAGAGTTAATTGCAGATTTTAATAGGCGATCCTCTATATTATTACCCCCTCAAGGTAAAAAAAAGAAATGCAGTATTTTTCTCATTTAAGTTTCTAACAAAAAAAAAAATTATTTCACTTTTTTCTATGAATAATAAAACAAGGTTCATTGTTTTGATAAAAAAATTCAAGTTATTTCTCCTGTTCTTGGCTTCTAGTTTGAGCATCTGACTCCTACAAAACATTGGCCTGCAGACTCCGCAGCCAAATCTTAACACTGGTCCTTATCTTTTATCCAAGGTATTAAAACTTAAACCGGGTATTGAATCGGTTGGGGTACTGGGTTAAGGTTAGTGGATCAGATCGGAAACAAACCGGATCTAAACCGGAGCCAAACTAGTACGAAATTGAAAGTTTTAGACTTATTAATATGAAATTCTAAAGAAAAATTAATTTATTTTTAAATAGGAACTCAGACTGGTCTACGGGCCGGTTCGCCAGTTTTCGGAAGGCCGGTCCGGTTCGAGTTCCACAACCTGACTTTTATATGAATATATATACATATAACTAAGAAATATATATATATATATATATATTAAAAAATTCCTGTATTAAAAAATTAGATTTTGTTCCTGTTTATGGCAACATGAATTAGCTTTTGAAATTAGTTTTTACTATTTATAAAATAAGCATATGAAATAAATTTTATCTTGACTTGTGGAAAAGGGCTTTTAAAACCACGGTCTTATGTTTTCCCAAACATGCACAGTTATCTCTCACTCTTACCTTCCACTTTTAATATGACAAAAAATGAGTTTGAATTCATCTTCCTTTTAATTAATTAATTTTTAAAAAACAAACCGCTTTTTAGAATAAGATGAGCATCTTCTTAATCTTAACTATGATAATAAATATTATAACTTACAACTTTAAATTTATTATTAAAATTATTATTTAAATACTCATATCCCGATACGTTATTTTTTAAATTTTTATTAAACATGCACTGCTCTGCAAAAAAGAAAAAAAAAAACCTTCTAGGGTAAGATTTATTTTTCCAAGTATTTTTCACCTACTCATTTCGATTCTGATAAGAATTTGCTTTCGGTTTCAAACAGTGGAAAAAAAGTAGCTAGAAGGAATATATTCCATTATAGTAATCCAAAAAAAGGAATATATTCCATCATTGAATAACAAAAATTCAAGATGTGCTACTGATATTATTCAGTTTCAAGCGTTTTCTAAGTGCCTCACGGCACCAACATATATATCCTCACGACTAGATTGAGAATATATTATTAAAAATTGACGATATATTAATCACCAATATTTTTTTAAAAAAATAACTTTCATATTTTCACTCAGTACCACCAATAAAAAGTATATGTCCGGTGAGATGTTTCAAAACTGATAATATTACCTGATTCTGTATTAAAATTTTATTTGGTATAAACTGTACAAATCCATACTCTGTTTTGCTAAAAAAAAAAAAAAACCTATACAAATCCATATACAATTAAAATTGAATGTAGTTTTTCTTAATCAATTCATTACTCAAATCACAATTATTCCTTCTTATCAATTTCTTTGTTATTTGTTCACCACTATCCGACGCTATTAATAACCGACTATTTGGACTTTTAAGAATGTAGGCCTCATAATGGAGGAGTCTTATTATCTCCAAATAATTATCGCGACTGTATAGTCAGAATACAGACATGATACTAATGATAAAACTGAAACGACCTCATCCATTCGATCAAAACCTCTTGGTGGTTTCTTACTAAAATTTCCTACACGAAGCAGAATCCATTAAGCAACGCTAAATCTGATATGATTTTAGTTAAAGCCACTTTGAATAAACCAAAGGAATAATATTTTTTAAATTCAACTATACCTGCATCAAGCCAGACATGGATTTTATTTTATATTCTGTCTATATATGAATCATTCATTCTGCAAATATTATTAACATTCAGAGATTCTTGCAATATACTATGTGCTCCTATGGGGAGGTCTCCATTGTGACGATACTATGTGCTCCTTTGGGTCTCCACTTTGCTCATGTCAGTCATAAGATTTCAACCGTTTAGATTTAATTTAGATGGTCCAAATTTAAAATTTTTGAATAATAAATTTATTTTTACGAGAAGTAGTGGTAGTTATAAGATTATCTTTATTTTTTTATTTTGGGTTAATATAATTTTTTATCTTTGAAGTTTGACCCGATTTTAGTTTTGGTCCCTCAAGTTTACTTCGTTTATAATTGTTGGTCCCTCAAATTTGAAAAGAACTTGATTTTTTTTGGGTCCGGTTTGGGTTTCATAACCGGGTCACCAAATCCTTTTCAAATTTGAGGGACTAACAGTTATAAATGGAGTAACCTTAAGGGATCAAAACCACCTATTTCAAATTTGAGGGATCAAAACTAAAATCGGGTCAAATTTTAAAGACTAAAATCACCGATTTTAAATTTGAGGGACCAAAATCAAAATCGGGTCAAACTTCAGGGACCAAAAGTTATATTAAACTTTTTATTTTACATATATTAAAGTAAAAATTTATTTAAAATATAAAAATTAAATTAAATTAAATTTAACCCATCTAAAATCTATCTGTCAATGTACATAGGCGATGAGCGAAAGAAAAATGTAGTCCCGTGGTCCTCATGGTGTTCAAGGAGCGGGAACACATTTTTATGACATAAGGAAATGGCCCCATAAAATATGGAAATTGCAAAACAGACCCCCAAGTATACGAAAGAGAGAGGGACCCAACAGCATATGCTCGAATACCTTCCTTTTTGATTCCTTGCTGGCAACCTTCAAAAAAGAATATCCGAATGAGTCCTTCCCAAGCGTGTGAGATTCCTTTTACTTCATTGGCCTCCCCCATCCCGCCCTCCTACAACGCTACTGTACGAAAACTAATCAGTCGAAAATGCAAAGGTTACACCTTTATATATTTTTAATTTCACTCGCGTCCTTAAGATCATGAGCTCTGCCCCCCTCCCTCTATAAATTCCTCTTTGTCTTCGTCCCTCTTCCTTTCAACGTCTGCTTCGTGCCCTTTTTCTTCTTCCCCATCTTGTTCTTCATACCCATCACAAGGTGTTAAATTTCATCATCCTCGCTCTGTGGGAGTAAAACCCAGTAACCTTAATTGTAGAAGAGTGCGATTTTGCCCTTTGTTGAGGTCAAAGAGCGTGAAAGGAAGAAAAAGTTTTGGGCTTGAATCTAGCAGGATGACTATTGCAGAGGCTAATTTGCATGAGGAAGAAGAGGAAGAAGAAGGGCCTCCTGCTGTGCTTGACACTGAAACTATTTCAAGGCCTCGTCGAATTGCTCTCTTCGTTGAGCCTTCTCCGTTTGCGTGAGTTTCTATGTTTTGGTTTTGATCTTCACTGTGCTTAAATTTTCATCGCTCAATGTGGGGATATTTCAGACCCCTTCTAATTTTTTCTCCTCGCGAGTTTCAATTTTTTTCTCTAATAAATGGCTTTCCTTATTGTTCCTAGTTGACTTTGTGAAGTTGGATGACTTCATTTATTTGTTCCTTACTTCTTACCAATGTCTGTAAAGTATACTTTCTTGCTCTACAATGAATCGTCAGAAAAACAAATAATTGAATAAATTTGGAGAGAAATAATTTGAGGATGCTCAATAACGTTTCTGATTTGCTCTTCCTCGCATATCTTGCTGTTGTAAAACTGGGTTTCATTGGGGGTTCTCTTGTCTTCAAAAGGAGATTCTCTTCGATCAGATGAATCTGGCCTTCATAGTTTTTTCCCCTTTCCAGTCCTTGTTTAGCTTGTTCCGTACTCTCATCTCCTCAAAAGTTTCATTTTAGTTATTAAATGACTTTCTCAATATTTAGGGGTAAATTCTCTGATAAAATTGTGATTGATCCATGAGCAGGCATTAACTCTGGTCTGTGTAATGATGAATCATCGTGGTCCGGCTAGACGGAAGTACCTTATTTATGTGTGTGATTCGAGCTCTTCATTTTGAACGTTACACTTATTCAGAACTATGTCTATTTTGCAGATATGTCTCTGGATACAAGAACCGGTTTCAGAATTTCATTAAATATCTCCGTGAAATGGGAGATGAGGTACCTTCCTCATGCCTAATTCTGTATATTTATGTCTTTTATTCTTCTACACTTGGTGCTTTTATACAGTAGCTTCAATTATTTGAAGACTGTTGGCATGGATAGCTCTTGCTTCCTTATTATGAAGATATTAGCGTGAATAATGCAGGTTCTACAGAAGCATTAAATGAACTAGTGTTTCATTGTTAAAACTTGTAACTTGAATGATGAAAAAGTCATTCTTGTCTTGGGAATTTTGAGCTGAAGTTGTGAATGGGCTAATACGAACCGGCTAGCTCGAAGCTTTCAACTCTGATATGCCATTTCTGAATGTACTTGCTTATTTGTGAATGTAGGTATTGGTTGTGACAACCCATGAAGGAGTCCCCCAAGAATTTCATGGTGCCAAAATTATTGGATCTCGGAGGTTGTTACAAATAACGTTTACGGTTGTTTAGCTTAGTTCTCTCTTTGTAATAGTCCCTTTGATCCTTAATTGATCCTTAATATAAGACATATTTGGGTAGTTGATTTTGGTTCTAAATATAGGACATAATTTTCATATTTGTCGTTTTTAATTCATCCCTATTGATGCTCCCACAACAATATCAAATAGAAGAGAGACGGAGGAAATTTAGGAAGATGACCAAGATGTTTTAGAAAACACATGTCATATTAACTAATTTAACTAACTTCTTTAATTTAATCAAATTAGCTAAATATGTCTTATATTAAGGATTGGGGGAAGTAGCTGTTTACTTGCTTGTGAATTGCATAATGCTTATATTTGTCATCTATGAATCTACCTTATCTCATCTTCTGCTAGTATAAGCTGTATGCTTAATATTTTTAGTTCACCTAACTTGGCATTTACGTTTTCTAAAACTTCAAAATGCAGCTTTCCCTGTCCTTGGTATCAGAAGGTGCCACTCTCCTTGGCACTTAGTCCCAGAATAATTTCAGAGGTTGCCCGGTTCAAGCCTGACATCATCCATGCCTCATCGCCAGGCATAATGGTTGGTTTACAATTCTTGTCGCTAATGTTTATTTTCTTTTTTGATTATAAGGCATGATACGGTGTTAAAGATCTATTTGGCACACATCTGACGTTGGCTGAATTTCAGGTTTTTGGTGCTCTTACCATTGCTAAACTTCTGTCTGTTCCTATTGTTATGTCCTATCACACTCACGTGCCAGTGTAAGTTTGATTCATATTCTGATTTCTCTACCTTGTTCGCACTCGAGACATCCTTTTGCTGATTGCCAATTTTTTTCCATACTCAGGTACATTCCCAGATACACATTTAGTTGGCTGGTCAAACCCATGTGGATGATCTTAAGTATGTATCTTTCTTCGGTAATCCAATTTGGACTTGAGTGTTATGAACATAAAATAATATCTTTTTCCATTTTCTATAGAATTTCTTCACGGAGCAGCTGACTTGACACTGGTGCCATCGGCTGCCATTGGAAAAGATCTTGAAAAATTTCATGTAACAACAGGTAAATTGAACATATTCTAATCACTTAGTTGTTTTTAGACCATGCTCATTTGGTTGCACTAGGTGATCATAAACATCCTTTATTATGCATTTTTTAGCTCACCTGTTTTACTTGTCTATTCTCAGCGAACAGGATTCGTCTGTGGAGCAAGGGTGTTGACTCTGAAAGTTTCCATCCCAAATTTCGTTCACATGAGATGCGACTAAGATTGAGGTGAAACCTTTTAACTCTTATCATTCCTTCCACAGTCACAATTTTGATATATTGGGAATTTTCATCTTAATCTAAACTTCTGTGTTAAACAGTAATGGGGAACCTGAAAAGCCATTGATAGTACATGTTGGGCGAATTGGAGTTGAAAAGAGTTTGGACTTTCTCAAAAGGTAGATTCTTTTAAATTTTTTTTTTATCTATCTTAGTTAAGGTACCACTGTATCACTTCATTAGTTCTGAAATTTGCCTTTAATGGAGTTGTAGAAAGGCTTTTTTCTGGAATGTCTTAAAATCCACAATATAAAATGAGAGAGCAGTGAAATCTTCAGTGCTAATAATTGATATACTCTTCCTTCTTCATGCCATGCCAGTCATGATTTGAACGGTAATTTTAAAATCTTTATACTTCCTTTGACATATGAAACGCATTCTTTGGCAGCCTTATGGACAGACTTCCTGAAGCACGCATTGCTTTTATTGGGGATGGACCATACAGGTAATTCACCCTGTTTCTTATTCTTTGCAAATCAATTTTTTTTTTTTTTTTTGCTTAGTTTCAATAACTCCGCCTATGTTTATAGCCGATCCTTAGCCCAGGTAAAGGAGTGGGCTGTGCTGGGCCTTCAACAGCTAACTTAAAACTCTGTTAAATCTTTATGACATGGATCTCTAGTGATTTGGTATAAGGAGTTATTGAAACTCAGCAGTCTCATATGTCGCGTTTCTATGTGAAAAATTTTTCTCCTTTATCTCTTTGTAAAGCAATGCGTCCAGATACTATTGTGTTCGCAACTTGTCACAAATATTCGCTTCTAACTGGCAGAGAGGAGCTGGAAAAAATGTTTGAAGGGATGCCGGCAGTATTCACAGGAATGTTAGGAGGGGAAGAACTCTCTCAGGCATATGCCAGTGGTGATGTTTTTGTCATGCCTTCGGAATCTGAGACACTTGGGCTTGTTGTTTTGGAGGCCATGTCTTCTGGTATCCCTGTGGTGGGAGCGCGAGCCGGTGGAGTTCCTGACATGATTCCTCCGGATCAAGAAGGAAGGATCGGCTTTCTCTACACTCCGGGTGATCTTGAAGACTGCTTAAGCAAATTGAAGCCCCTGTTGCATAACAGAGAATTGAGAGAAACCATGGGCAGAGCCGCACGACAGGAAATGGAAAAGTTCGACTGGAAGGCGGCCACAAGAAAGATTCGCAACGAAAATTACAATGCTGCCATTTGGTACTGGCGCAAGAAACGAGCTCAATTGCTGAGACCTTTACAATGGCTGGCTAAACGTATTTTCCCAAGCCCAGAAGTCAGGTAATGCTTATATGTTTTCCAAGCTAAAGAAGCCTTCTATTTGAGAGATGTGATTAATTAATTAATTGAGTAAAAACTAAAACATGGTGACTTCTGCAGTATATTTAGCTATTACTTTGTCAGGTTGACCAATAAATACTGCTCCCTCTAGATAAGAGCCAATTGATTTTTTTTTCGAGAGATTAAGAAAGCTAAATAAACTTCTTAATCATAGTATATGTTGTGCATCATTAGATTATATATCAGTTTATAAGCCAAGCAAATTAGTTTGAAGAAGAACAATAAATATAATTATTTTAATGTAATTTAATTTGCTTCCTTAATCTTTCTAAAAAAACGCCAACTGGCTCTTATATTAAGTACCGGAGGTAGTGTTATATAAACTGTGATTATATTAGAATGCCCAATAAACTCAGATTATACCATGAGCACCAAATGTTCATCGCCGTATGCAACTTGGTCTGCAAGAAATCTGACTTTTGACATTCTGATGTACAGGGCAATTACACAAGGTGTTAAGAGCAGTTAGCTAGGAAATGAATTCATGTTTGGAAACACAGACCGGCACGCTGAAGATGATGAAAGAGAAGAAGGCTTTGATTGGTAAATCTTGAACCTTCTGTGAACTAAACTGGAGGTGTAATTTTGAAGGAGAATCTGTTGATTAATTGGAATTGTGCCTTCTTAGTAGTTGCATACAAGGCTATTGTGTGATAGGAAAAGATCACAACTGGGTTTAATTGTAACCAAAAATTAAAAAAAAAAAAATTGTGTCCTGTGAATTGCTTGTGTTAATTATAGTTTGGTCTCTAATTTTCAGTGCTGTGAGAAGGGAGCTTGGAAGCGTGGCTTAAATATTACTAGTAGGTTAGCTATCTCTCTAATGGAGACTAAGATAGTATAAGCCGTTTTTAGGCTATCTAGTTTCAGATTGAGTGAATTCATTTATGAAATAGTTATAAGTTTTGTTCGCCACCTTCATTATGTCGTAATTTTGCTGTATTCTCGAGCGTATTTGAGGGATTTTCTTTTTTCAAGGAGCCTAACTTGTCATCTTCTCAATGTTTGCCTTTCACCTTCATCCCAAACTTGAATAGGATATTAACTATATCACTGTGGTCTTTAATCAGTTTCATAATAATTTATTAACTATATCTAATCAGTTATTCGTATAGTGATGAGAGAAATAATGGAGTACCATGTAGTAAACAAACATGCACTCAAAAGACCCAAATAAGAGAAATGAAAATGACAAGTATAATGATGAAATAAATTAAATACAATACTACCAATTCTTAATATAAAACTTTGTTTATAGTGTATGATGGAAGAAATTAAAAACACTATTACCGGTTCTTAATATAAGATCTTGTTTGTAGTGTTTACTACAAATAGACCGGAGGTAATATAAAATGAGTATTGGATCAATACAAGATCTTTGGAAGAGCTGTACCTTGATTATTTTCTAGCAACAGGACACTCCTTTCTTTTTCATGTGAATAAAATAATGTGTGATATTTAGGGAATTTTTTTGCCAACAGAAACCTCATTCATTAATCATAAAACCACCAGGAAGAGTTCAGCATACAAACATCAAACTAAGCATACTAAAAAGATAAAAGACCAAAGTGAATAGTCATGAAACAAAGTATCAGCCTGGATCTAAACGATTACCTGCTATGTCCTTTCGTCAGTCAATGTTACAACTACAAAGGAGGAATGAATCCTCAATCTAGAGAACACAACCCATCTATCGAACTTTTAACAACTCAGTCGGTTACTAAATTTGTTTTCTTGGGAACCCGCATGCAAGAAGAGTTCTTGATATATTTCCTAAAGCAATGATATTTTCTAAGATGATATCGCAAATTAGAAAATATATCGGGAGATTTGGAGACGTGCATTTCTCACTTAAACAGGTAACCAAAATTTGGTTATCAAGCTCCAACAACACATCAGTTAACTGATTTGTACAAGCATAAGATACTGCTTTCTGCATAGCAAAACTTTCTGGTATTAGTATTGATTCCACTTTAACAATGTGTGCATATTCTATATGGGAGCTCGCACTTTTTCTCATCACTTAAACAATTTAGAAACAACCAACAAGTTATTGGTTGGAGTGATAGCTGTCTCGCTTTTGTAAGAAGGGCAACAGAAGTTCAAATATCTATAAACACATTTGTTAAAAGAGATGAAAACCTTTTAATGAGCTCTAAATTTCAAAAAGGAAACTCACAGTGGTTTGGGACATCTTTGTTAATTATCAAAAAAAAAAAAAAAAAAAAGTTTATGAACAAATGCAGCCCACAGGAGAAAGCTTATCCAGTGTGCACTTTATTTGCCAGAACGTATTACTCCATCAACTAAAATAAGGAAATTATACTTAAGCTTACTACTTCAATTTAATAACAAAAGTTGTTATATATATGATTGTAAAATAAACAACACAACTGATTTTGGAGTGATACATTTGAGGACCACATTCAAAGGTTTATCTTCTTATTGATGAGAAAAGTGGTCCCCAGTAACCTTTCCCAAAATGAGTAACTTTCCCCACTTTTAATATTCCGTCACGTGCGACAAAATGGTCCAACCATCCCAACGTCGTCGTATCGTTCTCCGTGGCCAGTCTTTTGTCGTATTGTCAAGCTTCTGTCAGATATAACCGCTCACACCGTTGCCGTTACGTACTGCATGAACTCCGTGTCGTTTTCAAGCCCCGACATCGTTTCAGGCGCCAAAACGACTTCCAGATCAACGCTCCCGTTTCCTTCTCTCCCTGGAAACGCAGAGATCTTACCGTCAAACTTATTAGCCTTCCCGCTACGAATTGCCAATGGTCGGCCCCACCCAAAGTCATTGTCGTACATTGGAAAACGCGGAGAGCTTCCCATGGTCATCGAAGCACCGTCGAAATTACCCAGCGGAAACAACCTCGGGGCCTTCTCCCAATCCTCTACGCCGCGTCGCACCGTAGCGTCGTCATGTGCGACGACGTTTTTGTGCAACAGATCCGCACACCACAGTAGATTCCTAGACAGAATTTCTCCGACCTCAGCAACGGTCGGGATGCTCTGTATCGCGTTCCCGAAGTAATAAGCGTCCATCTTCGGCTCCAGACGGCGGCGGCAGTTAACCGCCATGCGAAACGTCGACGTCTTGCGTGCGTCCAAGTTCCTCGCACGTGTCACCGAACGCCATAGCTGTGCGGATAACGATTGAAACGACGAAATCTCTTCCCTCTTGTGGGCTATCCCATTCCCCTTGACGGACGTTTTCTTGCCGTTAGCTTGCTTCTCCACAGAATCCGCGAAACCGTTCCCGCCATAGTGATTAGCTCTGAGCTTAAGCTTTTGAATTGCTTCCCGGCTGAAATGGAACACTCTCTCTCTTAAAGGATGTTCATCATCGAAGGTGACTTTAGGGCCACCGGCCGGGACTTTAAGCACGGCGGAGGAGTTGAAAACAGTGTCACGAGTGAAGTCAGGGAATTTGGAAATCTTCGCTCCTCTGGAGATCTTAGCGAAGGAGTTGAAGAAATGCCATAAGGAAGTGCCGTCAACAACGGCATGATTAACAGTGCATCCGATGAAAACAGCGTCAGCAAGCTCGGTGACTTGGATGGCGACGAGGGGGAGAGAGTGGCCGGAGTAGGAGATAGTCTTGCTGTAGGCGAAGAACTGCTTGAAGCAATTGGGGACGTCAGTGAGTGTGGGAGAGTAAACGATGGATTGAGTTGCAAGGTGTTTGGCGGAGGCATGGATGAAGTCAACACCGGCGTCGTTGCATTGAATATGGACATAGCCGTCGGAATCGGTGGAGAGACGGCCGGCGAGGGAAGGGAAAACGGAGAGAGTGACGGCGAGAGAGCGCTTAAGAGAGAGAAGGAGGTCAGGGAAGGAGAACGGCGGAGGAGGGAGGAGGATGCCCTTTTGGATGTAGTGGCAAGAGAGCATGGGGAGGTCGGAGACGGAGAGCTTGAGGGATTTCACCGTGGACGGTTGGCTAGGGTAAACGGTGGATTTGGAGACTATGGTGGTGGCTGAAGAAGGCATTTTTTTTTTTTAAATTGTTTTTGTTTAGAGAAGCGAAGATACAGTTGGAAGTTGATAGAGAGGTTACAAGTGGAAGTTGGATATAATGATAAAAGAGAAGAGAGGGTTATGTGTGGTATATATAGAGAGGTTCCACATTCCCTAGATGAGCATGGAATGCTCATCGTCCCAATTTTTGGATTTTTTTTAATTTTTTTTTTGAAAAAAATACTCAATGCATTAAAAATTAATTAGTTTAAGATACTTAGTGTTAAAAAATATTTTAAATATTGGGTGCTACTGGAAAAATATTTCAGGTTATTGGTGTTACAGGAAAAATATTTCTGAATGTAGGACTAAAAATTAATTAATTTGAAACACCAGATAGCAAAAATAATTCAGAGTGTAGCATACCATTTAATTTAAATAAATAAAAATACAAAAAAAGTTTTAAAATTGTCTCCACTCTAAAATTGGGGTGATAAAAAAAGATGAGGAGGGAATGCAGGTAGTAATGGGAATTTGGGCTAGCCTGTGAGTTATGAGCTGGCCCATTTCTGGCTACTTGCCCGACGATTTTGCCAGCCCAAGCCCGCCAAGCCCCATGACCGGTTGGAGGACCAGCCTGACAGCACGCTTTTTTTTTTTAAACATTTTTCACTTTTTTTTTAATTCTCACTCCCTTTCTCTTTAACTCACTTACATCACTTTTTTTTTTCTTATACATTTGTGTTAGGAAACCAATTTCATTCTTACTTTCTTTTTTTTCATCTACTCACATAATAAAAATATATAAACACATCTCTTTTAAATTTAATAATAATAGAATAAATAAATATAATATAAAAATAAATATATCAAATAAAAAATATGAGGAATTAATTAAACACAACATCAAAAAAAAAAGTAATAAGAATATTTAGATTTATTTTATTTAAAAAACTAAAAAAAAAAAGCTGACTGGCGCTTTAGCCCTGCCGGGCTAGCAAAATGCCAGCCAAAGCCTATCATTTTTTGCGGGCTAGAGTGTGTTCGGATATCTTACAAAAAAGCACTTTTAGCACAAAACCATGGTTTTATGTTAAAACATCCAAACATTCAAAAAAAAAAAGGATAATCCCTTTTTTGTACCAAAACCATAGTTTTGGGGAGAATTTAATTTTTTTTTGGTTTTTTTGAAGATATGGGCCCCACCCTTTAATTCTTATTGGTCATTTGCATGAGTGGGTCCCATGCTACTATCTCTTTCATATTTTTTTTTTAATTTTTTTATTTTGACGTTCTCTTTGCATCATTTATTAATTTTTTTTTAAAATTTTAATGTTTCCTATTATCTTTAATATAAGACTTATTTATCTAATTTAATTATATTAGAAAAATTAGTTAAATTAATTAACATTACTTATAGACAAATTTATTTCATTGTTGGTATTAATTATGATCTTTAATGTTAAATAATAGGTTAAGATGCATCCTTTTTAATGCCATTAAGAGTCTTCTTCTCTTATAATTTAACGCAGGTCAAATTTAACGGTTTTATTAAATTTACATCATTTTTAATTGTTCATTATTATTTTTACATTTTGTAGAGCTTATTTGTACCAGATGCCCCTTAGGAAAAACTTGACTGTTAAATTTAAACCTTAACCTTTAAATAATACATAAAATATAAGCTTATTCTTTATATGTAATTATCATAAAAGTTAATATCCTTTTTAGTAATTTGACCATAAAAAAAACTATTCTGATCAAAACATTCAAACACTCTTATTTTATCAAAATTATTTTTTTCCACAATCTATTTTTCAAAAAATATTGTTCAAAAATCAAAAGTTAATAAGAACACCGTGTATCCAAACCGTTTTACCAACTTTAAACGCGGACCGCGGACCGCGGACCTATAGGAGAAGAGGGTGGGGTTGGATTCATGCATTTATACTTTATAGAGAAAAGATGTTTCTCGCTGTTACGTGTCTCCTCCCTACTATGCAACTTTCAATTATTTTTTTCTTAAATTAATAATATTCAATAATCGTGTCACACCACTGATTGAGATACTTATTGGGCCTGATTCATAGTTCATTATTTGAGAGTGCTAGAGTGGAGCAAAGCAAACAATTGGAATTGGGTGCACGAACAAAGTTCCTGGTTAATTTTTCTTTATTTGGAGGCATATATCGTAGGCTTCTCTCTAATCCTATTTTAGACCTTGGGTCCAAATTCTAATCTAATAGTCCTAACACGTGTACGTGAACGAATTTCGTTTTTTTCTAAATATTTTTTTTATATTGAGGCTAAAATATACTTTTAATTCTTTAAATTTATTTGAGATATGCTTTTAATTTCTTAATTTTATAAAATATATTTTTGGTCATATAATTATAACACTGTTAATATTACTAATGGAAAACTTTGATGCAACATATTTAAGTGCGGACTGTGTAATTAAATGTTATTAATAATTAATTTAAAATATGTGTAAATTGAAAAATATCTAAAACTCTAATAAAGCAATCAATATCAAAATCTTCATTGTATTAAAAACTTTTAGTTTAATAATGTAAATATATTAGTTTAATAATCTAAATATCAAAACCATGATTTCATTTGCAACGATTTGTCGGTTTATTTTGGTTTAATTATGTAATTATATAATATAAAAAATTAAATATATTTTGTTAGCTGCACAGTATCACTTGAGTTTGCTAAGTCAACTTTTTTCATTAGTAACATTAAGGGACTAATAGTATACCTTATGTAAAACTTAAATGATTAAAAGTATATTTTAACATTATATTTAAAAGTTTTTTGGATATTTTCATCCATTACCTAGTATGGATTCATGGCTGGTTGTCGCCTCTAACACATATCTCATATGGGACTCAAACTCTCGAGATCTAGAGGATTTAGCAGGGCCTTACACCGCTAGATCAACTTATGTTGATTATACTTAAAAGTTTTGTGTTAGGCATATGTGTATCTCTTATTAAAGGTAATTCTATTTGAGTTTTTGCTAAGCATAGGTATCTTTATATTGGAGGTAATCTTATTCGAGGTATTATTGGGCACTAAATGTGGGTATCTCTCCCTGTCGGGATTAGAACCTTGGTTCACTTCGTTGTAAGGGATTATCCCCTTCCGCTAAACCCAACCCCTATTGATAATTCTATTCGAGTTGTCATAATTAAATGTGAGTATTTCTCCTAATAAAAATTTAAACTTCGGTTTATCGCATTGTGAAAGACTAGCTCATTCTAATATACTCAACCTGATTTGTTACTTAAAAGTTAATATTAAGGGAGAAAAAAAAATCCCAAAATCTACAAATGTTCATTATTGACCGTGAAATGACCTAATCAGTATGAAAGTTCTAAAGATGAGTTTTTGGGATTAAATCTTTTAAGTGAAGTTATTATTTGAAAAAAGAAATTACAATAGTCGTCTAATAAGTGATAATTTTAACTTACCAAATGATCAACAACTAAGATGATAACAACTAATTTCACTAAAAGAAATAAAATCAATTAAGTCAATTGATTCCGGAATAGTCCTTAAAAATTTATAGGAGTTAAAATATTTCGAGGAACTATTTTGGGATTCCCAGCATTCGTTCTTATTTGTTTTCCCCCTTCTATTTAATATCTTACGAACTAAAACTAAAAAAGAGAGAAACTTATATAAGTAACTAGTATGTTTCGTACATGAATCTGAGAAGTATTAAAAAAAAAATAAAAAATGATTAGTGATCATATGTGTGTGTAAGTTTGAAATATCCAAAAGATTCAGCCATATGCCAAAGCATTCAATCAATTTGAGCCAGATTTCCTAATTAAAAAAAAGAAAAAAGAAAAAATTGGCAGGAGGCTGACTCAAGTTTATGATTTTGATAGTAAAAAATATCATCAATTGGGTTGATGGCGCCCTATAAAATGAGAATTAATGTTCAGGCTGAATATGATGTAGTTACTAAATAAGACAAAAAAACAAGAACGAAAAGGACAAGTTCATGTATAATTGTCTAAGCTTGACTAATAATTCACTCTTATCTGTATAAATATTATATAAATCAAAGCTGTATTGGAGTTAATCAAGAAATAATGAGAAATATTGCATAATTGCTTGAGATTAATAATAAATAAATAGGTGGGTTAAGAAGTATGAGGGAAAATTGGTTGGTGACATCTGTAAGCTTTAAGCGACAAAAGCGAACGAGGGCAAGTAGTGGCGACTAAAACGACAGGGCGTTTTGTTGGGTAGCGAAAATAAAGTGTATATATTTGACCGAAGACAAGTTGTGTGGAATGTACGTACATCGTATCGAGGTGGGGGCATTAAAGATGCAGTGAATTCTGGCGAAGAAGCGTCGTTTTGGGGAGGGTTAACTGAAAGGCAACGCAATTTATTAAAGAGGCCCTAACAACTTCAAGAGCAAGCTTACAAACACGCAAGGATAATATTTTTATTTATTTATTTATTTATTTTTTTGACTGAAGAAAGGATAAGATTTGATTTTCTGACTCTAACTTACTAGCCATACATATATCATTCATCCACATGTCTCTCTTCTTATTCGTTATTTTCATTCCAAATTTGGATTTTTATGTTTTTATTCTGACCTCAGATATTCTCCCTCTCCCTCGCTTTTATGCTTTACATTCATCACTTAATTGTCACTTTTGTTGTAAATTTTATATTAATTTGACACTCTCTTTTAAGTGAGTGTTTAGGAAATACCCAAATCATGGTTTCAGAAGTTATTTTCCGCAAGTCGAGACAAAACTCTTCTCACATACTTATCTCGTAAATCACAAAAGTTATTCTCAAAAGCTAATCCAAACACACACTTAAACTGCATTACCTACTTCATTCATCACTTAATGACATAATGATGATCACAAGTAGTGGGTGGGTATATTTGAGTTACATCAATCTTGTTGATGAGGGTTAGGATATGCTCAGAAGCATAAGGAGGAGAAAATTAATGAGAAAGAAAGTGATGTAGTGGGCTGAAAGCGAAAAGAGGACAAAATAAAGAATGGCTTGTATTTAGGAATATAATTTTCTAATATTTAATATTTTCAGGTTAAAGTTGAATACTTCCTCCTGTCCTAATTATAAGATAAAGTTGACTTTTTTGGAGAAATTAAGGAAGCTAATTAAATTACTTTAGAGTGTTTATATTTTTAGTATCCTTAGATTATATATTAGTTTATTAGTCAAATTAATTAGTTTAGAGAAAAAAAATAAAAATATAAATACTCTAAAGTAATTTAATTGGCTTCCTTAATTTCTCCAAAAAAGTCAACTTTGTCTTATAATTAGAACCGGAGGGAGTATTATGTTGGAATATTTTTAAAGGAAGAGGTGTGATTTTAGTAAATTCATGTCTTTATAAATTAAAAAAATTATATGAAGGGTTGTTTAGGGGGTTATAACACTAAAAATCATCTAAGTCATGTCTTTTTAGTTCCTTAAAACACATGTAAAATGTTATTACCAAAGTTTCTTGATGAAAGGTTATATTGATTTTTAAGAAAAAACTTTACATATTATAAATGTGTAACTTCTCATTAGTTATTTAAAATTATATTTATTAACGAATAAATATATCGGGTTCACGAATTTAACATATGATTATGACTTTTAATTGTTTGGTATGAGGGATTTGGAGGGGAGGGGAAGGGAGGAAATTTTTTTATATAAGTTGAATTTAAAAAAATTTAAAAAGTGGGATTAAAAGTTTTTCATTAATTTTTCATACTTTTTTATATTATATTTTCTCTTCATTAAAATTTTGTAACCACATTTCTTTAATTTCATTTAATTCAACTCATAAAATTTTTATTTTCCCTTCCTTCCCCTCCCCTTATACCCAATAGGCTACATGTTCTATAAATATCATATTCCATCACTTCACTTAGGACACATAACACATCGCACCACAAAACAAAAATATCAAACTTACTGTATTTGTCTTTGAATGCAACATACATAGATGAAGTCAAATTATTACTTTATAAGGGTCATTAATTGTTCTATAAGCTTGAAAATTGGGAGTGCAATTTAAATTCAAGGACATTCATTTTATCCTACAGGAAATTTATCGGTCAACCCAACTCACACCCTATAAAACAAGAATAAGTGGGGGCAAATTAAGTTTAAAAAAAGTGATGTCTATGCCTTAAAAGCATTGTGTACTACTTTTCATCAATGTATTAAAACCCAGACCGGGTATTGAACCGGTCGGGGAATTGGGTTAAGGGTCAGTGGGTCAAACCGGGGTCAAACTGGAGCTAAACCGGTGAGTAATTGAAGATTTTAGGTTTATAGTATGAAATTCTAAAGGAAAAAGTTAAAAAAATTTTTTTTGAAAATTGGGACCCGGACCGGTCTACTGACCGATTTGGCGGGTTCCAGGCCGGACCGGCCGGGCCGGTCCGGTCCGGGTCTGAGAACCCTGCTTTTCACCCATCTCTTTTCCTTGTACTCTTCATAGCATCAGTCACACCACCATATTATTAATTTCAATTAAGGTATCTCTCTTAATATGATTTTTCCCCTTACAAGATTCAAACTTTTGACATAATTGAGTTGAAGTCTTGCTGTGAATGCGAGAATATAATATTGTTAGTGGACATTCTATAAGTGCTTTTATAAACACTCTTTGAGTTTAAAGGTATAAACTGATATTAATAATCAACTTAAAATATAATTATCTAGGAATACGTTTTTTCCTCTAAACCCAATCCTCAAAAGTAGAGAAATCGGAAACCTTGTTAATCAGTGAGTTAACTAGCTAGATCGAGCATATTAATTACTAACATCCCTAAAACTCTAATTAATAATAGACCCAACATTTTTCTTTTGAAAAAAGGATCTTTTTCACCGAATGATGAGATACCATGTTGACATAAAGTTGAATGATTAATTGATATGCCGTGACCAAACGAGGAAAACAATGAAAATGTGTGAACTGATTGGTAAATATCGTCAAGCTAAGGTTGCTAAAAAGATTACTAATAATAATAACTTTGGGGCCGGTCGTCGTCCTGGATAACAACAAGTGAAACACATACATAAAATAATTAATTAATTAGCACACACGTGCCTATTTAATCACGGGAGAGGTTCCGACCAGGTAGCTATTTATTAATTAAGCA
Source organism: Inga oerstediana (assembly GCA_963210345.1). Taxonomy (NCBI): domain Eukaryota; kingdom Viridiplantae; phylum Streptophyta; class Magnoliopsida; order Fabales; family Fabaceae; genus Inga; species Inga oerstediana. Next base: position 63,047,812 of record OY723408.1, read on the forward strand.
CGTGATAATTGAGCCATGTTTGATGTTCCTACTAAATTACAGACGCCATTTGAACAGCATAACTAAGATTCAGACCAAGTAGTAAACATGAAGAAGATATATGCAGTTAACTCTCACACATTTAACCGACTGAGAAAGAGTTTCACAACAAAATGTTAAGCGTTGAAGAAATGTGTTGTGTGCATACAAAATTTATCATTTTGATTACTCCCTCCAATCCTTTTTATATGCAACTTTCTCTGTCTTGGAGTTTGTTTTTTTTATAAGCAATTTTTTCCCAGTATCTCAAAATTTCAACTGCGTTTTTTTTCCTACCCCTATTAAATACACATCTTTATATTAATTATTCCCCACTCACCACTGATTTTCTTTCATTTACTCATTTATTATCAAAATTCTGAAACCCGGACCGAGCAATGAATCGGCTGGGGTACTGGGTCAAGGATCAGTGGGTCAGATCAGAGTCAAACTAGGGCTAACCCGGGGCTAGATCGGTAAGGAAGTGAAGATTTCAGGGTTATTTATATGAAATTTTGAAAATATTTCAAAAGAAAGAAAAAACCGGTCGAACAGCAGAAACCCGATTGAATCGAGTTCACCTATTGGACCGGACCGATCAGACCACCGGTTGCCTGAACCGGCTAGTCTGGTCCGATCTTAAAAACACTATTTATTACATATTCTCTATCATATTTTATACTCACACTTTCTCATATTTGTTACCCATTCTCTCTTCTATGCCATTTTTATAAATATGGGCATATTTAGAAAAAACATAACATTTTTTATACATTTATTGTTTTTAATTAATTTTAACTGTCAGTTCATTTTACGCAATAAGGATAAAAGTTGTTTATAAAAAGGACCGGATGGAGTATTTGATATTGATAATTTTAATGAAGAAAGAGCTCATCCTCAAAGATTAGTTTTTATATGGGAGGGGCCTCTTGAATTTATAAATCAAGGGAAGACAATATATCTCATAGCATATCATGAGATTTGATATTCTAATATTGAGATAATATTATGATCATATTATTAACTAAATATTGTAAATAATAGTATAGAGATACGGTTGTTATGATGTTCTCCACCATGGCAACCATATACTAGCATATATGTGTATGTATGCCTTTAATGAAAGACGATCAATTCATTTTCATTTCAATATTTCATATTATTTATCTCTTATGAAAATTTATATATATAGATGGGCTAGGATTTTATTATTATTTTTTTAATTTTTTAAAATTCACAGATCGAATTATTTTAAGAAGAGCCAGCTTTTGTCATTGCATTCCAAAAATTAAATAGGGAAAGAAGAAATGAATGAATTGAAAGAGATATCGATGTATATAATGTTGTTGTGGAGTAGCTGATGATATATATATGGTATGAAACGATTTGGTCTTATTGGGGAGAGAGTTGCGTGTGGCATAATAAAGAGAGGTCTCTTTCATCTTCATCATTTTGAAGTGATCTGCTTTTGAAACCATGGGCATACCACTAGCTCCAATACCAAAACAGGAACTAGTTTAATTTAATTGCTTCCTTTTATGTCTAGTTTCTACATAGTTTTTGTATTCATCCAAAACGTAACCACAAAAAAAATCTCATAATAATTTAACAACATGGAATGATAAGTTCAAGTGCAGAAAATCACGAGTTTATATTATGGTCATCACTTTTTATTGGAACTTGCAATACTTATTCTTTTAAAACCTCAGTAATTCTCCTTGTAAACTAGTTGGTCGTATCATATACAAACAATGAATCCCCTCATATTTATGTTCAACTTCTCACAATTTTTTTCTAATTGGAATCAACTGATTGGTATATACAGTAAATGTGACATTTTTTAAGTACTCTTTTCGGTCCATAATATAAAGCACTTCAACTAATTCATCAAAACTAAGAAATGATAGTTAACTCATTAAATATAACTTAACTTAAAATTTTTTCCAACTTTACCCATATAGGTTTTAAATAAGAGTGAACATATAAAAAGTCACATTTAAGTAGTAATGTACATGGGTTAAATTGATAAATAAGTATTAATTTCTCTCTAAGTAACTTATATTGTGGATCAAGGCATTCTTATAGAAGTGACTTATATTGTGAAATGTAAGAAGTACAAGGAGTCTATCTTGCTAATAGTAAAGATTAATATCCTTCAGGTACTGAGGGTGAAACGTAAACTCTTCCCAACTATATTATATTACTACACACACATATAAAAGACTAAGATTTAAACTCTAATTACTTTATTAAGTGATTAGAACCACTACCACTCATATTGCTAATCTGAATTGGTAAAATATGACACTTTGGGACCGAACAAAGAAAATATTAATATAAAGTTTCAAAATTTTAAACATGAGTTCATGACTTTGGTCTTTATTTATTGACATTTATTTTTTTAAAAAAAGTGAATTATAAAAAATACTCCATTGCCAATAGTCTTTGACTTAATGACACATTTGCAAGTTCCACATACCCTTAGTAAGGGTAAACCTCTTGTGGGGTTATGGGGTTTGTCATATGTGTGTTTCCATTCCCATAAGCAAGGGAGTCTGAGTTTAAATTATCTCATTAAAAAAAAAAAAAGAAAGAGAGGGAAAAATACTTATATCCACATCATAATTTAAAATCTTCAAAAGTGATGTTGAAAATCCATAGCCCTCGATTTAATTTATAACCATTTTCAATTGAAAATTTTCCTTTATATTCATTATTCTGGCATTTTCAAATTCATAGTACATTTTTAACTTATAAACAGCAATATGATTCACTTATTAAACTCTATACAACTAGATTTTCATCTCTGCGTTCAATAAACATTTGTTATATGTCAACATCCGTTTTCATTTCGATATTTACAGAATAATAGAGACCAAGTTCCACAGGCATATAGAAAAGTACATATATAATGATAAAAGTAGTTATTTACAATTCTTAGTCAAAATACATAATGCCACAGTATTTCCAATATTTACAGATTATCCCAAAAGTATTCTAAGTTTAAACTAACTATAACCACGAACTTTGACTTTGCCTCGAGACACATGCCAATCACTTCCTTGTGTCTACGTTTTTACCTTTCGATTCACTAGCACCCGCTAAGACGTTTGTTTAAAAAAAGGGGTGAGATCTTGAAGAATCTCAGTAGAAATATACTATTGACATATAAAATGTGAGAATTAAATATGCAATGCACCATATCAAGTAAAATGAAAGTTCATATCGATTCATATGTGTACACAAGTTTCAGGGCCAAACATCAAGTTAGAACCCCTACATGTACCTTAGCCTAGTCACCGACCACAGTTAGGATTTTCGATATACCTTGGTTGGGCACCGAACCACAACCAGGTACTGTGCCTCTAGCACGCATTCATATCACAAAATACACTAACACATAACATACAATTAATCACATAGTATATGGAAGATAGTAATCCCTACCTCAAATTTCTATCAATCCCTTTTTGTGTGCCTCGTAAAACATGTCCCTTTCGGCTCCTGACTCGGTCATAAAATATTAAATGTACAAGAAATAGGTCATAACCTATCCAAGTATCATTTTAGACACCTCAATAGTGTTTCATGTGGTTATATTAGCCTATGATGAGAATTTACCAAAATGCCCTTGGGACCCCAACCCTGCCCCGCCCAACTTGGCCCGACTGTACTATTTCCAAAATTTTGAATGGGGCTATCCTGACGTATTTTCGCCCAAGAAATATATTTCCAGGCTTAAAATTACCAAATTCAATGTCAAATTACGAAATGGCCTTTGACAGCCCTACTTTAAAGGTTTTAGGGTCATTTTTATAATTATGCTTTTTCGAAAAAATGACCAACTGTAACCCCACCTAATTTTCCCTCCTGAATCCAATGGAACCATCAAGTCATTGAAAATCCAACTCCTTCCCCTTAGGACAGTGCTGGCCGAAATGTGTACAAAGAAAAGGGAAAATTGTAGTTTTGAGATTTAACCCCTAAAGCTTATGCTTTTCCTCTTCTAATCCATTATTAAGCCATTTAAACACATACTCAACGTAATTCAAAGAAATTTGGGCAGCATAACCCCTTAGGGTTAAGACTTTCCAAATTTACAAACTCAATCAAAAATCACCAAATCCAACCATAAATATCAACAATAACAACATACTAGTTTGGATTTGAGATTTGTAAAGTTACCTCTTGAGTTCTTGAACTTTCTCTCTTTAGGTATCCTTCTCTCTCTCTCTCCTTGAGATCAAGATGAGCTTCCTAAACGATGGATTTTATGGAAAAGAAGAGATTAGAGAAGAGTTTATGCAAGGTTAGAAGACAAATCCTTAAGAAATCACTACTTACCTTAATCTTTCTCTTCTTCATTCTCTCTAAAGCTTGAGGTTTCTTAAGCTTCTCTCTCTCTCTCCCCTCCCCTCTCTTGAGCTTTGTACGAAATGAGCAAGAGAAAGATGAAGGAAGAGGCTTCATAAAAATCCTACTCATTTTCCCTTCATTTAATAAATGGTGATAAAATGGATTAACGACCTCATGATGTACTTAAGCTTATCTTCTTCTAATGTGTCACAAAGTCCATTTGCATTTGAACTAATTCTCTTCTCTTTTCCCTCTAGCCCAACACATCCTTAAGGGGTCCTTGAGAAACAAATGGGCCTCTTTGATTTGTCTTAAGCTTCTAGTTCCCATGAATACTAAGGTTGTCAAACTCACAAGTTTAAGCAAATTTGTGATAGTGATGTAAATTCGTATCGTGAATTCGAATCGTAAACTTGTAAGAGTTTAGTTTTACCATTAAATAGATATTATTAGTATATAATTAAATAATTAAAATATAAAAAGTTGACAACAATTTGATTTAAATATATTTTAAATCCAAATAATTAAAATTAAATCTATCAACATTCATAATTTATCTTATTTAATAAAGAAATTTTTATAAAATTCATATATAAAGCCATTGAGTATAATCAAATTGAAAAAGTTAACATGAGTTTAAAGGTGCGCTAACACAGTTTTATAAGTTAGAAACGTAAAAACGGTAAACTCATTGTATAAACTCATGAATTTAACCGAGTTTATAAAGGTCACAAATTTACTAATAACTCGACTCGATTTTATAAGTTAGAAACGTAAAAACGGTAAATTCGGAGAGTCAACTCACAAGTTTAACAACAATGATAAATACTATCTTAAGGTAATTACACATGTGTTCATATCCAATAATCATTGTTTATTCTTCTTGACTTGGATTAATTACACTTGGCATATCTTAATTCCAACAACTAGTTTTCCCTCCCATTTCCTTAAGCTAGGTGAAATTTATAAGGAAAAAAGGAAATAAAAATTGTTCCAACATTTTCCATAATTCCCTTGATTGATTTTACACAAGTTCCTTCTAATTTTATAAATCTTGATTTATTTGATTAAGAATATTCCAAATATACATTCTCCTTTATTAATTGAAATCAACTTCAATTAATTGAAAAATAATTAATCTTGTGCTTAATTTGACAAAATTATGATTTTGTCATTACTTTTATAGTCTAATTTCTTTTCTTGAATTAATTTGGCCAATTCCCATCTATTTTTTGGAAAAATTATTTTCTCTATTATTTCTTCATTTTTAGACCTTAATATTGAGCTTTTTAAATTACCCAAATCAATCCCATAATTATTTTACCTATTTTCTCATGAATACGAACATTTCTATAATTTATAAATTCCAAATTCATGAATGTTCACAATTTTATTGAATTTTTTAAATAATTATAATATATTTGGTGAATATAAAATTTGAAGTGTTATCCGCCACAGGGTAAACCACCTCCTCTCAAGCCTCCGACTGATTCTACCATAGAGGCCAACGATAGATAATAAACCCCCCCCCCTCCCCCGGAACACAGCTTGTTACATTATATCTACAATTTTTGATCATACTTAAAATTAATATATCGGTGTCTCCTTACTATATAATTATTGTTATGCATGATAAAATAACAATATTATTAACAACTCAACTCATGAATAATATATATGTTTTTTGAATTTCCTACCACGCACACAGTAGATATATATATTAAAGAATTCATGACATATACTATATAATTGAATTGAATTTGATTTATTAAGAAACTCTAAGGTTCATGCATTTGAAAAAAGTCGGTAGTATAAAATTGACAAAATGGTTATAAAACATATAATTAAGATGGGTAGTTGTACATTATAGTCATAGATTATAGATATAAAATTAAAGACCTACCCTATTCGTCATTCCGAATCTGATATTATTTTTAAATCAAGCACTTTATTTTTAAAAACTATGCATTATTGTCATGCAGTCACTGGACATTGTCCACCAGCAAACAATTTTTTCATTCTCAACACTTCAGTCTATTTCTGGTTCTACTAAAAGAGAAGAATGTCTGACCCGTAATATTTTTAAAAATTGCATTTATCCACCTTAAATCATCCCTTCAATTAATGTTTCTATTATTAATATACCATTGAAGTATTCTATTATGGGAAAATCACTCTCAGGTCTTAAGCAACAGACATATTCATAGAAAAGTCTCAGGAAAAAGTCAAATATTAGAAAAGTCCCTAGAGACTTTTCTGATATTATTTCTCAAAGTAAAATGATACACATGCCCCTCTTGTAATCTAAACTCTTCTCTATTCAAAGCAAATTCCGAAACTATGATTTTCGAATAGGAGCTTGCCTGCCTCTCCGTTGCTGGTGGTCAGGTCCAAGCGGCGTCCGTCGGTGATCCTCCGCTCTGAGTGTCTGTCGCTGCTCCAATCGAAGTCACCACTGCCCCCCGTCATTGCTACTCCGCCTCCAATCGTGGTCCGTCGCTGCTCCCATCCCAGTCGGTGTCCATCGCTGCCGTGAGTGTTGGTATATGTTGAATTACTCATGAAATTTTAAGAGTTTGCATAGTCGTATTGTGTAAATTGTTGGATTTGTTGCTGTGAGTGCAAGCATTGTCTCATTGCTGTCATTCTTGGGCATTACTATATAGTTGTGGTAGTTTTGGATTACTGAAAATAATTGCTGCTGCCATGAATTAGTCTGAGCATAGTTTATGGCGCTGAACTGAGTACTTGGTAAAAAAGCAGAAATAAACTTGTTTGAGATCATTTATTAATCTTCCTGACACTTGATTACTTGAGGCTAACCTTTATTTAGTTGCCATAAATTGCTGTAAAGTATGATTGGACTTGCTGGTTTTTGGATGAGAATTGTGAGTTAATGTGAGCTTGGTTTAGGTTCTGCTAGGCTGAGTACATAACTGCGGTGATATAATTGATTGGTTTGGGAAACTAAATTAGCTGATGCAAAATGAGTTTGCTGGTTTAAATTAAAAAAAAAAATTGAAAAGCAAACTCATCCTTACATTTAAGCTGCTGAATTGTGATTATTGCATTAATTATGAACTCAGATTGTCCATCTGCATGTGGAACTAAAATTTTGGCAGAATTGCATCATTTTGAACACTATCATTGGACTAATGAATTTTTCCATATTTTTTTATATGTATACCCTTAACTAAGGTTGTGAGTTTGCAAGCCTTTTAAACTGAATATATATATACATACATAAAAATGAATCTTTGCTTGCTGATATCTTGAACTGATGCTGCCATTTCACCGCTGAATTTTGCTTCTGTTATTGAACATGCCCCCATCCTAAAAACCCTCTTTCAGATATGAATTCTGAATTTTTATTGTGACCGAGTAGTATTTTATTCTCTGTAGATCAAAGAAACTTAAGACCTCCCAATGTAACAAAGAGATTAAAATGAAATTTTAAGACTTGAAAACCAAAAATTTATTTATAGCACAAAGTAGATACATATATACTTATTGCGTCTCTTTTTTTAAGAAACCTTTTAATTAGAACCTCTTTTTGTTTCAAAATATAAGATGTATCATATTTTTTTCACAATCATACCATTTTACTCTGAACTTTGTGAAAGTTGTAGGAAGTATATTAATTATAATTTGGAAATACTTCTTTATAAGTAATTGATTCGGGGCAAATATGAAAATTAAAGTTGATATTTGATTAGGGGCAAAATGAAAATTATTTTGAGGGTCCTTTGAGAACTTGATGTCCTTGTGTGGGAAAGCCTTGTTGTAGGAAAATCAATTATACAATGCTTTTTGTTCACTGCCATGTGTAGGTGACAAGTTCATATTTACAACTTCTTTAGTCATTTTTACAACTGCATGTGCCTTGTTCTACAAGTGGTTATTTTTGTGTTGAAACAAATTCATTTTGTTGTACAAGAGACTTTGCATGTTGCAATGAAGTAACCTTCGTTCAAAAAGTTAGTTAATGCAAAATGGGCTGTTTACAACTTGTGAAGCATACATTAACAATAGGTTGCGTGCGTTTGACAACTTCCTCCAAGTTTCTTCTTGAATCAATGTTTTATCATGTTAAGTATGCCAAACGGATTGTTTACAACTCGTAAAGCGTATATTAACAACATGTTGAATGTGTTTAACAACGTACTCAAGGTTTCTCCTTGAAACAATTTTTTTCACATTAAGTATCACAAACGGATTGTTTACAACTCGTAATGTGTGTATTAACAACATTTTGAATGTGTTTTACAACTTTCTACACGTTCCTCCTTAAAACAATATTATCACGTTAAGTATGGCAAATGATTTGTTTACAACTAGTAATGCGTGCATTAACAACACTTTGAGTGTGTTTTACAACTTCCTACACGTTTCTCCCTGAAACAATGTTTTATCACGTCAAGTATGGCAAACGTCTAGTTATAACTCGTAAAGCGTGCATTAACAACACTTTGAGTGTTTTTTACAACTTCCTACACGTTCCTCCCTGAAACAATGTTTTATCACATCTAGTATGGCAAACATCTAGTTACAAATCGTAAAGCGTGCATTCACAACACTTTGAGTGTTTTTTACAACTTCTTCCACGTTTCTTCTTGAAACAATATGTTCCCACATTAAGTATGCCAAACAGTCTATTTATAACTACTAAAGCGTGCATTAACAATACTTTGAGTATGTTTTACAACTTCTTCCATGTTTATTCTTGACACAGTGTTTTCCCACGTTAAGTATGCCAAATGGTCTGTTTACAACTACTAAAGCGTGCATTAACAACACTTTGAGTGTGTTTTACAATTTCCTCCACGTTTATTCTTGACACAATGTTTTCCACATTAAGTATTCCAAATTGTCTGTTTACAACTACTAAAGCGTGCATTAATAACATTTTCAGTATGGTTTATAACTTCCAACACGTTTCTTCTTGACACAATGTTTTCCTATGTTAAGTATGCCAAACAATATGTTTACAACTACTAAAGCAAGCATTAACAACACTTTGACTGTGGTTTACAACTTCCAACATGTTTCTTCTTGAAACAATGTTTTTTCATGTTAAGTATGCCAAATGGTCTTTAACAACTCGTCAAGCATGTATTAACAATAGGTTGATTGTTATTTACATCTTACTCCACGTTCCTCCCTGAAGCAATGTTTTCTCTAGCTAACATTGCAAAATGGTACGTTTACAACACTATGAGTGTGTTTAACAACTTCCACATCAATATTAACAATTGGATATGCACATATTAACAACACTTCTTTTACTATCATATTAGCTTTTTGTAATCACATAAAGCACAATCACATTCAATCACTCTTACTTTAAACAAAGCCATACCTCTATTAGGTTGCCAAACAACAGGGCATTCTCTTTATTACATTACCTAAAAACATAGCACATGTTTTGTATTAACAACTACAAAAGTTATATTAATCACTACTACTGCACGAATTAACAAATTTTTTTTGTTTCTATATCAGCGTTTTCACATTATCCCACCACCATGACAATCAACCATTCCCACTTCAAATATACCACTTCCTCTGTTATCTTTCCCAAAAAGAGAGCACTATGACACCCAACCTCATTTTCTATATTAACAACTACAACTGTTATATTAACAACAACTACTCCATGAATTAACAACAATTTGATTTTTTTTTCTATATCAGCCTTTTCACATCACCCCACCACTATGAGAATCAACCATTCCCACTTCAAATATACCACTTCCTCTATTATGTTCCCAAAAAACAGAGCACTATAACACTCAACCTCATTTTCTATATTAACAACTACTACAGTTATATTAACAACTACAACTGTGCGAATTAACAATAATTTAATTTTTTTTCCATATTAGCGTTTTCACAGCACCCCACCAACATGACAATTAACCATTTCCACTTTAAATGTATCACTTCCTCTATAACCTTCCCAAAAAACAGAGCACTATGACATTAACACTACCTAACTTTATTGAAACCCTAACTACAATGCTCAAGATCATATCTTTACCTAAATCATGATATTACTCATCTACCTCCTACTACTTTATCCACTATTGACCTCAAGCACCAACCTTCCACCAACCCTCAATCTTACTTCATCCAATGTTCACACAAAAAAAAAAAAAATCAGTTTGATGTTCTACCTTGTACCAGTAGGTGGAGCTTGCAAATTTGATCCTTTGCCAAGAACTTCAACACTACACTTGATCCCTTCAATGTTGCAGTTCCAACCCATTCCTTTCGCCTTGTTTTTGTCTCATTAATGGGAAAAGTTGCGTCTTCTCTCCTCTTTCTGAAGCTTCAATTTTTACAATTACAATTAGGGGCATGTGTGTCATTTTACTTTGGGAAATAATATCAGAAAAGTCCCTAAGGACTTTTCTAATATTTGAGTTTTTCCTGGGACTTTTCTATGAATATGTCTGTTGCTTGGGACCTGAGAGTGATTTTCCCTTCTATTATTAATATACCATTGAAGTAAGTAAATGATTGGCAAAATCTCAGAAAAATACATTTTAAATTGGGAAAAGACAAATTAGGGAGTCCAATATCATAAATCCTAAGTCAGATATGTAGGAGGAGTATGAGATTTGCAAATGTTTCCAAATGACTAATCTACCCCTGACAACATATGGGGAGCTCAAGTTGTCAATATGTATACTGAAGTTGTTAATTGTGGTTTTTAAGTTGTTATTCTTTATACTTAAGTAGTTGGTGACACTTGACATGTGTGGCTTCAAAATATTACATATAAGGATGTTGATATTTGAGGAACTCAAGTTGTCAATATATATACTAATGTTATTAATTACGATGCGTAATCTACTTAAATATAGAGAATAACAACTTAAAAATCGTAATCAATAGCTTTAGTGTACATATTGATAACTTGAGCTCCCTAAATACTGTCAGGGGAAGATTGGTTATTTGGAAACATTTTTAAATTCCAGATTCCTCCCACAGGTCAAACTTGAGATTTGTGATATTGGACTCTCTAATTAGTCTTTTCCCTATTTTAAATGTATTTTTTTTTAGATTTTCCCTTAATTAATTTCAAAATTTTAGCTGTATAAGAAACTATTTAAATATAATTTTATAATCTACTGCCTCTTTTAATTTAACCTCCTTGCTACTATAATCCTTATCTAATTGGGAAAATCCCATATAAAGTTGTTTATGTCACACCATCATCTTATTTTCACTTATTTCAAAGTATTTGCGAAAAATGATACGTAGTTCAATGGGCAACACAAGAATAATATAGATATACTGATATTATGTGCACGATTATGGTAATTCCCCATAGGGATTCGTACTTGATAATTACAATTAACGTAGTCTCACAGTGCTACGTGGGTGTTTAAATCCATCCTAGTGAAACGGAGACATCTGCCCATCTTCGTTCCACCACTGCAATCCCCTTCGTATGGTTCTCTTCTTTGTTCTAGCATACGTTCTGTCTTCTCCTGGCTAAATTGTTGGTAGAGGAGGTGAGATTCTGGGGAATCTCAGTAGGAAAACAATACCAATATGCATGCAAGATAAGTGCTTAATGCATAACATGTTTGTATTACATAACTCATGTTCACACAATGATATATCTGCGTACTCAATGTTTCAACCAACATACGTATGGTCATAGTATAAATAGAAACAAAGCTTCAATTATTCATATATATTTCACATAATCAAGCAAAGCAATAACATGCATCAATACATCAGTACAAATATCAAATACATATAGTAGAGGTAAGTTCCCTACCTTAATCGCCTTTCCCTGATTCTCGGACTATGGTGAGATTTTACCAAAATGCCCCCAGGACTCCGGCCCGGCCCCGCTGTACTAGGCTCGATGGCATGTTTTCCCAAAAATTTTGACTAAGGCTATTTTGACGTATTTTTGCCCAAAGAATCCATTTCAGAGCTCAAAATCACTAAATTCCTTGTCAAATTATGAAAATACCCTTGACAGCCCCAATTTGGGGGTTTAGGGGCGTTTTCGTAATTATGCTTTTTCGGCCTTTACCGAAAAAATGCCCAACTGTAACCCCACCTATTTGTGCCCACTGAATCTAATGGAATAATCTATTTTATGAAAATCCGGCTCCAATTACATATTTACCCCTGGCAGCCCTTATGTGAGGGTTTTAAGGCTATTTTTGTCATTTCACTTTCTAGGGCTTTTCTCATTTCGCACTTAACATGAACCCTACAAATTTTCCATTCTAAACACAATGGAATTATCAAAAACGCCAAAATCCAGTCCCAATACTGTCCAACACAGATCTAGAGGAAATTCTTTAATAATTGGAGAAAATGGAGTTTTATGATTTCAATTCATAAAACACCTTCTTATGACCTTTAATCACTTGTCTAACCACTTAATCACATTCTAAATATGATTAGACTAAATTTGGACAGCACCTTCCCTTAGGGTTAGGACTTTCCAAATTTACAAACTTGACAAAAATCACTAAAACCAAACACAAACCTCAACAACAACACCATACTAATTTAGATATAATGTTTGTGAAGTTACCTCTTGAGATCTTGAATCTTCTCTCTCTAGACATCTCCTATTTCTCTCCTTAAGCTAAGAATGTGTCTTCAAATTCATGGATTCTATGAAAAAGAAAGGTTTAGAGAAAGATCTAGGGACATGCTACAAGAAAAACTAAAAAGATCAACACTTACCTTAGCTTCTTCTTCTTCCTTCTCTCTAACTCTTCAACGTTTCCCAAGCGCTCTCTCTCTCTCTCTCTCTCTCTCTCTATTTTTCTTTGGTGTTCGATGAAATATGGCTTGAAGGAGGAAGGATAATATATGTATTAACTTAGTCATCTTTCTTCCTAGCCCTTAATTCAATCAATGGTTGCGATTGCTCTACTTCGCATGCACTATCCCTCCAACCATACCCCCTCCTTTATGCCATACTTCCTTACTTTATGCCATGCCTTCTCATCACTTATTTTTAATTGGGTTTGCACTAAATTTTTCCCTTCTAGTTACACCACCCATCCTCCCTTCCCTTTACTCTAACCAAGCCCATTTCTTCTTCCTTATTTTCATGTGTTGGCCGAAATTTAGGGAGGAGAAAGGAAAGGGAAAAATGATTTTAACAATTCCATAATTCATATAAATGAATTATGTATAATTCTCTCTAATTTCACAATTCTTGATTTATTCCATCAAGAAGAATCCAATTATACATTTTTTTATTTTCCTTGATTAATTAAAATTAACTCCAATTAATTGGAAAATAATTAATCTTGGGCTAAATTAGCAAAATTATGATTTTGCTATAACCTTTGTAATTTAATTCCTTCCTTGAATTAATTTGCCCATTTCCTTATGAATATGAATATTTCAAAATTCACAAGATCCAAATTCATGAATATTCACCATTTTATTGAATTACTCAAAATAATTACAATATATTTTTTGTGAATAAAATTTGGGGTATTACAGCTTGAAACAGAAAAATTCAAAATCAAGTTATTAAACTTCAAAAATCCTTAATTAAGTTATTACCCAATTTAAAATTTCAAAATATAGGTAAAATAACTTTATTGTCCTCTCCTAGTTTCTTCTATCCTCTTAAAAGAGTTTTATTGCTCTATAATTTAGTTTTTCAATTAATATATATATATATATATATATATATATCAACACCAATACATAATAAAAAAAATATAATTCACTTAAATTAAAGGACTTTTTTGTGTTTTAGAAGAATCATTAAGAATAATTAAAGCCAAAATGTAAAAAAGAAAAGCATAAGCCCAAATATTAATTAAATGATTTTTAGTTAAATATTGTGCACAGTAAATTTTATTTTTTGGAAGAACTTGAATTATTTTTTCCCCTACGAAAAAGAAAATCAAACTACATTAATCACACAATTTTAACTTAATTAGGGATTTATTGAATTTAACAACTTGATTTAGAATTTTTCTATTTCAGGCAGCTTTATATGAGATTTTCCCTATCTAATTCATCAAATTAAAGTCATTAAATACATTTGTCTCTGTCTCCCAAAAAAATCCCGATAGATACTTGTCTATTTAATCAGTAAACCGAAAAATAATGGTGTTTAGGGGTTTCTTGCTCCTGTTAAAAATAGTATAATTATTAATTGATAATTTCATAATGACAGAACCCTAATGATTATATTTGTGCAGGGTTCATGAATGTACTCTTTAAAAGATAGCAGAAAATGGAAATCTGATATGGCTCCTATTTTGGTTCTCATACCAAATTTGTAATGTGCGTGTTTCATTTGTGTGTGCATGCACGCGACCGCAACATCATTTCAACAATTCGGACTACAAACAAAGTACAAATTGATTTGTATCTATCATCTAATATGAATTCACCAGTTGTCTTTTTTGAGCTCTTGCCCTCCTCCTTCACTTTATCCAATTGAATTGTAACATATTTTTTTTTTTTGGGGTCATAACTTACACATCCATTATATCATTGGATAGGATTAGACTCACAACGTCACACTTAAACAAGACTTTAAACAGATAACAAAATCTAACTTCTCTAGAGAACATAACATGATTTTGTAAGTTAAAACACTACCAAAAAAAAGGGATTTCGTAGCGGTAAATTTATAGCGGTTAATTTTAACCACTACAAATGTTGACATTTGTAGCGGTTTTAACATAAACCGCTACAATATTGTAGTGGTAATCTCGCGCCAAGTGGCGTGACAGATTAGCAACGTTATTTATAGCGGTTAATAGGAAATAACCGCTACAAATATGGCATGAGATTCTCGCCACTTGGCGCCACCGAGCCACGCTAATAGTGTATCATTTTTTGTAGCAGTTGCTACGAATTGAACCACTACAAAAAATGAAAGCTCGCCTATCTGTAGCGGTTCTGGAAACATAACCGCTACAGAATTTCAAAGGTCATCACATTTGTAGTGGTTATGCTTTCATAACCGCTACAAAACTTTAAGGGTCTTAACATTTGTAGCGGTTATGAAATAACCGCTACAAAGTTTGGCTGCCCTAATTTTTTTGTAGCGGTTGATGTAGCGGTTTTTTTAAATAACCGCTACAAAATCCTCAACTATAAAAGCCGCCCCGCCCCTCCCGTTTCACATTTTGTCATTTTGGTTTTCTGAAGCTTCTCTGAGAGTTTTCCTTCAGATCTGAGCGTTATGACGTCTGTCGGAGAGTTTTCTTTCTATCATATCTCATTATCACTTGATGTACGGACAATACTTATTTTATTTTTATTTTTATTATAATTTTACATATAAATGTAACTAAATCTGTTTTTTTTTTTTTTTGTAGTTTGTATGGCTTCAGGGATGGATAAGGGGAAGGAGCCTGTAACCCCCGCCGTCATCAAGGCCGTGATTAATGTTTAAATATGTTTTATAGTTGAATAAGAGATCCGAGATAATTAAAAATTTTTTTTGCAACACTTGTACAACATGATCTCCATTCATTTTTAAATAAAAACAATTGGCATGTTCTGTTTGTCACATATACAATATCAGAGTATTAACAAAATTCCCGACATTCATCTAGGATAATATCATTAATCCAAGAGTTTTATAGGACATCATCGCCCATCTCAATTTCCCATACCGGGGATTACACAATAACTACAAACCTATGGTCAATCTAATATATACATACAATTGTCCAAATGATAACCAAAAACCAAAAAGAAACTAAAACTATCACTAACAATCCTAGTCGTCCTTGTTCACTTGCTTGCCTCGAGATCCACTTGCCCTGGCTAAAAATGTTATTTGAAAAGAGTGAGATTCAAAAGAATCTCAGTAGCAACAGTTTACGAATATGATATATAATTAAACAAAGCAAGTAAGCATATATCACAATGCAACATAACAATATTCAAGGTCGGGCTAACCGCCACATCCCCTAAACAATATTCAAGGCCGGGCTCACGCCACGTGCCCTCAACAATATTCAAGGCCGGGCTCATGCCACATCCCCTATTCAAGGCCGGGCTTCCACCACGTCCCCTCGCTCATTCAATGATTAATACAAACAAGCAATGCATTATACATGATATAGGATAAAGTGTCACTACCTTATTCTTTCCGTCCTTGATCAGGCGTAGGCCTTCTACGATCCAGGAAAATATCGAATCCTATAGTCATAATTAAGGACGACGCGTTATCACTTATTCTAATACTCAAATGACTTCAAAACACTTAGTTTTGGTTATCATTAAAGTCCCTTAAGTAGCTATGAAAGTTTTTAACAATCGCCTAAAAGGATTGGGAAGTACTATCTCAAAGACCACCCTTTTTAGTGTGCCTCATAAAACGTGCCGCTTCCGGCTTCCGACTCGGTTTTAAAGTATTAAATGTACAAGAAATAGGTCATAACCTATCCAAGTATCATTTTAGACTCTTCCATAGTGTTTCTTGTGGTTATATTAGCCTATGGTGAAAATTTACCAAACAAGGGACCCCGGCCCGATGGCACGTTTTCCCAAAATTTTGACCAAGGCTATTTTGACGTATTTTCACCCAAGAAATCTATTTCCGGGCTTGAAATCACCAAAATCATTTTCAAATTACGAAAATACCCTTGACAGCCCCTATTTAGGGATTTCAGTGGCGTTTTCGTAATTATGCTTTTTCGGCCTCTACCAAAAAAGTGCTGATGCGTGCTTCTGTCGCTAAAGCAATCAATCAATA